>CP124711.1:114522500-117022500 GCA_031232105.1 Capsicum rhomboideum
TATAGTTTCCAGCATATCTTTAATTTTCAGTATTTAAAATTTAGTTTTAAGCATTTTTATATAATTTCCAGCATTTAAGAATGAATTTTCAGTAATTTCCAGCAACCTTAAAATAATTTTCAGCAAGTTTTAAATTAATTCCAGCATGATTTACAATTAATTTTAAGCATTTAATTAATTTTTTTATAACTCAAATCAATTTTCAGCCCTCTTAATTAATTTTTTTAGTATTTTAAAAATAAATTTCTTTACTTTTAATCAATTTTTTCTGCAACTTAAATCAATTTTCCTGTACTCTTAAATCAATTTTCCTGCACTTTTAATTAATTTCCAGCATCTTAAAATCAATTTCCAGTACTCCTAAATTAATTTCCAGCATTCCTAATTTAACATCTTGCGTTTTATTTAATTTTCGACCCATTTGAATAACGTTCCTTGCCTAGAAATCATACCTATAAGTTTAATAAATGTTAATTAACCTACCATTAGATATCATGCCCATAGGTTTCAATTATGGAAAAATGAATAATTATCTTTTCAAGCATGTTAACCGCCTAATCAACTTTAATTAAATAAGAGACATATTTGAAACCGTTACGTGCTAAATTCTAGTCTTGTTTGTTTTGATTGACGTAAACTCCGAGTCTAATTAGGAAGCCTAAGACTTTCTTTGTGTCTAGATCCTTACCCAAAATAGGTCGTCCAACGCCTCTTGGACATGAAGCTGGGACGGGTAGGCATTTTAGGGAACGCTAGTTTTGTCGCTTTCTTTAGAACGCCTTTAAGATTAATAATCAAACTAGGTGGGGTAGATAGAAAGTCGAAAATGATGGAAGTTGCCCCGAGGAAAATTCGACAATGCGATATGCGACATTGTCACCCGTTCATAAGTCGGGCGCTGATCCGAATAGGATAAAACTAACTCCCTATGAATCGACTTTGCTTTTCTTTATTTCGAGTGTTTTTCTTTAATTATTTGGGATAGTTTAAGTTTATTATTCAAGTAATTATTTTAACTATATGATTGTGTTCGTTCTATCTCCTTGCTTATCTGATCCATATTCCGTTTGTGTTTTAATAGCTCTCGTCGCTTAGTTATTAATTATGATAAAAATAGAAGTTTTCGTGGTTAAACACTTAGTTATTATTAAGTTAATAAAAATAAATCGACCTTTTGTTTATCACATAGAATTCCCCCACGTAATATATGAGTTCGATCGGGACCCACATTTGTGGACCTCAAAAGGTGCCTAACACCTTCCTTTCGAGGTAACCTGAACCCTTACCCGAATTTTTGGTTGACGTAGACTATTTAAATAAGTTCGTAATTAGTCTAGAATGGTGCCCTAACGCACCTTAATTCGTTAGGTGGCGACTCTTCTCTTTTAAACCATCCAAAAAGAGTTTGTCATGTTGAATCCCATTTTTCGCTGGAAAAATGGGGCGCAACACCAGGGCGACTCTTCTGGGGACACTAAGGTTCTAACCATTATGAATTTGTATGTAATGTGGGATTTTTTAACTTTATTTGTGTGTTAAATTAACTATTTGCTTCCATGTTAATCTCCTTCCATTTTCCTCTATTTGTTTGTCTAAACAATGTCTATATTTGTTCACGTTCATCTATTTCCCTTGTGCTTGTCTATATGTTGTTCTTATTTTTCTGATATTATTTTAACTGCAAACTTATTTATCTTCCTTATTTGTTACCATTTTTTTTATACATATCGTTCAATATGTTATTGCTTTTCATTATATGTTATATAACTGGTATTCCGCTCATATATTCCTCCACTTGGAACCTCTTTTACTTTTTTTTAAGAACGGTTGCGTGGTTGCATGGACGTTCATATTCTAAAACACCTTATGAGAAATGTCTCGTGAATCGGTCGATCAACGGTGCGTCGACAGTCATGAGTTTTCCCACTCTCAAGTTGTCCGCTTGAGGGAACCATGTCAAAAAAGCACTTTTATTCCTAGATCCTAACCGTCTATTCCTTTACTAAGGAATATGTACCTCAAAGCCTAGGATACCTTGTTAAGAAAACCTTGCCTAAGTTCTAAGAGATTTCATAATCTCGAAAAGAACGCTTTCATAATTTATGTGAATATATGCCCAATTTGTTATTTCTTTAAATTTTTCTTATATTTGTACTTGACTGCTCTCCTTAAGTATTTTATCCATCATACATTTTCATTCACTATTCGAAGTTTTATAAATCTCATATTTCAAACTACATCTGACCTGATTCTTGTCCAACAAGATACGTAGGCAATCCTTTATAAGGATGCGATCCTCCTTTTTCATTTCTTTACAAAATATCCCCGTCTTTTAAAAGGGTGAAACATTCTTTATCATTCAAATAATTTTTCTATCAAATCTTATATTCTCCCTTTCTTTCACCTTTCCATAATGTCATAAGGGTGAAAACTTGAATATTTTTGAGGTTATTCAAATGATTTTCACGATCTTTTAAATTCTCAAATGTTTCAAACTAAATGTCTCGGTTAAGTTTACTATTTAAAAACTTTTCAAATTATTCACCCTCCTGCTTTTTGACAATAAAATGTCTTTAAATATTCTATGTCTATCTTTTAAATATCTTATCACTATTTATTTGTTCATCTAATCAACGTAGTATTTAGGTCTTGCTTAGAACCTATTTTCTACCTTTTGACATCGATTCACTTCTCAAGTTTAAGTTCTAGCCCACCCATTTGTCCTAAAGTCCTCTTTTACAAGATGACTCATATTTTCATATTATCTCTTTTCTTATTGGGTACACTGATTCTTTTTTTTTTGTTTGATTTATTTATGTTGTTTAAAGGTTGTCTAGCATTTGAACATCGACTCGACTAAAAATCTGCAATTATGACAAATATGCTCAATATCCGGAAAGATCCCATCCTTCTTCCTTCTCGTCCAATGCAAACCCCTGTTTGGACTGTATCTCCTTATTCCCACCTTACTCACACACCCTCTCTACAGTTGCCTTCAGCACGTACCACTCTGGAAAGTGATGGAATCGATTTAGATGCACAGCAGCAAAAGTTCCATGACTTAGAAAAGGGGTTGGACGAATGTCTACATTCCAGAGGCATTCATGACTTGAGATATGAGAAACTATGTCTACATCCAAGGGTTGGTTTGCCTCCAGAATACAAAGTCCCAAAGTTTAACATGTTTGATGGGCATGGAGATCCAATCACACATCTAAAGGATTATTGTGGCAGATTAATTGGCATAGGGCATAATGAGGCTCTTCTAATGAGATTATTTATTCAAAGTTTGTCAGGGATAACACTCACCTGGTTCAGCCAAACAAGACTCTGACAAATGGCGTACATGGAAAGACATGGCACAAGACTTCGTGGGGCAATAGAAGTTTAACATCACAGTTGATCTAACCATGTGGGATTTGCTCGAAGTAAAGAGAATGAATGATGAATCTTTTGAGGAATATGCAATTCGATGGAGACTGGAAGCTTCTAAGATACATCCTTCTGTGCCTGAAGAAGAGTTGGTCCAAACTTTCATCAGGTCGCTAGATGGAATATACTACCAAAAATTATGCTTCTTGAGCAGTCATAGTTTCGAGAGTTTGATTTCAATCGGAAAAAAGTTAGAATATGATTTCTGAACAGGGAGCATTATTGATGTGTCTGCAATGCCAACCACTTTCCAAGAACCAAAGAGTCCATCCGAGGAAGGGGAAGAGGATTTATCACCTCAGACACAATGCTATCAGAATAATGAAGAAGTCTTTGTTGTGTTTGATTCCCGTCATGAGCATCTCAAACCTTATGACTCATAAGATTCACAACATGAGGCTTATCAGATCCAACCCTACTCTTTCCAGCAAGGTTATCAAATAAGGTTTGTCATACACAATCCAACTTTCAACATCAGTCTTATCCGACACAAGGTGATTTTTATCAACCAAAAAGAATAAGGCCTCGTACTTTTACTCCTTTGACTGAGCCATTGGCGAGCATATTTGAAAGATTGAGGGCCCAAGGTATTGTGCAACCAAGAAGGGGATGGATTCCTAAGTATCCACCTTCTAACTTTGACCCATCCAAAAATTGTGCTTATCACTCAAATGTACAAGGCCATGATATTGAAGAGTGTTCAGCACTAAGGTACAAAATTTAGAATCTGATTGAAAAGGGGGAGATAAAAGTGCAGCGAAGCCCAATAAGCAACATCTATGACCCCATCATTGCAGGTGAAATCATAGTTCAAGGTGATCCAACAAAAAATATTTCCAAGTGGTTCGCGAAAAAAGCGCAAAGCACGTCACATGCAGTGATAGGGACAAGATCGTCATCACTCTCCATTCGTCCTCCCTACAGCCAATAAATTTTCTATTTTCTTTACCTTCCTTTGTAGTCATGAACTACGTTTGACCTGATTTCCATTTGGATACGTAGGCAGCCTATTATTGGGCCCGGTCTTAATCTAATAAAAATTTCTTTTTTTCCCTCCATATCCAATTCAAACACTTCTCTCATATTCAAATCTAAAATACTAGGCTAATAGGCCCGACTCTTGAGCATATAAAGACAGATTCGAATTGAGATCACGATGTTCAAATGTAAGACAACCATTGCTTTTGAACTAATATATTTTTTTGAGTGAAGCAGGAATATAAGACTCCAAAAGTGAAATCTCATGTTGACACCCAATTTTGACCATCTTTTTCGTCATTTTACTCATTCGAGCATCTATTTTGTTCGCAAGGCCAAAATCGCTATTTTTACTTATTTTTATTAAAAGTTGTGATAGTATATATATATATATATATATATACTATTCACATTATTTAAGTATTATTATTACATGATTATTATTTTTAATTATTTTTTATCATTATTACTATATCATATTCTTTACTTGCAAAGTTATTGTTTGCTTAAATCTTTTACATTTCTCTTTTATTCTATTCTAAAGGTATTTGATTAAATATTTTAAGAGTTATTACTCTTTCATGGTGAATTATTTATTTTATATAAAATATAATGATTGATTTAATAATTTAGTAGTATTATTTTTCTTCACTTAGTAATTTAGTAGTTACCCATTTTATATATTTTTGGTAGAAATTTATTTAGTCCTAAACAAGCTTAAAATTCAAAAATTCAAATTCAAATTTTGTCAAATCTTTTCATAAGTAGAAAAATCCTCCTCACTATCTTTCCTTTTTTGAGAAGAATATTTTTATTGTCAAAATCATTTCAAATCAATTTTACCTATTTTTATTTTACTACCTCCATATCCATAAAATCCTCCTAGAAAATCAGAAAATCTTTTCTTTACTTCAAAGAATATTACTCTTCTCCAAAAAGAATCCCTCCTACCATTTCTTTACGTGGAGAAAATATTTCCTTTCCATCTTCAACTCCCTCTCCCAACGTCTTTTTTTTTTCTCTCTTTCTACATATACTTGGTACTAATTCACCTTAGGGGGGCAGTAGGGAGACAAAACAAAAACATTCCCTCACTCTCACAAAATCTCATCACCCATGTAGCTATCAAAGATAAATATAGCAGCCACGTTGCTCCTCACCAGAAAAAAAGTCCGAAATCAAACACAAATCATGCACAAAAACATACACACCTACAGTTGACGATATAGAGAATGCACACCTATAGTTGACGATATAGAGAATACACACGCGTCCCTCGAAGCTTCACAATTTATGTCAGGAAAAACTATCTTCATCCCCACCAAACACTCAAAACACCATAGTTTACCATGAGCTAAAACAGAGCACCAATCTCCGTTGCTCTTTCATCTTCAGCCGTCGACCATTAAAATCACTATTGAATTTCCAGCAAAACTATCGAGATCGCAGTTAGTCGATGTTGAAGGTCCATTGAGGGACTGCTCTTGCTATTTCGATTTCCTTGTATATCAAAGATGAAGGCTTCTTCATTAAATTAAAAGAAGGTCTATTCTCTTTTTTTTTTTCAAAGTTTAACTGTGGTGCATTATGTAGTTTGATTTTATGCTATGTACTTTGTTGGAAACCATTTGCCTAAGTTTGGCTATTATTTTATCTGTATATTTTAACTAAGTGTTGTTTTTGTTTAACTAAAGTGATGTTAACTGTGTTGTCCCTTATGTATTGTGGTTGGTTGTAATGTTATTCTAAAGTATGTTTTACTTAGGAGTTAGGATTTTGTTTGTAGTGTAAATGTCTTCATCAAGAAGATCTAGCTAGTGTTATTATTGTTCAAGTGCTCATGAAAAATCTCCAATGGCCATTTGATGTCCTTAATTTTAGTTAAGAATTGGGTCACCATAATTAATGACTATTCTCCCATAGTAAAAAAAAATTAGTAAGTTTGGTTAGATAAGGTAGTTGCTTCAGTTTGTTATTAGCTTGGTTTAAATTTTAGTGGACAACCAATTGGTAGTCTACTTTTGATTTGAGAGTCTACTGTCTAAGAAATAGACCATGCTTCGGTAGCTGAGTTTGAAAGCAATTGGCCCGTATATTTTAATTTTTCTTTTAATTAGTTAAGCATTAAGGACAGATATACTCTCACCCTTTTAAAATATTTTTCACATGTTCATCACAATGGAATGATGTCACTTGGAGTTCAATCACCGTGAGTGGAGGAGTCAACGCGTGAAGCGGAGCTCAAATGGAATCGTCACCCCATCGGGGTTCAGGTACGTTTGGGAAAGGATGACAAATAAGACAGGCTATAGCTGACTTCTTGTATGAAGTGTACACATAGCTTTGTTAAAATATAAAGCACCCCGTTACTCCCTTCTTTTCTTAGTTAATATGTCACTCTCCTAAAAGTCTCAAGAACCTGACAACTTTTACTACTATACTAAATTATCCACATGCTTTGATATGATCTACATATTATACATATATATATTTAGCTTCCCATGACTTTCAAATACTGAAATATTTTATTTAGTACTCTTGAATAAATTTCTTTAAGAATTTCTTTCGTCTTGTCTTAAGGCGTTTAAAAGAGTCGATCATAAAAATTGAAATAGAGGGAGTAACATCGCATTGGGCCTGTTTCAGCCTTGTCATACCCTGATCCCACTCTCATTCTCTCTCTCTCCCTCACTTGTTTAACCTTAACTTTTATGTGTTAAGTTATTATTCTCTTACATTATATTTGCCACCAAAATAAGGTGGCATACACTTTACTAACAATTTTCTTTCTTTTTGCCAAATTTTACAACTCATGGGGACTATAATGCGATCCTAAAAATAAGAGACTAATCAAAGGTATTTCTTATAAATTCACTTCTTCACCAACAAGGGTAGTCTCCTGACCTTCACAATTTTTTATGTCCTTGAATACCTAATTTTGTGTGTAGATTATTTTATTTTTATTTGTTATTATATTTGAGTGCTTTAATTATTTGCTTGGAAGTAGCCAGGTTAGTTCATCTATCTTTTATTCTTTTAATATTTCTATCCTAGATTTTCTTGTGTGCATTATTTGAATATTTTAAATATTCTATTAGAAGCACCTATTTCAGTATCTCCTTCTTTTGATTATTAATATTGCACGTCTTTGTTTGGTTCGTTAGATAGTTATATTTTTTTTTTTGTAAAGCTGTATTTAGTCGTAAAAATAAGTTATATTCAAGTTGTACAATTATTTATCTTATTTTAATTTTTTTTCTACAAACTTTTTCCTTTTTTTGTCAGATTCAATTTCGTTTTTTCTTCTTTCTATCTTAAGTGCTTGTATTCTGAATGACCCTTAAATTAGTACTCAAGTTATTTTTCTTGTTTTCTTGCTACCTTTCTCTACTTACCTATTTTTATTTATCTAGAATAATTAAAATAAATTATGCATGCTTAATCACTTAGGTATTTTATAAAATCGGTCCACCTTTTGCTTATCACGTAAGATTCCCACGTAATATATGAATTTAGTTGGGAACCACATTTGTGGACCTCGAAAGGTTCCTAACACCTTCCTTTCGAGGTAACCTGAACTCTTACCCGAATTTTTGGTTGACGTAGACTAAATAATTAAAATAAGTTCACAATTTAGTCTAGAATGGTGCCCTAACGCACCTTAATTCGTTAGGTGGCGACTCTTCTCTCCTAAAATAATCCCAAAAAGAGTTGTCACGCCGAATCCGCTTTTCGCGAGAAAAATGATACTGTTGACACCCAATTTTGACCTCCCGATATTCCTCCCGGACTGCTTTTTTATCGAAAATATTAATCTTGAATTTTTCATTGTTATTTTTGGTATCAAATAAATTCTGACATTTCGTATTTATGTTTTAAGGTATGCAATTTATTTTTAGCATTTAATTTTATATTCTTACATAATATATATAATTTTACTAATTTAAATATAATATTTAACATAATTTTTTAATTATTTATTAAAACTATTTCCGCAAATAGGCATGCTCATAATTTACAAACACGTAGTCTTCTTCTTCTACTACTACTACTACTACTATTATTATTGTTCTTATTATTATTGTTGTTCTTCTTCTTATTGTTGTTATTATTATTGTTGTTATTATTATTATTGTTATTATTATTATTATTATTATTATTATTATTATTATTATTATTATTATAGTGTTATTATTAAAATTTCGTATTCATAATTTACAAGTACATAATTTATTTCAAATTATTATTTATCGCCAATTTTAAATAATATATTACGTATCATTATTTTTACTTACGTAATTTATTTATAATGATTTTATGACATTGATTAAAGTGATAATATTTTATCACATATTTACTAATTTTATTAAATAGCAGTCTAATTCAATTCAATTTCCCTAATTTATTTAACTTTTAGCCATTTTTGTAGCCAATTGTGTGCCAATTTTAGCCTAAATGGATTTAATTTGAGACCCAAATTGAAATCCCTAACCCAATTCTAACTGACCCCAATTTAAATTACCCATATCCGACCCATCTTTCAGATATTAATCTCAGTCGTCCATCTCATTTGATAGACAGTTGAGATTAAAACTTTTTCCCTTTCCTTTTTTTTAATGAAATCAGCCCCCCTCCCAAACAAAACCCTAATCCACTTCTACCCCTACAGCCGATCTCTCTCCCTCTCTCTCTACTCGATCTCTCTCTCTCTCTCCATCGGCTCCCTCTCTTTCACCGGAGCACCACCGAAAAACACCATCCCACTGTCGCACTCCTCATGATCTCTCTCGATCTCCCTCTCCTCTCATTCTCTCTCTTAATCTGGTTCTCTCCCCAAACCGCCGCACCACACCAGCGAAGTCCATCGCCGCCTCATGTCTCTCCTCTTCGCAAACACCAGCCGCCGACCTACTCTCTCTCCCACAGACCCCATCGTCCACCGTTGCACCATCAGTCGAGTCCTGCCTCTCACCGGCGAACTCAACCAACGGTGAAACATCCACACGTCGCACCTCAGCCCACAGGAGAAGCCATTCCGCGCCATCCTCCATCTCCTCTCACCACTGATCGGTAAACCATCAATGAATTTCGCCGTGCTCCGATCAAGTTTCACTAAAAATATCAAGTTTATTCGAGATGGATTTTTTTTAAGAATCCATCCCAGGTTTGATTTCTTGTTTAAATCTTATACCCCTCTTTTCTTTTTCTTTTGACAGTTTCTTAGATTTGAAATTAATGAAGCTTGAGTGAGATGTTTGGTTCGATTCCTTGTGATTTGTGTTTGTTAATATGCTTAGATCATCATATGTGAAAAGCCCCAATTTTACATGAACTCAAATTTTTGACCTAATTGCTAATACGTGATTATGCCTTAAAATTTGGTTTATTTCTGAATTTGTTAACATGTTTGTCGAGTTATGATACTACATGATAGTAACCAACCTGTTTTTTTTGCCTAACTCCAATCTGTGATTAACGCCCTTTCAATTGATCGTTCTTGACAATGTGTTCGTGATTTTCATTGAAATTGCACTAATTGATTTGATTTTAATATCTTGGCCATGTATGTAGTGGTATGTGGTATGAGACAACTGTACATGTTTAAATATGAGCTTGAGAGTAATTTGGGCAGCTTGTTACTTGAATAATTATGGTAAATTTTGGATTTTGATTTGGTCTGGTTTTGGCTGATATTGAGAACTTGGGCAGCCTTCACTACCTTTATCTATATATGGCAAATTAATATTCCTTTGGGTTTATTCACTGATTGTTCTTGCCCTTATTTAGTTCGGGCAAGATTCTTACCTGTTTAATTATGGTACTATCCTGTTTAATTATGGTACTATTCTTATTTTATTTATTTGCTTCTCTCTTAATTAAAAAAAAAAAAAGATTCTTACTTGTTGCTTATGGTAAATGAAATCTCTCTTTACACTAATTGATTCAATCTATTTATTTAAAGAAAATGATCTTTTTAAATTGATTTTTTTTCTTCCACCCTAATCCTATACAACCTTGCCTATATAAAAACTCTCTTTTCACTCACTTTAGACAATTTTGAACATCACATATTCCCAGTACACTTTAAAAATATTTCACTACTTTTGGTCTTGAGAGACTGCTTTGGATTATTATCATTGGTTCTCACTTTGGAAGTGTGGTTGTGTGATTATGATCTTGTTTGATTTATTTTTTGCAATTAAGTGTTTCCCTATCGTGGTGTTATGTATGTGAATCTGAAACGACCTTTGTGCATCTCATAACCCCTTTGGTGTGAGCCTGCCTGGGATCCTTGAGATCCTTAGGATCTCGACAGCACCAAGGGTTGGTTATGGGATGCCAAAGGTGTGTTTTGGATCCTAGGAGTGTTTTGGTGCCTTTGTTCATGTTCAACAGGTTGAAGGCGAGAATTTGGATAAGACAAAAGAGTTGCCAGGGATTCGGAAGTAGTAGGGGTTGTCCAACCTAACCCCTTTCGATTTCTTTTATCTCTTTATTCATTGGGTCTGTAATATTATTTGTATAAATACTCTATCTAATAAAATATTGGGAATTCTATGGGGCGGGGATTCTACGTGCTAAATATTTTATCACCTAGATATCATGCCTCTAGGATTGTTTAATAAATTTTACGTATTAATCAAATTGTTTTATCACTTAAGCAAATATTCTAGGTTCATTATTCGTACTATCACTTAGAGAATCATGTCTTTAGGATCATTAATTAACCTTCAACCTATTAGACTAATTTTGAACATGTTAATTCAATTTAAGCCCGTTTAATAAACTTTTTGGCATATTAAAATAATTTTCAGAATTTTATATAGTTTCCAGTATATCTTGAAATTTTCGGCATTTAAAATCTTGTTCCCAGCGTTTTTTAAATAATTTCCAGCATTCAAAAAATCTAAATTCCAGCATATTCTGACAATTTCCAGCAACCTTAAATAATTTCCAGCAGTTTAAAGATCTAATTTCTAGCATATTAAAATAATTTCTAGTATGTTTTTTTTAATTTCCAGCATTTAAACTAATTTCCAGCAACTAGTTAGTTAATTTTTCAGCACTCTTAATCCTTTTCCAGCAACAATTAATTAAGCTTCAGCATGTCTAAACTACTTTTCAGCACATTTAAACAATTTTCGGCATGTCTAAACTATTTGTTAGAATGTTTAATTAATCATCAGAATTCTGGAAATCAATTTTCAGCAACTTTAAATCACTTTCAGTATATTTTGTAATTTCCAGCATGATAATTTAATATTTAAGTGATTTCCTGTATTTTTAATTGATTGCCACCATTATTAAATTTATTTTCAGTATTTTAAAAAATTACGTTTTAACACTTCTAGTTAACTTTTCAGCATTTTTATTAATTTTTTCTGCAACTCAGAATCAATTTCCAGCATTATTAAATTTATTTTTAGCATTTTTAGTTAACTTCTAGCATTCTTATTAATTTTTCCTGCAACTCAAAATCATTTTCCAGCATTCTTGAATTAATTTTCAGTATTTTTAAAATTCAGTTTCAGCACTTTTTAATTAACTTTCAGCATTTGTATCAATTTTTCCGCAACTAAAAAAAAATAATTTCCGGCACCTTATTTAATACTTTTCGTTTAGAAATCATGCCTATAGGTCTTAATCACGTAAATATAAATAACGATCTCTCAAGCATGTTAATCGCTTAATAGACTGTAATTAACCAATAGGTTTGCTTGAGACCTTTATGTGTTATTTGTGAGTTCTATTTGTTTATGTAAGCCCCGAGTCTAATTAGAAAACCTGAGATTTTCTTTGTGTCTAGAACCCTATTCAAAAAATAGTAAGTCCAATGCCTCTTGGACGTTAAGTTGGGACGGGTAGGCATTTTAGGGAACGCTAGCTTTGTCGTTTTCTATAGAACACATTTAGGTTTAATAACCAATTAGGTGGGTGGGTAGAACATTCGGAAATGATGGAAGTTGACCCGAGCAAAATACGACAATGCAACATACGACATTGTCTTCCGCTAATAAGTTGGGTGCTGATCCGAATAAGATAAAAATTAACCCTTGTTTAAATTCGATTGAATTTTATTTATGTTTTGCATGTCTTTTGTTTGGGGTAGTTTAAGTATAATTTAATAAATCTTTCATTATAAATTATGTCTTTTTCTATCTTCTCGCTTATCTAATTCGTTTCTTTATTTACCTACATATTTTACTTTATAACGTAGTTAATTATTAATTAGATAATAATTAAGTTGCATGTGTAATTTGTTTAATGTCTTTTATCTTTTAAACACTTAGTTATTATTAAGTTAATAAAAATAAATCGACCTTTCGCTTATCACATAGAAATTCCCACGTAATATATGAGTTCGGTCGGGATCCACATTTGTGGACCTCAAAAGGTGTCTAACACCTTCCTTTCGAGGTAACCTGGACCCTTACCCGAATTTCTGGTTGACGTAGACTAATAATTAAAATAAGTTCGTAATTAGTCTAGAATGGTACCCTAACGCACCTTAATTCGTTAGGTGGCGACTCTTCACTCTAAATTAATCCCAAAAAGAGTTTGTCACGTCGGATCCTGCTTTTCGCGAGAAAAATGGGGCGCGACACCTCAAAAATTCCACAAGGAAGCAGGATGTCAATTCACAAGGACGTGTGAAATGCATCTTTTATTCTAAATTGGGGCAGAAATTTTTGAGAAGCTCTCAAAAATTTCACCATAAAGAATACAAGCCTCAATCTCTTAAATCAAAATAATGACGAGGAGCCAAGCCAAGCAAAGGTACGGGTCAACCTTACTTTTCGACGTACAATTTTTCTTTGAGTGCAAATAGAAGGTACAAATGCAGTCACTGCCTTGCAACATCATCAAAGGAAACCCAAACTACATCCTCAATCTGGAAAAGAAGCTAAGTCTCTCTATCTCTTTAACTTTGACGACATTAAAATCGACAATACATTGCATTAATATTTTGGCATCAACTTAGCATTGGGTTCCTTAAACGGACCTTAAAACGACATTGGGTTCCTCAAACGGACCTTAAAACGGTATTGGGTTCCCCTCAGGATCTTAAAACGGCATTAGGTTCCCCGCAGGACCTTAAAACGGTATTGGGTTCCCCTCAGGACCTTAAAACGGCATTGGGTTCCCCGCAGGACTTTAAAATGGCATTGGGTTCCCCGTAGGACCTTAAAATGGCATTGGGTTCCCCGCAGGACCTTAAAACGACATTGGGTTCCTCAAACGGACCTTAAAACGGCATTGGGCTCCTCAAACGGACCTTAAAATGGCATTGGGCACCTCAAACGAACCTTAAAACGGTATTGGGCTCCTCAAACGAACCTTAAAACGACATTGGGTTCCTCAAATGGACCTTAAAATGGAATTGGGTTCCTCTCTGAACTTTAAAATAAGCTCAATTGGGCTCTCGACCGGATCTTAAAACGAGCTACTACTAAGTTTCTCAAAAAATACAAGACGACTAAACAATTTATCCTTATATATTGCAACATGATCTAAATCATATTCGCTCTCCATCTTTTACATTACTTATACTCTAATCTTGTCAACTCGTGCTATCCTTACTCAAATCCTTCAATTTCTTTAAAAAAAACCTTATTCGTTCCTAAATCTAGAACTACACATGGCCTGATTCTTGTAAACCCGAGATATGTAGGCGACTCAAAATCAAAGCCTCGGCCACATCATTTTAACGACTCCTTTTTGCTTTTTGATTCCAATAAATCGTCTTCTCAGTCGGAAAAAATTGGCTACAATGTCAACGTTCGTTGCTCTACAATTCTTCTATCATTCTCGAGCAACGAAGGGGCAGCTGTTGACACCCAATTTTGACCTCCTTATATTCCTTACAGGCTGCTATTTTACAAATTATCTGTTTGGATAATGATATTTCTTTAATTATTATTTTTAGTATTAAATAAATTCCTACGTTTCATATTCATGATTTTAAAAATATTTAATTTTTTATTTATTATCGATAATTTTGTATAATATACTTATAATCTATTAATTGTGTCTAACATAACTTTGTTAATTTAGTTAGGCAAGTACTTTTAAATTCGTATTTTTGTGTTTCACCAAATGCATAGCCTGTTGTTGTTGTTGTTGTTATTAATACTACTATTACTACTACTATTATTATTATTATTAATAATAATAATAATAATAGTAATCTTCACTTGCAAAGGAATTCTATTTACTTACTCTTTTATCTTATTATCTCTTTTATACTTAGTATTTTAACAACTATTCTTGTTATATATTTTTAGTAGAATTTATTTAGACTCAAATATATATTGAGCTCAAATTTCAAATTCAAATTTTATTCAAATCTTCCCATATCCATAAAATCCTTCTAAAATCTTTTCTTTAGGTAGAAGAATATTATTATTCTCAAAAATCTTCCCAAATCATGACATGGTCTCCAAAAAATAAATTTAAAAAAAATAAAAAAATCTTTTCAAATCAATTTTTTATTCTTTTCCTAATTCTAAGTACTTGCTATAAATTATTTCTCTTGATCTCTCATTATAAATATTGTATTCTCTCATTTCAATGAGACATTGTTTTTTATTATTGACACTCCCACATTTCTTCTACACAAACATGACACACATACCTTTGTCCACACTCCTATCAGTGTGGTCTTCTCCATCGGCTTATTATTGACAAATTGTTAAAAGTGTTGTTTATTACTAGAAGTTCCTTAGATGGAGACTCACACTTTTTACACGCTTTGGCTATCATTACTCTCCTCTCGGTTTACATTTTTTTAGCTCTCATATTGCAGGGGAAGGAAAGGCTGGTGTTTGATTTTTCTTATTGCTTTTGCTATTTACTGGTTAGTATTCTATCAAAGTAAGTCAATTCGTAGGTGTAGCTCTCTATAGTTTAAGTCCCTGCTTTAGTTTATACATATTTGATTTCGAATGCTCTAAGCATTCTTTAATGGAAGCAAACAGGTACGGTACTTGACACGCATGTGTTTTCATTCTCCTAATTCGTTATGTGTAGAAATAACTGCTATAGAAATTGATTTGCTTGGTGATGTTCAAATTGCTTGTCATTTTCCTAAATTCTCTCTGTTTCTTGGGTTTAAACATTTCTACACATGTTTGATGAATGTTTAGATACTATGGATATAAGTGAAATCCTTCATGTTAAATCTTTCTTATCTCAAGTTATTTATACATGTTACTATGCATATGGGGTATGATATCTAGTATCGGTTCGTGTACTGCATGTTAAGAATAAATATCTTGTGTTACTTTGGGTGATGTTGTCTTTGATATGGCTAGCATATTAAAATTATTATTTTTTTGGCATATTAAACCATTTTCCAGCATTTAAATCAATTTCCAGCATATTAAAACTACTTTTCGGCATATTTTAATTAGTTCCAACATATTAAAACTATTTTTCAGCATTTTAAGTTGATTTCCCATATATTAAAGCTATTTTTCAGCATATTTGATTAATTTCCAGCAATTGTTAATTAATTTTCAGTATATCCTTTCAATTTTCAGCATATTTAATCAATTTTAAGCATCTTAATTCAATTTTCAGCATTTTAAAATCAAATTTCAGCACTTTTAAATTAATTTCAGCATATTAAAACATTTTCAGCATCTTAATTCAATTTCCAGCATTTTAAAATCAAATTTCAAAACTTTTAAATTAATTTCAGCATATTAAAATAATTTTCCAGCGAGTTTATGTTATTTCCAGCATGTAATAATAATATTCAGCATGTTAAAGCATTTTTCAGCAGGTTTATTTAATTTTCAGCAATTAAAATAATTTCCACCGTACTAAAATTAATTTTCAGCACTTAATTTTATCTTCCAACACATTTAAATTGATTTTTGGCACTTAAATCTATTTTCGAGCACTCTTGAATTAATTTTCAGCACATATAAGCTATTTTCAGCATTTAAGTTTATTTTCTAGAACATTTAAATTGATTTGTAGCACTTAAGTTTAATTTCCAGCACCTTAACTGAAATTCCAGCATATTAAAAATTATTTTTCTGCAATTGTCAATCAATTTTCGGCATATTTGATTAATCTTCAGCATCTTATATTAATTTTTCAGCATATTAAAATAATTTTCAGCATTTCTTATATAGTTTCCATCATATCTTTAATTTTCAGCATTTAAAATTTAGTTTTCAGCATTATTATATAATTTCCAGCATTTAAGAATGAATTTTCAGTAATTTCCAGCAACCTTAAAATAATTTTCAGCAAGTTTTAAATTAATTCCAGCATGCTTTACAATTAATTTCCAGCATTTAATTAATTTTTCTATAACTCAAATCAATTTCCAGCCCTCTTAATTAATTTTTTAGTATTTTAAAAATAAATTTCTGTACATTTAATCAATTTTTTCTGCAACTTAAATCAATTTTCCTGCACTCTTAAATCAATTTTCCTGCACTTTTAATTAATTTCCAGCATCTTAAAATCAATTTCCAGTACTCCTAAATTAATTTCCAGCATTCCTAATTTAACATCTTCCGTTTTATTTAATTTTCGACCCATTTGAATAACGTTCCTTGCCTAGAAATCATGCCTATAAGTTTAATAAATGTTAATTAACCTACCATTAGACATCATGCCCATAGGTTTCAATTATGGAAAAATGAATAATTATCTTTTCAAGCATGTTAACTGCCTAATCAACTTTAATTAAATAAGAGGCATATTTGAAACCGTTACGTGCTAAATGCTAGTCTTGTTTGTTTTGATTGACGTAAACTCCGAGTCTAATTAGGAAGCCTAAGACTTTCTTTGTGTCTAGATCCTTACCCAAAATAGGTCGTCCAACGCCTCTTGGACATTAAGCTGGGACGGGTAGGCATTTTAGGGAACGCTAGTTTTGTCGCTTTCTTTAGAACGCCTTTAAGATTAATAATCAAACTAGGTGGGGTAGATAGAAAGTCGAAAATGAAGGAAGTTACCCCGAGCAAAATTCGACAATGCGATATGCGACATTGTCACCCGTTAATAAGCCGGGCGCTGATCCGAATAGGATAAAACTACCTCCCTATGAATCGACTTTGCTTTTATTTATTTCGAGTGTTTTTCTTTAATTATTTGGGATAGTTTAAGTTTATTATTTAAGTAATTATTTTAACTATATGATTGTGTTCGTTCTATCTCCTTGCTTATCTGATCCATATTCTGTTTGTGTTTCAATAGCTCTCGTCACTTAGTTATTAATTATGATAAAAATAGAAGTTTTCATGGTTAAACACTTAGTTATTATTAGGTTAATAAAAATAAATCGACCTTTTGCTTATCACATAGAATTCCCCCACGTAATATATGAGTTCGATCGGGACCCATATTTGTGGACCTCGAATGGTGCCTAACACCTTCCTTTCGAGGTAACCTGAACCCTTACCCAAATTTTTGATTGACGTAGACTATTAAAATAAGTTCGTAATTAGTCTAGAATGGTGCCCTAACGCACCTTAATTCGTTAGGTGGCGACTCTTCTCTTTTAAACCATCCAAAAAGAGTTTGTCAAGTCAAATCCCGCTTTTTGCGAGAAAATGGGGCACGATACCAGGGCGTTAACGGGGGATACTCAAATTGCTATCACTGACACCAGAGAAGGTGAGGTCGTCTTTCTTTCCAGCTGCCATATGGTTCGACAAAGAATTAGATCTGAGAGCGAAAGAGATTATGAATGTTCTCCTACGAGTCAACCCTGAAAGAGCACCCCTACATACCTTTTACGCAGGGGCGGACCCACGTGCATCCGAGAGGGTGCACGTGCACCCGGTAACTTTTTAAATTTATATGTATAGATACCTTAACAAAGGTTAATATATTAAAGTGTGCACCCCCCAATAACAAATCTTGTCTGGGTGCACTGGTTTGGAACCTGGCTGAAGGCATCCTTAAGTGGGTTGATGTCGCGGGTTCAATTCCCGTTGGGTGCAACTTTTAGTTTTACAATCCTTTATAATTTTTCCTTTACCTTTTGCTGTTTGCCACCTCATCTGGCCCCACCCTTAATTAAAATAAATTTTAAAATACACTTTCATTATTTAAATTAATAAATCATCCTAATTCATGTCAATTTCCCCAATTCTTAAAAGGCTAAAACATATCAAACTCCCCAAATCCCTAAAATATATCAACTTTCCCAAAATCTCTTCAAGACTTCAAGCAAAAAAAAAAAAACGTACGTCAGCAGGTAGCAGCAGCGGCCCACCGCTGGTGGCAACGAAAAACAGTCACTCCGACTCCGGCAGCGGCAATACAAGTCAGATTCTATCTTTATCTCTATTAAATATTATTTTTGTCTTGCTAGTTGCTATGAAAAGAGGGGTATGATTGAATGATTCTCCTATTGAAAATATTGCATTTATTTTTATTGTCTCATTAAAAAAGGGGTGTGATTCCTCCATTACATATCATAGTGTTTTTGTTGTTTTACGTAAGGAGGGGTGTGATTCCCCTATTGAAATTATTGTGTTACTTATTTTTTTGTGGGGTGTATGATTCCTCTATTATATTTTATTTCTTTTGTGCTATGGAAGGAGGGGTGTGATTCCCCTATTAACAATGTTATATATGTTTACTTATATTCTTGATGAAATCTTTATTTTGTAGGAATTTGTTATTGATTCTTGTGAATTGAAATGGATAGATATTATTCTCCTCAACCAAGTTGTAGTTTTAAAGACAATTCTCCCCGTCTTATAAAAGAGTTTGATGTAAATTCACTTAAATCCGATCCTGGAGAAAGAAACCCAATTCATGAGTATGACTCTACGATACGAGATCAAGTGAGAAGACACTATATTCAACAAGGGCCTTGTCAACCGATTCTTTCTGAATTTCCTCAAACTAGAATCGGAACAAAAATGCGTCGATTTAATTCGACATGGTATAAGGGTTCATATTCTAGGTGGATGGAGTATAGTGAGACGAAAGATGCTGTGTTTTGTTTGTGTTGCTATTTGTTTAAAAATGACTATGTAAAGGGCAATGCAGGTGATTTTTTCACGAAAACCGGTTTTAAGGCTTGGAATCATAGTTCGGAGCGATTTCAATTACATGTTGGTGAAGTAAATAGCGTCCACAGAAGATGTTTCAGTAAGATGCTAGATTTAGAGAATCAATCTCAATCAATTCAAGTTGCTTTGAACAAGCAATCTGAGAAAACAAGAAGTGTGCACCGGATTCGTTTAGAGGCTTCAACTAATGTGGCAAGGTTCCTCTTGGAATTCGAATTGTCTTTTCGAGGTCATGATGAAAGTGAATCTTCGAAAAATAAAGGCCTTTTTCTAGGTCTTTTGGAATGGCTGGGAAAAATGCTTCCTGATTTGAATAATGTTATTTTAAAACATGCTCCAAAAAATGCTATGATGACTTCTTCAAAAATTCAAAAGGATATTGTGAGTGCTTGTGCTCAAGAAACCGTAAAAGCTATAATTGATGATTTGGATGGAGATTTTTTTGGGATTTTAGTTGATGAATCTAAGGACATATCACACCATGAACAAATGGTCGTTGCTTTGAGGTATGTTAACAAAAAAGGTAAAGTGAATGAGCGAGTTATTGCTATTGTTCGTGTTGGTGATACATCAGCAAAAACATTGAAGGAAACAATATGCTCTTTGCTTATGAGACACTCTTTAAGTATATCTAAAATACGGGGACAAGGTTATGATGGGGCTAGTAACATGCAGGGACACATGAATGGTCTTAAAACTTTGATTTTGCAGGAAACTCCATCGGCGTATTGCATTCATTGTTTTGCTCACCAATTACAATTGACACTAGTAGCTGTTGCAAAAAAACATTTGCTCGTGGATGATTTTTTTGCTATTATTACTAATGTGTTGAATGTGGTTGGAGCATCATTTAAGCGCAGAGATCAACTTCGGGACCATCAAGCAGAATTGTTGGAGCAACTACTAGAAAGTGGTGAAGTTCAAAGTGGAAAAGGGTTAAATCAAGAACGAGGGCTTCAAAGGCCAGGTGACACTCGTTGGGGTTCGCATTTTAGAACATTGGATAACTTTATTGTTTTATTTTCATCTATAGCTCATGTGCTTGATGCGATTAAATATGGAGGTTCTAATCCCAATGATAGATTGCAAGCAGGAGCATTTTTAACTATGATCAATGAATTTGAATTTGTCTTCTTGCTTCACTTGATGTTGAAAATATTGGTGATGTCAAATGAGTTGAGTGCATCATTGCAGAGGAAAGAGCAAGATATTGTCAATGCCATGATATTTCTTGACATTACTAAGGAAAGATTGCAATCATTGAGAGATGATGGATGGGATTCTTTGGTGAATGAAGTTTGTGTATTTTGTGATAAACATGAAATCTCGGTACCTAAGATGGATGACTTTTATTTTCCCGGAAAGTCAAAGCGTAGGCCTTCTAGTGTTACTTACTCACATCACTTACGTATTGAGCTCTTTTATGCTATAATTGACTTGCAACTTCAAGAGCTTAATAATCGTTTTGATGTTGTGAGTGGTAACTTGCTTCTTGGTATGACAAGCTTGAATCCGGCTAATGCTTTTGCTAATTTTGATAAGGAAAAAATAATGACATTGGCCAAGCATTATCCAGATGAGTTTGGTGAATCAAAGCTTCGAGAGCTTAGTTACCAACTCGATACTTTCATCATACATATGCGACGTGGTGATCCTAAATTCTCTAATTTGAAAGGAATTGGTGACTTGGCAGAAGCACTGGTTAATGCAAATCTTGTGGAGACTTATTCTCTTGTGTACTTACTTGTGAAGTTGACATTGATTTTACCAGTCGCTACTGCAACTGTAGAGAGAGCTTTTTCATCCATGAAGCATATTAAGAATGAATTGCGTAGCACTATTGGTGATGAATTTTTAAGTGATTGTTTAGTTTGTTACATTGAGAAGGACATATTTGTAAATATAAGCAACGATGCTATCATTGACCGTTTTCAGAATATGAAAACGCGTCGATGTCTAGTGTGAAAGGATGGTCTACTTTTGTTATATTAGTACTAAATTAATGACATTTGATAATTTTGAAGTTTATACTTTGCTCATAATTTTTTGCAATTTTTAAGTTTAAAAGAGTTATATGTCAAATTTTGTAGTTGGTAATTGACATTAATATGTTAAAGATAATGGTGCACCCCCTATCTTCAAATCCTGGGTTCGCCTCTGCTTTTACGCTCAACGAGTCAAAAGAAACATCCCACCAGACAATAGAGTCACCTTTTTCCCTTGGCACATTCGTCTTCTAGCATAATAGTAATCAAGGAAGGAAGGAATAGGTCATTTAGTGTGTTGAAAAAGGCTCTTCACACCTTCATAATCTTCCCCCCCCCCCATTCACATCCATCCGATTCAGGATATAAGCTATCACCAGTGCCTGCTAGTAAGTCAAATTGGTGACATTTTTGGAAGGATGAACCCAAAGTTCAACCACCACCAAGCATTGGGGGTAAAGTCTATACTATTTATCCCACCGCGACTATGAACCCAAAGTTTCCTCTCTTTTTTACTCTCCACTACAGCATGTTAGCCAACCACTGGTTGTTACTCTCTATCTCTTTTGCACGATACCCGTCATTTGAGGGATTTGGCACCCCAGAGCTTCATTAATGACCTCTATCTTAATTGGGAAGTTCATGTCCCGAATGTAAATGATGGGGTCTGGGAGCTCCCAATTCACAGTATGTAGCATGACATAGAACTTCCTCACCCATTTTTCATTACAGTCCCAAGTCAGCTCCACCAATGGCTCCCAACCCATACCCATCTCCAGTAGACGGTTATAAAACTCTGGCACCTTTTTCACTACTTCATCCATTACAAACCCCCGTTCATGTGTGAGCCCTCTAACCTTTAACTCCATAAATCACCTCTTACATTTGTTGTCAACAAATCTCTCACAAGAATCAACTGTATCTCTGGCCATGGTAGTAGTAGTAATATCTAAAAAAGAGAAAAGAAATGCATTAGATAATTTTTTCAGTAAATTGCCATAAGAGGTTAAACATAAAAGCAAATGAGCCATAGAAAGTTTGTTAAGAGAGATTTCTGTCTTTTCAGGTAGTGACACTTCCAGACATTCATTGTAGCTATACATTCTTTAATATAGTAAGGTCACCATAGAACAATTAGCCTCGCCACAGCCAAACCACCACAACAAGATGGCCCTCGCTGCAGCAAGACCATCGTCCCCTATGAGATCTTGACCCCAAAAATAAAGTTTTTAAGTTTTTACTTCATTTTAATGATTTTTAGCCTAGATCAGGTATAACGTGATGGCATATGACCTATATATTTCATTTTTAGGGCTATTAACACCCAAATCAAGCCTCAATGGATTAGATTTTTTCAAAATACCCTTTCGTATACCCCACTTCATTTTCAAGTTTCAACTTCATAAACTCTGATATTCTTATGCCGAGAATATTGTAGGAGCGTTACAAACGTAAGATAGACAGGCGTGCTTTAGGATTACTTCCCTAGAAGGGAAAAACAAAACCTTGCCTCAAAAAGCCTAATTTTGTTCAAATCAAGTTTTTCTAGGCATGATTTACACAATTTAGAAGTTACAAAATGATGAAATAGATGCTAGAATAAAGAGATTTATCTAAAAAATCAACATAGGGAAAAAATAGTAGAGAGAGAGAGAGTTTTGAGTTTAAGAGGATGTGTAAGTTGAAAAGTGAGAAATAAAACCTTCCCATTCTCACCCTTCTAACTGCCCTACGACCGCTGCAGCGACCTCTGTAGTGAGGTTCCTGTCACTGCAGCGAGCTACACTTAAATTTTGAACTACAATTTTGTGGTGTCGTATGGCATTGCTAAATCCTTTCCCTCTAGCTATAACAGGTTCTCGTAAGAACCTGAGTAAGTAAATTTCCTCCCTGAGCTATCAATGTATGAGAAAAATAATGCAATTTAAGCGTAATACCTAATCTCGCATATTAATATTTCAAAAGGTCACAATAGGAAGGTCGGGTGATTTTCGTTGGGGTTTGATATATAAAAAATAACTACCCATAAGAGTAATTTCCTTCAAATATTTTGACCTCTTACTCCTAAGCCCGCTGCAGCGGTCCTCTGGTCGTTACGACGAGCTTGCTATAACGAAGGTGCATCCGTTGTAGCGGATTTGGGTCATTGACTCGCGATATAAACCTATTTTAAGTTCAATACTTATATTAAAAAGAGAAGTTCTCTCCTAAAACCACAATAAGGATATCCCCAAGATAGAACAACCATAACAGAGAGGCAAAGCTCTCAAGAAATGCTATTCCATTATACTCTTCGTGGATTCTCCGTCAGAAGGACTGTAGATCGAGAACTTGGAGCAAGGTTGTATGAATCTTGTGGCAGCAACTTGGAATCGAGGTAGGTTATGATTTTATGATTAGTAGACTGTGATTATTAATCGTATACATAATATAAAATTGATGGGAGAAGTATGATTAGGCCTATGGGTATGGTGTTCAGATGGATAAAATATTATAGAATGTAGAGAAACCTAAAACATTTGGTAATTCATTGATATGTGAATTCCATGATGTGTGATATGTGTTTGTATGACTTTCTTGATAAGATGTAATGTGAATAAGGTGAACGTGCGTGACGATGGAAAGATTGTATATCCATGTGAACTATAATCTATGAGTTAATAACATAATGGGTAAATCGATGGTGTGGGTGTTATTAATTGTGTGACCTTCTTGCTATAATATTGTTCTTGTGAGTTGACATAAGAGGGGGAAAATGATGTCATAACATAGAGATTCTAAAGGAAAGCTTGGCTAAGTACTAGGGCATAATCTGTTGCAAGGACGTATAACTAAGGTTTGAATTTTATGATTGAAGAAGGGTAGATAGTCTAATAAATGGCTAATGAGAGTGGTGTATATGAATCTAATAAAAACATGAATAAAAGATCATTATGCTAGTAACTGAATTCACCAATACTTGATGTAATAATGGTGGTTGAGTAAGTGAAGTAACTTATGTGCATTTAAATAAAGTTAGACTTGATTTAGTCCCTTGTATATTTATCAATTAAACGACTTGTTGATTGGTCTTTGGATATACTGATGATTGATGCTTGTTGACTTATTATTGCTTGAATGAATAAGTTGTTGATTGTTGAACTATTGAATTCGTGATATGATTATGAAGCGTTCTTGTAAAATTGAGTGCACTTGTGATATTATCCTAAGAGATAGTGAAAGTGGAAATAAGTTGATATAAATATTATGGATCAGGTACCACGCTGGTATGATATTAGTTGATGGATTGGGTACCATGTTGGTATGGTATTAGTTGATGAATTGGTTCCCACACCGATATAATATTGTTATTATTATGATAGATCGGGTACCACACCAGTACGGTACATGGACCGTGGTGCTTTCCCTGCAGGTCATGACTATTGGACAGAAATAAGACCCCTTAGCATATTTGTACAGACGAGAGGTTTTTTTTAGATGAGCGAGTGCTACGAGTTGATGAGGCACAAAGATTATACACTCTTGTGAGATTTATATGGTCGTAGATCTATGTTATGAGGTGATTTCTATAATTGCAGGTTTGATATGATTTGATATGCTGACTTATGACTTATATGTCTCTATGTTGGTGGTATTGATGTGATTGTTGAGATTATAGAGTTTATGGTTTCTTATGATAACTCTGATAACTGTTCTGACTTATATGTCCTTGTTGCTGATATTTTGTAGATGTTTTGGAGTGATTGTTTTATTAAGGTTACTACTTGTTATGTGTTGAGGTATCTATTTACTTGTCTTATCTGATTGTGGAATCTTACGTGGTTGTGGCTTATTGAATTTCTTGTGGCACTGAGATAGTTTGATTTACTTGAATATACTTTTGATTTGGTTGGTCGAATTATTAGTCGATTCTGTATTCTCTTGAGAATAATATAAGTATTGTGTGCATAGCCTTGGTGATGTTGAATGTTAGTAATTTTGTTAGCGGTAACAAACTTATCACGTGGAATACAAGCTATTAATTGTAATTTATGGAGTTTATTGAATTAAGAAAGATAATTGAAAACCTCCAGGAATTATTAAGAAGTCACAGAAGTGAATATGAGCTTTAGTGCTAAACGGTTATACAAGATTTTCATGATTGATTTTGTTGATTTCTATATGGTGTTTCATGAACTAATCCTAGTCGACCGATGATGTTTATCAGTATGTGTGGTGTTTGATACTAGTCATGCTACATCCTTTTTGAGGGGTGTAGGTATGTTGCAGGTTGACTTGGATTTTCCTTAGTTGGAGTGGCGAGTTCTCATCATCAACTTTTGCATCTCATTCTCAGGCGGAAGTTGTGTCTCTTATTCATCTTGGCTTTTACTCTGCATTAGAAGCCCCTGTATATGTCTAGACTAGGTCCTTGGGAGTTGTTTAAAATCCGTTGAGTTATCGTTTATAAATATTATGAGATTATTCCTTCGAATATGTATTAAAAATTAGTTTCTTTAATATAATTGTTGCCTTCTAGGATTTCCACATAACAAATGATTCGGTGGTGAAAGGTTCTTCTATCTAGTTAGAGTAGAATAAGTGCCCACATAATTTGGTAATATGGATCATGACATAAATCATCTATCAGCTAAATCTCAATCTCAGATTCCAAATTCCACAATAACGATTCAATCCTCTGATACTCCAATCCCATCAATTTTCCAACTCATTACATGCTTTATACAACCAGCTATCACTCAAAGTAAGCCTAAGAAGAATAAGACATAATCTATCTCGAAAATCGAACATACTGCTAATAATATTAGTTTTTGAAGCCTCATTGATCTTCTTATCATCATTTTTTAAATTCTTCAATAATTTTCAAGTAGGGTTTCGACACATTTTACTCTCTCTCTCTCTCACACACACACACACACATATATATATATCCTCCTTAAAGAATTTGCATGAATTGTCCAAGAATTTAACCATTCTAAGGAATTTAATAGAATTTGATCAAATGAATTTTTTGTGCGATGGATTAAAGATTTAGTTGTAAAATATCAAGACATCTGAATGATTATTAATTAGAGGACTCAAAAACAAGTTATTTTGAACATGCAATAAATTCTTGACATTATTAGAATAAAAATTACAAACTAAATCAGAAAGTAAAGACAGAATTTAACAACAAACATACCCAATGAAATTCCACAAAGTGGGATTTGATGAGGATAGAGTATACACATATCTTACCATTACCTCATAGAGATATAAATTATTTTTGAAAGATCCTCGGCTCAAGTGAAGCAAATCAAAGTAGTATTAAAGAGGGGAGGCATGAGACTAATAGAAAGCAGGCGAAGCATATATGCAAAGAACCGTAACATCATCAACAAGGTGGGATCCTCTAAATATAGTAAACCACAGATGATATCACGTACCAAAAGCCAAGGCTACCTGAATAGGCTAGCTACTACGACTGATGCAATATCATAACGAAAAGAAATGCAAGAATTAAAGACAAGAAAGTAAGGGATAGATAGACAGACACAAGAAAAGGAAATCGATTGCAACCAAAGGGTATATTAAACTGTAAGGCCTTAATCAATTAATCCAAGTCAAGCACCAATTTCTAAGACCTTATAATTGTTACAATTCTAGATATCACCCTTGTTCTTGTGCAACAGAATTATTGTACTCTGCCTCCATTTGTTGGGTATTTCAGTCATCTTAAAAAATGACATTGAACAACATGTGTACATACGAATTTGATTACTATAAAGAAAAATATCTATACATACATGTGTAGGTAATTATAATTTTTAAATATGTATTGATATTATTGGTTTAGTTCAGATTTTCTTCAATTAGTTTTAAAATTTAAAATCAAAACCAAAACAAACCAAAAAAGGTCATTTTTTCAATTTGGTTCGATTTTTCATGAACAGCTCTATGCGCGTGAAGTTAAATGAAATATGAATTTTTGAGGAAACCTTACTATTTACTCTATAAAACTTTTCTTTATGTTTTTATGGTATCTTCTTGTCACACAAGACACTGGATGTAAACCTCCACTTCATCTTGCCGCACCAATATGATTTATGACATCTTCATCGATCTCCCCATTTTCTTGGATCAGAGACTCCAATTAATTAAATATTTCTCTCTTAGGGTCAAATTGTGTATCAAGTTTCATCATCACGCCTTCCTCATGCGTCACATCACTGAATTTGCACTTCAAATACTCTGTCTTGGTCCTGCTCAACTTGAAACCTTTAAAGTCCAGGGTCTGTCTCCACAACTCCAACCTATTATTGACTCCATCATAGGTCTCCTTAATCCAAATAATGTAATCTACAAATAACATACACCATGGAACCTCACCCTGAATATGTCGCATTAATTCATTCATCACCTAGGCAAATAAAAACAACTAAGTATTGATCCCAGGTGCAACTCCATCTCAACTGAGAAGTACTCGAAGTCTCCTCCTATTGTTCTTACCCTTGTCTTGGATCTATCATATATGTCATTTATCTCTCTAATGTACGCCATCGATACACACCTTTAGACTCCAAGCATCACCAAGGCAAATAAAAATAGACTAAGCATTGATCCCTGGTACAACCTCGTCTTAACTGGAAAGTGCTCCGAGTCTACTTCCATTGTTCTTACCCTTGTCTTCGCTCCATAATACATGTTCTTTATCGTTCTAATGTATTCCACCGATACACCTTTAGACTCCAAGCATCTTCAAAGGAATTCTCTAGGGACTTTATCGTAGGCCTTATCAAGGTCAATGAACACATATGCAAGTTCCTTTTATTCTCACTATATTTGTCCATCAGTCTCCTCACAAGATGAATGGCTTCAATAGTTGAACGCCCCGACATATATTATCAAAGAGCCAACCCGGTTATCAAGAAGTGGCATACTAGTAATTCTCTTAACTGGAAGCAAATGATGAAGAATAAGAGTACTATTGAAACTCACATTCAATGGTCTTTAAATTATGGTACTTGTTCATTTTGGTGGGATAATTGGCTTGGAGTGGGACCTCTTGCTTACCAGAATGCTTACCTACCCTGACTAAACAACATGACAGTTTCTCAAGTTCTTAACAATGGAAATTGGGATGAAGAGCTAGTAAGACAGTATGCACCTTAGGCCTTTGTTCAGCAGATTCTCAATACTACTTTCAAATATCAAGAAGGTGTGCAAGACCAAGCTATCTGGAAGTTAAATACAAGTGGTAATTTCACATGTTCTTCAGCTTGGGAGCTAGTAAGAAAGAAGAAGAATAAGTCTATGTCTGACACTCTCACATGGCACAATCACATCCCTTTCAAGATTTCGTTCCTTCTTTGGAGAACCCTCAGAGGAAAACTTCCAACAAATGAAAAAATCACCTTTTTTGGTCATAATGCAGTAGCTTGCTCTTGTTGCTATAGGCTTGGGCTTGATACTATTGACCATATCTTTGTTTTTGGAAGTATTTCTCTGATTGTTGGGGGGGTGGAGCCTACAGTTACTCCCTTGAGAAATTTACTTATGAAATGGTGGATTACTAACCCAAACAATGTTGTGCATAAGCTCATGCTCCAATCAACTCCCATCTTTATTTGTTGGAACTTGCGGAAGAACAAGTGTGCAAGTGAGTATGGGGGGAAAATCTCAAGTGCTACTAGAGTAAAATTCTCAATTATCAAGTAGATTAACATGCTACTGCATACAGTTTTTCCTTACATTCACTGGCCTAACAATTGGAGGGACTTAGTGTTGATTGCTGAAAATTGTCAACATGAAATGAGGGTGGTGCAGGCTAATTGGTTTAGACCTCCCTCTTCCTTGGTTAAACTTAATACTGATGGTAGTGCAATTGATAGCCCAGGAAAGATAAGAGCTGGTGGTATTTTGAGAGATCACAACAGCAGGTTGATTTATGCTTTTGCTACACCTCTTGGTTTTGGTTCTAACAACCAAGCAGAGGTTCAGGAGGCTATTCTGGGCATCACTTGGTGCATTCAACATGGTTATAATAGGTTAATACTTGAGGTTGATTCAGAATTACTATCAATGAACTTCAGGATTTGATCAAGTTGTTGGATTGTTTTCGTTGCAAACATGTCTACAGAGAAGGTAATTTTCCAGCAGATAGTCTCTCCAAACATAGTCACCTGGTTGATACTCTTCAACCTTTCTATAACTATAGTGATTCCCACAAGAAACTAGAAGTTATTTCACACTTGATAGAATGGGCATGGCTAATTTGATAGAATGGGCATGGCTAATTTCAGAAGAAGAAAATTGAAGAGAATCAATCAATTACCTTGAAGTGATGTGTCAGTTGTTCTATCTGAGTTAGTAACTCAGGTCTAGTGCAACTTCATAGGTTTCCCCTATGTTCTTTTAGTGATTCTTCACTTAGGCTATATAGTCATAGGTACATCCTTTTTGAAGATGCTCTTTTTGTTTGAGTTCTTTCTTTACTTGTAAAGGGAGAGTCTCCCTTATTAATACATTTCCTAGATTTCTTGTACTTGAGAGGAGTCCTTTCTTCTTAGATGTTTAGTTTTCTAGGTTTCCTTCTAGTTTTGAGGATGGATTGACCGGCCTTATTAGGCTAGTCGACTTATGAACCACCATAGGGTAGGAGGTAAGGTTTATATCCCCCTCCTTATATTTTCTGCTTTGTTTATTTATAACAAGGCTTGGGGGTGTGCGGCTCAACCCCTTGCGGACTCTAGTCCCATCTGTTTATTAAAAAGAAAAAAAAAGACCCTGACATGAATCCAAACTGGTTCTTGAAAATGGACACATTCCTCCGCACCCTCATCTCCACCACTCTCTTTCAAACTTTCATGGTCTGACTCATTAGATTGATACCCTTATAATTGTTACAATACTGGATATCATCCTTGTTCTTATGCAACAGAATTATTGTACTCTACCTCCATTCGTTGGGCATTTCAGTCGTCTTAAAAAATGACATTAAACAACATGTGTAAGTACGAATTTGATTACTATAAAGACAAATATCTATACATACATATGTAGCTAATTATAATTTTTAAATATGTATTTATATTATTGGTTTGGTTCAATTTTTCTGAGATTAGTTTTAAAATTTAAAATCAAAACCAAATCAAATAAAAAAAAAGTCATTTTTTTTCAATTTGGTTCGATTTTTCATGAACAGACCCATGCGCGTGAAGTTTAAGGAAATATGAATTTTTGAGGTAACCTTACTGTTATCTTTGTTGAAAAATCTTACAGAAAATATTTCATCTCGAACACTTGTTTGTAGGGATTTCCCATAGCTTGAGGCGTGTCAAAAGACACTCTGTCCTTAAGGATATTTCACTCGATATAGGTGTATCCTCCAGAATTCAACAAGCTCTGTAGTTTTAAACTAGGAGCCAGAAACTAACAAAGATTTCGTAAGAAGAGAACCCAACATTGTATATGATAGGAAAAGGAATTTTTTTACTTCTTCTCTCCTCACCTAAAATATATCACCCTCTAGCCCTGTGAAGAAAGATGAAATATAGTTATACAAATGTAAGGCCAACGTTTTTTCTTCGATTATGGCAAGTATAGTAGCCCATAAATAAGATAATTTAAAATGGTAACTAAGAAAACATCATAATGAGTTATAATAGCCTCGTTAATGGCCAATGAAGAATGCGCAAATAATATGTTACTATTCATATATATATATATATAGTACGTTTGAATGTATTAACATAGTAAAGATTTATCGACAAAGAGATTGAAGATGATTGATATCAACTAATCATGGTAGTAAAAGATTTAAAAAAAATGTTATAACTTTATTTTTGAGGTAACTAAAAATATTTTTTTCTAACAATCTTTCTCTCATGGAATCTTGAGCTTAAATCCAGAGACCTTGTCCGAGCATGTTTTACTCTTCACGACTAATACAACTATCGAAAATTTTATTGATAGTTTATCCCTGGACAAGGTAACAAGTGTAACTAGTCTGATTATAAGATTATATTATACATGAGAAATTGCAACCAACTTGAGAAATCAGAGTTCAGACTATAGAAACATTGGCAAAACGTTACATGCTACACGGTAAGTTCAGTTGTATACTGCTATTATGTGCCTTTTTATCAAAAGAAAAAGAACCCCACTCCGGCAATGGTTCATCAACTTGCTGCTAAATCAACGTCTGCCCAGCAGAACCAGCTCACGACGAAGGGGTAAATGAACAAAAATAAAGGAGCAACCTAGAAGGACTGGCTGTACATGTATTTCCAGATCTCAGTATTTTTCACTTTGCTATAGGGTTCTGTCTGGTGTTGGAAAATTGTACGTCCCCACTGAGAACGGAGCTAATGAAACTCTCTGCATCTTCAGCAGTAATTTCTCCCTCAAAAACTGCAAACTTACCCTTCCGCGGCTTGTACGCGAGAAGGACCTTGTCTGATGATTTATATCCTGATTTGTCAAACGCATTCAAGAAAGACTGCTGCCTTGCTGCATCCAGAAGTGCATAGGAAACTGAATCTCTTGAGCCATAGGCTGTATTCTGTCGTCTTGATAATGATTTTTGAGAGACCTAAAGTAGGCATAATTTGAGTCACAAATCAGTTAAGTCGGTTTTATTTCATACCGGAGAACAGAGTAAATCATAAAGTAAATCATAAATCACTGAACAAAGTCCATACAGTTGACGACTTACCGATGATAGAACTTTTTCTAGCTTATCCCTCGCTTTAGATGACCTGAAAACACCAATCACACAAACAGGAGTTTTCTCCCCGCAAATATCATTGAAATTAGAGCCGGTAAGTAGTATTTGCTTAGCTTCTGGTTCACTCTGCTCTCTTTTACTCTGTGCTGAAGCAGCCTTCTTATTTTTCTTTTCAAAATTGTCCAGTAAGCCACTTAGATCTTGAATTGCTGACTTTAGATTTTTTACAGAAATTCCTGTTCTTAAAATCTGCTTCTCCCCATTGGATAGCCAGCCAACAATGGCAGGAAAAGTGTCAACTCCCAACCTTCGGATAGCAGGATCAGAAACATCACGAACCTATTAAACAAGAAACAGGCTTTAGTGAGTAAATTACAAAGAATAAAGTGTAGTTTAGTACTATATATAGAGAAGTTTAGTCATATATTCTAAGAAAGTTAAAAGACTACCAACCTGTGCATCATAGAAGACGAAACGATTTCGATACAAGCCACTAAGAGCACGCCAAATAACTGGAGTATCTTTCTTTCTAGAAAGAAGCATCACTTTAGGTAAACCTCCTACAGTCTGGGAAACAAAATCAAAGTGGTCCAAATCTACTCGCTTTGAGAATCTAGGAAGACGCTCATGGCAAAAACTTTTCACCCTCTTCACATCTAAATCATCAGTGTACTCCACCAAAGCACCATTCCCACTTGATTTTAATGAATACACAAACAATCTTGGCGCATTGCGAGGATATATGCCAAGACTCTCGCAGAAAGATGCATCAGTTTCACAGTTTATACTCCCTACCTGTCACAGTAAAAGCACATCAGCGGAAATACAGTAATGTCTAAAAGTATTGTGATGTAAGTTAAAGAATGCATGCATACCTTCATTGCCCCATCCAGTGGGCTTGCCACTTCTCCAATGACAGACTCATAATATTGGATACCTCTTGATGTAGATGTATGAGATAGTAAGAGCCAAGTCATTCCTTTATCAGATATTTCTTTCTTGTATATCTGCGAGTTTATGGAAGGGATGCTCTTGCCAGAGTTCTTGGATCTAGACTGAGACCTGCCTGAACCACCAAAGCCGCCAAAGCCACCAAAACCCCCAAACTGACTCCCACTTCCCATACCACCCCCAAACATGTTGGAGAATATATCATCTAAACCAAAGCCAGAAGAGCTTTGGCTTCCAGGACCGCCAAAGGAAAATGAAAATGAGTTTGCACCTCCTTGTCCACCCATACCACCTGGCCCGAAGTTAAACCCACTTTGTCCTGGTCCACCACTTGTGAAGTACGTATATCCACCATGATCTTCAGTGCCACCAGTATCAAATCCAGGAGCTCCCTTCTCATCTCCATATAGGTCATAGTTTTTCCTCTTCTCCTCATCAGACAGAATTTCATAAGCTGAAAATTGATAGACAGATTATACAGCTAGTTAATAATATTGATCATCAGGCAAGCAAAACACCTAGGAAGAAAGTACATACTGCAACTAGTTGCTCGCATCAAGATAACTCCGATTGTATGGGTTTTAACCTTTAATCAACACCATCTTTGGATCTCAGATAAAATCAAAATCTTCCTAGCACCTTGGAAAAAGATAAGTAAAACAACACCATCTTTGGATCTCAGTTCTAGTGATAAATTTAACAAGAATTTTGAAGAAAATAACAAAATTGATTCTTTTAATTTCCTCAACTACAATTTCTTTCTTTCCTCTTTTTAATTGGCCGAGAGTGCTGAAAAGGAAGATAGAAATCAGAAGTTGCTATACCATTATTAATCTCAGCAAATTTCTCTTGTGCGCCCTTATTTTTGTTCTTGTCTGGATGGTATTGGAGTGAGAGCCTGAAAAGGAAGGGGGATACAGGAGAAGATTAAAAGGACAGATTAAAAGGACAGAACATTAATTGCCAGAAAACTAATGCAGAGAAGTTCAACAATTGAAAAACTAGCAAATAAACACAAGCAAATTTTCAAAAAACCATGAAGCTTCGGACAAAGTTTCACCTTGAAAACCATAGAATCTAATCGACCATGAGAATGTTTACAGCTCTAACATTACAGCTCTAACATTGCAGGATCCAAATTTAAAGAAAATACCAGTAACCTACTGCATAGTGATAGTCAAAAGGCCAGGGAAAGATTGTCAACATGTGCCTTTACCTTTAAATTGTATAGTCTTACTTCCAACTACTTATCATGTCCCATTCCAAGTCAATGACAAGAATAAGTAGTTAAGACCACTTGGATCAGATTGAGCAATACTAGGTTATTTATTCTCAGGCAAAACAAGCTATGTTCAACCAATGTTGTTAAAGGCTCGTCTGAGGTACACTTAACCCCCAAAGCTAGGTCCTCCAGGCACCAAGGAACTAAGGATGAGCCTTATTTCTATAGTCTTTGCTTTAAAAGGCAAACATTAAAAAGTAAATATAGTTGGCAAAGTGATATATTAAATCATTACCAGAAAGTTGGATGAATTATTGAGTGATAAACTGATAATGAATAATGAATTGAAGATTTACCATAAAAAAGCTACTTAATGAGAACTTAAAACTACTAGTTTACATCTATATCGAAATTTAAAATGGGTGTTAAATTAGAAATTACATGATTTTTCACTCTATATACTTTGTTTAGCTATAGTAACATTCATTATCAAAATTCTATATTTGTCTTTGTTTTTTTACCCCTCCCTAGGATCTCCCACCCTGTTTTGCTCCCTTGATGACTCGAACTCACAACCTTAAGATTGGAAGAGGGGTGGTTACCTTCCGAGCAACTCCCTCTTGTCTGTTTGTCTTTATTTTATTTTCCTTCTACTGCAGCCATATTTTTGTTTTTCCATTCATTTTAATTATGCTTGCACTTAAAAAGCCTAACAGACCTAGCGCTTCTCCATACTTTTTTCCTTTGACAACCCTGAACTCAAGAGCATATTTCCAATCAAAATTCTTAGCTTATGGATGAAACACCCCGTAATTGCAGGCCTAAGATTCTGGATCTCTAGAAAAACTGCAAATTTAAAGTTATGAAGAATCCTGCTTTTCTAGCATCACTAAGAGCCCCAGTAATTTACATATATTCTGCACTATTTTGAGGTGTCACTTGCAGGGGTTTCATCCCAGAAGCATGTAAGACATGAATAGAATTGAAGGCCAAACTACAAGTACTATAAGACACGTGAAAGTTCGAATCACAAATAAAAGTCTTGGAAATTATTCATCAACACTACAAATTCTCAAGTTAAGCTAATTCCTACCAACAAAGAGACATCATCATGGCAGAACCTCCAGTAAAACATTTAGACAGGATAATACGATCATGCCAAATTTTCGCTAAGAGAAACTTGATCGCTGGGTCGTGAAGCATTGTTTTTTTTCTTTTAAAAAAGGAACAACAAAAGCAGAAATATTGAGATTTAAAGAACAAATGATGATTGGAAAAAAGAAGAGCCCTGTAAAGCACATACTTGTGAAAAGCTTTTTGGATCTCACGCTGACTTGCGCTTTTATCAACTCCAAGCACCTGAAAAAATTCAAAATCATTGGTAACCATGGAAGATGAGGTAATCACTCTGCATATGGACAGTCGGGATATACATATATTCTAGCATCATGAACTTTCAAGTGATTAAATCTTTAGGCTTAACAATGCCTAATATTTCAAGAATATTCACTTAAAACAATCAGAACTTTTTCGTTTGGTGCATTTTGAAGCGTATCAACTTAGTGTGTATATACACGTGTGTATCATCCAGCAATAGCAGGTGAAACAATCCATCAGGACTATTTTTATTTTCAGAAAATTGGCATTATTCTAAAGTTAATCAATAATGTTTGCTTCCCTTTCTTCAAAGAGACAATCCTTTATTACTCTATTTCCTAGTTTCAAAACACAACTTCTAAATTATAACATTATCCTAATTCCAAATATAGGAAAATAGTTAAATGGAGCAATTCTAATGAACCCCAGATAAAAGCAACGGACAAATAAAAGCAACAAAAATTTCAGAATCATCATGAAAACTCAATCACCAAAGGGGAGCCTTGGCGCATAACTAGTAAAGTTGCTGCTATGTGACAGTAGGGCACGGGTTCAAGCCGTGTAAATAGCCTCTTGAACAATAGACTATTGTGGTCTGACCCTTTCCTTGAAACCCCCCCCAAACCCCCCTCAAATCAATTAGTTAAAATCCTCTATATCCATGTCAATTCCACTATATTGGGGCCTCCAACATGAAAAATAATTAATCAATTTCATAAAACGGGCATCCATGAATACAAATTCAGACAGAAAAACAAGAAATAGAGAGTCGTACATACATACCTTATAAGGATCAATGGTTTTCGATTGTATGTGGAGAACAAAGAGTGATGCGCATAGTACAATGGCTATCGAAATTCGTCGGGTCTTCATATTCAGATCCAAATATAACTTGTCGAGTCGATTGTTCTTCAGAAATCGTAGAGAATTTCAAGTTAAGTGAAAGAAGAAGTTGCTTTTAATAGATTTGGCGGGGGTTTGGGGAATGTTCCAGATCATTCGGCTGTTTTGATGACGTGTAACTTGTGGCGGGGCTCCACGATTTTCAGCCAATCAAATTTTAGATTTCTCTCAACTGTCGTAATAAATATTTATTGAATATTTTGTTTTAGTTTGCTTCGGAAAATAATGTTTCTTTTTGTTTTTTTTTGGTAAGAGAAAACGGTTCACTCAGCTAAACTCCCCTTTTAATGACTTCATAATAGAGTGAAAATCATTTACACCCTCAATTTTACTTTAAAAATTAAATTTTTCCATTAATTTTGAAAAATAGTTATTATTATTTATTTTTTTAAACTAACTTTTTAAAATGTCTATTCTATCTTTAAAATATGAACCTTTTTTTTTTTACTTCTTTAGAATCATGATATTTGTTTATCAATTTATATAAGAAATTTCCTATAAAAATTATTAATTTTGTCGAAAAAGAAAAGTAAAAAATATTGATTGAGTATATAAGCTAATGTCATTCTATAATGAAACAACTTAACAGAATAAAAAATAATTTTATTAATTTTATGAAATCTATGATGTGATAACCTTATAAATATATTTCGATGCAAGTAATATAAAAATAATTAATAAAAATAAAAGTATATCTCATAACAATTTCTTCAAAGATTATCTATTTATATTGTAATCTAAAAATATATTTCATTAATAACAATCAAATTTCGTTTATCTAGAGATGTTCCCTCCCTACCCTTTACTTGTCCACTTTAGACATTGCATTCCCTTAAGAAACAATGATTGATATGAGTATTTTTCTATAATACCCATATTAATTTATGTTTAGTACTCTCTTCATTTCGTTTTGCTTGCCCCTCATACTAAAAATTGTTGTTTCAGTTTTACTCGTCCAATTTATGAAATCAAGAGAATTTTATTATATTTTTTCCTTTCTACCCATAATATTAAATAACTACATAAAGTACTCCCTCCGTTCTTTTTTACTTGTCACCTTTTTGCTTTTCGAGGTCCACTTGCATTAACTTTGACCAACATTTTAAGATGCAATTTTTCATCATATTAATATGAGACGGATTACAACTTATAGCATTTTTCGTATAATTTTCGACCATCTAAATTTTTAATTTAAAATATTAAATTATTCATCTTAAAATGTTGGTCAAAGTTATGCAAGTTGACCTCAAAAAGTAAAAATGTGACAAGTAAAAAAGAATGGAGGGAGTAATAACAATCAAATTTAGAGTTCCAAAAGATCATTAATAAGGTTGGTTTTGTAAAATATACTTCTAAATAAAAATTTTTAAGAGGTGTGTCAAGACAACAAGAGCCCAGTAAAATGAAACGGAGAGAGTATTATGTCTTGGAAAATGCAAAAATAGTTTGAAAAATAAGTAACTAGTGCCAAGGATAAAATATGAAAAAAAATATATATTTTCTTGATATAATAAAAGTGACAATTAAAAGTGAAAATCTATTTTTGAAAAAGTGAACAAGTAAAAGTGAACTGAGGAAGTAATAGAGAATAAGAGATAAGTGAAACTTAAATATGCATGCACATAATACATACATACTTAGTGCATGTAATATTAAAATAATAATCATAAAAACAACATTAGATTGCAACAAACTTATAAAAAGATTATTCTACTTTATAATGTTAAAAAAACTCAAATAAAAATCTATCAATACGTAGGTTAAAAAATAAAATATTATATATAAATAAAAAAAATATTGGATTGAAAATGAAAAGGGCAAAAAAGGTGCATAGGATAAATGGGGAGAATGACTATTTTTTAAAGTTGAGAGGGAGGGGTTTGATTTTTAAATCAAAGTTTAAGGGTGTGAATGATTTAAGAGCTTGTCATTTGTTCTGATTTAAGGCAATTTGAAGCAAGAAGTGCCAAGAAAAGGAGTCGGGAAAGGACGGAATTTATAGGCCAAGAATCCCTGAAGAGGGACCTTAGATGAAGAACACGTGGGCGGCCATTCGAGGAGGATGTTACAATGCGTAGAGGTGAAAGCATCAAAAGTCGTTCTATCGTTACTAAAGGCGACGTTTCGGGTGACGATGAAAATTATCTGACTACTTTCACAATTAATGAATGGTCAAAAAGGGGAAAGAAAAGGTTGTTGGGATAAGAAGGCGCCTGTTCCACTGACACGAAAAGGGCAACGCCATGGTATCAAAGGCATGACCTCGGGACCATCAACCAACAACTAAGGAAAATACCTCTCGGTAGGTGCGAGAGTCGATCTCCTCAAAGGAGCTCCGCGGCAGAATGAAGGGGCCCCTCTAGTCGGAAAAGTATTTTCTCGATCAATTGAGAGGGGTATCCTATAGATTATTTTTTTGCCTCCCGACCGCAATGATATTACGCCCAAGAGATAGAAAGACTATTTGTATGGGGTAAAATAGCTTCAATAAGGACTGGGCCAGTTTGGATCGGATGTAACGAGAACTAGCCCACGATGGCATCATCTTGAGAAAGATCCCGACACCAAAAAATGTCCTATAGGGCAAGAAAAAAGTGGCCCGAGACCATCAACGATGGTGACTGCGTACAAAGGACAAACAAAAAGGATGATGTGTCAGAATATTCAAGTGCACAGGCAACCCTCGATCGAACCGGGTCAGACACACAATACTGGGATCGCATCCTCCAATGGCTCAAGGGCAAACAGCTATTGATCATTGGCCGTAGTACTATAAGCTCAAAAATAACGCCATCCCATTGGCGATGGGCAGTCTCTGTACCCTATAAATAGGCACCCCTCCCCCCATTGTAAAAGATCTGATTTCTACTTCTGTCTATCCTAAGCAATAAAAACTTTAGTTTTTTTCTGAAGCTTTCTCTATTTTCCTTAGCTGTTTTATTGTTCTTTTGCTATTACGCTTGCTTACTTTACGTTATCTATCACAACTTACCCATACCTGAAAGGATTGTGGACTACACTGTCATCCAGATTTGTTCCTAATCGTTGTCTTGCTTAATATACTTTGTCTTTCGTTTTACATTATTTACTTTCTGGCAAACATTCTTTACTAACTCAAAGCTAAGATCGTAACGCGTGCTCTTGGCCCACAAACAAATCTAACTGTCCCAAATCGACAGTAAACAAAAATAATAAATTAATGATACAATTATATTTGTCATTCCATTTTATTCATGACCATCTCTACTATATTCTTTAAAAATTGGGTGGAGATCATTGCAACTCTATGTTAGGAGCTAAATATACTCTTCAAGAAAACACTATCCAGTATCACTCCCTGCTATTATCGCTGCTATCCTTTATTTCTTTTCCCCTTTTTCATTCTAAAATTATACTTCTTGAAGTTTTGGATGTCTGCCGTTTAAAATTTATAGTTTAGGCTGAGGAGATAATAATAATATTGTTGATCGTATTGTTTACAGGCCGTCGATAATGTGAAAGGTGTTATTTCTTCATCTCTTGATATAAGCAAGCAAAGAGATCCTAGAACAAGTGACATCAACTGAAATCACTACATAGTTGTTGGGTGTGTGTGAGTTGGGGGATGGGTGTGTCTTCTATTAGATCACTGATCCGAGCCTACTCTTTATAATAATATGTTCTTTTTTGTTGGATGGTTAAGATAGAACTGATTCTTTTGTTTTAATTGCAATCTCTTTCTATGTATATGCACAACCTGTATGTTGAGAAACGACCATTGTCTTGCAAATTTCTGAACCTTTTCTCTGCTCCTGTGAATATATGGTTTGTTTTAACTTTTAATTAAATCAAAACCACACCGAAAGAGGGGATCTGCCTACTCATATGGTTAGTTTACTTTAGTTCTTATTTGCATTCTTCGGTATCCTGTCAATCAGATTTAGAAAGTCCATAATAGCTCCACTTTAAGTTGTTTCCTGCTACATACATACACATTTTCTTACTGGCAAGTGACAACTTTCCATTTACTAGTGATAACACTCAATTCTACCCGTAAAAAGATGTACGCGGTTGTTAGCAATATATTTACCCAATTATAGAATCGGGGTCGATCCCACGAGGAATAATATGACTAGAGATTGAGAAAATAAGGAATAAAAGTAACTCACTTTAAGCCAAATAAAAGATGCAAGTGTTTTTTTTTGGGGGGGGGGGGGGGAGGGGGAGGGGGTTCAATATAAAAATGAACAAGGATAAAGCCAATATTAATATGAACAATTTGATCAATGGTTCTCACAAACGAGGGAAAAACAGGGGATTGATAATGGGGAATCAATTCTATCTACGATCCATTGTATTTAAATCAAGTACTCACAATTAATCACGAATTTAGCAATCTAGTCTTGGATTCAAAACTACCCACTAATGTATCTTGACCATCGAGGGTTTAGTCCTCACTTGTTCTCTCGAACAAAGCTAAGAAACAATAATCATAAAACTAATTTTGGGCTATAGTAGGATTTTACTATCTCTAGGTCAAATCCATGAGATGAGGTTTAAAGCCTCACATCGTGCTAAATTAATCTTTTTGAACCTCAATTAACTCTTTCAAGCTTAATCAAAGTAAATGGATGAGTCCTCGGGTTAGCTACTCTCTTCGGAAATCAATCGAAGTATGAGATTAATTTGGACAAGCAAAACTCATTCATAAATCAAAGAGTATTCAATTAATACAAAAGCATAAGATAAAATCAAAATTCAAATTCAAAATATAAATATTGTGTTATCTCTAACTGCAATATCCAAGTATGAATTTAACAACTACACCCAAATATAGTCACTACAAAGCAAGAAAATGAAGAAAGGATTAAGAATTTGTCACTACAAAGCTTCCAAATCTTCACTCCAAGGGTGTTGGTTGAAGAACCCTAGTCTCCAAGCTTGAGAAAATAGTCAAAGATGATTTCCTTCATCCAAATATAGCCACTATAGTTTTCTTCATCGCTATCGCAGACATGGACCATCGCTATCGCCATGCTTTGACTTTCAGTTGACCGCGATCGCAGCATTTGACCTCGCAATCTCCAGGCTTTGACTTTGACTAAACTCCGCGATCGCGATCTTTCTTCATCGCGACAGTGATGAGCAATTTTCGTCCAGTTCTTTAATGGTTTGTTTTAGCTCCATTTTACCTCGATTTCACTTCTTTTCATCAGAGCTCCTTTTAAACATCAAATTACCTGAAATCAACACCATTCAAATGATAATTAGCCTCATATTATGGATTAACGACACAAAATCATAAGCAAAAAGACAAATAAGTGGCAAAATCATCACTTGTCAATACCCCCAACTTAAAGACTTTGCTTGTCCTCAAGCAAAACAAAACTTAATGGGGTCTATCAATTTAAGCTCAAAAAATAACATCAACCTTTCACTTCATATTTTCAAAATAGGCACAATGACTATGACTTTGGTTGGTACTAATAATTAGTCAACATCATGTGAGTATTACCCAAGAAACTCCCTCAATTTCAAACACACTCTCAAGAATATAATAGAATTTCAAGAATAATCAAGTAAGAACAACCAATTCTCAAGAAGTGACTCAAAACCACTAGTCAACCAACATGCTTCTTTGACTCATTTTTGGAATTTTTCAACTTCACAAATCTATCCTAGTTCACATGCCCTCACAAGAAATAAAGTCCCAAAATCCCAATATCACAATATCACAACACTTATATAAGGGACAAATGCACAAACACTCACATTCAACAAAGAATTTCCAATGCAAATAAGTACCATATCATAGGCTTGCCCTTATTTTCAATTACCACTAACTCAAAAGTACTCGGTTGGTGATATTGAAGGACATTTTGTAGCTTGTTATGTAGGCTTAGAGAAGGGTAGGATAAACATTTGAGATAAAAGTGACTACACCCTCCTTGAACTCTACACAACATTTTTCAATTCACGCTTTGATCATTTTCCTCTTCATTTCCATATGACGCAAAACACCTTTCTTTTTCATTCTAGTCTACCCACTTATTGAAAGCTTTCTTTCTTTTTTTTTTCTTTTCTTTTCTCTTTTTCTCTTCTTTTGTTTTTCTCTTTTTCTTTTTCTTTCACATTTTTTTTAAATTCAATCATTGACTTACTCTTATGACATTCACTCACAAAACCACAATGCATGATCAACTCTTTCAAGTGTTTTTCCACCACCCCCAACTTAGCCTTTAGCCTCAAGTTGAATTTTTCAAGTTCAAGGAATTTAGGGTTCAAAAGAGGGAATGTTTCAAAAAGGTTCAAGGCTTGTAATGTATTGCCAAAGCAAGGATATTAAGCTCAAACGATATAATTAGTGCTAGAATTTATGCACGGGTGGGTTTTTAAGGCTAAAAAGGTTTTCAAAAATCACAAATAAGGCCTAAGATCATTTTCCCAACCAAACACAATCAAGATTAGCATTGAAAGACCAATCGGGCAAGTTCTAGATGACTCAAGTAAGCAAAAGAATTATTTGACAAAAACTCACTAAACATGGCATACAAACTATTCAAGATGGATCGATTTTATTTCCTAAATAAGAACAAAAGGAGTCATATTTCATAATTCAATTATCACCACCTAATGAGTTAAGAGTCACAAAAAGAGTGAAAGAGTTGTCAATACACTATTCACTTTCATGCAACTTGTTTTCACAAAGATATCGGAGGGGTATGCTCATTTCAACATTTCACGATGCAAGACTAACTCTATTAGTACCAAACAAGACACATCCTACATTTCGACTTCAAAAAGGGTTATAATACAATGGTTACTCAGACTTCACCTTAGTCCCAATCAATCCCAAATCACATGGGGTACTTAGACTTCCTCAAATGACACCAACACCCAACAAAGCAACTATTTCTCTTGAGTAAGTCGTCACTCAATTTATCATTAGGAATGGTCACTCAAAACTCTACAAAAAGACAAACTACAAGAAGCTAGACTAAAATAATGAAAAATAAATAAAAATGACTAATCCAACAAAATTATCAATCAAAAGCAAGCCCGACAAAGGCACACAATATCCATAACCACAAAGATCAAGCCCGACAAGGGCACAAGATATCCATACAATCAAGAAAAGCCCGGCAAGGGCATAATAAAACAAAGTCAAATCCGACGAGGGTACACGATAAAATATAAGAGAATAATTAAGCCCGATAAGGGCACAAATGTATCAAAATAGAACAAAATATAAATTCAAGCCCGACAAGGGCATAAGTGTCAACACAAACCACCCCCAACTAAAAAAAAAGTGCAGTGCCCTCACTGCATAACATCAAAGCATAAAGAGAATAAGGGGGCTCCCTGGAAGGTGTATCAATCAGAACTGGAGTTGTTGGGACCTTTGACGACTAGTTCATCCTCATCCTCCTCATCTTCGGTGCCGCATAACTTCCTAGGTGTGGCCATCATCTTGGTGAAGAACTTGCTCTTTTTTCTCTCATGCTCTTTCATCTTTTGTTGCCTCCTCTTAACTTTCGTCAACCTTTCCTTGATATACTGTTGGTCACGTGATAAGGTGGTCAAGATCGGTGCAATAGGTGTCCCAAAAGGACGTGAAGAGATGCTCTCTCTTGGGGCCGAGGAAAGGCCAACTACAAGCTGCCAAATCTGCGCATCACCATGCAACTAGTTGAAGATGTGTCTAAGTGCGGGGGGTGTTTTACCCCTTTTCAGATGTATTAAAGGGAGAATAAAGTATTTAAAAGAAAATGGTTTTTGACTTCTGAAATCATTTTAAAACTTAAAGAAAATTTCAAAATAACTCAAGAAAAATTACAGAGTCGCCACTTAACTTATTATTTATTTATTTTTGAAAAATTAAGAAAACTTAAAAGAATTTCAAAGGTTCAAAAATAGAAACAAACCTTTAAAATTAGATAAAATAGGTAAGGGTTCAATTAACACCCTAAGAAAGGTTTTTAGGCACTTAGGAGCGTCCGTTTAAGAACGGTTGGCCAAAGACAATTTGACTAACTTTAAAAGTTGGCTAATTTGCAAAAGGATCAATTTTATGAAAATATCAAACTTGATTCAAGAGATCATTGAAAATGACCATTTCATTTAAATTCAAATAGTTCATTTTTTTTTAGCTAAGAGGAATTAACTTAAAAGGAAAAATTTAAACAAAATTTTATTTTAACCCAATTTTAAGGAAAAGCAACTTTGTGTAGTTATTTTTAAAGAAAAATCCATTCTTGATTTTGATAGCCGATATTAATGAAAATCTTGATTTTGAAGATAATACGCTTTAAGAAAAAAATACTAAATCGAACTAAGTAAGGAAAATTTGACCAATTATTGACACAAGCATGGTTAGTATGGGACACATTAGGATGGGCTTCTACATATGGATGATAGCTTGGAGCCTGGAGGAAGTCATGGAGCAATAATTACACAAGGCCATGGGCAATCAAGATGTCATTTGGACAATCAAGAAGGGCCCTTGTGGGTAATTACTAAAATAGTCACTTTAGGCTATTTTTGTAATAGGCTATTTGTGAAAATACAAGAACTATAAATAGTTGACTTAGCCATTTTCTTTACTTAGATTTTGGGATGATTGAATTGTCTTGAATAGACTTGATATTTAGTTACTCTAGGTTAGGGTAGTAATTGGGTTCAATTCCAATTGTTAGCTTAGATTGAGTGATTAAGGTGGATTCCCGAATTGCTTGTGTTATCTTCTTCGCTTGATTGACCATCGAGTTATCATATTGTGAATTCAATTTGGTTTCTCGTGTATTTGATTGAGTTCTCTTTCTCCCTTGGTTTAATTGTTGTTCAATTGAGTCTTTCTTTCTTCACTTCTCATCTCTTATTGCTCAACATCCTTAATTTTGTTGTTTAATTCCCCATTTCGATATTGATTTTAGTCACCTCCGACTAGGATCGTTATCATTTTGGTATTAGAGTTTAGGCTAGGGATTCGCTTCTACAGATCTCAATCCTAGGTTCATAAATCTAAAAAATTTTAAAAAAAAATAGAGAAAAAACGTTTTTGAGAAAATTTCAAAAAATTTTTGGTTGATTTGAGTTTTGTTTGTATTTTTATCACTAGATTCGTGATTCTCTAGTGATATTGGATCTAGATCTAATGTTTCAACTTGTTTGGAGGTGAATTGAAGTTTTCACCATTATTGAGCTTGAAAAAACTTGAGGAAGGTGAAGTGGATTTGAAGATCTAGGTGGAATTGAAGGTTTATTTGTATTGGAGTTTTTTCTCTCTATCAAAAGGAGCTAAAATCTGAAATTTGAGAGCAAACGGAGTTGAAATCCATTGGGGTCAATTTTGGAAGTTCATCATGTTCATGGTGTTCTTCATAATTTGAAGTGGGTTTCAAATTTGAAAATTTTGGGTCGAAATTGGAGCTTGAAAAGCATCGGGGTTTGTTATCTATAGCAAGGGGAGTTTGAATCTCGAATTTCATCAAATTTGGAGCTAAAATAAAGGAGTTGTCAATTTTAGAGTACATCTTGTTAATGATGTTCTTCATAGCTTGATGAAAAAGAAAATGGGTCTAAAAATCTGATTTGATTGGTTTGAAATTGAGGATTTAAAAGTATTGGGGTTTGATCTTCATATCAAAAGGAGCTTAAATCTCAAATTTCGTGAAATTAGGAGCTAAAAGGAAGGAGATATGAATTTTTGAAGTTCATCCATGTTTTTTGTGTTCTTCATGAAATTCATGTCTTGTTGAAGAAGAATTATTTAAAAGGTGTTGTTTGATCCAAAAAGAGGAAAAGAAAAGGAGGTGTACTTGTTTGTACAAAGGAAAAGACCAAAAAGGGCAAAGACTAGGACAAAAGGTATTACAAAGTGGACCACATGGTACAATTCTTGGAAGCTTCCTCAAGTGTCCTTTTGCCATGGATTTTCAGCTCAATTTTCAGTTTTTTTTTCTCCAGGTTTTCTCCATGGATTTCAACCAAATTTCTTCCCTTTATTAGTCCAAATCTTGATAAATTAATTTCATTTTATTAATTTTTCCTTTTCTTTTGCTTCATAACTTGATTTTAATTAGTAGATTACCCTACTAAATATAATCAAGTTCTTTGCGTCCGATTTTTTTTTCTTGTGCTTTTCTTTGTGTACTTTTCTCTTTTTATTTCATTGTTAATTTTTTTGATTCAAGTCCATTAGTTTTTAATTGAGTCGTCCTTTTTTTCAAAAGTCACAAGGATCCTTTCCTCCATAAGCATAGATAACCTTGAATTGATTGAGCAAGCTAGTAACACTATCAATTTGGGAAAGAAGACATAGAAGGTGAGTTGAGAGTTCATATAAAGAGTGACATGAGACTTTTGTTGCTAACTTGTTTGCTAGTTTTGTAGGTACCAAAGGCGATTCAAGGGAGAATGTCATCCATAGCTTCGAACTATTGTGGAGATGACATTAGTGACTATGCTTGTAGCGACATGAACTATGAGTATAGTGATGATGACCCACATGAGGGTTCTTTAAGTGCTTATGAGCAAACTAATTAAGCTCATGAGTACGATGGTGAATCCTATGAAGGCTATGATTGTGATCATGAGCAATATGGTGGTGAGAACTACTACTCCAGAGATGAATGTGAAATGAATGGGGCTTATGGCTTATTTGATGAACATGAAGGAGTAGAAGTATCTTATGATGAATTTGATAGTGAAGATGAAGGATTGGGGTTCTCATATTACACACCATGGTGATGAAGGCAAAGCGAGGTACAATTCTTTCTCCCATATGTCTTATGAACTCTTTGAGGAGGATCATGATAGAAGGGGAAGTTGTGCGGGTGAATTACATTCCTCGTCTTGTGCTACTTCCTATTCTAGTCGAGGGGGTATAGATATGTGAGTGGAACCAATTCGAAGACATCATGCGGACCATAGTTGAAGAACATTCTCTACTTCTTATGGTGCAAGAACTTGTACTTCTTATCCTCATTTCAATGTGACTAGTTCTCTATATGGAAATGATGTTGAAGGAAGGGTGGGAGGATTAATGAGCCATGTAAGTAGAGGGAATTCATTTTTTCAAGATGTGTATGACCGGGAGAGATGGATTCTTGAAACAAAAGTTACAAGTGAACCACTCCCAATTGAGGATCCTAGTACTTTGAGGATGAACAAATTGTTTGCTTCCATGCTAATAACTCTTTACAAGATCTCTCAAATGGTCTCCAAGCTTAATACCAAGGAATCGAAAGTAAAACAAGCTACTCTTTGTGGAAATGTGCTTGAAGAGGATCCGATGAATGAAATGAATGCTATTCCTAGCAACCCAAAGTGGAATTTAGAGGTGAAGGGATCTCCAAACCCTTTCCAAGGAATTCTTGGCACTTGTCCTAACTCCAATAAAATTGAGAGACAAAAGATTGAGAGGAGTAAGGTTGTGATATATGACAACTCTAGAGAGGAAAAAGGAGAGGTTGTGAAGAGTGATGTGAGAGGGTTGTCACAACCTTATACTAACTTTTGTAACTTTTCTTCCTTTTCTAGTTGTCTTGATTCTTGTGCAGGTATCCTTGGAGACAAGCCTAGTGAGGTACCTCGAGGAATGAAGAATCATGAGGTGCTAGAAAGCTTTCCAAAGGAGCAAATATTGTCCAATGTTGAAAAGCAAGGTGAATGCAATCCTTCTTATGAGCTACAAGGTAACAAAGCTAAACCTTACACTTTGTCAAAAATAGAAGATCCTTGTGTGGCTAGTAGCCAATTGAGTGTAAATGATGACATGTATATGTGTGAGCTTAAAGATCCTTCTCCTTGTGATGATCTTAATGACACCTTGTTACATAGTGATAATGTATTTGTTGAGAGTGTTCATACACTAGTTAATCCTATTAATGACCAAATTGATTGTTCTAATAAGATCAATTTGTGTCCACCTTGTGTTGACACTTGTACCTTGAATGACAGTACATTGTCATATGATTCTTGCCATGTTTTGATAATGTGCATATTAAGAATATGGATACACTAGTTGATCCTATTGATGACCGAATTGATTCTTCTAGTAAGATTAATTTGTGTCCACATAGTGTTGATACATATGCTTTGAATGATAGTTCATTATCAATTGATATTGGTGTTGATCAACTCGTGTGTAATGATGACCCTCTAAATGAGGAGTTTTGTGATGAACTTAAAGAACCTCAATTTAGTGTTGGCATTAATATAGTTGGTCATATAGATAGTCATGTAAAGTCATTGCACCTAAATAATGAATCCTTGAATTGTGATCCCATTCCTTGTTCTTCTCATGAGGATTTTGAAGTGGAATGTGTTTTTAAGGATAATCCCTTGTTTTAGGTTGACATGACTAATGAAGGTGAAATGCATAGTGGTGATTCTTGGCATGATAGAAGTGTAGCCTCTCTTGAAGGCTACCAACTGATTGAGAATCCACTATAGTATGATGACACACTTTTTGAAGATAGAACTCTCTTCTTGGAAGATGATAGTACGTCTATTGGAGGGGTTAGTGGTAAAAAAAAAAGTGGGTGTATATTCTCCAATGACCCCTTCATTCTTGTGTTACCCCATTCTTAATCAAGGCCTTAATGCTTGTGAATCAAAGGGTGATTTTATATGTGGGCACACCTTGGATGAAGTTCATTTAAGTAACACCTTTCTTTACTACTTGTTTGCATATGATGAACCTTTTATCAAATGTGGTCTCATGCGTGTGAACCCCAAGGCAAATGTGTCATTGCCTATTTTTGGAGTTTCCTATGTTCTTGCATCCTTGTTTGACACACTTGTGCTTAAGTTTTGTGAACCATAACTAGTGGGTGCTAAGTTGCTTATTTATTTTTGGGAGAGTCCATGGATATTGAAAGCTCCTTATCACCTTCATAGGGTTGGACAAGTTAAAGTTTCAAATGGGACTCTTGGAAGCATGCTTGATACTATGATAAGAGGGACTCCAACTCATTGGAAGTATTATTTGATATGGAGTGATTTGACTCCTCATAGATTCCTCAACCATTCTAGTAGCATGGCTTCGTTGGTGCACTTCCTTTCTTTGGGAAGTTGCTTGATAGAGAGGGCTGTTTTGTGCTTAAAATGTCTCTTCTTATCTACTGGTGTCCTTATCTTTTGGCATGCTTTAGATGAGAATAGTGAGCTTAACACTTTTCTCTACTACCTCTTTGCTTATGATGATACCGATGATGGTATGGGATTTGTTTTGTATGGAGGGAGAGATATGTGGGTCTTTTACTTTTTTGACCCGAATGAACCCTTATGGGTGATTGCACCATATTTGGTAAGGTCTTATTGTGAGGCAATGAAACAATTGTCTTATGGCTCTTAAATCATATGTGATATCATCTCTTGGGATTCTTGATGCCATTAAGATCTTCGTGGTTTCCTTGTCTCATGATGTTGCTTATAACCAATTCATTTGTACCTTATATGATGAATGGATCTTATTCAACACGAAGGATAGTTGGTTGCATTTCAAATGTGTGCCTCCTTAGCAAGTTGGTGTGATTGATAACCCTTGTGCTAACCCTTATGCTAGGAGGATATGTTTTTTGGTTGTCATTCTTATGTTTTTGCAAGGTTCGGATTCGAGGATGAATCCTTTTGAATAAGGGGAGGGTGATACGAGCATGATCAGTATGGGGCACATTAGGATGTGCTTCTACATATGGATGATAGGTTGGAACATGGAGGAAACCATGGAACAATAAATACACAAGGCCATGGGCGATCAAGATGTCATTTGGATAGGCAAGAAGGGCCCTTGTGGGTAATTACTTAAATAGTCACTTTTGGGTTATTTTTGTAATAGGCTATTTATGAAAAGGCAAGGATTATAAACTATTGCCTTACCCATTTTCTTTACTTAGATTTTGATATGATTGAATTGTCTTAAATAGACTTAATATTTAGTTACTCTAGGTTAGGGTAATAATTGGGTACAATTCCAATTGTTAGCTAAGATAGAGTGGTTAGGGTGGATTCCCGAATTGCTTTTGTTATCTTCTTCGCTTGATTGATCATCGAGTTATCATATTGTGGATTCAATTTAGTTTCTCATGCATTTGATTGAGTTCTCTTTCTCCCTTGGTTTAATTGTTGTTCAATTGAGCCTTTCTTTCTTCACTTCTCCTCTTATTCCTCAACTATCCTTTAATTTTATTGTTTAATTCCGCGTTTCGATATCGATTTTAGTCACCTCCGACTAGGATCGTTATCAATTATGGAAAAGTTTAGACGTTCTTTTTAGAATAAACCAATTCAAAAAAATCTATTTCTTTTTTATATTTAAGAAAATTCTTGTAACGACCTAATCAGCCATTATTGGAAATCACCTCAGGATTAGTGCAGAGTCTGGGAATTTTTGGAATAATATTCGAAAACGTATGCGGGACCACAAAATTTAAAATTGGGGACATCAAACTTTTGGGGGTCGGGCTGACGTTATTCCACTATAGCGGTAATTATTTCACTATAGTGGCACCGCTATAGCGGTAGACCGAATGCTATAGCGGTGTGACACAACCAGTATAGGGTAAAGTCGAGTTTTATTTTCCTTCTCCTCGTTAGCTGACATAGAAGTGTGGGAGGCTTCCCAAACACCCTAAACACTGCCTCCCAAGCCTCAAATCCATAAAAAGGAGGAGAAAAGGGTGCGGATGGGTGCAAACCCATAGATTTTTGGAGAATTACGCGTTTACGATATCAACTTCAGGCTGGGATTTCATTAGTTCATTGACCTTCGGTTGGTTGACATTCAGGTAAGCTAAGGTTTATTGAGTAGCTTAGACTTGAATTTGAAATCATGATTATAACTTAGATGAACCGGAGAATGCATGTTTAGTCTTTCGGGCACGGAGTTAAGTTGGGTAAAATCAGCTAGGGTCCAAGTAGTGTACGTTTAGAGGTTGTTGTGTACCACTATTATGCTAGATGTTTGCATGTCATACATTGATGTTCCTCGTCCTTAACTTGTGCCTTAGATTAAAGTGAGGGTGGACTACCGGTTAACTATAAGACCCTTAAGAGAAGTTATAACCTTAGGTGAGAAAGGAGTGTGTCCCTAACCCCTTGTTAAGGTGGCATTCTTTGTTACAGACCTCGAAATCCATCATTGTGGGCATAGAATGTTAAGCTACTAATCGATAGGGGTAGGTGATGTGATGTATTTAATCCAACTTGTGTTATATATGCATATTAAATACACTGTAGTGTGATTAGTTAATTTGTGTGGTGTGTTTGGTCATTGCAATGTCTACCTATTTTATGACTTGGCCTTTTTATATTGTAAATTGTGGAATGTTTCGGCATTTGAGATGTTCTCACAGGTTGTTGGATTAAGGATTATAGACATTCATGTCTGGGGGTTTTAGTACATGGACGGTAATTGTCGCCTGCAGGTCGTAGCTAGAGGGTGGGTATATAACCCTTAGCATATATGTATGGATTTCAAGGTATGTATTAGTGTGACAATTTTTTGAGTGAACCGGGAATTGTTCTTGCAATAGTGATGTTATGTTCATTGAGATCCTTGTTTAGTCCAGGTAATTGTCATATATTTTGGGAATGCTTACTAGAGTCATGGGTTGTTGGCTTGGGTGCTAGTAAGGTCCGAGTCCTTGATTGATTATGGTAGGAGTGACTGTCTAGTGTATATCCTAGTTCACTTGTCTGTATTTGTTATGCTTGTCCTTGACTGGGTGTCTGACTTGGCTTGGCTACATCTTACGTAGTGCATACTTTTTGATTTATCATTCTTGGGTTTTAAACTATTTACTGGTTGCATAGTAACTGAATGTAGGTTATCCATGTCTAAGTATGTCTGGAATGACATAGAGTTAGGTGTAGGAAGGCTGCACAATAAAAGTCCTATTCTCCGTCATGGCTATCAGTTACTGCTCAGGGTGACGTAGGTGTTGGTGCGAACCGGGTAGACTAATTAAGGTGTCGCTAACGGGATATATGCCATGGATGGGGGTTGGCCGGGCTGGTCGGGCTTGGTTATACAAAAGGTCAATGGGCAGGTTTTATGCCCAAGAAAGCCCTTTTCCAGTGTACTACGTGACTGGTTAGGCTCTTGGCTTAGGTCTAGGGAGGTTCCGAGGGGTGGCCGTCTTTATAGGGGTGGAGTTAACTTCCAATGTAAGGTTAGTTTTGGTGTCTATGGGATATAAAGTAGGCCTCGGGAAGGTATAATAAGTTATATGAGCAAGCATATTTCTTCTATTTATTTATGTTATGATTTTGTAATCTAATTCGGGTCGACCGAGGAGGCTTACCAGTACGTGTGGTTTGTACTGATACTACTCTTGCTATACCCTTTTCGGGGTATAGTCTTTTGCAGGGTTTAGTTTTATTTCTTGACCGTTGTGGTAGTGATTATCCAACAACACTCACTCTATCCTTCATGGTGAAAGCTGTGTCTTGGCTCTTTTTCATTTAGTAGCTCTGATACCTGTTAGACTAGATCATAGTATAGTTATTTCGCATTTGATTTTATAACCTTGTATTCTAGATTGGGTTAATGTTGTAATACAGGTTCTATACATTTTTCCTAATGAATGGCATGGGGTTCTCCTATCTAGGCGGGTTAGAGTAGGTGCCCTCACGATCCGGTGGTTGGGTTGTGACAATTTGGTATCAGAGCGTAGGTTACCGATCTTCCAGTACAAGAGCAAATGTCGAGTAGAGCCCTACGGATTGGTGTGTTGACGTCCATATCTAATCTTCGGGAAGCTATGAGACATATAAGAAATTGCTTCACTTTTTTCTTTTCTCTCGTGCACTCGTTCAGTTGTTGTATGGGTTGAGTGCAATTGGTATCTCTCGATCCCAATTGGTATCTCAACTAGGCAAGTGAATTTCGCTTGACTCTATTAGAAAGTACATAAGTGATACGAATTGGAACTAGGAAGGTTCCAATTGGTATTTGGCCCTCCGGGCTATGTAAACATATTAGACAACCTACTTGGGGTCGTCACCTGCATAGTTAGGTGTGGTGTTGTTAGGGCATGGAAAAGTGACATTGATTTTGACCTTCTCTTCCTTCATGTGTGGCAATCATGTTATGTGGTTGCTTAATTGGTTTGAATTTATGTCATGTGCATGTTGTAAATTGTTATGTGTTGTGTTGTGTGCTGTGTTGTGTGGTGGTAGATAAACTTTACACTACGTTTGTACTATTCAACTATAGTGTATAAGGGTCTAAGCTGGTGCTTAGGGATATGAAATCCAACTTGTGGTTGATGTTGAACACCGGAAAACCTATGCTAAGTCTAGTTAAAACGCATAGAAATTGTGTGGTTGTCGTTGTGACAAGGCTGAGTTTTATGATATGAAAACAAGGTTGGGATTTGTAATAGCGGGGTTAGTTAAAAGGGGGGTTGTCTTGTGGTTTACAATTTCATAAATGCATTATGTGTTGTGATGCAAGGTTGCAGTTGACTATAATTGGTTAAAAACTCATTCCGGGTAACTTAGCAAAGTTTTGATATTTTTCTAGTTATATTAAGGCCACTACGTTGTTGGGGAAAGAAGCATAGGGAAAAGTTTAAAAATTTCTGGGCAGCCTCTGTTTCGACCGCCATAGTGGTATGAGTACCGCTATAGCGGTAATATTTTCACTATAGCGGAAGGCTCACCGCTATAGCGGTGAGGGCGGGGCAGTAAGCCTGCCCAGTTTTTCTCCTGTTTCTGACTTTCGTGCGTGCTTGATTAATTGCGACCTTTACGGGGTGGCGCATTGCATTAAGATAAAAATTGCCTCAATTTACCAGATAAGCAGTTATATTATTAATGCGGAAATAAAAATAGCTTCCATGTGCGGGAAAATAAAGGCAGAAAGGTAAAAATGTCAAGTACATACCCCAAATGGGGGGCAACCCAAATATCATAATCAAAAAGGGGGAAGGGGACCAAGCTGGATGCCCTGTCAGTCGCAAGCTACTGTGGCAGGATCATCTCCCTCTGCATCACTCAGGAAGGGAAACTCTCTCAAATCCTCTGGCTCCAGCGCGGAGAACTCTGGTTGGGTGCTATGCACCTGAACATGACCTTCATGGTCTTCCACACTCAGGCGAGCAGGCGATCCCGGGAGTATCTCTTCTTTCCCTCCTCGTCAAGCTCTCGGCGGAGTGCTGCGACATCCTAGGCAGTGGAAGGGGCTATAGAACTGGAGGGGTGTTGCTCCATATATCTCCTAACAGTGGCCAGGTCTGCCTTCAACTGGCTACTAGGGATTGTGGGCTGAGACTAGGATGGAATGACATCATCATTATCATCCTCATCAACTCCAAAGGCCTCCTCCATGGCCCTGCTAATCTCCGTCTCGCCTGCCTTTCTCTTCTTTCTTTTTCGGGATGAGGGCGCTCTCACCAAGAGAGGGTGAAAGGGGATGTCCATCTCTCCACTATATCATTGGGCTCCTTCGGGACCCCTGCCCATCTGCATAGCTCCGACACCAAACCCGATAGAAAAGGACCCTTCTTAGGACCCCGGTAAAAGTCCTTCCACTCCATCAATATCTGTTCCCCCATATTCAGCTGGATCCCCCTGATAGTGCAAGCCACCACCAAGACCCGAGAATAAGTCACGTTCGTGGTATTGTTGGATGGACGGATCCTCCGGATCACCAGGTTCTGCCATCTCCTAGCTTCGGCCAAAAAGTAGGTGCCAATGACACCCTCAGTAGTAGGCCAGTACACCCTATCCCAAAACTCCTTTGAGATCATCATGTCGCCCAACCATCCCATGTCCATCTCCCAGGCCTTGGCCATAGAGTCAGTATTGGAGACATGGGGTACACCGAGCACCTCATTGACGGTGCGGGAGTTTATGGGGATGTCCACTCCCCGAATGCCGATAGTGGGGCTGGGGGAATCCCAAAGCAAGGTGGGGAGGATGGCAAAGAACTCTTGCGTCCAGGTCACAACCCCATTGGGGGAAACCTCCATTAATGGGCCCCACCCAAACTCCTACATCCGGTTGTAAAACTCCGCCGCCTTCTACTCCACGTTCTTCATGTCAAAGCCCCGCTCAAAGCAAAGCCCCATCCTCCACTCTCGGAATCGCTCCCAACAAGCCACGTCGGGGAATCTCTCGTAGGCGGGGGCGTTGGCTTGGTTGTCGGCCATGATTCATATAAACCTACATGTAACCAAGGAAAATCGTTAGAAATAATTACACGTCTATTTGGGATCAAAAAATTTCTAAAGCAAAAATTTCCAACTGAGTTAAAAGGCCACTGCCTGCGGCCTCCCGCTATAGCGGTAGGCTTACTGCTATAGTGGCGCCGCTATAGCAGTAATTTCACCAGTATAGCGATACCGCTACAGCGGTATACACCGCTATAGTGGTCTTTATCTCTTTTAGCGGGCAAAGGGTGCAATGATGGCACCCTTGGCTCAATTTCTCTGATTTTCACTTTTTAACCCAGATCACTAGGCCAGCAACGTTCATAAACTATTCTTTACAAAAATTCGGGCATGATAACTCCTAAATCATTTGGGCACAAATCACCAATTCAAAAGTCAAAAAAAACCTTCAAATTCTTTACCATTTTAGGCCAGTTAAGGCCGTAAACTTTGAGTTCCTTATGCCCAGAACGCAATGGGAGTGTTGTGAACGTAAGGGAAGCATATATGCTTCAAAAATTCAACATTATCAAGCAAAAATTTTCAAAAATTTGAAAAACTCTATAACTTTCTATTTTCAACGTAAATTCTAGCCTACGACATGCATTTTCACGTATAGTAAAGTATTAAGGAGCGATAAAGTTGAGTGTTACCTATTTTCGGCGATGAAAATGAAGTGATCGGGGAGGGGAGGAGCATTTTTCGAGTGGGTAAGGGGGAAATGAGAAATGAAACCAATTACCCTTCTATATACTGTTTGGGACCGTTATAGCGAAGTAACGACCGCTATAGCGGTACCACTATATCAATGTGGTGACCTCTATAGTGAGGACCCATTGAATTCTGTGAAATTTAAAGTTCCAATCCTTTAACACTCCGTCCAAAGTGCGTAGTTCAAATTAGTTCCAAGTTTCTCTTTTGGCCTTCAGGGAGGGAAATTTCGTAGTTGCGTTGTATCCATTCGGGCATGAAAATCTTTTTCAGGGTAGTCGGTGCCCGGGTTCGGGGTTCGTGCAATTAGTTGAACCAAGGTCTAAGCGGCTGTGATCTGGTAAGTTCGCGGGTTAGTTCCTTGGGGTTAGTGCGGAGTCCGAGAATTTTTGGAATAATATTTGGAAATATACGTGGGACCATGAATTTTAAAATTGGGGACTTAAAACTTTTGGGGGTCGGGCTGACGTCATTCCTCTATAGCGGTACTGCTATAACGGTAGACCGACAGCTATAGCGGTGTGACGCGACCAGTATAGGGTAAAGTTGGGTTTTATTTTCCTTCTCCATATTAACTGACATAGAAGAGTGGGAGGCTTTCCAAAAACCCTAAACATTGCCTCCCAAGCCCCAAAACCATAGAAAGGAGGAGAAAGAGGTGCAGATGGGTGCAAACCCATAGATTTCTGGAGAATTACGCATTTGCGATATCAACTTCAGGCTGGGATTTCATTAGTTCATTCGTCCTTTGGCTAGTTGACATCCAGGTAAGCTAAGGTTTATTGAGTAGCTTAGAATTCGAATTTGAAAGCATGATTATAACGTAGATGGATCGGAGAATGCATGGTTAGGCCTTCGGGCACAGAGTTAAGTTGGGGAAAATCAGCTAGGGTCCAAGTAGTATACGTTTAGGGGCTGTTGTGTACCACTATTATACTGGAGGTTTGCATGTCATACATTGATGTTCCTCGTCCTTAACTTGTGCCTTAGATTAAAGTGAGGGTTGGACTACCGGTTAACTATAAGACCCTTAAGAGAAGTTATAACCTTAGGTGAGAAAGGGGTGTGTCCCTAACCCCTTGTTAAGGTAGCATTCTTTGTTATAGACCTCGAAATCCATCATTGTGGGCATATAATGTTAAGCTACTAATCGATAGGGGTAGGTTATGTGGTGTATTTAATCCAACTTATGTTATATGTGTATATTAACTACTCTGTAGTGTGATTAGTTAATCCGTGTGGTGTGCTTGGTCATTGCAATGTCTACCTGTTTTATGACTTGGGCTTTTTATATTGTAATTTATGGAATTTTTTTGCATTTGAGACGTTCTCACAGGTTGTTGGATTAAGGATTACAGACATTCATGACCGAGGTTTTTAGTACATGGACGGTAATTATCACCTGCAAGTCATAGCTAGAGGGTCGGTATATAACCCTTAGCATATATGTACGAATCTCAAGGTATGTATTAGTTTGACGGCTCATTGAGTGAACTGGGAATTGTTCTTGCAATGTTGAAGTTATGTTCATTGAGGTCCTTGTTTGGTCTAGGTAATTTTCATATATTTTAGGAATGCTTGCTAGAGTCATGTTGGCTTGGGTGCTAGTAAAGTCCGGGTCCTTGATTAATTATGGTTGGCTTGACTGTCTAGTTTATATCCTAGTTCACTTGTCTGTATTTGTTATACTGTCCTTGACTGAGTGTCTGACTTGGCTTGGCTACATTTTTCGTAGTGCATACTTGTTGATTTAACGTTCTTGAGTCTTAAACTATTTACCGATTGCATAATAATTGAATATGGGTTATTCTTGTGTATGTATGTCTGGAATGCCATAGAGTTAGGTATGGGAAGGCTGCACAATATAAGTACTATTCTCCGTCATGGCTATCAGTTACTACTCAGGGTGACGTAGGTGTTGGTGTGAACCGGGTTGTCTAATCAAGGTGATGCAAATGAGATATGTGTCATGGACGGGGGTTGGATGGGCTGGTCAGTCTTGGTTGTACGGAAGGTCAGTGGGCAGGTTTTATGCCCCAAGGAAGCCCTTTTCCAGTGTACTACGTAACTGGTTAGACTTTTGGCTTAGGTCTAGGGAGGTTCCGAGGGGTGGCCGTCTTTATAGGGGTGGGGTTAATTTCCAATGTAAGGTTAGTTTTGGTGTCTATGGGATATAGAGTAGGCCTCGGGAAGGTATAATAAGTTATATGAGCAAGCATATTTCTTCCGTTTATTTATGTTATGATTGTGTAATCCGATTAGGGTCGACCAATGAGGCTTACCAGTACGGGTGGTTTGTACTGATACTACTCTTGTTATACCCTTTTGGGGGTATAGTCTTTTGTAGGGTTCAGTTTGGTTTCTTGCTTGTTGCTGTAGTGATCATCCAGCAACTCTCACTCTCTCCTTCATGGTGAAAGCTTTGTCTTGGCTTTTTTTTCATTTAGTAGCTCTTATACCTGTTAGACTAGATCCTAGTATAGTTATTCCGCATTCGATTTTATAACCTTGTATTCTAGATTGGGTTAATGTTGTAATACAAGTGCTGTAAAGTTTTCCTAAGGAATGGCAAGAGGTTCTCCTATCTAGGTGGGTTAGAGTAGGTGCCCTCACAACCTGGTGGTTTAGTCGTGACAATTCTCTTTAGCCTAAATGAGACTAATTAGCACATGAACGAAAAGATTGCCATTTGCACTCGTTTTGAAGAAGATTAGTATAAAGTCCATCTTTACTTCATTTTAAAAACAAGATAATTAGATAAGAAAATACGAATAAGTAAAGAAAGAAAAAAATGAAGATAAAATAAAAATGGCAACACTTTTAGGAATTTATCTAGATTAATTAATTAAAGTGTTAAAGTTAATGCAAATAAACAAATTAAAATGAGAAGTAAATTGAAAAGAGTTAAGATTGTGCCCCTTTTGACCCACTAAAGGTCTGTCCAGCTCTTGGACTTCAATTCTATGGACTTTGGGCCCATTTTGGCCATGTAGATCAGTTGTATATCAATAGCCTTTTTCCCTTTGTTTTTGTATATCATCGCATGTATATGACGGTATATCAGTCACATATACAAGTATTTTGGTCTTCCACCTGTAGGATAACTTCCCTTTCTCATGTTCCGATGTATATCACCTGTATACCTATGTATATTTGAATACTATTTGGATTTTGATAAGGCTTGACTCGAAAGGAATGGGCTTAGCCCGAAGAGATTCAAGGTTCAAGAGTCTGAGGGACTCGATGAGGAAGTTCATGCATAAATGGAAAAATTGAAAAGAATTAGTACTGAGTCTTTAAAAAGGCCAAGAAATAAGTTAAATTCATGTAAATATTATACAAGCAATTAAGTCAAATAAATGGTACATCATATGTGTACTCATGTAAACATTAAACAAGCAATTAAGCGAAATGGCGGAATACATAAGCGGCCCCCTTGAACTTGTCAATTTTTTCCATGTTGGCGCCTGAATTAGTCTATGTTCCTATTGAACCCATGAAATCACACTATTGTATATCTATTGAACACAATTTTTGGATCAACCTCAATTGCTTTGTGCGTGAGATTCAAACTCTGTTGATGTGGCAACGTTACCAATAAAAGAATGACACATCAGCATGAAAAAAAGGGACACCCTTTTCTTCCACATCCACCCAAGGCCTCCATTGAAACGCAACCAACACCAAACCACACCATTTCTTATTAAATTTGACCCTCCATTGCAGTCCAACTTTGTCATCCTAATGTATAGTATTTCAGATTCTTTTATGCATTTTTTTTAATTTCTAACGGAATGTTGTACAACAATTCTCATTAAGATGAGATTTGTGAATCTTGTTGATTCATAGGATCAAACTTGTTCAAAACCGTCAACGATTTTATGAATAGGTGTGACGATGGATATGAAAATGGGTTATGTGAGGAAGAAAAAAAAAGGTGATGGAGAGAAGGTAGTCGTTGCTGGTCTGAATTTCATCGGCTTTAATAGCAGCTGTGTTTTAGAAAAAATAGTGAGGTGATGGCGGCGGCGGTGGGTGTCACGGCGCCGCCGCCAACCCATGAATCTTCCTCCTTCCATTAATTTGATTGTGATGAGAAGGAGAATTAATTTCGGAAAAAGAATAAAAGAGAAACAAAAAGCAAACATATTTTAGGGGAAACTATTTTCTTGTTGGAGGTGGTGGACATGGTGAAAGTGGCGAAGATGGTGGCTTCAAAATTGAGTTGAAAAAGATAAGAAGTAAAAAATTATAAACAAAAAAAATTTAGAGCCTTTCACTCTCTCAAAGGAGAGTGTACTCCACATGCTGTGCCAGGTCAGACGAGTGTGCTTAATAGGTACACTTTATGAGTGTTTTAGTGATTCAATAGGAACATGATCTAATTCAGGTGCCAACACGGAAAAAGTTGACAAGTTCAGGGGGCCGCTTATGTATTCCGCCTAAGCCAAATTGACAATTTCACCATGTGAATAGAAGTAAACCAGACTAGATGGTTGCAATGAAAAGTGATTCGAGCAAGAGGAAAAGAGCTACATTATTTAGAATTATGCTGTAAGAAAAATGCGTTGGGACAGTGACCTATAACATGCTTAGAACCTAAAAATTATGGAGGAGGAAAAACAAAAGTAATAACTATATTTTCTTAGGACTGATAGTGTCATCTAAAGTTCACGTCTAAATCCAATTTTAAAACTAAGCTCACTACTTGTAAACAGGTGGATGATTTGATTAAGCAACGAACACTAAGGTTTTTCTTTTAAGAAAACTCGACAAAGAAAAGGCTAATCATCAGACTCATCATTCATAAGTGCAGCTAGCATTTCAACAGGTTTTCATAGGCAGCTATCCTTAAACACAAGAAATAGATTTACATCGATTTGTCAAAAACATGTAAGTGAGATAAATCGGAGTAAGAAACTCAATTTTTTCATAGAAGGTGGATTTCTCATCTAAGTTTATAGAGATATATTCTAAGAATTTTTTAAAAGAAAAAGTTTCAAACTTTGCCACAAGAAAGTTGGATCAAAAATGATTATTTAGATCCTAGGAGGCTATCAATTCATGGATTAGTTTGTCTAAGCTATGAAACAGATCCTTGGTCGAAGAGTCATTTAAACCAGATGGCACATTCATGTTAGATGCAACGTGAGGTTTTTAAGATGAAAAATTAGGCTAAAAGAGTCACAATAAGAACACATTGATATATCAAAATCACATCTTTTATCACATCTTCACTGTTTCGATTCAAAGGTCGATTCTTGGAAAAATGAGTTGAGAATGTCTCTCAAGTTTTTAATTAATTAAAAGGGATGAGTAGGTCCCGCAATATTAGTGGGTCAAGTCCTTCAAACAACTGCACACAGTTGTTCGATAACTACATTAGTTGTCCCGACAACTATTCAGTTGTCCAACAACTTCGCACAGTTGTCGAACAACTTATATATTTGTTGGGACAACTTCTGTAGTTGTTGGGACAACTTCTGTAGTTGTTGAGACAACTTCTGTAGTTGTTGGGACAACTTCTGTAGGTGTTGAGACAACTTCTATAGTTGTTGGGGCAAAAGTATAAAAATAAAAAGCTGAAAAAAATTTGTCACTTTTATCTAATTTTTAAAACTTGAAGGACCCCCACTTAATTGAAAAACTTATGTGTCACTTTTAATTGCATCTCCCCCCTCTCTTCCTCACTCCATCGACAAATGACTGACCCCATAAACCCTTAAACCTACCCGGTATTATCCCTGCAAAAATCCCAGAAAATCTGCGGATTTCAGGTTCAATCCACTAGATTTTCTCCCTTCCAACGTCTATCTCCCTCAAAGTCAATGGTGGAGCAGGTAACCCATCCTCTGTAAAAATAAATTGATAAAAAGAGAAATAGCTGAAATTTTCTGTATGTATATTCTCTGCACAGTGAATGTATATATAGGAATTACAAGGAATCAAAATCCTAACAGACTGTACACCTGTCCTACTATCATTTGTTAGGCCTATAACAAACTTATTATTTACAAATGATAAATAAGAAAATGGAAATAAATATTTACATGGAAAAAGGAAAAATATAAATATGGAAGCTTCCGGATTGAGGCCAGTTGTTGTCCATGTGTCGCGAGTTTATTGGAGAGATAAAAAGGTTCCTTCTTTAATCTTTACTCTACTCTTTTTATTGATGCAATGTTTATGTCCGAAAAAATTCAATTTCTCCATGTCAAAGCACTTGCTCTTCATCTTCTTGAATAAGCCATTAGCTACTGTTTTTATAACTCCAATACCCCCCTTCAAATTGGAGGGGGAGGTAACGAACACCCAATTTGTCTAATAAATGATTGTGAGAGGTACCCGAAAGTGGCTTAGTGAAGATATTGGCCACCTGTGATGAAGAAGGAAGAAAAGACAAAGAAATCAAACCGTTGAGATATTGTTGGCGGACGAAGTGACAATCTAAGTCAACATGCTTCGTCCGCTCATGAAAGATGGGATTTTTAGCTATATGAATCGCGGTTTGACTGTCTGAATGGAGAGAAATGGGTAAAGAAGGTGGAAAGGTCAAATCGGAAAAAAGATGGACAAGCCATGTCAACTCGGCAACAACACGGCGCATAGATCTATATTCTGCCTCGGCAGAGGAAAGGGAAAGAGATGATTGTTTTTTTTATTTCCAAGAAATGGGACTCCTGCCAAGACTGATGTAGAAACCACTCACTGAGCGTCAAGAATCTAGGCAAGTAGCCCAATCGGAGTCACAAAAAGCTAATGAAGTAAGAGAAGGGGAGGAATTGAGAAAAATCCCCAAACCTGGATCTGTGAGAAGATAACAGAGGACATGATGAGCAATCGAAAGATGGGGTTGTTGAGGTTGTTACATGTATTGACTGAGGTGCTGAACAGAGAAGGCAATATCTGGATGTGTATGGGTAAGAAAATTCAATTGGCCAATCAAACGACAATATACTGTGGGATCAACAAGAGGACAACCCATATCAACCTTGAGTTTTTTAGTGGGATCTAAAGGTGAAGGTGCAAGATTGAGCTGAAGACAGTGATATTCATTGAGAAGCTCCAATGAATTTTTGTTGATTGAGTATCAGACCATGAGGCTCCCGTATAACTTCAATACCCAAAAAATAATGTAAGTCCCCTAAAGCTTTGATCTTGAACTCCGAATCCAAAAAATAGTTTAAGGGCATCCAATTCTGCCTTCTTATTCCCTGTTAGCAAAATGTCGTCAACATAGACGGCTAAAATGGAAATAGAATCTCCACTATATTTATAAAATAAAGAGTAATCATTCAATGAATGGGTAAATCCTTTAAACTTGAGGGCAGCTGTTAATCGTGCATACCACTGTCTCGAGGCTTGTTTTAAGCCATAAAGAGACTTCTTTAGACAACAAACTTGAGCAGGATCATTGACTTTTAGACCTGCTGGAAATTGCATATAGACTTCCTCATCTAGTTCACCATGAAGGAATGCGTTAACTTCTAATTGAAATAAACCCCAGCCTTGCTTAATAGCAATGGCAAGCACACAACGTATGGTAGTAATCTTAACAACGGGACTAAAAGTCTCTGTAAAATCAACTCCTTCCTTTTGTATATCACCTCTAACAACCAACCGTGCCTTGAGTCTCTCAACATTTCCAGAAGAGTTAAGCTTAATTTTGTAGACCCATTTGGTAGACAAGGCCTTTTTACCCGGTGGCAAAATGACTACATCCCAAGTGTCATTAGCAATTAAAGCCTCAAGTTCCTTAGTCATAGCATCCTGCCAACCAGGGTATAAAATGGCTTGGGAAAAAGAAGTAGGTTCTTGAATGTTGGATAAAGAAGTGATGTAAGCTTGATTAGATTGCGATAATGCAGAAAATGCAAAAGGAGAAACTGATGTAGGACAAGAGAAACAAGAATCAGATACATTGGAAAGAACAACACTATTACAAATAAAATCCTCTAAGTATGCAGGGGTTTTAACAGACCTTGTAGACCTTCTCAAGACAGTAGTACTGGGGCTAGGATCAGGAGGAATTGGTACATCATCATCACGAATTTGAGGATCAGGAATGGGAATGGGAGGAGGTGAAGGAGTAAATTCACAAAATGGTAGATTAACCTCTGAGGAAGTATAAGATTCAAAATGAAAAATAGGAGCAGTGGACTGAATAGCAGCAAAGAGAAACACATTTTCATGAAACTTAACATTTCTGGAAATAAAACACCTTTGAAATTTGAGACTTAACAATTTATAACCTTTTTTTCCAAAAGGATATCCAAGAAAAATACAAGACTCAACTCTAGGAGCTAGCTTAGATCTCCCTTGGGAGAGAGTGGAAGCATAAACAAGACAACCAAAACTTCTTAAATGGGAATAGGTAGGAGGGTGATTAAACAATCTTTCATAAGGTGTTTTGAAGGAAAAAAGTTTAGTAGGACATTTGTTAATCAAGTAAGTGGCAGTCATAATAGCATCCCCCCAAAACTTGTGTGGAAGGTTAGATTGAAAAAGTAAGGCCCTGCAAACCTCCAACAAATGTTTGCGTTTTCTTTCAACTACACCATTTTGTTGTGGTGTAGCTACACAAGAGGTTTGATGGATGATGCCTTGGAAAGATAAGAACTTAGAATTTTCAGAACTAGAACCCAATTCCCAAGCATTGTCTGATCTAATAACTTTAACCTTCTATTGAATTGCCTTTCTATCACAGCAAGGAAAGACTTAAGAATAGTGAATGCATTACTTTTAGTAGATAATAAAAAGGTCCAAGTTCCCCTACTAAAATCATCTACTATGGTTAAGAAATACTTATAACCATCATAAGTAGGTGTTTGATAAGGACCCCAAGTGTCAACATGAATCAAACCAAAAATTTGTTTACTATTTATATCACTAGAAGGAAAGGGAAGCTTGTGTTGTTTTGCTAAGGACAAACAGAACATGGAACAAAAAATTTAGAACAAATAAAAACTGGAATTTCATTAATATGTTGAATATTTGAAAGGGGCATATGACCCAATCTTACATGCCATAATTTGCTCTCACCATCATTAATGGAAATACAAGATAGACTGGATGCAACATCCTTGAAGGAATTAAAACTAGAACTAGAATTTGTAAAAGTGGTGACTGCTGGAATTGTTGAGGATTTGTTCTTCAGAAAATAAAGTCCATTTTTGCTTTCACCAAAGAGTTGGGCTCTTCATTGAAGGGCCCTGCATGAAACAATGAGAGGAAGTGAAGAAAAGTATGTTAGAAAGTTGTGTGCATAACTTATGGACAGATAGAAGATTGAAGTGGAAACTAGGCACAAATAGGACATTGTGAATGATTAAACTGGGAAAAAGCTTAACAGATCCTGAATATGAGACCCTGACCTTCTGGGAATTAGGTAAATTGACACAAATAAACTTAAGAAGAGTTTTAAGATTGAAAAAGAAATCCCTATTATAACTCATATGCTCACTTGCACCAGAATCAATTATCCAAGTGTTTTTACTATAAGCTCTAGAATCAACATGGAAATTTAAAGAAAAAGGACTAGGGCAAAGTGGTATACCAGTACAATTGACAGAAGCTATGATTTCAGAATTATTGCTGCTTTGTTCACTATTTTTCACTTGTTGAATCATCTGCATCAACTGTGCTAATTGTTCTGTAGTAAGAAGCTTTCCATGATATGTAGAATCTGCATCATGCATAGTAAAATCTCCAAAAAAATCATTAGATGTCACTACATGTCCTTGAGCAGTATTTTGAAAGGTTTTCTGCTTGGTGAACTTAAAATTAGGTGGAAATCCATGTATCTTATAGCATTTCTCAATAGTGTGACCTATTTTCTTACAGTATTTGCACAGGATAGCAGATTTCCTATTATCATAGGAATTCCTTTGTGACCTGAAATCAGTAGAGAAAGTCTTTTGGCCAAGTATTAGCTTGATTAGCCACAACAAAAGAAGAAGATTCTCCAGGAAACTTAGAGGTATTAATCACTTCTCTATGCTTTTGTTCTTGACTTAAAAGTGCATAAGCACTTGATATAGAGGGTAAAGGTGAAATCATTAAAATATTACCTCTGGGAGCACAATAAGAGTCATTAAGTCCCATTAGAAATTGAACCAGACGTTCATCTTGTTTGGATTTAATGTTTTTCTCTTTGGCTCCACAGGAACAATCAGAAGAGTAAACAGTATAGGTATCCATAGTGTCCAGCTCATCCCATAGGCGTTTGATGTTAGTGTAGTAAGTTGCAATATCAGATGACCCCTGAACAAGGCCACTAAGTTGTTTTTGAATCTGGAATAGTCGTGGCCCGGAGCTTTGGCCAAACCTATCCTCCAACTCAGCCCAAATATCTTTAGCAGTTGCATAATACAAAACACTTTTAGAAATTTCACGAGAAAGGGAGTTGAGTATCCAAGAGATTACCATATTGTTAGATCTAGACCAAGCTCTATGAAGATCTGTCCCAGATTCAGGCTCTTTGGCTGAACCATCAACAAATCCAGATTTGTTTTTTGCAGTCAAGGCTATCCACATAGCTCATTTCCATCCTCCAAAGCTCTTGCCATCGAAGACTGAATTACCAACAAAGTTCCTGGGGAATCAGTAGGAGATAAGAAGAAAGGGTGAGCTGGGTTACTTGGTTCAATAGGAGATGGTGTTCTAGCAGTTGTTTCACTGCTAGACGACATGGTTGTTGAAAAAAAATGAAAGGAGTAGGGATCAATACTACAGCTCTGATACCATGTAAAAATAAATTGATAAAAAGAGAAATAGCTGAAATTTTCTGTATGTTTATTCTCTGCACAGTGAATGTATATATAGGAATTACAAGGAATCAAAATCCTAACAGACTGTACACCTGTCCTACTATCATTTGCTAGGCCTATAACAAACTTATTATTTACAAATGATAAATCAGAAAATGGAAATAAATATTTACATGGAAAAAGGAAAAATATAAATATGGAAGCTTCTGGATTGAGGCCAGCTGTTGTCCACGTGTCTCGAGTTTATTGGAGAGATAAAAAGGTTCCTTCTTTAATCTTTACTTTACTCTTTTCATTGCTGCAATGTTTATGTCCGAAAAAATTCAATTTCTCCATGTCAAAGCACTTGCTCTTCATCTTCTTGAATGAGCCATTAGCTACTGTTTTTATAACTCCAATATCCTCTTTGTCAAAAAAATTTCACCATTTTTTTAACACTCTCTGCATCTTGTCTATTCAAGGCTTCAAGAATTCAAATTTTGAAACTTTAATCCATTGGGAAAGCTTCTTCAAGAAGCTGGTTGGGTCAACTTTTGCCTATAAAAGGGGGTGTTTGCTCACCCTTTGAAAAGAGAGGTTTTTGAAGTTGGAATTCCCCATTGCTAACTACAAAATTCTCATAGTTTTTTTATCAATCAAAAAAATCATCCCTGTAGTCTTTAAGTTTAAAACTTGTAATATCCTTAGTTCCTTTTGCTTAAATTCTCTCAGACGTCCTTTGAAAAATTTGTTCGGAGAGGAGTCAAGCGTATGAAAACTTATCACAGCAACTCTTCGTCTTAGTTCGCTACCCCGGAAAAGGTCAGTAATTACCCTCGAATTTTGTTTCAATTCAGTTTCTGGAATTAGTGATAGTCGCTTGAATCTTCTTGTCTTTTGTTTAATTTTCTATTTTAGTCGTATATTTGAATCTGCCACCTTTTATCTTTTGTTAGAAATCAGCTTGCAAAAGGTTACAGGAAGCTAGTAATACTTGAAAAAATATAACTACTAACTCAACTAGTCAAACATGTAATCAATCTTCAACGCTCGTCTTAATCCCGTGTTCATATTTTCTTGTTTCTTATGTAGTCTGCTGTCCAAAACTTAGTTGTAGCTGCTTGTTGTGTTTCCTAATCCTGTATTCATAGTTTCTTGTTTCTTATGTAGTCTGCTGTCCAAAACTTAGTTGTAGCTGCCTATTGTGTTTCTTAATCCCGCGTTCATATTTTCTTATTTCTTATGTAGTTTGTTGTCTAAAACTTAGCTATAGCGGCTCATTGTGATATATCTAAAAATCTGTTTCTTGTCCCTGTATCGATAAAAACAGTGGGTATAGATATAGCGTTTTAAAATCTTGTCGTTGTAAAGATAATGACTATAAGCTATAATATTTCGCCGTATCCAACATGTAGCTTATAAAGACGTGACCTTTCCGGTTGTTGTTTGAATGAATAGTTGATAGGAAGTGTTCTGATACACTTCTCTGTTTCAGATGCGGAGTTTAGTTTTCCCTTACTGTTTTCTTGAAATTGTCTTCTTTAAATTGTGCCATCACCATGTTTTGTACTAGTAAGAGCATAAAGAATCCAGGAAGATGCAATTAAAAGTGACAATTAAGTTTGTCAATTAAGTGGGGATCCTTCAAATTTTAAAAATTAGGTGAAGTGACAAAAATAATTTAGCTTCTTATTTTTATACTTTCGCCCCAACAACTGTAAAAGTTGCCCCAACAATTATAGAAGTTGTCGCAACAACTATAGAAGTTGTCCCAACAACTATAGAAGTTGATCGATAACTGTGCGAACTTGTTGGAAAACTGAATAGTTGATCGATAACTGTGCGAACTTGTTGGAAAACTGAATAGTTGTCGGAACAAGTTGTCGGGACAACTAATGCAGTTGTCGAACAACTGTGTGCAGTTGTTTGAAGGACTTGACCCATTAATATTGCGGGACTCACTCGTCCCTTTTAATTAATTGGAGACTTGAGAGACATTCTCAACTCATTTTTCCCACGTAGTATAGCCATTAAAATTTTAAAATGTGTACGCTTTCATGTGTTTATAGTTACATTTTCTCGCATTACATTTTTTTTTTTTTCTTTATTGGTGTTTCTTTTGGCTAAGCTCGTGATTTTTATTTGTTACTATCTGTTTTTTTTCTTATAGTTTGATAACTCTCCAAGGCAAGGCGAGTCACTAACTTTGAACTAAGTTAACATGGAGTAGAAAACATATAAAAATACTGAACTTGTATAGATACAATAGTTGGAACTATAATCTCTTGGTTGGATATGAGTCTTCTTTACGATTAAAAAATAATGAATAGAAAAACATGATAAATAAGACAAGTATACTATTAAAAAGATATGGAGAAAATAAAAATATCACAAATATTTTTTTAATCATCTCATAACATCTCTAAACTCACTTTCAAGAAGCACGTTGAAGAAATTTCTGTTCTCCATGCTTGATATCTCTTCTTTTCCTACTTCTTTATTATTGACTTTTAAGGAATATCAGGGATGCAATAAATGATGACCCAACATACTACAAGTACTTATATAGCCTACCTCCATAATTTCACAACTTTTCAATTTCATAACCCCTTAATGACTAATGAGTTTATTACAATTAAAAGTGCATGTGCCGTTTATTCCTCCATATATGTTCAGCAGGTTATGTATGTTGGAATAATGCTCCAACTAAATCAAATTAAGGGTTAGGAATAATTACTTTTTGTAAGGACTTAAATAAGGGAAGGAAAAAGAACTTAAATATTTAGTGTTTTGACATTTTATAATAGAGGAAATGTTAGGGGGTAAAAAAAGAGAAAAAAATGTTAGATAAGTTTTTTGGCAAACTAAAAGGAAGAGTAATGTGTAATCATGGACTTGAAAAAACATAATTAAGAATAATGTAGATCATTAAGAGTAGGAGTTATGAAGATGAAAATGTGTGAGTTAAAGGCACAGGATTAATGGATATTAATAAAATAGAAGTTATATGAAAATGAAATGGTGTGAGTTATGGAGATGACTTTCAAATAAAATAATTAATACAAAATAAAAAAAATCATTAAAGTAGATTATTGTGTTATTATTATATAGTAAAATGGAAAGAGAAATGCCAAAAAAAGGAGAAAAAAAATAAATGCAACTGAAGGCCAAAGAAAGGTGTCACATCACCTTGTCTATGTTTCTCCTTCATATTATACTAGTATACTTGGCCGTGCTTCTCGCGGTTTTAAACTAACATCAACGTATGATTGAATATTAATCTCATAATTTTATTGAAGAAAATCAATTTTTATTAATCCAAACTTCATTCATGATTTTAACATTTCTTTTATTATAGTTTTTTTTAGCACCTGATATATGTAGTTCTTTAACAGTTTTTTTGTGAGAAATATTTTAAATTAATGAAGAACAACCAATTTAATTTAGTATTTATGAACTTGAATAAGAAAAAATAGAAAATAAAAAGATAATGAAAAAAATATAGGTAAAATTTGATGATGTACATTCTTCTAAGAGTTCTAGAAAATAAAAAGTCTTTCATTGTCTTAAATGTTAATTTTTAATTGAGTAATTTATTTAGATACTTAATGATATTTTAATGACATATGTAGAACTATATTGAGAAAAGAGAGGATAAATTATACAGGGGGGAAAAGAAAAGGGAATGAGAAGATTATAAATCAAAACTATATAATATATAAATTGTACATTTAAAAGATAAAAGAATAAATTAAAATATCAATAAATTTTATGTAGCAATAAAATAATCAGTTATAGATAGACTATTTCATGTTTTTCTTGATACATAAGATGTAAAACTTTATAATAGAACCTTGTTCTTAGAGGGTACATATCTTGTATTTGAAGAAATAACTAATTAAAAATACTAAAATCAGCTACAGTAAGTTTATCTATATACATTTGTAAATCATTAAGCTTCTACTTTTTCAAACTAATATGACCATCTCTATTGATGAATTTTTCACCGCTATTAGACTTTTTTCTTCATCTTAATGAGGTTGTACCAAATTAATTTAACCATCTCTTTTTGATGGATTTTACACCGCCGTCAAATTTCCTTCTTCTTCGTAATGAACTTGTATTTGACTATTATATTGACACAAAAAAATCGTGAAAAGAATATATGTGATCTTTATCAAAATGGCAGTGATCATATTGTCACATCACCTTTTCTATGTCCTCACTTTTGGTTATTGAACACAAGATCAATGAATAAAGTGAAGAAAAAAAAAGGAGAAAAAGGCATACAAATAATAAAAAAACAAAAACAAAAAAATAAAAATAAGCATCCAACAACTCCATAGTTGATTGTTATTTATAGATTGGTTAAATAATAAGAATGCTAATAGGAAGGTTAACTCATGAAATTAGTGAAAATTATTTAGTATGACCTTCCTTGAAAGATTTGTTCACTAATCTGTAAGATTCAAATGCAGAACTTTTAACTAAATATGAAAATCATCTCATTACATTTCTTGATTATGATTTTTACGGATAATATGTGAATATAATATTTGTGATTAATTCAAATTCACTCTCTTTTTTTTTTTAAGCTTACTAATTTGAAGAAGAAAAAAAATAGACTTTACTCATGATTGTTATTTATAAATTGGTAGAGACATAAAGAAGGAAGTTGAAGAGACATGTTATTTAAGTAGAGAATACAAATAGATGGAGGTTTTTTGTAACCTGTGAAATATAATTAGATATAATAAGTATGGTAGAATTTTTAAAATTATTAAACAAATTAATTAATGCAAGGAATGAAAGAAAAAAAAAAAGAAATAAGATAAATATGAATGGAGGTCATAGAGAGGTGCCAATGATCAAAATAAATGTGTAATAAGTATTATTATAAAGAAGGTAAATATTTATCTTTTTCACCTAAGTAATCTATATTACTGAGATAAATAAAAGAGGATAAAGAGTCATTACTTAGCCTAAATTTACTATCAAACATTATTATTCACACACCAAAAAAAAAAAAAATTAGGAGAAAATGCGTGCTAATTCTAGATTCAAGGAATAGAAACTGCAAGAAAGCAACAATTATTTTTAAAATTAGTTAAGAATAAATTTAATATAACCTCAAGAATATATTAAATTTGTTATCAAAAGCATTATATAAAAAAAACAAAAGTTAACTTATAAAGAAGATAAAATACAATGCTAAACTAATTTAGCATAGTTTGAATATTTCTCTTCAGAATGTTACAGAGATAATTAATTATAGTACATTTAACATAATTAAGAAACTTAAAGGAGTAACCTTTTAGTTTGCTATCACAAAGAGTTGAAACGATGACAATTATAACTTACAATAGTCATTAAATAGTCTTTCACTATGAACAAAAAAATGTAGTACAATAGCCAAAAAAAAAAAAAAAATGTGTTAAACGCAAAGAAAAAAGGTGAAAATGGCCTAAAGAAGAATTCATGGCTAAAGAATTATGCCACATAATTTTGCTATAGAGCACAATTACAAAAATATATAGATAAATTATATATTTAAAAGGTAAAAGTTTATGTAATGATACCAATAAATTTTATGTTACAACAAAATAATAAGTTGAAGACCATTTTCTGTTGCCCTTGATACACAAAATGTAAAACCTTATTATTGATTATATATTATTCTTGAAGATTTCATAATTTGTATTTTGAAAGAGAATTAATTAAAAATACTAAATAAACAACAATAGGTTTATACATATATATATTGATTTCTACTTTTATTACACCCTCCCTTCACTATTATTTGTTAAGTTTCTCTTCTCGACAGTCATATTGCATGAATTTTGACCAACATTTTAAGATATATTTTTTCAATAAATCTGTGATCTTCAACAAAGTGGTAGCTCATTGTCACCTTTTATATGTCATATCTTTTAGGTATTAAATACATAGTGGATGAAAAGAAAGAAGGAAAAAAAAAAACGGAAAAAGAAAGGAAAAGATGCACTAATAAAAAAGAAGGAAAAGATGAAAATGAGGATCCAACAAATTCATATATTATTGTTATTTATAGATTAGTTAAGTCATAGGAATTAAGTAGAAAGAAGTTGAGGAGACATGTTATTAAGTAGAGAATACAAATAGATATAGGTTTTTTTGTAACTTATAAGATATAATTAGATGTAGTAAATATGATAATATATTTTTTTAATTGATAAACAAATTTATTAATGAAAAGAATGAAGGAAAAAACTCAAAAAAAGAAGAAAAAAGATAAATATGAATGGAGGTCATAAAGAAATGTCACATCACCTTGTCTTGATTCTCCTTTATATACAGGGAAAAGGGTCCAAAATATACCCAAACTTTGATGCAAATTGTAGTAACACGCCTGAACTTTGGGGGATCCTATGACCCCCCAAGACTATTTATTAGCATATTTTTGTGACATTTATATGCTAATAAATAAAATATGATAATAAATAAATAAATAAAAGAATTTTGTGCAAATAAATGTCACTAAAATAAGCTAATAAATAGTCCAGGGGGGTCATAGGACTCCCGCAAAGTTCAAGCGTGTTACATCAATTTTCGTCAAAGTTTGGGTATATTTCAGACCCTTTTCCCTCATATATATATATACACACACTAGTGAATCTAACCGCGCTTCGTGCGGTCGTAAAAGACCTTATTAAATTCACAAAATGATCTTCTAATGTTGTAATATATATTTTGAGAAAAAGAAAAAAATTGCAAAAATTAAAAGTATTTTTGATTTTCCTTCAAAAATATTGTAAATCTTCAATTTATAGCTTAACACAAGTAGTTTTTTCTTAAATTACCATCTTTAAATACTACTCCCTCCGTCCATTTTTACTTGTCCACTATACTAAAAATAGATATCCAACAATACTTGTCCAGTTTGAAAAACTAATGGATAATTTATCCATTTGTGCCTATTTTACCCTTAGTATTAAATATTATTCATAATGCAATGCATTTTCCAAAACATTAAATTTATTATATTCAAAGGATAATATAGTAAAATTACCCCATTATTTATTGTTTCTTAAGTTATATGTCAAGTCAATAGTGGAAAACTATTATTGGACTGAAGTAACCAAAAGTCCAAAAGTCAAAACAAAACATTTAATACTAATAATGTAATTTATACCATAACAACACGTAAATGGATGTTTACATTAAGATAGAGTATATATAATAAATGAGCAATTATAGAGGAAGGGGAAAAACTTTTTCTTTTGAACATACTCCCTTCGTTCATTTTTACTTGTCACATTTAGATTTGATACACCCATTAAGAAAATAATGATTGATATGACTATTTTACCACACTATCCTCATTAATTGATGTTTAATATTAGATCTTGAAAAATAATTTGTAGAGTAAGTAATTAATGCTAAGAATAAAACATGGAAAAAAATAATTCCGAGACCGTGATTATGAGACTAGTTGAACTCTAGGTGATTAAGGAGGGGAAAAACAAACTCATAGACCTCTCTAAAATCACCTCATGAATTTGTTGCATAATAATTGCCCCGACATTAACTTGGAGTCCCTCCATAATGGCACAAATAATTTGAGCTCTCTCAATTGAGACATCTATCTCATTTTTAGAAGGAATGATACAAGCACAAATGATGAAAAGCCAAGATTTAACTTCAGCAGTGAACTCTGAGGAGTCAACCCGCACATTGTTGGCTATCCACTTAGGCATATGGCCACCATACAAATGTCTAACATACCACTCTGGTCTCTCATTGGTTGTCCTTGATTTGTGTATGTCATTATCCGCATTCAAAAGGTTGTCGTATTCATTGATCACAACAAGGTCAAACCAGACTTGCTTGCCTCGGACTATGACAACTAAATCATTAGCAAAGTCAGTTTCGGTGAAATTGGCATAAAACTCTCGCAGCATTGTTAAATTTACCTTTATTGGTTCTTGGACAAAGCACATCCAGCCACTAGTCACCAACTTTCCATGAAAATCAGCCCATTGGGCTTCATGCTTATCCAAAAGAATGCCTCTTTCTCGAGTGAAGTTCTTTAACATGAGGCAATCATGTAATCAGTAGCATTTCAGCGAAGCAAGCACCTCTTGATCATAGTAGTCATCTTCAACCATCATGTAATTGATAGCATTTTAGCGAAGTAAACACCTCTTGATCGTAGTAGTCATCTTCAACCACTTGTTCACCATTTTCTTACACATTATGTGTTTGATTCCGAGGCCATTATGAAGAGTAAAGTACCTACAAATAAAGCAAACATGTTAAACGATTGTATAGGTACGTAAAGAAATGTATTAGAACATATTTAGGCCAAAGAATAGGTGGACAGAGTGCCGGACAGAGCTGGGCAAAACTACTATTTTCGGACAGTTTGAGGTCCTTCATCGCAATCGCAATATTTTTCCTCGCGATCGCCAAGGCATTATTTTTTTTTAGATCACTTTGTTCATCGTGATCGCGGTATTGTTCCTCGTGATCGCCAAGAGATAAAAAAAATTTAGAACATTTTCTTCATCGCTATCGCGGCACCTTGGCCTCGCGATCGCAATGTTTATCATTTTTTGCCTAGAAAATTTTGGTCGGGCATTTCTTCAAACAGGTTATGGGCATAGATTTTCTTTGCCCATTTTCAGAGAATTTTAAGCACATCTTGCCCCGAATTCTAGTACATGCATTAACTTTCAAATGCTCAACCCAATTACTCGTCCAACACAAACAATTTAAGCACAAAATTCTTGATTTAAAACAATATTTAAGCCCTAACCCATGTTATTTCTCTACTGCCACTTACCATGAAAAGAGTAACGACATACAAATAGGTGACTGAGTTCATACCATGAGATCGATGAGAAGAGAAATCTACGAACTTGAGAGAGAATTAGAGTATTGTTGATGCTTACTTTCTTTTCTTTTTTTGGGGTGTGAGAAGAGTAGGAGACTTAGGAAAATAAAAAGGCATGACTACAAATGTTCTTTCAAATTTGCTTACCTAGGCCCACAGAGTCGCGATCGCAAGGACATTCAAGCTATTGCGATGAGTTAAAATTTCATAAATACTAGCGATTGTGACTTCATGTCACACGATCGCGATGGCTATCGAATTTTAGCTCTTTGCGACCTCGAGGACTTTCCACGCGATAGTGATGAGCAACAGATGCTTCAGACCTGGGCTATTTCTGTCAACTTTTGTGATAGGCCTTTCCACTTTTGTGATCCAAACACTCCCAAAAATTGTTTCAAGTCCTAGTTTCAAGGTAGTACAATCCCAAACTTTATTCCCACTCAATTTTTTGCATCAAACCTATGAAAATCATTTCCAAAAGAATCTAACACTTTGTGGATTAGTCAAAAATAAAATCCTAAGCTATTCTAAAAATTAAAATTTCAAAAGCAATTCAAAACTTTGAGAACGATAGTTGCCTCCGATCAAGCGCTGGATTTAACATCGTGGCTCGACGCAAGTAACCTTACCATTTATTTCTCTACTCTGAGGATTTGAATCTTTGACCCAACTTTACATCAAAATCTCATCGAGGCTCGTGGAGCAAAGGTAAGGATGCAATGAGACCAACTCTATCTCTCCATTTGAAAGACTTGAATCTTCTACCCAAATTCACATCAAAATTCCGTTTAGGCTCATTGGGCAATGGTGAAAAAATCAATAGGTTACGTGTTAAACGTCGCATTTTGCACTTCTTGGCCTTCAAGTGAGGAACATCATTTTACCCTCTTGGTATAACAAACTCCAAAATGTAAGAACTTTGTCCCCCATCTCCCAAATTCTCCATTTGCTCGATTATGTCAATTTCTATCTCATCAACCAAGCATAACGTTGAAAAATGGTTTAAATGAGGTTTAAGCTTCTCTATTCCCGAATTTGTATCTTTCTTGATATTTTCACCCCGAAATAAACTAGAGTCTTCACAAAGGATTTGATTGAATTTTCCTTGTAATTTTAGTATCATTTCTTCAACTTCGGCATCTTGTATTAAATTTAGCTTGGTTGGTTGGCAAATCACCATAAATTCCTCAACATCAATCTTGACCAATTCTTTATTAGAAACCATCTCATCATGATTATTCATGACCATTTGACATTGAACACCACATGCCTTAATTTTTACATTCAATTCGGTTTCCTATTTTTGGGTAGTCATTTCAATTTGAATTGTTGACACCCAATTTTGACCTCCCGATATTCCTCCCATGCTGTTATTTTACAAAAAAATAATTAGTTTTGAATATTAATTATTTCTTTACTTATTATTTTAGTATCAAATAAATCTTGACGTCTCGCATTCATGATTTTGAAGTATGTAATTTATTTTAATATTTTTTATATAATAAATATAATTTACTAATTTAAATATAATATTTTACATAATTTTGTTAATATTTATTAAATTATTTCCCTCCCCAGACCCTACCTGGTGGGAATACACTGGGTATGTTGTTGTTGTTGTTGTTGTATTTATTAAATTATTTCCGCAAATATACATGCTCATAATTTACAAACACATAGTTTATTATTATTACTATTATTATTATTATTATTATTATTATTAGTATTAGTATTAGTATTATTAGTATTATTATTATTAGTATTATAATAATAATAATAATTATTATTATTATTATTATATTTTGTACTATTTTAACATTTCCTAAAAAAACTCGCATTTTTCATTATTTATAGATTCGTAATTTATTCCCAAATTATTATTTTTGTTGTCACTTTTATACAATATTTTGCGTAACATTAATTTTATATAAATAATTTATTAGAATAACAATTTTTTTTGTGATATTTATTTTTTATTATTATTATTGAGTCATTATAGTATTTACTAAATAGCAGCCTAATTCAATACAATTTTCCTAATTTATTTAAATTCTAACCATTTTGTACCCAATTTTGTGTTGATTTTAGCCTAAATTAATTTTAATTTGACCCCAAATTGAAATCCCCAAATCCAATTCCAATTAACCCAATTTAAGCCCATAGATTGACCCCTAACCAGGCCAATTCTAATTTTAAATCACTGTCGTTGATCTCATGTGATCAACGGCTGAGATCAAATTCCCTTTTTATTTCCTTTTTAATCCCTTAATCCCCCCCCCCCCAAAAAAAAAAAACTTAACCCTAAAAATCATTTCCCTGCTATACCAGTCGGTACCCCATCTCTCTCGACTCCCTCGCCACCTCCATCTCCTCCTTTCATAGACATTGGCCATCACTGGCCGGTGACTCACCTCCACCAGTATCGCCCCTCGCTTCCTCTTTTCCCTTCTCCTTCTCTCCTCCGTACCATCACGGCTCCAGCTAAACTGATCGGAGAGCCTCCAAATCGCTACCGCCGATGAAGTTAACGTTGTCAGTCCGCCGTACGCTTCACCACCCACAGCTCCGACGAGCCAACACTATGCACCACGCTGCTGATCCGTGGTCCAGTCAAATTTAGCCGAAAAAGGTCGAATTCTCATGATGGGTTCTTAAGAATCCATTCCCGGTTTGATTTTGTGTGTAATTTTATATCCAAATTTCAATTCTCTGCTACCCCTCTTTTCTTTTCTTTTCTTTTGACAGTTTCTTAGATGTGAAATTAGCAAAGATTGGTTGAGATTTTTGGTCTGATCCACTGAGATTTGTGTTTGTTAATTTGCTTAGACTATCATATATTAAAAGCCCTAATTTTTGTAAACACTTATTTAACCCTAATTTTCACTCGTTCCTGCTTGTTGATTGTCTGTTTTGCTCAATTTTTTAACGAGTATTAGTGGTTAATTGCTTGATTCTCTTTGGGTAAGAGCTCTGAGTTTAGTCGATTCACCCTAATAGGTGTACACCCTTCTAATTGATTCATTCTCCTTATTTAAATTCGTATGATTTGTTACTTGGTTAATTTTGGTAAGCTTTTATTTCATAAATCGTGATGTTTGCCTTAGTTGATTTTTCTTCCTTGTGGAATATTTGACAGCCCTAGTACTTGATTGTATATGGTAGGTTTCGACTGTCCAATGCTTTGATCAATATTTTACTCCTCCTTAATTTGAATATATTCTTACTTGTTTATTTATGGTAAATGGAGATTCCTTTTTACACTAATTCGATTCATTCTTCCTCTTTTAAGGAAAAGAGCTCCTTTAGTTGATTTCCTGAATATTCTTCTTTCCTTTTAATAATTGGCATAACATCAGCTCTCTTATTAGATAAACATCTTTTTTTCTCATTCATCGGACGCTTTTAGCATCACTCTCCTACTACAAACAAAATACTTTAAGTTTTTATTTTTTGACTGGTATTCTAAAAAGAAGTGTCCGGTCTGTTGATGCTCTGTTGGTGCGAGTGTAGTTAAAAGTATTGTTTCTTTGAGGTTTTCTTGACTGTTTATTGCTACGAAACTGGTTAGTTCCCTAGATGATGCATTTGATTATTACATGTTAATTATAAATACTTCAAGGTTTGTCCTAGTTGCCTCCTAAGCTCTTTAAGTTGTTGAATGTGATTAGTTGTAAGGTCATTCTTTGGTTGCATGTTTTTCAAATGGTTATTGTAGGACTGTCAGATGTTTGTTTTTGTGCTCTTGGGATATGATGTTTTGTTTAACAAGTACTATTGAACATTCGGGACAGACGAAGAGTTGATTGGAAATTGGAATTTGTCAAGGGATTGTCTAACCTTAGCTCTTTATGATTTTTGTTTCTGTTTTTCTTTCATTGTGTCTGTAATAATTATGTATGAACTTTATGGTTGTATAATGAAAATTGTGGGGACTGCTTATGGGGGGGGGGGGGGTAGGGATTCTGTGACTTGAATATTTTCTCACTTTGATACCATGCCTATAGGATTATTTAACAAATTTCAACGTATTGATTTAATTATTTTATCACTTAGGCAATACACTTTAGGATTGCTAATTAATGTTCAGCATATTAATTAATTGGTTTATCACCTAGAAATCATGTTTTAGGTCGAATAGAACTTCGTAGGGCTGACTGTCCTTCAGTAGGCAGCTACTAGCGGGCGCGGGAGGGGGGGGGCCAATGCAACACGATAGACGCATAGTAACATAGCTTTTATCTCAGCTATCCTGTATGATAACACGACCGATTATTAATTAATTTTTTGCATATTTAAACTAATTTTCTGCATATTTAAACCTGCTTTCCAGCATTTTTAATTTAATTTCCAGCACACTTAAATTATTTTCTAGCACTCTTAAATTATTTTCCCGCACACGTAAATTATTTTCTAGCATTTGAATCTATTTTCAGCCCTTTTAAAGTGTTTTACAGCATCTAAATCAAATTTTCAGCACATTTAAATTAATTTTTCAGCACTTAAATTATTTTCCAGCACTCTTAAATTGATTTTCCAACACATATAAATTATTTCAGAACATATAAATTATTTTTCAGCATTTAAATTTATTTTTTGGCCCATTTTATTTAATTTCCAGCCCTTTAAATTTATTGTCCGGCAACTTAAATGTGTTTTCAACATGTTTCAACTAATTTTCAGCATGATGATTATCTAATTGCCAACATGTTTACTTGACTTTCAACATGTCTATTTAATTTCAACACACTTAATGAATTTGCAGCATATTGTTTTTTTGAAATAAACTGTCAATCACTTTTTCAACAATGATCAATTATTTGTCACTTAGGTATCATGCTTATAGGTTTAAATTATATTAAAAAATAATTATTATTATTTTTAAGTATGTTAATCACTTAATTACTCTAATTAATCAAGAGGCTTACTTGAAACCGATATGTGCTACTTGTCGAAGTCCGGTTTGTTTTGTTTGATGCTAATCATGAGTCTAATTATGCGCCTTTAGGCTTGATAACAACCTAATAATCAAACTAGGCGGGTAGATAGACGGAAATGATGGAAGTTGACACGAGCAGAATATGACAATGCAACATACGATATTGTCAACCGTTAATAAGCCGGGCGCTGATCCGAATAGGATAAAATCAACTCCTTGTCCAAGTCTTCTAAATCAGCTTTGCTTTTCTTTATTTTGCGTGTTTAATTATCTGGGGTAGTTTAGGTCTATTATTTAAGTAAATCTTTTCGATATAAATTGTGTCCCTTCTATCTTCTCGCTTATCATATTCCCATTTTTTTTCTTTCTTATTTATGCATCTTATTATCACTTAGATAATTATTAATTAGATAATAATTGAGTTGCATGTTTAGCATTTATTATTTTTAAACGCTTAGTTAATATATAGTTGTTAAAAATAATTGACCTTTGCTTATCACATAAAATCCCCCACGTAATTTATGAATTCGGCCGGGACCCTCATTTGTGGACCTCGAAAGGTGCCTAACACCTTCCTTTTGAGGCAATTTGAACCCTTACCCGAATTTCTGGTGACGTAGATTAATAATAAAATAAGTTCGTAAATTAGTTTAGAATGGTGCCCTAACGCACCTTAATTCGTTAGGTGGCGGCTCTTCTCTTTAGACCATCCTAAAAGAGTTATCACGTCGAATCCCGCTTTTCACTAGCAAAAATGGGGCACAACATGAATCACTACTTGACACCACTCAACATGAATTTTGAGAGATTCATCCATTATTAGAAAGATTCTATCACGTTGTTTCTCATTGACTTTAAGTTGTTGAGATTGATTCAATAGCCACTCTTGACTCACAATTTCGTTTTTGTCAAGTTCTTCTTCATGTTGGAACTCAACCAAAGCTTGTAAAAATTCATCCATAGAAAAATCAATGTTTTGGACAACTTCATCATTACCATGTTGGATTAGGTCCCACCATTTGGCCAAGGCTTTCCCACATTTTTCACTCTTCTTCATTATGCTTTTCAACATCTCCTCAGCTTGTTTCTTTTGAGAATTCGAGATTTTTTCATCACAATTTTGTTGTTCTTCTTCTTCTTCTTCAATTTGAGTCGCTTCTTCACTTTGGAAACTTTCATCATGGTCATCAGACATTTTTGTCTCAACCACATAGCTTGAAATCTCTTCTTCGATAACTTCTTTTTGAGAATTAGGCAAATCCATGGCACATGAGAGATTGGCATCTTCACAAGGGTCTTCTTCTTTTTCGCATTCCCTTCCAAATGCAGTCATGGATTGGTGCATGAGATGTATATCCTCACCCACTTTAGTCACCTGATCCAAGAGAGTTTGAAGCATTGATTCAATACCTTTTTTGTCCGACACGTTGCTCTTCCTTAGCCATATTATGATTCCTATCAAACTCAAAAGAAAAACTAGCATTTTCGTTAGCATAACTAGGGAAGGGGGCACAATAATTGGGACAATCACTCCAATATTTATATCGACCACCACACAAGTAACAATCATACTCCTTATAGGATTGAGATGGTGTACACACCTCTCTCCCGGAAGTATTTCTACAATCTTGCCAAAAGAGGGTCATCCATATAAGACTTGCAACCACCAAACTCATTGTTATTTCATGATTCCATAGTAATAAGTATAACAAAAAAAAATCTAACTAACACAAGAAACAAAAGAAAATCAATCACGAACACATATTCGCAAGTTCGAATCATAACAAGTAGGCTAAAATTCCAAACTAACTTAATACTCAAAATTGTTCCCTGGCAACGGCGCCATTTTCGATAACGCTCAATTACACTCGTATAAATATGTACGCGATCGTTAGCAATATATTTACCCAATTATAGAGTCGGGGTCGATCCCACGATGAATAATGTGACTAGCGATTGAGAAAATAAGGAATAAAAGTAACTCACTCTAATCCAAACAAAAGATACAAGTGTTTTTGGGGGGTTTTCAAAAAAAAAAGGGATAGAACCAATAATAATATAAACAATTTGATCAATGACTTTCACAACTAAGGAAAATAAGGGGATTGATAACGGGGAATCAATTCTATCGATGACTTATTGTATTTAAATCAAGTACTCACAATTAATCATTAATTTAGCAATTTAGCCTTGGATTCAAAATTATTCACTAATGTGTGTCGACTATTGAGGGTTTAGTCCTCACTTGTTCTCTTAAACCAAGTAAAGAAACATTAATCATAAAACCAATTTTGGGCTATAATAGGATTGTCACGACCCAAAAATTAAGGTCATGATGACACTTACCTCGACCCATCCTTGGTAGGTAAGCCAAAACCCCACAATGGAAAAGGAAATCGAAATAAGAAAGATATTAATTAGATACGAGATTTATTGAACGAAGTCAGGTCATAATACTCAAATAACGAAAATATCCAAAAGAAAATACATCACTCCCCAAAACTTGGTGTCATAAGTGTGAAGAGCATCTAATACAATACTGAAAAATCTGAAATACATAAGTTTGTCTCTGAAAATAAATAAAGACAAAGTAAGATAGAAAGAGGTCCGAAATTTGCCCCCAACACTGGAGCTCACAAGTACCTCAAAATTTAGTCGCTCACAGCACAAAGTCAGCCACTGCGGGTCACATTCGTACCAGTATCTGCACCGAAAGGGCACAAAAGTATGAGTGAGTATGGTCCACTTGTACTCAATAGGCATCATAGACCGACTGACCAAAGTAGAAACTAAACAAGTAAAAGATACTAGGAGTACGCTTCCACCTGCATACAGAAAAGTTTCCAAATGGTAGCTCACACCGTCTCAACTTAGAAATCTCTAATATAACATCTAATAAGACTAACTACACACGAAGATACAAGGAAACTAAGTACATAAAAACAACCACATAGATAGAGGTGCAAATGATGCAATGCAATGCAATGATGGTGGGATAATGATGATATAAGCCATTGCATGACTTTCGTATACACCTTCCAAGCCTCAGCGCTTCAGGACAGGACCCATAGGGGGTTCGTAACCTATATACTTTCACAATCTCTCTCATCCTTACTGGCAAATGACCTCGGCCAAGGATCTACCAAATATCACAATCAGCTTTACCAGCAAATGACCTCGGCCAAGGATTTTCAAAATATCATAATCAATCTTGCCGACAAATGACCTCGGCCAACAGTTTTTAAAAAATATATTTTCTTTTCTTTCAAAATTAGTGTTCCTCAGTGGTACCAACCTTATGAATATGCATAGATGAAATAAGGATGTAATACTAACAACCAATCAATATGAAGATAATAATCAATTCATTATAGGTTTAAATGAGCTCGAAATCAACTCAATATGACAATAATTCATGATATAAGTCATTTCATGGCACCTCTAAAATAAATAGTCATGTAAGATATCAATAATATGATCTCAAGCCCATCTCTCGGGCATCAACAAAAATAATGGCAATTAATGTACAAATAAGGCCTATAATATCGATTCAAGCCCCCACACGAGCATTACAACAAATATAATGGCAATTAATGCACAAATAAGGCCTATAATATCAAATAAATTCCTCACACGGGCAACACAACAAGTCTAATCTCTCAAGTTAATGCAATATGCGTATAAGCCCTCACACGAGCACACGACATCAAATGTAATCTCAAAAATACAATTCCCTAAACTAATTCCCTAACCCATAGCATATTTCACATGAGTGGTTAACTACCCAGCCCAGTCTGAAGAAAGTTAAGCCATAACCTACCTAGAAAAGCCAAAATCCAAGCCTAGACCCTTCAACGCCAAGCCTTTCCTTCACGAGTAGTCTTGGAATAAACTAAACCTATCAAAAACGTAATCTACACGTCAAAAGGGAACTAACGATACCTATATTGGCAATATTCGATTTGAGTCCAAAAATAGTTCAAAAATTGGCTCGAAAATCAAAAAGGGTAAATTTAAAATTTTATTTAAGAATCAATTTTTTCGAGTTAAGAGGAGTCTAAATCTAAAAATTCAAGTGAAAAGAAGTTGGAATCGGATTTTAAATCGAAGAAAAACCAATTTTATACTTTACCAGGTAAAATCCCAAAATCCATGTTCTGAAAACAAGTTTTTAAAGCTATTTTGAAGATAAAATCAATAGGATATGATGAAAATGGGAGTTTAGAGATTACCCAAGAAAGATTGAGGAAGAATCCCCCTTGAAATTGTCTTTCCCGAGGTTTTCAAGCCCAAAAATGGTGAAAAATCATTAAAATGATGAATTTATACTGTTCAAGTGAACAATACCTCGCGATCCCCACCTCGCAATCACGAGGGTCAACGCAGACTTGTCGCAAGTTTGTTCTTCGTATTCACGGTCAAACCTCCGCATTTGTGAAGGCTATTGACTCTGACACCTCGCAATCGCGAAGGTCCGATCGTAGACACAATGACTACGACCCAACTCAATCCCCAGAGCTATCCTTTGCAAATGTTGTCCCACCATCGCATTCGCAATGAAGGACATTTTCCTTCTCTACGTTCGCGCTCAAGAGCCTGCATTCGCAAAGAAGGATTTAGCTGTACTAGATTGTAGAAAAACAAGCAATCTCACAAGTCATGAAATATCTCTGAACGGACCCTTGAAATTCATTCGAGACCACGCAGAAATAAACTAGATATGTTACTAGGCTAATTTTTGATGTTTCGACTCAATGGAACTATCAGATTTATGAAAAGAGGTCGTTTACATGAATTAGTCCTCGGGACCCCTTTGAAACTTATTTTAACTAGTTTCCTTTTAAGAAGTCAAAATATATAATAAAGGCTCGGTGCCAGATCTAACTATGATACTAACCCCAAATTGACATTCCGAACCTAATGAAACTGACCAAATCACCATCCGACGATCGAATCACAAAATATTGACCAAAGTCAAACTAACCTCTTTATTTTGAAAAGCCTCTAAGGGTCTCAACGCGCTCAAATCACTCCTGAACGTATCGAGGACCGTGCCAATCAACCCCGTAACTCACAAATAACATATAACAACTAGGGAGAAGGGCAAAACGGTGAAACACATAGAAAAAGGTGAAATTCACAACTACAGTTGTTACATTATCCATCATTAAATCATAGGTTCATCCTCAAATTAAGAAGCAAATAAAGTACCTGAAGTGGTAAAAATCTGGGGATATCTACGTTGTATATCGGACTCGACTAAGTAGCCTCCTTAATAGGGTGATGTCTCCACTGGACCTTCACTGAATCAATATGCTTAGACCTCAACTTCCTAGTCTACCAGTCTAGGATAGAAATGGGCTCCTCCTCGAAGAATCAATCATGGTCTAGTACAACAGAATACCATCGAATCACGTGTACATCATCTGGACGGTACCTCTTCAACATGGAAACATGAAATACTAGATAGACTGCTGACAGATATGGAGGCAAAGCAAGCTTATACTCCACATCCCCATACTTCTCAAGAATCTCAAAAGGGTCAATGAACCTTGGGCTAAGCTTTTCATGGGAAAAACCTTCAACAATACCAACTCTCCAATCGTGAATACAACATCACGGGCTGCACAGTCGGCATAACTCTTCTGCCTACTCTGGGTAGCCACAAGCCTTTGTTGAATTAATCTCACCCTATCTATCGAATCCCTCAACAAATTTGTACCCCAAGGTCTCGCCTCAAATGAATCACCATCCTACGGGGGATACACTACTATGCCCATACAAAGCCTCAAAAAGTGCCATCTTAATGCTAGAATGGTAACTGTTGTTATAGGTAAACTCTGCTAAGGGCAAGTGTTGGTCCCAATGACCACCAAAATCCATAACACACACTCGAAACATGTCCTCTAGCACCTGAATAGTCCTCTCAGACTGGCCATCATTTTGAGGATCAAAAGTTATGCTCAAATCAAGTTGAGTACCCAACTCACTCTGCATAGTACTCCAAAAGCTTGAGGTAAACTAAGTACCTCTATCAGAAATAATGGAGATAGGTCCATCATGCAATTGAACTACATCTCTAATGTAGATCTTGGACAACTTCTCCGCATTATAATTCGCTCTCACGAGTTCAAAATGCATTGATTTGGTTAATCTATCCATGATGACCCAAATAGAATCAAACTTCCCCAGGGTCGGGGGTAGGCCAATTATAAAATCCATGGTGATCAACACCCACTTCCACTCGAGAATAGGCATTCTTTGCATAGTACCACCCAGTCGCTAATGCTTGTACTTCACTTACTGGCAATTTAAGCATTTGGCCATGAACTCCACAATATCCTTCTTCATACCACCCCACTAATAATGTTGCTTCAGGTCATGATACATCTTCACCGCTCCTGGGTGAATGAAATATCTCGAATGATGGGCCTTCCAAGATCAACCTAACCCAACCACCAACTCTAGCCACACAAATGCGACCAACCCCCTCGGGATCAAGAGACACTGTCTTAGCCTCGCTACTCAAAAAAATTTCTCGAATCACCCTCAACCTCTCATTATCAAACCGATGAGCTCAAATCTACTCCATAAAAAATGACCTAACCTCAACAAAGTCCAAAACATGCCTAGGTGATGAAATATCAAGCCTAACCAATTGGTTAGCCAAAGATTGAACCTCCAAGGCCAAAGGTCTTTCCTGAGTCAAAAGATGAGCTAAACTCCTCATACTCGCCGTTTTCCGGCTCAAGGTATTCGTTATCACATTAGCCTTGCCTGGATAATAAAAGATAGTGAGATCATAGTCCTTAAGCAACTCAAGTCATCGACGTTGTCACATATTAAGGTCTCGCTGGGTGAAGAAGTATTGATGGCTAAGACAATCGGTGAAAATCTCACAATAGACTCCATACAAGTAATGATGCCACAAATACAACCGCGGCGAACTATAAGCCATGGTAGGGTAATTCTTCTCATGAGGCTTCAACTGTTGAGAAGCGTAGGCAATCACCTTACCCTCCTGCATTAACACACCATCCAAGCCAACTCTGAAAGCATCCCAAAATAAGGTAAATCCCACACCCTCCTTGGGAAAGGTCAAGATAGGAGATGAAGTCAACAACTCCTTGAACCTTTGAAAGCTCTCCTCACACGCATCCGACCACTGAAAAACAATCTTTTTCTGAGTCAACTTAGTCAAAAGAGCCGCAATAGAAGAGAAAACTTGTGCAAAACATCGATAATAACCTGCTAATCTAATAAAACTCTGAATCTCGATAGGAAAAATGCGCTTAGCCCAATCACGAACTGCCGCAATCTTGGCCAGATCGACTATAATACCATCCTTGGTCACTATGTGACCCAAGAAAAAATAAAATCCTACCAAAACTTGTACGTAAAGAATTTGGCACACAACTTCTCATCTCGCAACCTCTGAAGTACGTTCCTCAAGTTCCTCATATGGTCAGCCTCATTCTTGGAATAAACCAAGATATCATTGATGAATACAATCACGAAAGAATCAAGATAAGGTCTAAATACTCGGTTCATCAACTCCATGAACGTTGCTGGTGCATTAGTCAGTCCAAAGGATATGACCAAGAACTCATAATGAGCATCGACTTGGAAAAGCCATCTTCAGAACATTCAAAGCTCTAATCCTTAACGGATGGTAGTCGGATCTCAAGTCAATCTTAGAAAACACCGAAGCACCCGGGAGCTGATCAAACAAATCATTAATGTGCGGAAGAGGATACTTATTCTTGACGGTCACCTTGTTTAATTGTTGATACTCAATACACATGTGCATAGATCCATCTTTCTTCTTCACAAATAAAATAGGAAAACCCTAAGGAGACACACTAGGTTTAATAAAACCCTTACCCAATATATCTTACAATTGCTCTTTCAACTCAGTCGAGCCATCCTATAAGGAGGAATGGAAATGGGTTTGGTGCCCCAGCTCAACATCAATAGAAAAATTAATATCTCGATTTGGAGGCATACAAGGTAAGCCCATAGGAAACACGTCCTGGAACTCTCTAACCACTCGAACAGAATCTAAGGGAGGTGGTGAAGTAATATTAGCATCACGAACATAGGCCAAATAAGAAAGACACCCCTTCTCCACCATGCGAAGAGCATGTAGTAAAGATATAACCCCCTTCAACCCAAAGTAAATGTACCCTTACATGCTAACCTTGGCACACTTGGAGTAGCTAAAGTCATTATTTTGGCAAAACAAGCAAAAATAGCATGATAAGGAGTCAGCCAATCCATACCCAAGATAATATCAAAATCAACCATATCTAGGATAATTAAATCTACCCAGGTCTCACGCCACACAAAGGTCACAACACATGATCGGTACATCCAATCCACCACTAAAGAATCTCCTACTGGGGTGGAAACTTGAATAGTCATAGCAAGGGACTCATATGCAGCATCAAATCTAGTACCAAAATTGGTAGACACATAGAAGAATGTAGACCCAGGGTCAAATAACACTGAAGCATAACGATGAAAAATGGGGACGATACCTATAATAACTACATCAGAGGCCTCTGCCTCAGGTTTCCCAGGTATAGCATAACACTGACCATGCCTGTTCCCAGACTGAGCAACCCCACATCCACTACCACGAGCTCCTCAAGCTCTACCTCGAGCACCTCTAGAACCATCCTTGTCGCTCTGTGAACCACCTCTAACTATAGATATAGGAGTAGGGCAGAGCTGAAACTGAGAACCCTGTTGTGCAGGACCCAATGCTCATCGAGGATACTCCTTCGCAAAAGGACTAAGCTCATGACATACGAAACACTCCCTACTACCTGAAATGCATTGAGAGGGCCCAGAAGTACCAAAACACCCTCTCTGTCCCAAAGAACCAAAATTGGAGCCTCTACCCACATGACTTGATCCATGGCTACCCTCAGAAACCACAAACCTACTACCCAAACTCTGTAATGCTGCTTGAATTGGTTTGCCATGGTAACTGTGAGAACCTCTACTAGAAAAATCCCGGCCTCAGGATGCATGTCCACTGAACTCACCTTATCAGCATATCTTCTTAACACCACCCTGAGTACTATGATGAATCGACTCAATCTACTTAGCATTCTCTACAATACTCTGGAAAAATACACCTAAAACCATAAGTTGATCCATTGCCAACTGATAAGAGCCTACCAAACCCTTAACAAACTTCCTGATCCTCTAGACTCGGTGGAGATACTGACAGTGGCATATCTGGATAGTGCATGAAAGCATACCTCATACTTTGTAATAGTCATGGAGCCCTACTCTAGGTGATCAAGCTCATCTCTCATCTAATCCCTCAAACTGTAGGGCACAAACCTCTCCAGAAAAGCCTCAGGAAATTGGGTCCATGTCATAACAGGAGAACCCAATGGTCTACAACTAATAAGAGACCTTTACCACTGCCTAGCCATATCAGTCAACTAGTAGGTAGTGTACCATGGGAATCAAGGGATTTGAGGTTATGCAACCTCTCCTGGCAGTCAAGCAAAAACTCATAGGCATCCTCTCCCATGGCGCCACTAAACTTGGGAGAAGCCAAGCGAATGCAACTCTCAAATCTTTTCTGATCATCAAAAGACATCATAATACCAAAAGCAAAAGGAGGAACAACAAGTCTGGTAGGTAAAATGTCAACACGAGGGGGTACCATAGAAGCTGGTTGTACCCCTGGAGTATGAAAACCATAATTAGAAGCTTGCCCTGGCGGCTGAATACCTCATGTAGTCTGAGAAATACTCGGCACACTCAATGGAATACCTGTCTGGGAAATACCCTCTAGATGGCCCAATAGATGAATCAATAAATTATGTAATATTGGGGTAGCAACTAAACCCTGAGGGGCCTGAGTCGCACCCTTTGTCTGATAATCCTCCTCCTCATAATAACTCTCAGACTCAGGAGAGGCCGCTCTAGCTTGTCCTCGGACCGGAGCAGCTCTTATGCCAGACCTCTACCTCTAGCTTGGCCGCGACCCCTGCCTCGCCCCCTGACTAGGGCTCCAACACCGGGGGTTGGCTCAGCATCCTTAATATCTCTGGATCTAGTCCTCACCATCTGCGCAGAAAAGAATGGAATACAAGTTTAGAATATTAGGTATGAACAACCCACACGATAAGGAATCAACGTAGAAATATTTTTCCTAAAGATGTCCAATAGCCTCTCGAAGATAGCTACGAACGTCAACGTATCAATTCGCGAGACTCTATTAAGCATCCTGCTCTTATTATGAGACCAGTGAACCTAGTGCCCTGATACCAATTTGCCACGACCCAAAATTGAGGTCATGATGGCACCTACCTCGACCCAACTTTCGTAGGTAAGTCGAAAGCCCACAATGGAGAAAGAAATCAAAATAAGAAAGAGATTAATTAGATATGAGACTTCTAGAATGAAGTCAGGCCATAATACTCAAATAATAGAAATATCCAAAGAAAATACATTAATCCCTAAAACTTGGTGTCATAAGTGTGAAGAGCATCTAATACAATACTGAAAAATCTAAAATACATAAGTTTGTCTCTGAAAATAAATAAATATAAAGTAAGATAGGAGGAGGTCCGAAATCTGCCCAAATACTGGAGCTCACCAGTACCTCAAAATCAATCAATCACAGTACAAAGTCAGCCAGTACAGGTCGTACTCGTGTCGGGATCTGCACCAAAAAAAGTACAGAAGTAGGAGTGAGTACGGTCCATTTGTACTCAGTAGGTATCATAGGCCGACTGAGCAAAGTAGATATCTAAATAAGTAAAAGCTACTATGAGCATGCTTTCACCTACATACAGAAAAGTTCCCAAACGGTAGCTCACATTGTCTCCACTAACAATTCTCCAATACAACATCTAATAAGACTAACTACACATGAAGATATGAGGAAACTAAGAACACAACAACAAACACATAAATAGAAGTGAAAAAAATGCAATGTAATACAATGCAATAATGGTGGGATAATGATGATATAAGCTATCACATGAATTTCGTATATACCTTCCAAGCCTCAGCGCTTCAGGACAGGACCCATGGAGGGTTCACAACCCATATACTTTCACAATCTCTCTCATCCTTACTGGCAAATAACCTCGGCTAAGGATCTACCAAATATCACAATCAACCTTACCTGTAAATAACCTTGGCTAAGGGTTTACAAAATATCATAATCAACTTTGCCGGCAAATGACCTCGGACAAGACTTTTTTAAAAAAATATTTTCTTTTCTTTTAAAATCAGTGTTCCTCTGTGGTACCAATATTATGAATTTGTTTAGATGAAATGATGATGTAATGCTCGCAACCAATCAGTATGAAGATAATAATCAATTCATTACGGGTTTAAATGAGCTCGAAATTAACTCAATGTGACAATTATTCATGATATAAGTCATCTCATGGCACCTCTGGATTAAATAGTCATGTCTGAAATTAATAATATCATCTCAAGCCCATATCTCGGGCATCAACAAAAATAATGGCAATTAATGTAGAAATAAGGCCTATAATATCTATTCAAGCCCCCACACGGACATCAGAACAAATATAATGACAATTAATGCACAAATAAGGCATATAATATCAAATAAAGCCTTCACACGAGCAACACAAAAAGTATAATCTCTCAAGTCAACACAATATGCATATAAGCCCCCAAATGGGCACACGACATCAAATGTAATATCAAAAATACAATTCGCTCAACTAATTCCCTAATCCATAGCATGTTTTACATAAGTGGTTAACTACCCAGCCTAATATGAAGAAAGTTAAGCCATAACCTACCTCAAAAAGCTGAAATCCAAGCCTGAACACTTCAATGTGGAGCCTTTCCTTCACGAGTAGTCTCGAAATGAACTAAACCTACCAAAAACGTAATTTATACGTCAAAAGGGAACTAACAATATTCATATTGGCTATATTCAATTAGGGTCCAAAAATTGTTCAAAATTCGGCTCGAAAATCAAAAATGGTAAATTTGAAATTTTATTTAAAAATCAAGTTTTTCAAGTTGAGAGGAGTCTAAATCTGAAAATCCATGTGAAAATAAGCTAGAATCAGTCTTTAAATCGAAGAAAAATTAATTTTATGCTTTACCGGGCAAAATCCCAAAATCCATATTTTGAAAACATATGTTTAAAGTTATTTTGATGATAGAATCAATAGGATATAATGAAAATGGGAGTTTAGAGATTACCCAAGCAAGATTGAGCAAGAATTCCACTTGAAATCTCCTTTCCCGAGGTTTTCAAATCTAACAATTATGAAAAATCATAAACATGATGAATTTATATTGTTCAGGTGAACAGTCCCTCGCAATCGCGACCCCCATCTCGTTATTGTGAGGGTCAACACTGACTTGAGTTAAGTTTGTTCTTAACCTTTGCGGTCAACCCTCCGCATTCGCGAAGACAGTTGACCTGGACACCTCGCGATCACGAAGGTTCTGTTGTGAACGCGATGACTTCGACCCGACCTGATCCCTGGAGCTACCCTTCATGAATGTGGTCCCACCATCACATTTTTTATGAAGGAATTTTCCTTCTCCGCGTTAAACCAGATATGCTACTAGTCAAATTTTGACATTTCAGACTTAATGGAACCATCAGATTTATGATAAGAGGTTGTTTACATGAATTATGCCTCGGGGACCCTTTTAAGCTTATTTTAACTAATTTCCTTTTAAGAGGTCAAATATATAATAAAGGCTCGAGGCCTGATCTAACTATGCTACTAACTCGAAATTGACATTCCAGACCTAATTGAACTGACTGAATCACCATCTGATGATTGGATTGCAAAATATCAACCAAAGTCAAACCAAACTCTTTTAAAAGCCTCTAAGGGTCTCAACTCGCTCAAATCACTCTCGAATGCATCGGGAACCGTGCCAACCAACCCCACAACTCACAAATAGCTTATAACAACTACGGAAAAGGGTAAAATGGTCAAGACATAGAAAAGGGTAAAATTCACAACTACGATTGGTACAAGGATTTTACTATCTCTAGCCAAATCCATTAGATGAGGTTTAAAGCCTCAAATCGTGCTAAATTAACTTTTTCAACCTCAATTAACTCTTTCAAACTTAATCTAAGTAAATGGGTGAGTCCTCGGGATAGCTACTCCCTTCAGTAATCAATCAAAGTATGAGATTAATTTAGACAAGCAAAATCTATTTATAAATCAAAGAGTATTCAATTAACACAAAAGGATAAGATAAAATCAAAATCTAAATTCAAAATATAAATACTGAATTATCTCTAACTACAATATCCAAGTATGAATTTAACAACTACACCCAAATATAGTCACTACAAAACAAGGAATGAAGAAAGAATTAAGAATTTGTCACTACAAAGCTTCAAAATCTTCACTCCAAGGGTGTTGGTTGAAGAACTCTAGTCTCCAAGCTTGAGAAAATAGCCAAAGATGATTATCTCAGAGTTAGGAATTGAGTTTAGTATGTTTGGGATCAAATTTGTAATGTTCCAGAGCTGCCCTTGACGTTTGGCAGTTTTCTTCATCGCTATTGCGGGCATAGACCATCGCGATCACGATGCTTTGACTTTTAGTTGACCTCAATTGCGGCATTTAACCTCGCGATTGCGAGGCTTTGAATTTGACTGAACCTTGCCATCGCAACCTTTCTTCATCACGCAATGAGCAATTTTTGTCTAGTTCTTCAATTTTTTGTTTCAGCTTCATTTTGCCTCTATTTCACTTCTTTTCATCTGAGCTCCCTATAAATCTCAAGTTACCTGAAATCAACATCATTCAAACGATAATTAGCCTCATATAATAGATTAACGATACAAAATCATAAGCAAAGAGATAGATAAGTGGCAAAATTGCCACTTATCAACTAGCTATCACATTTTAGGATTTATAGTAAATGATTTTAAAATGAATCTATATTTTTTTGGGGTACAATTAAATTGAGTAATACACACACAAAAGCATAAAACTTTTGGCATATGCACTATTATGGACTTTATTTGTCAACTCTTGATGCCCGTAATGCTGTGCAATCTGCGCGTAACAGTACTTTAAGATCGAACAATAGAACTTTTATTTGTCATTCTAAATTGGTGGAGATATTTGTATAGTTAGAGTTGAAGGATATCTAATAGAATGGTCACATGATTGCCTCATCATTCTAGAACTTAATTTGTGCATTTCAAATGATTACTGCTAGAAGGCATTTGCATCTCAGCTGGGATTGAAGATCCTGATTTCGTGCAGGCTATAGGCAAATGTCATTGTCGCGCCCCATTTTTCTCGCCAAAAGCGGGATTCGACGTGACAACTCTTTTTGGGATTAATTAGAAAGAGAAGAGTCGTCACCTAACGAATTAAGGTGCGTTAGGGCACTATTCTAAACTAATTACGATTAATTAATTAGTCTACATCACCAAAAATTCGGGTAAGGGTTCAAGTTATCTCAAAAGGAAGGTGTTAGGTACCTTTCGAGATCCACAAATGTGGGTTCAGACCGAACTCATATATTACATGAGGAATTTATATGATAAACAAAGGTCGATTATTTTACTAACTACATAATAACTATTTGTTAAAAAAAAAAGTAAATAATTAATAAACTAAACATACAACTTAATTTTTAGCAATTATCTAAGTGATAACATAATAAAATGCGTAAAGGTAAATCAGATAAGCAAGAAGATAGAAGAGGCACAATTTATATAAAAAGAAATTTTTATTTAAAAAAGTAAACTTAGACTACCCCAAAGCAAAAAAGGGACATGCAAAGAGTAAAATATAATCGAAGTTTTAAAAGGTTTGGACAAGGGTTAATTTTATCTAATTCGGATCAGCGCCCGGCTTATTAACGGATGACAATGTCGCATATCGCATTGTCGAATTCTGCTCGGGTCAACTTCCATCATGTCCGATTATTCTACCCTCCCCACCTAATTAGGTATTAAGCCTAAAGGCGTTCTATAGAAAATGACAAAACTAGCGTTTCCTAAAATATCTACCCGTCCCAACATAATGTCCAAGAGGCATTGGACTTACTATTTTTGGATTGGGTTCTAGACAAGAAGCCTAGGCTACCTAATTAGACTCGGGGTTTACGTCAAACAAAACAAATAGGACTAGCAACTAGCACGTAAAGGTCTCAAGCAAACCTCTTGGTTAATTAATGTTGATTAGGCGGTTAACATGCTTGAAAAGATAGTTATTTATTTTACCTGATTAAGACCTATAGGCATGATTTCTATGCGAGACGTATTAATCAAGGTGTCGAAAATTTAATTAATATGCTAAAAATTAATTAAGACCTGCTAGAAAATTAATCAAACATGCTGGAAAATTTATTTTTTAGATGCTGAAAATTGTTTGAACATGCTGGAAACTAATTTTTTAATGCTGGAAAATTAATCAGACATGTCGAAAAATTTATTTTTTAAAATGCTGGAAATTGTTGGAAAATTAATCAGACATGCTGGAAAATTTATTTTTAGATACTGGAAATTGTTTGAAAATGCTGGAAACTAATTTTTAATGCTGGAAAATCAATCAGACATGCTGGAAAATTTATTTTATAGATGCTGAAAATTGATAGAAAATGCTGGAAACTAATTTTTTAATGCTGGAAAATTAATCAGACGTCCTGGAAAATTTATTTTTAGATGCTGGAAATTGTTTGAAAATGCTGGAAACTAATTTTTTTAATGCTGGAAAATTAATCAGACATGCGGGAAAATTTATTTTTAGATGCTGGAAAATTAATTTTTAAGTGCTGGAAAATCGATTTAAGGTGCTGGAAATTAATTTAAGTTGGAGAAAATTAATCAAAAATGCAGGAAAATTAATTAAAAATGCTAAAAGTCAATTAAAAAAATGCTGAAAGTTAATTAAAAGTATTGAAACTTAATTTAAGGTGCTAAAAAAAATACTTTAGAGTGCTAGAAATTAATAAAACATACTGGAAATTATTTTTATATGCTGAAAATTAATTTAATTTTTGCAGGAAACTAATTAAAAATGCTGGAAACTTAAAAGTGCTAAAAAGTTAGTTTTAATATGTTAAACATTAATAAAAACGTGCTAAACATAAATAAAAATGCTAAAAAATAGTTATAATACGCCAAAAATTAATTGGACACGTGGAAAATTAATTAAACATGCTTTAGATCAAAAGGATCGATCGAAAATTAATTAAATATATTGAAAGTTGAACAATCCTAAAACATGATTTCTAGGTGTTAAAACAATTATGAAATTAATTAACCTAAGAAATGTTGCCTAGGTGATAAAAAATAATCACATAATCCTCGCCCCCAACAGTCCCCATATTTTATTTTATATATTGAGAGTTTATACAAATTATTACAAAAATTGAATGATCGAAAGCAAAAATAAGTAAATAAATAAAAGCTAATTGGGAAGCTTTTACGATCCATTCCCGTCCCAGGCAACTCTTCACCATAACTCGGTTACTACTTAATATGGTACCTGTTCAGACACAACAAATATGCTACAACAAGCCAACAAAAATTGACACTATGAACGTGTATTCTAGCAGACTACCAATTACTAATGGATTACACGAAATCAATCAGACATGGGTGCTTTGGACAGACAGTTCAAAATTTATGGCATGTCATCACTTAAAGAGTTAAAAGAGAAAGCACCCCAAGACAAGATTAAAAGAATCATAGAGAACATACAAATACCGAATGCAAAACTAACCAGTTAATAACAGTAAATAGATGAGAACAACCAAACTTTAACGATACTCGAGATGAGAATAGTGAAACAGCAAGTAAAAGATCAGTCTTTCCGAAATACTAGCAAGATGAAAACTAAGTATTTTGTATGTGACCAACCAAAGACTAAAAAATATTTTAAGTGTAGACAACAGTAGTGCTTGAAAGCCTGAGAGATGAATGGGAGAAAGGTACTGGTTATATAGTAAGGGAGTTGTAATCAATCACAAGGATAAAAGGAAGAAAGAATATTCTAAAAATCAATTAAGGAAATTCATTTTCCTTAAATAAATAGCTGAATCAATTCAGAATAAACCAAGTCCACATTTACCAAAAATACATAAAAAAAACTGTTCAAATTAAAGGGAGGGGCAAAACAGTAATCAAAGCATTGGACAACCCAAACTTACCATATAGAATCAAGTACTAAGGCTATCACATATTATCAAAGGAAGAGAAAATCAACTGAGGCAGATACTACGGGTTTATGAATTAAAACTTACCAAAATTAACTAAGTACCAGGATATTTTGATTCAAATAAGGAGAATTAGATCAATCAAGTGGGGAAAATATGCTAGAGTAAACCAACTGAATCCAAAACTTTTAACGTCAAACAAGTTTACCAAAAATATCAGCTACTAATTTGTCCTACGCAAGAGGTTCGATTAAGAGGGAGTAGAGATATACTGAAGTCAGTTAATGAGATATCAATTCCACTAAAAGTAACCTAATGAAGCTGTCACAAATTAGAATTTGGAGGGGCAGTGAACAAACAACCCAAAGACATCAAAGAACACCAAAATCGTCCAGCACCAAATTGATCAAGAAAAATATCAAAACCATAATTCTGACCTAATTCAATAGCAATTCAGCAACAAATGGGAAAGAAACAAGGATTAAAAAGATAAAAATTAATATCCAAATCACGAAATTAGGGTTAAACCAAAATTGATAGAATTTGGGGCTTTTCACATATGTTAATCCAAAGGTGCAAGTAAATATGAATTTGAAAGAATCAAGTCAAAATCATATCCCAAACATCACGAATTTCAAATCTAGCAATCTGTCTGAAGAAAGTGATGAACAAACATAGTGTACCGTATAAAAAGGAGATAGGAACGATTATACCGGATATGAATTCACCGTAAACTCAGAAGAAAGCCTTGAACCTCAGCTAAACAATGGATGCCTCATGCGAATTCTGTTCTCGGAGAACATGCAAACTGGGGGTTTCGGTTTCTGGTTGAGAAATAGAGGTGAGTAGGGGTTCTATTTGGTGGTGATGGCACTCGATTTCGTCGGTCGGAGCTGGTGGTACAACAACGGCGATAACAAAGAAAAATAAAGAGATAGAGGTGAGGCGACAGGTTGTGGATTTTGCCGGTGAGAGGGAGAGAGAGAGTGGTGGCTGGTGTTAGTTCACCGACGGTGGGATTCGCCGGTGAGGGGTGGCGATGCAGTGGTGGTGCGGCATGGAGGACAGAGCATAGAGAGGGGGTGGCGGCTCTAGGGATTGAAAATGGTTAGGTTTTTCTTTTTGGTTTTTGGGGTGTGGTGTGGTTAAAAATGGAAAGAGAAGAGAGATTTGATCTGGACCATTAGATTAGAGGAATGGTTGGCTGGGATTAAAAGTAGAGATGGGTCGGGTTATGGGTCATGGAATTGAGTCAATTGAAATTGAATTTGGGGATTTGAATTTGGGGTCAAATTAAAATAAATTTAGGCTCAAATTGACACAAAATCGGGTACAAAATGGATAAAAGTTTAATAAATTAGGGAAATTGAATTGAATTATACTGTTATTTAATAAATAAGTCAAAATTAATCAATGTCATAAAATCATTATAAATAAATTACGTAAGTAAAAATAATGACACGTAATATATTATTTAAAATCAACGACAAAAAATGATTTTAAATGTATTAGGCACCTATGAATACAAAATTTAAGAATACTATAATAATAATAATAGACTACGTGTTTGTTAATCATGAGCATGCCTATTTGCGGAAATATTTTGATAAATATTTATAAAATTATGTAAAAAAAAATTATATTTAAATTAGTAAATTATATAAACTATATAAAATTAAATGCTAAAAATAAATTGCGTACCTTAAAATCATGAATGCGTAATGTCAGAATTTATTTGATACGAAAGTAATAATTAAAAATTTAAAACTAATATTTTTGATAAAAGAGCAATCTGGGAGAAATATCGGGAGGTCAAAATTGGGTGTCAACAACTACCCCTTCGTTGCTTAGGAATGATGGAAGAATTTTCTAGCAATGAACGTTGACGTAGTAGCCAATTTTGTCCGACCCAAAGGATGGTTTACTGGAGTCAAAACAAAAGGGAGTTTGTAAAAATGGTGGGGCCGAGACTTGGTTTCAAGTCACCTACATAGCTCGGGTTTTATGAGAATCAGGCAGTGTGTAGTTCTAGATTTAGGAACGAACAATATTTCTAAAGAATGTCGATGACACGGTATACGGGCAACGATAAAGATAGTATGAGTCGATGAGGTTGGAGTGGGTAGAATTCAAATAGTAGTTTGATGAGCGGTGTGAGAATGAGAAGTGAATATGTTTCAAGCTGTATTGGAGTAACCGAGAGATAAGTGGAATCGTATCTTGGAAATAGGAGTGAGAGTTATTCCCATTTTTAACTTGTTCTTCTTTCGTTACCTATGCACTTTCTAGCATAACTAGATAAATGACTAGAACATGTGAATAAATGATAAGTAATTGTTGTAAATATTTAAACATGATGCAATTTCCCATTTAGACCATGAACATTTGCTTTAAGACGGAAAAGATGATGTCTTAAGCTATGATGTCTTAGGGCGATGATAAGCGAAAAGTAAATCCTAAGGCCATGAAATGATGTCTGCAGGCCATGAAAATGACGCCTTTAGACTATGACGTCTTTGGAACATGATAAGCAAAAAGTAAACCTTTAGGCCATGAGATGATGTCCGCAGGCTATGAAGATGATGCCTTTGAACTATGACGCCTTAGGGTAATTATATAATGATTAAAGAAAGCGTATCTGTCTTGAATGGCATAATGTGTTGTTGGATGATTTGAGTAGCTTGGCCTGCAGTAGTTTGATGTAGTTCAGCAGCTTGATGCAATTGGTATGTTTGATTACGAATTTTGCAGGTGCAATGTAATGCGGACTCTTGCAGGAGCCATGTAATGTAGATTTCTGCGGATGCCTTGCGATGTGGACTCTTGCAGGAGCCATGCAATGTAGATTTCGATGGATGCACTGCGGTGTGGACTCTTGCAGGAGCCATGCGATGTTGATTTCTATGGATGCACTGCAGTGTGGACTCTTGCGGGAGCCATGCAATATTAACCCTTGTAGGAGCCGTGCAATGTAGATTTCTGCGGATGCACTGGGTGTGGACTCTTGCGAGAGCCATGCAATATTGACCCTTGTAGGAGCCATGCAATGTAGATTTCTGTAGATGCACTGCGGTGTGGACTTTTGCAGGAGCCATGCAATGTAGACTATTGCGGGAGCCGTGCAATGTAGATTTATGTGGATGCAATGCAGCATGGACTCTTGCAGGAGCCATGCAATGTAGACTCTTGCAGGAGCCATGCAATGTTGATGGGAGGATAAAGTAGCTTAGCTGCATTTCCACGTTGGACGTATAGTGGGATTTCTTTGTTGATGATTGCTCAGGTGTTGCAAGGTAGTTGCTGCATTTGTACCTGTTATTTTTGCACTCAAAGAAAAATATAAGCTTGTAAAAAGAGGGAGGCTGATTTGTGCCTCTGCTATGACTGGCGTGCTTCATCTTTGCTTGATATTGTGGACCGATAGTAGGCTTCGCCCGAGTTTTCACTTTGGTAAGAATAAAAACAAGTTTAAAAATCGTGTTTTGAAAATGTTTGCTCTAGAAAAATGAGAAATGAAAAACATTATTGAAAAGGAAATATTATTGAATCATTGATTGTGACACGTTTCAAGACAACGCAACTTCTTATAAGTGAATATCTTTTTGTCTAGAAATTTTTTATCTTCAAAAATTTCTGCCCAGTGTAGATTTGATTGCTTCGGTAGGTGAAGGTTGCTTACTTTGAATTTTTGAGATTTTCTCAAAAATTCTGCCCCAGTATCATAGTTGCTCAAATGCTATCCCATGGAATTTTTGAGATCCTCTCAAAAATTCTGCCCCAATTACATGCTTATAAGGGAAAATACGAGAATTTTATTATGATAGGACCGAACTCCAAAGGAGCGCCTACGTATCCCTCTTAAACGGGAATCAAGTCAAACATAGTTTCAATTATAAGGTAAAAAGGCACGAAATAAAGCTTAAACATAATATCTCTTAACAACATCTGAATTGATAGGCTTGGACCAAACTTTGCCATCCATTTCTGCAAGTATGAGTGCTCCTCCTGTCAAAACCTGATGAACCACATAAGGACCTTGCCAATTCGGTGAGAATTTACCTTTTGCTTCATCTTGGTGTGGAAAAATTCTTTTCAAAACCAACTGCCTAGACGAGAAGTGTCTTGGTAACCTTCTTGTTGAAAGATTTGGCCATTCTATTTTGATAGAGTTGGCCATGACAGACTGCATTTATCCTCTTTCCATCTATGAGTGGCAGTTGCTCGAATCTACCTTGTACCTATTCAGCGTCACTCAATTTTGCTTTCTGAATGATTCTAAGAGAAGGTATTTCTACCTCAGCAGGTATCACAGCTTCACTACCATAAACCAGAAAATAAGGTGTGGTTCCCATAGAGGTTCTGATTGTAGTGCGATATCCTAGAAGGGCAAAAGATAACTTTTCATGCCAATGCCTTTAATTATCAAGCATCCTTCAAAGTATACTTTTGATGTTCTTATTGGCAGCTTCCACCGCTCCATTCATTTGTGGTCTATATGTTCTGGAGTTTCGATGCTTGATTTTGAATATCTCACATGTTGTTCTCATCAATTCACTATTGAGGTTGGCACCATTATCTGTAATAATAGACTCAGGTACTCCAAATCGGCAAATAATGTGATTTCGAACAAAATCATCTACGACCTTCTTTGTGACTGACTTATGAGAAGTGGCTTGTGAAGTAGTCAATTGCAACAAGAATAAACCTGTGTCCATTGGACGCGGCCGGTTTAATAGGACCAATAACATCTATGCCCCAAGCAGCGAAGGGCCAAAGGAAGCTAATAACGTAGAGTTCATTGGGAGGAACTAGAATCATGTCGGTATGAGTTTGGCATTGCTGACATTTTTGTACATAACGAATGCAATCAGTCTCCATAGTCAACCAAAAGTAACCTGATCTCAATATCTTCTTTGCCAACATAAATCCATTCATGTGTGGACCGCATGTTCCAGCATGTATCTTCTCAATCAACTTGGATGCTTCCCTAGCTTTGATGCACCTTAGCAAACCCAAATTTGGAGTCCTCTTATATAGGATTTCTCAATTTAAAAAGAATTGGTTGGCTAACCTTCGAATGGTGCACTTCTGAATACTCGTTGTATTCTCTGGATAATCTCCATTTTTCAGATACCCTTGTATATCAGTAAACCATGGTTTTCCATCCACCTTTTCCTCTACATGAAAACAATATACACGCTACTTTTGTATATGAATGGGGATGGGGTCAATATAATTCTTGTCTAGATGTTGGATCATAGAAGACAAAGTGGCCAAAGCGTCTGCAAACTCATTCTGGATTCTTGGAACATGCTTGAACTCTATCTTGCAAAACCTCTTGCGCAACTCTTGTATACAATCTAAGTACAGTAGAAGTCTTGTGTTTTTTATGGCCCACTCACCTCGTACTTGATGAATCAATAAATCTGAATCCTGAATATTCAAATCGATTGCTAAACGAAACTCTAAAATGCAAGCTTCATATTCAACCATGTTGTTGGTGTAGGGGAATCTGAGCTTGGCTGACACAGGATAATGTTGACCAATCTCCGGGACCAAAACGGCGCCAATACCTACTCCTTTGAAATTTACCGCTCCATCAAAGAATAATCTCCAGCCATCATATTCTTCAGAGATATCCTCCCCTACGAATTCCACTTCTTCATCGGGAAAGTAAGTTTTCAACGGCTTATACTCTTCATCCACGGGATTCTCAGCCAAATGATCTGTCAATGCTTGTGCTTTTACATCTTTCTGCGTGACATAAACCATGTCAAACTCACTCAATAGTATTTTCCATTTAGCTAGCTTCCCTGTAGGCATTGGTTTCTGAAATATATACTTCAGAGGATCCATTATGGAGATCAAATAGGTAGTGTATACCGAGAGATAGTGTCTCAATTTCTGAGCTATCCAGGTCAAGGCACAACACGTGCGTTCCAGTAAGGAATACCGAGCCTCATACGATGTAAATTTCTTACTCATGTAATAAATTGCTTGCTCATTTCTACCTATTTCATCATGTTTCCCCAGAATACAACCAAAAGCATTATCCATCACAGATAAATATAGTAATAACGGCATACCAGGTTCGGGAGGAACCAGAACGTGAGGATTTGATAAATAATCCTTGATTTTGCCGAATGCCTACTTACACTCTGTCTTCCATTCTATGGCCGCATCCTTCTTCAGTAGCTTGAAAATTGGCTTACAAATAATAGTAGACTGAGCTATGAAGTGACTGATGTAGTTAAGGCGGCCCAAGAGGCTCATTACTTCTTTCTTGCTTTTTGAAGGTGGAAGATCCTGAATAGCTTTGATCTTGGCTGGATCAAATTCTATACCTCATCGACTGACAATGAAGCCCAACAATTATCCAGCAGGGACCCCGAAGACACATTTCACAGGATTCAACTTCAAATTGTACTTCCTCAGTCTGTTAAAGAACTTTTCCAGGTCGGCCAAATGACTTGATCCCTTTTTGGATTTAATGATGTCGTCATCCACATAAACTTCAATTTCCTTGTGGATCATGTCATGGAACAAAGCGGTCATGGCCCTCATGTATGTAGCTCCAGCACTTTTCAATCCGAAGGGCATAAACTTGTAGCAGTAGGTTCCCCAAGGAGTGATAAAAGCATTTTTCTCAGCGCCATCCTCATGCATCTTTATTTGATGATAAATGGCAAAGCAATCCACAAATAACTGTGTTTCATGCCTGGCATAATTATCAATTAACAAATGTATATTCGGTAGCACAAAATCATCCTTCGGGTTGGCTTTGTTGAGATTCCTATAATCTACACAAACTCTGACCTTTCCATCTTTCTTGGGAAACAGGCACGACATTGGCCAACCAGGTTGGATACTCAGTTACTTGGAGGATACCAACCTCAATTTGCTTCGAAATCTCCTCTTTAATTTTCAAACTTAGATCGGGTTTGTATTTTCTCAGCTTCTGCTTAATAGGAGGACAAGATGAATCAGTGGGAAACCTGTGGGCTACTATTGACCTGCATAGTCCTGTCATATCGGCAAACGACCAAGCAAAACATTCTGGTGTTTTCTCAGAAACTGGATGTATTCCTCTTTCCCGTCTTCTGGCATACAAATACTAACACGGGTTTCTTTTGTTGCTTCAGAATTCCCTATGTTCACTATTTCTGACTCTACTAAGTTTGCCTTGGGTTTATCTTCAAAATCTTCAACCTTACTGACAAATTCATCGAGCACTTCACTTTCTTCCACCTCTTTCATTTCACTTATATCATGTTGTGTAGTCTCATTATGTATTACAATCTCAGACTCAACATTTTTAAAAGTGATTTTGCTGAAAGATACAGAAATAAATAATATCAATAAAATGAAATAACTTTAAATGTCTTTAAACATAACAAGATAACTAAAAAGATTTAAATTAGCTCAAAATCAAGTCTATTTATTTCAAACAATAATATAAAATCAAAATCTTTAAATCTACCTAAGTGCTCGGCGAGGCCTGGAAGGAGTGGCAGTCCAGTTGTTGTGTGTAGCCTTTTGTTCAATATTCTGACTAAGGGCTCTTCTCTCCTCACTGATGATGACGTTACAATCCTTTTCTTCAAATTCAGTCAAAAACAAATTCTTCAGACTATCTAGTATTTTATCTTCACCATCATTAAAAAACCCGACAGAGTGGAAAATTTGATACAACGACAGCGAAGGATCAAGTACCTGACCCTCGTCCATGTAGCCTAACCCAGAATTGTCATTCTTCACAGAAGGGTGTACGAGTTCAACTATTCCTTGTAATCTGGCCCCAAGACCCTTACCTGGTTCATATCCAAATTTGAGCATTTTCTCACCTTTAATCTTCCAATTCAGCTCTTCTTCAACATTTCCAACTAGCTCTAATATGTGGAACATTTCTCCATCAAGAACTTTCTTTCCCTCGACAGCATATACGAGATATCCTCTTTCACCATGTATTACCACCTTTTGGTGATCGTACTCGAACTTGAGACATTGTTGTAGAGTGGAGGGGACTACACCAGTCATGTGAATCCATGGCCTATCGAGCAAGAGGTTGCAGGAAGCGGGAATGTCCATTACCTAAAATATTACAGGGAAAGTGACAGGGCCCATTACCATATCCAATGTGATTTCTCCAATGGTATCTCATTGAGAGCCATCAAACACTTTCACGTTCATCTTCCAACTTTACATTTTGACCAAATCGACCTCCAACCTTGTCAGTGTACCCAAGGGGCATATGTTTAATCCCGAACCTGGATTAATCAGCACTCGAGATATAACTCTTTCTCCATGTTGCATTGTGACATGCAAGGCTTTGTTGTGCGACCTTCCTTCAGATGGCAACTCATTCTCATGAAAAGATATCTTGTATGCCTCGAATACCTGCCCGACCATGTGAGCCATCTCTCACCTTGTTATAGTAGATGGTACATAGGCTTCACTTAACACCTTCATCAAAGAATTTTTATGGTGTTCAAAAGTCTGCAACAGTGTCAGGATGGATATCTGAGCCGAGGTATTGTTCAGCTGATCTACCACAGAGTACTCTTTAGCTTGTATCTTCTTCCAAATACCATTCTCCTCCATTTCTATCACGGGTTGTTTACTTTTACTAGCACTTTCCTGAATCAGATTTTCTGGTGTATAGATTCTCCTAGATCTGGTAACACCCTGAGCAACATCTGTTTCAGCCACCCTTACTCTTGCCGGAGTGTTCTGCTCATAGTTCCAAGGGACTGCATGAGTATTAGAAGTAGTTGGGGAAGCTCTGACGACTGTGAAAGGAGTCTTAGGTATCGCTACCTCAACCTTAAATGGTGCCCGTTTTGGTGTACTGATGGGGGTACTATTCGCCATCTCGATGAACCAGATAGAGTTTTCAAGGTCTACCAATTCATCGACATCAAGCATGTTTACTTGATGATCCGACAGTGGATTGTTGGTGACATTCGGTGTTGGATCTTTCACCTGAATGGCCTTGGTGTCGATCAACATCTGGATTTTATCCTTCAAAGTATAACATATTTCTATGGTGTGACCCCTCATCCCAGAATGATACGAGAAAACCTTGGTCGAATAAAAATGCTTGGCTTGAGTATTCTCACATCTAGCAGCAATGGGCGTGACTTAGCCTGCTTTCTTAAGTCTCTCATACAGTTGGGCCATAGGTTCGGCTAAGGGAGTGTATTGTTTTTTTAGAAATTAGCTCTGGGTCTTTGATTTTGTTGGGGACGAGGCTGGGGTGTTTGGACATGAGCGGGTTAGGCATTATACGCGGGGTAAGTAGGGCTTTGGAATTGTGGATGTGGTGGATATGGGGTTTGTGTTTGGTATAGTGGGGTCTGATATGGCATTAGGGTTTGCATTTGGTAAGGAGATATTGGGTATGACATTGGAGATTGTGGAAAGGGAGGTGGAGTTGTAATAGGAGTTTGGTAATTGAGCACACTTTTTGAAGGTTGGGCTACCATCACTGTACCTACCTCTTTATTCTTCTTGTTTTCAGTAATTCCCCCAGACTGCAAAGCCTTGTTGGCAGCCTGTAAAGCTTCAACATTGATGATGCTTTTGTTCTTAAGACCCTCCTCAAGCATTTCACCTAACTTGATGATTTCAGCAAAACTTTTATCCACTACGGTTATCATTTTCTCAAGATATTACGTCTCCTGCGCTCGAATAATGTACTCCTTCATTTGAGATTCTTCGATCGGGGGTCGAACTCTTGCTGCCTCAGACCTCCATCTTATAGCATAGTCCCTGAATGACTCATTGGGCTTTTTCTTCAAAGTCTGCATATAGAAACAATTGGGAGCGTTGTCAATGTTGAACCCGAATTGTTCCGTAAAATCTGACGCCATATCGATCTAGCCTTTCCACTTCCTTGCATCCTGCTCAATATACCATGTTAAGGCTTCTCCAGTGAGACTTCTCATGCACATTTTCATTCTTAACTTCTCGCATCTCTCAACTCCAGCCAACTTATCATAATACATGCGCAAATGCGCCTTGGGATCTCCAGTCCCGTTATACAATTCAAACTTTGGAGGTTTGTACCCCTCCGGTAACTCCACATCAGGGTGTACACATAAATCCTCATAACTGAGCCCCCTTGATCCTTTGTTTCCCTCAAGTTGCTTCAGCCTCTCAACCACAGATTGTATCATGGGGTCTTTTTCTGAAGTATTGGGTGCATACTAAGGATAGGTGAATGGGGTTGTTTCGACATAGATGGGGTTCAAAGAGTGTTTACCAGATGCTTGGTTGTAGGATACATTAGTGAAGGGAGTATGTAGGTAAGTGGGATATTTAGCATTTTGGACATGTTGAGTGCGATACATGGGATTTGGAGTATTATGGGTATTTTGAGGAAGAGGAAGGTTTTGGATGTTTTAAGAAGGAGAAAGGTTTTGGAGGTCTTGAGGAGGAGGAAGATTTTGGATGTTTTGAGGAGGATGAAAATTTTGGATGTTTTGAGGAGGAGGAAGATTTTGGATGTTCTGAGGAGGATGAAAATTTTGGATGTTTTGAGGAGGAGCTGAGGGCAATTGATGGCTTGGGGTGGAGGTTTGAGATTTTGCACCAGTATGACCATCGACTTGTGGTTCGAGAGGGGTATTAAGGGTAACATAAAGATTGGACAAGTTGCGCACTTGCGCTAATTCTCCTTGTAGTTCAAGAATCTGTTGTCCCATTCTTAGGATAATTTCATTTTGTCCCAAGACACTTTCTCCTTCTGTGCTTTTATCTGTAGCATTGTTGTTATCTCCCATTTTCTCTTTATCTTTCAAACTTGTAGGAGGAGGAAGAGGAGGAGGAGCCCCTTTTGACCGTGTGTGATAGGCCAGAGTGCACAAATCAACCTTTGGGTGAGGGAAAAACAACAAAACAACAAGATCAATAATTAGTGCTTTAGTGGCATAAGGAGAATAATAAAACAGCACACAATAGACACATTGTTTGATGTTTCCTATTTTGGGTGCCTCTTTTGAGCCAGAGGTGGGCCTATCGTTGTTTGAGAGATAAATATATCGTAAAATAATGTCATTTTCTCATAAAAATAAACCCCAACAAAATTGAAAATTCACTAAACTAAATTGTCTCAAAAACTGAAAAATACAAAGAAATATTGAAGAAATAAACTAAATTCTGAAAACGTCTTCTTCTTTGTCTTCTTTTTGTAGGCCTCTAAAGCTTTGTCAAAGCGATGGCGGCCAGTCAGGAGATATGATAGTGCCAGCCTTCCTCCCAGATTTCCTATGCTAAGACACTCTTTGCCTTGTCGGTCAAACTCATCACGAAGTTCTGGTAATTTTTCTTTTACACTTAGAGCACGTTGCCTCCAAAATTCTAGCTCTTTGCATATTTCTACTATCTCTTTTGCATTATCATCATGTAATTGGCGATGTCGTATCTCAGATTCCAAAGCCTTTTTCTTAAACTTACGGTATATGACTTGCGCCTCAGCTTCTTTGTCATTAACCTGTTTGCCCCTTTTAACGCTCGAAGTCACGTTGTTTTTCAAGTCAGCGTGCATTTAATATAGCCTATTACATAACCTGCTTGATATTTGTCTGATTCGATACTCTTCTTGTCCAGAAAATTCTTCTTGCCCCAAGTTTTGGCAATATCATTAGCATGCGGAATTCTGTTATTTTGATAATCCACCCGATGTTCATCCATGTTGGTTACCTTTGGTATTACTTGTTTTCTACCCGCTTGCCTCATTGCTCTTGCAGGAGCATATGGTTGAAGGCCACGAAGTCCCATCAAAATCAAGTAGACTTGATGCTGATTGTATATCACCAAGTTAGTACTTGGGAACTAGTCAAACATCTATTGAACAGAATCTTTAGTCAAAGAGCTCAGCATCTGTCCCCACTTTTCTACCTCATTTGGTTGTTTGATTCTCACGACCCCCATGGTAACTCGGAATTGATGTGCAGTAATATTATCAGTCCCAGTTGGTGTATGCATTCTTTTCAACCCATGCACCTTTTAAAGGTGTTCGATCAACCATAACTGCAACAATAAATTACATCCTTCAAATCGTCTAGCCCCATTCTTGCAACAACCCAAGGCCCGATAGATGTCAGTCAGGATCATGGGTACAATCGTGCACGGACCCTTGTTAATCCCATTACACAAAGCATCGGCCACCGTAATTAAGTAGGTATGTATGACTTTGTCCGATCAATTTGGGAAGACCATCATTCCCAAGAAGTAGAAGATAAATGCAAAAACCCTCTTACTTTCCCATGACTTAGATCAGGACTCTCTGCTTCATACGCTTGTTGACTATGACTGTGTCCAAATTTGTCAAACAGATGACTTCCAGGAATCTTGGATTTCATCACATATGACACCATCATACAGCCGAAACTTACCATATAGAATAAAGTACTAAGGCTATCACATATTATCAAAGGAAGAGAAAATCAACCGAGGCAAATACTACGGGTTTATGAATTAAGACTTACCAAAATTAACTAAGTACCAGGATATTTTGATTCAAATAAGGAGAATTAGATCAATCAAGTGGGGAAAATATGCTAGAGTAAACCAACTGAATCCAAAGCTTTTAACGTCAAACAAGTTTACAAAAAATCTCATATACTAATTTGTCCTACGCAAGAGGTTCGATTAAGAGGGAGTAGAGATATGTTGAAGTCAGTTAATGAGATATCAATTCCACCAAAAGTAACCTAATGAAGCTGTCACAAATTCGAATTTGGAGGGGCAGTGAACAAACAACCCAAAGACATCAAAGATCACCAGAATCGTCCAACACCAAATTGATCAAGAAAAATACCAAAACCGTAATTCCGACCTAATTCAATAGCAATTCAGCAACAAATGAGGGAGAAACAAGGATTAAAAAGATAAAAATTAATATCCAAATCACGAAATTAGGGTTAAACTAAAATTGATAGAATTTGGGGCTTTTCACATATGTTAATCCAAAGGTGCAAGTAAATATGAATTTGAAAGAATCAAGTCAAAATCATATCCCAAACATCACGAATTTCAAATCTAGCAATATGTCTGAAGAAGGTGATGAACAAACATAGTGTACCATATAACAAAGGAGTTAGGAACGATTATACCGGATATGAATTCATCGTAAACTTAGAAGAAAGCCTTGAACCTCGGCTAAACAATGGATGCCTCATGCGAATTCTGTTCTCGGAGAACATACAAACTGGTGGTTTGGATTTCTGGTTGAGAAATAGAGGGGGTTAGGGGTTCTATTTGGTGGTGATGAACATTCCTGGGTGATTGAAGATAGGTAGGCGCAGTGAATTGACAATCGGGAAATTCGTTAAACGATATCTGTATGAATAGAGAGCTAGTGCTATATTTATAGATTGGAAAGAAGGGACTCTCCAAAGAGAGGCCCGAACGGAATGAAGTTGTGCTAAATGAACGAGTTATCCACGCATGAACGCCCCTCTTTACTTTCATTTTCATTTCAGTCCTGTATTCTTTGAAAATAGGGAAAGCTTTCCAATATATTCCTAAGAGTTTCAAATGGAAATATCCTCACTTGAAATAGCGCTATTCTAGAATGCCCGGGTACTCAATCTACCAAAAGAAATGATTGAAATAGAGCGAAGAATGGACTCGATTTCGTCGGTCGGAGCTGGTGGTGCAACAATGGCGATAACAAAGAAAAAAAAGAGATGGAGAAGAGAAAAGAGATGGAGGTGAGGCGACTGGTTATGGATTTTGCCTGTGAGAGGGACAGAGAGAGTGGTGGCTGGTGTTAGTTCACCGGCGGTGGGATTCGCAGGTGAGGGGTGGCGATGCAGTGGTGGTGCGGCGTGGAGGACAGGGCATAGAGAGGGGGTGGCGGCTCTAGGGATTGAAAATGGTTAGGTTTTTCTTTTTGGTTTTTGGGGTGTGGTGTGGTTAAAAATGGAAAGAGAAGAGAGATTTGATCTGGACCATTAGATTAGAGGAACGGACGGCTGGGATTAAAATTAGAGATGGGTAGGGTTATGGGTCATGGAATTGAATCAATTGAAATTGAATTTGGGGTCAAATTAAAATAAATTTAGGCTAAAATTGACACAAAATCGAGTACAATGGCTAAAAGTTAAATAAATTAGGGAAATTGAATTGAATTAGACTGTTATTTAATAAATAAATCAAAATTAATCAATGTAATAAAATCATTATGAATAAATTACGTAAGTAAAAATAATGACACGTAATATATTATTTAAAATCAACGACAAAAAATGATTTGAAATGTATTAGGCACCTATGAATACAAAATTTAAGAATACTATAATAATAATAATAATAATAATAATAATAATAATAGACTACGTGTTTGTAAATCATGAGCATGCCTATTTGCGGAAATATTTTGATAAATATTTATAAAATTATGTAAAAAAATATTATATTTAAATTAGTAAATTATATATACTATATAAAATTAAATGCTAAAAATAAATTGCGTACCTTAAAATCATGAATATGAAATGTCAGAATTTATTTGATACGAAAATAATAATTAAAAATTTAAAACTAATATTTTTTGATAAAATAGCAGCCTGAGAGGAACATTGGGAGATCAAAATTGGGTGTCAACAGTCATGCGAGAGTATTCACGTGACGAGGTACATGCTCTACTATTCAAAATGTCTTTCCATTCTTCATTTCAAGTACAATTGTTTTAGAGAAGTTTCCTTTCTCTGGTGCCAAATACTCTACACCTTTTGGACCATCACATAAGACCTCTCTTCCAAGTTAACAACGACATATTTCACACATATTTGATATGCCAAATTCTGGTTTTAATTTATAAAATGTATTTACTTTATTTAGATTTTGAACTTGAAAATCAAATTTTGGCTTCCAAATATATTGCCTACGTGTACATATAATATTGGAATTTTGGTTGTGTAGATTTCAAAGACCTCGGATAGTGTTGCACGATGACTACAAGTACAACTCAAGGCTGTACAACTTTTAAGATGAAAGAAACAAAATTACTGTTGGGATCAAAATTGATAGGGCATCATGCGGAAACTAATAGTTGCAAACCACGAAGACGATAAATCAGATGACAAAAACTAAACTAAAAAGCATAATATTATTATATGATTTGACCAATTGACCTACATATAAAACCTAATATTAAAAAGCACAAGAACTAATGAGAGAGAAAATCTCCTCCTAAATAAGACTTTATAAACAACTACATTGTGGATGATATTGTGTTATGGTATGAGAATAGTAATCTTCAATTTATAGAGCTTCAAACTTTTCCTTCAAGAAAGGAATAAACCAAATATGGAAGAGATTTATATTTTTCTTTTAGTAAAAGCAAAAGTAATTATGGTATTAATTTGACTTTACTTCAAAGAAAAGTAAAACTCAAATATGATAAGAAAATCAAGGCAAAAAAGCCTAACAGTTCTCCCCCTTTTGGCTGATTTTCTTGACAATACTTGATTCACATTCTTCATGTCACATGCATGATCTTTGTTCTTCACATAATCTTCATAATTGTTGCTTGCCATGGTTAAAAATAAGGTTTAAAATATTTATGATTAAAAATGGATATTTTATTTTTATTTTTAAAGATGCAGCAACAAGAATGATGAGAATATGGTTGAAACTTCTTGTCCACATGTAGTTGGACAAAAATCTTCATTATCGTGTAATTTCTTGCACTTGATTTGAAATTTCCTTGACATGTCCTCAAACTCATTCAATCATTGGACCGTTGAACCATTGGATCATAGGGATCTAATACCACTTATTGGGATCAAAATCGATAGGGCGTCATGCAGAAGCTAATAGTCGTAACCCATGGAGACGATAAAGCAGATGACAAAAACTAGACTAAAAGGCATAATATAATTATATAATTTGGCCAATTTGCTTACATATAAAACCTAATATTAAAAAGTATAAGAATTAATAAGAGAGAAAATCTCCCTCTAAACAAGACTATATTGCAGATGATATTATGTTATGGTATGAGAAGAGAAATCTTCAATATATAAAGCTTCAAATTTTTTCTCCAAGAAAGGAATAAATCAAATATGGAAGAGATTTATATTTTTTCTTTTAGTAAAAATAAAAGTAATTATGGTATTACTTTGACTTTGCTTCAAAGAAAAGTAAAACTCAAACACGGAAAGAAAATTAGGATAAAAAACCCTAGCAATTACTTAAGGTATTCAATTCTCAGATTGCCTGAGTTTAGGCATTATTTGTGTTATTTTGTTTTGAGTATGTAAAATGCTTATATAACCTATGAAAGCGTTTTCCAATGTAAACTTTAAGTATCTACTCAAGATTTTTTTGCATTAATATAGTTGCAAATGCTTAGAGTTTGTTTATCTTCATGCATCCACAACTTTAAAATGTAAAATGTTGGGCTCGTGCTATGTAATGACTTTTTTGGTGATTTTTAGTTTTTCCTGTATTTTAACCCTTTTGTCCTTCTCCGTAGTTGCTTTATATCATGAGCTCACATGGCGTTTGTAAGTTATAAGAAACTCCCCACATGTAAAAGTTTATGATATTACTATCTATGTACTCATGAAATACTTTTTATGCAGACTTTAATTACCATGATTTTCCACAGATTTATGACTTTATGACTTTATTACTTTATATATGAAAGATCTTTTAACACAGATTTTAGCTATTATGATTCTTTTCAAATTTTTAGTTCTTAAAGACATTTTAAAGGATTTTCTCATGATTCATACTTTCGACTTTACACTTGTTTTAAGCTACTTCTCATATGATATTATACTGAGATTCTCAGCTTTATATGTATATGTATATGTATATAGATCTTTTGTAGCAATATATTCAATTGTATTGACTGCGTTTTGCACTATATCTTTCTCATGATGTAGATCCAGGTTCTCAAGTTCAAGATCACTGCGAGACGTTCGGTACATCTACTACTTGTTGGAAATCTTACCGAAAATACGTCATCACTAACACTTGTTGGAAATTCTCATAGCTTGAGGCATGTTAGGTGACACTGTCCTTAAGGATATTTCACCCGATATAGATGTATCCCCCAGGATTCAACAAGCTCTTCTAGTATAGACGAGGAGCTAGAATCTAACAAAGATTAACCAAAAGAAAAATCCAGCACTAGAAAAGAAAAGAGGAAGATTTATGTCACTTTTCGTTTCAAGAAGAAAACAAATAAGGCTTGGTAAGTCAAGAATATTTTCTTTAAATTCTCCTCTTTCCCAAAGAAGATGACTGGATCATATATAATAGGTGACAATTAATCCAAGTGTTTGATGACTGATTTAATAGCCAAAATCATTTCACCAAATAAATATCATAATGACAAATCAAGAACCAATTGAATTGTCTATTAACATGAGTAAATAGGTGATTAAACGAGAGGTTGACCAAATTAATAAGACTCATTTAAAAGGTATTAAAGATGGTGTTTAAAATAATAGCCAATCAAAACTATTAAGGATATTCAAATATTGGGATCTCATCAAGATGGTTATTATATTTTTGAGATACAAAATAATTTTGCTAACAATCCCCTATATATCTCAAAAATAATAATAATTAAGAGTAGAACAAAATAAAAAGTGTTCGGTTTTTCACATATGAGTATAATGCGTCGAGTCTGGTGTCCGTAGACTATGAACCAGATCTAGATAAAACAAAATTAAACTTACAGAATAATTGGTGAAGTTTAGGACTTCTATGAACCAAGAATTCTCTTGTAAGCTGATGGTCTTATCTTATCACATTATACTTGCACAATCTTTATCGTTATTGCAATTTTACACTAAGAGGCCATGCGCATGTCCTGGTATTCATGCGTGCTCTAGAAATTTATTACAATTTCATAGGAGCGGCACCACTCCACACTCATATAGGTCTAATCATCAAGTGTATTCTACAGAGCAATACAAAACCTATAAAGGATATGAATTTGATTAAGAGTCTTAACTCAACCCTCACTTTGCCTTGCAACACTGCACTATATTCACACATCATAGGAGGATCAACTAATGACTAGTTATTACCCATATGAACCTAATTCATGGAATTTTCAATCACATAGGTTGGGTTACCATCATTGTTAATCTTCTCAAATTGACTAGAGTCTCACTCCCCTCGATGTTTCTTTTAGTATGTGAGTTGATCAGATTCACCCCTGACTACACATAACTTATTTACATAAATAATTTCATCTCACAACAACTGCTTTAGCACATTATGTCTCAAACATATGTTCTAATTTTGCCATAGATTTTACTACAGCTAATTGTTGCTTAGCAACCATAGATTTCACATTGGTTTATTTTAACCCAAATACTCACTAAGAGGTTTCTTAACCACTTAGCTTCATCACTAACCAACTCCAAAATAAAAAATTATGTTTGGCTAGTTTTTGGATAGTTTTCATGTTATAGCACCCCCACCAAGGATAAACAATATAATTACTCATGGAATATTATCTCATTTAAATCAAAAATTCAATTAGCATTACTAGCACAATGAAAAGTCCACTACACTTAACACTAATATTATCAACAATTAAAGTGTAAAGACTCATCAGCAATTTTTGTCTCAACTATAATGGTGTGCTTAATCACATCACTTTTAATAATAAGAAATTTATATGCATCACTATTTTCAGCAGTCAAAAAATCTAAACTCTATCATTTTTTCCCCTTAGGATCATGGAACATAATCTTAGCAAGCAACCACCATACTTTTAAATATTTCAAAATAGGGGATAATTTTTTCATAATTCATAAATTTTTTCCAATTTTGTATGTAATGTACAAATTTGTGCATCAAAATATTTCAAAAGCTTCATCTTAATTTTCAAAATCATTTTGAATAACAAGACCAAGTAATATCACTAAAAAAAATAAATTCTCTTGGCATAACTCTAGTAAGATACCATAATCCCCATATTTGCAAAACTTTTGAAGTAGGGGAATAATATTTCTATAACTCAAAACTAACATACCAACATTTCAAAATGATCTCATAAACATCAAATTGGTTCAAATATTAGATGCATATACTACCTCAATTAATTTCAATTTTTTTTACATGTGAGTTTAATAAGAAGATTTTGTCATTCTAAGAATTTGAGTAGTTTTAGAATCACCAATATATAAAAATCATTCTTCTTTTTCAAATTGGGCGTAAAAACTCAAAATTAACTTTCTAGCACATGCTTAATAACATCAAAGTTTAACACTCAATCATTCACATATTAGCCAAAAGATTCGCTTGAGAAATGACCACAATAATATATATCATCCGTTTAGTCACTTTATTTTTTATTAAGCAGGATTATCATTTTTTCGAATCTTTTTTTTATTGAGGGATATATTGGCTTAATTTGCCACACACAAACCATTTAAAATATGAACATATATAGTTTCGTCACGTACCTTATTAGCATGAACATAAAAGTCCAACACAATAAGTAGAATCATTCGACCAAGAGCGTCTTACTATAAGAATCAAATAGCTTGTGACATAGTCCAGTCCTCATGCTCCACCAGAAAATCCAAAGTCTTTTCAACCAAAGATAATCACTTGTTCCACTTGAACATCCATGTGTTGTCTTCCACTCCAATCCTCCAGTACATGTGGTATTTGATTTTGTAATTTTCGATAGGTAAGAAAATATCCTTAAGATTGTTTGAAATCTTACAGAAAATATGTCATCACGAACACTTGTTGGAAATTCTCATAGCTTGAGGCATTTCAGGTGACACTGTCTTTAAGGATATTTCACCCGGTATAGGTGTATCCCCCAGGATTCAACAAGCTCTTCTAGTATAAACTAGGAGCCAGAATCTAACAAAGATTAACCAAAATAAAAACCCAGCACTAGAAAAGAAAAGAGGAAGATTTATTCACTTGTCGTTTCAAGAAGAAAACTAATAAAGCTTGGTAAGTCGAGAATATTTCTTCAAATTCTTCTCTTTCTCACAAAAAATGACTAGAGCATATATAATAGGTGACAATTAATTCAAGTGTTTGATGACTGATTTAATAGCCAAAATCATTTCACCAAATAAATATCATAATGATAAATCAAGAACCAATTGAATTGTCTATTAACATGAGTAAAAAGGTGATTAAATGAGAGATTGACCAAAACAATGAGACTATTTTAAAAAGTATTAAAGATGGTGTTAAAAATAATAGTGAATCAAAACTATTAAGGATATTCAAATATTGGGATCTCATCAAGACGATTATTATATTTTTGAGATACAAAATAATTTTGCTAACACTATTCAGCTTAGTGGTGAGCTCTCCTATCATTCAGGAAACACAGAGTTACTTTCAGATCCCTAGATGTTTAGACTTTTATTTTAGTTCAAGGTTACCGGTGTAATAACCCAGATTTTTAATCAGGGCAAATTGGTAATTTTGCCAATAATAGTTATATTAATTATAATAGAGAATTAATGAGAGTTAAAAGGAGTGGGCCAAGCCCATTCTCCTACCCTAATTTCTGTCCTTAATTTTTCAAAAAGAGTATTAAACTATTAGGGTAGTTGGTTCCATTATTTTGGAGAGAAAGAAACGATCGATAGACGAGGATTTGGGAAGTTCATAGTCAGCCATATCTGTTTCGAGTGAAAGCTTCAGGTACTTTAGTATCATATTTTGTCAACAATGGTTTACGTATATGTAGTTCATGGGGTTTTGAAATAAACTACAACAAGAAGTATTCATTCTTCTGTTATAGTTGCAATTTTCCCATTTAATTCTAATAAAATGCAATGATTACTTAGTGATTGGACATCAATGAGTGGAATATATGCAATAATAATTATAATCTAGTGTAGAAGTGTGTTATAATATAGTAATTTTATTGGCATGAGAATCAACAACTTTTAACTTTTGGAGCAATGGGCAGTACATAGAGCTAGAGCCTCTGTTTCGGCCATCCCAACCTCTGTTTCGAAAAATTTCTTTTCCCTACTGTTGGTATCATGTTTGGACAGTGGTGTTGGAATAGTATTACTGTTAATTCATGGTTTTTAATTGTGAGATATTAAGTTTTAGCTCTAAGTTTTATAGTTAAGGATATTGAGACTTGATCCCGAATATCATAATTGAAATCGTTATTTAACATTTTGTATAGATTGAGCCCATTGGGCGTTGTTTGGTTGGTGTTGTACGCATTGCAAGGTTGGGGAACTTGTCATTATCGAGGTAAGTGAGACTTTAAGCTTTGGATGCTTGCTTTTCAAATTGTGTTTAAAAAAATGTGTTTTATTTGTCCGGTCCATGTGTTGGGACAAGCATGTACTTGGCAGAATCGGTGGTCTTCAAGGCTAACTGCATATAATTTATGTTCAAGAATACTAAAACTCCCTTTATAAACTATTTCGTGATGGGATATGATTGTGTACTATGAGATCGGGGCATTGTGTATGCTTCCTTGAACATCGTGTATGCTTATTGATTCCACCAGGGCATTGTGTATGCTTTTCTTGAGCATTGTGTATGCTTCTTGATTTAATATGGGACATTGTGTATGTTTCCCTGAGTATTGTGTATACTCTTGATATAGTTGGCGCATTGTGTATGTTGCCCAGAACTCGTGGTGTTGGTCAATTATTTTAATTGCAATTTATGAGAAGTACTTAGTGTAAACTGTATTGAGATATATATTTCCTGATAATTGGTTGTTGGATCTTGTTGGTTGTCCTATTATGATATAATTCTTGTGTGTAATATTTTTATGTTCTTGGTGTGGTTGTATTTTATAACACTTGTCCCAGGAGTATTTAAAGTAGCGAGTCGGGGATCTTACTGAGTTATATTTATATATAGCTCACTCCTTACTTGCATGTCTGCAGATACTATTGCGGAAGGTGAGACCAGTGGCTGGAGGTTTGTTTCTAAGAATTCTATTGCTGAGGTGAACCTTCACATTGTTCGTGGAGGCTGTCGTTTCAGCTCTGACTATTTAGCTTATATTCCTTTTCATTGGGTTTACATGCCCAAGAATTGAATTCATGTAACTCTATTAGATGCTCCATGGTCTTAGTGTGGGATTTGGGCTAGAGAACTAGTATTTCATTTATCGTTGAATTAATAAATTGATTATGAAGTTTGTTGGTTATCGGTTCCTATTTATTGATTATTATCGAAGCATTCAGAGTTATACATGTCCTATCTCAAGGCTTATATAATTGGGTAAGTGAATGGATATTTGGTTCACCCGACAAGTGGTGTTAGCGGGTGCCACTCACGTCTAGGTGGTATTTTGGGACGTGACAACCGGGCCTTGTCCCGATTGACTATTCATGTCCAGTTAGAGGCTTCATTAGACATACAGTTATGTAGAGTTTGACAGTATAAATTATTTCTAGTTTTTATAATAAAGACTGTCCCCCTTATTTCAGTTACTTGTTTATGTCTTCCGCTTCAGTTTGAATATCATATTGTTCTTTAGTTATGCCATGCCAAGAATCCATTCAGATCATATGTGACAGCTAGTTCACGATTGCATCTTGGGTGTAGACTCAGGTCGTGATAGTATGATTATTATTCTGTTCATGTACATGATCGAATTCTTTACATCCGTATTGATGTGATTATTAACTGTTAAGAAGTATGAAGGTTGATATGGTAAGATCAACTTTTGTCATCACTTTATTTAGGATCGGTTAATAATGCTGCCGAGTACACGTATTACCTTTGCTTTTTTGCACCTTTTGTATGCATGATTTGTCACCAGTACAAGTGACAGGTGATCTTGCTTCTGGTTGGAGCACATGTGGAAGTCCCTGGAGGCAGCTACTTGAGTGTTCCGCAATATCTAAACTTCTCTATTCTTATTTTATTTATTTATATCTTTATCTTTTAGATAATCTTATAGTGTTTCAAAACTTTTTTTAAAAATTCTAGAAGCTTTGTATCCATGTCGCTAGATTTAGGGGGTTACAACTCGTATTTTCACACTCTTTTATACTATAGTTGAATGACTTAATTTCTGTTTATTGCTTTTAATTTCGCTTTCGGATTAATAAAATGAGCTTGAGATGATGAAGTGGTTTGCCAATGGGGTTTGTGTAGGTGCCATCATGACATAGAATTTTGAGCCACGACAATAATTTTAAAATATAGGTATGATTATAAAACTATTATTTTGTGGAAGATTTGACTAAAAATTACATGTATCTAATTATACATTGATTGTTCATCTTCGTAAATTTAAATGATTCATTCACCTTTATCACGACAAATAAATCACGATATGAAAATCTGCATACAGTATTCATAGATATACTTTGTTCATCGTGTATAGTAATTTATTTAAACCTTTTATTTATTTATTTTAATATTATTGATATCATTTTATAAAATGCTGTATTACATGACTCGATGTATAAGAATAAAACATGTACCAAAAAATTAGTACAAAATTAAAAGTGCAAAACATGTTAAATTTTATTAGTGTAAAATTAGTAGACGTTTGGCCATGAATATTATTCACAATATTCCGGAATACATTCACTTTATTTTGAAATACTTGTTTGGCCATAAATATTTTGAAATACTTTTCACAATATTTAGATTTTTGAAAAACACCTTAAGAGGTGTTTTCACTATTTTTGGATTCACTTTTTGTATTTTTTATTTTTTTCAAATAAAATCTATTTTTTTTATTCAAAATATTATGATCAAACATAACTTTAACTCTATTTACAACTTAAAAAATATCTAATAAAGTGAATATATTTTTGATTTTCGTAGCAGGTTGTTGGTTTACAACTTGTAAAAATTAAACTCTGTCACTACATGGCACTTCCAACATTTTTTTTTTTAAAAAGATAGAGAAGTTTCAGCTCTGAGCATGCCAAATAGTGGAAGAGCTTAACAAAACTACAAACCTTTTTCCCATTTTTTTCTCCATATATGATATATATATATATATATAGTTCTCTTCTCCTGCATTTCTTTCCTATCAGATCGCCATTTCCATCCAAAATCCTCCGCAAAATCTTCCATTTCCCCCCTCCTCTACTCCACTGCTGCTTGACTTAACGCCATGGCTTTATCAGCCTCCGACCTACCGGCAATGTATTCATTGTTGACAAATTCACTCAACCGCGAACAAAGCGTGCGTAAACCTGCCGAAACAGCCCTAGCTCAATCAGAAAACCGCCCGGGTTTTTGTTCTTGTCTCATGGTAAGGGATTCTATTCGATTTTTCTTTTTCTTATTTAGGGTTATTGAAGTACATTGGATGATAAGATTGTGGAATGGTGATTTTTTTTGGCATTTGTAGGAAGTGATTACTGCTAAGGACTTGGTGTCTCAAGTGGATGTTCGATTAATGGCATCGGTCTACTTCAAAAATAGCATAAATCGGTATTGGAGGAACAAGCGTGATTCCGCGTGAGTTGATTTAGTTTGTTACTCAGTTGTGCATTGAATACAACTTCTTTTTTCCTGGTGGTGAAGTTGAAGTGTTGCATAGTGTTTTTTTTTTTTTTTTTTTTTTTGATAACCGTGGTGTCCGGTGCCCGCTTTGCGGACCCGACTATTATTCCACGGGGCCCTGCCGCATGACCGGGTAACACAGCAGTGGCCCTGGGAATCGATCCAGGGACCTTGTGGCATTCTGCCCAAGGCTTTAACCACTGAACCAACCCCTCAGGGTTGAAGTGTTGCATAGTTCAGTAAAACTATGACCAAGAATCAAGATAGTGTCGTCCCAATTGTATCTGGAAATCCATAGTTTAGTGGAGAAAAGAAAAGAGTAATTTACTCTCCCACACACATATTAACTGAGGCAAATCTAGGATTTCTAGAGCATGGGTGCAACCTTCAAAAGAATAAGGTGGAGGAATGGCTAATTCTGGAAGATAGTAGGCCCTTTCTTCAGAATAATCAATTAGGTTTTCATCCTGCACAAGTCTCAAAAAGACTTTGGAGCCTTCACAAAAGAAAAGAAGAAAAAAATGTATTAAGCGGGAATTGATCCCAAGTTTTCTAGGTAAATAACTCAGCATACCACAACAACAACAACAACAACGACATACCCAGTGTATTCCCACAAAGTGAACTCAACATACCACTAAAGAAAATAAGAAAAAAATGTATTAAGCGGGAATTGATCCAAGTCCTCTAGGTAAATAACTCAACATTCAACCAAGTGCACTATTTAACCTCTTGTAGCATGAGTGGCAACACATAATATTATACCAATTTTAGACAATATATACATAAAATACCTAGTTTTATGGAGGGACCACGGGTTCATGTGCCCCAAAATTAGCATACAAATTCGCTCCTGTGTGTGCATGTGTGTTATATGCGTATCTGTGTGTATGTGTAAGATAAGTTGAAGGATGGAGATGGAAATTGTAGGAATTCTAAGCATTGTTGTTCTCCTTTTAACCCAAAATGTTCCCGTCCTTTGAAAATCTTCTTATGTATGTATGTATAGTCTTATGTGTATATAAGTTAAGTTAGAGTACTACCCATATTTTACAGAAACATTCTTTGAAATTGTTTTATGGATGCTCTCAAATTCTGGAAAGCTAAAGGATGCAGATTGAATGAATGGACGGAACACTAGGAATTTGTTACACTATTAGCCCATACTGATTATATCCTTTGTAAATTGTTGTCCTATTCACTGCAGAAATTCCCTGTTGTTTTTCTGACTATCTATTCTTAATTATCTTTGGCTGAATGGTTATTGTTCAACGAAATGGACCACAATTATTGGACATCTGAAAAGAGAATAACAAACTGTAAATTTGGGATTGATGATTATCAGTTATTAGCATATGTTCTTCTTCATTGTCTAAATTGAAGTCATCAATCAAAGATAATGGTCAGGTTATATTGTTCAATTTTATTTTTCAGTGAAGGAATCGTATCATTCTGAATGCACTTGAACTTATATAATTTATTTCCAAGATATTTATCAAAAGAAATAACCCATTTACGACTTACAAGGTAATGTTAGCTTGAAACCATTAAAAAAAGTGAAAAAATAGACGGTGTTGTTTGGGATATCAAATTATGTATCTTTCCATCTATGTTGCTCGGACTCTTCAAAAATGTGAACAGGTGCGTGTCGGATTCTCCAAAATTAGTGTATTTTTGGACAATCCGACACGGGTGAAGCATCGAAAGTGAAGAGCCGCTCAACGTAGCTTTCGTATTACAGACATATGAAAATTATATGATAAAAAAATTATGGAAGTACAGTTACAAACTAAGTTGCTCGGACTCCCCACAAATGTTGCCGCACCCGTGTCGGATCCTCCAAAAATGCACTACTTTTGAAGGATCCGAATGCACCCAATGATATTTTTGAAGAGTCCGAGCAACATAGGTTACAAATGCTAAGGAAGTCAATGTGTGGGAAGAGACAAGATGATAATGGAAATTTTCAGCAATCGCCTGTGATAAGATAGGTTATTATCCAATTTTGGTGGCTTGATGCAACATATGAATGCAGATTGAATTTTCAGATTGCTTGTTCTTCCCACGACTCTAGCACACTCCAAGCATAATTTTTTTGCCTTTTCAGAGATTTCTCTTTCCTGCATGTTTATATATTTGTATTACTGCTTTAAATGACTATTATGGAACATCTTGGCAGGGGAATTAGCAATGAGGAGAAATTACATTTAAGACAAAAGCTGTTGTCACACTTGAGGGAAGAGAATTACCAGGTGATGCAGATTTATGTTTGGTTTTGTAAAGAGCACACAGATCGCTAGAGCTCTCTTTTCTCTAAAATTTGTCATCCTGGTTATTGACATTTGTTGCTTCAACTGTTATCACTACTTAGAGATCTGAATAGTATTCTCATTGATGGACATTTTTGTAAGTGCTTTCCTGATTTCTCAATCGGGTCCGTGATTGTCTGGTGCAGATTGCCCTTACATTGTCTGTGATAATCTCAAAGATTGCTCGGATTGACTACCCTAAAGAATGGTATGGTGTTCTCCATAACTATTCAAATTACAATAAATTATTGAGGAAGAACTATTCTATTCTTTTGTCTTTTATGATTATTATCTTGACTTCTTAGATTCTTTCTTTGGACACAGAGATTATAAAAAGAACTATGAAATCACAAGATGTTGGGGTGAACATCTTAGATGTCTAAGAGTTAAACCCTAACTGACAGTTACGAGGCCCTTTTGTCTGAGATAGAAGCGGCCTTGAAGTCTCCTTGCTCATTCTGAAGATTTGAATTATTCTGGTGAAAGTATTTTTTTTGCTGGCTCACTCTTAATATGAGATCAACTTCTTAACTGGTAATTCACATATAATTCATCTGAAGGACGTACTCACTTGGCCCATACACTAAGTTGTCGACCAGAATTGAAATTCATTTGCTTATACTGTCAGAGCTGTCTCAAGTTTCACAGGATGGTGATTCTGTACCATGTATCTTAGCTAGAAATATCATGCTTCCGATTTCATTTGGATAATTTGTGGTATAAATGCAAATCCAAATATGAATATAGCTCTAGTGATAGAGTTGAAGAGTGGCTAGTGTCGCATCCAATAGGCCCTAGAGAAGTTAATGATTTCGGTTTCTCAACTATGGTTGGCTGATTTCTTTCCTGATTACCAATATGAATGTTGATGAGTTAAAAAGCACGCCATGATGTTTTGTTTTTGAGTTGGTTCTTAGTAGAACCCAGTTTCTACCAGCTTTTACATTTATGTGAAGCAACATATGAAACAAAGGTCTTATTGTTTTTATAAGGTAATTAAATGATATTAGAAAAGCATCAAGAAGATGCAAAGATACAAAAGCACATTTGTGCAAGAGAAGCTGCTCCAAACAGAAATATATGGAGCTAGCTTGGCAAAAAAACTGTAAAACAGCCAAAAGGGAACCCTACTACTCTACTGTACCAGAGAAAGGGAACTAACAAAATCCAAAAAATTATCCACACTATTCACAGGGGAAAGAAAATGCCAACTAATTAAACTAACTTGACATTTGGCTTTGAGACTCCACAAATATTCCGTCAAAACATCTGTTGTTTCTTTCCTTCCATAGGCTCCAAAAAAATTGGGATCAGTCTCCTGATCTTTTTGATGGATTTGTCAACTCTTCTTAGTATCCAGCTAGCATAGGCATCCTTGATGTTGTAGGGAATTTCCAATGGAGGCCAAGCATTTTTGTCAAAAAAAAACAAACATTCATTGGAGGTCAAGCATAGAGTAGAAAGAATGCCATACGCTAGCTACTGCAGGGCAGTGCAAAAAAAGGTGATTCACACTCTCATTGGTTTGCTTGCACATGACATCTGTTGATGAGGATTACACCCCTTTTCCTGAGATTGTCTTGTGTTAGGCATGCTTCCTTCAGGGCTGTCCAGGTGAAGCAAGAAACTCTGAGAGGTTGCCTAGTTTTCCAGACATGTTTCCAAGGCCAAATTTCTAGAGTGCCATTCTGGGAGCTCCAGCTTTTGTAGCATTCTTTCACAGTGTAGGTTTTTTCCTTGGAATTACCCGAAAGAATCCTATCTTGATCTTCATCCACCTAGTGTTTTTAAGAGTTTCTAGGAGGGCTATCAAGTCATTAATTTCCCAATCCTGAAAATTCCTTCTGAAAATTGGAGTTCAGTAGTTTTTGTCTCTTTAGCTATAGTGGCTTCTTTGTTGGAGGCTATCTGGAACAAGGAGTGAAAAAGTCTTTTAGCATAGAGTTCACTAGCCATTTGTCTTGCTAAAATTTGATCTTGAGCCATTTTCTAGCCTTGAAGGATACTTCATGAAAGAAATCATCTTGGAAACTGGTTATGTGTTCCCAAACCCCAACACCATGGGGCTCAGTGCTTTTCTTTGGACACCAGTGATCTTGAATGTCATATTTGGCCTTGATGATGTCTCTAACATGATGTGCCTCAGCTTGTCCATACCGCTAGAGCCACTTCATGAGTAAGCTGTTGTTGTGGAGCTTGAGATTCATGATTCCCAGGCCCCTTTAGCCTTAGGCTAAGTTACTGATTGTCACTTGACTAGATAGTATTTGTCAGAAGACTATTTCCTTCCCATAGGAATCTTCTTTTGAGCCTATTCATTTCCTTTAGAATTGAACATGGTATTGGAAATAAAGATATACAATATGTAGGACTACTATCTAGGAAACTGTTGATGAGAGTGAGCGTGCCTTTATTGGAGAGGTACTGCATTTTCCTTGCGGCCAGTCACTTCTCCATTTTTTCAATAACTCCACTCCAAATTCTAGCAGACTTGAAACTTGCCCCCGGGAAGAGACCTAGATAGGTGGTGGGTAAGGATCCAGTTTTGCAACTGAGTATGCCAGCAAGTTCCTCTAGATTCGCCACCTGATTTACTGGATTTATAACACTTTTGAGCATGTTAATATGAAGTTCGGAGATGGCTTCAAAAACTATGAGGGTGGGCTTGAGATTGGAGACCTGCTGCCTGTCAGCTTCACAGAAAATGAGGGTGTCATCTGCATAGAGTAGGTGGGAGACATTGATAGTGGTGGCTGGATTACTGTCCACTTGGAATCCTTGAATCCATTAGAGTTCTTCAGCCTTAGCTAGCAACTCAGATAGCCCTTCCATAGCCAAGATAAATAGAAAAAGAGAGATTGGATCTCCCTGCCTCAACCCTTTATGAGTTGAGAAAATCCAACTGAACTTCTGTTAATTAGTAATGAGAACTTTACCGTTGAAATGCAGAAGTATATCCATCTTATCCACCTATCACCAAAGCCCATTTGTCTAAAAATGTTGACTAGATAGGCCCAATTGAGCTGATCAAAACCTTTCTCTAAGTCCAATTTGCATAAGATCCCAGGCTCACTACTTTCATTTTCCATTCTAGCAACTCATTGGCAATCAAGGATTGATCAATTATCTGCCTGTTCTTTAAGAATGCACTCTGCTGCCCAGAGACTAGAGAATTCATCACCTTTCTCAACATCTCTATTAGGACTTCAGCCAACAACTTATAGACACCGCCTATGAGGCTTATAGGCCTAGAGTGTCTAAGCTCTTCAACACCTTTCTTCTTTGGAATTAGAGCAATGAAGCATTACATGACCTCACCATTTGGCAATGAATGAAGCTCCATGATTTCTGGAAGAAAGCCATGGTGTAACCATCAGGGGCTGGGGCTTTGTTAGGGGCACAAGCCATAAGAGCATCAGAAATCTCCAATTCAGTAAAAGGAAGTTCAAGCTTCTCCTTTTCATTTGTGTTGAGAGTGGACAGGTTCTTAAAAAAAGCTAAGGGTCTCCATGATTCTGCCTCTTTGTAAATTTGTTGATAATACCCTAGAATGCCATCCTTTATCCTTCCTTTGTCTTCAATCAGTTCGTCCCCTATTCTCAGTCTGTCAATGGAATTTCCTCTTCTATGTGAATTGGCCATTCTCTGAAAGAACTTTGTCTTCTTGTCTCCCTCTTCAAGCCATAAGCATCTTGACTTTTGCCTCCATGAGATCTCTTCAGTTGTTGCAATTTGCTGAATCTGTAATTTTAGATCAAGGATTGTGCTTTCTTTTCTGGAGAAAGAGTTCTAAGTTCAGCTAATTGATCCAACTTTCCTAGTTCCAAAAGAACTTTAGTCCTTTGGGTTTCAATATTGCCTTACACCTCCCTGTTCCCATTTAGGTTTCTGAGTTATAGCAACAGTACAAAATCTGGGATACCTTTTATCATATCAATGAAGCCCTCTGTTTGTAGCCACATGTTTTCAAATTTGAAGTAAGAGGGTGAAACCTCCCGATCCCCACTTTCCAGGATGATGGGTTTATGATCTGAAATTACTCTAGGAAGTGTGTATCATCTGATTGCTTTGAACATCTCACTCCATTCTGAAGAATAAAGGAACGTGTCAATTCTTGAGGCTCGGAGGGTAGTATTGGAAGAAAATGATAAACTTCTCTTGATTTCATAAATTGGACAAGTAAATTGAAACACCTATTTTTACTAAGAGGCCAAGTAAAATGAAATGGAGGGAGTGACATGATGAACTACTAAACCAAGGTCTAACTCTATTCAACAAAAGAAACTTATAAATTTAATCCATCCTAATTACCAAAATTCTTGTGTTGATGCATTTGGCTGGATCAGAATTGAAGAGCCTGTCGAGGTGAAGAATGATCCTTTAACAATATTACTCCCTCTGTTTAATAAAGGAACCTGTTAATTCTTGAGGCTCAGAGTGTCTCGGAGGGTAGTTTGGAAGAAAATGATAAACTTCTCTTGATATCATAAATTGGACAAGTAAATTGAAACACCACTTTTTACTAAGAGGGCCAAGTAAAATGAAACGGAGGGAGTACCACGATGAACTACTAAACAAAGGTCTTATTCAGTTCAACAAAAGAAACTTATAAATTTAATCCATCCTAATTACCAAAATTCTTGTTCTGATGCATTTGGCTGTGTCAGAATTGAAGAGCCTGTCTAGGTGAAGAATCATCCTTTAACAATATTATTCCCTCTGTCCCAATTTATGTAGGACACTTTCTGCCTGTTCCAAAAAGAATGTCACCTTTACTTAACTAGAAAGAATTTAACTTTAAAATTCTCCTTTTACCCTTAATGAAATGATTTATAGCCATACAAATGTCTAAGATTTGTTTTAGATCACATATTTCAAAAGTCTTCCTTTTTTTCTTAAACTTTGTGCCAAGTCAAACGGTGCCACATAAATTGCGATGGAGGGAGTATATGGTTACGACAACGCTTGTTGTTTTTCCTTTTTCAAAAGTTATCCAACATAAATAGATTATCTGCTTAGGAAGAACTTCACTTATCGACATCCATCCAAACACACACATTGTGTGTGTGTGTGTGTGTGTATATGTGTATATATATATGTACATATATGTGTATATCTATATGTACATTCTTTTTGAAGAATATAGATCTTTACTGCCCCTAAGGATTCTAATTACTTGTTGCCACTCGAGCTAATGAATTGATCGTTACTCTTCAATAAAGAAAGGGCAAATGAAGGAATTACGGAGCTAGACTAGGACTATGAAGTTATATCCATTTATACAATCCTTATAAACACTTAATAATTTAAGGGTCAATTCATTTTTACTCTTGACAAGTTTGATTCTGTAGTGGTCCTTATTTCTCTTTTTCCTTTTAATGCCAGTTTCACGATCATACCTTGTTTTAAGGGTATAAGTAGTATCACCACCAAATCTTTATTTGCTATTGTAGTGTTTTTGTTGTAGCTTATTATCAACTACCAAATATTAACCAGCCAAGTCAAGCGGAAACAGCATAGTCAATTGCATTTGAATCAAATCAGGTGGTTCAAAATCCCCATGGGATTATATTTAACAATTAACTATGATCATTGTATTTTAGAACTATAGTAGTCCACCTTGAGCTCCATGTTATGTGTTATTCTCAAGTAGTATCCTGATTCAGTTTTGGTGGTCAAGACAGTTTGTCTAGGTGGTTATGCTAGAGTACTCTTGACTGCCCTAATCCCTAAGATCTCTCTAGGTCCTTAATGGGCTTGCTTCTCTATGCTTTAGTTGGCTGTGTTCCGATATTTATAACAAAATTATTGTCTAAGTCTAAGTTGCGCGGACTCTTCACTTTTGATGCTGCACCCGTGTCGGATTCTCCAAAAATACACTAGTTTTTGCGAATCCGATACACACCCGTTGACATTTTTGAAGAGTCCGAGCAACATAGGTCTAAGTACCTTTCTGGTATTTTCCGACTTCACTATACACTAATCATTGATTTTGAATTCTCCTACAGGCCAGAGCTTTTTTCCTTTTTAGCACAACAGCTTCAATCGGCAGATATTCTTACTTCACATAGAATATTCATGATTCTTTACAGAACCTTGAAGGAGTTGTCTACAAAGCGGCTTACATCAGACCAAAGGACCTTTGCTGAGGTGCTGTCAGTTGTCTTCTTCTTCCTGCATACTTTTTATATCTTTGAGCACCAAGTGATTTTCTTAAGTTTGAAGGTTTGGTAGTGCATTAGTATCTCCTCAATGTTACATAACGTAATAGACTTGTAAAGATATTTAGTCCTCCTTTGTGAAGAGAACACTAAGAGATATATTTCCTAGACTTAGCTAAAGATAAGACACAACGGAAGAAACAGATCCATATAGGTGATAGCTACTAGTTGATAGGTTTTAGATTTGATAAAGGACTTCTAACATTATTATTATTATTATTTATTTATTTTTGAGATAAAACATTATTATTATTATTATTATTATTACTATTATTATAGTTTATATACATATTTAACTTAATTTTTCAATTTTGTTTTATTTATATGGATGATGATATGATATGTGCTTAAATGAAGAAGTGAGGAGTCCCAAGGCGTATTGTTGTTGTTGGAGTGTTTCGTCAAAATTAGGGTTCAATAACTGAGTTGTAAGTAAGAGTTCAAATATTTCTTGGCACGCTTGCTGCTATCTATTTTGTAGTACCTTTCCAGACTCTGTATAAATATAATATAATATAAAATTAGCTTGAAGACCAAAATTTTGATGTGAAGAATTGGACTTGCTGAGGCGTCTCACTTGGTATTTCATGATCTTTTAACAGATATGCAAGCAGTTCTTCGATTATAGTTGGCATCTTTGGCAGACTGATGTGCAGACAATACTCCATGGTTTCTCAGCTCTTGCTCAAACCTTTGGTGGGAGTGCTACTGAATTACATCATGATGATCTTTACCTAACATGCGAGAGATGGTTTCTATGTTCAAAGATAATAAGGCAGTTGATAATTTCTGGGTTTCCGAGTGATGCTAAAACCTTACAGGTATGAGTCAAAATTCATTCTGCACCCCGTTCCGAAAGAGAAAAAAACAATAAGAAAGATAAAGGAGGGTTTCTAGTTAATTCCGTTTGGTCAGACTAGTTTATTGACTTTTTCTCCCTCCCATTTTAAGGAGGTGCGGCATGTCAAAGAGGTTGCTCCGGTGCTTTTGACTGCCATCCAATCGCTACTTCCTTACTGTAAGAATGGACTTCAGATCCTTATCTAAACTTCATATTTACTATTGCTCCATGAATTATTTGTGTTTGAATATACTTGCAATTTCCTAGTAGAACATTAATGCATCATATCAGAGTATTCATGTCTGGCAGTGTTATCTGTCCATCACGCCCTTTTTTGGTATTTCTGGAGGTTCAAAATCTTCACATTTATGCGTTAGCCTCCTGTATACTTAAGTAAAGAAAAGTGCAAAAAGTCAGGGTTGCATTTTATTTTTAGGATTTGTCACGCTGACCTGATAATAAAATGGTAATCAATATAGTGGATGCCAGTGTCTTCTTGTGAGCCCCTTTGCTGACTATCAGACTATTACATGGCACGTGAAAGAGTTACTTGGTTTGGGTCTTGTTCTTTTTCCTCGGTGCCACGTGGAGAAAATGCATTTGAAATGCTATTTCAGAGTCATTTGTTTCAAGGACTTCAAAGGTATATTTCAATCCACTGGATTGGCTTCAACCGTGGACTTAAAAAAGTGTATCTCAATCCAACCACAAATGCACCTAAGCAGTGTAACACAATTTGCTTGTTTCAGATATCGAGGTTCTCCTGACAGTTTTGGGGCATGCTTTGATTTTATCTAAAGCTAGGAAATATCAATCAACAAATGACAACATCATTAACTTACTAACCGAGCATGTGACATACACCACTCAGCTTTATGGCTAAAATAGTTTTGCCTTACTAACCGTTATAAAGGCCAGCATGCCTCCTCTAACTGAGTAACTTAATAAAAAGGGCTAGTATTGATTGTGCCTTGATATGCTGAAGTCTCGCATCTGACAAGTAAACCATTGAAGCTCTAACGATAACTTTTCAAGCTGCTTGGGGCTCGTTAAAATACTAGTGCAATTTTGTTAGATTATTGCTAATTTGCACTTATAAATGTTGCTTCGCAATATATGCCTCAACTTTTCTTCCCTCAACAGTATATAGTGGAAACCCAAATTCCTTGTTTTATTGGATACTAGGGAAGGAAGTTTGATGAAAAGAAAGTAGGAATGAAAAGGTAGAAGGGGAATGCACAATATTTGAATCACCCTTTTCTTTGGTTGATAATAGAACAGGGAGGGAGTAAAAAGAAAAATGGGCCGGGGGGGGGGGGTTGCTTGTTTTCTATTTCTTCTCCATTGCTTTGATGCTGCATAACAAAAGATGGGAAAATATTTTATTATATTTCTTCTGAACTAGGAGATATCCTGATCACTACTTAAATTTGCAGATTCATCTATACAGGACCGTCAGCCTAAATTTTGGGATTTATTGAAAAGGGCTTGTACAAAGTTAATGAAGATTTTAGTCGCCATCCAGCAGCGACATCCTTATTCGTTCGGGGATAAATGTGTCCTTCCACTTGTCATGGAATTCTGTTTAAGCAAGATTTTGGATCCTGAACCACATATTATGTCCTTTGAGCAATTCATGATTCAATGTATGGTAATGGTGAAAACAATTTTGGAAGGTAAAGAGTATAAGACAAACTTGACAGGACGCGTGGTTGATGAAAATAGAGTAACCTTTGAGCAGATGAAGCAAAACATATCTAGTACGGTTGCTGGCCTTCTTACTTCCCTTTTGCCAACTGACCGGGTTGTACTCCTGTGTAATATATTGATAAGGAGGTAAGAGATCCCAACTTTTTATGGGTCTTCTCTTCGTGCTATTTTCATGTGAAGAAATCGATTTGCTGAATTGAGGTTCCCAAGCACCAGATTAAGAATGTAACAAGCTTAACAATATGTAATGTATCTTTTGGTCTTCATCTCTGTCCTCATTTATGGTATAACAGTCATAACATTCTTAATCAATCTATATAGTCCAACTTGAGTGGTTCTTTCTGGTGCCCTAGTTTCATGTATTATGAAACAATGTTCTCCTCATTACAGCGTTTAGACTTGCAGGTTTTCTTAGGTGCGAGTAGGGTTCGAAGGAGGTGGAGAAGGTGCATTAAAGGGTAGTTATGCTTCTAGTGAATCTAGGTAGTTATACTTTTAGTGAATCTAGTGCTGGAAGATCCATTTCCAACATTAAATAATTTGGGGAGATCCGTTTAGATTAAAGAAAATGAGTATTTTCCTTTGCACCTAAGGTTGTGGCCTAGTGGTTATTGAAGTTGGTTGAGAACCATGAGGTCTCATGTTCAAATCCCAACGGAGGCAAAAATACTAGGTTATTCCATCCGTCCAAGCCTTGATGGACAGATTTACCCGGTACCTGTTTTGGTGGGAAGGTAGCAAGTACCTGATGGAGTTAGTCGAGGTGCACGTAAAGGTAGAGTTTTCCTTTCTCGTTTCTCAGTGTTGGGATAAGCGGATGTTAGGACAGCTCAAAATGATGAATTTTGCTATGTGGGGCTAATTTGAGGCCATTAGAATAATTAATATCCTCTTGATCACTTGATTTATCTTTCCAAAACCACATTTTGGCCCATGACGAAAACCTTCAGTTTCTGTTGACTTCAAACGCTCTCCGTTCTTGCCAATAAACTGAAAGTATTTGGAAGAGAGTGAAGGTGGGACATTATCCAGGTCTTATCTGAATGCCCACAAGCTACCCGGAAGGGATAGTTTGACTATTAATTGACACTTCTGAGAGAAAATCTAAGCTGTTGTAATTATGATATATTATTCTGACCTGTCTCCTTATTCTTGCAATTTCTCCAACTGTAGGTACTTTGTTCTGACTTCAAGTGATATGGAGGAATGGTACCAGAACCCAGAGACTTTCTATCACGAGCAGGATTCAGTGCTATGGTCAGAAAAACTAAGGCCATGTGCTGAAGCTCTATATATTGTCTTGTTTGAAAATCATAGTCAAGTATGTTTACCCTATTCCTTGTGTTGATCAATAACCTTAACACATTGCATTAGTCCGGGCATGAACATGTTATCTGATTTTCAGCTGCTAGGACCTGTTGTTGTCTCTATTCTGCAAGAGGCTATGAGTGGTTGCCCTTCTGCAGTTAATGAAATAACTCCGGCACTGCTTCTTAAGGATGCTGCTTATGGTGCTGCCGCATACATTTACTATGAGCTCTCGAACTATCTGAGTTTCAAGGATTGGTATGTGTTTTTCATGCTTGAAATATTACTGAATCAAATAGATCTGACTTCTCAGACATGTTCTGGAATTCTTTATCTTCTTAGTATCTTAGCAACACCATCTGAAACAAGGTGATAAAACTAGCTACAGCAACCACATTAGCAAAACAGAATAAAAGAAATAGCAAATGATAGGTTATTCACACGAAGGGAATGGATAAATTCAACTACATTTTTCTCAACGTGATGATTTATTAAGAACTTTTTCCCTCTTGATCTTAAATATAATCAGGTGAGATATATTGAATGGTTTTGTTCTCCCATTGGCCAAGACAGTGAAACTCATCCTTTAGAGACCACTCTATTATATGAACTCATCATTTTTAAAAGTATCACTTAGTAATTTTGTTTGGGTTTGCAAAAATTGAAAGTCAAATTCTACTGGGAATATAAATATATGTCTTCACAATCTCAACATGTTATGCAGGTTCAATGGAGCATTATCATTGGAGTTGACGAATGATCATCCCAATATGCGGATAATACACAGAAAAGTAGCACTAATCCTTGGACAATGGGTTTCAGAGGTAATAAGACTGCAGTTATCAAAAAAGAGTGTTTCCTGGCAATTGCTTTACGTAGTGTTCGAATCAAGACTGGGAGATGGAAAGTAAAAGATGTCTGCCTCCCCATTTCTGTCAAATTTGGAATGGGTTAAAAAGAGTGATATGCGAGTGTTACTTACCATCCACTTTTACTTCCTAACTATACAAGGGATATGAAACTTTTCTCTTCCCTTCTTTTGGGTTGAATAACTCTCCTTTCTGCAACTCCTCTTTTAACCCTACTATACAAGGCTATAACTTTCCTTCTCCTTGTTTGGAGTGAGAATAGATGAATCTCCTTGAGCATCCACACTGCAGTGATATTAAGTTACTCCCTCCGTTTCAAAAAGAATGACCTACTTTCCTTTTTAGTCTGCTTTAAAAAAGAATGACCCCTTTCCTCTTTTGGCAACACTTATTCAACTTCCGCGTGGCACGTTTAAAACCACAAAATTAAAGGACATTTTGGTACATTCGGCATAACTTTAATTTAGGACCACAAGATTCAAAAGTCTTCTTTATTTTCTTAAACTCCATGTCAAGTCAAAATAGGTCATTCTTTTTGAAACGGAGGGAGTGTTTAATATTGGTGGTTTGGAGTCTACTTTACGAACTTCTCATAACTCTTGGCTGTCCCCTGTTCCATGCTCTTGAATAGGTCAAACAAATGCTTTTTCGTTTTTCTTTTTACCAATCTATAACTGCAAAAGCAGCCATTAAGGACGAGAACAACTAATTTCATTTCTCTTTGTCATCGTAGAGATACAGGAAAAAAACACAACTCTTCAAGAATTTTTTTTAGTAAAGCAAGTTCAGCATTCAGTTTGTGTGGGTTCGTCAGTGACAAGTTGGTCTGAACTCTAAAAGACCCTAACAAGTGTCTTTTCTGGGGGAAATATAACCTACTTTTAATTAAAAAGGTTTATAGCATGTATATATATGCTGTTTCTCTCATTTCTACAAACTTCCGCTTAACTTCAAGTTAAGTTTTGGTTTTTTTGGGGGGGGGGGGGGGTTACTGAAAATTTGACAGACAAGGCATTCCAATAAAAGATAAAGAAAATGCTCCCAGGCACGGTAACCAAGGACCTTCTCTCTCCTACTTTCTAGGACTGTAGAAGTCTTATTCCGGCGCCGATCACCGTCAACAGACCTTCTTTCTCAACCAATCAATAGTAAACCACTGTGATTATTGCTTCAACCCCTTTCGTCTAGTTACTTACCGACACAATACAATGGCAGAAAACAGAATCTATTTCAACGCAGGCTTCAAGTCTTTTGATATTACAAGATGGAAATACGGCAACTCAACATGGTTTGACTGGGTAGAGAGAAGTAGAAACAGAATGCGTAGGATAGCTCTGAGCAGAAAGACTTTGGAATGGATCTGCCACATACTCAAAGAAGGTTCGAAGGACAACAAAAATATGGTGAGAAGGTGGAGGACAAAAGAACAAGTGGCTGAATATTTTGGCACAAGAAAATATAATACACACGGCAGGTACATGAGCTTTCTGTCTCTGAATGAGGAGGCTAGAGAAGTTATTATTGTCCCCGAACTAGCCATAAATGCGGGATGGAAGGACAGCATTACAGATCGAAAGATTCATAAATGCTAATCATCAAAGTACCATTAAACAGCTTTCAAAACAGACTGTTCCATACGCCAGGATGGTTGAGAGCAGTAAATGGCAACAAGGTTGTAATGAAGGCTCGGACAACTTGAAAGGCCCTCTAGAGAGAAGCATTACTGGATTTTTTGGAGGTGTGGAGATACCCACCCTAGCAGATGTAAGAAGGCGGGCATCCTTGACTTGGAAGGAAGCTTTTGGAGTCTAACATTTATGAAATGGCAGGGCACAATTTTCTCTTCGAGTTTCCAAATAAGCACATGGCTGAACAAATACTACAAGGAGATTGGGTCTGGAGAAAGTCAAAAATACCTTTAGAATGGTGGAACCCCCTCTTTAGTTGTGTATCATACAAGCAGATACAAGAAACAACATGGATCAGAGCCATCGGACTGCCAATGCATTTGTGGTCCAAAGAAACCTTTCAAGAAATAGGAGATAAATGTGGAGGTTGGTGTAGAACAGAGGATGAAACTGACCTGAGGAACCATCTCAAATGGGCGCGAATCGAGTTCAGGGGAGATGGCCAGAAAATACCCAATGAGATCTCCATTATTAAAGAGGGTTACATCTTTAAAATCCCGATTTGGATAGAAAAAGCAACAACTTTTGAGAAGATGCCGGTCGCAGCGGCGAAACCCATGGCGGAAGAATTGGTGGCAGGAGGAAGCCTAGAAGACGAAGGACAATAACCTAGAAGGGATTTACACAGAGGTCCTTGCTTTGCAGAGAGAAGACGAAGGACAATAAACTGCAGACAAAACCCTCTTTCGAGGTTATCACAAAAATAGTGTCCTTGGCAGCTGTTGACAGGAGTACACACGTGGTCTGTAATTTTAAGTTACACCCATGTGAGGAACACGTGACAATTTTAAATCAAGAAAAGGAGACCCCAAATACATCCAAAAGCGGGCCGGCCCAACAAAAACAAGTGCTACAACAAAAGAAAGTCCCCAAGCCCAACCCAAATCAGCTGTATTCATTGATGAACTGTGGGAAGAAATCGCGATGCTAAGAACAACAATCCAGAAGTTGATAGAGCAGAAAACACTGAAGAGCTTCAGATTTCCATTAAAAACCCAGGTGCAGTTATCAACATAGAAAACAAAACAGATATAGAGGAAAGATCAATTGAGACAGGAGGGGAAATAGTGGGGAGGGAGGAAAGGGAACCTGAAAACTGCATGGACCAACAAACCATGATGGGCAATTCATGTACGGGAGGAGAGTTATGGGGAAGAAGCAACACCAATAGCAACAGAAGCATCAACAGATATCATCGAAAAGGGGAGATCCACATCAGCATGGGTTTGGCAGAACATAATCAAGCTAGGGAAAATGTTCGGTGCTGATTTCAAAGGTCATGAAAAGGAAGCTCTTGAGTTACTTATGCAAATAGATGCCTGCAGACAAGCTAGGAGGTTGGAGCCATCCTCAGAGATCAAGAAAAAATAGGTTTAAGGGTGCCAATGAACTGAAGAATTTAATTACTTTTGATGTTAAATTCAAAAGTAGAGAAGACAGTCTGATCCATGAAGCTAAACCTGGTGTCATGGAATGTTAGGGGATTAAATGATGGGGGAAAAGAAGAGTGGTGAAGAGCTGTATTGAGCAATGGAGGGCTGATATAGTGTGTCTTCAAGAAACAAAGTTACAGGGGAACTTGCAAGAGATAGTGAAACAGTTATGGGGCGGGAGATGGGTTAATTTCGCTTGTTTAGAAGCTAGTGGTACCAGGGGTAGTATCATTATGCTATGGGATAGTAGAGTGTGGAAGAGAGAGGTAATAGAAACAGGGGTACACATCTTAACTTGCAGATTTGAAGCTTTGTTCCAAAACTTCAATTGCCACATTACAGGGGTCTATGCTCCAAACTGTAAGGTAGAAAGAAGATAAGTATGGGATGAGTTAGGGGTGGTGAAAGGGATACTCGAAGGTCCCTGAGCAGTGTGGGGGGATCTCAATGTGTGTAGGTTTCCAACAGAAAAAAGGGACTGTCAAAGAAGGACCTCTGCGATGATAGAGCTGTCAGATACCATTGAAGACCTAGAACTCATAGATCTGCCTCTAGAAGGAGGAAGTTATACATGGTTTAGAGGAGATACTAATAATACAACATCAAGGATAGACATTGTTCTATTCTAAGCAGAGTGGAGTGAACAATTTAACAGGGTGAAACAGACCACTCTACAGAGATTGACATCAGATCATGTACCTACTAGCCTACAATGTGGCCCTTGGGATCAAAACAAATCATATTTCAAATTCGAAAATTGGTGGCTTAACATTGAAGGGTTTGTAGACAGAGTCAGAGCATGGTGGCTCTCTTTCACTTTCCAGGGGAAGCCAGATTACTTACTAGCTTGCGAATTAAAAGCTCTGAAAGGCAAGCTAAAGGAATGGAGTAGGGAAGAAAAAGGAAACCTACCTTTGCAAAGATCCACCTTGCTAAGCAGAATGACAGCCATGGATACTATAATTGAGAGCAGAGCTTTGACAGAAGAAGAAGTAGCTGCAGCTGTAAAGGCTGCAACATTTGTAGAGTTTGAAGATTGCTCAAAAATGAGGAGATTGCATGGAGACAAAGATCTAGAATGTTGTGGTTGAAAGAAGGTGACAACAGTACTAAATTCTTCCATAACTCCGCCAATACCCACAAAAGAAGCAATTACATTGATCACCTACAAGTGCAAGGGGAGATAGTGAAGGAACCGGGCAAAATAAAAGAGGAAATCGTACAGTTTTATAAGAAATTGTATACTGAAACAGAGAGTTGGAGACCTACAGGAAACATGAGAAACTGCCCCATAATATCAGAAGATGAGATGGCACAACTACAAGTAAGATTTGAGGAACAAGAAGTGTTCAGTTGTTTGAAGAGGTGTGCTGTGGACAAAGCTCCTGGACCTGATGGGTACAACATGGGTTTTTTCTTAAAATGTTGGGATGTTATAAAGCAAGACGTTATGGATGCTTTTCATAACTTCTATGAAAATGAGATTTTTGAAAAGAGTTTTAATGCCACATATATTGCTCTGATTCCAAGGGAAAAAGGGGCCAAAGAACTAAAGGACTTTAGACCAATTAGCTTGATAGGAAGTTTCTATAAGCTACTGTCTAAAGTGCTAACTGAGAGGTTAAAAGGAGTGATGGCTAAGCTAGTAAACTCTCAGCAGATAGCAGACTATGGATGCAGTGTTGATTGCCAATGAAGCAGTAGATTCAAGGCTGGCTCAAAAGAAGCCTGGAATCTTATGCGAATTGAATATTGAAAAAGCTTGTGATCATGTGAATTGGGGATTTCTACTCAACACACTCAGGAGAATGGGATTTGGGGAAAAATGGATTAGATGGATTAGTTTTTGCATGTCCACGGTGAAGTTTTCAATACTAATGAATGGTGCACCTGAAGGCTTCTTTGCAACCCAAAGGGGTATAAGACAAGGAGATCCTTTGTCCCCTTTTTTGTTTATCCTTGCCATGGAAGGTCTTAATAATATGATCAAGACTGCAAAAGACTACTACAAAAGACTATGGATGGATTTCAGGTTTTGAGGTGGCAACAAGAAATGGAGATAGCCTGGAGGTGACACATCACCGATATGCTGATGATACGTTGATCTTTTGTGGGGCAGAAGAGGAGCAGTTAAGGTATTTAAGAGTAATTCTGGTACTCTTTGAAGGCACTTCAGGTTTGCATATTAATTGTAGGAAGAGCCATGTGTACCCTATTAATCTTGTTCCAAATATTGATCTTCTTGCCTCAATCTTGGGAGGTGAAGTGGGAGCCTTACCATCTATATACTTAGGTATGCCTTTGGGGGCTAAATCAAGATCAAAAGAGATCTGGGACTCGACTCTGGAGAAATGTGAAAGGAAGTTTTCTAGATGGAAAGCCCAGTACTTGTCTAGTTGGGGTAGACTTACCTTGGTTAATACAGTTCTTGATGCCCTCCCAACTTATATGCTTACTTTATTTCCAATCCCTGCAGATGTGGTACAGAGGCTAGATAAGATTAGGAGATTGTTTTTCTGGCAAGGAAACAAAACTAGAAACGGTTATCACCTAGTCAAGTGGAAAGTGCTGATAACCGACAAGAAACAAGGAGGTCTTGGAATGAAGAATTTGAAGAACCAAAGCAAAACTTTGGAAATGAAATGGTTGTGGAGATATGCTCATGAGCAACATTCCCTATGGAAAAAGTTGATCAAATTGAAGTATGGGGAATTGGATGGTTGGGTTACTAAAGAAGCAAACAACCCATATGGGGTTACTGTCTGGAGATCTATCAGATGCTGGTGGCCTATTCTTCTTAATCACACTACCATTGCAGTCAATGATGGTAGAAGGACTGCTTTCTGGAAAGACAAGTGGTTAGGTAATAGGAGTTTATCAGTAGTGTTTCCAGATATGTTTGATTTAGCTCTAAATCAGAACAGTACTGTGGCATACATGTGGTCTCCTCAAGGGTGGAATCTACTCTTGACTGGGAAATTCCAAGAATGGTTGAGTTGCTTAAATCGCTTGATACATTCCAAGGGCTGAAAGATGGGATGGACAGATTATGGTGGAATGGACACAACAAAGGAGCATACAAAGTAAGTTCAGGATACAAGTGCCTAAATGATACTGGAATGCAGAACAACATCTGGCCATGAAAACAAATTTGGAAAGCTCAAACACCTTTGAAGGTGGCATGTTTTCTTGGCTATTAGCAAAAGAGGCAGTCCTGACTCATGAAAACCTAAGGAAGAGGAAAATCATCTTAGTTACACATTGTTGTTTGTGTGGAGAAGCAGCTGAGACAGTGGGGGACATCTGTTCTTACATTACAGAATTACTGATCAACTATAGAAGATTTTTCTCTATCTCAGAGGCATACAATGGACAATGCCTAGCAAGATTGTTCACACTCTTTGTAGTTGGGAAGAAGCTGGAAGTGGAGCCAAGAATAGGAGAATTTGGAGAAGCATCCCCGCTTGCATTTGGTGGACTGTCCGGAGGGAGAGAAATGCTAGAAATTTTGAAGATTGGAGTAGGACAGTCTAGAGAATTAAAACTGAATGTATTTTGCTTTTGTGTTTTTGGTGTACAAAGAAATCTCCTATAGAAGCAGAAGATATCCTAGGAGTTTTAGAGTCGTGCTAGGATCAGGAGTTTCTTTTATTTCTGTTGTAAAGGGGTCTTTTCTGCACTACCTAAGTGCTGGTTTTTAATACAAATGTTACTTTCTCAAAAAAATAAATAAATAAATTTAATGATCATTTGGTGTAGTCGAGTGAAGTGTTTCTGTTACAATGAAGCTCCTACTTGTCTTTGAAGCATAAGTTATTTATAAAGTCAGTTTTGGGTTACCAATATATAAGGTATATTCCATGGGAATTTAGTGAAAGAGAGGAGTATTCTATGAAATGTTCATGCAATCTTCATTCTTCAATCAGCAGTTCTTGTAAGAAATTTTTTTAATATGGTGAATCCTTGTTGGTTCATGGTAATCTAAAATTAGTACCATCCTCTGTCCCTATGTGGCACATTTTCCTTCTTTAGTCTGTTCCAAAAGGAATGTCACTTTTCTATAATTAGAAAGACTTTAACTTTAAAATATCCCTTTTACCCTTAATGAAATGATTTGTAGCCAAACAACTGTATAAGGTTTGTTTTGGACCATAAATTTCAAAAGTTTCCGTTCTTTCTGTAACTCTGTGCCAAGTCAAACGGTACTACATAAATTGGGATGGAGGGAGTACTGTATGTGGATATATAAATGGAAATCTTTAACTGTTTCTGTTTTTCTAAATATATATATCATCATCATTATCATACCCAGTGTATTCCCACCAGGTGGGGTCTGGGGGGGGGGGGTAAAGTGTACGCAGTCCATACCACTACCTCGGATGAAGTAGAGAGGCTGTTTCCGATAGACCCCCGGCTCAGAACAAATAACAATAACAAACAAAAATCATGACAACCAACAGCAAAAAGGGGATAACACATCGCTAGATAACTGAAGAAGCAAGACACTCACAGATCAACACTATAAACTAGTTATTCAAAATCACAAAAATCACCAAAACAGCGCGAACAAGACTCTACCTAAGAAACAACAGTCACAGATACAAGCAAACACTCTTCCCTGCTAAAACGGCCACCTTCCTACCCACTAACCCTCTACCCCAATCCGCGTCCTCCACATCTTCCTATCAAGGGTCATGTCCTCCGTAAGTTGTAACTGCTCCATGTCATGCCTAATCACCTCCCTCCAATATTTCTTCGGCCTACCTCTACCCCGCCTAAAACCATCCCCAGCCAGCCTCTCACACCTCCATACCGGGGCATCCTCGCACCTCCTCTTCACATGTCCGAACCATCGCAACCTCACTTCCCGCATCTTAGCTTCCACCGACGCCACTCCCAACTTCTCTTGAATAATCTCATTTCTAACTCTATCCCTCCTGGTAAGTCCACACATCCCTCGCAACATCCTCATCTCTGCTACCTTCAACTTTTGGATGTGAGAGTTTTTGACTCGCCAACACTCTGCTCCATATAACATGGCCGGGCGGACGGCCACTCTGTAAAACTTACTTTTAAGCTTTAGGGGCACCTCTTTATCACACAAAACTCCCAAAGCGAGCCTCCATTTCAACCACCTTGCACCAATACGGTGCGTGACATCCTCGTCAATCTCGCCATTCCCCTGAATCATAGACCCCAGATACTTGAAACTCCCCCTTTTCTGAATGGCCTGAGAGTCCAGCTTCACTGGCATATCAGCTTCATGCCTCGAATCGCTAAACTTACATTCCAGGTACTCCGTCTTAGTCCTGCTCAACCGAAACCCTTTAGGCTCAAGGGTCTGTCTCCAAACCTCCAACTTATCATTAACTCCTTCCCGGATCTCGTCAATTAGTACCACATCATCAGCAAACAACATACACCACGGCACCTCCCCTTGAATACGCCGCGTCAAAACATCCATCACCAAGGCAAATAAAAACGGACTAAGAGTCGATCCCTGGTGCAACCCTGTCAACACGGGAAAGTGCTCTGAATCCCCTCCTGCCGTCCTCACCCTCGTCTTCGCACCGTCGTACATGTCCTGGATCGACCTAGTGTATGCCACGGGCACACCTTTAGCCTCCAAACACCTCCACAAAATCTCCCTGGGGACTTTGTCGTATGCCTTCTCAAGATCAATGAACACCATATGCAAATCCTTCTTCCTCCCCCTAAACTGCTCCACTAATCTCCTTACCAGGTGAATGGCCTCAGTAGTCGAGCGACCTGGCATGAAACCGAACTGATTCTCTGAAATAGTCACTACCCTCCTCAGTCTCAATTCTATCACCCTCTCCCAAACCTTCATAGTATGGCTCAACAACTTGATACCCCTATAGTTGTTGCAACTCTGAATGTCCCCCTTATTCTTATATAATGGAATCATATACTATGATTCTAAATATATATAACATATTTTTACTTTCAGTTTATGTAGTATGACGATGATATAAGATGAACTTAAATGAAGAAGTGAGGATTCATATAGCCGACACCAACTTGTTTTGGGATTGAGGCGTAGTTGTTGTTGTTGTTTTCTTTGTTCTATTACAGTTCATATGCTATTGTTTCACTGACAATTGAAGGTTGTTATATGCTATAGTTATGTGCCTTTAACCCATAGTCTTATGGAGTTAGGCAGCTAGCAGTGGTGTAGACTTTCATCTAACTGTGTTTTCGCGCAGATTAAAGATGACACCAGAAGAGCAGTTTATTGTGCTCTAATCAGATTACTTCAGGACAATGACTTGTGTGTAAGGGTATGCCACATTTTATATAAAACAACTACCTTCTGAATTAAGCTGTACATCTATCAGAATTTTCTGAATTTTAAGTTCCCATTCATTCACTTTGTGTTATACTGATTACTGAAGCTACTTTGTCTCTTCTTTTAGCTGACAGCATGCCGGTCCTTGTATTTTCATATTGAAGATGCAACTTTTAATGAGAATGAGTTTTTAGATCTTCTTCCGGTTTGTTGGGATCTGTGTTTCAAAGTGGTGGACGAAGTACAAGAATTTGACTCAAAGGTGATATCAGCTGGTGTTCTTCTTAACTTCACACGGCCTATTTAATTCTCATTTATTTATTTGTCTTTGTCTATGTTGCTTGGACTCTTTAAAAATGTTGCCGCACCCGTGTTGGATCCTCCAAAAATGCACTACTTTTGGAGGATCCGCCACGCATCTGCTGACGTTTTTGAAGAGTCCGAGCAACATTGGTTTTGGTATCTGAGAAAACCAAGGGCCACTGGTTCACTGGTTGAAACTCGATGGAAATGGAGTAATGGACCTGCCCATCTACCCTTCTCTACTATTTACTTATCATTTATTCACTCATCCCTTTTTTTTTTTTTTGGGATGATATAGCTCCATCTGATTTCTGGTATCCTTAGTTCCCTAGATCTTTGCAATAACTTCCAGTCAAGGGGAAGCAGTATTGATTCAATGGTTACATGCACATGCATTAGTTAATATTTCAACATATTTTGGGTGGTATTTGTGGTTGTTATTAGTTGATGCTTGAATGATTGTAATATTGTTGCGGAGGCTCATGAATATTGGAGGGGTAAGGTTAGAGCGAGGATCCATTTCCAAGTTATCTCTATCCCTGTTCTTCTTTGCTCTGTGGAAAAGAATACTCATGTTATAGTTGTCAGAAAATGGGAAAAAAGGAGAAGAAAAAGAAGCAGGATTTTTTTTGAGCAAGGTAACATTAGAAACAAGATTGACACCTTTCACTTCTTTTAATATCATGGAAATCTTTTTTCCATTTTATGATGTGTTCTTTCAATCCATCTTTAGTTTTCATTTTACAGAGAAGGCCTAAAATGCCCTGATCTATGAGATTTGGTATAATATTACCCTTCATCCACCTTTCGGGCCAAAAGTGCCCTCGACGTTAACTTTTTGGCACAAATATGTCCTTATTTCTAACGACCCACACTCATAAGGTGGACGAAGGGCAATACTATACTAAATCCCATAGTTCAGGGGTATTTTGGGCCCTTCTCCATTAAAATAATTGGAAATTACTTAATACGTGGCTTCATATGATTGGCCTAATTCGAGTTCCCTAGTAATTTTTTTTAAAAAAAAAGAAGTTATCCCCTCTCTACACTAACCCTACCCCCCTTTCCCCACCACGACTTTTCTCTCTTCCACTTCTCTTCTTCTTGGATCTTGCCCACCATTGAAAATTTTAATTATTTTTTTCAACTTACAACAGAAGAGGAAAAAGTATAATGATGACATTCATGTAGAAACATTTAGTTCAACAGAAAATGATTTAGTTAAGTAACTATGTATACTGCATTTGATTTTGTGTGTATATCCAAAATCCAAAATCAAATAAAAGAATGAAAATAACCTTTTTTTCTCCTATACGTTCCTCCCTCCCATGATAATAATACCAATCAAAAGACTATGAACATGTAAATTCATGCCAAGTTTGAGTCCTTAATATTCTAATGAGGAAGAGATTTAAAAAAGAATAAAAAGAAGAATGAACAAGACAATTGGGTAATTGATTGCAAATTTTACAATAGAAAATAATAATATTTTTGTAGATGGGGCAATCAGACGTAGCGAGTATGGGTTTTTAATTGGATCCCGGGTTATGGGTTGGGTTTTAATAGATTAGAGGTTGATTTAATATTGGCCAACGAGAAGATGCCACGCAGGATAATATCTCCAAAAAGAAATTTAGATTGCCAACAGATGCTACTTCTGCCACACGCACAAGGAAAGTGTCAATCACTTGCTACTGCACTACCCAGTTGCCTCAGACCTTTGGAATATGTTTTGCTGTTTTTTTGGTCTTTCCTGGGTCATGCCCTTCTCTGTTAGGGATGCTCTTGAAAGTTGGAGTTCACGGGAAGTTGACAAAGCCATCAAGAGTATCTGGATGATGATCCCCAGTGTTATCTTTTGGTGTTTATGGACAGAAAGGAACAAAAGATGTTTTGATGGAATTTCAACTTCTAGTGATCTTTTGTGAGGCAGATGTCTAGTTAGCCTTCTTGGGTTGGTTGGTCCAAATTGACCCCTGTACATAATTTTGAACTCTTCTTGGATTTGTTAGCTCTATAGTTTAGAAAGAAGCTACATATCCTTATTTTTGTGAGCTTAACTGATCTATCCTTGTAACACTTGCATCTTCTTGATGCCTTTAAATGAATGTACTCACTTCATCAAACTTTCTTATTTTGAATAATATTTTTTAGGCGGGTCAAGTCAAAATATGGGTCATGGGTATTTTTTCTTATTTATTTGGGAAGGGTTTAAATTTGGTCCAATCAGATTAGACCACGTAATAAACAAATATTTAGTTGTTTTACTTTAAGGTACCAATAGAAATAAGGGCAATTGAGCCGAAAGGATAATGTCAAGGGCATTTTTGGCCCGCAAGGCGGACAGAGGGCAATATTGTACCAAATCTCATAGTTCTGGGGCATTTGAGACCCTTCTCCATTCATTTTATGATGTAGTCTTCTATATTTTTCAGTTGTTTTTAACTTCTCTGAGCATTTTCTTTTTGATAACATTTTCAGGTTCAAGTTTTGAATACTATCTCTGTTCTGATAGCACGTGTTACTGAAGTTATGCCATATGCAAACAAGTTGATGCTATTTTTCCAGAAGGTATCCTTATGGTTTTCTTTTCCCGCTGATCCTTGTTTATATTATAACTCAAGTTTGATGACCTATATGCAGTTGAAGTTTTATTTTATTTCCATTAGCATTCCAGAGTAAAATCTCTGCAAGATTCCGCCTCCCTGAGATTTCTTTTGTATGTTAGTAGAAGGCTCAGGACTTTTTAGTAAAGCCTTTAAATTAGATGGTAGGTTCTATGATTGGACCATTATTTGGAGACCCAAACTTAATTACCTCTATTCTCCTTACTTTCATTTTGTCTAGTTTCTGTGGCAGGACATGTAAATACATCTAGAGGAAAATTTGTTGACAGAATTGCACGTGAGAGCAGGATTCTTTATGAATTCTGCGTGCTTTTGTTCCCCATTGAACATTATCTGTGTGATTTACTGTTCTTTCTTTTCGCTGATTAGAGCTGTTCCTTTATTAGGCATGGGAAGAATCTTCTGGTGAAAGCATCTTGCAGATTCAACTTCTTACTGCATTGAAGAATTTTGTAGTTGCTCTCGGTTATCAGTCGCCTAAATCGTATGGCATGTTATTGCCAATTTTGCAAAGTGGAATTAATGTAACCAGCCCTGATGAACTTCTAGAAGACTGCATGCAGGCATGTTCCATATGTGGCTGATTTAATTGATTAATTTTCATAATAGAACTGCCCTAATTCCAGCCAGGTTATCATGCAGTTATGGGAAGCAACACTTATTAATGCGCCTTCTATGGTACCAGAGTTGTTGGGGTATTTCCCATGTCTTTTGGAAATTTTGGAAAGAAGTTTTGATCACTTGAAGGTTGAAGAGAGAATTTAACAAAACAAATATTTCCAGTTCTGGATTGTTTCTTGTGCTGATGTTCCATGACATGTAGGTTGCTACCAATATCATTGAAGACTACGTTATTTTGGGTGGAAGGGAATTTCTCAGTTTGCATGCGTCTAGTATTGCCAAACTTCTAGATCTGGTGGTTGGGAATGTCAATGACAGGGGACTACTCTCAGTTATTCCAGTCATTGACATTCTAGTTCAGGTATTTGATTTCCTTGCCACTTCTATTAAATTATGTATTTGGAAGGCTGGGAATTGTAGATTAACCAAATAAATGATATGCTACCTAAGCTACTTTAGTTTCAGTGTACTACTTTTCAAACAGGGCTACAAATAATTAGAAATGAAGGGAGAGGAAAACGTAATGGACATGCTTCTTAAAATGTATAATTCCACATGTTCTGAATTTGAGCTTATATAAGAGAAAAGTAAAGGAAAAGAGTAGTTGATATTATTCTTAAAATCATCAATTCCTTTGTTCTAAATTTGAGCTTTGATAAGATCAAAATGTATCAAAACTAAGTTCCAATACAAACTTCTCTATGTTATAAATTTGAGTTTTGATAAGATGAAAAAGTATCGAGACTAGATTTCAGTACAAACTTTTCGCGAACTCTGACTAGAAAACTGATGGATTTAATATAAACCCAAAAGGGTTCTTCTTGTGAATGTTATGTGCTAATGCTTTTGTGATTTGGCAGTGTTTCCCGATGGAAGTGCCTCAGCTAATCAGCTCGACTCTGCAGGTAACTGTAGTTCTCTTCTTTGTCTTTTCTGCTTTCTCTAGTCACTACAACATGTATGTCTACCTTTTCGTTTATGGGATGATTTCATGTGGTTCCATGAATGTTGCTAGAAATTAATAATCACGTGCCTGACTGGAGGAGATGATCGCGATCCTTCCAAGGCAGCTGTAAAAGCATCATCATCAGCCCTGCTGGCAAGGATTTTGGTGATGAATACTAATTATCTTGCGCAGCTAACTTCTGATCCATCACTGTCTACACACCTTCAGAAATCTGGTTTTCCTGGTGAAGAAAACATACTCCTTTGCCTTGTCGACATATGGCTTGAAAAGGTAAGTTAAATGATTAAATTTTGAGTTTTATTGATATTGTTGTGATTGATGGTTTCCTTTAGAACCTCTACAAAAAACTGAGCTGATACTTATGATAGTAAGTGTGTTCTTGGTTTGTCTGTTAAATCAAAATATTTCTCCTTGCCGTATCAAGGTGCAAATATGTGAGCCATAACCATTACGATCCCAGTTGAGCACCGTGTTGTCGAAGGCGCACTTAAGCCCTGAAGCGAGACTCAAAACGTGTTCAGCGTTTCGTCTCGTTTAATGTGCGCTTCAGTATTGCCTTTAAGGTTCTAGGGCATGCTTTTCCTTGCCAATGAGTCTCTTGTGAAGAGACGACACTAAACAATTGATAATTCACTTTATCGTAACTTTTTTCAATTTCTTTGTTCATATATTTTTCTTTCATGCTTATAATTATTAGTCTTGGACTAAACATTCATATTTTGTATTTTTTCTCCCTTTGCACCTTTTTTTTAATTAAAGCTCCTACTTTGTTTGCGCTAAAAACCCCAACGAACCTTAGAGCTTTTTTGCGCTTTTTGCTTTTGATAACACTTGACTTGAGCACAAACTAGTTAATATTTTATTGTGGAATAATAGACTTTTGGCTATAGTATCATTGGTATAAGATGACATATTAAAAGAAATCATTCGGTATGATGAACTATTTGACATAATAAATGCACTTCTATAGTAACAGGAGTTGCGATAGTTTCTTGATTTTTTAGATAGTCTATAATATATCAATATTATTTGTTTTAGGAAGCAAGTTGCTTGTTTCCTTTTATTAGTAACGCAATAAGATTTTGCTAATGCATCAGAGCCAATCTCCAAATTGAAGTTTGGCCTATACAAAAGTTGGCCATCCCCTGTACAAAAACAGTGAAAGAGATTAAAAAAAATAGGGCAGCCCGGTGCTCTACAGCTCCCGCTATGCGCAGGGTCCGGGGAAGGGCCCGACCACAAGGGTCTATTGTAAGCAACTTTACCTTGCATTTCTGGCAGAGGCTAACAACGAAAGAGGTCACCTCTACAAAATAACAACTCCAGAGAAGTGCTAATGAAGGCTACCGTATTTTGCACTTCATGTACTTCCTGAAGCTTACACCATAAAGCCAACATACATGAACATTATATTTATGTTTGATATCCAAGAAATCACCGAAGGGTAAAGGCGGACGGTTCGAAATAAATGGATTAAGGCCCCGCCCCTCTACCATTTTCCACTTAAATATCAAACTTTTGTCTGTGGCAGGGTGCGAACCCGTGACATGCGCCTAACCCACATCACGGACATCTCTATTTTAACACCTATAAAAAGCTTGCGTACCTTCAAAACTCCTAGAATATCTTTCTTTCCATTGTACCCAACATCACTGGTTGGGATTGTCCTCCAAACTTTCTAAAATGATTTGTTCCTTCCTTTACCGTAACATGACGGTAGATCCCTCAACTCTCCTTCCCTTTGCCCCTTCTGGTTGAGAGTCTGCTTCTTCAGTATCGAGAATCACCTTTCCAGTTCATGAAGGAGCAAGGCCATCATCTGTAAATTATTTATAAACTTTCTTCAATGATTTGCTCCTTCCTTTGCCTTAAGATGACAGTAGATCCCTCGACTGCCCTTTCCTGTGCCCCTTCTGGGATGAGAGTCTGCTTCTTCAGCATCCAGAATCACCTTTTCCAGTTCATGAAGGAGTAAGGCCATCATCTGTAAATTATTTATCCTTCTTTATAGTGGGTTCATGTTGTCAAGTCTGTATCGCTGGCACTTAGAGGTCTTCCATCTTCTCAATCCTTCTATAGGAGGTTTGGGGAATTTTAGCCTGAAATTCTTCTTTGAACAAAGTTCTGTTAATAGCTTTGTGTGGTTTACCTCACCTGATGTTTTATGTTATTGTTGGTTTTTTGTTTTATGAATTTTTCTCAGGTTGACAATGTTACCTCTTTCCAGAGGAAGACAATTGGTTTGGCCCTCTCTATTATTCTAACTTTGAGGTTGCCTCAAGTACTTGATAAACTAGATCAGATTATGAGGTATTTGATTGAATTTGTAGTAGTGAGATTTATTTATGTATTTGCTTTTAATAATTATCCTGATATGATATGTACATTTTGTTTATGCTAACCTCTATGCTTTTGGCAGTGTATGTATAAGTGTTATACTGGGTGGAAATGAGGATTTAAGTGAAGAAGAGTGTAGGTATGATCTGAGAATCTTGTTTTTTCACTTTAATGGCTCTTGAGATTTCGACAACTGATGGGACTCTCTTTGCATTATAAAATGTGAAACCACAGTAGTGACAGTGTCAGCTCTAGCAAGCCTCATGTGCCAAGCAAGGAGTTGAGGAGGAGACAGGTAAGCCCTGGTGCTAGTACTTATAAATGAATAGGGCGATGTAGCTTTTTACCAAATCGGTTTCTTAGTGAAATTTTTCTTTTTAGATGAAACTCTCGGACCCTATAAACCAGATTTCATTGGAGAACTCAGTGAGAGACAATCTTCAAACTTGTTCAGCTCTTCATGGAGGGGAGTCGTTTAATGCAGCCATTGCTAGACTGCACCCTGCAGTACTCAATCAATTAAAACAAGCATTGAAGATGCCATGAGTTAAATACTGGGTGTCACTTCTTGATGTAATTTTCTAAGTTGGTCTTTGAGTTCCAATGATCCCACCAAGGCGTAAGAAAGGTGAGTCGTTCTCTATATGGATGCATTTAAGTTTCTTCCTTCTCGCTGATCCCCGAATACATAAATTTTTTGTTTTAATATTATGTGGACATATATTAAAGGGAGGTGCATATATCACTGCATTGAATCTGTTATAATTTAAGAGAATACATGTAGTAGTGAATGATTATAATAAAACTTGCTGTATGAAATTCTGCATAAACTTCCTGTGTTAACCTTGATATATGGGTGTTTTCTTGATTACACTGGAAAACTACTTGATGAGTCTCAAATGTCTTTTCGTATTCGCTCTCAAGTATGAACAAAAATGATAAAAGGGGGAGGGGAAGCATTATGCTGCAAGATTTCTTTCACATTCAAATATAGTTTGGTTTAAGCTCAAGTCAATGATTTCCTCTCACTTTTGTAAATTGAAAAATTGATAAAATAGCTGGCAAACATTAGAATAGCATGGAGATTATGTCATAATGTAGTCCAATGGTTTCTAAATTTATTATTTTTTGAAATTGTAAGGTATACGTTTCTCAAGTTAATTGATTTACTGGTGACTTACAGTTGATCATTGCAGCGTGCAAAACATCTATTGGGCCTCTCATTTTAACTCATGTTGCTTTTTGCTTGATAGACTATCTTCACCCTAATATTGAACACCCCTCCCCCCACCCACCCAACCCACCCACATTATTTCTTTTCCCGTATCTCTCTGGCTCTGGCTCTTTGTGCCTGGTTTGTGTTCCTTATCATATCATATAAATATGCAAGTTAGTTTGCTGATTAATTTAAGATTCTTAGGGAACTCCAGTTATTTGCTCCCATATGTGTATGCTTCCTAGCTTTAGTGAAGTCAAAACTGATGTATTCTTCTATTGTTCAGGTCTCACCTAGAAGCATGCTGCTGCCTGTTAATAATGAAGTTAGATTTTTTCGCCCCTATTGTTCGGTTGGATTTTGTTGTGCTGGATGGGTGAGGACCAGTTTGTTCACTTGTTTTGCCCTAGTTGTGCAGGGGTGTGGGTGGTGGTGCTACTAAGGGCATTCTCCACTTAGGCACCCAATTTTTCTCCCATTCGGTGTGCGGGCTTACATTGTAAATAGCATGATCCTCTCATGTCGTGGTTTTTTAAGGCATAAGGATCAGAGCTTGAGGTCTCAAGTACACGTAATACCGGATAGTGTGCAGTTATGATGGCTGTGTTCAGTTTTTTCACATCTTCAATGTTATACCGAGTGTTGTATTTCTTGTGTGAAAAAGTGACGGCATTTTACCATTTGCTCAAAGCAGGGTAGGACAATGATGGAACCACTCATTGGAGACGACAATTCGCATTAGCCAACTATTCTAGTTGTGCGCTTGTGGCTTTTTCATTTCTTTGATGTGTTTGAAACAAGGGGAAAGGGTCAAATTTACCCCTCTACTTTTGAATATTGCCTATATTTACCTCCGTTATACTATCCGGTCATATTTACCCCTATCATAATACTATCCGGCCATATTTACCCTTCTACATTCAAATATTTTGTATATTTGACCTTCATTATACTATCCGCCAAATTTAGTGATACTTTTAGCAACAACGTACCTGGTAAAACCCCACCTAGGGAGGGTAGACACAGATGTCACCACTACCTTTGGGAGGTAGAGAGACTGTTTATGAAAGACCCTCGATGCAAGTGCATCAAATCTAGGTACAAAGAAGGAAACAATGAAGAAAATATAGCAACTAACAAGGGAATAATGCAGTGTACAAGAAAGAAACAATAACAAGAAAATATTGTGACAGTCAAAACACCACAAACAATGGACTGATAGATATCATAAGGATCAACTCCATCTCTACATCGTTAAACCTTAAACTACCATACTACGATTGGTACATGACAAACACCAATAAAGTTGAATCCTCCAAAAACGAACAATACTTCTACCCGACTAACCTTCAATTCTAATGTGTCCTCCACACCTTGATAGCAAACTTTTAAAAATTACCCACAATCCCCCAAATTCCTTTTATTTTAGGCACTTATTCTTCTCCTTCCTCCACAATTTTCTGAAAATAATCATTATTGTATCGCTTCATAAACTTAATAGCTAATAATAACATAAAGGTTTATTTAGTATTCTACACCCAAAGATGTGGCTTAATGGTCAATGAAGTGGGTAGAGAACCTGCCAACAGGCAAAAACACTAGGTGATTCTTTCCATCTGTCCTAGCCTTGGTGTATAGAGTTACCTAATATATGTTGCTGGTGGAAGGTGACAGGTATCTCGTGGATTTAGTTGAGGTACGCGAAAGCGGACCCGAACACCACAGTTATCAAAAATAAAATAAAATATTCTCAATACATCATGATATACACGCATAAAACTAATAGCTGTTATGTTCTCTCCTTTCCTTTGTTTCAACTCTACATATAACTAGTGTGCTTTTTATTATTTACATCATTGGTTTGCAAATTATGGTACTTCATGTGATATTTTCTCCTGATATAGAAGTTGAGGGAAACTTTTTTTTAGAGAGATCGATAGTAGGTAAACTAATGATTACTTAGTACAACCCAATGACCCATCAGTTCTTGCTCTCCCAATTTAGTTAGACACCATAATATGTAGGAATTTATGTTTCTAATATAGCAATTTGTGTGTCATTTATTTTGTGAAATTTCACGTTAGTTCACTCAACACATAGATTCTCTCTACGAACACTTTCAGTTTGGTGAGTGATGATCCTAGTGAAGAATCAGTATTTGATTACTGCTATTTCGCAAGGTGCTTTATCAACTTTTATCTAAGTATTTCAAAGCGGTAGAGAACTTTGCTCGAGAAAATGAATATCAAGTGGTTGGATGAATTGGGAAAATATGGAGCTCATCATCGACAATGGTAATTTCAGAAAATGGTGGATGATGGAAAACAGTAATTGCCTTAAATAAGAGGGATTTAGGAGAGAATTTTTAAAAAATTGCTAACAGTAACGGTAAATTTGATATGATAGTACTAAGGTAGGGGTAAATTTGGTTGGATAGTATAAGGGAGGATAAATATATATAATATTTGAAAACAGAGGGGGTAAATTTGACCCTTTTTTCTTGAAACAATATATTTATCCCGGGCAAGAACGATTTACAGTGTTGGAGGGAAGCAATGGTATGATTTACATGATTTATAGGTCACGGTTCGAGCGTGTTGGATGTGGACCAGCTTCCCTTATAGATGCAAAGATGGACCAAGCTTAATAGAAGAATTTCTTTTGATCCAAGAAATTTTTTTAAATTAATCAAGAGTTAGGTTGATTCATAAATAACACAGCTCAAATCAATGTGTCCAATATGAACCAAACTGTACTTTGAAATCTGGATGAATTGTTCAACACTAGTTTTACCTGCCCCATATCACTCTTCTACTTTGGTCTAATCGCTCGTCTGATATTCCGGCTAAAAAGTAACGGTTATGTAATACATAATACACTTTCAAATCTCCATGTTCCAAACTTGCAGAAGAAATTATACTGAATTTCAGTTAGTATCATATACATAGGAGGCAAGGGAGTGCAAGGGGGTGTTGAAATATTATATAATGGAAATCGGGTAAAATTAGTTTTTGTTTACGTATATATAAATTGTTGAATCCTTTTACCATAAAAAGTATTTTTTTTTGCATTTTCATGTTTAAATTCCTGGCTTCACCACTGATACACTAAAACTAGAATTCGTTTCTTGAGAAGTGGTGTCATCAGTTTGTGAATCCCAGTCGTGCTCTTTTATGCTTCAAACCCCTGGTTTGCAAATCCACCTTCTTAATACTGAACTCAAACCAGATAAACCAAGAACAGCAGTTGTAAGAAAAAAATCCTGCTGTAAATGACGTGATGGGGAAGTTTTGGTTAGTTATTTCACTGTGTAATGACTTTTTTCATTATCAGGTGTAGTGCTTATCATTGCTTTTTGTCCAACGACTTACCCTGCATTAGTCACAACATTATCTTAGTCACTACTAAAAAGAATAAAATTAGCTGCGACCAAAATCTATGGCTAAACAACCAAATCTACCGTTAATTATATTTAGCAAAATTTGCGACCGATTATCAAAAAATTTGTTAGCCAAGAGCAATTTAACAATGAAATTCATAACTATGTTTTGCATGATCCAATATACAAAGTTTTTTTTTTTAAAATACGTATAGCTAGAAAAATATGTATACATGCTTTTGAACGCCTGATATGTTGAATCAGAAGACAAGGGCGGAGATAAGAAGTTGTACAGGTTAGCCATTGCGAGAAAAAAAGGCTCCTGATCTAGATAAAATGAAGTTCATTAAGGATGAGAATGGCAAAGTACTGGCGTAGGAGAAATTCAATAAGCCGAGATGGCAAACATATATACTTTTATAAACTCTTGAACGAAGAGGAAGGCAGACACATCATGCTTAGGGATTTGGAGCACTCAGCGAAGCACCGAATTTTGGGTGTTGTAGGCGTATAAAAGTTGAGGAGGTTGAGGTTGCTAGTAGGATGAGTAAGGAAAGAACAACCGGGCCAGATGAGATCCAGTTAAATTTTGGAAGAGCGCATCAGGGTAGGTAAAGAGTAGCTAACTGAGTTGTTCAATGCCATGTTTAAGACAATGAAAATGCCCGAAGAATGAAGGTGGAGTATAATGATTTCGTTGTACAAGAACATGGGTGACATTCAGAATTGCAACAGCTATAGGAATATCAAGCTGTTAAGTCATACTATGAAAGTTGGGAGATGGTGGTGGAGATGATTGTGGAAATGTTGTGACCAGTTTAGATTCTTGTCGGGACACTCAACTACATAAACCATTCATCTAGTAAGGATACTGGTTGTGCAGTACACAGAGAGGAAGGACTTACATATGGTGTTCATTGACCTAGAAAGGGTTTACGACAAAGTCTCAAGGGAGGTTCTATGGAGATGCTTGAGGCTAGAGGTGTACCTAAGGAGTATACTAGGGCGATCAAAAACATGCATAATGGAGCCAAGACCCTGGTAAGGATAGTGTATGGAGACTTAAAGCACTTTCTAATTTTGATAGGGTTGCACCAGGGATCATGTCACGACCCGAGTTTATACCCTAGCCGTGAGCCATATCTAGTTACTCACTAGTGGTCCAGTGGGACCCTTGGCATGGCATATCTCTATAGAATATGATAAATGAAACTAATGTGGAAACATAGGTAATCATAGTGGGCTAAAAGAGAAAAATAATCCTTTATTAAGATATAATCAAAATGAATGAAATAATGTAAGCTACTAAATGCTGTTTGTCTAGTGACGCCTCTACTACTAACATAAAAGCTAACCGGAGCAAGGCCCCATAACTTTTATTAAATCAAAGTTTGAATGAAATAATGAAAGAACTAAAGAATCTCCAAGCCTCCTGAATAATAGAAACACTCACCGATCAACTGGATGACAGGTGTTACCGAACATCTAGCAGCAAACTTGAAGCTCGAGTACCTGGATCTACATCACATGAAAAATATAGTGCAAGACACAGCCGATACAATAGAATATATTAGTACGCAAGTATATACATACATATATAATATAATTGAAGAATTGATCATGGAAGTGTATAGAGAATGGCTTAAAACAGTTTAAAACCTGAGGAGTGAGTCATAAGAGATAAATCATGCATAAAGGTAGTTTATGAGTATATACATAGCAGTTTCATAAATAGAGTCATGTGGGGAGTTTCTTATAACCGACAAATACTATGCAACCTCATGATGTCCAGTGTTATGCATCCACACAGGAAAAGGTTGCTCTAACCGGCCAAGGTTAGAGCCATGTACACGAGAATCCTGTAATTATGCCTCTTAGACAAAACCTATGGTGGTAACGTAGTTATAAAACTTGCATTATCTGAACCCTTGTTCTCTCCGTGCAAAATAATCCTCCCAAAATATAATAGTGCTTTGTAACATAGCTTGAACCATGGGTTTGAGTTGTACTCAACATGTCTATAACTTATTCTTGTTATGAGCCTAAGCTCCATATCATGTCGTGAATGATATGTGAAAAATCATATGTTTGAAAGCATATATCTTCAATACAGAGTTCATAATTCATAAAGAAACCTTAAAGCAGGAGTCTTGATGCATAAATCATAGTTTAGATAGAAATCATAAGTTCATGAGAAAATCCTATTCATTTAATTCAAGTCAAGCATGTAAAGAATTAATCTTTAGTAAATTGGGCCTGATCCCTACCTTTGAACATAATTTGCATATATCTTAAAAGTACTTGGACGTGAGGATGAAAGGAATCCATTACTAAAATCTTACATACCTTAGTGAAGACAAACACTCGATAAACGAAACTTGAAGAATTTTCTTGATTGGGAACCCTAGCTTGTTGATCTTGCCTTAGACTTCTTATAGAGTTGTTCTAAACTTGATCTTACGAGTTTAAAGTAAGAATAAACTTTAGGATCTCATATATATAGATTTGATGACCAAAATGCCTTGGGAAAGGGTGAAAGAATAAGGAAAAGACAAATTTACCTTTAATGAGATGTTGCTGAAAATTTTTATGCAGGACACTATGAGTCAACCTACGACCGTACTCACAACCTATGTTCCATACTCAAGGTTGTGTTCACTAGGAAGTTTTCAATCTTTGATCACTTCTATGATCCCCATCAGTACGAGTCAAGGTACGACTCATACCTCCTTCCATGACTCCTGGTATGAGTCATGGAGACTGGGGTACTTGGAACAAATGCAGGACACTCTTGGTCACATAGTATCGTTCGTACTAAGGATCATACTATCGTAATGTCTAGGACTTCAAGTCTCAGATTTTGAGTTTTAGTACAAGACGCTAAGTATTCATAGGTTCAGAGTCCAAGTATTACAATATCTCCTCCTTGGTATAATTCGTCCTCGAATGAAGTCCAGGGATAGGTTCAAAGAACCGAAGAACCATCATGAACTGACTTTAACTGAATCATACTAAGGCATAGAACTCTAATATAGAGTGTAAGAGAACAAACACTAACATGAGCATATAAGACATTGAGACATGACATAAGAGTCCTAAGAGTCGCTATAAGAATGATATTACTACCATTAATGCTTTTGTTAGAAGGAGTGAAAATATGGGGAATATTTCACTTTCGGTTCTTCCTCGGCTTTCCATGTAGTTTCTTCAACTGATTGACTCCTCCAAAGGACTTTAACTGAAGCTACTTCCTTAGTTCTTAACTTGCGAGCCTAACAATCTAAAATCTAAACTGAAACCTCTTCATAAGACAAGTTATTCTTAACCCCAACATTCTCTATAGGCACAACAAGTGAAGGATCACCAATACACTTTTTGAATATGGAGATGTGAAACACTGGATGCACGGATGCCAACTCTGGAGGTAGCTCTAACTCATAATCTACCTTTTTCATCCAATTCATAATTCTATAAGGACCAACATACCGGGGACTGAGTTTTCCTTTCTTACCAAAATGCATAACACCCTTCATGGGCGAAACTTTCAAGAAGACTCAATCCTCAACCTCAACCTCTAAATTTCATATTCTCACATCTGAATACTATTTCCATCGACTTTGTACGGTTCTCTACCGCTCTTGAATCACTTTCACCTTCTCCATAGCCTCATGAAATATATCTTGACCTATCAATGCAACCTCACCAACCTCAAATTAACCAATAGGAGATCTACACCTCCTACTATAAAGAGCCTCAAATAGAACCATCGAAATGCTAGAATGATAACTATTATTATAAGTAAACTCAACAAGAGGTAGGTGATCATCCCAACTACCTTTGAAATCAATGACACATGCTCTCTACATATCCTCAAGAGTTTAAATATTATGATCTGCCTGACCGTCGGTCTACAAATAAAAAGCGGTGCTAAGATTCAATCTCGTACCCAAACCTTTCTGAAAAGACTGCAAAAGTTAGTTGTAAACTGTGTACTCCTATCTGAAATAATGGAAAAAGAAATTCCATGAAGATTGACTATCTCCGTGATGTACAAATTAGCATAATGCTTAGTGGTATCCATTATCTTGACAGGCAAAAAGTGGGCTGATTTCTTCCTGTGATCAACAATCATCCAAATTGAATCATACTAACGTCATGTGCATGACAAACCTGTAATGAAATCCATATTAAGCATCTCCCACTTTCAAGTAGGACTACTTATGTCTTGAGCAATTCTACCTGGTCTATGATGTTCAACCTTAACCTGTTGACAATTCAGACACTTAGCCACAAAATCTGTAATATCTTTCTTTATAGCATTCCACCAATAAACCTCTCTTAAATCATTGTACATCTTCATAAAACCTGGATGAATGGAATATCTAGAACTGTTTGCTCTCTAAAACCTTTTATGTCAGAAACACATAATCTACCTTGATTCCAAAGAACACCATCTCCCTCTTGGGAGAAAACCAACCCGCTCTTCTTAAGGACAACCTCCTTCAACTGGAGAAATATGGGATCTTTATCTTGCTTCTCTTCACCTCCATCACTAATGAAGACTCAAAACTATTTTGTACTATCGCACCACTATCATCTGAATCTGTGAGACAAACTCCCAACCACGCAAGTCTATGAACATTCTTTGCAAGCTCCTTGTTACCATCCTCCACATAAGAAACACTCTCTATGGATAACCTGCTAAGAGTATTAATAACAATATTTGCCTTACCCGGATGGTAAAGAATACTCATACCATAATCCTTCAGAAGCTCTAACCATCTTATGCTAAAGATTCAACTCTTTCTGACTGAACACATACTGTAAGCTTTTGTGATTTGTAAAAATATCTACATACACACGATAGAGATAATGACGCCACATTTTTAAGGCAAACACAACAACCGCTAACTCAAGGTCATGGGTGGGATAATTCCTCTCATGAATTTTAAGCTTTCTAGAAGCATAAGTGATAACCTTACCATTATGCATAAATATACAACCAAGATGAATTCTAGATGCATCATAATAAATTATGAAACCATCTGTATCCACTGGTAATGTCAAAATTAGAGCTGAAGTCAATCTATCTTTCAATTCTTGAAAACTGTGCTCATAAGCATTAGACCACTAAAATTTTGTTGTTTTCTGAGTCAACTTAGTCAATGGAGTAGAAATAGATGAAAAACCCTCTACGAACCTTCTGTAGTAATCGACTAAACCTAAGAAACTCCTGATGTCTGAAGTAAATATAGGTCTAGACCAATTCTTAACTACTTTAATTTCTAAGAATAAACTAGGATACCCTCACCAGAAATAAAATGCCCAAGAAATGCTATAGACTTCAACCAAAACTCATATTTCAAAATCTTCGCACACAACTATTTATCTCTAAGAGTCTGAAGAACAATTCTGAGATGATCGGCATGCTCTTTCTCACTATAGGAGTAGATCAACATATCATCTATGAACATGGTTACGAACATATCAAGGTTTGGCTTGAACACCCTATTTATAAGATTCATAAAGGCTGTTGGGGTATTGGTTAACCCAAAGGATACAAGAAACTCATAGTGACCATATCGAGTATAGAAATCCATCTTTTGAATATCACACTCCCTAACCTTCAATTGATAGTAACCGTATGAGAGATCAATTTTAGAGAAACAAATGGCACCCTGAAGCTAGTCGAACAGGTCATCAATTCTGGGAATGGTATATTTTTTCTTAATAGTGACCTTGTTCAACTGACAGTAATCGATCTACATTCTAAGAGAACCATCTTTCTTATGCATGAAGAGGACTGGAGCACCCCATGGAGACACCCTAGGTCTGATGAAACCCTTATCTAGGAGATCTTTTAATAGTTCTTTTAGCTCTTTCAATTCGACTGGAGCCATTATATATGGTGGAATAAGGATAGGCTACGTATCAGAAATGACGTCTATCCCAAAATCTATCTCCCTATCGGAAGGGATTTTGGAAAGATCATTGGGGACCTAGAGAAACTTATTAACTATTAGAACTGACTAAAGAGAAGGGGTCTCAATATTTGAAACATTAACCCAAACTAGATGGTAAATACAACCCTTAGAAAATCAATTTTTGGGCCTTAAGATGGGAGATGAAACGACATTTTGGCACGACTAGACTACCCTTCCACTCTAAGCATTAGGGAACTGAAATTTCACAATTCGGCTTCTACAATCAACTGAAGCATAAGATGAATATAACCAATCTATGCCTAAAATGATATGAAAATCTACCATGTCTAACTCTACTATATGACTGTGGTATCTCTATGAAGAATCAACACTGTACAATTTATATAGATTCATTTAGCTAGAACAAACTCATGAACTGGAGTGAAAACAAAGAAAGGATTGATGTGCTTGTATTTAACGACACAATTTATGCTTTTCACCAAGAATATATGTGAGTTTTTAAGCAACCGTTGTTATATTTGATGGTTTCTCTATTTAATTCTAGGAAATTGATCCAAGGCCAATAAAAGGAGGAAACTGTGCTTAAGAGACCGTGTGATGGCTCACTTAACGTACCATAAAGCGGGTGACGAATCTTCACAGCTGTGTCAAAGCCAAACAAAATCACCACTTGAAGAGTTTATGTGATGGCTCAGCCGATGAACCGTCAAGCTTCCGCCAAGCCATCACTCTAAGCCATTAGAGCCAAATAAAATCATTTCCCAAGCTGAGTCAAGTGACGACTCAATATGACAAACTGTCACAAGCCTGACGAACCATCAGGGTAGTTGTCATAGCCAAGACGGTCAACTCCAATTTAAATTGAATTCAAAATTTCCTGGAGCCTATAAATATGTCACACCCCAAATCCCATTGAGGCGTGATTGGTACCCGTAGCCGAAAAGGCCCGAGAGAACCAAGCTTTGCTTACATTCATTCATATTCATGCCATAAGAACATCACTATCACGTAAGAACATAAAAGGCTTATATCGAAAATCATGGAACATGACGATATATACATATATATGAAACTTGGACATTAGGGCCATCAAGTCAAACGAACATACACCTCGTTCTCCCACATTCATTTTCACACCCACATACGTCTACAAAAGCCTCTAACAGAAAGACATACACGACCAACCGAAGTTCGGGACAAGCCGCGTTTTACATAATATTTACAATACCAAAATCAATGTATAACTTGGACACGGAAATCTCCGAACCAACTGGAGCTCACCAAAGATCAGTATATGTCCTACAGCTTACGGGGGAGGTCTACTAGAACCTGTGCCTGCAGCAAGTAAGGTAAATTCCCCAAGAGGGGTCAGTACGAAGAATGTACTGAGTATGTAAGGCTGTATGAAACTGAATCAGTTTATAAGAACTTTCATGGAAAAATAATCACAAGGGACATGCCCATTATGGATAGCCATGAATATATATATTTGGAACTGTGTGCATTACTTTCGATACTTACTTCCATTTTGTACCTCTTTTTACTTGCTTGCCAGTCATTAGTTATATATTGCCCGGGCCCAACTGATCAGTGGGAAAATAATATCGTCATGCAGGTGTTCATGTCACCCCATGGATACACCCAATATGTTGAGATAGTCATCATGAAGGTGTGTTCTTTCACCCCATGGATATCGTCATGAAGGTGTTTATTACACCCCATGGATAATCTCATTATATTAGGATCATCATCATGAAGGTGTTTAATTCACCCCATGGATACACTCACTCAAGAGAGATTAATACATTGAGGATTATGACATTTTTTGGAAGCACACATATATGCATTTCGTTACCCTTCACTTCATGAGATTGATACTTTTGATAATTGTAACATTATTGAAAGCTTTGGAACACAACATTATTGGAACTTGGAATTATGTCTATAAGTATGTTATACATGAATAACAATAGATGAAAATAGATCAATAATAAGATATATATGATCAACACTAGATGATAACATGAAATGAGATGCCTTAGGATGTTTCGGGAATGAGTAGGTACCATAATAAGGTGTACACTATATGCTGCAGAAGGATACGAAAAGAGTAACCTTACATACCTCGTATTCTCAATAAGACTATACAATATTAGATGTGCATACAATGTCCCGCTCCTTCCTTATATTTCACTCTACAACAAAAATACATAACGGAATTTACATTAACCACCAACTACCTTTCAAATGCACATAACGTCAATGAGTTACATGCTTGCCTTTAAAATGTCATTTCCCCCTTGACAATACCATTGATAAAAGCATCATACCAATAATCCCACAATATTCCCAACATTGACCAAAATAGCTTAAACCATTAGCATGTCACACCAAGTTCATACTTTCCACTCTTCATCACCACAACATCACAATTATTCCATCAAATTACTTCAATACACCTCACAACAACAAATCGGCCAAAATCCCATAATTCACACTTATATGAAAATAACAAGTTTAATAACATAATCACACCATACATGTTGTTATTTCATCCATACCAAGCTCTTTCATCAAACTCACAAGTCATATTTCAAGTTACAATTCAATGGATTTCACATCTTTCACAAAAACACAAAGTGCCATATCCAACACTTACAAGTATAACCAACATGATTTACATACTCTCCCATGCAGATAATATATTATTCCATAAGAATAATTACTTACCTAAGCTTGAAAATTGATGATTTTGCTCCAAGAAGTTGGCTTAGGGTTCTTGAGAGTTGAGAGAAATTTTGGGAAATTTCTAGATATGTGTAGTGTACTCCTTTGAATAAAATTAGATTTTTTCCACTTATTTATAGTCCCTCAAGTCTCCTTGGCATTAAATTCCATGTACAAGTGGTCAAGGGTGAAGAATGGGTCATTTTTGGCCTAATTGGGCCATATCTTTCGTCTCATTTTGGGCTTGTATTAAGCCCAATTCAATTAACCCAATAATTTCTCATGCTTAAATCATTTAATACACGTTACAACGATATTTCCACTCACGGGATTCATATTCGTAGCCTCAAATCCCAAAAATGAGTGATTCTAGCCACGTCTGGTGTATTTTGACCAAAAGGGTAAAATCGTTATTTTGATGCCAAATTCGTACTCGAGTAAATTTATCATACCAGTATAATACTTGACTCATTTCATGTATATACTCGTGGTTGTATAAGAAACGTGGCAAAAATCGTCTCGGTACGTCCCCGGATACCCTTGGGACTAAAGAATTTTTGAACTTTTGAAAAAGTGGCAAAACCAGCCTAGCACGCCCTTGGGCGCTCCAGCTTGCTGCCTCTGGACTAAAATTTTTAGCCCAGAGTGGTGTGGCACGCCCTCTAGCACGCCCCACACTTAGTTTTTCAAAAAATTCCATTTTTTGACTTTTCTTCGCGGATTTGGTTAGATACTTCAAGTCCTATTCTTTAACTTACTTCTTACCCTTAATATACTTTGTTTAGAGGTCCTCTTAGCCTCATTTCTAACCCCACAATTGCTCCATGAAAATTACAAAACACCTCCTACTAAGGGTTAATCACATATACAAGGCCAAATTTAAATTTTCTCATCATTAACATTACTACATACATGCTTATAGCTCTCGACACCTAAGTAAACATTATGTAATGTCGTCAAGTAGGGTTGGGAAGGTATGGGGTGTTACATTCTTCCCCCCTTAAGAACATATGTCCTCGAATGTTAATAGTATCGCTTCAATTATGAGAAATGCATCTCTATACTAGCATACATATACATAAACACTTAAGGCTTATGAATACTTACTTTTTATTGCTCCGCTTCCGCGATTTGAACCTCTTGGTCCATTTGAAATAGATAGGGGTACTTGGATTTCATCATTTCTTCAGCTTCACATGTGATCTCCTCTACTTGTTGATTTCTCCAAAGGATTTTTACGGAAGCTATGTCCTTATTCCTCAACCTCTTTACTTGTTGATCTAAGATAGCAATGGGTACCTCCTCATAAGTAAGATCTTCCGTAATTTGAACATCTTCAATGGGAATAATACAAGATTGATCTCCTATGCATTTTAGAAGCATCAAAACATGAAACACTGGATGGATTGAGGAAAGTTCTTGAGGTAGTGCCAACTCATACGTAACTTGCCCAAATCTTCTAATAATTTCATATGGGCCTATGTAACGTGGACTCAATTTCCCTTTCTTTCCGAACTGGATTACCTCTTTCATTGGTGACACCTTTAAAAATACCCAATCTCCTATGGCGAATGCAAGCCCTCTTCTTCTAACATCAGCATATGACTTGTGGTGACTTTGGGCCGTTTGTAACCTTTGTTGGATCACCTTAACTTTATCCATAGCCTGATGAACAATATCTGACCCAAGTAAAGCAGTTTCACCCGCTTCAAACCATCCAATTGGTGATCTACATTTCCTTCCATACAAGGCTTCATAAGGTGCCATTTTAATACTTGAATGATAGCTATTGTTGTAAGCAAATTCAATAAGAGGCAAATGGTCATCCCAACTGCCTTGAAAATCTAACGTACAAGCTCGTATCATATCTTCAAGTGTCTGAATAGTACGTTCTGCTTGTCCATCAGTCTGAGGATGGAGAGCAGTACTCAAATTCACCTGTGTGCCCAAACTCTGCTGAAAAGATCTCCAAAAGTGCACTGTGAACTGTGCTCCTCTGTCTGATATAATGGAAAGTGGAATACCATGCAATCGTACTATCTCTTTCACATACAACTTCACATAATCCTCAGCTGTATAGGTGGTCTTGACTGGTAGAAAATGTGCTGATTTGGTAAGCCTGTCCACTATGACCCATATAGAATCAAATTTCCACAATGTACGAGGCAAACCTGTGATGAAGTCCATATTAATCATATCCCATTTTCAGATCGGAAGATTGATACATTGCATGTAACCTCCTGGTTTCTGATGTTCTATTTTCACTTGTTGACAGTTCGAGCATTGAGCGACAAATTCTGTAATGTCCTTTTTCATATTTCCCCACCAATACACTGCCTTTAAATCATGGTACATTTTAGTAGCACCCGGATGAATAGAATAGCGCGAGTGATGCGCCTCTGTCATAATTCGTTTCCTCAACTCATCTACCTCCGGTACACATAATCTACCTTGGCATTGGAGCACCCCTTCTTGTGTAAGATCAAATGCTTTTGTCAAATTCTATTGTACATTTTCTTTTAGCTGCAATAAAATAGAATCCGCAAACTGCTTCTTTTTCACTTCAGCTATTAAAGAGGATTCTGCTGCATTTTGCACAATAACCCCTTCATCTGAAGATTCAATAAGTCGAACTCCCAAGCTGGCTAATTGATGTAGATCTTTGATTATCTCATGCTTTTCAGTCAACTGGCCACTAGTGATTTCTACTGCCTTGCGGCTCAATGCATCAGCTACTACATTTGCTCTTCCTGGATGATACAGAATATCAATATCATATTCTTTTAAGAGTTCTAACCACCTTCGTTGCCTCAAATTGAGTTCCTTCTGCTTAAAAAGATATTGCAAACTTTTGTGATCCGTATAGATATCAACATGAACCCCATACAAATAATGACGCCATATCTTTAAAGCAAAAACTACTGCTGCCAATTCAAGATCATGAGTGGGATAATTTTTCTCATGTGGCCGCAACTATCTTGAGGCATATGCTATGACATTACCGTGCATTAACACACATCCGAGACCAACCCCGAAAGCATCACAGTACACTACATAACCTTCGGTACCTTCGGGAAGCACTAAAACTGGTGTGGAGGTTAATTTATCTTTCAACTTTTGGAAGCTTTTCTCACACGCATCATTCCACTGAAATTTAACTTCCTTATGTGTAAGCTTTGTTAACGGTGCAGCAATAGAGGAAAAACCTTCCACAAATCTTCTGTAATAACCTGCCAGTCCAAGAAAACTACGAATCTCTGTGGGTGTCGTAGGTCTTGGCCAATTTTTCACCACTTCAATCTTTTGTGAATCAACCTGTATCCCTTGATCTGACACAATGTGGCCCAAGAATGCAACTGATTTTAACCAAAAATCACACTTAGAGAACTTGGCATACAACTTACGCTCACGGAGAATCTTCAATATTTGCCGTAAGTGATTAGCATGGTCCTCTGGTGATCTTGAATAAACCAGGATGTCATCTATAAATACCATGACGAACACGTCTAGAAATGGCTTAAACACCCTATTCATCAAATCCATGAACACCGCTGGTGCATTTGTTAGTCCAAATGACATAACTAAAAATTCATAATGGCCATACCGTGTTTGAAAAACTGTTTTGGGTACATGCTCTTCTTTAACTCTGACTTGATGGTAACCCAACCTCAAGTCAATCTTTGAAAAACAATTGGCACCCTGTAACTGATCAAACAAATCATCAATTCGAGGGAAGAGATATTTGTTCTTGATCGTTACCTTATTCAGTTGCCGATAGTCGATGCACATTCTCAATGTGCCATCTTTCTTTCGTACAAATAAGACTGGTGCACCCCACGGAGACATACTAGGCCTAATGAAGCCCTTGTCCAGCAAATCTTTCAATTGCTCCTTCAATTCACGTAATTCTGCTGGAGCCATTCTATATGGAGGAATAGAAATAGGCTGAGTGCCTGGAATCACATCAATGCCAAATTCTACTTCCCATTCTGGGGGTAAGCCTGGAAGATCCTCTGGGAATACATCTAGAAATTCATTGACCACTGGAACCGACTGCGGAGTTAGTGGTTCCACATCATTATCTTTCACTCGCACTAAATGACACATGTACCCCTTGGCAATCATTTTCCTAGCTTTCAAATAGGAAATGAATCTTCCTCGTGGTGTCCCCACATTGCCCTGCCATTCAAGAACATTTTCTTGCGGAAAACAAAATTGCACCTTCTTGGCCTGGCAATCTACCGTGGCATAACAAGAGGCCAACCAATCCATTCCCATGATCACATCAAAATCCACCATGTCTAATTCAATGAGATTGGCAAGTGTATCATGACCACACACAGTTACCACACAGTTACGATATACTCTTTTTGCAATAATATATTCACCAACCGGTGTAGACACTTCAATTTACTTAATTAATAATTCTGGTGCCTTTGCAAATTTCGCAGCAACCAATGGAGTAACATAGGAAAATGTAGAACCTGGGTCAATCAATGCATATACATTATATGAGAATATGGATAATGTACCTGTGACGACATCAGGAGAAGCCTCTGAATTCTATTGGTCCACTAAAACATAACTACGATTCTTGACCCCACTCGTACTGGCTGCTCCTCTGGCACCTCTACCACGACCCACAGACGGTACACCTCAGCCTACAGAAGGAACCGATGATGATGATGCAACAGTCAATCCCGCAGGTCGCGCCACACCACCCAAGCCTCTTCGCAGGCAATCTCTCATCATGTGCCCCACCATACCACACCAATAACATACATTCATCCCCCGCCGGCATTCACCTGAATAAAACCGTCTACAATACTGACATAACGGGTGAAAATATCCCGCTGTCCGTGAACCACGACTTTCGCTGCTTTGCCCGGCTTGATTAAAACCCCAGGACCCTCGAAAGTGAGAGGAAGTGCCTGCCATGGAATGAGAAAATGAAGGCCTAGGTGGTCTATTAAAACTCCGAGGCCTGAACTCTGCTTGGGACGCCATGGACTATCCCGTAGGTCTAGCTCTCTTGGACGACCCTTCTTCAAACCCTTGTGTTCTTCTCCGTTGCCACTGATCTTCCATTTTCTGCGCAAAGGCTTGTATTCTAGCTATGTCCATGTCCCGATTTAGGGCAGCAATAGTGCAGTCTCGTACCATATACGACTTCAACCTGTCCACATACCGATGTACTCTATCTGTCATTGTGGCCACTACGTTTGGAGCATAACGAGCCAAGGAATTAAATTGCAGACTGTATTCCTTGACGCTCAGATTCCCTTGACGGAGATTTAAGAACTGATCCGCACGAGCCTCACGGATCTCATAGGGAAGATAGTGATCCAAGAATGCCATTTTAAATTCTTCCCATGTAGGGGGGCTTACACCAATACCACGAGCTTTCTTCCAGTCCTCATACCACAATATAGCCTCGCCCTTCAATCTATAGGCTGCAAGTTCCACCGTTTCTATACCTGACACATGCATCACCTCCAAATCCCTCTGGATTTGATCTATAAAATCTTGGGGATCTTTATTCGGGTCTGATCCAGTGAATGTGGGAGGATCTAATTTCAAGAAGTCCTGTGTTCTGCGCCTAGCTGCTCTCGCTGCATTATCATCACCCGTCATTGGGCCACCTTGTCCCTGAACCTGTGCAGCAACTATTCGAGTCAACATTTGGACTGCATCCTTTAAGTTCTAATCAGTAGTAATATTGACTGGTGGATCTACAAGTGCTCCCTTCCTACTCGACTCTTCTAGAACAGAGGGAGTGGAGGAAGCTCGTGACACAAATTCATGCTCGGTATCGCTTGGATTAACTTGATCAGGTGGTGGTATACTGGTTCCTTATCCAGCAATTCTATCTATCCTCTTACTTTTTCCTCGACCTCTTCTGGTCATCGACATTTTCTATAATATACAAGAACAACAATATTTATCGTCAGAAATAATCTCACCTATAACTTCGGCTCTAATGCACGATCTAAAAATGAAGAAAAGAAACAAAATCATAAATGTCCCGTAGCCTCCTACTTATAAATGTGGTGTACAACACATCGATAAGTAAGACTCTACTCAGACACGACTTTGTAGACACCCTTAGAACGACCTGCTCTGATACCACTTTTGTCACACCCCAAATCCAATTGAGGCGTGATTGGCACCCGTAGCTGAAAAGGCCCGAGAGAACCAAGCTTTGCTTACATTCATTCATATGCATGCCATAAGAACATCACTATCACGTAAGAACATAAAAGGCTTATATCGAAAATCATGGAACATGACGGTATATACATATATATAAAACTTGGCCATTAGGGCCATCAAGTCAAACGGACATACACCTCGTTCTCCCACATTCATTTTCACACCCACATACGTCTACAAAAGCCTCTAACAGAAAGACATACATGACCAACCTAAGTTCGGGACAAGCCCCATTTTACATAATATTTACAATACCAAAATCAATGTACAACTTGGACACAGAAAGTTCCGAACCAACTGGAGCTCACCAAAGATCAGTATATGTCCTACAGCTTACGGGGGAGGTCTACTAGAACCTGTGCTTGCAGCAAGTAAGGTAAATTCCCCAAGAGGGGTCAGTACAAAGAATGTACTGAGTATGTAAGGCTGTATGAAACTGAATCAGTTTATAAGAACTTTCATGGAAAAATAATCACAAGGGACATGCCCATTATGGATAGCCATGAATATAGATATTTGGAACTGCGTGCATTACTTTCGATACTTACTTCCATTTTGTACCTCTTTTTACTTGCTTGCCAGTCATTAGTTATATATTGCTCGGGCCCAACTGATCAGTGGGAAAATAATATCGTCATGCAAGTGTTCATGTCACCCCATGGATACACCCAATATGTTGGGATAGTCATCATGAAGGTGTGTTCTTTCACCCCATGGATATCGTCATGAAGGTGTTTATTACACCCCATGGATAATCTCATTATATTAGGATCGTCATCATGAAGGTGTTTAATTCACCCCATGGATACACTCACTCAAGAGAGATTAATACATTGAGGATTATGACATTTTTTGGAAGAACACATATATGCATTTCGTTATCCTTCACTTCATTAGATTGATACTTTTGATAATTGTAACATTATTGAAAGCTTTGGAACACAACATTATTGGAACTTGGAATCATGTCTATAAGTATGTTATACATGAATGACAATAGATCTAGAATAAGATATATATGATCAACACTAGATGATAACATGAAATGAGATGCCTTAGGACATTTCGGGAATGAGTAAGTACCATAATAAGGTGTACACTATATGCTGCAGAAGGATACGGAAAGAGTAACCTTACATACCTCGTATTCTCAATACGACTATAGAATATTAGATGTGCATACAATGTCCCGATCCTTCCTTATATTTCACTCTACAACACAAATACATAACGGAATTTACATTAACCACCAACTACCTTTCAAATGCACATAACGTCAATGAGTTACATGTTTGCCTTTAAAATGTCATTTCCCCCATGACACTGCCGTTGATAAAAGCATTATACCAATAATCCCACAATATTCCCAACATTGACCAAAATAGCATAAACCATTAGCATGTCACACCAAGTTCATACTTTCCACTCTTCATCACCACAACATCACAATTATTCCATCAAATTACTTCAATACACCTCACAACAACAAATTGGCCAAAATCCCATAATTCACACTTATATGAAAATAACAAGTTTAATAACATAATCACACCATACATGTTGTTATTTCATCCATACCATGCTTTTTCATCAAACTCACAAGTCATATTTCAAGTTACAATTCCATGGATTTCAAATCATTCACAAAAACACAAAGTGCCATATCCAACACTTCCAAGTATAACCAACATGATTTACATACTCTCCCATGCATATAATATATTATTCCATAAGAATAATTACTTACCTAAGCTTGACAATTGATTATTTTGCTCCAAGAAGTTGGCTTAGGGTTCTTGAGAGTTGAGAGAAATTTTGGGAAATTTATAGATATGTGTAGTGTACTCCTTTGAATAAAATCAGATTTTTCCACTTATTTATAGTCCCTCAAGTCTCCTTGGCATTAAATTCCATGTACAAGTGGTCAAGGGTGAAGAATGGGTCATTTTTGGCCTAATTGGGCCATATCTTTTGTCTCATTTTGGGCTTGTATTAAGCCCAATTCAATTAACCCAATAATTTCTCATGTTTAAATCATTTAATACACATTACGACGATATGTCCTCTCATGGTATTCATATTCGTAGCCTCAATCCCAAAAATGAGTGATTCTAGCCACGTCTGGTCTATTTTGACCAATAGGGTAAAATCGTCATTTTGATGCCAAATTCGTTCTCGAGTAAATTTATCATACCATTATAATACTTGACTCATTTCATGTATATGCTCGTGGTTGTAGAAGAAACGTGGCAAAAATTGACTCGGTACGTCCCCGGACACCCTTGGGACTTAAGAATTTTCCAACTTTTGAAAAAGTGGCAACACCAGCCTGGAACGCCCTTGGGCGTGCCAGCTTGCTGCCTATGGACTAAAAATTTTAGCCCAGAGAGGCGTGGCACGCCCTCTAGCTCGCCCCACACTTAGTTTTTCAAAAAAATCCATTTTTCGACTTCTCTTCGCGGATTTGGTTAGATACTTCAAGTCCTACTCTTTAACTTACTTCTTAACCTTAATATACTTTGCTTAGAGGTCCTCTTAGCCTCATTTAAAATCCCACAAATGCTCCACGAAAATCACAAAACACCTCCTACGAAGGGCTAATCACATATACAAGGCCAAATTTAAATTTTCTCATCATTAACATTACTACATACATGCTTATAGCTCTCGACACCTAAGTAAACATTATGTAGGGAAGGTACGGGGTGTTACAAAATACCTCATCTAGGGTTTAGAATAGACATCTTTCATTATTTAGAAATTTTTTACATTACTTTCTCTGGTATTGAATGTTTTGGGATTTTGGAGACAACTACTTAGGTTTTTATCTAGGATTCAAGGTTTGAGTTTCATCTTTGTAAGGATTTATATTTTGATTATGAAATCTATTATTTTATTCCTCTTAATAACCATGTGTGTCTAAAAACCCCACGACTAGGATTGTGGAATCCATGGCAAAATAATAATTCTAGGGTTGATTTTATTATGGAATCGAATAATATATTGTGAATGTATTGTTATTCTTTTCATCTTAATAGATTTCTAATGGTTGCAAATATTAGAACAAGCCCTAGGATTAACTTACTTGAAATAAGAAGTTAAGATAGGGAAAGGATTAGCAACGAGGATTCAGAGTTTTTAGCCTCCGTCTGATGGATAATGCGCTAGTGAGATTAATCAACTTGAGGTAAAAATTTAGTTTCTGATTTCATCTCCTTAAGTTTGAAAGAATTAAAGGAAAAATTGTCTAATTAGGTTGAGAAACATTTAGACGTACATTTGAATTCAATTTCCTTGCATTACTTGTATTAAAAGGAGTCACTATCGATATTAAACCAAAAATGTTATAGAGGTACAATCCTAGTTTACTTTCTCTACTGATTCATATTTCATTAATTTAACATTGGTTACTTAAAACAAGTTAGATATTGAGTCCAAATTGCTTATTATAAACCCCTACTTTATGGAAATTGTAGACTAATTGTCACTTAAATTGCTAATTGTCACTTAAATTGCAAACAACTTAGTGTTCACCATATTCCCCGTGGAATTCGACTCCAACCTTTGTTGGGTTTTATATTTGACAAAAACCGCTTATAAATCTTAAGGGAGGTGTAATTTGGGCGTATCAAATTTTGGCGCCGTTGCCGGGGAATGCAGTTGTCTATTAAGTTTATTGTGTTTACTTGACTCTTAGTCATATTTCCTAATTTTGCTTTTGTTTGTTGTTTATGTAATTGCAGGGTACTTACTTGTGCATGCCAAGTACCCAAAGCTCGGGTGAAACATTATTACCTTACAATCCTGAGCTTGCAGAGACTTTAAGCTAGAATATGGATTCTCAACAACGTGAAGTGCTAAGGCTTCAATAGCTCCATTAAAAATCAACTGAATCAACATAATCTGAATGCATTTGAGAATGAGGGAGACGATGATTTGGGTGATGATGTTGATGAGAAACATGTTGATAATGTTGGCCCATCCAACCAAAATCAGTGACAAAGGGACAGAGGTTGACAACAACCTGCTATACACTTTGACGTTGATGATGAAGATGAAGCTGATTTAGATGGAGTTGGTGCCACTGGAGCAATTGTTCTACCCCTACTAGCCCCTGGAGCAAAGTTTAATATTACTATCACAATGATCTAATTATTGAATCTCAAAGGTTTATTCAAAGGGATAGCTGGTGATGATCCAAATATGCACTTGATGAACTTCATAGGGATCCGCAAGTCCTTTAATTTTCTGGGAGTTAGTCAGAATGACATTCGATTAAGGCTGTTTCCATTATTACTTTCTGGGGAGGTAACATTGTGATTGACTGAGCTACCACCCGATTCTATTATAAACTGGAGACAACTAAAAGAAGCTTTCCTAGAAAGGTTCTTTTTGCCCTCCAGGATGTTACAGTTATGGGATGTAATCAACAATTTTAGGCAACAACCAAATGAAGCATTACATGCGACATCGTTGAGGTTCAAGAAGAAGTTGAACAAATTCCCCAATCATAATTTGACAGATGAGCACTTGATAGAGACTTTCTATAGGTCTCTGAACTCGAATACCAAACCAATGGTTGACAATGCAGTTGGAGGAGCTTTCTTGGAACTTATATTCTCAGATGCAACCGTGATGCTGGATAGGTTGACTAAAATATATAGAGTTTCACATACCAGGAATTCTGAGGTATCAAGCAGTACTTATGCTATGGGTATGTCGGCTGAGAAATGTCGAAGGAAAGAAGAGTGTGACCAGGACATGACTCACATGAAGACACAAATGGGTTTGCTGACAAAGAACTTATTGATAGGCGGTTTTGAGAAGGTAAAAGATGTTAGTTCGCAGGGTAAATTAGTTGAGTATAACTCTGAAGAAGAGGCAAATTATTTAAACAACTAGATGGGGGGTTTTCGGGCCAATGGCCAAAGAAACCAAGGTTAAAACTATCAGAGGGACAACTACTATGACAAGGCTGATTACAAGATCATGATCAAGGAAATTGGAAAAGTAAGAATGATAGAGGTAGTTTGTATGTACTACCAGGGAATCGAGATAGAGCTAGCAATTATTTAGGAAAGTCCCCTATGGAAGAGATGATGGTGAAGGTGCTGAAAAGTGTGGAATCTACTGATGTAGGAGTTAAAGAAATGAAGAATGATTTATATTCGATGAGTCAGCTTATAGATTCACACTCTACTTCTATTAAGCAATTAGAGTACCAAATAGGTCAGTTGTCCACAACTTTCAATTAGCGGAAGAGTAGAACTCTACCTAGTGATACTGTTTAAAATTCTAGGAATGATGGAAGTTGTATGGCTATCACCATAAGGAGTGGTAAAGTTTTACCTAAACCACATATGATGGTTCAGAAACAGGTGGAGGATGTCTCCTCCGATTATGAAATGGTGGCTGATGATGTTTGTGTTGAGAAGAATCTGGCCAAGTCTGAAAAGCTAGAAAATATTGATGATAGAAAGGTAGATGTTGAAAAGTCTACTAGTATGAATGATGATATTGTTGTGAGTAAGAAGAAGGGAAAATAGGTTGAGAAGCCTCTAACTCCATCCTTAGGCCTCTTCCTCCATTCCCACATAGAGTGAAGAAGAAAATGGAGGATGGTAAATTTCTTAAGTTTTTCTCTTTGTTAAAGCAGTTGTTGGTGAATATTCTGTTGGTAGAAGCTCTTGAGAAAATGACGGGATATGCTAAGTTCATGAAGGACTTAATCACAAAAAAAGGATGGTGAGTTTTGAGCCTGAGGGCAATATTCATCATTGTAGTGTGATTGCTTTGCGATTGTTGGTTAAAAAAAGACAGATCCAGATGCTTTTACTATTTTGTGCACAATTATTGCAGTCGCCTTTGCAAAGGCCTTATGCGATTTTGGTGCTAGCATTAATTTGATGCCTTTAGCTATCTATAGATAGTTGGGCTTGGGAGCCCCCAAATCAACAACAATGCGGCTATTCATGGCTTGACCGTTTAGTCAAAAGTCCAGTAAGGATACTGTATGACCTATTAGTGAAAGTTAAAAACTTTATATTTCCGATGGACTTTGTGATCCTTGATTGCGAAGTGGATTTTGAAGTACCCATAATCTTGGGCAGACCATTCTTAGCCACCAGAAGAGATTTAGTCGACATAGAGAGCAATGAGGTTGAACAATAAAGATGTGAAGTTTAATATATGTCAGATGACGAAGCAATCGAGTGACATGAGTGTTGTTTCGGTCATTGATGTTGTTGATGAAGTTGATATTGAGGTGCCTATTGAAGAATGATTTGCTGTGAAAATCTTAGCTTCTGTGATGATGAATTTCGATGGGTAAGACATTGAAGATTATGATGATACAGTTAGTGCTTTCTTTGGCTAGAATAGGGTCGTATTCTTATGCCCCAAAGAAGTTGGACCTGGATCTAAAAAATAGGCCAACTCCTCTAGCAAAACCATCAATAGAGGAACCCGTTGTGTTGGAGCTTAAGAAATTGCCTAGCCATCTTCGATATGAATTTCTAGGTGAGAATAATACACTGCCCATGATTATAGCTGCTGATTTGATATAATGGTAGGTGGAAGCACTTGTTTTTGTGTTGTGGAAATACTAAAGGGCAATTAGTTGGACTATTACAGATATTAACAGAATTCCATCGGACATTTGTACACACAAGATTCAGTTGGAAGAAGAGTGCACTCCTACCATTGAACACCAGTGAATACTTAACCTACCAATGCAAGAAGTGGTGACGAAAGAAATAATTAAATGGCTTGATGCGGGTGTTGTGTACGCAATCTTAGATAGTAAATGGGTAAGTCTTGTGCAGTGTGTCCTAAAGAAGGGAGGTATAATGGTGGTAGATAATGAGAAAAATGAGTTAATTCCACTAAGGCCAGTCATTGGTTGGCGGGTTTGCCTGGACTACATGAAGCTCAATTCATGGACTCTTCGGGATCACTTCCTAATGCCATTCATGGACCAAATGCTTGATAGGTTAGCAGGGAAAGGTTGGTACTGCTTCTTAGATGGTTACTGGGGTTATAATAAAATCTCCATATCACCTGAAGATCAGGATAAAACTATGTTTACATGCCCATATGGGACATTCACCTTCAAGCGTATGCCTTTCAGCTTATGCAATGGTCCTGCGACATTCCAAAGGTTTATGATATATATTTTTTCCAACATGGTGGAAGACACTTTGGAGGTATTTATGGATGACTTTTCAGTTATTGGTGATGCATTTGAAGATTGCTTGGCAAATCTAAGTAATACCTTGCAAAGATGTGAAGAGTTTTATCTTGTGCTCAACTGGGAAAAATGCTACTTTTTGGTTAAGGAGGGCATCATTTTGGGGCACAAGATTTCAATGAAAGGTATTGAAGTGGGTCAAGCTAAGATAGAGGTGATAAAAAATCTACCTCCACCAATCTCGATGAAGGGAGTTAGAAGTTTCCTCTACCACAAAGGTTTTTACCGGAGGTTCATTAAGGACTTCTCCAAAAATGCTAATCCATTGTGCAAATTGTTGAAGAAGGAAGATAAGTTTTGTTTGATGATGTCTGTTTGAAGGCATTTGAGTACCTTAAATAAAAGTTGGTAGTTGCCCCTATTATTGTTGCTCTGGATTGGTCTCAACCTTTCAAAGTGATGTTTGATGCGAGTAGGATAACACTTGGAGCTATTCTTGGGCAGAAGCGAGAGAAGATTTTTTCTCCCATTTATTATGCTAGCAAGGCATGGGGCCCAAAAGAACTACACAGTTAATGAACATGAACTACTTGTAGTCCTCTATGCCTTTGAGATGTTTCAGGCATACTTACTTGGTACTAGAGTTATTGTGCACACTGATCATGTGGCCTTGAGATATCTCATAGCAAAGAAAGTTGCCAAACCTTGGTTGATTCGATGGGTATTGCTACTGCAGGAGTTTGATTTTGAAGTCAAAGATTGCAAGGGTTGTGAAAATCAGGTCACAAACTGTCTTTCTAGACTGGAGAATGAAGGAAAGGAAAAAAATGAGTCGGAGATTATGACTCATTTCTAGATTAACATGTAATAGCTGCATCTCTTAATCTTGTTCCCTAGCATGCTGATTTTTCTACCTTGTTAGTGATATGATGCTAGAAGAGATGACATTTCATCAGAGAAAGAAATTTCTCCATGATGTGAGCAACTACTTTTGGGATGAGCCATACCTGTTCCATTTATGTGTTGATAATATAATTAGGAGATGTGTACTAGAAATGGAGATGTTGAGCATTCTGCAAGTGTGTCATTCTTCCCCAGTGGGGGGAGGACATTATGCGGGTGATCGTACAGCCCGAAAGCTAGTAAAGTGTGAGTATTACTAGCCCACCATCCACAAAGATGCCCAAGACTTTGTCAAGGAATGTGATCAATGCCAACGACAGGGATCTATTTCTCTAAGGCAGGAATTGCCTATGTCGACAATTGTAGAAGTTGAGTTGTTTGATGTATGAGGCATTGACTTTATGGGCCCATTTGTGAGTTATTATGGCCACAAGTACATCTTGGTGGTGGTGGATTGTGTGTTGAAATAGGTGGAAGCCGTGGCCTTGGCAGACAATGATGGTAAGAGTATGGTTGCGTTCTTAAAAAGGAACATTTTCTCTTAGTTTGGGACTTCACGCACAATCATAAGTGATGGAGGGTTGAACTTTTGCAATAAGGTGTTCCGTACAACTCTGGCCAATTATGAAGTGAAGCAACACAATGTATCCACTCTCTATCACTGACAAGCTAGTAGGCAAGTAGAAATATCCAATCGAGAAATTAAGATGATAGTAGCAAAGTTGGTAAATGCTAACTGAAGTGATTGGTCTCAAAAACTTGATGATGCACTATGGGCTTATCAAACGACTTTCAAAACACCAATAAGTATGTCTCCTTACCAACTTGTTTTTGGTAAAGCTTGTCACTTGCCTGTGGAGCTTGAGTACAAGGCCCTTTGGGTTCTAAAAAAGCTGAACCTTAGTTAGAGTAATGCTGCGGAATTGAGGTTGGAATAACTGAACGAGATGGATGAATTTTGGCTGCGAGCAGGGATACCCTCTATAAGGAGAAAATGAAATTGTACCATGATAAGAGAATCGAGAAGTGTGAGTTCAAGGTCGGGGACTTGGTATTTTTGTTCAATTCAAGGTTCAAGATGTTTCCAGGCAAGCTCAAATCTAAATGTTCTGGACCATTCAAGGTTATCCAAGTGTTTTCGTCTAGTGTGGTTGAATTGGAAAATAAGGATGAAGAGCATTTCAAAGTAAATGGCCAATGAGTGAAATCGTACATCAAAATTCCGAAAGAGGTAAAGGTATTATCATTGGTGTATCTTGATGAAGTCTGAGTAGTCAAGATACCCGAGTAGTACTGCTATGTTAAATCAGGCACTAATGGGAGGCAACCCATTTCTTGTTGTTGTAAAATGACTTTTAGAGGTTTTTTTTCTAGAAAATTATTAATGTGTGTGTGAAGTGTATAGGAAAAGAAAGTATAGGTGAAGGCATGAAGGAATATATTTTGGTTGAGGATGATGGTTCACCTAATGAAACATCAGAACTATGATGAATTGTTAACTAAAGTAGTCACAAAACGCAAGAAAAAAGCTCATTCTGGTTAATGACTGACGGCTCATGTGATGAACCGTCACAATTCTAGTGAGCCGTCAACTCGAATCATCAAAAAAAGGCAACAAAAGGTGAAAAGTTGGTAAGGACTGACAGTTTACATAAAGAACAATCACAAGTTTGATGATCCATCACACAAAAATGTCAGATATACCTCATATGGGGTACATTCTTCTTAAGCATGACAATTCATATAGCAAACTGTCACGCACTTGGCGGCCCGTCACAAGTTGGTGTCACATGTAAGTACAATTTTTTATACTTTTAATAACCCAATCTGACCCAATACTAATCCCTAATCCTTACCTACCCAACACCCCAACCCGCATCCGATTAAAGCTCAGTAATTTAAGAGAGCCATTTTAAAATTTCAGTCGATTTCTCTTCTTCTCATTTCCTTCTTTAACTTCCATTACCCACTAATCAAGTCATTACTCCCTCACCGCATATAATAACCATATTTTTAAGCCATTACCTCCGTTACCCAAACTCTATTACTACTTAAATTCCAGGTGTCCAAACCCACATCCACCTTAGTTTGTACGTCTGTGATTGTTACGTGAGTCAACCACCAGATGTTTTTCTTTCTCTTCATCTTCTATAACCAAGGTATTCTCATACTTATTCATATTACTATTTATTTTGGTGTTGTTGGTACGGTCGATTCTCGAAATAGGAGACAACAAAATCTTAGAATCACAAAGTTAAATTCAAAATGGTTTGCATTGTTCTCCAATTCTAGGTATGAACAAGTAATTTTTGAAGGGTGAAGTCTGAATAAACTAGAACACTTTAGGGCACTTGTTACACCCTTTGATCACCACAAGAATCATGTATTAATTGGGTGTGTTCATGTGAAGGCAATTCAAAAGAGTTAACACGTTCAAAAGTTGTAAGATAGGTGTTTGAGAAAATACCGCAGTGAAGGAAATTGAACTGGCTAGTCGTGACGGGTCATGTGACGAAATGTCACGAGTGTGATGAACCTCCAAATTGAGCCATCACAAACATAAAGATCTATTAATAATCTTTTTAAGCCTGGCGATTCATCTGATGAAACGTCAGGCTTATGATGAATCGCTATTACAAGCCATCACATACTGACTGATACTCTAGATAGCCCTGATAGTTGGGGTCGATGAGCCATCACAAGTGTGCTAAGCCATCTCCCCAAACGGTTAAATGAAAATAGTTTTTGTACTTCAAACATTTTGCCTAGGTTTTGTTTTATACAATGAATGAATTGTTCCTTCTACATGTACAATGTCTCAAAAGCTTTAAGTCACATGTGGTGGAGCATGAAAAAGACAAGATAGGTCTACCTCAACCCTGAAAATATGAGATGAACCAAAGAATATGGTCGAGAAGACTGACACACCAGGCTACTACACCAGACAAACTGCAAGAAAACAAGCTCATGCCTCCCAGTTTGAAGAGGAGGATGACTCATCAAATGGTGAATACAACAGTGATGGGGAAGCTATGATAGTTTGAGCTCAAACCTTAATAAAGAGGGTGGTGCTGATGCCACATGATTTTGGAGAAGGAACCTAAGCACCTGAGGGGGGTAGAAGGGCGGGGTGAAGTAATCAGAAGTAAAGCCTGGGGGGTCAGGGATGCTATTCGATGGAAAATTGAGGGTGCAGAGAAAAATTACCAAGATGGTCTCCTCCCAACTAAGATGAGGAGCCTGAAAAGACCTTTTTCTGAATGAAGAGGCTCAGACCGTGATGATATAATTACCCAAGTACCCAAATATTGAGAGGTAGTTCATAAGCTATGAGCTGGATTGGATGAGCACACCGCATGGGAGTTACTCCCATCCATGGTTTGCAAATTCTACATGAACTACCTAGCCATCCTTGAAAGACTGTGCAAAAAGGGACAGAAAATATCTGAGACATAAGCGTTGGATAAAATTTAAGTGCGTGGAGTCTCGATTGACATTTCTGAATGAACTATCAATAGAGACCTATTTGGTCAAGAATATATACCTCCAATAAGAATTCCAGCATTTGAGAATAGAATAATGTTAGCATCATGGCAATGACCTTTGCTAGCATAGGTACTTATTGACGGTTAACCTTCATGGTTGACCAACATGAAGGAAAGGATTGTTAAGTCATCGATAAATTTGGCTACTAAGTTTTGTTGGTCCGTGGTTCATTTGAGATTAATGCCTACAAGTGGAGATGCCAACTTAAATGAGACCAGGGGAGTGATGGATGCTAGTTTAATGACGGGATTCAAAGTGAACTTTGAACTTTTGATTGCTCATGAAATGCATGTGATGGCCATAAAGATAGCAACATCATTGCCATTCCCATATCTAGTGACTGAGCTTTGTAGACTTGCTAAACCGTCTATCTTATGTAGGGTTGATGATGAAGTGGTGGCTTCAACGAAGGAGACTATCAATATAACTCGAGATGACTCAAAGTTTGAGTTGAGGGTGCATAAACCTCCATCATTTGGAGCTCAAAGTTTAACCACTCCAGAGGCATTCAATATTCCCTCAGGTATGCTCCTAGCTATTGCTGCTGTTGATCCATAGGGTGCATGTATACGTGGCTGAGGCTACTGCCATAATTGCTAAGACTACTGACACGACATCCATGCCATATGCATATTCGGATTTTTGGTTAACTCTACAAAATTTTGAGAAAATAGTCAAGAGGCAGAATAAGTTTGAGAAACAACTGGAAGCGTGGGCAAAATAATTCAAGCCCTTCATGGATCAAACAATCAAAGAATTATTATAGCCATATGCGAATCTACATGCCTGTATAGATGAGATGGAGGTACAATTGAAAAACAGGTTGAAAGAAATGACAGTTCTAGATTTGGCTAAATTTGAAGCCGAATTGAAAAAAGTCCAAGCTGACATCGCTGCACTACAAGGTAGTTGTACCATGGTGTTTTCAAATCTAGAGGTGGTGGAATCAGATTAGGATTACCCCATAGTTGATTTGATGGGGTGACCTTTCAAAGCTAGCGGTAAGAGGCCAATCGAAGGCGGTGAGGAAAAGAAAAGATCAAATAAAAAAAACACCACAAGATGACTTAAGAAGAAGAATATCTGAGGAAGGCAATAAAAGGCTCTAAAAAAGAAGAGGCTTTAAGACAAGAGTGTGTGAGAGCCCAATACGCTAGGGATTCTTCCATTTCAGCACGTGGATTTGAGTCCACTCCATAGGTTTTGCCTACTCCTACTCTAGAAACTGAGATTATTATGGATGCCTTGAGCATGCCGGTTAACACCAGCACCACCGTTCTTGATTCTGTGGCCCCAATAGTCTCTAAAGTTGTGCAATACTCCTAGGCCTAAGGGATTCATAGGTATTCCTTTCTCTTAACCTTTTGTTAGTATATTTATTCATTTGGAAAAATACATGTTTCTTTTGATGGGGTGGGAGACCTGTGAGTCTGTCACCACCCAAGGGTTTTTATTACTATGTTTCTTTTCCCTCGGGTGTTCTATCTAGTAGAGCTGACATGTTTAGGTGATTTTACTGCATTTATGTGTTTTAGGATAAACTATTAGCATTCAATGGCCTGATTTTGTGGAAGATGGAGACCCCTTCAAATTTAATTTGTTTAGCACATATGGTTTGGTTTCATATTGTCCACCTTTCTAGATCTCTGAATGTCATTAGTGTATATAGATGGAATAATGTTGCTTAAGCTGAATTGCCGTAGTGATAGTAGGTATTGACAAGTGTTCTTCTGCGCCAAGTGTAAGCGAGCTTATTTTTCATCTTTCTGAATTTGTGCATGTATCTAGAACTTGCCCGGTCTATTCTGTTAAAGTTGTAAGTTGGTTGATTAGGAAAGGATCACAGGCCCTATTTGAATCTGGTCGTCCACTTAGCCTGAAAATACTATCCAAATAATGTGTATAGATCCCTTGATCCCTGTTTTGAGCTGATTAGACCTTCTTTTATTTAATAGCCATTCACCTTCCCTTTTTTATCTTTAAACCTCTATTTTGACCCTGGTCCCTCCTTGGACATCGTGTACCTCAACTCGGGCAAATCGCCTAAGTTGAGGATGGCTACTATAGAGGCGTATGATAAGTGAATTAGGGTATGAAATGATCAGGTATTAATGAAGAAGAACTAGTGGGTGTGAGTAATAGAAAATAAAAAAAAGAGAAGAGAGAAAGAAAGAACAAGAAAAAGATGAAGATAGAAAAAGAAAGAAAAGAGAAAGTCGAGCCATAAACGTTGCCACACTCGAGAATGGGAATAATTGGTAGAAAAGGTGAATAAGGGTTGAACATTCAATTTTAAGTGGAAATAGAGTGTGTTAATATTAAGGAGGGATTAGTCACTGATTCCCAAATGTATCCTACCTGCACCCAAGCCTTCATTTCAAACCAAAAGAAGTCCTATAGTGATCTTGTTCAACTTTCTGAAGAACTAAAATAAAATAGTAAGGGCAAACCTATGGCATCATATGTGTATCATTTGAAAGTCCTTGTGAGTATAAGTGTCCTATTTCCAGTCCCTAATTGAATTTTCTATGTGTGCGTGAGACTTCTTTGTAGTGACGGCACTAGAAAGGCACTATTGATTATTGATTGTTTGGATAGTGGTTGTGGTGTATGGAAATTATTCATTGATATTATAATGACATGCTTAGATCTGTGTTTGTTAACATATCAAATTATTTCTATGTGCTTGGTTGAAAAATGATAAGAAAGGTGTGAATTTTTGAAAGAACTGGAAAGTGTAAATTGATTGCTACAGTTTAGCTTAATTTCTTGTGTTTCAAGCATCGGTCCAATTTAAGTTTGTTTTATTTCTTGAGGACAAGCGAACATTCTAAGTTGAGGATGTTGATGTACTGGCTTTGACGACACATTTCATGCTTTTAACTAAGACTATACGCGAGTTTTTAAGCAACCGTTATTAGATTTGATGGTTTTTGTGTTTAATTGCAGGAAATTAATCCAAGGCCAATAAAATAAGGAAATATGATTAAGAGACCTTATGATGGCTCACTTGACGTATCATCAAGTGTGTGACAAGCCATCACAGCTGCTGTCAGAACCAAACATAATCACAACTTGAAGACTTCATTGTGACGGCTCAGTCGATGAACCGTCAAGTTTCTGTCGAGCCATCACTCCAAGCCATCAGAGCCAAATAGAGTCACATCTCAAGATATGTCAAGTAAAAACTCTATGTGATGAACCGTCACAAGCCTGACAAACCATCAGGCGAGTCGTTACAGCCAAGGCAGTCAACTCCAATTTAAATTTGGATTCAAAATTTCATGGTGCCTATAAATACCTCATCTAGGGAAAGAATAGGAATCTTTCATTACTTAGAATATTTTTAAGTTAATTTTTCTGGTATTGAAGTTTTGGGGTTTTGGAAACATCTACTTAGGTTTTTGTCAAGGATTCAAGGCTTGAGTTTCATCTTTGTAAGAATTTATCTTCTGATTATGAAATCTATTTCTTTCTTCCTCTCAATAACCATGTGTTGCTAAAAACTCCACGACTAGGGTTGTGGGATCCATGGCAAAATAACAATTCTAGGGTTGATTTTATTGTGGAACCTAATAATATATTGTGAGTGTGTTGTTATTCTTTTCATCTTAACAGATTTCTAATGGTTGCAAACATTAGAACAAGCCCTAGGTTTAACTTGCTTGAAATAAGAAGTTAAAACTGGGAATAAAGATTAGCAACGAGGATTCAAAGTTTCTAGCCTCCGTCTAATGGGTAATTCTCTAGCAAAATTAATCAATTTGAGGTTAAAATTGAGTTTCTAATTTCGTCTCTTTAAGTTTGAAAGAATTAAAGGGAAAATTATCTAATTAGGTTGAGAAACATTTAGACGTACATTTGAATTCAATTTCCTTGCATTACTTGTATTAAATGGATTCACTATCGACATTAACCCGAAAATGTTATAGAGCCATGGTGAACACAAACCTGGTTTGCTTTCTCTACTGATTCATATTTCATAAATTTAACGTTGGTTACTTAAAACAAGTTAGATATTGATTCCAAATTGCTTATTATAAACCTCCCAATTTACGAAAATTGTAGACTTATAGTCACTTATATCGCAAACAACTTAGTGTTCACCATATTCCCTATGGTATTTGACCCCAACCGTTTTTGGGTTATATATTTGAGAATGACTGCTTATACTTCTTAAGAAAGGTTTAATTTGGGCGTATCAAGGATCTAGGAGTTGTTCAACACTAATTTCGAATTTCATAGCAACATAAGGAGTCATGAAAGACAAGGTAGCTCCTAGATCTAACAAAGCATAAACATTGAGAGAGAAAACTTTCAACATACCAGTAATGACATCGGGGGAACTCTCCTGATCCTAATGGATGGATAAATAATAAAAGTAGTTCTGACCACTATCGAACACCATATCTGGAGCATAGCGAGATAGCTGGGTGAAATTAAGACCATACTCCTTTGCGCTCATGGAACCTTATTTCAAATTCAAGAACTCTCTAACCTTAGCCTTCCTCAACTCTCGGGGGTAAAGAAACACCCTAAGAAAGCCGTCTTGAACTCAAACCACTAGGCAGGTACCACATCCTCTCCTTTGACTTCTTCCCACTATTTATACCATATGCCCGCAACATCTTTCAACCGATAAGAAAAAAGCTCAACCTTTTCTGTGTCTGAGACATGCATAACCCGAAGAATCTTTTTAACCACATAAATGAAATTTTGTGGATCCTCACCAAGCTTTGAACCTAAGAACTCTAGTAAATTCATTCAGAGGAAGTCACGGACCTTAAAAGCAACCTGAGAATCGGTATTGGCTGGGACTGGATGATTATCTAAACCAACATTTGAATAATATTCCTCCAATTAACATTAGGATCCACATTTTGTGGCTAAACATTGGAAGAATAAAAAACCCTTTGTGTAACTGATGGCACAGGTAGAGTCTCGACAGTAGCATTTCAACTAGAGGAATGGACTTCATTCCTAGTCTAAAAGTGTGCTGAGGAGGTGCAAGGGTGGACTCAAATCCAGCATTAGCAAAACCTATCTGGCTAGTGGTTCACTTTGGAGGCATGATCTTCAACACATGTAAAACACGATTTAGAAAAGAAATATAGAGTTAAACTCTATCACATGAAATAGATCATGAAAGAAGGGTAATATTCCTTGATGCCCTATAGCTTCCTAATTATAAATGTGGCGAGTTTCACACTTATAAGAAGGACTCTACTAGGCACAACTTCATTAACACCCTTGGACAGTTGAACCTATTTCTCTGATACCAAGTTTGTCACGGCCTGAGCCTACACCTAGTCGTGAGCCATAGTTAGTTGCTCACTAGTGGTCTGGTAGGAACCTTGGCATGACATATCTCTATAGAATATGATTAAGGAAACTAATACAGAAATACATACAATCATAGTGGGATAGAAAAGAAAGACTAATCCTTTATTAAGACATAATCAAAATGAATGAAAGAAAATAAGATACCAAATACTGTTTGTCTAGTGAAGCCTCTACTACTAACATAAAAGTTAAACGGGCAAGACCCTATAACCTTTATTGAATCAAAGTATAAATGAAATAATGAATGAACTAATGAATCTCCAAGCCTCCTAAATGATAGGGGCACTCACCGATCAGCTGGATGTAAGGTTCTACCAAACGTCTGGCAACAAACCTTAAGCTCGAGTACTTGGATCTACATCACATGAAAAATATAGGCAAGAAGCAGTTAATACAATAGAATGTATTGATATTAAAGTATATACATACATATATAATATAACTGAAGGACTGATCATGGAAGAGTATATAGAATAACTTAAAACAGTTTAAAACCTAAGGAGTCTAAGTCATGAGAGATAGCACATGCATAAAAATAGTTTATGAGTATATACATATTATTTTCATAAAGTAGAGTCATGTAGGGAGTTTCTTATAATTGAAAAACACCATATGAGATCATGATGCCTAGTGTCATGCACCCACACTGGAAAAGGTTGCTCTAACCGACCAACATTAGAACTATATACATGAGAATCCTGGAATTATGCCTCTTAGATGAAGCCTACGGTGGCAACATAGTTATGGAACTTGGGTTATCTGAACCTTTGTTCTCTCGGTGCTAAATAATCCTCCCAAAAATAATAGTGCTCTGTAACATAGATTGAATCATGGGTTTGAGTTGTACTCAACATGTCTATAAATTGTTCTTGTTATGAACCTAATCTCCATGTCATGTCATGAATCATATGTTTGAAAGAACGTATATTTAATATAGAGTTCATAAATCATAAAAAACCATAAAGCATGAGTCTTGATGCAGAAAAAGTTAAGACATACACTTGATAAATAAAACTTGAAGAATTTGCTTGATTAGGAACCCTAGCTTGTTGATCTTGCCTTAGCCTTGTTATGGACTTGTTCTAGACTTGATCGTGAGAGTTTAAAGTAAGAATAAGCTTTAGGATATCATATATATATATATATATATATATATATATATAAGTTTTGATGACCAAAATATCATGGGAAAGGTTAAAGAATAAGGAAAAGATGAATTTGTCCTTAATGAGACTTTGTTGAAAAATCTGGTGTAAGGCACCACGAGTCAACATATTACTCGTACTCACAACCTATGGCCCGTATTCAAGGTTGTGGTCACTAGGAAGTTTTCAATATTTGATCACTTATCAGATCCCTATCAGTACGAGTCAAGGTATGGCTTGTACCTCCTCCCATGACTCATGGTATAAGTCATGAAGACTGGGGAACTTCAAAAACAAATGCAGGACATTGTGCCATGAATCATACCTTGACTATTGGTCATATAGTATGGTTCGTGCTAAGGATCGTATTGTCTGGGACTTTAAGTCTTAGACTTTAAGTTTTCATATAGGACTCTGAGTATTCACAAGTTTAAAATTTGAGGTGTTATAGTGTCACGACCTGATTTCTCGGGTCATGATAACACCTACTATAACCCACTAGTAGATAGTCAACCCATAGCCAGGTACCACGATTAACAAGATAACAAAAGAAGAAGGTAACCAAAACCGAATAAAAGGAAAGAGAAAACAAGAAAAAAGTAAATATCCCTGAAGACCTGGTGAGGTCAGTATAAGAGACACTAGCAAAATAAGATTACAAGGTAAACATAATATATATATATATATATATATATATATATATATATATATATATATATATATATATATATATATATATATAGAACTGTCTCCAAAATACAAAATAAAGATCAGTCCAGCAAAAGAGAGAGAGAAGTATCAACTCCAAAAATCAAGAGCTCACCCCAAATCTCCAATCCATGACAACTCCACACTATGCACACTCAGCGGCGAGAACTCGTACTATGATCTGCAGGGTTCAGAAGTGTAGCATGAGTACTAAACAAGAGGTACTCAGTAGGCATCGACGACTACACTCTAAAGATAATTCAAGTATAAATAACACATAAGGCAAAAATATACATTACATGCAATTAACTAAGAAATAAAATATTATAAGGATAAAGGAGAGGTAGAGATACACCACCTTAGTCTAAAAGTAACTAGGATGGAAGTGCTATACAATATAAATAGTTAGGGATGAAGGTAATATACAATAGTAGTTACAAAGGAAGAAGGTGATATACAATAAGAATAGCTAGAGAAGAAAGGGATATATGACAGTACTATAAAGGTAGCTAAACATGAAGGTACTAACTTGGGGGAGCTAGACTAACAACCTAAATATCACAAGGATTATAAACAAGAAGGGAGCTAGCATTGGCACAATCAGAACATCTAATCCAAAATATGAATAATCACAAGGTCGTCTAATGACAAGACTTATAACATCAAAGGGGAAAGGAAATCAAAAGCATACGTGCAACCTCGAGTACAAATCCATAATTATCCTGCCACAAACTAAAGAATAATAACCAATAATACTACAATCAGATAAGCCCGGACAAACAACAACCTGACCAAACCCCTATAAGTCCAAAAGGTACACAACAACAAAGATAACCTAACCGATCCCTCATAAGCCCGGTAGGTACAAGCAACAAACAATCATACTATGATAGGCAATGTATATGAATGAATGAATTCAAAGTAAATCCAATACCACCATACCAATTATGTCACGCCTCGAATTCCAACGGGGCAGACTGGCACCCGATGCCGATAAGGCCCGAGAGAACCAATCTTCATCTATGTCCTTTCAAGAAACATCACCATCACGTAGGGATATAAAATGCCAATAGCGGAAGTCATGAAAACATGTGATATATATATATATATCAAAAACTTGGCTGTTAGGGCCATCAAGTCAAAATGGACATACATCCTTTACATTTATATTCCCACATACGTCTACAAAAGCCTCTAACAGGTGCATATATACATATACATAACTATACTAAAGTCGGGACAAGTCCCCGCTTTATACAACGAAAATACCGAAACAACTGTGACTCGAAAAGCCCCGAACCAACTGGAGCTCACCAATGATCAGTAGATGAACCACAACTTACTGTGGAGGTCTACTAGTACCTGTGCCTGCAGCAAGTAAGGTAAGTCCCCCAAGGGACGTCAGTACGAAGAATCTACTGAGTATGTAAGGCCATAAGAAACTATATGATACATAAATACTTCAATGAAATAAAATACAAGTGAATAACCAATATGGATAAGTCACCATTCTGTATGTATGGAAACATGTACATTACGTTGATTACTTTCTTTACTTTTACACTCATTCATTCATTCACTCACTCCTTCATTCGTTACTCATCCTTCCATTCATATAATGCCCGGGCCCCAAGCTGATCAGTGGGTAATCAATAATTATTCGGGATCGACCCATGCTAGGCTTTTCTTTTGCCCCTAGGATACCACCCATGATAGCGGGATTGACCCATGCTAGATGTTCTTTTCACCCCTGGGATACCACCCGAGATATTGAGATCGACCCATGCTTGGTATTTTAACCCCTGGGATACCACCCAAGAATAGAGACTTATTACATCACTTCTTTAATCTTTGAAATAGTTCATTCGATGGTCATGTCATTATTGGAACTTTTGAATGTAACATTATTGGAACTTTGGAGCCATGTCCATAGTTATGTGACACATGAGTAACAATAGATCAATGAATAAGGTATATGTGATTAACAATAGATGATAACCTGAAATGAGATACCTTAGAACATTTCAAAAATGAACAAGTACAATGACAAGGTGAACACTATATGCTGCAGAAGGATACGAAAAGATTAACCTTACATACCTTATCTTCTCAATATGAACACACAATACTATACGTGAATACAATAGTCCAGCTTCTTCCTTACGTCTTACTCTACAACACAAATACACAACGGAGTTCCCGTTAACAACTACTTACCTTACAAGTGTATAAGATGAGCTATATGACTTCCATATAACGTCATTTCACCCTTTACGATACAATCCACTGCATTATCATACCAACAACACTGTAACATTCCACACATTGACCAAGACATCATATATCAATAGCATTTCACACCAAGTTTACCCTTTATGCTTCCTCATTATCATTACGTCACCATTACTCCATCAAGTCACCTCATAACAACATATTAACATCAATCCGTAATTGATATCATCCAACATGCCTCCATACGACCCCTTAAAGTCATTAAAAAGGTATCACAAGTTGATAATTTCATCCAAGAAGGGTATAGGGGCCTTCGGGGATCAAAGAGAGACAAAAACATACAAAATGGAACTCTGGGTTGACCTGCAAAGCCACCTACGCCCGCAGGTGGTTGACATATGGCCGCAGGTGACTCTCTGTCCTTGTCCAGAGCCACATCTGCGGCCGCAGGTGCTCCAGACGCGAGGGCGGATGCCCGTTTCAGCCAAAAAGGGTCTCTTTTAGGTCTTTTTTTGTAATAAACGGTCCATGGCCATGAATAATCTTCCCTTTACATATTTTAGGTCAAATTTGATGCCAACAATTAACCATGGTTTCACAACACATATGAACATCACCAAAATCACATTTTTCCCTTCAATACACCACCAAGTCCATGCACAATTTTGCAATAACAATTCCAAACATTATACACAAGGATAAAACAAGTTAAGGCTATAATCACATCTCACATGTCAATATTGAATCCATCAAATTCACTTTCTTCAAGACCAGAAGTCCATTTTCAAGTTTACAAGGCAAAACCCTTCTCCGAGTGCAAAAATAGGCAGTTTTACACATAGTAAACTATGTCCAACACTTTGCCAACATAAGCAACATGATTTATACACCATATTAAGCATATAATATATTAAACCATAAGAATAAATACTTACCAAAGCTTGCAAGAGAGTGATCTTGTCCAAAGGAATGAAGGCTTAGGGTTTGTGAGTAGAGAGAAATGTCTTGAATATTCTAGAAAAAGGCATGTGTGTTGATAAGAATAAAATCTGATTTTTCTTGCTTTATATAGTACTTAATGGTTATCCTTAGCCAATTAAATGCATTTTTGCTTGGTCAAACACAAGAATGGGTCATGGGCCATGTCTATTACTTTATTTTGGGCCTCATTTGAGCCTAATAACACATGATTCATGTAAGCCCAACAAATTAATGCATAATTCACCAACCTTCCCATGTTTAAATAATTCCATAAATGTTAACATAATCTTATAGGTTTGGAAATGTACGGGGTGTTACAAATTGAGTGCCATGTTGTACCAAGTATAGACACCTCCTTCAGCTTGCTGACTTGTAAGGCAGGACCTATGTGGTACCCCATCTTTTGGAATATAGTTCCCAGACAGAGGGGCCCATAAAGGACTCGGGATATCCATATATACTACCTGGTCCCGAATCAAGACTTCCAATAATCAACCAAGATAAATATGCTCTCTTTAGTACCAAAGATAAGTAAGAGAATAATAAGTGGTTAGAATTGATCTGAGACTAAACAAGTAGAAATCTGTACAATCTAGTGCCCACGATCAAATTAGGACTAAAAATGGTAGAATAGTGTAGAAAGGGTCTGTAACACCCTAAAAATCTAGACTAAGATTACAACCATGCTTCAAGTACATGTAGAACCAAAATTCATGTTTTGATAGTTTAAGAAGTGACATATACATGTATTAAGGTAACAAGTAACTCCTAGCTCATAACCAAGTTGAAGCCTTCCGGACTAATTAATTTCTTGTGAAGAATATTTCTACAGTCAACTTCAAACGAGCATAAATCTAAGATTATGAAGTATTTTTGAGCTTAAGACCCACCAAATAAAAGATCTTTGATTATTCTTTCAAACTCATTCGATTGCTTGTTAATCCGACTCTGACGCTAAGAGTTATGGCAATTTTAGTGAAGCACTATCCAGTAGTGAGATGCCACAAACCAACCTACGATAATAGGTAGATAGCACAATCGTACTATGGCTTCATCTGCATGAAAATCCCAAAAACCTGAAGTTGACAAATATACTTCTTAGCAACTAAGGGTACCAATGATTGTAGGTAGAACCCTTGATCGTGGGTATGATCGTAGCTTGTAAAGTTTGTTTCAGCATGAACATTCAATGATGCACCAAGGTACAATCGTGGGATCATCCAACAAGTCATCCCTTGGCTCATCTGATGAAGTACAGAGAAGCCAAAAATCATCCACCAACCTTCGAGCACCACCTAAGATCGTAGGTAGGTCCCATGATCTTGGGATAGTTCGTCGGTCACACTTTATAGATTCTTCAGTTACATTTTATGAGGGGCATTTCAATATTTTTCCAATATTTAAACCCTTTAAATATGTCATTTAAGCTATACTAAGGTTAAATAATAAGCCTAAAATGCCCCAAGTCCCTCATTACTTAGCAATTTAGTCGACACTTAGCCAAATATAGTGAAAGAGGCAATTTTCTCTTCTCCAAAGCAAGAGCTAGGGTTCTTTAATTTTTAAGCTTCAAAGTCCAAGTTCTTTATTTACAGGTATGTGGGATTTTGATCATTGGGTTTCCTTCCACCCATTGAGTCCTAAAGTTAATTCAATTCCTTGGTTTAATTCATCCCCCAAGTATAGGGTTTCCATGAAAAGTGTGAATTTCCTTATGTTTCAGTTTCTTGTATTGATTAACCCATGAATACAGGTTTTCGCATGAACTCTAGTATCTTTACATACTCATAACTATGAACTCTCAATATATTTGTAAGTTTGTGATTTTGACTTGAGTTATGAAATTCCCTATTATGTTAAGATTATAGAATTGTCATGACTAGTTGTATTTTTCAGAGATTGCGGGTTATGAACACCTGATGACTTAGGATATCATGCATTGTTAGTTGAATATTTATTCCTTCAGTTTTCATGATTTAGAATGCTTTCAGATGAAGCACTTATCTTTAAGTTTTAGAACAATCGTCTTATTGAGCATTTGAATATGTCAGTTTACTTTCAGTTGGGAGTAGTACTTAGCTCTGAGAGGAAATAGGTTCATATAACCCATGTCCTAAACTATGTGCCACCGTAGGTTAAATGGGTCCTCGCTAGTTGAGAGTGTTTCCCTTGCCCGAATGGGCTCATGAGTGAATTAATGCCAGTCATGGTTCTTACCCTTGAAAGGGATAGGACACCCTCCCAACTTTGGTTATAGGTTGGATTCCATGTTGCTCACATGGTCTGTGTCTATTACAGTAACTCCCACAGTTCGGACTTAGATATTGTATGACCTTGTATTTAGTTTATTCAATACAATATTGATTAGTTATATGTTTATTACTTGGTCATTGCATCAACTTATATGTATTAGTTCCATATTTGGTTTAACATCTTATGTTCAGCTTTATAGATTATAGTGCATATCTCATATTCTCAGAACATTCAAAGTACTGACCACATACTTTTCTTTGTGTTATATTTTTTATAATTTAGGTTTAGACGCTCAGCATGCAGCTCACGATTAGCACAGTTCCATACGTATATCTGCAGCAGAGAGTGGTGAGTCCTTATATTTTGAGGATGAGATTTATGTTTATTTTTCATTACTTCAATCATTAAGTTTTTAGATAGTTAGAGTTAGCTGGGGGCTTGTCCCAGAAACTCCTTTTAGTAGAGACTTTCAGATAAACAGACAGTTAGATTTTTAGCTTAATGGTTATGATAGACAATATTTGTTTTGGCATCTCAGTATTGGTATTTGTTTTAATTGCTATTCTATCATTTCATTTTTAGCTTTCGCATCAGTGATTCTCAATTAATATACAATATTCCTAGTGTCATGCCATGCCATGGGTTAGCTTGATTTCACTTATGACTCTAAGCACTGTGTTATGACTAGGGGGTAGTCTCAGATTGTGACAAACTTTATTTCAGAGCATTAGGTTTAAAGTGTCCTAGGGTGTCTGAAAGCCGCATTAGGTATAGTCTTGTTCATGGGTGTGTAAAGCACCACACTTATGAGTGAGAGGCTATGAAATATTTTAGGAAAATTTTCACTTCTTTTATGTTCATATCGTACTATAGAGTGTGAAATCTATTAAAAACCTTTTTCTAACTCTTGCTCTACGTATTTACAAAATATGCCTCCTAGAAGAGCTAACGGAAGGAGGAATAAAAATGGAAAAGGTAATAGGAATAGAAACCAACAAGCACCACCATCTCCATCAGACCTTTTGAATGAACAAGTATTTCATGCTGAGTTTAAAGATGCTTTTACAGTGCTAGCTCAGGACATGACCACTCAGGCTAATCAGCAGGCTGTTGCCCCGATCAATCCTACTTGTAGCACAGCAGGAACTAGAGTTCAGACTTCACTCAGATGAATCTTCCTGAGTTCTATGGTTCTAAGACTGATGAGGATCCATAGGAGTTTTTTGATGATATTTGAAAGGTTACTGAGATCATAGGTGTCACTCCATTTGAGAGTGCCAATTTGGCTGCATATCAGTTGAAATAAGTGGCTCACACTTGGTGTAAGTAGTGGAAAGAGGATAAAGGTACAGATACAGGTCCAGTAGAATGAGAGGAGTTTGTTACTGCTTTTTTGGAAATGTTCTTCCCACTTGAGTTTAGGGAAGCTAGGGTTCAGGAGTTCATAAATCTAAAATAGGGAAACATGAGTGTAAAGGAGTATTTTCTCAAGTTTACTCAACTTTCTAAGTATGCTTTGGTAATAGTTGTTGATTCTAGAGCCAACATGAGCAAGTTTGTGTTAGGTGTTTTCGAAGATGTGGTTAAAGAGTTTACAACTGCGATGTTGGTCAAGAAGATGGACATCTCCAGGTTGATGGTTCATGCTTAACAGATTGAGAAAGAGAAGATTAAGGAAAAGAGAAAGGAAAATATGACTAAGAGAGATAGAACAGGAAACTTTGATTATTCTCAGCAGAAATAGAGCGGTGGAAATCACTCTCAGTTTTAGCAGAGATCTTCAGCCCCATCACTATCATCTTCTAGTGTTCTATCTCCCAAACCCACGCAAGATCAGAAAGGTAGAGCGCCAGGCTCTAAGTCTCATTATAATGCTTCAAGTGGTTTTACTTTCCTAACTTGTAAGAAGTGTAGGAAAAACCATCCCAAAAAATGTTTGATAGGTAAAGATTGGTGTTTTGGTTGTGAGAAGCTAGGACATAAACTTTGAGGTTTTCCATCAGCCAAGAGAGGTGATATCAGTGGATGCACTAAGACTACCTCTTTAGTAGCACCAGTAAGTTTCTCGACTCAGCAGGGTGCCTTATCTAGTGTAGTTGAAGGACAACATCAGAACATGTTTTATGCCCTTCAGATTTGATAGGATCAGAAGGGTTCTCCTAATGTAGTCACTGGTTCATTATACGTCTTTCATATTCATATTTATGAATTATTAGATCCCGAAGCCACACTTTCTTTCGTAATTCCTTATATAGTAGTAAACTTCAGTGTCAGTTCTGAAACCCTCTCAGAACCCTTCTCAGTCTCTACTCTAATTGGTGATTCAATCATAGCTAGATGGGTATGCCAAAATTAACCTATCACTGTTTCTTAGAAAGTCACCTTAGTTGATCTTGTAGAGTTAGACATGATGGATTTTGATGTCATTATTGTAATGGATTAGCTACACTCTTGCTATGCCTCAATTGATTGTAGAAAGAGAGTAGTCCAGTTTCAGTTTCAAAATGAACCAGTCATAGAGTAGAAGGGTAGTACCTCAATGCCTATAGGTCGGCTTGTCTCTTAACTTAAGGCTAGAAAAATAATTTCCAAGGGGTGTATCTATCTTCTGTTTGGGTTAAGAATTCAAAATTTGAGACCCCAACACTTTCGTCAGTGCAGTGGTTAATGAATTCCTAGAAGTGTTTCTCGAAGATCTGCTCAAAGTTTCTCTCAAGCGGTAAATGAACCTCAAAATATATCTTCTTCAAGATACCAAGCCCATTTTAATTCCACCCTATAGAATGGCTCCAGTAGAGCTTAAGAAATTAAAGGAATAATTGAAAAATCTTTTAGATAAAGGTTTCATCAGGTCCAACATCTCTCCATGCGTTGCTCTAATTCTTTTCGTGTGCAAGAAAGACGGTTCTCTTAGAATGTGCATCTACTACCGCTAGTTGAACAAAGTCACAATCAAGAATAAGTATCCCATTCCCAGGATTGATGACTTGTACAACTAGATTCATGGTGCCAATTGCTTTTCTAAGATAGACATCAGATTCAACTATCATCAGTTCTGAGTCAGAGAACGTGACATTTCAAATACAACCTTTAAAACTCGGTATGGTCACTTTGAATTTGTTGTTATGTCTTTTGGACTAATGAATGCTCCACTTTTATTGACTTGATGAATATGGTGTTCAAGTAGTACTTGGACATGTTCATCATTGTCTTTATTGATGACATCCTTATTTATTCTCAGAGTGAGGATGAGCACATAGACCATTTGAGAATTATCTTGCAGACTCTCAAAGATCGCCAGTTATTCACTAAGTTTAGCAAGTGTGAATTCTGGTTGAAATCAGTAGCATTCCTAGGTCATATCATTTCTAGTGAGGGCAATCAAGTTGATCCCCAAAAGACCAAAGCAGTTAGGAATTGGCCTAGACCCATCTCTCCATCAGATATCAGGAGTTTCTTGGGTTTAGCCAGTTACTACAGATAGTTTGTTTAGGGATTTTACTGTATTACTTCCCTTATGTCCATATTGACTCATAAGAAAGTCAAGTTTTAGTGGTCCTATTTTTGTAAGAAGAGTTTTCAGGAGTAGAATATTCGACTCACCTCTGCTCTAATTTTGACTCTACTAGAGGGTTCAAATGGGTTTGTGGTTTATTGTGATGCTTTAAGAGTTGGACTTGGTTGTGTGTTGATGCAGCATGGAAAGGTTATAACATATGCCTCTAGATAGATCAAGCCTCATGAGAAGAATTATCCGACTCATGATCTCGAGTTTTTAGCAGTGGTTTGTGCCTTAAAGATTTGGAGGCATTATCTTTATGGGGTTCATGTAGAAGTGTTCATGGATCATAAGAGCCTTTTGTATTTGTTCAGTTAGAAAGATCTAAATCTTCATCAGAGGAGATGGCTAGAGGTTTTAAAGGATTATGATATGAGTATCCTGTACTATCTGGGTAAAGCCAATGTAGTGGCTGACGCTTTTAGCAGGTTATATATGAGAAGCGTTGCTCAAGTAGAGGATGAGAAGAAAGAGTTAGTTTGTGAGGTTCACAGATTTTCTAGATTGGGAGTTCAGTTACATGATTTAGCCGAAGGTCGTATCTTGGTTCAGAATGGTTCAGAATCTTCTTTGATAGCTGAAGTGAAAGAAAAGAAAGAGAGTGATCCTATTTTAATTAAGTTGAAAGAATCTATTCAAAGTCAGAAAGTTGAGATTTTCTCCCAAGGGGGAGATGGTGTTCTTTATTGTCAAGGCAGACTTTGTGTTCTAGATGTGGATGACTTGAGACTGCGGATGCTGATAGAAGCTCACAGTTCTCGATATTCTATTCACTTAGGAGTCACTAAGATGTACCATGATCTACGGGAAGTCTATTAGTGGAATGGTATGAAGAAGGATATCACAGAATTTATGGCGAAATGTCCAAACAGTCAGCAGGTTAAGGTTGAGCACCAGAGACGTGGTGGTATGATTTAGGATATCAGTATTCCTACTTGGATATGGGAACTGGTGAATATGGACTTCATTACAGGGTTTCCTCGTACTTATTGACAACATGATTCTATTTGGGTTATTATAGATCGAATGACTAAGTTAGTCTATTTCTTGCCAGTTAACACTTCAGATTCAGTTGAGGATTATGCTAGACTCTATCTTAGAGAGTTGGTAAAATTGAATGGAGTCCCTTTGACTATCATCTCAGACAGGGGTACTTAGTTTACCTCTTACTTTTGAAAGACATTTCATAAGGGTCTTGGTACCCAAGTTTATCTCAGTACAACTTATTGTTTGCAGACAATGGTTAGGCAGAGCAGAACATTTAGACTTTAGAAGATATGTTCAGAGTGTGTGTGATCAATTTCAAGGGTAGTTGGGATGATCATTTGCCTTTGATTGAGTTTGCTTATAATAATAGCTATCACTCCAGTATTCAAATGGCCCCATTTGAATCACTTTATGGTATGAGTATTAGATCTCCTATTGGCTGGTTTGAGGTTAGTGAAGCTACCTTAATAAGGAACGATTTAGTCCATGAGGCTTTGGAGAAAGTTTAGCTGATTAGAGATGTAACACCCCGTACCTTTTCGACCCTACGTGGTTGCCTTAACATTTATAGAATCATGTAGACATGATATTTTTGAAGAATTATTCATTAAAGGTGATGGGCTGAATTTAGCCTAATGAATTGGGCTCAGATGAGGCCCAAAAATCATATAAAGACATGGCCCAAAAATGGGAAAAATGACCCATTCATAAAATGGATCAAGTGAGCATGTTATATTTGACCAAGAGGGGATAAGAATGACTTTGTGGTTCTATATAAAGGCCCCAAAAAAATCAGATTTTAATCACACAACTACACATGCCATATTCTAGAATTTTCAAGAAAGCATTCTTATCTTCTCTTTCAAATCCTAAGCCTTTATTCCTTTGAACAAGATCATCCATTTCCAAGATTTGGTAAGTATTTATTCTCATGGTTTAATATATTATATGCATGGAATATGGTGTATATGATGTTGGTTATGTTGATAAAGTATTGAGAAATTCACTATGTGTAAAATAGGCTAGTTTTGCTAAATCGGTAAAGGGTTTTGCCTTGTAACTTGAAAGGAGACTTGTGATCTTGAAGCAAGTGGACTTTATGGATTTAATATTGACATGTGATATGTAATTATATCCTCAACTTTTTTTATTCTTGTACATAATGATTGGAATTTTTATTTCAAAATTGGGCATGGAATTGGTGATGTATTGAAAGAAACATGTAGTTTGGTGATGTTTATGTGCGTTGTGAAGCCATGGCTGTTATTTGGCATCTAAAATGATCTAAAATATGTTATGAGAATTTTAATTATGATCATGGATCATTCATGGCAAAAAAGGACCCTAAAATGACCCCCGGAGGCTGAAACGGGCATTCGCCCTCGAGACTGGAGCACCTGCGGGCGCAGGTGCCAACGCAGGTGAATTTGGCTACTGCCAAAGGGCACCTGAGGACTCAGGTCATCCACCTGCGGGTGCAGGTGGCTTAGCGGGTTGGCCCAGAACTCCGAATTTATTATTTTTGCATCCCTTTGACCCCCCGAAACCCCTATACCCTTCATGGATGCAATTATCAACTTGTGATACCTTTTGAATGACTTTAAAGGAGTATACCGAAGGTATTTTGGACGTTATAGAGTATGGATTGTTGTTCATGTGTTGCTGCGGAAGGTATTGAGATGACTTGAAGGAGTAATTGTGACACAGTGTTAATATGGGAGCATAAAGGGTAGAGTTGGTGTGAAGTGTTATTGGTTTGTGATGCCTTGGTCGATGTGTGACATGTTATGGTATTGTTGGTTCGGTGATGCAATAATGGTAATATAAGAGGTCGAAATGATGTTATATGGTAGTCATGTAATCCATTGTCGTTTTATGCACTTGTAACATGGTTAATGGTTGATTTGAGCTTCGTTATGAACTTGTATTGTAGAGCGAAACGTAAGGAAGAAGCTGGACTATTGTGTTCATACATAGGCTTGTGTATTCATACTTGGAAGTGAAGGTATGTAAGGTTACTCTTTCCGTATCTTTCTGCAGCATATAGTGAACACCTTGTTGTAGTACTTACTCATTTTCGAAATGTCCTAAGGCACCTCGTTTCAGGTTATCATCTATTGTTAATCATATATACGTTACTCTTGGTCTATTGTCATTCATGGAGCACATAATGATTAACATGGTTCCAAGTTTCAATAATGTTGTAACTACTAAAAGAAACTGTTTCAAGGAAAGTGACGACGTAAGGAGAGTCTATTAATTCTTAAGTCACACATTCCTCATTCATTAGCCGTTGTTGTTCATGAGTTACATAATTATGGACATGTTCCGAAATTCTCCATAATGTTATGTTCTTAAGCTTCCAATAATGTTGTGACTACATATATATATATATACATTAATCTCTCATAACTGATTATATCAATCTCTTATAAGTGGATGCATCAATCTCTCGCAAGTAAAGGTATAAATCTCTCAAAAGTAAGAAATAAAATAATTCATATTTGTTGGTTGCGAGAGTACGGGTGGTAGTTCTAGAGGCATAACCCTAGCTCGAGCCGATCCCAAATTTGTTGGATCAGGGGGCAGTCCTAGAGGCATAAGACTAGCTCGGGCCGATCCTGACAGGTGGTAGCTTTAGAGGTAATAACCTAGCTCGAGCCAAACCTGATATTGGTTTATGGGTGGAAGCTCTAGAGGTAATAACCTAGCTCGAGCCGAGCCTGATATATTGATTCATGGGTGGTATCTCTAGAGGCATAAGCCTAGTTCGAGCCGATCCCAACATAATGTTATGTTATGTTAAGACCCACTGATCAGTTGGGGCCCGGTACGAGATGATATGGGTGATGATGAACAAACAATAGAAGCAAAAGAAAGAAAGAAACAAAGAAATGAATGTAAGGTACATGGTTCCACATATGCAGGACAATGATTTATCCACATTGACTATTTTATTTTATATTGACTCCATTGTTGTTATTATGTGTGATGAAATTCTTATGGCCTTACATACTCAGTACATTCTTCGTACTGACCCTCTTTGGGGGGACTTACTTTATTAGCTGCAGGCGTAGGTGCTAGTAGACCTCCTCAGTAGGTTGCGGACCATTTGCAGATCTTTGGTGAGCTCCAGTTGCTTTGGGGCTTTTCGAGTCGTTATGCACTTTTGTTTGTTATTATCAATAAGTATAGAGCGGGGTGTTGTCCCGGCTCTAGGTTTGGCATAGTTATGTATCTGTAGAGGCTTTGTAGACTTATGTGGGAACATAATGTAAGATATGTATGTTCATTCTGACTTGATGGCCCTAACGGCCAAGTCTCTTATATGTATATATAATGCTCCATGATTTCCGTACTTAGCATCTTATGTCTTTACGAGGTGGTGATGATTCTTAGGGTATGCATATGATTGGGCATGAGTAAAGATTGGTTCTCTCGGGCCTTATCGGCTTCGGGTGCCAGTCCACCTCGTTGGGATACGAGGCGTGACAAAAGTGGTATCTGAGCAGGTCGTTCTAAGGGTGTCTACAAAGCCGTGTCTGAGTAGAGTCTTACTTATCGATGTGTTGTGCATCACATTTATAAGTAAGAGGCTACGGGATATTTAGGAGTTGTTTCTGTTTTTCAATTCGTAGATCGTGCATTAGAGCCAAAAGTGTATGTGCAAAAAAGTCATATCTGACCATGGTGATTGGTTTTCTTTTATATAGAAACTGCCGATGACAAGAAGAGGTAAAGGCAAGGGTAAGCAGGTTGTTACGCTTGTCGGATAAGGATCGAGTAGACCACCACCTGACCAAGCTAGTCAAGGTGGAGCTAATACTGAATTTGCATCACGGGCTTCTTCAACTTTCCCAGCCCCGAAAGAGCTGAGAAGAAGAGAAGTATCTTCAGAACTGCCCGTTAATACTATTGAGCAGGATTTAATGAGTGCAGTGTAAATATTGACCCGTGTAGTTTCTGCACAAGCTCGAAGACAAGCTCTTGTGCAGCAGAAGGAGGGACAGAGGCAAAGGAGAAAGATGCAGTAATTGGAAGTAGGATCGTCAAAAAGAGCTAAACCCAAGGTTATGGCGTTCGAAGAAGGATTTGGTCCTCGAGTTTTTCACAAACCGCTTAGGCCATCATTTCCCCATACCACAACAATTACTCTCCCTCTAATCCAAGGGTTTAGAAGCAACAAGTTTGGGCAACGAGGTGAGATTCAGGGTTTACGGCCAGTGGGGTATCAAGCATAAGGAAGTATGAACCACCCGAGGTTTTGTCATTGATTGTACCAGCGCTGTGAGAGGTTTCATCCAGGTGAATTCCGGGTTGAAATGATGTTTACTATTTTTGCGGCATGCCAGGGCACGTGGTAAGAGGGTGTCCACAAAGGAATACGGGTGGCATGGCACGACCCACGGGACCAACCATCGCATCGACATCATCTGTGCCTCCTCTAGGTAGATGTGCACAACCTGTTGGTCATGGCAGAGGTCCTAGAGGAGCAGCTAGTTCTAGTGGCATTCAGGGCAGTACCTACGCCGTGGCAGATCGACAGAAATTTGAGGCTTCTCCTGAGGACGTCATAGGTATATTATCTATCTTTTTACGTAACGTATTTAGATTGATTGAATCGGGTTTTACCCTATCATATGTTATCCCCTTGACTATTGGAAGAAAAAAAAAATTTGTGAAAGAACACTAGAATTTTTTTGTTAACCTATTTAGGGTATCTACACCAAAAGGTGAATTTATTGTAGCTAAAATAATGCGTCATGATTGTGTGGGTTTATGATACATTGGCTGATTTTATTAAATTGAAAGTGGTGGATATTAATGTTATCATGGGAATGGATTGGTTGGTTTCTTATTATGCCACGGTAGATTGCCGGGCTAAGAAGGTACATATTTATTTTCCACAAGAAGATGCTTTTGAATGGAAGGAGTAATGTGGGGGCACCAAGAGGAAATATTTTATTTTCTGTCTTAAAGCAACGAAAGTGATAGCCAAGGGATACATAAGATCTAATATGCCCTTTGGGGCGCATTCGTGTGAATGTGGAAAAAAAATGAAATGGTACTTGAGAACGTGTATTTACTATTGGCAACTGCATAAAGTAACGATCAAGAACAAATATCCTCTCCTAAGAATTGACGATTTGTTTGATCAGTTACAGGGTGCCAAGTGTATTGTTCCTTTTTATCAAAAGAATTGTATCCACTCTTTCTTGCACCAATTTTTATGGAAAAAGAGTGACTTGAGATCAGGTTATCACCAAGTCAGAGTTAGAAACAAAGATATACCCAAGACAGCTTTCCGAACACGGTATGACTATTATAAAATTCTTTGTTGTGTCATTGGGACTAACAAATGTACCAGTTGTTGTTATGGATTTGATGAATAGGGTGTTAAAACCATTCTTGGATGTATTTGAGACCGTGTTCATGGATGATATTCTGGTTTATTCGAGATCACAAGAGGACCATGCCAATTACGTACAACAGGTGTTACAGATTCTTCGGGATCGTAAGTTGAATGCAAAGTTCTCTAAGTATGAATTTTGGTTAAAATCCGTAGCATTCTTGGGTCACATTGTGTCGGATGAAAGAATAAGGATTGAGATGCAAAAGAATGAAGCAATGGAAAAAAAAACAGAAGAAGAAAGAAGAAGAAGAAGAAGAAGAGACCTACAACGCCCACAGAGATTCATCGTTTCTTGGATTGGCAGGTTACAGAAAAATTAACTTCTATACCAGTTTTAAGTACTTCTCGAAGGCACAGAAGGTTATGTAGTGTATGGTGATTCTTTCGGGGTTGGCCTCGGATGTGTATTGATGTAGAATGGTAAGGTAATAACGTATGCCTCACAACGGTTGCGGCCACATGAGAGAAATTATCTAACACATGATCTTGAGTTAGCAGTCATGACATTCACTTTAAAAATATGGTGTCACTATTTGTGAGGGATTCATGTTGACAGATATACTGATCATAAGAGTTTCCAATATATCTTTAAGACGAAGGACTTAAATCTGAGGTAGCGAAGGCAGCTTGAACTAATAAAAGATTACGACATTGGTATCTTGTATCATCTGGAAAAGAAAACGTGGTAGCTGATACATTAAGCTGTAAAGCAGTAGGAAGTACTAATGGCCAGCTCACAGAAAAGAAAGATATAGTCAGGAAATCTACATCGATTAACCAGTATGAGGTTTTGGCTTCTTGAAACTCTGAATGAAAGGATTATAGTGTACAATGCGGTAGAGTCTTCATTTACAGTGGAGAGAAGGAAAAGCGGTATGTAAATCCTATTTCCTTTCAGTTGAAGGAAAAAAAAGAAGAAGAATGTACAATGAAGTTCGTCAAAAGGTACTTGAGCTTACATAAGGGAGGAATACTTCAATATCAAGGTAGATTAGCTTTACCAAATATAGATGATCTAAGGAAATGAATTATGACAGAAGCACATCATTCACAGTATTTTATTTCATTCGGAAGAAACCAAAAGGTACCATGGTTTGATAAAAATGTATTGGTGAAGCAATATAAAAAAGAAGACCATTACAGAAATTGTAGATCATTGAACAAATTGTCAATAGGTAATAGTAAAGCATTAGAAACTTGGAGGTTATATGTCATGTATAAATTTTCCAGTTTGAAATGAGACATGGTTAACATGGATTTTATTGCAAGTTGGTCTCATACATTTTGGGAAATTGATTCCACATGAGTGATAGTTGAATCAGCACATGTGTTGCCTGTCAAGACCACCTGCATAGCTAAAAAATACGCGAGGTTGTATATTAAAGAGAAAGTACAACTACATGGAGTTCCAACTCTATTACATTAGGCAGGGGAGTTCAATTTACTACACATTTTTGGAAGTATCTTTTCAGAAGAGGTTGGGTATCTAAGTGAATTGGAGTACAGTTTTTCATCCTCAGACGAACGGACAAGCAGAACTTACTATCCAAACACTTAAAGGTATACTACGAGCCTGTACGATAGATTTACATGGTAGTTGGGATGATCATCTACCCCTTATTGAATGTGCTTATAATAATAGCTATTATTCAAGTATCAAAATGGTATCTTACGAAGGTTTATATAGAAGAAAGTTTAAATCATCAATTGGGTGATTTAAACTGAGTGGAACTGCCTTACTTGGGGCTAGATTTTGTTCACAAAGCTATAAAGAATCTTAAGGTGGTACGACAGTAGCTACAAGCTAAAACAAGTCATATGCCGAGATCCATTATTTTTATTGAATGTACAAGCTATGAGGGATGTCACTTACAAAGAAATATATAGGGAGAGAAATTTCAAGGTACGGATCTATGAGTGTATATGTATAACGTAAAGATGCATTTGTTGTACATGAGACGATGTTATTAACATTCGAGGACGAATGTTTCTAAGGGGGGAAGAATGTAACACCCCATACCTTTTTGACCCTATGTGGTTGCCTTAACATTTATGGAATCATGTAGACATGATATTTTTGAAGAATTATGCATTAAAGTTGATGGGCTGAATTTAGCCTAATGAATTGGGCTCAGATGAGGCCCAAAAATCATATAAAGACATGGCCCAAAAATGGGAAAAATGACCCATTCATAAAATGGATCAAGTGAGAATGTTATATTTGACCAATAGGGGCTAAGAATGAATTTGTGGGTCTATATAAAGGCCCCAAAAAATCAGATTTTAATCACACAACTACACATGCCATATTCTAGAATTTTCAAGAAAGCATTCTTATCTTCTCTTTCAAACCCTAAGCCTTTATTCCTTTGAACAAGATCATCCATTTACAAGATTTGGTAAGTATTTATTCTCATGGTTTAATATATTATATGCATGGAATATGGTGTAGATGATGTTGGTTATGTTGATAAAGTATTGAGAAATTCACTATGTGTAAAATAGGCTAGTTTTGCTAAATCGGTAAAGGGTTTTGCCTTGTAACTTGAAAGGAGACTTGTGATCTTGAAGCAAGTGTACTTGATGGATTTAATATTGACATGTGAGATGTAATTATATCCTCAACTTGTTTTATTCTTGTACATAATGATTGGAATTTTTATTTTGAAATTGGGCATGGAATTGGTGACGTATTGAAAGAAACATGTAGTTTGGTGATGTTTATGTGCGTTGTGAAGCCATGGATGTTATTTGAAATCTAAAATGATCTAAAATATGTTATGATAAGTTTAATTATGATCATGTATCATTCATGGCAAAAAAGGACCCTAAAATGACCCCCGGAGGCTGAAACGGGCATCCGCCCTCGAGACTGGAGCACCTGCGGGCGCAGGTGCCAACGCAGGTGCCTCTGGATACTTCCAAAGGGCACCTATGGACTCAGGTCATCCACCTGTGGGCGCAGGTGGCTTAGCGGGTCATCCCAGAACTCCGAATTTATTGTTTTTGCATCCCTTTGACCCCCCAAAACCCCTATACCCTTCATGGATGCAATTATCAACTTGTGATACCGTTTGAATGAATTTAAAGGAGTATCCCAAAGGTATTTTGGATGGTATCAAGTATGTATTGTTATTCATGTGTTGTTACAGAAGGTATTGAGATGACTTGAATGAGTAATTGTGACACAGTGTTAATATGGGAGTATAAAGGGTAAAGTTGGTGTGAAATGTTATTGGTTTGTGATGCCTTGGTCGATGTGTGACATGTTATGGTATTGTTGGTTTGGTGATTCAATAATGGTAATATAAGAGGGCGAAATGACGTTATATGGTAGTCATGTAATCCATTGTCATTTTATGCACTTGTAACATGGTTAATGGTTGATTTGAGCTTTGTTATGAACTTGTATTGTAGAGTGAAACGTAAGGAAGAAGATGGAATATTGTGTTCATACATAGGCTTGTGTATTCATACTTGGAAGTGAAGGTATGTAAGGTTACGCTTTCCATATCTTTCTGCAGCATATAGTGAACACCTTGTTGTAGTACTTACTCATTTCCGAAATGTCCTAAGGCACCTCGTTTCAGGTTATCATCTATTGTTAATCATATATACGTTACTCTTTGTCTATTGTCATTCATGGAGCATATAATGATTAACATGGTTCCAAGTTCCAATAATGTTGTAACTACTAAAAGAAACTGTTTCAAGGAAAGTGACGACGTAAGGAGAATCTATTCATTCTTAAGTCACACATTCCTCATTCATTAGCCGTTGTTGTTCATGAGTTACATAATTATGGACATGTTCCAAAAGTCTCCATAATGTTATGTTCTTAAGCTTCCAATAATGTTGTGACTACATATATATATATATACATTAATCTCTCATAACTGATTATATCAATCTCTTATAAGTGGATGCATCAATCTCTCGCAAGTAAAGGTATAAATCTCTCAAAAGTAAGAAATAAAATAATTCATATTTGTTGGTTGCGAGAGTACGGGTGGTAGTTCTAGAGGCATAACCCTAGCTCGAGCCGATCCCAAATTTGTTGGATCAGGGGGCAGTCCTAGAGGCATAAGACTAGCTCGGGCCGATCCTGACAGGTGGTAGCTTTAGAGGTAATAACCTAGCTTGAGCCAAACCTGATATTGGTTTATGGGTGGAAGCTCTAGAGGTAATAACCTAGCTCGAGCCGAGCCTGATATATTGATTCATGGGTGGTAGCTCTAGAGGCATAAGCCTAGCTCGAGCCGATCCCAACATAATGTTATGTTAAGACCCACTGATCAGTTGGGGCCCGGGTACGAGATGATATGGGTGATGATGAACAAACAATAGAAGCAAAAGAAAGAAAGAAACAAAGAAATGAATGTAAGGTACATGGTTCCACATATGCAGGACAATGATTTATCCACATTGACTATTTTATTTTATATTGACTCCATTGTTGTTATTATGTGTGATGAAATTCTTATGGCCTTACATACTCAGTACATTCTTCGTACTGACCCTCTTTGGGGGGACTTACTTTATTAGCTGTAGGCGTAGGTGCTAGTAGACCTCCTCAGTAGGTTGCGGACCATTTCCAGATCTTTGGTGAGCTCCAATTACTTTGGGGCTTTTCGAGTCGTTATGCACTTTTGTTTGTTATTATCAATGAGTATAGAGCGGGGTGTTGTCCCGGCTCTAGGTTTGGCATAGTTATGTATCTGTAGAGGCTGTAGACTTATGTGGGAACATAATGTAAGATATGTATGTTCATTCTGACTTGATGGCCCTAACGGCCAAGTCTCTTATATGTATATATAATGCTCCATGATTTCCGCACTTAGCATCTTATGTCTTTACAAGGTGGTGATGATTCTTAGGGTATGCATATGAGGCATGAGTAAAGATTGGTTCTCTCGGTCCTTATCGACTTCGGGTGCCAGTCCACCCGTTGGGATACGGGGCGTGATAAGAGAAAGGCTAAAAATAGCTCAAAGTAGTTAGAAGTCCTATGCAGATGTAAGGAGAAGGGAACTTGAGTCTGCTATTGCTGATTGGGCTTACTTGAAAGTTTTACCCATGAAAGGGATGAAGAGATTCATTAAGAAGGAAAAACTCAGTCCCTGATATGTTGGTCCTTATATGATTTTGGGTCGCTATGACAATGTAGCCTATGAGTTAGATTTGCCTGCAGACTTAACATTAGTGCTTCTAGTTTTTCATGTGTCTTTGTTAAAGAAATGCATTGGTGATCCCGCATTAGTTGTGCCTTCAGATAGTGTGGGTGTAAAAGATAGTATCTCTTATGAGGAGGTCCTAGTTGAGATCCTTGACCATCAGGTTTGTAAGTTATGAAACAAGGAGGTTTCTTCAGTAAGGGTTGTTTGGAGGAATCAACTAGTTGTGGGAGCTACTTGGGAAGAAGAGGTAGATATGATGACCAAGTACCCCCATCTTTTCTCTTCAAATTTAGTTCCAGCTTGCGGTAATAGTTTCCCCTTAATTAATTTTTTCAGTCTCATGTCACTCAGTTATTCCATATCATAGCATATATTCATGAGTTCAGTTCAACCCATGTTTCAGTATAGACTCAGTTATCATGTCATTATTCAGCCCTTAGAAATTCAGGGTTGGGATCGCAACTCTTTCCCTATCTTTTCAGCATAGTTAGTTTTCATTCAGGGATGAATGATCCCAAGAGAGAGATATTGTAACACCTCAAAAATACAAAATAAGATTAGAACCATGCTTCAAGGACATGTAGAACCAAACTTCATGTTTTGGTAGTTAGAGAAGTGAGTTAGACATGTATTAAGACCTCAAGCAACTCGTACCTCATAGCTAAGTTGAAGCCTTCCTTCCCGATTGATTTCTTGTAAAGAATCTTTCTATAGTCAACTTAAAATGAGTATAAATCTTATATTATGAAGTGTTTTTGATCTCAAACCCACAAAATGAAGGGTCTGTGAGTCTTCTTTCAAAAGCCATCCAATTGCTTGTTAATCCAGTTCTGAAGCTAAGAGTTATTGCCATTTTAGTGAAGCACTGTCCAGTAGTGAGATACCATAAAATAACCTATGACCGTAGGTAGATAGTGTGATCATATTATGCCTTCATCTGTATGATGCCCCAAAAACCTAAAAGTTGACAAATATACATCCTAGAAATGAAGGGAACCAACGATCATAGGTAGAACCCACGATCGTGGGTGCGATCGTAGCTTGTAAAGTTTGTTTTGGCTTGGACATTCAATGATGAAACAAGGTGAGATAATGGGGTCACCCCATGATTTATCCCTTTGATTATCTAATGAAGTACAGAGAAGCCACAAAACCAACCACTAGCCTACGAGCACCACCCACGATCAAAGGTAGGTCCCACGATCGTGGGATGGTTCTTCCGTCACACTTTATAGATTCTTCAGTTACATTTTATGAGGGACATTCCAGTCTTTTTTCAATATTTAAAGCCCTAAACTATGTTGTTTAATCTATCCTACAGTTAACTAATCTGCCTAAAATGCCCCAAGTCCCTCATTACTTAGCAATTCAGTCGACACTTAGCCAAATCCAGAGAAAGAGGCAATTTTCTCTTCTCCAAAGCAAGAGCTAGGATTCCTCAATGTTCAAGCTTCAAAGTCTAAGTTTTTACTTCCAGGTAAGTGGGATTTTACCATTGGATTTTCTTCCACCCATTGAGTCTGAAAGTTAGTTCGATTCCTCGGTTTAATTCATCCCTCAAGTATAGGGTTTCCATGAAAAGTATGAATTTCCTTATGTTTCAGTTTCTTGTATTGATTAACCCATGAATACAGGTTTTTGCATGAACTCTAGTATCTTTACATACTCATAACTATGAACTCTCAATATATTTGTAAGTTTGTGATTTTGACTTGAGTTATGAAATTCCCTATTATGTTAAGATTATAGAATTGTCATGACTAGTTGCATTCTTCAGAGATGGCGGGTTATGAACACCTGATGACTTAGGATGTCATGCATTGTTAGTTGAATATTCAATCCTTCAGTTTTCATGATTTAGAATGCTTTCAGATAAAGCACTTATCTTTAAGTTTTAGAACAATAGTCTTTTTGAGTATTTCAGTATGTCAATTTAGTTGGGAGTAGTACTTAGCACCGGAAGGACAATGGTTCATACAACCTAAGTCCCAAACTACATGCCACCATAGGTTAAAAGGATTCTCTCTAGTTGTGAGTGTCTCCCTTTCCTGAATGGGCTCATGAGTGAATTCACTCCAGTCATGGTTCTTACCCTTGGAAACGTATAATACACCCTCCCAACTTAGGTTACAAGTTGGATTCCATATTGCTCACATGGTCTATGTTGGTTATAGTAACTCCACCGTTCAGACTCAGATATTGTATGATCTCGTATTCAGTTTATTCAGTACATTAGTGATCAGTTACATGTTTATTAGTTGGTCATTGAATCAGCTTATATGTATTAGTTCCATATTCAGTTTAGCATCTCATGTTCATCATGTTCAGCTTTATAGATTATAGTGCATATCTCACATGCTCAGAACATTTAAAGTACTGACCACATACTTTCCATTGTTCCATATTGTTTTATAATATAGGTTCAGATGTTCAACATCCAGCTCGTGGTTAGCACGATTCCATAAGTATATCTGCAGCAGAGAGTGGTGAGTCCTCATCTTTCAAGGATGAGATTTATGTTTATTTTCTTTACTTCAATCATTAAGTTTTCAAATAGTTAGAGTTAGCTGGGGGCTTGTCCCAGCAACTCGTCTTAGTAGAGCCTTTCAGACAAACAAACAGTTAGATTTCAGCTTAATAGTTATGTCAGACATTGTTCGTTTTGATATCTCAGTATTGGTATTGGTTTTAATTATTATTTTATCATTTTATTTTTAGCTTCCGCATCAGTGATTCTATATTTATATACAATATTCTTAGTGTCATGCCAGGTTATGGGTTAGCTTGGGGTCACTTGTGACTCTAAGCATTGTGTTACGACTAGGGGTAGTCTCGGGTCATGACAGGGTCAGAATCTTCCTCGAACGAAATAAGTACTCCCTCCATTTAAAAAAGAATGACTTGTTTTGACTTGTCACGAAATTTAAAAAAATAAGAAAGACTTTTGAATATTGTGGTCTTAAATTAAATTTAGGTCAAATGTACCAAAATGCCCTTTAATTTTGTGGTCTTAAACATGCCACATGGAAAGTTGGAATTAAAGTATTGCCAAAAAAGGAAAGGGTCATTCTTTTGACACGGATTAAAAAGGAAAATAGGTCATTCTTTTTGAAACGGAGGGAGTAAATAGTGATAAATAGGTAGATCAAAAATGGATTGTAATCTACCTCGGCCTGAGTTTTCAAAGTAGCATGTTAAGTTTAAAAGACCATAAAACTATAATAAGGGTGTACGACTTTCATTTAAAAATCACAATAAGGGTGTACGACTTCCGTTTAAAAATTGGTTTTTAAAAGTGAAATGTGGGAATAAATCCCTTTTTGGGAAACATTAGTAAAACCAAGGTTTTACTTGGAATTGTTCCACAAACTAAGCGTGAGCGCGTATAAATGTATGCATGCCATCACCAGTATCTAAGCGATAGAAATGTAAGCACTCAAGCGTCTATAAACTGAAATCGTAGCTCTCTTAGAGCATAGAAAACTAACCTGGTATCCAACTAGTCTCGTAACCAAGGCCCTGGGCCCAATAATATACAGATTAATATGAATATATATATATATATATATATATATATATATACATACATATACATACATATATCATAATTCAGAAAGTTAAAGCAGACGAGATGCATCAGACTACTGGGAGAATTTAACCGAGGAATATTATCTTTTATAGAAATATACTACCCCAAATCCCACACGAAGGATTAATTATGTCAATCTAAGGTCATAACAAGTATGTAAGTGATCCTAACACAATCCTACAACTATAGCAAACACTTTAAACTAAGGCTCAAGCTGCTATTCTATACTAAAATCCCCCAAAGAATGCCAAGATGATGAAAGTGATTAGATAACCTTAAATCCATCCTATAAACCCCCACCTTGCATGCAATCAATACAATATATAATCTTATAGAGAAAAGTAGACCGTAGCCTACCTTGTAGCCAACCGCAATCTCGAATCATCCACAAACTGCTCATCTCCACTCCTCAATCTCTGAATGTCGTTGCGCTATCAAATTCATAATCTATATGTTAATACGATTAAAACATGACCCATAATGAAATACCTAGCTTCGAGTTGAGAATCATGTCAAAAATAGGCCCATGGAATTCTAAAATTTAATCTATCACGAAGTCCCTCGAAGGATAAGGAATGCGTGCTTGCAAATTGAGCACAAATGGAGTCCCAATTGGGGATCAAATCAGTTCGTCAAGTCCAAGGATTAAAATCCCCAAAATCAAGAATTTATCGGATTTCGAGGAGGGAAAGGGACACGAAAATGATCGAGAAAAAGACCGAAGAAAGGGACACAAAAATGATCGAGAAAAAGACCAAAGATCATTCTAATATCATTCCTGAGTTCAATTGGATGAATTCCCATTAATTTCCAAGCTCAAGATTGCATAAATGGTGGAGACACGAGTAAAAATGAGTGATAAAGATGAAGTCCAAAAATATATACCGAGTAGTTACCGCTTAAGCGACCACTGAGCCGCTAAAGCGGCAATTGACTGCTAAAGTGGTAGGTACAGCAGGGGTAAGATACTGCTAAAGTGACACTCTTCCAGGTCGCCAAGTATAGCAAAAGTGGCATCTAATCGCTAAAGCAGCTCCTAAGCAGCTTAAGCGGCTGGACCAGCTACCAAAAACTAGAAATTTTACTAAATCCAAATGGACTCCGACTGGGTACTCGATTTTCATTTGAAATCTCATGCACACAAACAAACTACGCTACCCAACCAAATTCTACATTCCGGACTCAACGGAACTATCAAAATTTCTATTCGAGGTCATTCCGACAAAAAATAGGTCCTACATCCAAGGTTCCATTTTCAATTTCCAACCAATAGCCCAAAACAAGCTTGGAAGCCTTGGGACCCATACCAAGGGTCCCCCTAGCCTAAAATCAATATTCTGGAGTTGACAAAGCTATTGGAATCATCATCCAAGGATGTTTACTAGAAGTCAACATAGGAAAATAGGCTTAAAACCCAAATGAACTGCTCGAGAACCAAATTGACTGTCCCAGCAAGCCATAAATGACCTGTAGCCACTATGGGAAAGTAAAAAACATAAAAAATGCACAGAAATAGAGAATATAACCTTGTGGGTCATTAAAACATCCATTACTGAAAGGAATTTCGTCCTTAAAAGTCAAGGATGAGATAGAGCCTGAAAGATCAAATGAACGAGGTACTGGGCTCACATGCCCCGCAAAGCTCCCCACATAACCGCCAAGGCCAAACAATGCTTCCAAGGGATTTTGATAAATGTATCCTTATTACACTCACTTTTATACTCTATTTTTCAAAATAACCACTTTGAGTCTCCAAAAGAACTACGCTCGGCTAGAGTATGCATGTAACACCCCGTACTTTTCTAACCTTACTTACACCCCGTACTTTTATAACCTCACTTGATACCTTGGGATCATATCTACATAGGTGTTGAGATGCCATGAATATGTGTTTTATAGTGTTATTGGTGAAACATTTGATATCGGACTTAACATGTGCGATTAGACCTTCGTAGGAGGTGTTTTGTGATTTCGTGATGCATTTGGGTGATGCCCCGCACATGTTCTAACCTCATTTGTTGACTTTAAGTCATGTTTACTTGATGGTTAAGATCACTAAGTAAGTATTTTGTAGTGTTTTGATAAGGGATTGGACGATACGCAACCATTGGATTAGTGGCCGAAAAATTCAGCAATGTGCTGAAACTTGCGCCACTACCCTGTTTCAGGGGTGTGGCGCAAGCCACCTGCAGTCTGAAGATTCAGAGAAGGCTGTAAACTTGCGCCAAAGCCTGCTTTGTAGCTAGTGGCGCAAGGCAAAAATTTTGTGCCTTTCCGGACCCGTTTTGTAACGCAATTCTACGACGCTTCTTGGATGGTTTCTTTTGGTTCTTTGGAGTTCTTTGAACATTGTTAAATCTTCAAACACTTCAATACACTCCTACATACTCCTACATGATCAAATCATGAAATGTGAATAGTGACCCAAAAATGTCCAATGAAGTCAAGGGCGACTAGAATTCCTATTTTTGCGATCGAAACGACGAATGAGAATCTTTTAAGAGAATATTGTCGTGGCATCATGGAATTATGTAAACATGAAATATATGGTGAATAATACATGGAAGTTGATGGGTTGAATGGATATGTCATATTGGGCTCAAATTAAAGCCCAAAAGTGGAAGAAAGACTTGGCCCAAATGGGTCAAATGACCCATTCTTCCATTTGACCTTCTAGAACACTATATTAAATGATAAAGAGTGGATAAGGATGGACTCAAAAGCTTATAAAAGGGATCAAAAATCTGATTTTATCCATTATACACACACATGTATTTCATATTTTTCCAAAACATTTCAAGAAACCCCTTTTGGCTCTCAAAACCCTAAGTCCACTTTTGGAGAAGATCATCACTATTCAAGCTTGGGTAAGTGTTTATTATTATGGTTTAACATATTATATGCATGGGATATTATGTATATTATGCTAGTTGTGTTGGCAAGGTGATGAAAGTGTATTTTTGCTTTTGGTGACGGATGTGCTATCTTGGTAATTTGAACTTGAATTAGGCCTTGTGCCTTTGATGAAAAAGCATGGTATGGACAAAATATGAACATGTATGGTGTTATTTTTGGTATTAAACTTGTTCTTGTCTATAAGTGGAAATTGTGGGATTTTGGCCGATATGTGTTATGAGTTGTATTAAGGTCATTTGATGGGTTATTTGTGATGTGTGATGGATAAGAAAGTGTAAAGGAGAAGTGTTGTGGTAAAATGTATCAATTATCACGTATTGGTCAATGTTGGGAATATTATGGAATTTTTGGAATAATAGTATGATCAATGGTTTTGTCAAGGGGAAATGACATGTTTAAAGGCAAACATTTAACTCATTGACATGGTATGCATTTGTAAAGTAATTGGTGGTTAATGTAAATTTCGTTATGTATTTATGTTGTAGAGTGACACATAAAGAAGGAGAGGGCTTATTGTGTACGCATCGAAGGTTGTATATTCGTATTGCGAATCCAAGGTATGTAAGGTTACTTTGTCCGTATCTTTCTGCGGCAAATAGTGTCCATATTGACATGTCACTAGTCCTATCCCGAAATATGTTAAGGTATACGATATTCGTTTATCAATAGTCATTGTCATATATTTCCTATTCATGGATCATTTGTGAATCTCATGTCTCCTATTTGGTTAATGGTCCGAAAGCTCAAAGTAAGGGTATGTTCCAATGTTCCAATAGTGAGTATACTTGTGTCTCTTGTTCATGGATTATTGTCCAATGGTTCCAATGGTATCATGGTGCTAGTAATGTTATATTTCTCATGATGTTTATTCACATGTCTTTCACTCATTGGTTAATGATTCAAAGCTTCCAACAATGTTATGTTCCAAAGTTCCAAAGTGATGTGATGACTATCAAAGTATCAATCTCAAAGTAATGAACAAAGTAATGCAAATGTGGTCAATGATCAAGTACGGGTGGCAAGTCTACGGGCGTAAGCCTAGTTCGACTCGATCCCGAGGTATGGATTTATGGGTGGCAGGTCTAGGGGCATAACCCTAGCTCGACCCAATCCCGATGCATTGATGTATGGGTGGCAAGTCTAGGGGCATAAGCCTAGCTCGACTCGATCCCAACACGATGATATGATATGAAAAGACCCACTGATCAGTCGGGGCCCGGGTACATTGTGATATGTAATGACAAGTGAGCATTGAATGTAAAGAAAGTAACAAAAGTAATGAAAGCAATCCACATGGTTTCCAAAATGCAACATGGTGACTTATTTACATTGATTAGTCATTTGTATTTGAGTTCATTGAGATATTCATGTGTTGTACAGTTTCATCTGAGCCTTGCATACTCAGTACTTATTTCGTACTGACCCCTCTCGGGGAATTTACCTTACTTGCTGCAGGCGTAGGTACCAGTAGGCCTCCCCAGTAGATTGCCCGTGTTAGCGGTTCTTTGGTGAGCTCCAGCTCATTAGGGGCTTCTCCGAGTCAGAGTATATATATGTTTTGGTATTGTACATATTGTGAAAAGCAGGGACTTGTCCCGACTTATGGTTCATTTTGGTCAATGCTCTTGTTAGAGGCTTTTGTAGACGGATGTGGGTGTATCAGTGTAAATGACATATGTTGTTTTGACTGGATGGCCTCAACGGCCCAGTTTCGCATATGTATATATATATATCATGTTCCATGACTTTCATTGTTGGTCTCTATAGCTGTTATGTGTTTATGGGTTTCTATGGCATGCATACGACTGTACATAGGCAAAGGTTGGTTCTCTCGGGCCTTATCGGCTACGGGTGCCAATCATGTCTCGATTGGATTCGGGGCGTGACAATGCAAGGCCCAAACCAAAGCATACCGACATCACACCAATATGAGAACAACTAAGTGAATACTCGACCAGGCTAAAGGTAATCCAATGTATGGACCATACAACTAACTCCAAACTCTAAATCTAACATTCTCTTGTCTTTCCAAACCTGCTGTCTACTCTGAACTACACAGAATGTCTCCAGCATCATCTGAGTCCTGTCTATATAATCACATCACTACCCTCAAAAGAATGACACTGACCCACCGAAGATCCATACGGGCAAGCATATGAATGATGCCTCATAAGGTTCCACCTGAATACTCAAATAGTGGTGAATAATGTCCATAATATCTGCCAAAACCCAAAATTGGTTCCAATGACCCTTGAAATTGAAAACATCAGTCCGAAGAATGGCCTCCAGAACCTAACGGCCTCTAGAACCTTAATAATCCACTCTAACTGAACATCAATCAAAGGGTAAAAAGCCACCCTAAACTCAACTCAGATGCCCATCTCCCACTAAGTAGAATTCTAAAAAGCTTGACATAAACTAAGAACCAAGGTCAAAAGTAGTGAAAACCAATACCATGTGCCAGCAAACCATCCCTGGAACATCCATCTAAGTCAATCTCTTTGAACTAAATAAAACTAAATTGGTAGGTAGTGAGTAGGCCTAGTCAGCCTGTCGATGATACCTCAACTGAATCAAACCTTGAAACGTAGTCTGCAATCAAGTTATGCAATCCATATTTATAAGCTTAACACCGAAGACGAACCACTTAGCCTTAATTTCCCAAACCAATCTCACTGATGAACAAGTGTTTGAACACAGAAGCTAACAGAACTCTCAGACCATCATCCGAAAGAGTCAAAATCACAACTGTAGCTAATAAGTCCTCGAGAATGTCATAAACCCAATCCAATCTCACCTTCAAAAACTAAGAATATACCCAAAGGTTCCACAAGAGTTGAAGCTAAGGTGCCGCTAAGGAAAACAATCACAAATGAGTCATATCACGGGCAAAACATATGATCAATCAAATCTGCACCTACTGTGGGGCATCAATAAAGCCATAACATAACTACAAACTCACGGGAACTGGAAAAAGTCCTAGTGATGGGCAAACCTCAAGTAACTTAGAGAATATGGTCACTGCTATGCATTCCGTAGAGTCACACCCTTTGGTTGCCAAAAATGGATACACAAGATCATACAACCATCTTTCTTTTTCATACAGTAAGCGAAAACATACCACAAAGTCACACTAGGTTGAATGTCATGACTCAAAAGTCGAGGTCATGATGTCACCTACTTTGGACTAGCCTTAGTAGGTAAGCCAAATCCCACACAAGAAAGGACAATCAAAAATAAGAAACCCCCCCCCATAAATGCGACACTTCTAGAATAGAGTCAAGCCATAATATGTAAATAACATAAACTTCAAACGAAATACAATAAATTGTAAAATACTAGTGTCATAAGTGGGAAGAGCATCTAATACAAAATCTAGAATCTAAAATACAAGAGTTTGTCTCCGAACATAAGTAATGACATAATAGAATAAGAGGAGATCTAGAATTAGCCCCAGACTCTGGAGCACACTACTACCTCAAAAAGTCAAGCTACCATGGCATGAGATCAGCCACTATGGATCACACTCAAACTGGGATCTGTATTGAAAGGGCACAAAAGTAGGAGTGAGTATAGTCCACTTGTACTCAGTAGGTTTCATAGGCCGACTGAGCAAAGTAGAAAACTAAACAAGTAAAGTATACTATGAGCACGTACCACTTGAAAATAGAAAAGTCCTAAATGGTAGCTCACACTGTCTCCACCACAGTTCTACAATATCTAGTCAAAAGAAAAAGTACACACGAAATATATGTATAAGACGAACTAAGTACACGTCAATGAGTAGATAAAAGAAACACGAAAGATGCTAATACAATGACAATAATGGTGGGACTTTTGTATACACCTTCCAAGCCTCAATGCTTCAGGACAGGACCCATGGGGGATTCACAACCCATATTCTTTTATAATCTCAATCTTATGTCTCAATCAACCCTACCGACATATTTCTTGGTATATGCATTTTATAAAGTGTCTCACTTTCTTACAAAATCAATATTTCTCAATCAACCTTACCGGCACATCCCTCGGTATATGCATTTTATAAAATGTCTCAGTTCTATAAAAATAAGTGTTTCTCAGTGGTACCAATCTCATGAACATGTATAGATGAAATGACACTGTAATGCTCACAACCAAACCGTATGGAGATAATGATCAATTCAATACAGGTATGAATGAGCTCAGAATCAACTCAGTATGTCAATAATTCATGATATTAGCCTCGCTCGGCACCACTAGTATGAATAGAAGCAATTAATGCACAAATAAGGCCTATAATCTCAAATAAAGCCCTCGCACGGGCATCACAGTAATAATATCTCTTAAGTCAATAACAATATACAAATAAGCCCCCACACGAGCACACAATAATAATAATAATATTCTTGAAAATAGAACTTCCATGAGTAATTCCCTATCCCACAACATGGTTTACGTGAATGGTTAACTACCCAGCCCAGTCTGAAAAAAGTTAAGCCATAACCTACCTCGAAGAGCCAAAAATCCAAGTCTAGACCATTCAATGCGGAGCCTTTCCCTTTTGAACAGTCTCAGAATGAGCTAAATCTATCAAAAGCATAATCTACGCATCAAAAGAAAGCTAATGATACCCATATCGACTATATTTAAAATGGGTCCAAAAATAGCTCAAAAAATAAGTTCAAAATTAAAAGGGGTAAAATTAGAATTTTATTTTTGAAACATGTTTTCCATATCCATAAGATTCTACAGCTGAAAACCCATGCAAAAATGAGTTGAAATTGTTGCTCAAATCGAGAAAACCATTTTATGAGTTTACCAAAAAAATCCCCAATTTCTAGTTTGAAAACAAGATTTAAAGGTGTTTATGAAGATATAATTATTAGGAATTAATGGAAATAAGAGTTTGGAGCTTACACAAGCACGAATGGTGAAGAAAACCCTAGAAATCACCTCTCCCTGAAGCTCCAAGGTCCAAAAATGGTGAAAATCTTGAATATAGAGTATTTATATTGTTCTATGAACAGTACCTCGCGAACGCGGTCAAACCTTCGCATTCACGAGGGTCAACAACCACCAGGCCATTAAATTGTCCTTTGCGTTCACGGTCAGCCTCTCACATTCACGGAGGCTGATGACCCAGACACATCCCATTCGTGACGGTCCGATCGCATTCACGATGAAGCAAAATACCCGACCCGATCTTGATAACCCTTTGCGATCGCAGCCACCACTTCGCGATTATGATGAAGGAGATTTTCCTTCTCTCCATTTATGGCTAGGGGCCTGCATTTACGAAGAAGGGTTCATGCACCAAAAAATCAGTTGTGCAATAGCTGAAACTATAACCTCCAATTTCTGAATGGACCCTCGTGATTTGTTTAGGACCCCACAGAACTAAAACTTATATGCTACTAGGATAGTTTTGACATTTCAACTCAATGGTACCATTGGATTTTCAAAAAAAAAGATCATTTATAATAATTCAACCCCCGAGACCCCTTTTCGGCTTATTTTACTAGTTTTTGTCACAAGGGTCAATATAAGAAATAAAGGATCCTAAACCAAACTAACCATACTACTAACCTAAAATCAACATTGCAGATCTAATGGAACTGTCCATGTTGCCATCTGGCGCTCAAAACCCAAAATATTGATTGAAGTCAAACTCATGGATTTTAAAGCCTCTAAGAGTCTCAAACTTTCCCAAATCACTTCTGAATGCGTCGGGGACCGTACCAACCATCCCTACAACTCACAAATAGTAAATAAAAACTATGAGGAAGGGTAAAATGGTCAAAATACATAAAAAAGGAAGAATCATAACTAAGGTTGTTACACCGATCAAATCCTGCAATGAGTAGCCATCAAAACCACTTATCTAAACATCCCCCAACTCAACCAAACCATGAACATCATCATAGAAAGAACTGAGTACTTGATTCAACATCAGTACCCAAGATCAAGACCACTACCAGGTGATGAACCAGACAAATTGAAAAAATGAACCTCACGTACCAACCTCACCTTACTAACAGAAAAAGGCCAAGCAACTTAGGTAGCCATCTAAGCCAAGCGGACAAGAATCGCAAGAAAAAGAGATACTAACCTGATAATGCTAGTCTAACCATCTATCAAATAATGATCAATAACAATTAAGGTGATAACAATAGTAAGGGCATATTGTACAAGTGGCATGAAAAGAAGACAAACAACCAAAATTCCAGAATCATATCATAAGCCACTAAGCCAAAAAGGGAATTTACCCAAGCGCGACACCCCAAGGTAATTACAAAATGGATCTACTCGATCCACTGCTAAAAACAAATCATCTATGGGGGTAGTTGTACATTCATAACCAAAATAAAGATCTCACGATTACTATATAACAAACAACAAAATAGGAAGACAAGTATGGGTATAAAAACCCAAATCAAAACAAAATAGAATGTTAAAGGATAAGAAATTCGGAATCATACCTATGACAGCTGCACCCGAAGTCTCAGTTGCTGGCCTACCTGAACAAGCACATAATTGATCATGTCTAACCCCAAACTAAGCATCCATACGACCACCTAAAATATCTAAGGCACTGCCTCTGACCGAAGGTACCACATCCCTAAGAGACTGATTCGGCAACGCTAGCTCCCAATGATCCTATGCCAGGACACTCCCTATAGAAATGAGTACTCTCCCTGCAATCATAACAAACCTTAGAAGCTTTATCCTGGAAAGAAACACATGCTGACCTTGATTGGATGACCAACTCACACCTGGGCACTTCTTAGACTAATGACCAACCTATTCTTAATCATAACACCCTCCAAAAACTCTATGATGCGACGTACCTGCTGACCCAGAGCAATTGTCATAACCTGAAGACCTAAATCGAGGACCCTGTGATGCCGGACTAGGAGTCTGCCCACTGTGACCACCATGACCTGTCTGAGAACCACCTATAATCTAAGGTGCTACCAGTACGGACCTAGTAGGCTGAGAGTGATGGTGGCCTCTACTGGTAGGATCCCTGCCTCCAGACAGAATACCACTGAGACTATACTGATGGCGGGCGGGCCCTCTTACCGCTACCTCCATATGTCTCAATACATGCCCACTCTAAAGTCCTCGTGTGATCAACTACCTGGAGTAAGGTAGACCCAGCTGCAATTAAAATCTTTGATGCCAAACGGAGTGGTAGAGTTAATCCTCTGATAAATCTCTTCATTATCTTATGCTCTACAGGAAATAACATAGAAGTATGCCTGGCCTACTCAAGAAACCCTATTCATACTCTAAAACTGATAAAGAACCCTGCTGAATACCTATAAACCCAACTCTAGCCTGAGAACCACTTGGTGTACAGGACACCATCTTCGCCTGTGGTGTATCCTTGAAAAGGCTTGGTATCCCTAACCTAGTATCTTAAAGAACTAAGGAAGTCATAAACCCTATTGGATCTTGGGCTAATCCCAAAACCTCTAGCTGACGCTGTGGATTCACAATACCAAACTCTAACTGCCTAGTCAGACCCTAAACAGAAACTCAGGTAACACATGCAAAAGTGCCATCCGTGTCTATCTACAACCTCATGCTATCCATATGAGAAGGAGTGGAGAAATTAGAAGTACATAAAAGTTGATAGAAGTTTGTACACATGATAAAGAATCAAGAAATGGAATTTCCTAGGAATACCCCATATTCTTCTTAAGATAGGATACAGATGTCATCGTACCGATCCGCAGGACTCTACTAGGCATTTTGCTCTCATATCAATAACACCGGTGAACCTAGGCTATAAAACCAAACTGTTACGACCAAATTTCTCAGATCATGATGGCACCTACTATAACCCACCAGTAGGTAATATGACCCATAGCCCGATAAGGTGAGTAATAAGATAACAAGAGAAGAAGGTAACCAAAAGCAAATAAAAGGAATAAGAGAACCAGAAGAAAACATATATCCCTGAAGACCTGGTAAGGTTAGTATATGAGCCACTGGCAAAATAAGAGTACAAGGTAAACATAATATATATATAGAAAACCATCTCTGAAATACAAAATAATAATCAGTCCAACAAAAGAGAGAGAGAAGGATCAAGTATGGATACCAGAAGCTCACTCCAAATCTTTGATCCATGACAACTCCACACAATGCACAGGTCAGCAGTGAGAACTCGTACTATGATCTGCAGGGTGCAAAAGTGTAGTATGAGTACCAAACATGAGGTACTCAGTAGGCATCAACCGACTAAGCTCTATAGATGTATAGTGCAAGTATAAATAACATATAAGACAATAATATACATTACAGGCAACTAACTAAGAAATGAAATACGATTAGGATAAAGGAGAAATAGAGATACACCACTATATTCTACAAGTAACTAAGGATGGAAGTGTTATACAGTATAAATAGTTAGAGATGAAGGTAATATACAATAGTAGTAATGAAGGAAGAATGTGATATACAATAAGAATTGCTAGAGAAGAAAGAGATATACGATAGTACTATATAGGTAGCTAAACACAAACGTAATAACCTGAGGGAGCTAGCCTAAAAACCTAAAAATTTATGAGGATTATAAACAAGAAGGGAGCTAGCTTTGGCACAATTAGAACATCTAACCCGAAATATGAACAATCACTAGGTAGTCTAATAACAAGACTTATAATATCAAAGGGGAAAGGAAATTGAAAGCGTACTTACAACCTCGGGTACAAATCCATAGCCATCCTTCCACAAACTAAATAATAATAACCAAAAAATAATACAATTGGCTAAACCCAAAAAAACAATAACCAGACCAAACCCCCATAAGACCAGTAGGTAAGAGCAACAAACAATCAATCTGGTGATAGGCAATGCATATGAATGAATGAATGCAAAGTAAATCCAATATTACCATACCAACTGAGTGCCATATCGTACCAAGTATATACACCTTCTTCGACTCGTCGGCATGCAAGGCAGGACCTATGTGGTACCCCATCTTCTAGCACTTGGTTTCCAAACAGAGAGGCCTATAAAGGACTCGGGATATCAGTATATACTGCCTGGTCTTGAACATGGACTTCTAATAATCAACCAAGATAAATCTGCTCTATCTGGTATCAAAGATAAGTAAGAGCATAATAAGTGCTCAAAATCGATCCTAGACTAAATAAGTAGAAATTCGTACAATCCAGTGCCCGCGATCAAACTGAGACTGAATAACGTAGAATAATGTAGAAAGGGTAAATATCTTTCTCGACTGGAATAACTAAATAGTGATAAATGGGACGATTAATAATGGACCAAAATCTACCTCAGTATGAGTCTCCAAAGTAGTATTTTAAGTTTCAAAGACGATAAACCAACAATAAGGGTGGTACGACTTCCATTTAAAAATTGGTTTTTAAAAGTGAAAAGTTGGAATAAATCCCTTTTTGGAAAATAGTAGTAAAACCAAGATTTACTTGGAATCATACCAATGCGTGAGCATGTATAAATGTATGCATGCCATCACTGGTATCCAAACAATAGAAATGTAAGCACTCAAACATCTATAAACTGAAATCATAGCTTTCTCAGAGCATAGAAAACTAACCTGGTATCCAACTGGTCTCATAACCAAGGCTTCGGTCCTAATAATATATAGAGTAGTATATATATATATATATCATAATTTAGAAAGCAAAAGAAGATGAGAGGCATCATACTACTGGGAGAATCTAATCGAGGAATATCGTCTTTTATAGAAATACACTACCCAAATCCCATAGTAAGGATTACTAATGTCAACCTAAGGTCACAACAGGTATGTAAGTGGTCCTAACACAATCCTATAGCTATAGCAGGCACTCTAAACTAAGGCTCAAGTTGCTATTCGATGCTAAATCCCCCAAGGAAGGTCAAGACGGAAAAAACGATAAGATAACCTTAAACCTATGCTATGAACCCCCACCCTGTATGTAAGCAATACAATACTCAATCTCATAGAGAAAAGTAGACCGTCTCTTACCTCGTAGCCAAACTGCAGTCTCGAATCATCCATGAACTGTTCGTCTCTATTCCTTGATCTTTGAATGTCATCACCCTATCAAATTCATAATCTACATGTTAATACGATTAAAATAAGACCTATAATGCATTACTAAGCTCCTAGCTGAGAATCAAGTTGAAAATTAGCTCGTACATTCCGCTAATGAAATTTCAAAATTGAATCCGTCATGAGGTCCCTCGAAGGACAAAGAATGCATGCTAAAAAATTAAGCACAAATGGAGTCCCAATTGGGGCTCAAACTAGTTCTTCATGTCTAAGGATCAAAATCCCCAAAATCAAGAATTTACCAAATTTTGGGGAGGGAAAGAGACATGGAAAATAGTGGGAAAAAGACCAAGGATCGTTCAAGTATCATACCTGAGTTCAATCCCATTAATTTACAAGCTCAAGATCCCAGCTATGGAGGAGAAATGACCTAAAATAAGTGAACGAGATGAATGCCAAAAATATATACCCAGCAGTGATTAAGCAACCACTAAGCCACTAAAGCAGCTATTGCTAAAGGGGCAAATGATCGCGAAAACGACAGGTGCAGCAGGGGCAAGATTCCACTAAAGTGACACCCTGGTTGCTTAAGCGACATCCGCTAAAGCCCTTATACCGCTAAAATGGTACTCTGCTAGGTAACCAAGTACCTCTAAAGCGGCTGCACTAGCTTCCAAAAACCAAAAAATTTAATAAATCCAAATACACTCCGACCGGGTGCTTGGGATTTATTTGGAACCCCGTACATAAGACAAATTATGCTAACCAACCAAATTCAGTATTCTGAACTCAATGAAACCATCAAAATTTGCTTCTGAGGTCATTTCAACAAAAAAGTGGTTCCCACACCCAAGGTTTCATTTTTACCAATTTCCAACTAATAGCCCAAAATAAACTCGAAAGCCTCGGGACTCAGACCAAAGGTTCCCCTAGCCTAAAATCAACATTCTAGAGCTAACAAAACTGTCAAAATCATCACTCAAGTCCATTTACTAGAATTTTTGATTGAAAACCAATTTTTTAACTTCAAAAGCTCCAAAATAGGGAAATAGGCTTAAAACCCAAACGAACTACCCAAGAACCAAATCGACAATCTCGATAAGTCATAAATGACCTGTAGTCGCTTTGAAAAAGTACAAAAAATAGAAAACATGCAGAAATAGAGAAAATGACCTAAAGGGTCATTACATACAGATCATATCTTAGTCAATTGTTATTTTCCTTGGTGATGGATGCATTGATGCGACAAATTCAAGGTGAGGTACCCTGGTTTATGTTATTCGCAAATGATATAGTTCTGATTGATGAGACTCACAACATTGCTAACACTAAGCTACAGGTTTGGAGACAAACTTTGAAGTTTAAAGAATTCAGGTTGAGCATGACCAAGACAAAATACTTGGTGTCACGACCCAAAACCCAAGGCTGTGATGGAACCTACCCACCCCCCATGGTAGGTAAGCCTCACTAAATAATCATGGAATTAATCGAAAATAAAGATAATAAATAGAAAAATTACACAATAATAATAAAAGATAGATCCTTCAATCACAATTCAAAAGAGCTGAAATTACAATCAAACCCCAAGACTCAGTATCACGAATACAAGAGTAACTCAATTATCAAAAAGGAATTTCAAGTAACCACATCACTGTCTTTGGTAATAAATAAAGACATGATATAATAGATGAAGCCTTGAGACATCTCCAATCAAAAAAGCTCACCATGACTCTGAACTCCTCAGATATGCACGATTAACACCCCAAGGGAAGCACTCATACTAAGATCTGCATCGAAAATATATAGAAAGTAGGAGTGAGTGGGGTCCACATATACTCAATTGGTATCATAGTCAGACTAAGCTCAAGTGGAAAACTATATCGAGTAAAGAATACTATTAAAGTAAATACACCTGCACACAAAAAGTCCCAGCAGTTCAATATCACAAAAAATACACAATATATCTCAATCACTATATCAGACCAAAGATATCATGCAATGCTATATAGTGACATGGGATGAAATGCAATGTCATAGAATATCGATATGCACCTTTTGAGCCTAAACTTCCAAGAGAGGACCCGTGGGGAATTCGCGATATTTATATACCATACCCAGACTCGAACTGATACTTTCATATATATATATATATATATATATATATATCATGATCCAAACTAAAAACAAATAAAAACAACAACATACTCAGTGTATTCCCATAGAGTGAGGTCTAGGGAGGGTAAAGTGTATGCAGTCCATAGCACTATCTCAGATGAAGTAGAGAGGCTATTTCTGATAGACCCTCATCTCAGGATAAATAACAGTATAAAAAGCAAAAAAATGAAAACCAACAACAAAATGGGGTAACACACTACTATATAATAAAAGAAACAAGACACCCACAGATTAATACTATGAACCATCTATTCAAAAATCACAAACATCACCAAAACACCACGAACAAGAAACTACAAGATACATACATAACACTATGACTACAGCTATATCTACAAACCAAACACCTCTCCCTACTAGTAAGGACGCACTCCTACCCACTAACCTTCTACCCTAACCCACGCCCTCCACACCTTTTTATCAAGTCATGTCCTCCGTAAGCTGTAACTACTCCATGTCATACCTAATCACTTCCCTCCAATATTTCTTTAGCCTACCTTTACCCTATCTAAAACTATCCATAGCCAGCCTCTACACCTCCATACTGGGGCATCTGTGCACCTCCTCATCACATGCCCAAACCATCTCAACCTTACTTCCCGCATCTTGTCTTCCACCAAAGCCACTCCTACCTTCTCTTGAATAATCTCATTTCTAACCCTATCCGTCCTAGTAAGTCTACACATCAATATCAACATCCTTATCTCCGCCACCTTCAACTTTTGGATATGGGAGTTCTTAATAGGCCAACACTCCGCTCCATACAATATAGCTGGTCGAACTGCCACTCTGTAGAACTTACCTTTAAACTTGGAAGGTACCTTCTTATCACACAAGACTCCCGAAGCGAGTCTCCATTTCAACCACCCTACACCAATACGATGTATGATATCCTCGTCAATCTCTTCATTCCCCTGAATCATAGACCTAAGATACATAAAACTATATCTTTTTCGAATGGACTGAGAATCTAACTCCACTACCACGTCAGCCTCATGCAACAAATCACTAAACTTACACTCCAAGTACTCCATATTGGTCCTACTCAACCTAAACCCTTTAGACTCTAGGATCAATCTCTAAACCTCCAACTTATTACTAACTCCTCCCTGAGTCTCGTCAATAAGCACTACATCATCAGCAAATAACATATACTAAGGCACCTTCCTTTGAATATGCCACGTCAATACATCTATCACCCAGGCGAATAAAAATAGACTATGAGTTGATCCCTGATCTAATCATGTCAAAATAGAAAAGTGATCTGAATCTCCTCCTACCATCGTCACACGAGTCTTCCCTCCGTCATACATATCCTGAATTGACCTAGTGTATTCCACCTTTAACCTCCAAGCACCTCCACACAAATCCATGGGGACTTTGTCTTATGCCTTCTCAAGATTGATGAACACCATGTGCAAGTCCTTCTTTCTCTCCCTATACTGCTCCACTAATCTCCTCACGAGATAAATGGCCTCGATAGTCAAGCGACCTGGCATGAAACCAAATTGATTCTCAGAAATAATCAAAATCTTCCTCAGCCTTAACTCTACCACCTTTTCCTAAACCTTCATAGTATGACTCAACAACTAGATACCCCTATAGTTTACAACTCTGAATGTCCATCTTGTCCTTATATAATGGAATCATCATACTCCATATCCAAGCTTTAGACATCTTTACCATCCTATAAATGATCTTAAACAACCTTGTCATCCACTCCATACCTGCCCCTCCAGTGCTCTTCCAAAAATCCACTGGAATCTCATCTGGCGCAGTCACCCTACCTCTACGCATCCTAGAAAAAGCTCCCTTGACCTCCTCAACCTTAATAAGCCTACAATAATCATAATCACGACACTTATCTGAGTGCTCCAAGTCCCTCATCACTAAAACTTTGTCCCCCTTATTGTTCAAAAATCTATGAAAATAAGATTGCCCTTCCTCCTAATGAGGGCGTCATCCACCAAAACTTTGCCATCCTCTCTCTTGATGCAGTTCACTTGGTCAAGGTCACGAGCCCTCTACTCCCTAGCTTTAGTAATCCTATACAACTTCTTATCCTCGTCTTTCTTCTCTAAAGCTACATACAAGCTCTCAAATGCTGCTGTCTTGGCCGCCGTACCCGTTAACTTAGCCTCTCTCCTAGATAACTTATACTCCTCCTTATTTTTCCACTACTCATCATCATCCTTGATCTCCACTAAATTCACATAAGCTACCTTCTTAGTCTCCACCTTCCTCTTAACTTCTTCGTTCCACCACTAGTCCCCCCGGTACTTGTCAGATCGGGCTTTTGAGACACCCAACACCACTCTAGATGTCTCCTTGATACAACTGGCAGTCGTCTGCCATATACTATCCATATCTCCTCTACTCTGTTAAGCCGTAATAGTCATTAACTTATCCCCTATCTCCAAAGCACTGGCCAAAGTCAAGCTACCCTACTTAATCTTAGGTTGATCTTCCACACCCCTCTTCTGTTTGCTCTTCTTGATCTCCAAGTCCATCACCAGAAGCTTATGTTGGGTCGAAAGTTTCTCGCTAGGTATAACCTTACAGTCTTTACATAACACTCTATCACCCTTCCTGAGGAGCAAAGACTCAGAAGTAAAATCATTCATTTATTTTACAATTAATGTCTTTCAATTATACAGATCTATGAATAATGAAATGAATGATTATACATGTACATAATAATGGCAAACTCTAATATAATTCCAAAAGCATAAAATCAGCCTAATAAGAATCAAGTATGGGTTAACACTCCAAAAATCTCAGTGAATCACAACACAAGGCCCCACACAATATCACATCGATGAAATCCATCTCAAATAACTACCAAAGTCAACACAAGCCCCCACACGGGCATTACAATAAATAAAGTTCAAATCACTACCAAAGTCAATACATGCCCCCACATAGACATAGAATAATAAGAGTCAGTTTAAATCACTACCAAAGTCAACATAGGACCCCCCTCCCCCCTCCCCCCCCCCAACAAAAATATGATTCAACAAAAATAATGTAAAAACTGATAAATTACCCATCCCATAACTTGCTTTACATAATAAGTTCCCAGCCAAGCTAATTATGAAGAAAGTTAAGCCATAACCTGCCTCGAAGCCAAAAAAATACACCAAAAAATCACCACCAAAAATAGCTTTTCTTCTAAAACAGCCCCAAATCACCTTGAATCTTTCAACAACAAAATCTACACGTGAATACAAGTTCAATGATGTCCCTATTGATATTCTTTTATTCCAGGTCCAAAAAGTCACCCCAAAAATCAATAGCAAGAATAAAATGCAAAACTAAATTTTTTACAGAAAATCAATTTGCCCATATCCAAAAGTGTTCAAACATGAAATTCCATCCGAAATGGAGTTGAAATCAAGTTACAAATCGTCAAAATTCCATTATTCCACTTTATCGAGAAAACTCCAAATTTTCATGTTCAACTGTGGTTTAAAATGAGAAAATTTTGTGAATTTATTTCAAATCAATTTACCCATACTACAAGGACCTTAAATTCCAAAAATCAACAAAAAACCATCACAAATTGACCCTCAAATCAAAAACTTTTGATTTCTTAACTTTGGGATTTCAAATCTCAACTTTTTGAATCAAAATCATGAAAAATAAAATGAGTAATTATGAAAAATGAGAGTAGAAACACGTACCAAATGATTATATGAGAAAAAGGCATTAAAAATCACCTCAATCGGAGCTTCCTAGCTCAGCAAAATTAATTTTTAGTAAATGAACAAAGGGTGAAATTTATACAACGATATTGGTCACTTAAAGCACCAAAATCTGATCACTAAAGGTGTGCACCAGCACCTTTTTGCACCAACAATCATATTTTCACTAAAAAGGCCATAAATCCCTCATACGGCGACAAAATGCATCGATTCTTTTTTCTATAATTCTTAACTAATGATATGGATATGCTCATCCAATTGAAACTCAATTTCACGCATGTTTGACCAGTTAGATAAATTTTTTACTCGTTAAAGAATTATTTAATATTCTACGATAAAAACCCGATTTTGACTTATCGAAGTTACACCAAAATTTTCAGATCAGTCCTATAATTCATGCTTAAGATTTAGAAGTCTCAGAATAAATTTTTGATCTTTAGAACTAATAACGGAAATTTTAGTCGATAGAGTTTTACTTAAACAAGGCCAAAGCACCCAAAATATTTAAAAATTCACTTGAAACTAATCCAGATTCTTCCAAACATAAACTAAATATGCTACTAGCTTAAAAATGACATTCTGGATTCAATGGAATCATCAAATTTACCAACGGATCTCGTTATCAATAAATATTAACCGAATTCAACTCTAGGCATAAATATCTAACATCTCATCTAAATGTTCAAAACTCGTTCAATAGCCTCAAAAACTGAACCAAACCTTCAACTAGACTAAAAATCACCCTCTGGACCTAGTGAAGTCGTTGAAACTTAAAAATTACCTTTCTAACCGTAAACATTAACTTTGGTCAACTCTCTTAAGTTTCCAACTTTTAAAACTCAAAAACTCTTTTAAAACTCATCTGGTTGCCTCGAGACTTGAGCCAATATCCTACTAACCTAAAATTTATGTTTCAAAACTGATGGCGCAAACAAAATTTTGATAAGAACTCAACTTCTATAGATGTTGACTAAAGTCAATTATATCAACTTTTCAAGCTTCTAAAATTGAAAGACTAAAATAATACTCAACCAACCATCTCGAAAACCATATCATTCACTCTTGTAAACCACAAATACAATAATACAACAATACAACTATTAAGAAGGGTAAAATGGTCAAAATACTTCAAAAGTAAAAAATTACAGTGAGGGGTCTTACATTTGGAATGCAAGTTCAATGATATGATGCATGAGGTAGATATGGAAATGAGACTAGATATATAGGTCATCCAAAAGAAAGGAAGTTTTGAGTACCATATGTCTATTATCCATAAAATAGGGAGATTAACCAGAATTTCACTCACAATATTAGTGCAGGGTGGATGATGTAGGATCACATCTAAAGTCTTGTGTGATAAAAAGGTGCATCCAAAATTAAAAGGCAAGTTCTACAGAGTGATAGTTAGACCAGCTATATTATAAGAGGTAGAGTGTTGGCTAGTCAAGAACTCTTATGTTCAGAAGTTGAAAGTTGCATAAATAAAGATGTTGTGATAGATGTATGGTTATACTAGGAGAGATATTATTAGAAATAAGGATGTCTGGGATAAGGTGAAAGTGGGTTATGTGGAGGACAAGATGCAAAAAAACTAGATTGAGATGGTTTGGGCATGTAAAGAGGATATGTAACAACCCTTTTCATCGTTACGGATAAGTCAATTGTGCAAAAATTTAGGTTAAGTTTTTCCTCGAAATGAAAGTTAAAAATTTCAGGCTAGGCTAGGCTCGGATAAAATCAGAGCGAGGTATGGTCTAGGGCAATCCAAGAATGGATAGGGTAAATGTAATAAAATTTAGCTTTATTTTATGTTAGCTAACTTGATAAGGAATCCACAGGACTTTTTGGAAGTGAATTCGGGTGAGTACAACTCCCACTATCGAACTTGATGCAAAAGGGTTAGTTTGGGATGTCATGGTTTGAGGGTGTTTTGCAAAAAGGGTAAAACTAGAAGGATTTCTGAGTTTCTGCCTCACCACTCCTACTATAGCGGGTGGCATGTTACTATAGCGACTCTCACTATAGAGGGAAAATTCCCACTATAGAGGAAGTCAATGCCTGTCAATCTCGCTATAGCAGGTGATGCCTCTATAGCGATGCCTTTATAACAGGATCAGGCCGCTATAGTGGGGTAAATTGCTGTAAATGCAAAAATTTCCCTAAAAATAGTTTATTATTCTAAACTCATTTTTGGGGAATAGCTTAGGCGATTTGGGCGATTTTCATCAGTTTTCCATCAATTTTCATTGTAAAGGTAAGTATTTCATCCCCATTAACTAGTTTTTTGGTTAATTAACCTTAGAATCACTAGTTTATGAGTTATGGGGAGGGTTTAAGCTTGAATTAATGGATTTTATGGTGCAAGTGGGTAAATTAGGTGTAAAACCCTTGGGTATTAGTTGTTAATCATTAATTTACTCTTGCATGTCATTAATTCACTAATGTAACCATGTAATTGGTAGTTTTAAGGTGAATTGATGGTTGGAAAACCCTAGAATGGGTGGGATGATCATGAATTTGGCCTGAGGGTTTGGGATTAGTTTATAATCCTTGACATAGTAGGTCATTTAATTGATTATTTGTTGTGTTCTTGATTTTAGATCACAACCAAGTAGAAATTGAATGGAAAGGCAAGGCTCAGGCTTAATTAAGTGGTGCAAGCTTGGATTGAGGTAGGTGATGGTTTTAATATAGTTGAAACCCAATTTGTGTTATGTGTGCATGATAACTAATTCTTAGTATTGCTTGTACAATACATGTTCAAGGAAAGTGAGTAACTATTTGATACCCTAAGTTCTAATCACATGCAATGAACTTATTTGAATGCTTGTTGGCTTTTACAAGTGTTATTCTGTCATTATTGTGGTTGTGCTTGTTGTGATATCGGTCATTATTATGAAATGTACCAATATTTGGACTTCTTCATGGGATTAGTGATATAAGGTTGGCAGAAACTTGATGTTTGGGATTTGGTACATAGACAAGGACTGGTCCCCTACAGGTCATGACTAGTTAGCGCACACATAAGACCCTTAACATGTGTGTACAAGGTACAAATGAGTGTGACTGTTCCTTTAGTCAACTAGGGATTATGTGTTTCTTGATTTCATTGGTTTCTTGAGTGAACCGGGTTTGTATGCTTAATTACTAAGCTGGTTTCTTGTGTAAATAGGGATGCATGGTATTGTTACTGTTGTTGTTATTAAGGATCCTTGAGTGGTTTGAGTTGTTTGCAAGTTATGACATGGCTCTATGTTGTCTATTACTTGTATGATTGGGACATAGGTTATATGATAGTTGAGTCATAGTTGTTGATTTGGAGTCTTGTTGTTAGTCATAGTTTGACTTGACTGGTTATCCTTGTTGACTCTTTTTGACTAAACTTCATATTATACTTGTTTATAAGGTTAAGTATTATGAACTTGAAAGATAATTCCATGATAAGGTTCATGGTTGTCTTGTTGTACTATGTTTTGGTTATGTGCCCATATTTCTCATTTTGGGTTGGCCAATGTTCCTACCGACACATCGTTATTTCTTATGTGCTGATACTACAGGTGCTCTTCTTTTTATTGAGTTCAAAGCATATTCCAATGACTGTTTTGAGACCTCAGCTATGATTTGAATCATATTCAAATTCAAGAGTGAGCTACATCTTTCGGGCTACGATGGGCTTTCCTATTATTTTTTGGTCCCTTTGTTTCTGACTCAGACATTTCATTAGTTTTTGGGATTGTATTCCCTCTTTTTCACATTTATTAGAGTTTTGGTATGATGACTTTCAGTTCCTAGGGGATGGTTTTCTGCATTTATTTATTTCTTTTCTTATGTTATGATATTGGATATTGGTTTTATTCAATGGAGTTTCTTTAGCTGCCTATTTTTGGCTAAGTGTTAGGTTGATGGTTCACGTTAGTTCGTTCTCCCATCGGGTATCTAGTGTGGGTGCCATTCACGGTGGGTTTAGTTCATGACAAAGTTGGTATCAGAGCCAGGTTCATTGATCTCCTCATGCCAAAATGGGTTTAGCAAAGTCTTGCAAAATGATACGGAGAGATCTGTACTTTTCTTTGAGAGGCTATAGGACCTTAGGAAAATTATCTTTTTTTTATGCTATAACTTGATTCCAATTGGTATTTGGCAATCCAAATTGGTATCTGACCCTCTTCATTCTTTTGTCTGTAAATGCTAAACACTAGATTGACTGGAGCAAGAGAAGTAACCCCAGCACCAGCAGCTTCAGCTATGGAATCGACTATTTGGGGATGGGGAGGGGACGAGGAAGAGAAACACCCGCCAGGGGTGGAGCTCAAACAACAGCTGAACAGGCCCGTCAGAGGTCAATATTACCTCCCCCACCCCAGGATCATTTTGAGAAGGCTGAGGCAGTGGATGAGAATGGTTTGGAACCAGAGGTAGCGACACTGGCTAAAGGTGAAATCCTTTCTTCGATATCTTTTGAGGTCATTCAGCAGGTTTTGGCTTTTCTTAGCAGGTTGGATGGTACTGGAGCCACCCCCACTGTGCCAAATTTTTAAGTTTTGAGTGCTCATCCTACTACCACTGTAGCTCTTAGAATCATGAGGCTTTGGGTACTGATGTATTTCCCTATCTTATGTTAGGCCCCGTCATGACCAAAATCGAGTATGAGTTGTTGACCAAGTTTCTGAAAATGAAGCCTTCTTCATTTCATGGTAATAAGACTGAGGATGCATTTGAATTTATCATTGATTGCTATGAGAGGATTCACAAGTTGAGGATTGTGCAATAACATGGTGTTGAGTTCGTGACTTTGCAACTGCAAGGGGATGTCAAGTAGTGGTGGAGAGCCTATGTGGAGTGTCGTTCAATAGTTTTGCCTTCATTGACTTGGCTCAGTTTCATACCTTATTTTCAGAGAAGTATATGCCTTATATTTTTTGTGACCACAAGAAGGATGAGTTTTTGGCCATTGAGTAGGGTAGTATATCAGTTGCGACCTATGAGGCCAAGTTCCATGCTCTGTCTCACTATGCTACCCAGCTGTTGGGCACTGAAAAGGTGATCTTCAGGTTTTGTCTGTTGACATAACTTTTGTAGGAAAGAGCTTTAATGATGTATCTGATTATGTGAAAAAGCTTGACGGAGTTCAACATGCTGGTCAAGCTAAGTCATTAACTAAGAAGTCCCAAAATATGGGTAAATTTAGTGGTTCATATTCTAGGGGTCACAGTTAGTAGGCTTTTTTGGTCCACCCTATTCAGTCAGCTTTGCCAGCCTCCACAGGTGGTCACAGGGGCTATTCAACAACCCTCAATTGCTAAGGGCCAAGGGGCTTCTGATTTTTCAGCCAACAAGCCTTTTCTTGAGCGAGGTTGTTATTATTGTGGTGTTGTAGGGCACTTCAAGAGAGAATGTCCTTTAAGGCAGGTAGGTAATCAGGCACATCAGTAGACCAAGATTGTAGTTCTAGCAGGTAGAGGTAGAGGTGGCAATGGTAAAGGTCATCCATAAGGTGGATAGGGTAATAATCAGGGAGGTCATAGTGGAAACAAAGGTAGTGGTATTGTAGGGAAAGGTGGAGAGCAGCTAGCTAGAGAGGTTGCCCTGCTTGATGATAGATCTCACTGTTATGCCTTTTCAGGTAAGACCAAGGATAAGGTGTTTGATACCGTTATTATAGGTACTATTCTCTTTGTGACCGGATGAATTCAGGTTCCACTTACTCTAATGTATCTGTTAGATTTGATTTGGGTCTAGATTTGGTTTTTGATGTACTTGAATCTCCTGTGTATGCTTCCACTCCAATTGGAGATTCTGTGGTGGTGACCAATATTTATCGTGCATAGTCTGTATTGTTTATGGGTTTTCAGACCTGGATAGATTTGATCATTTTAGACATGCTCGATTTTGACATTATTTTGGGTATGACTTAGTTGTCTCTATATCATACTATCTTGAACTATAATTCTAAGACAGTGACTCTAAAAATGTTGGGTATGGGTAAACTAGAGTGGGAGAGAGTGTATAAGTCTAAGTTAGTGAAAATCATATCTTTTGTTTGGGCTAGAAAGCTAGTGGGGAAGGGGTGTTCAGCCTTCCTGGCTCGTCTTGGGGATGGCAGTGCAGAGTCCCCTTCCATTGAGTCTGTTCCTGTGGTTTCTAAGTTTTAAGAGGTATTTTCGATGAATTTTCCTGGTATGCCTCCGTACAGGGATATTAATTTTTGTATTGACTTAGAGCCGGGTACTCACCCAATTTGTATTCCTCCTTATCGTGTAGCTCCGATAGAGTTGAGGAAACTCAAAACTCAGTTATAAGAACTCTTTGATAAGGGATTTATTCATCCCAGTGCTTCGCCTTGGGGTGCTTCCGTGTTGTTCGTTAAAAAGAAAGATGGTAGCATGAGGATTTGCATTGATTATAGGCAGTTGAACAAGGTTACCATCAAGAATAAGTATCCCTTGCCTCGTTTAGATGATCTCTTTGACCAGTTGCAGGGTGCTTCAGTATTCTCCAAGATTGACTTGAGGTCGGGTTACTATCAGCTAAAAATTTAGCCTGAGGATATACCTAAGACAACCTTTAGGACTCGATATAGGCATTACAATTTCTTAGTGATGTCTTTCGGATTGATCAATGCGCCGACGGTCTTCATGAGCTTGATGAACAATATTTTTAAGTCTTTCTTGGATTTTTTTGTGATAGTTTTTATTGATGATATTTTGATTTACTCTAAGATCAAAGAGGAACATGCAGGTTACCTTAGCATTGTGTTGGGAATTTTGAAGGAGAAACAGTTATATGTAAAGTTCTTAAAATACGAGTTCTGGTTGTCTTTGGTTGCCTTCTTAGGGCATCTGGTTTTGAAAAAGGGGGTGATGGTAGATTCCTAGAAGATTGAGGCGGTTAAGAATTGGGATTGACCTAGCTCTGTGATTGAGGTTGGGAGTTTTGTGGGTCTTGCAAGTTACTATCAAAGGTTTTTCAAGAATTTTGCTTCTATTGCTACTCACTTGACATGGTTGACCCATAAGGAGGTTTCATTTGTATGGTCGGATAAGTGTAAGAAGATCTTCCAAAAGCTTAAGACACTTTTGACTATAACTCTTATTATTTCACTGCCGGTTGAAGGTAAGGATTTTGCTTTATTTTGTGATGCTTCACTCTTGGGTTTGGGTGCTGTGTTGATGCAGGATAGGAATGTCATTGCTTATACTTCGAGGTAATTGAAGCCTCATGAAAAGAATTACCTGACTTATGACTTGGAGTTGGCAGCGGTGGTGTTTGCACTTAAGATTTAGAGACACTACCTTTATGGTATCAAGTATGAGGTATTCACAGACCACCATAGCCTGTAGCATATGTTCACGCAGAGGGATTTGAATCTGAGATGGAGTAGGTGGATGGAGTTATTATGTCACAACCCGAGACAACCTCCTAGTCGTAACACGGTGCTTAGATTCACAAGTGACCCTAAGCTAAACTATGGCCTGACATGATACTAAGAATACTGCATATAACTGATGAATACTGAGCGGAAGCTAAGATGAAGTGATATAATCATAATAAAAACCAATATTAATACTGAGTATCAAAACTAACACCGTCTAACATAAATATTAACTGAAAATCTACATGTTTGTCTGAAAGCCTTCACTAAGATGAGTTGCGGGGACAAGCCCCCAACTAACTCTAACTGTTTGAAAAATGAATAACTGAAATAGAGAAAGTAAACATAAGTCTTGTGCTTGAAGGATGAGGACTCACCAAACTCTGCTGCTGAAGTGGTAGGAGATCGTACTAACCATGAGCTGGATGCTGAACGTCTGGGCCTACATTATAAAACAATATAGTTAAAAGAAAGTATGCAGTCAGTACTTTGAATGTACTGATCATGTAGGATATGCACTGAACTATATGAATTGAATATGTTGAGGATGACATAATAAACTGAACATAGAACTAGAGAGTGTAAACTGATGCAATGACAAGTAATAAACATGTAACTGTGTAATATGCTAGATAAACTGAATACAAGGTCATGAATTGTCTAGCTAACCGAGGTCTAACCTGTAACCCCAGCTGGAAGGGTGCTTTGTACCTTGCCAAAGGTATGAACACTAACTGACGTGGATCTACTAAACTGATGTCCAAAAAGGACTAAGGTGTCAAGCCTGGTCTGATGGGTGACCTTTTAGAACCTACGATGGCACTGCTGTTCTGTGACTTAGGGACTTCTACTAAAGGTCTTAGCCTAACTTATGGGTGATCCTTTATCCCTACGTTTGCTCGATGCTAAGTACTACTCCCAACTAAATATAAACTGATATACTAAAATGCTCAATAATATTGATGTTCTGAAACAAAAAGATAAGTGTCTTATCTGAAGGTATTCTAAATCATAAAAATTGAAGGACTGAGTAATCATCTTATAATGCATGATATCCTAGGTCATCAGGTGTTCATAAATCGCCATCTCTGAAGTATGCAACTAGTCATGGCAATGCTATAATCTGAACATAATAGGGAATTTCATAACTCAAGCCCAAAATCAAGAATTTATCAATATACTAAGAGTTCATAGTCATGATTATGTAAAGATTCTATAATTTATGGGAAAATATATATTCATGGTTTAGTCAAAGCAAGAAACTGAAAGATAAAGAAATTCACACTTTTCTTGGAAACCCTATGCTTGAAGAATGAATTAAACTAAGAATTTGAATTAAATTTGGGACTCAATAGGTGAAAGGAAACTCAATGATGAAATTCCACACAGCTGAAGGAAAAATCCTTGGTAAAGTCTTTGAATTTGGAGCCTGAAGTTGGAGAACCCTTATTCTTGCCTCAGAGAAGAAAATCGCTTGTTTGCTCTGAATATTCTAAGTGTTGCTTGATTTTTGAGTTATTGGGAGATTTGGGGTAGTTTAGGCTTATTAATAAGCTTTAGGATAACTTAAACGATGTAGGTTTGGTGTTAAAAGAGTGGAAAGAGGCCTAACAACCCTTTTAAAATTGTCTGAAAGCTGCTAGAATCAGTCCCGACGACTCACGCTACGGCTCGTAGGATCTGGAAATGAGTCTTAGCCTGAGTCAATGCCTAGGACTCAATTTTGGCTTCCATATTCCATCCCAAAAAGTAACCCTATGAATCGTAGGGTCTCCTAATGACCTGTAGGGTCACCCTACAACTTGTAGGGTCTGAGTCGTCACCACTAACAGCTTTAACAGTGCTTCAACAAAATGGCCATCACATTTTACGCCAATACTGGATTTACAAACGGTTGGTGCCATTGGAAATATAATTCAAATACTTTTAATTTTTTGGTTATTAGGCTACCTAAATATTCATACACTAGGAGCAATGGTTGTTTGAAGTTGAACCTAGAAGAATCTTACACTAGAACTTAGACGGAAAAGGAGTTTTCAACTCAACTTTGGTTTAGGAACCCTTTATGATCTTAAATATCATATAATACTCATGTAATTCTTATGTAATAGTTCTATATATGCTTGAAGATTGGTTCTGGTCTTAGCTTGGATTTTTGGGGTATTATAATATCTCTCCTTGGGGTTATTCATCCTCAAATGAACACTAACTAAGCTGAAACAATAGGGAAAGAGCTATAATCCCAACACTGAATTTCTAAGAGATAAATACTGACATGATAACTTAATGTGTGCTGAAACATGGAATGAACTGAATTCATGAATGCATTCTCTGACATGAGAATACATGGGACAGCGAAAATTAAATAAGGGGAAACTATTAACTCAAGCTGGAACTGAATTTGAAGAGAAAATATGGGGGTACTTGGTCCTCATATCCGCCTTTGCTTCCTAAGTAGCTCCCTTAACTAGATAATTCTACCAAAGAACCTTTACTGAAGCGAACTCCTTGTTTCTCAACTTACGAACCTGACGGTCAAGGATCTCAACTTGGACTCTTTGTTAGAGAGACTATCTTTCACACCCACACTAGCTAAAGGTACAACTGATGCGGGATCACCAATGCATTTCTTCAACTGAGACACATGAAAAACTGTATGCACTGATGCTAAGTCTGTAAACAAATTTAACTTATAGGCTACATTGCCAACATTACTTGCAATCTTATAAGGACCAATATAGAGGGGACTGAGCTTTCCCTTCTTGCCAAATATCTTCACCCCTTTCATGGGAAAAACTTTCAAGTAGACAAAATCACCAATATTAAACTCAAGATCTCTTCGCCTCACATCTGCATAAGACTTCTGATGACTCTGAGCTATTTTCAGCCTTTCTCTAATTAGCTGAACTTTCTCCATAGCCTCATAGACTGAATCAGGCCCTATTAAGGTAGCTTCACTAACCTCAAACTAACCAATAAGGGACCTACACCTCCTACCATATAACATTTCAAACGGGGCCATTTGAATACTGGAGTGATAGCCGTTATTATAAGTAAACTCAATCATAGGAAAATGATTATCCTAACTACCCTTGAAATCGATCACACATGCTCCCAACATATACTCTAAAGTCTAAATGGTCCACTCTACCTGACCATCTATCTGTGGATGAAAAGCAGTATTGAGACAAACTTGGTAACCAAGGCCTTTCTGGAAAGTTTTCTAGAATAGAGAGGTAAACTGAGCACCCCTATTTGAGATAATAGTCAAAAGGACTCCATACAATTTTACTAACTCTCTAAGGTAGATTATAGCATGATCCTCGACTAATTTTGAAGTGTTAACTAGCATAAAATGGGCTAACTTAGTCATTCAGTCTATGATAACCCAAATAGAATCATGCTGTCGGTGAGTATAAGGCAACCCTATAATGAAGTTCATATTCACCACTTCCCACTTCCAAGTAGGAATACTGATATCCTGAGTCAAAACACCAGGTATTTGGTGTTCAACCTTAACTTGCTGGCAATTTGGACACTTTGTCACAAATTTTACGATATCCTTCTTCATGCCATTCCACCAGTAGACTTACCATAGATCACGGTACATCGTAGTGGATCCTGGGTGAATAAAATATTGGGAACTGTGGGATTCTATCAACATCCGTTGCCTCAAGTCATCCACATTTGGAACACACAGTCTGCCCTTATAATGGAGAACACTATCTCCCTCTTGGGAGAAAACTTCAACCTTCTGACTCTGGACTGCTTCTTTCAACTTAAGCAAAATATAATCATTATTTTGCTTTTGTTTTACTTCAGCAATCAAAGAATATTTCAAACCATTCTGAACCATGATACTACCATTGGCTGAATATTTCTTCTCATCATCCATATGAGCAACACTTCCCATAGACAACCTGTTAAGAGCATCAACCCCTATATTGGATTTACTCGAATGGTACAAGACACTCCTATCATAGTCCTTTAACAACTCTAGCCATATCCTCTATCAAAGGTTTAGATATTTTGGACTGAACACATACTGAAGGCTCTTATGATCTGTGAACACATCTATATGAACCCTATAAATATAATGCCTCCAAATCTTTAAGGCAAAAACAACTGCTGCCAACTCAAGATTATGAGTCGGATAATTCTTTTCATAAGGCTTAAGCTGTCTAGAGGCATATACTATAACTTTACCATGTTACATCAACACACAACCAATTCCAACTCTAAAAGCATCACAATAAGCTACAAACCCATTCGAACCCTCTAACAGAGTCAAAACTAGAGTAGAGGTAAGTCGAGTCTTCAACTCCTGAAAACTCTTCTCGCAAGAATCGTATAACTAAAATTTGACTTTCTTCTAAGTCACTATGGACATGGGAGAAGCAATAAAGGAAAATCCCTCAATAAATAGCCTGTAGTAATCGACTAAACCCAAGAAACTCCTGATATCTGATGGAGAGATGGGTCTAGCCAATTCCTAACTGCTTCGATCTTTTGAGGATCAACCTGAATGCTATTACTGGAAATGATATGACTAAGTAATGCTATTGATTTCAACCAAAATTCACACTTGCTGAATTTAGCGAATAACTAGTGATCGTTGAGAGTTTGCAAGACAATCCTCAAATGGTCTGCATGTTCATCCTCACTCCGAGAATAAATGAAGATGTATTCTATGAAAACTCTAATGAATATGTCCAAGTACTACTAGAAAACCCTGTTCATCAAGTCCATAAAAGCTACAAGAGCATTCGTTATTCCAAAATACATAACAATAAATTTGAAGTGACTATATCGAATACTGAAGGTTGTCTTCAAAATATCACGTTCTTTGACTCTGAGCTGATTATAGATGGATCTGAGGTCTATCTTTGAAAAAAAATTGGCACCCTGAAGCTAGTCAAACAAGTCATCAATTCTGGGAATAAGATATTTGTTTTTGATTGTGACTTTGTTCAACTGACTGTAGTCGATGCACATTATGAGAGAACCATCTTTCTTACGCACAAAGATAACTAGATCACCCCATGGAGAGATACTAGTTCTGATGAAACCTTTATCTAGAAGTTCCTTCAATTGTTCCTTTAAATCTTTAAGCTTGGCTGGAGCCATTCTGTAGGGTGGAATCAAAATAGGCTGGGTATCTAGAAGAAGGTCTATTCCGAAGTTAATTTCCTGCTCGGGAGGAACTCTGAGTAGATTTTCTAGAAACACTTCTAGAAACTCAATAACTGCTATTATTAACTGAGGGGTTAGGGTCTTGGACTTGGAATCCTGACCCAGACAAGATGATAAATGCACCATTTGGAGATCATTTTTTTGTCCTTAAGGTACGACCTATAGGCACTGAGGTACTAACTTACCATTCTATGATTGGTTTATTAGGGAATTAAAACTAGACTACTATATTTCTACAATCAACTGAGGCATAGAAAGAATGTAGCCAATCCATTCCAAGAATGACATTAAAAGCAGCCATGTCTAACTCTGCAAGATCAACCGAGGTGACTTTTTGAGAAACTGTGACTGGATAATTTCTGTATACTTGTCTAGCTAATTTCTGTATACTTGTCTAGCTATGACTAAATCACCGATTGAAGTAGAGACTAAGAAGGGTTCTGAGAGTATTTTGAGACTGACACCGAAATCTACTGCTATATAACAAATCATGAAAAAAAGTATGGCTCCAGGATCTAACTATACATATACATTAATGTGAAAGACCTGTAACGTACCAGTGACTACATTAGGGGAACCCTTCTGATCCTGTTGAGTTAAAGTGAATAGAACTTATCGTGATACTGTTTGCCACCTGCACTAGATGAGGTACCCTGCTAAGTCAGGTAGCCTTCTAAAGCTACTATAGAGTTAGACTGATTTTACTGACGAGCATCCATGCCTCTCTGTGAAGCCATTGGATATTCCTTCAATCTGTGACTAGGCTTTCCATACCCAAAACAAACATCACTATCAATCGTACACTCACATTTGTGGTTCTTATCACACTTCTCGCAAACCAGATAAATACGTCCACTAAAACACTACCTTGGGACTTAGTGCCTAGTTCTCTGTCTCAATTATCTTGCCTGAACTTGGGCACTGGAGCACTAGCAGAAGATGGGGATGGAGCTAAAGATCTCTACTGAAACCAATTTCTATTAAGAATAATCAAAGTTTCCTGTTTTATCTCTCTTATTCATATTCTCCCATTCCTTTTCCTTAATCTTCTCTTTTTTTAATCTATTGAGCATGAACCATCAACCTGCACTCTTTAACCACATCTTTGGAAACACCTATCACGAACTTACTTATACGGGCTCTGGAGTCAGGAACCATTACTGGAGAATACTTTGCATGTTGAGTGAACTTAAGAGAATACTCTTTTGCATTCATATTGCCCTGCCTCAGATTTATGAATTCCTGGACCTTGGCTTCCCTCAACTCAAGCGTGAAGAACCTATCTATAAAAGCAACAACAAACTCCTCCCATTCTACTGGACCTGCATCTATACCTCTATCCTTCTTCCACTTCTTGCACCAAGTGTGAGCCACTCCTTTCAACTGATACGCAGCCAAATCGATACTCTCAACTAGAGTGACACCTATGATCTTAGTAACCTTATAGATGTTATCAAGGAATTCCTGTGGATATTCACCAGTCTTAGAAACATGGAACTTAGGAGGATTCATCTGAGTGAAGTACCAAACTGTAGCTACTGCTGTGCTACCAGTAGGATTGACTAGGGTAACAACCTGCTGATTAACCTAAGTGGTCATGGCTTGAACTAGCACCGTGAAATCACCCCTGAACTCAATATGAGAGATGTGTTCATTCAAAGGGTCTACATGAGCTGGTGGTGCTTGTTGATTCCCATTCCTATTACTATTTCCATTTTTGTTCCTTCTTATATTAGCCCTTTTAGGAGGCATTTTCTGTAAATGGGTAGAGCACGAGTTAGAAGAAGGTTTCAATAGAGTTCACACTCTACCACATGATATGAGCATGAAAGAAGTGAAACTTTTCCTAAAACATTTCATAGCCTCTCACTCATAAGTATGGCGTGCTTCACACCCACAAATAAGACTTTACTTAACGCGATTTTCAGCCACCCTAGGACACTTTAAAACTGATGCTCTGATACCAAGTTTGTCATGACCCGAGACTACCCTCTAGTCATAACACAATGCTTAGAGTCACAAGTGGCCCAAGCTAACCAATGACATGGCATGACACTAAGAATACTGTATATAACTGATGAATACTGAGGGGAAGCTAAGCTGAAGTGATATAATCATAATAAAAACCAATACCAATATTGAGTATCAAAACTAACACCATCTGACATAAATATTAAGCTAAAAACCTACATGTCTGTCTGAAAGCCTCTACTAGATGAGTTGCTGGGACAAGACCCCAACTAACTCTATCTGAAAACCGAATAACTAAAATAGAGAAAGTAAACATAAGTCTTGTCCTTGAAGGATGAGGACTCACCAAACTCTGCTGCTGAAGTGGTAGGGGATCGTACTAACTGTGAGTTGGATGTTGAACGTCTGGACCTATATTATAAAATAATATAGTACAAAGAAAGTATGCGGTCAGTAGTTTGAATTTATTGTGCATGTGGGATATACACTACACTATATAAACTGAATATGCCGAGGATGACATAATAAACTGAACATGGAACTAGAGAGTGTAAACTGATGCAATGACCAAGTAATAAACATATAACTGTGTAATATGCTGGATAAACTAAATACAAGGTCATGCATTATCTGGGTCTAAATTATGAGAGATACTCTTAACCAACATACCATAATCTGAGCTAACCGGGGTCCAACCTATAACCCCAACTGGAAGGGTGCTCTGTAACTTGCCAAAGGTGCAAACACTAACTGACGTGGATCCACTAAACTGATGTCCAAAATGGACTAAGGCTTCAATCCTAGTTTGATGGGTGACCCTTTAGAACCTACGCTGGTGCCGTAGTTCTACGACTTAGGGACTTCTACTAAAGGTCTCAGCCTAACTGACGGGTGAGTCTTCATCTCTGTGTCCTCTTGGTGTTAAGTACTACTCCTAACTGAATATAAACTGATATACTAAAATGCTCAATACTACTGATTTTCTAAAACTAAAAGCTAAGTGCCTTATCTGAAGGCCTTCTAAATCATAAAAATTGAAAGACTGAGTAATCATCTGACAAAGCCTAATATCCTAGGTCTTCGGGTGTTCATAACCCGCCATCTCTGAAGAATGCAACTAGTCATGGCAATGAATTTCATAACTCAAGCCCAAAATCAAGAATTTATCAATATACTGAGAGTTTAGAGTCATGAGTTTGTAAAGATACTAGAATTTATGGGAAAACATATATTCATGTTTTAGTCAAAGCAAGAAGCTGAAAGATAAAGGAATTCACACTTTTCTTGGAAGCTTGAAAAATGAATTAAACTAAGAATTTGAATTAACTTTGGGACTCCATGGGTGAAAGGAAACCCAATGATGAAATCCCACATACATGAAGGAAAAACCCTCAGTGAATTCTTTTGATTTGGGGCTTGAAGTTGGAGAACCCTTATACTTGCCTTGGAGAAGAAAATCACCTATTTACTCTGAATATTCTATGTGTTGCCTGATTTTTGAGTTAATGGGGGATTTGGGGTAGTTTAGGCTTATTAATCAGCCTTAGGATAGCTTAAATGACATAGTTTTGGTGTTAAAAGAGTAGGAAAAGACAAAACAACCCTTTTAAAATCATCTGAAAAGCTGCTGGAATCTATCCGGTGACTCACGCTATGACTTGTTGGGTCTGGCAACGAGTCATAGCCTGAGTCATTTCCCAAGACTCAATTTTGACTTCCCTTTGCCATCCTAATGAGTCACCCTATGACTTGTAGTGTGTCCCAATGACCTGTAGGGTCACCCTATGACTCGTAGGGTCTGAGTCGTCGCCACTAATAACTTTGACAATGCTTCAGTAAAATGGCCATATCTTTTTACTCCATTATCAAATTTGCAAATGGTTGGTGGCGTTGGAAATATAATTCAAATACCTTTAATTTGGTGGGTATTACGCCACCTAGCTCTTCATATACTAGGAGAAATGGTCGTTTGAATTTGACCAAAAAAGAATCTTATGCTAGAACTTAGACGAAAAAGGAGTTTTCAACTCAATTTTGGGTTAGGGACCCAACTCACTTTTAGCATAACATTTCATCCTCAGACTGATGGATAATCGGAGAGGACGATTGAGGTTCTTGAGGGGCATGCGTAATTGGCTTTGATAGCCATTGGGACCAGTTCTTTTTGTTGTGTGAGTTTTTATACAATAACAACTTTCACTCTAGCATTGACATGGCCCCATTCCAGGCACTCTATGAGAGGAGGTATAGATCGCTCATAGGATGGTTTAAGACCGATGATGTAAAGCCTTTGGGCACTGATTTGGTAAAAGAAGCTCAGGAAAAGGTGAGGTTCATCCAAACCAAGTTGTTAGCAGCCCAAAGTAGGCAAAAGGAGTATGTAGTCTGTAAGGTCAGGGACATGTCATTCAAGGTTGGTGAGAAAGTTTTGCTAAAGGTGTATCCTATGAAGGAAGTTATGAGGCTTGGTAATAAGGGCAAGCTTAGCCCTCGGTATATCGGTCCATTTGAGGTTCTTGATAATGTGGGTTCAGTTTTTTATAGGTTGGCATTACCGCCAAGCTTGTCGGAGGTCCATCTAGTGTTCCATGTATCCATACTTAAGAGATACAATGGGGATGGGAACTACATTATCAAGTGGGATTTAGTTTTGTTAGATAATGATCTTACTTATGAGGAGAAGACGGTTTCCATTCTTGATCAGGATGTTCGAAAGTTGAGGACAAAGGAAATTTTGTCGGTAAAGGTCCAATGGAAGCATCATTCGGTTGAAGAAGTCACTTAGGAAATCGAAAAGGAAATGCGGGAGAAGTACCCTCACTTTTTTGAGGATACAAGTACTCTTTCTTTCTTTAACTTGGTTCATTTTCTTACTTTGATCATTTAGGGAAAAATGATGGGTAAATTGGTATCTGTTGTAATGACCCTTTCCATCATTATGGGTAAGTCAGTCGTGCAAAAAATTTGAGCTAAGTTTTTCCCCAAAATGAGAGTTAAAATTTTTAGGCTAGGCTAGACTCGGATAAAATTAGAGCGAGGTACGGTCTAGGACAATTCAGGAATGGATTGGGTAAACATAATAAAGTTTAGATTAATTTTATGTTAGCTAACTCGATAAGGACTTCGTAGGACATTTCAGAAGTGAATTTGGGTGAGTAGAACTCTCGTTATCGAACTTGACGCAAAGGGGTTAGTCCGGGATGTCATGGTTTGAGGGTGTGTTGGAAAAAAGGCAAAACGGGAGGGATTTCTAAGTTTCTACCTTGCCACTCCCACTACAGCGGGTGGCATGTCTCTATAGCAACTCCCGCTATAGTGGAAAAATTCCCGCTATAGCAGAAGTCAATGCCGATCAATCTTGCTATAGCAGGTGATGCAGCTATAGCGAGATCAGGCCACTAAAGTGAGGTAAATCACTGTAAATTCAAAAATTTCCCCAAAAATGGTTTCCTATTCTAAACTCAATTTTTGGGAAGGGCTTAGGCAATTTGGGCAATTTTTATCAGTTTTCCATCGATTTTCTTCGTAAAGGTAAGTATTTCATCTCATTAACTAGTTTTTTGGTTAATTAACCTCAAAATCACTAGTTTACGAGTTTTGGGGAGGGATTAGCAAATTTTCTGGTGCAAGGGGGTAAATTAGGTATAAAACCCTTGGGTTTTAGTTGTTAATCATTAATTTACTCTTGTAATGTAACCATGAAATTGGTAGTTTTAGGGTGAACTGATGGTGGGAAAACCCTAGAATGGGTGGGATGATCATGGATTTGGCCTGGGGGTTCGGTATTAGGTTACAATCCTTGACATGGTAGCTCATTTGGTTGATTATTTGTTGTGTTCACGTTTTTAGACCATGACCAGGCGAAAGTTGCACGGAAAGGCAAGGCTCAGGATTAATTGAGTGGTGCAAGCTTAGATTGAGGTAGGTGATGGTTTTAATGTAGTTGAAATCCAATTTGTGCTATGTATGCATGATAAATAATTCTTAGTGTTTCTTGTACAATGCATGTTTAAGGAAAATGAATGGCTATTTGATATCCTAAGTGTTAATCGCATGCAATGAACTTATGTGAAAGCTTATTGGGTTTTACAAGTGTTATTCTGTCATCATTGTGGTTATGACTGTTGTGATATCTGTCATTATTATGGAATGTATCAATATTTGGACATCTCCATGGGATTGGTGATATAAGGCTGGCAAACACTTGATGTATGGGATTTGGTACATGGACAAGGACTCGTCCCTTGCAGGTCATGACTAGTGGGTGCACACATAAGACGGTTTGCATTTGTGTAAAAGGTATATGTGAGTGTGATGGTTCCTTGAGTGAACTGGGGATTATGTGTTTCTTGATATCATTGGTTTCTTGAGTGAACTGGGATTGCATGCTTAAATGCTAAGGTTGTTTCTTGTGTAAATTGGGATGGATGATATTGCTACTACAGTTGTTATTAAGGATCCTTGAGTGGTCTTGGTTACTTGCAAGTTGTGACATGGCTCTATGTTGTCTATTACTTGTACGATTGGGATATGGGTTATATGATAGTTACGTTATGGTTGTTGACTTGGAGTCTGGTTGTTAGTCATAGTTTGCCTTGACGAGTTATCCTTGTTGTCTCTTTTTGAATAAACTTCATGTTTTACTTTTTTACAAGGTTAAGTATTATGAACTTGAAAGATAGTTGCATGATAGGGTTCATGGTTGTCTAGTTGTACTATGTTTTGGTTATGTGTCCATATTTCTCATTTTGGGTTGGCTGATGACCCTACCAGCATACCGTTATTTCTTGTGTGCTGATACTACACATGTTCTTCTTTTTGTTGAGTGCAGAGCATATTCCAGTGAATGTTTTGAGACCTCAGCTGTGATTGGATCATATTCGAACTCAAACGTGAGCTGCATCTTTTGGGCTACCATGGGTTCTGCTATTATTTTCTGGTCCCTTTGTTTTGGATTAAGAATTTCATTAGTTTTTTGGGTTGCATCCCCTCTTTTTGACATTTATTAGAGTTTTGGTATGATGACTTTTAGTTCCTAGGGGATGGTTTTTTGCATTTATTTATTTCTTGTCTTACATCATGATATTGGATATTGGTTTTATTTAATGGAATTGTTTTAGCTGCCTATTTTTGGCTAAGTATTGGGTTGATAGTTTGGGTTAGTGGGTTCTCTCACCGGGGATCTAGTGTGGGTGCCACTCACGACGATTTTAGGTCGTGACAAGAGATGACTGAATGCCCAAGTGTGGAGGTATAAGAGAGGCTGGCTATAGATGATTTCAGGAGAGACAGAGATAGATCGAAGAAGTATTAGAGAGAGGTAATTAGATAGGACATGAAACAACTCTAGCTTACCAAGGACATGACCTTTGATAGGAGGTTGTGGAGGACACAAATTATGGTAGAAGATTAGTAGGTAGCAATGTGTTGTCTGGTAGTAATGTTTTTTTAGTTTCTTGTGCTTCGATTTATGTATTATTTGTTATTTCTTATACTTCAGCTGTTATTTTAATTTGTTGTAATTATTGTTTTGTTACTATCAGGAATTTCTTGTACTTCTAATACTTTCACTTTTGGTTTGCTTTGGACTATTTTTCCCTTGAGCTGAGAGTCTATTGAAAATAACCTCTCTACCACTGATGTAGAGGTAAGGTCTACTTATACTTTACACTCCCAGACCCTACATTGTAGGATAATACTGAGTATGTTATTGTTGTCGTTGTTGTATTATTAGTATACATATTTATTTACTGTAAAGCTAAAATAATATGTATACATATGAATGTAAAATTAGTAAGTAGAATATTTATTTATTTTTGATATATTATGCTAGTGTAGATACACTGTATATCACATATTTTGATCAGAAATTGGCATACATTATCATATTCAATCAACAAAATTATATAAAAAATAAAAGAGAGATATTTTGATAGAATAATTGTTTGAATTAGAAAGATTTAATAATAGTGGATGAGAGAGAGAGAGAGAGAGAGAGAGAGAGAGAGATATGAAGGAGAAGTTCAAAAAGATGTAATGACAGAAAAAGACAATTGAAGGAGAGAATACAGATGGAATGAACGAGGAAAAATGGAGAGATTTAAGAAAATGACTATTGAATGTCATTTCTTTTAGGGTCTATTTGGAAAGCCACATGGTAATTGGAATTGGTGTGATTACTAAAGTAGTAATTACCAGCCTAGTAATTATGATGACCTGTTTGTTTGCCACAATGTAATTACAAGTTTACTATTTGGTTGCACAAGTGTAATCACATGGTATATAAATTTTTTTAAAATAAATGTTAATTATCAAAAACTAAAAATTTATATTTATAAATGACATTAAATTAAATATAAAAGATATATATATATATATATATATATATATATATATATATTGTCTTTTAAAAATTTATAAATTAATAAACATATGTTCTTAACTGTGACAACCCTTGTTGTGAATTTAAGTTTTTTTAAACATTTTGACAGTTTTTCCCTTCCCCGTAGTTTCTATGCTTTATATGAGTTGTGGGGTGGGTTGGCAAAGTCCCAAAGCGTTCAGGAGTGATTTGAGTGATTTTGAGGTTTTGAGTAGCCTTGAAAGTGATTAGTTTGACTTTGGTCAATATTTTATAATTCGAGCATCGGATGGTGATTATATCAGTTTCATTAGATCCGAAATGTCAATAGTGGGTTAGTAGAGTGGTTGGTTTGGGTTCCGATACTTTATTTAGAGTTTTGACATATTAGATGAGAAACTAGTTAAAATAGCCTGAGGGGGTCTCGGGGGGTTAACTTATTGATAACGACCTCTTTTGGTAAATCCAATGGTTTCATTGAGATCAGAACATCAAAATTAACTTAGTAGTATTATTATATTATTTTTACTAGGCTCTTGATCAAAACTCGAGGGTTCATATAGAGTCATGTTAGTCCATTATTTTGAGTTGTATCTAGTTTCTGGTGCAACTACCTAAGCGACCTTTTGTTCACCTTCGCGGTAGCGCCTAGGCGAACCTTGGGCCGCCTTGGCGGAAGCTAGCTAAATCAGCATCATCGCCATAGCAATGTATTTCATTGCCTTAGCAATACTGCTTGAGCGGCTAATGGGCCACCTAAGCAACAAGTCGCATGGTAAGTGACTACTGCCTTAGCAGTAGTTTGGCCGCCTAGGTGATGTCGCTTAGGCAATCAAATGACTACCTAGGCGACGTCGCTAGTTTAAAATATCCTTTTTCTTCTCTTTTATTCCATTCTTCCATTTTCAAACTTTGAGAGCTCGGTTCTTGACAATTTTAAAGAGAAATTTCATCAATCTTGCGTGGGTAAATTCTAAACTCATATTTTCATCATTTTTCATTGATTCTTATCTTCAAAACAACTTTAAAACTATGATTTAAATCTTGGATTTTTGGGGTTTCACCAGGTAAAGTACAAAAATGGGTTTCCCTCGATTTCAAGCTCAATTTCAACTTATTTTTCAATGGGTTTTCATATTAAGAACCCTTAGAGTTAAATAAAATTTTGGTTTTACCCTTTTTCCTTTAGGTTGATTTTCGAAATATTTTTGGACCCAAAATGAAAGTATCTAATATGGGTATCGTTAGACTTCTTTTGGCGTGTCGATTATGTTTTTGATAGATTTGGTTCATTCCGAGGCTACACGTAAAAGAAAGGTTCCATATTGAAGGGTCCAGGCTTACGATTTGACTTTTCGAGGTAGGTTATGACTTAACTTTCTTCAGATTGGGCTGGGTAGTTAACCATCCATGTAAATTATACCATGGATTGGGGATTTCATCGTGAGGTTTATATTTTGAGATAGTTATTTTATCCTGTTGCCCGTATGGGTAGTGTCACAACCCAAAATAGAGTACGTGATGGCACCTGTCACACCCTCCGGTACAGGTAAGCCTATCCCAACCCAAACTCAATAATTAAAGTAAATCAGAAGCGGAAGAAGAAGAATAGAGTAATCCCAAAATATTTAAAGATGGAAAATAATTCAAAGATACATCCCAGGTCTGGTTGTCACTAGTACAAGCCTCTAATACAAAATACAGTTAATTAAACTAAAGTATCTTAAATCTGAGTGAAGCATAAGGCAATTTAAGAGATATTCGGTTAAGCTTTGTGAAACATCAACCACTACCTCGATCTCCGCAACTTCAATGCTGAGGAAGCACAATCTATGCTCTACTACTCGAACCAATACCTGTACGGGGTGTAGAAGAAAATTAAAAGGAAAGAAAAGCAAGGGTGAGTATGAAACACGTATACTTAGCAAGCATCGTCGATAACCGACCTAATCCAAAGTAATGGCGAGAACCACTACCCCAACTACCCAAATTTCCCCATCAACATATAACTGTTCAATACACCACTTCATTCTAATAGGGTAACCCAACACAACAATCAAAAGAATATCAATAAACAAAGTAGGCAAATTAGTCCAGGTGAGTCAACACTATTCATTTTATGATCAATAATTAAAGAAAGTCATTTTTACAAGGCCACTCACTAATATAATATATTATGCTCAATCATTATGTTCAACTAGTAATCTGGAATAAGATAGAGAGAATGTATATACATGTGTATATCATACTTCTAATAGGTGCGACACAATAGTCTCTCTAAGCAAGCCATAGCCATACCCCACATCTCATAATATCTCAACCTCCAAATCACCCAAGAGATGGTAAAAAATGATGTAATATAGTGTAATGAATGAACAATATACAAAATCACAAATAAGGTTCAATCATGGTAGTACGATACGAAAGGTAATAATCAAACATAATATCAATCATTCAAAGGAATGCAATACAATGCAAGTGATGCAATGCAATGAAGTAATGATGATGAGATGATAACCATATAAGCCATTCCATGGCATCGTATACACCTTCCGAGCTAAATCTCCTAGGACAAAACTCATGGGGGATTCACAACCCATATACTCTCACAATCTCAATCTCATATCTTAATCACCTTGCCGGCTCATCACTCGGTCAAAGGATTTGTAAAGTGTTTTATTTTCTTCCAAAATCAGTGTTTCTCATATCTCAATCACCTTGAGGGCACATCCCTCGGTCAAGAGTTTTGTAAGGTGTTTCATTTTCTTTCAAAATTAGTATTTCTCATATCTCAATTACCTTGCCGGCACATCCCTTTGTTAAGGGTTTTGTAAAGTGTCATTTTCTTTCAAAATTAATATTTCTCAGTGGTACCAACCTCATAAATATGTATGGATGAAATGAGGATGTAATGTTCACAACCATTCAATATGAAGATAATAATAAATTCAATACATGCATAAATGAGTTAAAAATAAACCCAATATGTCAATAATTCATGATATAAGCCATCGCATGGCACCACTCGAATAAATAGTCATGTAAGACGTCCATAATATCAATCCAAACCCCTCTCTCGGGCACCACTGTAATGATAGAGACATTAAATGCCCAAATAAGGCCTATAACATCAATCTAAGCCCCTATACGGGCATCATAGTAATAATAAAGGTAATTAATGCACAAATAAGGCCAATAATGTCAAGCCAAGCCTCCACACGGGCATCACAACTATAATTAGGTAAATAATACACAAATAAGTCCAATACCAGCCCCACACAGGCATCACAATAATAATTAATCCCTCAAGTCAACAATAATATTTACATAAGCCTTTACACAGGCAACATGAAAATATTAAACAATCCAAATAACGCAAAAATAGCAAACTTACCTCAAAACCAAGCTTGTTCATACAATAAGTCCCATCTTTCCTAAAAAAAATGACACTGTTAGGCTAGACTACTAAAAGGAGAACTACGCTAGTTAACAATATACCCTAAGGTTCACTTTGTTCTCTTACTTAATGACTAAGCCAAGATTCCCTTTCCTAAGTACTTAACCTTACTATCATCCATTAATATCTTAAAACATACTAAACCCCAGTTATTATATCAACTATTACAAGTCTACTTATACTCTAAGTATTTACTAAATCCCAATTGCTCCATCAAATAACAATAATAGCCTGATTATCCCCTAAATGGTCGCTAAACCACGATCATCGCATCCAAAATCCACTAGCCATGATTCAAGCTTTTAAATAGGTATCCACTATCAATTACTCAAGACCAATAAATCATCTATCTATAATCTACTCTAAGAATATTTTGAAGTAACAAGAATAAATAAGATAAACAATTGTTTAACTACACCCATCAATAGACTCTGGTACCCGCGGAGATGCTTGCCATTTCATCTATGTGGAACCCACAAACCCTAAGCGATTCACAGAACATAAGAAAATTGACATCAAATGGATGCTCTTCTCCCACAAATCATCACCAAACAGGTCCAATCTAGTCAAATTGTCATCTACACGTCATAAGGAGTCCAATGATACCCATATTAGCTACTTTCATTTTGGATCCAAAAATAGTTTGAAAATTGAGCCTCAAGGAAAAAGGGTAAAAATGAAACTTTATTTAAGAATCATGTTCCCCATACTCTTAGGGTTCTAAATCTGAAAAACCAACTAAAAATGATTTGAAATTGTACTTGAAATTGAAAAAACCAATTTTGAATTTTACCGGGTAAAACCCCTAAAAATCTTTATCAAATGCGGTTTAAAATAAGAAATTTTGGAAAATATTTGTCAAAATCAGTTTACCCATGATACAAGGACCTTAAATCTCAAAAATCAATGAAAATCCATTCCAAATCAAACTTCAAATCAAGAATTTTTGATTTCATAGCTTTGAATTTCAAAACTCAACTTTAAGGATTAAAATTGTGAAAAATGAGATGGATAATATTGGAAAATGAACAATATGAAGGTAGAATCATATACCCAATGACTATATGAGAAAAATTCATCGAGAATCACCTAAATTGGAGCTTTCTAGCTCCCAAAATATCAAAAATACGAAATGGGTTCAGTTTAGGTCTTAAACTTAACGATTTCTGCTTAAGCGAACATTTCATCGCTCAAGCGGCATCGACTAAGACCCCACCATCGCATTAGTGACCCAGCGCCTTAGCAGACCTATTTCCATTTAGGCGGCCATTTGGTTGCCTTAGCAATGCATTAACACAAACAACATCAAAATTTACAAAAACGCGCATAACTTTCTCATACGGACTCAAAATTAGTCGATTCTTTTGCATTGGTTCAAAAATTCCAGTATGGATCTAATGGTACCATACTAATTTCCAAAATAGCTCATTAGCTATAGGTTATACTATTAAAACTCAACAACATAAAACTCCAAACTCCGACCAAGTACCCAAAACTCATTTGAGACCTCCCAAACACAACCAACTATGCTACTAGGCTAAATTTGACATTTCGGACTCAACGGAACCATCAGATTTATAAAAAGAGATCGTTATCAACAAATTACCTCTAAAACCAACTTTAGGCTAAAAAGAGCTAATATTTCAACCAAATACTTAAAAATCATAAAATGGCCTTGAGATCCGAACCGACTATGCTGCTAACCTAAAATGAATGTTCTAGATCTAATAGAACTGTCAAAATCACCATCCGACACTTGGATAACAAAATGTTGGCTAAAGTCAAGCTAATCACTCTATAGGCTATTCAAAACCACAAACTCATGTAAATCACTCCCAAATGCCTCGGGGATCACGCAAACCACTCCCGCAAATCATAAATGATATAAAGCAACAACGAGGAAGGACAAAATGGTCAAAACATAGAAAATTCTAAAATCTCAAATGTGAGTTATTACATTATCCACCACTAAGACTAACATTCGCCCTCAAATATAAAAGTAAGAAAAGTGTCAAGACAGACAAAGGATAGAAAATACCCTAGTAAACCTAATGCAGGCACTCACAAGCAGAGTCACAACTATAGAATTACCGGCCTCACTATAGAACCAGAAATCTTTCACACAATGACTCACAACGTCACATCACTAGCATCTAAAGTCAAATTTCCCAATGAAGCCACGTTCCTTTGTTTTCGAACTTCCTTTATACCCCAAAATTGAGTCAATCATCATAGAAGTTTCGAACAGACCGGGGTTAACCTGAATCTGTCAAAGACACCACAAGTTACAGACTGTACCACAAAACCAATATCATCCCAATACTATAGCATACCTAGGGGCACATAAAGCCGTATAACAACTCTCCTTAATACTGAATCAGCCTACTCAAGGTTGATACCATAACTATCGAATCAGACAACACTATTTCTTCAAGCTGAAGTAACTAAGCTAGAAATTCACATAAAAGCCATACAAAACGTCAAAAGTCACCCTTAGAACACTTTTATCACTATTCAAATAGTCATATCCTCATACTTAACCCTTTGAGGAAATTGATAATCATCATAGAACTCTGTATACCATAGACACGAAGACTCTAAATAGCACCAAATTCTCATAGGCAAAATATTTCATTAAGCCTTTTAACTTCCAAAGTAATAAACGTTACAAACCAGGTGCCTTTCTATTCAAAAAACCTTCCAAATCAAAAGCACGAATCCTTATAAGCTTAATTCCTTCAAGTCTAACTAAGGAGTATTTCAATACCCATAAGTCTTTCCACACAAGAAAGCTAATCACTAAGAAAGTAATAAATCACAAGGCGTGAATGCCTGAAAATCTTTTCTTATCCAGATAGAACCCTTTACTTGCAATCCTTTCAAGTCAGTTATATCACAAGGTCTTTTTACCCAAATGATAAGTATCATTAGACACCTCATAAGCCGAATATACCAAAACCTACAATCCATCCACCACTATTTCACAACATAACCATTGAGAATATCATACCCAAATCACACTAAAATCCATAATGCTCAAAGAAAATCAAATTTAGCATCGTGACATACTCTAAATGAGTCACAACATAGGATCAACACACGTGATCCACCACTAAAGAATCATCTATGGGGTAGCAATATCAATAAACACAAAATAAAACCCATAAATAATAGCAAGACCCAATGTCAAATAAGTTAAGACATAGGAGAATATAGAACCACAATCAAACACTACCAAGACAGATCAAAGGCATACTAAACCCATACCTGTGGCTACTATACCAGAAGATCCTACCCCAAGACCATCATGTGGAATATGATATTGAGACTTGTCATAACCTTGAGTAGATGATGAGGCAAATCTATATCTACACTATAGGTAATCCCTCTTATAGTGCCTGAGATCTTCATATATAAAGCAACACAAAGAAGTAAGAGTCCGCTGAACTGGACCTAAAGAACCTAAATGGCCATCACAATCTAACCCTCTCCAAGAATAACCATAAGAATCCCAGACTCTTCCATTCATATCACTATTGTTGTTAAGTCTATATAGCCTCTTGCCCGCAAGTCTCTCATGCCTTCACTTGAACTCTTCTAGAAACTTTTGAGCAAACTGATCCTATAAAAAAAGAGGTGACCTAACTGGTTTACTCTCTACAAATGTCCTCCATTACTGTCTGGATGGTCCAAAGAACTGAAAAATAGTGAAATTTATTCCATTAGAGTAAACCAAGCCTAACCTGTGCAATCTTTCACAACAACCAAGCAAGAATATATAAGCATCAAACCTAGGATCTCCATCGAACCAAGGAGGATCTGTCCTCATGAACTTTACAAACCTACTCTGTCCTTCTAGGGACATAAAGGGTAAGTCCACCGGATGTGGAATGATCCCCGACAATATCTCGTTAATACTAGGAGAATTTATAGTTAAATGTGCATCTAGAATCTATAGCCTTGAAATAGCATACTGAATCAAAGTATAATCCACCCTCACAAGGAAACCCAACACTTGAACCAAGCAATCCTCAAGCATAGGTATGGATATGACCACATGCAGTGTCTGTACTGAGCTCAACCCCTCTATCTTAGTAAACCCCTCCTCACTAGCAACTCTAGAACCTGAAGAGGCAATCCCAACCTGACCTCTAGCTATTTTAGATGCTCTAATCCAACCTCTGCCTTGACCTCTACTCCTACTGTACACCAAATTCATGGGCTTTGAATATATTAGAGAGTGAATAAGAGGTTTTTGAGTTACACAGAGCTATAAAAGCATAATATAGAATGAAGAAATCTATTTCTCCTAAAGTCATGAGATTATTGAAACCTAACTCTTACATATAAGAGATTATTTTTTATCATTTTTGAGTTTTTAGTGATTGGAACCGTGAGTTGAATATTAAAGAGTGGTGAGCATTTGACCGTCGATTGACATACCACCAACCATTGTCGACCATCTCCGGTGATTTATTTTTCAGAAATATTCTTTCTACAGTGAACATCTCTGTCGATCTCATCTCCTACAAGTTTGTACTCTCCAAATCTTGCTTTGTCCTACAATCTTTTTTATTTTTTTAGATCTTGATTTGTCCGGCAACACTTTCCTTTTTTAGATCTTGCTTTGTTTGGCGACCATCTCTCTCTCTCTCCCCAATTAGATTTTTCACTGATGACCAATTCTTTCTCCGGCTAAGTTGACCAAAAATTTTACTGAAAACAATATTTTCATATTTTTTGTTGTACTTTGTTCTTCTTATAGGCACTATCAAATTCGGTATCCCTCCGATCAGCAGCTATACAAATATACGATAGCCCCCGATAATAAGTTTCGGTGACCAATTTCATCACCAAATTATCAAAACCTAACAACTCAACCAAGATCAGATGAACGTTGCATTCATATCATACCAGCTGCACTCGCTCCCTCTCATCTAACTTTTTTTATGTTTCTTAATTGTTGGTGACTGATACCTCCTATTTCATCCATAATGGTATCTCTGTCTATTGATTCCTTGTCTGTGACTATCCTGATTATTGTTTCTATTTCTCTGTGGCGCCGTAGTAGTTAGTTGTGAGAGACATATTTTTTGGTGTTTCCTATTTCAAGGTTCATTACTGTCTTTATTCCAGTTAGATGTGACTTTTGCTGTTGTGTTTAGTCATTTTGGTTTCTAGTTTTCGGGTCATTTATTGATTTTTTGGTTAATTCCTATCATTGTTCCTAGTTGAACTTAGGTATGGTCTTGATAGCATTGGTTTTGCTGAATTGCTTTGTTTCTTGAGGTGGTTTATTTGGTTTATTTTCTATTATTTAGTTGTTATATAGCCCTTAGATGTTATTTGCACATTTTGTAGTGGCATTGGTGGATGATGGTCGATTAGGGTCATGTCTTTGGTCGGGGATGGGTTTGGGGTCGGGGTAGAGGGTGGGGCTGGGTTCGAGGTTAGGGTCGAGGTTGAGGGATAGGGTAGGGGTAGGGGTAGGAGGGTTAAGTGGGTTAAGAGAGATCCTAGGTTGAGAGTAGGGTCTTGTAACATAGGTCTTTATTGGAGAAGTCCGTAAAGCTAGTGAAGATTCTTTGGAAGAGGCAAATTAATATAGCTTGTCTCCAAGAAACTAAATAGGTAGGTACTAAGGTGAGGGTAGTAGACGGTTATAAGTTGTGGTACTCTGGAAGAACGAGGAATAGGAATGGAGTAGGTATTATAGTAGATGATGATCTTAGGAAGCAAGGGGTAGAGGTTAGGAGGGTCAATGATTGGATGATGTTGATTAAATTAGTTATTGGAGGGTGTTTTTTGAATATTGTTAGTATGTATGCCCTACATATAGGCTTGGATGAGGAAGAGAAGAAGAGATTTTGGGAGGCTTTGGATGAGATGGTGAGGGGTGTCCCCAAAAATGAGAAGCTTTTCATAGGAAGGGATTTCAATGGGCACATAAGGTCTTCTTAGAGGGGTTATGATGTGCATGGAGGGTTTGGGTTCGGTGTAAGGAATGAAGGAGGAGTTGTACTTTTGGATTTTGCTTGGGCTGTTGGGTCGATGGTTGTTAATTTGAACTTTCCAAAGAAGGAGGTTCACTTAGTTACCTTCTATAGTTCGGTGGCCAAAACTTAGATTGACATTTTTCTCCTTAGGAAAAGGGATAGAGGTATTTGAAAAGATTGTTAGGTTTTACATAGTGAGAATCTTTTGATCTAGTATAGGCTTTTGGTGATGGACTTGGAGATCAAGAAAGAGATATAGAGGAGGGGTATGAAGTACAAGACGCGGATTAGATAAGGTAGTCGGATAATGGCCAATGCACTGGAGATAGGGGAGAATTTGATGTCCAGAAGGGCTTGGGGGAGTAGAGGGGATGTTGATAGTATATGGGATAAGACTATCAGTTGCATCAATGAGATGGATAGAGAGGTGTTAGGTGTCTAGAGAGTCCGCTCGGGAAAGTACCAAGGGGATTGGTGGTGGAATGGAGAAGTTAAAGGGAAGGTGGAGTCTAAGAAGAGGGCTTACGCGAAGTTGGCTGAGAGTAAGGATGATGAGGAGAAGCAAAAAAATAGAGAGGAGTATAAGATTGCTAGGATAGAGGTAAAGTTAGAAGTTACAATGGCTAAGAATACAACTTTTGAAAGCTTATACTCAGCATTAAAGGGTAAATGTGGTGATAAGAAGTTGTACAAGTTAGCTAAGGTTAGGGAGAGGAGGGCTCGAGACCTTGACCAAGTGAAGTGTACTAAGGATACGGACGACAAAGTTTTAGTAGAGGAGATTGACGAGGATGTCACTTATCAGATTGGGGTAGGGTGGATGAAATAGAGGCTCTCTTCTGAGATCTTGTGTGACAAGAAGGTGCCTTCTAAACTCAAAGGCAAGTTCTATAGAGTGGTGGTTAGACCGACTATATTGTATGGGGTGGAGTATTGACCAGTCAATAAATCTCACATTCAAAGGATAAAGGTAACGGAGATGAGAATATTATGGTGGATATGTGGGTGTAATAGGAAACATAGGGTTAAAAATGAGGTTATTTGAGATAAGGTGGGAGAGGCTTCGGTGGAATATAAGATGAGTGAAGCGAGGTTGAGATAGTTCAGACATGTGATGAGAAGAGGCATGGATGCCCAGTGCGGAGGTGTGAGAAGTTGGTTAGGTATAGATTTAGGCGAGGTAGAGATAGACCAAAGAAATATTAGTGGGAGGTGATTAGACATGACATGGAGCAACTTTAGCTTACCGAGGACATGACTTTACATAGGAAGGTGTGAAGGAGGCAGATTAGGGTAGAAGGATAGTAAGAAGGAGTGCGTCATTGCTAGTAGGTAGGAGGACTTTGTTTTATTATCCATGCTAGTAGATGTAGTGCTAGTATTATTCAGAGTGTTTTGTCGTTTGTCGTAATACTTGGTGAGTTTTGTTTATGTTATTATTGGGTGTGGTAATTCCTATTGTTTCTTGCCTCTTTACTATTTTTTTTCTAGACTATTTTATCTTGAGATGAGGGTCTATCTAAAATAGCCTCTCTATCTCACCTCTGAGGTAGTGGTATGGACTACGTACACTTACCCTCCCTAGACCCCACTTGATGGGAATATACTGGGTATGCTGTTGTTGTTCATGTAGCCTCTTGAATATAGATAACTGATGTCTCTGCACTGCTCCACAAGACTTTAATAGACTCAGCTTGTACTAATGAGACCAATGAACCTGGGGCTTTGATACCAATTTTCACGACCCAAAATAGAGTACGTGATGGCACCTGTCACACCCTTCACTACATGTAAGCCTATCCCAACCCAAACTCAATAATTAAATTAAATCAGAAGCGAAAGAAGAAGAATAGAGTAATCCCAAAATATTTAAAGATTGAAAATAATTCAAAGATACATCTTATGTCTGGTTTTCACTAGTACAAGCCTCTGATACAAAATACAATTAATTAATCTAAAATATCTTAAATACAAGTGAAGCATAAGACAAATAAAGAGAGATCCGGATAAGCTTTGTGAAACATCACCACTACCTTGATCTCCACAACGTCAATGATGAGGAAATACAATCTACGCTCTGCTACTAGAACCAATACCTGCACCTGGTGCAGAAGAAAAGGAAAAGAAAATAAAAGTATGGGTGGGTATGTAACACGTGTACTCAACAAATATCATCGATAACCGACCCTAATCCAAAGTGATGGCGAGAACCACAACCCCAACTATCCAAATTTCCCCATTAACCTATAACTGGTCAATACACCACTTCATCCTAATAGGGTAATCCAACACAATAGTCAAAAAAATATCAATAAAAAGGGTAGGCAAATTAGTCCAGGTGAGTCAACACTATTCATTTTATGATCAACAATTAAAGTCATTTTTAGAAGAAGATTCACTAACACAATATACTATGCTCAATCACTATGTTCAATCAACAATCTGGGATAAGATAGCGAGAGTGTATATATATGTGTATATCATGCAACCAATAGGTGCGACACAACAATCTCTCTAAGCAAGCCATAACTATACCCTATTTCTCATAGTATCTCAACCTTCAAATCACCCAAGAGATGGTACAAAATGATGTAATGTAGTGAAATGAATGCACAATACACAATATCACAAACAAGGTACAATCACCCAATGCAGTGATGCAATGTAATAAAGTGATGATGGTGGGATTATAATTATATAAGCCATCATATGGCATCATATACATCTTCCGAGCTAAAGCTCCAAGGACAGGATACATGATGGTTTCGCAACCCATATACTTTCACAATCTCAATCTCATATCTCAATCCCCTTATCGGTACATCCCTCGGTCATGGGTTTTCTAAAGTGTTTCATTTTCTTTCAAAATCAGTGTTTCTCATATCTTAATCACCTTGCTGGCACATCCCTTGGTCAAAGGTTCAGTAAAGTGTTTCATTTTCTTTCAAAATCAGTATTTCTCATATCTTAATCACCTTGCCGGCACATCCATTTTGTTTCAAAATTAGTATTTTTCAATGGTACCAATCTCATGAATATGTATGGATGAAACAAGGATGTAATGCTCACTACCATTCAGTATAAAGATAATAATCAATTCAATACAGGTATAAATGAGCTAAAAATTAACTTAATATGTCAATAATTCATGATATAAGTCATCGCATGGCACCACTAAAATAAATAGTCATGTAAGACATTAATAATATCAATCCAAGCCCCTCTCTCAGGCACCACTATAATGATAGAGGCATAAAATGCTCAAATAAGGCCTATAATATCAATCTAAGCCCCCACACGGGTATCACAATAATAATAAAGACAATTAATGTACAAATAAGACCTATAATATCAAGTGAAACCCCCACACGGGCATTACAACTATAATAAGGCAAATAATGCACAAATAAGTCCAATATCAGTCCCCACACAGGAATCACAATAATAATAAATCCCTCAAGTCAACATTAATATTCCCATAAGCCCCCATACGGGCAATACAAAAATAGTAAACAATCTAAATAGCAAAAAAATAGCGAACTTACCCTAAAACCTAGCTTGTTCGTACAATTATTCCCATCTTTCCCAAAAAAATGACTTCGCTAGGCTAGATTACTAAAAAGAGAACTATGCTAGTTAACAATATACCCCAAGGTTCACTTTGTTCGCTTACCTAATGACTAAGCCAAGATTTCCTTTCCTAACTATTTAACCTTACTATCATCCATTAATATCTTAGAGATACTAAACCCCAATAATTACATCAACTATTGCAAGTCTGTTTATACTCTAAGTATTTACTAAATCCCAATTGTTCCATCAAATAACAATAATAGCATGCTTATCCACTAAATGATTGCTAAACCCTAATCATTACATCCAAAATCCACTAACCATGATTTAAAATTTTAAATAGATACCCACTATCAATTAATCAATATCATTAAGTCATCTATCTATAATGTACTCTAAGCATATTCGCAAGTAACAAGAATAAATAAGATAAAAAATTATATAACTACCATCCATCAATAGAATCTGGTACCTTCGGAGATGCTTGTCATTTCATCTAAACAGGACCCCCAAATCCTAAGCAATTCATAGAACACAAGAAAATAAGCATACAACACATAAACACCTCATAAAAAAGTCAAGGTATATCTCAACTTGTCTTAAAGGAGATCCGCAAGCCACAACACAGTCCAAAGCATCAACTAGAAGCTCTACTCCCACAAATCATCAATCTAGTCAAATATGACATTTACATGTCAAAAAAAGTCCAATGATACCCATATTAGTTACTTTTATTTATGGTCCAAAAATACTTCAAAAATTGACCCCAAAGGAAAAAGAGTAAAACCAGAACTTTATTTAAGAATCATTCTTTTCATACACTTAGGGTTCTACATTTGAAAACCCAACTAAAAACAAGTTGAAATTGGACTTGAAATCAAAGAAAAATCAATTTCATACTTTACCGGGTAAAAACCCCAAAAATCATTATCAAACATGGTTTAAAGTGAGAAATTTTGGAAATTTTTTATAAAATTTAGTTTACCCATGATACAAGGACATTAAATCTAAAAAATCAATGAAAACCCATTCCAAATCGACCTTCAAATCAAAAAATTGATTTCATAACTTTGAATTTCAAAACACAACTTTATGGATCAAAATCATGAAAAATGAGACGGATAATCTTGAAAAATAATAAAAAAAAAAGGTTGAATCACAAACCCAATGATTATATGATAAAAATGCATGAGAATTACCATGAAGCTTCCTAGCTCCCAAAATGTCAAAACTACGAAATGGGTTCTATTTAGGTCTTAAGTTCAGTGATTTCCGCTTAAGCATATATTTCATCGCTCAAGCGGCATCACCTAAGAGACCCCACCATAGCCTTAATGACCCATCACCTTAGTGGACCTATTTCCACTTAGGTGGCCATTTGGTCGCCTTAGTGATGCACCAACACCAACAATATTAAACTTCACAAAAACGGGAATAACTTCCTCATACTGACTCGAAACTTATCAATTTTTTTTGTGTTGGTTCTAAAATTTTGATATGGATCTAATGGTACCATACAGAACAAGATAACTCATTAGCTATAGGTGATATATTCAAACTCAACAACGTAAAACTCCAAACTCTGAATAAGTACCAAAAACTCATTCGAGACCTCCCAAACACAACCCAACTATGCTACTAGGCTAAATTCGACATTCCAAACTCAACGAAACCATCAGATTTATAAAAAAAGATCATTATCAATAAATTACCTCTAAAACCAACTTTAGGCCAAATAAAAGCTAATATTTAACGGTTACCAATATGTGCTGGACATTCTTATGGACTGGGAGCAACAAATACTCAAGTAAGGCTTTAGTAGCATGGAAAGTAGTGTGCAAACCCAAGAAAGCTGGGGGCATAAATGTTATTGATTTACTTACTTGGAATAAGGTAGCAATATACAAGCTACTATGGGTAGTGAAGCAAAGGAAAGACAAGCTATGGGTCATATGGGCACATTCATACTATATAAAGAATCAAGATTTGAAGACCATGCAAACACCAAGACAGACATGTTGTATATCGAGAAATTTTTTTGATGTTAGGTATTGGATTAGTTGGGGGGTGCTTATTCAGAATACTTTGTAAGGAGTGACTAGTACCCATAATTATCACATTAAAAAAGGTAATTGTTATGACTCCATAGTAACCTAAAGTTGTATGGAGTAGATTGACTATGTTGAAAGGGCAAATCCCAAGACATCAGTTCATTTTATTGCTAGCATTACAGGGAAGGTTAGCAACTGTTGACAGGCTCAGGAAATGGAAAATCAATGTCTCAATTGATTATGTATTGTACAAGAGATAGGTTGAAGATACTACTGGACATCTATTCTTTGATTATATTCTGCACATGTTTAGGGGTCATTACTGAAGTGGCTATGGTACTACATACCCATTGCAACTTGGATCTAAGAAGTAGAGTGGTTACTCCAATAAATCAAAAACAACATACCTAGGACTTTGGCAGACAGACACCTTTTGGTAATATTACTCGAGCCATCACACTTTGGCAGACACAAAGGTATATTCGTAGAATTGTTAGGAGATACGGTTTGAGCCACCATTGAGAACTTTTCTATATGCAAGTAAAAGTGTGCTCATAGTATTCTTTACTTGTTTAGTTTTCTGCTTCACTTAGTCAACCGATGATACCTACTAAGTACAAGTGGACCATACTCACTCCTACTTCTGTGCCCTTTTGGTGCAGATCCCAATACGAGTGCAACCTGTGATAGCTGATTTGTGTTGTTGAGAGCTAATTCGGAGTACTGGTGAGCTTTTCGTTTGGAGCCTTATTCCAGCCTCCATCTATCTTTTATGTCTTTACTTGTTTTTGGAGACAAAGATGTATTATAATATTTCAGTATTGTCTTAGATGCTCTTTATACTCGTGATACCAGGTTTTGTGATTCAGTTGTATTTTCACTCAAATATTTTGGATTTATGATTATTATAGTCTGACTTCATTCAGGAAGTCTCGTATTTGCTTCATTTCTTTCCTTTTTTGTATTTCATATTCATAGTGGATTTTCAGCTTACTTCAATTTTTGGGTCGTGACATTAACTAATATTATAAAAAATAATTGATTTATAATTTTTAAATTATTATATTTTAATTAAATTAATCATAAAAACTAAAAGCACATGATATTTTAAGAAGAACATGAAATGCATGTTTTACCAAAAAATTAATATTATAAATATAATGTCATAAAATTATCAAAACATTTGTCAAAAAAGTATAATCTATCAATTCTAACTAAAAAAAGAATGACTTGAAATGTGAAATATCAAGTCAATACTAGTGAAACAAATAAATTGGAACTGAAAATATAACATACTTATGTCAAATTTCAACATAACGTACATAAATATGATTCAAAAGAAAAAGAAAACGTAAGTCTATAAACTTATTCAACAATGAATTTTACTTTTATTTAAAAATTAGAATACTAATAAAATTATGCTAAATTAAAAAAAATAAAAAATAGATAATACGAACAAGAGCATGGAATCACAAGAAGTAAAGGTTGAGAAATGAGAAGGAAATGACATATAAATAATACAAAATAAAAAATATTTTTTTTTAAAATATTAGAATAATAAAAATTAAAAAGAATTTAAATAGTAGAATAAAAAATAAATTAAAATGAAAAAATAAAAATAAAAATAGAAGTAAAAGGGAGAAATTTAAAAGTAACCAGCTTGTAATTATACCATGTAATTACCTACAATTCAAAGCTCCACCATGTGAATAAGAGAGTGTAATTACCCCTTGTCAATTAACCCCAATTACCTGTTGATCAAGTAATTACCTAGCCAACCAAACATGCCAAATTGTGTAATTACACCCAATTACATCAAATCCAATTTTTCGGGTGACTTTCCAAATAGACCCTTAGGCTTAATTTGATAATAGATAATTTAATTAAACACATGTCAAGTTTATCTATAGACTGTATGCATATGTCAATATCCAATTTGAACCAATTTAGACTTAATGATCATTGGAGCTGAAAATTAAATTAACTAGACTAAAATTAATTTAAAATAACCTCTGCTATAATTTTGCGACTAGTACCAGATTTACGCTAAACAAAGGCGATTACTCATTAATTTTAAATTTTGGATCAGCCACAAATGACAATTATGAATATTTTCATAGTTGCTATTATTGAAGTCACAATTGCGACTATAATTTCTTTTATAATTGTAATTATGAAAGATGTAGTTGTGACTATAACTTTTTCCATGATTCTGATTATGAAAATCATAGTATGACTACAATTTTTTCATAGTTATGACTATTAAAGTTGTAGTCGCGACTATAATTTTTGTCATAATTGTGATTCTGAAAATCATAGTTATAACTATGATTTTGTAATGACCCATTCCGTCGTTATTGGAAAGACACCTCGTTATGGGTATGGATTACATGGATTTTAAAAATATGATCTTGAATTAGTATGGGAAGACGTAGCTAAAAATTGTGGTCGGGCTGATGTCATCCCGCTATGGCGGGAATTTTTTCATTATAGCAGCATCGCGATAGCGGGATGAAGGGACCAGAAGCTTAGGTGCAATTTTAATATTTCCCTTTTCTCCTCTTCAGTTGTAAAAGAGATGAGGTTTACACTAAAAACCCTCCTAAGATTACCTCATGGCCTTGGAGCAATGGAGAGGAGGGATTTCACTCTAATGGAGTAAAACCCATGGTTTTCTCATGGATATCACGTAAGAATTCACTAGCACAGAGTTAAAACTTGCGTTCATGTATTTGTAGCAGCTGTTTGGAATCCAGGTAGGCTAGGTTTAACCGAGTAGTTTAGACCTGGGTTAGAAAGCATAAGCATGACAATTACCTTATTTTTGATGACGAGGCCCCGGATACCTTGGGTGCTTGGAAATTGTTTTTCTCTATTTAGCCTCGTGTGACACATAAGTAAGAAAGATTCCTTAAAAAAGTAGAGTAGTAATAAAATACGACTTAAAATTTTGTATGCCAAGAAAATGAGAATTCGGTGTTTCAATTATGTGGTGTAAATGGGTTATTATTGAGAAGGTTTTAAGGTTCGAATTAGGCTCATACCTTTCTCTCCTAATCATGATCATTTCAAGGACGAATAATGTGTAAATTGGCATCTGTTGTAATGACCTATTCTATCATTAATCAAAAGGCACCTGGTTATGGGTACGGGTTATGGAGATTTTGAAAATACGATCATGAATTAGTATGGGATGACACAACTAAAAATTTTAGAATTTGAAATTTTGGCTAGGCTGACGTCAGTCCGCTATAACGGGAATTTTCCCGCTATAGAGGCATCTACATAGCAGCCGGTAGGGAGATATAGAGGGATGATGGGACGAGAAACTCAGGTGCGGTTTTAATATTTCCCTTTTCTCCTCTTCAGTTGTAAAAAGGATGAGGTTTGCTTTAAAAACCCTCTTAGGGTTACCAAATGGCCTTGGAGCACTAGAGAAGAGGGATTTCACTCTAATGGGGTAAAACCCATGGTTTTATCATGGATTTCATATCAGAATTCACTAGCACAGAGTCAAAACTTGCGTTATTGCATCCAAACAACTACTTGGCATCCAGGTAGGCTAGATTTAACTGATAAGTTTAGACCTCAATTAGAAAGCAAAAGCATGATGTAGATTGATGGGAGATTTTATTCTTAGCCTTCAGGCACAATGCGAGGATGGATAAAACGGATAGAAACCTAGTTAATTGAGTAGGAATTTGCTTTCATTTTGTCTTATTGAAATTGTCCATAAATTAAGGTGTTTACCTCATTGTTGTTCATCCTTGTTTGATTAAAAATAGTGTTGTACCTAGTTAATTGGGGTTAACCTATTAATTCCTAAATTAGAGGTGGTTAGTGTTGGTGGATTCCGAGGAATCTATGGTGGTAACCAGAGGAATGGGAAATTGGTAAGATTTCAATGTTAGGGTGAATGGTTGGGGTGTATTATGGCATAGGCCATATGTGCAACCTGTAGGTTATGGTTTAAGGTAGTTGGCATCCAACTTGTTTTATGTGTGCATAATAACTATTCCTTTGTATTGCTGCTTGTTACAATGCATGTTTAAGGAAAGTGAATGACTATTTCATATCCTAAGTGTTAATCGCATACAATGAACTTATCTAAAAAGCTTGTGGGTTGTTACAAGTGTTGTTTTCATTATCATTGTGGTTGTAATTATTGTGATATTTGTTGCTTATTGTAGGATGTACTGATATTTGGACATCTTCACGGGATCTATACTTATTATTGTGGGATGTACCAATATTTTGACATTTTCACGAGATTTGTTGGTACAAGGTTGGCAGACACTTGATGTCTGAGATTTGGAAAATGGACAAGAGCTCATCCCCTATTAGGTCATTGCTAGTGGCGACCATAAGACCCTTAGCATATATGTACAAGGTACAGGTTCCTTGAGTGAATCGAGAATTAATTATTTACTTGTTATATATTGTGTACATTGGTTCCTTAAGTGAACCAGAGATTAATTGTTTACTTGTTATATATCCACCACTTGAGGGTTTTTGTTGCCATGTTTCGTTTCCCCCAAGTGTGCTATCATAGTAGAACCGGTATGTTTAGGTTTTTATTTATATTATTCATGTGTTTTCATGTTTAATTAGGAGAAAAATAAGGGAACCTTAGTGCAGTCCCATTTTGAACGAACTTTGAATGATAATGATGCTTTTTGATTGCCTAAAGGACACCCCTCCTGAGATTTTTTTTTTTTGCTTTGGATTGTGTGTGTAGCATGTTAATTTGTGACTGATATTCGATCTTGTTATGACATTAGTATTATATGCATAATAACTGTAGCTTAGCAATGCATGAACTGGATAGGTAGTTGTTGATAGTGTAACCCTGTGCTATGTGTGTGTGAGGTCATTACTTAGTTCACTTTGTGTGTGCGATCCAGAACTTGCCCAGTTAGTCTTGCCTAGGTTATAGGATAGTGGTTTGGAAAGGATCATAAGTCGTTCTTGAAAGAGTCTACTTTTAGCCTAAAAGCCCGACCAAATGAATTAAGTATCCCTTGATCCCGAGTTTGAGCTTTAATTGACTTATTTCTTTCATTAGCTCATTCACCTTCCCATTTTGACTTACAATGAACCTGTCTTGGCCCTGGTCCCTCCATGGAAATTGTGTACCTCAACTCAGGCAAATTGCCTAAGTTGAGAGTGGCTATTATAGGGGTGCATAGATTGATTTGGGTATGAAGAAGGGGTTAGTAAAAAAAAAGAAAGAAAGAAAACAGATTTGGGTGTGAAGAAAGAAGAGAAAAAAAGAGTGAAATAAATAAAAATAAAAAAAATAAAAAATTTGAAAGCATGAAGAAAATCGAACCCAAAATCTGAAAATAAATGAAGGAGAATAAGGGAAAATAAATGAAGGAGAATGGTTGGAAAGTGGAGCCAAAAATAGTGTAGTGTCAAGGAGGGTTGAGACACTATATCCATATGTAATGACATGTGAGCATTGAGATAAAGAAAGTAATGAAAAGAATGAAAGCAATCCACATGGTTTACAAAGAATAACATGGTGACTTATTCACATCGAGTATTCATATGTTTTGAGTTCATTGAAATATTCATGTGTTGTACAGTTTCATCTGAGCCTTGCATACTCAGTACTTATTTCGTACTGACCCCTCTCGGGGAATTTACTTTACTTGCTGCAGGCGCAGGTCCCAGTAGGCCTCCTTAGTAGATTGCCAGTGTTAGCGGCTCTTTGGTGAGCTCCAGCTCATTCGGGGCTTCTCCGAGTCAGAGTGTATATATGTTTTGGTATTGTATATATTGTGTAATGCGGGGACTTGTCCCGACTTATGGTTTATTTTGGTCAATGCTCTTGTTAGAGGCTTTTGTAGACGGATGTGGGTGTATGAATGTAGAAGGGATATGTCGTCCTTGACTTGGTGGCCTCAACGGCCAAGTTTCGCATATATGTACATATATCATGTTCCATGACTTCCATTGTTGGTCTTGATAGTTGATATGTGTTTATGGGTTTTTTTATGGCATGCATATGATTGAGTAAGTAAAGATTGGTTCTCTCGGGCCATGTCGGCTACGGGTGCCAATCACGCCTCGTTGGGATTCGGGGTGTGACACCTGTATTCTAGACTTGCTCGAGAAAGAGGTAGAGATTAGGAAAAGGGAATAACAACAGAGATTTGAAGCTATCAACCTTCATCTAATAACTTGAGCCGTAACAAGGATAGTTATATGAGATCCAGGACAAGGGTTAGTAGTGCGACACTCGGAGACCGAGAGCAGAAGAGTGAAATTCGTTTAACCAATGTCGAGAGACGTTTAGATGAACATATCTTGTTAGATTTTACATGCAATGCAGCGAGACTGTTTTGCCAGCACAAGTAACTGGTGGAGTTAAGGAATCATTGGGGGATCACAGTCCTAGTGTATTTCTCATCTTGATTACAAATCCGAATATCAACAAACGTTACTGTTACTACTTGTTTACAAAACCCCCTAGTTTTACTTACTTGCCAATCACTCAGACTAGAACTCAACATAATTTCATCTTATTCCCTGTGGGATCGACCCCAACCCAGTTGGGTTCTATATTTGGTACATCGACTGCATTATACTTTTTTGGAGGTATATTTTGGGCGACATCAATTACCACATGTCAATTACATTTAAATTCAATTATAAGGTGACATTTTAAATAGACTTTAAATACTTTTGTCACTGTATTTTTTAGAGATAATTCTATGTATGGTTATCCAAGTATTGAGAAGATTTCACTAAAGTCATTTTTGAATTTTTCTTTCCTATATGGTCATCCAAATATTGAAAAGATTCCACTAAAAGTAATTTTGAATCTTTTTCCTATAAAGTCATCCAGTTATAACTTTATCTTCTATAAAGAGAAAAGTCTATTTCTCTCAATAAATTTTTTAGTTGTCATGTCATGTCATATTAATTTCTTATTTTTTAATTCATGTAGGCTAATGATATTCTACATGCCCTACAGTTTTAGTAAATTGTTGATAATTATTTGCTAAGAATGGACCGGGTTGTCTAACATGTTCCACCGACGTGATAAAAAACAGTAAACTTAAGAACACAAAGTTTCATGTGGAAAAAACTCGGCTCACAATATGTGTAAAATATTGCAACCTACATCTCTGTAGGATTTAACCCAACTTCACTAAAACAATGAGCCACTTAAATAATTGATAACAAACTCTGTAACTTAAGGAATTATAAACTCTAATTCCTATCAACACACAAACCTACCTAGGCTTGTGATCTCAAGTCTTCAAGTTATCCCAACTTGACGACTAATATCTATTCCAGTTTATAACATATTAGAACTATGAAAACATAAACGATTACAACTCTAAGAACACTCCTAATACAATTAAGCTAAAATCTAGCTAGACTCTTCTATGCATGGACTTGTTCTTTTTAGGAGTTCTTCAAGCAAAACCTCAATTCTCAATCTCTGATTTTGCCTTTGCTTGTTATGAGTGCACAAATGACTTTGAGGAAGCTCTTGGGTATTTATAGATATTGATACTTGCTTCCTTTAAGTCGGCTTTATTTTCCTTCAAAGGAATTCCATTCCTTTTTGGAGACTTCTTTGAGGAATCCCATTCCTACTTGGTTACCTTTGCCACTTTTTTTAACTCCTTTCCATATATGCATTCATCTAATTTTGATATCCTTTTGTAAGAAGAAATCCATGTCTTGATTCAGCATCATGATCTCCTCTACTTGTATTTCTTGTGTCATCAAAGTCAATGAACATCATCTCTTCAACTGCAAGTTGAACTAGTGTTGATGGACCATGTCACTTAACATGTTTCCTGCAACTATTTCACTGCACTGTCAATCTTCAAGACTATACTTTGTTCTACTACTTTGTCATCTTCAAAACCATCAAATTCCAATAAATTTTTCCTTTTTGATGATGACAAATATTTGTCTTCGTGTATTTCATTTATAAGACCTGAGACAATTCAGGAAGCATACTAGCAAGAAACACTTTGACGGACCAAGTTATTCAAAGTTTATAAATACTACACAAACCTATCTTCAACCTTTTGTCTTCATTGAAAAGTTTAAGCATATGAATAAGAATAAAATCAAAGTTAGGATATTTATGGCCACTGGGGCTATCACCGAGACAATCAATTGTGAAATCAGCAACCCAAATAAAGTATAAAGAGAGCAAATAATTGAAGCAAAGTAGGCAAAGGAAATGTACTTCTTTTATGCGAACCAAACATGCACTACTAGATGCCAACAATTTCTGAAGAACAAGACAACTTGAGACACTTGAATACTATAAGATGAGGCTAGGGTTGTTGTGTTTTTCAGACTTAAGAAAATGATGGAACATGTGGGATAAATTGAGTCAACCTTGTCTTCACATTTGTGATTTAGTCCCTCTCTCTTTCAAAGCTAAATTTAATGATAACTTTTGTCAATTTTTGCAGTTTTCAACTAGGCTTTCCTCAAAATATTGTACATAGATTTCGGACTTCCTTCAAATACAGCCTAGAATTATTTTTTTCTTAGAGAGGAGAAGTAATGAAGCTTTGAGAGAGGTATTTGTATAGACCTGATGACAGGAAGACTTTCAATGATTTGTAGTTGGTGTGGTTGTTTTGAAGAAGAAAGGGTATTTGAAAGATTTGGAGGTGACTGTTTAAGAACCTATGACATGGAACAAGTGAGCTCAAGTGTTTCAACTTAGACATTAATTGCAGCATAATCTAGATACATACCTGATGAACCAAGATTTGAAGTCACCAATGCTAACTTGCCCCTATTTTCCTGCATAATTTAATACAAATTTAAGTTAATCATATCACACAACTAGACTTAGGACACAACTAAATGTGCAAGACTGAACAAACTAACCATGTAACATTTATTCATATCAAATTAATGCATAGTCAGTTCTTGCCAATCATAGAGGGAGGAATCATGCAGCCTTAATCATCCCCAAATCTAACCTATTCTTTTCAAATTGTTCCTACTCAATGCTTAGTAAAAAAGTGAGCAATTTGTTCTTCACTGGAGCAGAACATGATGAATACATGACCCTTTTCTACATTGTCTCTGAGAAAATGGTATCTTATATCAATGTATTTGGTACTATTGTACTGAACTAGATTCTTGTAATATTGATGGCACTTGTGTTGTCACAAAAGATGGGAACACACTCTACATACACACCAAAATCTATTAATTGTTGCTTAATCCATAGTAGTTGGGCACAACAAGAACTAGCAGTAACATACTCAGCTTCAGCAGTTGATAGGGCAATAGAGTTTTGCTTCTTGGTGGACCAGGAGATCAGAAATGATCCAAAGAAGTGTGCCATACCTAAAGTACTTTTTCTATCTACAATAAAACCAATATAACCAATATCTGAGAACCCCGTAAGATCAAAGTTACTCCTTTTAGGATACCATAGTCCAAAATCAGTTGTTCCTTTAAGATATCTCATGATCCTCTTCACTGTTTGAAGATGAGACTCCTTAGGTGTAGCTTGAAATCTTGCACAAAGTCCAATACTGAAGACTATGTCAGGTCTTCTAGTAGTAAGGTATAAGAGTGAGCCAATCATTCCTCTATACAACTTCTCCTCCACAGATGGACCTATTTCATCAAGGTCCAATTTTGTTGCAGTGACAATAGGGGTATTGATCACTTTAGCTTCATCTATTTTGAACTTTTTGAGTAACTCCTTCACATAATTTTGTTGATGAATCATGGTACCAGTTGGAGTTTACTTAATTTGAAGATCTAGAAAGAAATTGAGCTCTTCCATCATGCTCATTTCAAATTCTTCATTCATGAGTTGAGCAAATTCTGGAGTCATCTTTTCATTTATGGAACCAAAGATAATATCATCTACATATAGCTGAACAATCAGTAGATCATTCTCATTAGTTTTCAAGAACAAGGTGTTGTCAATTTTGCCTCTTTTATGCCCATGTTCCAGTAGGAATTAATAGCTTTTGATACCTAGCTATTGGAGCTTGCTTTAGTCTATACAAAGCTTTGTCTGACTTGTAGAGATGATGAAGAAATTTAGTACTCTTAAATCTAAGAGGTTCTTTCACATAGACTTCTTTTTTCAGATTCCAATTTAAAAATGCACTCTTCACATCCATCTGGTACAAGATGAATTACATAAAACAAACAAATGCAATGAGCAATCTAATAGCTTTTAGCCTTGCCATAGGATCAAATATTTCATCATAGTAAATTCCTTCTTCTTGATTGTACCCTTGGACCACCAACTTTGTCTTGTTTCTTGAAATTATACCATCCCCATCTAGCTTATTCCTGTATATCCACTTTGTTCTAATAATAGTTCTATCTTTTGGAGGAGGAACCAGATGCCACACCTTGCTTCTTTCAAATTGATGTAAATCTTCTTGCATAGCTAATATCCAATCTTCATCAGAGAGAGGTTTCTTCACCTTTTTGGGTTCAATCAATGACAAGAAAGCACTGAATGCACATAGGTTCTTTAATTCTGATCTTATAGTTATACCAGAGGTAAGTTCGGTGAGAACATTGTCAATTGGAAGAGAACCCTTATACTTGTAATTCTTCACTATGAGTTATTGTGAACTTCCTGCATTTTTTTAGTGGATGGACCTGAACTTTTAGTTTATTCACTTTCTTGTTCAGTTGTTCCCCCTGTCAATGAACCCTTGATTTGTTCATCTAATGGACCAGGTGTAATAACATGTTCCTATGCATGGTCTCCTATTTCATCATCATCCCAAAGAGTAGGCTCAGATATGGTGTTCAATTCATCAAATATTACATGAACACTTTCTTCAACATAATTTTTTTATTTGTTCAGTACCATATAAGCTTTACTATGTAGAGAGTATCAAGAAAAATCCTTTCATCACTTCTAGCATCAAATTTTCCTAGATTGTCCTTTCCATTGTTGTGAATGAAGCATTTACATCTAAAAGCCCTACGATGGGAGGTGTTAGGCTTTTTTCCTTTCAGCAATTCATATGGAGTTTTCTCAAGATAGGTCTAGTTATGTATCTATTTATGATGTAGCAAGCAGTACTCAAGGCCTCAGCCCATAGATTTTGAGCAAGGTTTCCAACAATCATCATGGTCCTAGACATGTCTTTTAAGGTTTTTTTCTTTCTTTCCACAAATCCATTTTGTTGTGGAGTTCTAGGAGCAGAGATGTTATGATTTACTCCATTTACTACACAGTATTCCAAAAATTTTGCATTCTTAAACTCTGTACCATGATAAGATCTGATTAAAACCAAGAAGTTGCCGAGTTTCTTTTCCATCGTTTTGATAAATATGTAGAACACATCAAAATTGTCTTCTTTTGAAGCCAAGAAGAGGGTCCACGTGAATCTTGAGTAGTAGTCATCCACAAGCACATATACATACCTCTTTCCTCCTCTGATTTTTACTCTCATAGGTCCACAAAGATCCATATGGATCAACTCAAGGTACTTGGTTGTACTTACTAAATTCTTTGTCTTGAATGAAGTTCTCATCTGCTTCCCTCTTACACGCACTACATGTCTTATCATCTATTAGTTTAGCTTTAGGAAGACCAATGACCAAGTCCTTTGAAGCAAGTTTGTTTATCTATTGCATACTAGCATGACCAAATCTTTTGTACCAAATAATAGAATTATGATCCATTGCACTCAGACATAAGAGGTTTGAGCTTGGTGCTCCCAAGATATCAGCTTCGTACACATTTTTGTGCCTTCTTACTGAGAGCACCACTTCTTTTATATCCAGCTTCTTGACTTTGCACCCTGCAGAGGTGAACATCACCTTGTTCCCCTTGTCACATAGTTGAGAGATTCTCAGAAGATTGTGTTTCAATCCTTCCACATGGTAGACCCCTTCCAAGGCTTTTTCTTCTTCTCTTCCAATCTTTCCTACGCCAGTAATGGTCTTTTTTTTTCCATCTCCAAATGATACATCTCCTTCTTTTAGTGAGGGTAGTGAAAGGAACTTTTGTTTGTCTCTAGTCATATGTCTTTAGCAAGCACTATCCATGTAAAAGTATTTCTTGGCCCCTTTCACCCTTTCTTGCAAAACAATTTAGAGATTAATTTTAGGCACCCAGATGAGTTTGGATCCTTTCTTATGAGCAAAGGGATGAAACAGGTTTCTTCTAGCCCATTCTGGCAACACATTGGTGAATCTGTTTCTTTCAATAGATATCACCTCACTATTTTTTTCCAGATTTGAACTTGTTTCTTTTGACTGGTATGAATCTTTTTCTTTTATTAAATTCTCTATTTTTATTCATTACCTCATTACTTGTGGGACACTCAGCGGTGGGATGTCCTAGTTTCCCATATATGTAACATAGATCCTTTGTTGTCACATCCCTAGACCGAAAGGGGTTTACAAGGGTCCATATGAACACTTGCTATACAAATGACCTGCATTACGCAGATGAGCCATTATTCACAAGACAATAACAAAAATGGTATGTATGTATCACTAGCTACATGACCGCACTAACACAGTAGACAACTGAAATTATGATAACATATGATAACATCACATCATCTACAAAGCCTCTAATAGAATTTGTTATTATATAACAACAGACGTACGGGACAAGACCCGACATACCCAAGCTACAACTATAAATAACTTAAAGAGTGCTAGACATATATTAGCTCCAAATGAGAGAAGAGCTCTCCAACTGCTCTGATGAATCGAAACAAGTGCCTAATATAGAAGTTTGCTACCTCGTGTACCTAATCCTGTATATACAAAGACGTGGCGTCGCCGAATATAAAGACGTCAGTATATATAAAACACGTATTGGTACATGAAGTAGACTGAATAACAAGTAGATATATAAGGATGCTCAATTAATTGAAAAACAACATGAGCAACTGTGAACAACTGGATACCAGAAAATCCTATATGGAACTATCACTTATGAGCATACAAGTAACTGATACACAGTATAAATTATATACTATGCATTTACCTTATTAACTCATCATATAACATCTTATGAGTAATTCATTATTATACAACGCCTAATAGTTTGCATAGGTGATATCCTGTGCCTACTTTTAATTCAATAATCATATGATGGCCTATCAAAGGCGATCTGTGACTAGTTTAAGACATATGTTTCTGAATTATCCATTGCTATGATCTTATACAGATAATTGGAATCACGGTCTTATATAGGGTACGCCCCCATGGGCTCACTATAAGGGTCTGCCAGCAGGCCATATGTGTCATATATCGGCTCGAATCAGGGGGACCAGTACATGACATTCAAGCTGACTCCAAATACAAATGATGCCACAATGAAGGGTACGCCACAATGTTGGGGCTCACTATAATGGTCTAGTCTCAATCATGTACACAGAATTACGTCGTGTATCTGTGCCAAGTAAAACCTAATACCCTCCCGTCATTAGCTTTTATCAAGTAATGCCTTATAGGCCTATGCAAGTATATTATGATAAATATTGTTTAGCCATTCAAGTAGTGCTTTCCCTATACAACTAAGTCCTTTGATAGTATCGAGCTATTTAAATGCTAGTTCTTTATATCCTCATATGACTATATCGCTATGTGATTCAAAATACTAGTGCGACTATAGTATGGCCATTTATTCTAATATATAGCATGTTATATATATTTCATATGAATTTTAAGAATTTCTAACGAACACAAATACAATGCTATAAAACTTTATAGATACTTGACTCGACAAGAGTAATCTGAATACTATGACTTCAATAAATAGACACATGAAGGGTGGAGACAAGTAATTTTAAATGAAAAGGGCATGTGGATAGTGTGGACAAATTAGGCATATAATCATGTGTTAGACATATAGGGAGGGAAGGCTCTATTCATATATATTACATAAACTATATTGACTTTTAGAAGAAACAAGTGACTTTCGATCGTGCCTTAATGGTGGAGGAGATTTTAGCTTTACGTACATTGGATGCCTCACTAGCTAATGGTAGTATCACAAGTTTCAAACAACTCAACACACCTAGGTGTAGTCTTTGCGCAACCAACCAATAACTTCAACCACCTAAATGGTGAGCAATCACTCCAACAAAATCAACTACATATACAATATATAAATATTTTCATCAATAATCCGAACAACTTAATTCAGTATTCTTCTCTTATGCCTAAAGTTAATAAAGGTCCTTAACAATCGCTCAATAATAAATTTGCCCCTACCTATAAAAATACTCAAGAAAAATCCACTCTTATACAACTCTATACTCAATACTACAGTATTTTCATACTTGCGACAATTTTTCCCATATGTCAATCCTAGTAAAATGCTTCAAATTTAAGGGTTCAATGGTACCAAGAGCAGACCATACTAGTACAACATGAACAAAATTTAGGTGGAGCAATTTTTTTCTATTTCTATGCCAAAGTAAGAAGCTATCAACAACTATGAAGTCCATATGCTAAAACCAAAAGAAGGTGAGCCCAATTCAGATGAGATTTGACACACTTTCCCCTTTTCTTTCAAGAGTCCTAATTATAAGACCCATTTCAAGAACTAGTACGGAATTTAATTCAAATGGTAATTACTGCCTCCTCCTATATCCTAAACATGTATTTCATAGCAATATTCAAGTGTTACCTGATTGAAATTAATTCCCAATTCCTCGTAACGCCATTGAAGAAAGAAAACAAATAATACTACTGTTGCAACTCGTTTTGGGGAGCAAGAGGAGAAATCCAATCCAAGGTTCCTTAATAATTGTTAGAAAAGAGTAGAGGAGAAGGAAAATTGTTAAAGAGAAGTGAATCGAGGCTAAGCACTTGTACAGTACTTGTATGTTTTCCAGAAAGAATAAGAGCATTAGCTCTATATTTTTCCAAGTATTAAATTTATACCCCTGACTTTCTATCCCTCCTCATTCATTCTTATCTCTTTTCTAATTGACAAAATAATTTGGGCCCACTAATTCACTCCCTTAATATACATGCTCCATACAATATACAAGCACTATAATTTTTACTTAAAAAAAAATACGACATGTAACTCTTTATAGGTTAAAAGTTACACTCGTTTAAAGTGATGAAATAAATTCGAAATCTTTTTTTGAGATGTCACAATCTCCCCTACTTAGGATCATTCATCCTCGAATGATGCTTGTAAATCATCCAAGGCACCCATGACATCTTCTACTCTACCACCATTTCACTTTTCCCATCACAAGGCCTTAAAATTTGGCTAACTTTCTAAAGTTTTAAAAATTTCGACAGAGTTTCCTCTGCAAATAGGCCTATCAAGAACATGTCACCTAACCCAAATACATATAAATACCTTCACATAGCGTCACAAAAAATACAATACTCAATAGATAATACATGAGGCTCCATTTGGCATTATAGTCAAATGATAAATAATACATTAGGCTCCATTTGGCTTTATGGTCAAATGATAAATAATACACGAGGCTCCATTTGGCCTTATAGTCAAATGATAGCTATAACCAATACTGTAACTTACCTTATACCCTGCATCTTAAAGCTGCATCTATGCCTATCTAGAGAATCATAGGTACAATTTATGTACTCCAATCAAATAGATCACCCTGCTTGCCTTTGATTGGGGGATAAACTTAACTCTTACCTCTATACTTAGTAGGTATACATGGAAGCATACAACATCTAAAAAAAAATCAGATCATACAAAAATTATAATATGCAGGAAAATAAGTACGAATGACATATAATTTAATCATGTAAATATATGAGCCATATAAAAAAGCTTTAGCCTATGAACATGTAAATCTTATAGGCGTATAACTTATAGCTAGAGAAGAATATAACACGTAATCTATATGCGGTAAGATGCAAAATCCTATGACAAATGAACTTGTAAACTATATAATAGCATGTGAACAGATGAATAATAAGACAATCAGCATGAAGATAGATGAGTTATGGCACAAAATCTACCATATAAGCATATAAGCAGGTAGGTTATAGAATTACTTAATACATGAGACTTAAACAAAAGAGGCAAATACTATATAAGTAACTTAATTGCGACATACAAGCACATAGATATAAAGACATCTAAAACATGGTTTTTAAAATCGTAGAAGTACGTAGCATGTAGGTGAGAAAATTTGACTACACACATGAATGTATAATTTGCATTAGCGCTAATATCAAGCATCTTGGTGGATATCATATGGGAATGGAGGAGGCAAAGTAAAGAAATACCACCATTTTTTTTGCAGAAAGAGTAAAACAATGAAACCAACAGAAACAAACACAAATTTTGATCAATAAAAAATTAACTTTAGAGCAAGATCATCCTTTAAAGGTATGTATCAAATATATCCATGTCCTTGTTTTAACTTTTAACTTCCAAACTGTTAGTCACTTAGCAATTGAACAAATATTTTTCTTTTCAGTTTGCTAATGAATCTAATGGATTCAATATTGAAGCCCTCGTTATGGGCCTGAAATGATGAAGGAACTAGTAGATGCAACTTGCCAGCTATATTATAATAGTTTTCAAAGAAGAGGACAAGATCATAAATCATTTTCAGGTTTTACTCGTTATAATATTCATTGTGAACACTCATCATGCACATTGTCTACAATTCATCTAAATAGAAACCCACATGAATAAGATCAACTTTATAAGCAGGTAAACATATATTATATGAGTAAGTAAACTTTAGGCATCTCTAAACAGGTGAGCCATGAGACATTGACATATGCTACTTAAGCAACTAAACCTGAAATAGGGTGGCATATAGGCAAATAATTCATAAAGCCTACAATCTATAGATATCTAAAAAAACATATTGTGCTTATAATATGTAAGCAAGTGGACTATAATGTGATATTTATTATATAATCAAATATACAGGCAACCTACGGAATAATTTAATTCCTAAATCTTAAAAATTGTTAAAATATATAGCATGTAAATAACTTGGTTATGATATATGGGATATAAGGATGCTCAATGAATTGAAAAACAACATGAGCAACTGTGAACAATTGGATACCAGAAACTCTTGTATGGAACTATCACTTATGAGCGCACAAGTAACTGATACACAATGTAAACTATATCCTATGTATTTACCTTATTAACTCATCATATAACATCTTATGATTAATTCATCATTATACAACGCCTAATAGTTTGCGTAAGTGATTTCCTATGCCTACTTTTAATTCAAATAATCATATGATGGCCTACCAAAGGCGATCTGTGACCAGTGTAAGACATATGTTTCTGAATTATCCATTGCTATGATCTTATACATATAACTGTAATCACAGTCATATACAGGGTACGCCCCCATGGGCTCACTATGAAGGTCTGCCCGCAGGCCATATGTGTCGTATATCAGCTCGAGTCAGGGGAACCAGTACATGACATTCCAGGTGACGACAAATACAAATGATTCCACAAGGGAGAGTACGCCACAATGTTTGGGCTCACTATGATGGTCTGGTCTCAATCTTGTGCACAAAATTATGTCGCGCATGTGTGCCAAGTAAAACCTAATACCCTCCCGTCGGTAGCTTTTATCAAGTAGTGCCTTACAAGCCTATGCAAGTATATTATGATAAATACTGTTTAGCCATTCAAGTAGTGCTTTCCATATATAACTAATTCCTTTGATAGTATCGAGCTATTTCAATGCTAGTTCTTTATATCCTCATTTGACTATATCGCTATGTGATTCAAAATACTAGTGCGACTATAGTATGGCCATTTATTCTAATATATAGCATGTTATAGATATATCATATGAATTCTAAGAATTTCTTATGAACAAAAATACAATCCTATAAAACTCTATATATACTTGACTCGACAAGAGTAGTATGAACACTATAACTTCAATAAATAGACACATGAAGGGCGGAGACAAGTAATTTTAAATGGAAAGGGCATGTGGATATTGTGGCCAAATTAGGCATATAGTCATGTGTTAGACGCATAGGCAGGGAAGGCTCCGTTCATATATATTACATAAACTATATTGACTTTTAGAAGAAACAAGTGACTTTCGGTCGTGCCTTAATGGCGGATGTGGTTTTAGCTTTACGAACCTTGGATGCCTCACTAGCTAATGGTAGCTCACGAGTTTCAAACAACTCAACACTCCTAGATGTAGTCTTTACGCAACCAACCAGTAACTTCAACCACCCAAATTGTGAGCAATCACTCCAACATAATCAACTACATATACAATACATAAATATTTTCATCAATAATCTGAACAACTTAGTTCAGTTTTCTTCTCTTATGCCTAAAGTTAATCAAGGTCCTTAACAATCGCTCGATAATAAATTTGGCGAGAGTCCCGAATTGAGACTCCATTTTTTTGCTCCCAAAATGTTCATGCGAATACAGAGAGAGTAAAAGATTAGTAATACAATTCAAACTTTTAAAGATATTTGAATAAAGTGAATATAAACCAGTAAAATCACGCAACGGAGAGACAAAATAGAACACAAAGCATGCAAGTCTCCAACCACATATCCATCTCACAATCGAGGACTCTCGAACCAACTTAAAATGGCTAGATCATAACATTTAAGCTACAACGGGACTATTACTTTACGGTACGTATGAATATTTTTTTTTAAAAAAATCCCTCAAGGTATCACACATGCTATCTCTTTTTTTAAAAGTTAAAACTTATACATATATTCCTGCCAAGAGAGTATACACCTTGACCTAAGCAAAAGGTATGCATGCACTTAATGACGTGAAATAATGATACAAATGGGTTGCCTAATACTTTTTAAACTAAGCAAAAGTAAAAAATTGCTTCAGTCATTTTTTAATAGAGAAAGCTAGTATATAGACTATATCATTTTCACCATTTAATAGTGCAACTAACTGGAAACGAAAAACTGATTTCGTGCAAGTATCTAATCCGAAAACAAAATTCATTCTTTAAGTTCATGAGGGCTTACTCGATGCTTCAAACTAAACACGAAAATCAAATCAGATTAAGCATAGCTAGTTAAACTCTTAATAAAACAATTTACGTGAAATCAAACTAAAGAACAAAATTTGATGGGTCATGCTTTATTAAATAACTGATGTGAACATTAATACACTATTTGACACACAAAACAAAAACACAGTAAACATTCAAACACAAAATTAAACAAAACTACATCTAGCATATACTTTACTTAGAATAGGCATAACATTATTTAACGACAAAGACGAAAAGAAACAGAGAAAGAAAGAAGACAAAAAAATAAAATAAAATAAAAGAGGGGGAAGCAAATATCACCTGTTGCGGGACAGTGAACTAAGGCTTTGGGTCGTCCGGATCTACTCACTACCTCGGACGACCATCAATGGGCGAAACGACCGAACCAACGTTATTGTTGCACTTAAAACCAAAAGCATAGAGAGGGACACAAAGAGAGATATGGAAGCCCTAGCTGCTTAAAATTTAATTTAAAATGAGGATAGTTTGGTCATTTCAGGTAGCTAATTTGGGGGTAAACTGGGTAGTTCAAGGTGCTTTATGAGGGCTGATGGTTTCAGGCATTGGGCTGCAGTGGATGAAGGAATTTTGGGCTCATTTGGGCTTCAAACGTGTGCTGCTGGCGGGTTACGAAAATTCAGTTGGAGACCCAATTTGGGCTAGTTTGGTTGATGATATTTTAACTTCTTAACTTAATTTTTTGAGCCTCTATTTAATAACAAGTATAATATATATACTAATAACTAATAAGATACCAAAAATAAAGTACTAATGTCCTCGCTTCCCACTTATAATTTAAATAAATATTAGATACAGAATATTGATTTATAACTAATTTAATAAGTAAGAAACTTGGAATAATGCGACGACAATAGACAATTTTAAAAGGGAGGTGCAAAATAATACTACTAACTTTGATACTAAATTGCTTAATTTCCTTAGAAATTATAAAATTTGACAACGTTGGTATACTAATAAAGATGATGATGATAATAATAATAATAACAATAACAGCAACAACAACAGTAATAGTAATAATAATAATAATAATAATAATTAAAAAAATTGACATGATAATGAGAAATAATGATAAAAAATAAAGTATTTAATTTATTACTAATTAGAAGCTCGAACAAATTTAAGTCGAAGAAGGGAGGGTCAAAATTGGGAGTCAGCAATAATTATGATGATGATTTATCATACTAGTTTTGTTTGCAAAGTCATGAGTAGCTAAACCCCTCAACTAGGGTTGTGGAAGCCATTGTGATTTAACGTGCTTAAGGTTATGAAAGGTGTAGCTCCAAATGAGGTCCATGCATGTATTACTAGTTTTTTTGTCTTGATTATATTCTAATGGTTGCAAACATTAGAACTCATCTAAAGTCAAAGCTTGATTGACAAAAATAATTTATGGCTAGAAAAAGGAATTAGTGATAGAGATTTGTGGCTTCCAACCTCATCTAATAGTTAAGGTTATAACTAGGTTTACCAACATGAGGTAATTATCAAAAGGCTTATTGTATTCACTCCTAGACCGATAGGATTTGAGTGATAACTATTTGAGTAAGTTGAGAAATACTTAGATAAATTGAAATGAGTGATAGTTTTGCATGCGTAGCATTAGAATGAACTACTACCACCAATGACCCGATCGTGTTATGAAACCATAGGGAACACAAACCAAGTCATTTCTCATTACTGAATTACAATCTTAGAAAATTGTGACAATCAATTATTTACACCAATCACTAGAATATTACTCTACATGAAAACCCACTTTTGCGGAAATAACTGAATATTAGTGGAATAACCACATTGAACTTATTTCTCGCCTTATTCCCTGTGGGATTTTACCCCAGACCTTTTTCATTCTATATTTGAATAGTGAACTCTTTATACTTCATTTTAGAGGTGTAATTTGGACATATCAAATTTTGACTACATTGTCGAGGAGTACGATTTAGGATTAAGTCAATTATGTGTATTTGGCTTGTAGTCCTTATTTCCTAATTTTACTTTTGTTTGTTGTTTCTATTCTTTTAGGGTGCAGGATGGTTTATGCCCAACACTCAGAGTTAATCCTTTGATTCCTATCTACCCCGAGATTGAACAAACTCTAAGAAGGATGAAACACAAGAACTTCAGGAGGGAGCTGAGGCAACTCGACAGGCTGAACCAACCCGACAGGCTGAAGAAAATCAATTAGTTGTTGAGGTCAAAGCAATAGATAACAATAAAAATGCAAATGTTGCTACAGATGTTTCTAATTCACGAAGGAACCAAAGGCCCAGGGACAATCAAAAAATACAAATTATTATATTTGATCTAGATGATGAGGATGACGCTAATTAGGATGGAGTTGGTGCTATTGGTGTCATAGTACCTCTTGTAGTATCCCTTGGTGCTAAATTTGAATCACAAGCACTATGATTCAGTTGTTGAATCTAAAAGGCTTATTTAAAGGTGTTGCTAGAGATGATCCAAACCTCCATTAAATAAATTTTGTGGGAATTTATAAGTCATGCAAGCTACCAGGTGTTACCCAAAATACTATCAAACTGCGGTTGTTCCCCAACTCATTATCTGGGAAAGAAACCCTATGGTTAACTGAGCTTCCAAATGACTCCATCATTAATTGGAGGGAGCTAAAAGCAGCATCCTTAGAAAGATTTTTTCCACGATATAGAATGCCACATTTGAGAGATGAAATAAATAACTTTAGGCAGCTTCCTGGAGAAACTTCATGAAGCATGGTTGAGGTTTAGTAAGAAGCTAATGCACTGCACTAACCACAAGTTAGTGGATGACAATATTCTAGAGATATTTGATAGGTCCTTGAATTCTGTGACCAAGGTAACAACTAACATTATCATTGGAGGGTGGTCTTTTATGTCACAAACTATGCTGATGTAGTTGTGATGCTTTACCGAGTCACCAAGTCCAATAGAGCTTGGCACACTAGTGATTCTGAGATATCATTTGGTACTTATTTTGTGGGTATGTCAACCAGCAGCACTGAGGAGAAGAAGAGCGTGATCAGGATATGGCACATATGAAAATGCAAATGGACCTGGTTGTAAAATATTTTATGGCATGTGGTTCTAAAAAGGTGAACGTAGCCGGTTCACAAGGTAAAGCGACAAGACATGAGGAGTATAATTCAGATTCTAAGAAAGAGGCAAATTATGTCAACAACCAGATGGGGGTTTTCAAGCCAACACCCAAGGGTCTAACCAAGACTCTTAGCGCCAAGGTCAAGGAAATTAAGGTTAGAACTATCACAAGGATAATAATTATGACTGACCTGGGTATAGAGACAGAAGCAGAGACAGAGATCAGGGTAGTTGGAGAAATATAGATGATTACAAAAATAACATGAGTGGTGTATATGTGCCTCCTAAAGCACGTGACGAAGTAGATAATGATTCATGGAATTTGAAGGTGGAGGACATGTTAGCAAAAGTGTTAAGCATAGTCAAATCTATAGACTCTGGGATTAAAGTAATGAAGGGTGAAATATCAAACATTAGTTAGTTAGTGGATTCACATTCAACTTTCATAAAGAAGCTCGAGTATCAAATGGGTTAGAAGTCTGTAGCTCTAAATCAATAAAAAAAGTACATTGCCTAATGACACATTACAAAATTCTAGAAATGATGGTTAATGCATGGCTATCACTACTAGAAGTGGAAAAGTATTACCGGAACCTATGCCTATTGTTGATGAGCAGATAGAGGAGATGGTCTCAGATTCAGGGGTTATAATCGAGGAAGATGCTGAGAAAGGAGTGTCAACTAGTTCTGAAAAGCTGATTTCTATTGAGAATTATTGTCAAGATGTGGAAGAGTCTCTAGTTGATGAAAGGGAGACTATTATTGATGAATGGAAGGGAAAGAAGGTCTTAAAGCCTTTGTGTCATGACCCAAACTCATTGTGAATAGCACCCACACTAACCCTCTGTTAGGAGAACCATCTAACCTAAACTACTCAAACCCAACACTCGGCCATCATAAGGCAAACTAGTTGTTTTTATTAATTAAACTAATATCTCATGTATTCTAATTAGATTACTAAATACGGAATATAAATGAATATCTAAACAACCCAGAATCTGAAATTCATTGTACCAAAACCACTATAAATATCAATAAAAAGGTTCAACCCTAAAATAACTTAAAACATCCAAGTCTGAAATAGTGGACTAGAAGATAAGTAGAAAACTCATGGCTTTCTGGAAGATGTAGCTCACCCTTGAGTCAAAGTGCAATCTGCTCTAAAGCTGAGGTCTTGATGAAGTCGCTGGAAAATGCTCTGCACTTAACAAAAAGAAGCATGTGTAGTTTTTGTACATAAGAAACAATGGTATACTGGTAGAGTAATCAACTAACCCAAAATATGATATGTGAAAAAACAACCATAACTTAGTAAACAAAGACAACCATGAACACCTACCATATCACTGTACTTCAATTATGTGACACTTAGCCTTTCAAACAACACCACAAAGTTCAGTCAAGTACTAGTCAATATAGATAATAACTGAAGTCAAGACTCTGACTACCAGCTTTTAATCTAAGTCAACTAACCATGACTCATCAATAATACCCTATCAATTACACAAGTAAATAGATAATTAAAGAGATATACCAATCATTTCAATTTAGCCCGGGCCACTGAAGGATACAATTTAACAACAACAAAGACCATAATCATAAATCTCGATTCATACAAGGAATAAACTATAACAAGGTAGCACATAAACCTAGTTCACTCAAGGAACCGTCACTCTCACCAATACCTTATACACACATGCTAAGGGTCTTATGGTCGTCCACTAGCCATGACCTACAGGGATGAGCTCTTGTACATGTACCAAATCCTAAACATCTAGTGCCTGCCAACCTTGTATCACCAATCCCGAGAAGATATTCAAATACCAGTACATCTCATAATAATAAGAATGAAGCCCATGAAGATGTCCAAATACCGATACATCCCATAATAATCAACGAATATCACAATAATCATAATCACAATGAAACAACAATCTCACTTGTAAAACCACAAGCTTTTCAATATAACCTCATTGCATGTGATCAAAACTTTGAATATAATGAAACTTTTTACTTTTCTTTGAACTTGCATTGTAACAAGTAGAAGAAGAAATAGTTAAACATACACGCATAAATCAAGTTAGGTTTCAACTACGTTAAACCATCACCTACCTCAATCAAAACTTGAACCACTCTATTGAACTTGAGCCTTACCTTTTTGTGCAATTTCCACTTGGTTGTGGTCTAAAACAATCACATGATCACAAATTAGACAATGACCTAGTACATGCATGGATTACACCTAATGCCATAACCCCTACGGTCAAATTCATGATCAATCCTTTCATTATTGGGTTTTCTATCATCATTCCACCTTAGTTTTACCAATTTCATGGTTATAATGGTGAATTATAGTCAAGTAAGGGTGATTTAACAACTTCTAACAAAACCCCAAGGATTATCTACTCAATTCACCTAATTACACAATAAAAATCAGCTAGGTCAAGTTAAATCCTCCCCAAAATCCAAAAACTAGTGATTCTAGGATTTAATAATAAAAAAACTAGTTAATAGAAGGGATTACCTTACCTTTACGAAGAATTTTGATGGAAAGTAGGTGGAATTCTCCCTAAATTGCCATAGTTATCCCTAAAACAAAAATGGAATTAAAATAACATTTTTGAGGTTTTTTCGGCATTAATCAGCGTAGATCCCACTATAGTGGCCTCGCTATAGTAGAATCCGCCCACTATGGTAGGATTGACCAAAGTTGACTCTCGCTATAGCGGCGCAGTGATTGCGGCCTGCCACCCTCTATATTGGTTTAGGGGAGGTAAAAACTTGGGATTTCTCCCAGTTTTGCAATTTTTGCAACACACCCTCAGATTTCGACGTCCCAAACCAACCCCTTTATGCCAAGTTTGATATCAGAGTTCCACTCACCTAAATTCACTTCTGAAAGATCCTATGGATTTCTTATCATTGTAGCTATAATAAAATCACCTAGAATAATATAACCTTTAACTAATCTATTCCCTGATTAACCTAGACCATACCATACTCAGATTTCATCTAAGACTAGCTTTGCTTGAAATTTCTAACTCTCAATTCGAAAAAAACCTTAACTCAAATTTTTGGCATGCTAGACTCACCCATAACGATGGAAAGGGTCATTACACTTTGACTCTGATTCCTTGGCCACCAACTCTGTTCCCTAATGTCTAACAATGAAGGTGGAAGATTGCAAATTCCAAAAATTCATTTCCATGCAGAAACAACTATCTGTGAATATCGCACTGGTGGAGGCACTTGAATAAATGCCTGGGTATGCTAAGTTCATGAAGTATCTACTTACGAAAAAAGAATTATCAGCTTTAAGCCAGCTGGCAATTTTACATCATTATAGTACAATTATCTCACACATAGTAGTGTAGAAAAAGGAAGATCATGCTGCCTTCACTATTACATGCACTATTGGAGCAATTAATTTTGCCAAGGCATTGTGTGACCTTGGTGCAAGAATTAATTTGATGCCACTTACAATCTACAAGAAGTTGGGCTTAGGAGCCCCCACACTGGTGACAATGCTGCTATTAATGGTTGATCCCTTTATTTAGAGACCTGTAGGTGTATTATATGATGTGCTGGTGAAGGTAGAGAGTTTTATTTTCCCTGTTGACTTTGTTATCTTAGAATGTGAGGTTGATTTTGAAGTTCCTATAATCTTGGTATGAACTTTCTTAGCCACAGTAGAGCCCTTTTGATATGAAGAACGGTGAGCTGAAAATCTGATTGAACAATGAGGAAGTTGTGTTCAATGTGTTAGATCAACGAAGGATCCAAGAGATATGAGCATGGTGTCCATTATTGATATTGTTGATGATAATGTGCTTGATGTACCTATTGAGGAAAGGTTTGGGGTTAAAACTTTAGCCTTTGTTATGATGAATTTTAATAGAGATAATATTAAGAAATATGATGAGACAGTGAAAGCACTAGCAGAGATGAGGTATTACTCTGTGCCCCCAAGAAGTTAGACCTTGATCAAAAGAAAAGAGAAACTAAACCTGTCAGGAGAACGGGTCAGGCCGGGTCAAAAAAAATTTAATCGATCGGTCCAAAACCCGAGTTGTTTATTGAGTTGCACTATTTCGGGCCAAACCGATCCGGTCCTAAATAATTTTAAAGTAATCGATTTTGTTCAGGTCTTAACCATGACAATTCAGATTGAATTTTAATAATTTTTTTTAATCTACTAATAAAATACAAACATAAACTATGTACAAACTTATACGTACTTAAAATCGGGCTAAACAGTCTAGGCCAGTCTGGATCAGTTACTCGGTACTATTAGTAACATGACAAAAGAGATTCTGAGTTATCAATTGAAATTCTTAATCGGCCGATTCTAGTTAAACTTATGGACCCAACCAACCCAACCTTTAACCTTGGGAAGGGGTGGACTGGGTTTTTATTGGGTTGTGCTGGTCAAGTTCTTGGTCAACCCAGCCTGGTTGACAGGTTTAAGAGAAATTCCAGCAACTAAACCTTCCATTGAAGAGCCACCATTATTGGAGGTTAAGGCTCTTCCCAGTCACTTTCACTATGTGCTCTTAGGAGCAAATAACACTTTACTAGTCATTGGGATAGCAAATTTACTCGAATGGAAGGTGAAGGCCTTAGTATTTTTGTTGACACACTGCAAAAGGGCAATTAGTTGGACCAATGCTGACATTATTCCAGGTATATATTTGCATAATATAAAACTAGAAGAGGATTGCATTTCGAATATTGAGCATCAACGCAGATTAAATCTGCCAATGCAAGAGGTGGTAAAGAAGGAAATTATTAAGTGGCTTAACACAGGTGTGGTTTATCCCATTTTCGATAGTATGTGGGTGAACTCAATTCAATTTGTAACCAAGAAAGAAGGAATAACCATAGTCCCGAATGAGAAGAATGAGTTGATTCCTCTCCGACCTGTCACAGGTTGGCACATGTGTATGAAATACAAGAGTTGAACTCATGGACACTGAGAGACCATTTCCTAATGCCTTTTATGGATCAGATGTTGGATTGATTGGCATCCAGAGGATGGTATTGCTTCCTTGATGGTTATTCTAAGTACAACCAGATTTCTGTTGCCCCAAAGATTAGGAAAAAAATACTTTTACTTGTCCTTTTGGGACATTTGCTTTCAAGAAAATGCCATTTGGGTTATGCAATGCACCTACTACTTTTCAGCGCTGCATGATGTCCATGTTTTCATGGAAGTATTCATGGATGATTTCTAGGTGGAGGGTCATACTTCTAAAACTATTTAGCCAATCTCGGCAAGGAACTACAGAGGTGTGAAGCGACGAATCTGGTATTAAACTGGGAAAAGTGTCACTTCATGGTGATGGAAGGCATTGTTCTGGGCCATAAAATTTTGGAGAAAGGTATTAAGGTAGATAGAGCTATGACTGAGGTTATTGCCAAATTGCCTCCGCCAATCTCTATCAAAGGTATTCGTAGTTTCTTGGGTCATAAGGATTATTTAACAATATTCCAAATTTATAATGTGAATGGCAATGAGGATCATGGCTATGAGATCACAGGAGGGGATGATAGACATATTATCAATTTGAGGATAAGGAGGTTCACCTGCCGGATACAGGATCTCACTGGAATTCCACATGGAATTAAGACCATAGAGCACAAGAAAAAGAAGTCTATGATTGAAATGAATTAGTAGTACAGTGAGTAGACATTTATGATAACTTCCAACTATAAGTTGCAGCCTGTTAGGGGAGAATTGTTTTGGAAAATTGACCCTTCACAAGCTATGAAACCACCACAAATAGTCAATCTTATTGGCAAACCTAAGGTTAAGAGAAATAGACCAAAACAAAAGTGACACTTAAAAGGCAAGTAAAATGAAAGCAATTAAGAAAAATCAAAATGATGATATGTCGCACTTGTGGAGAGCCAAATAATAATCCTGAAGGTTGTCAAAAGATAATGTAATTAAAACTTATAGCTAATATGCTTTTATTGATTGTTATTTATATCTAATTACTTTTTTGTGTCATAGACAAAGAATACAAAAGTACTTGCAAAGAAGGAGAAACAGTCTGCTAGGGAAAAGAACAAGCAGACTGAGAGAGGATTAATTGATAAATAAGAACCTTTTCAAGAAGATACCAGCTTAACAACCCAAGAAAGTCAACACACTTCCTGAAGCTGAGAAAAATGAAGAAGAATAGTTTCTGAAATAGAATATCTTACAAGACTACAAAAGAAGCAAAGACCACAAGAACAAACTAGAATTAGAGGAATAAGCTTTAGAGGTGACATAAATGATCTTAATAAAACAATAAACCTTCCAATATCACCTACTAGCTTAACTTGAAAGGGGAAAGATGTAGTTTCTACCAACAAGTTAGAGGCTCAAATAATTGAAATGTTAATTCCAAAAAAAGGGACAGAATCATTAGCCTTGTCTAAGTCTATTTTGGTGATAGCTATAATGATAATGTATTTACAGCTGAAGACAGTATTGTTAATATGGTAATTATGTAATTCTTAATCTGAGTAGATGTCACATTATAACTTTGGGTGTATCAATTTTTGAGGTTATAGTGTGGATATCCATTGATCTAGTCTCTTTTGGTTGACAGTTTATTATGATATGTATTTGTCAAAACATGTGTTGGTTATTAAATTTGAATTGGGTTGACAGTTCATTATGGTATTTGTAAGTTTAACAAGTGTGATGGTTGACACTTTTATATGTGGCTATTGATTGTTACTGTGTATTGATGGCTATTTCTGTATATTGAATAGGATTGAAAAGTATTTATGATTGTTCTTGATTGAGTGATGCCATTTCACGCCTGATCAAAAGGATAAAGGCTCAACATATTGCATTACATAAGTCAGGAAAATATGGTGAGAGGTTGCATGACTATATACATAACAATGGTTGCAAAAATGCTTTATAAATACAAACAACCTGTAGGCTACACATGATATAAAACTGAAATAACTACTAGAGTAAAAGCAAGTGAACAAAGAAAAGTTGAGAATGAATATAAGAAATGATGTACGTTGAAGCTCCGTTCAATTCCTCTTTGTATTGAACCTTTAGCCATGCAACACCCAGGGTGGCTCTAAACGGTTTTAATAAAGGCAGGTGTCTTAGGCCACCAAATTTGAGGGGCTCCATTTTTTCCAACAATAAGTTTTTATAAAAAATGTTTAGTGTTTTGCTATAGTAAAAGTAAACTTTTCATATACAAAGAAAAGTATTATTAGAAGTTTGACACTCCAAGAGTACTATGCTCAAGAAAGATTAAATGGATTCACTATATTATCAATTGAACAAAAATTATTAGAAAAATTGATTAAAAAAAAAATTAATAACTTTGCATCTCAAAGAGCTAGAAGAATAGACTTCATAAAAAAATATAATATTTCTACTTCAATGTTTAATGCCTCCATTTAATGTTAGCTTTAGGCCACTAATGTACTTGCCAAAAAACAAAAGATATCATGTGTAAAAGTTCAGAAGGCTGGCATTTCTTACATTAGTTTAGAAGAAAGTACATATCACGTGTACAAGTTCAACCCAAAAATTTGCACATCATCTGGTACCAAAACCGCAACCAATATGATTTTGGGTGATTATGTGAAGGCAATTTTGCATGACATTCATGGACGGATAAGGAGGAAAACACTGGTCGTAGAAGCATGTGTGTGAGGAAGGCAAGCAAACATGAGACTCTGAGGTTTTTTAAATGTACTGTTTAGAAGCTAAACCACAAAAACCCTCAACAGGCAGAGACTTGGTCGAAGTCTAGAAGAAGAGAAACACTCTCAACTATCTGCAACAACAATAAAGAAAACTTTGAAAACAACGAAAAAAGAGTTGATCAAAAGGGAAAAGGTGTAGACTTCTCAATAGTTAATACTCTAGAAACATACTTAGTAACAGATAAGAAACAATACCTACTGAAACATACTCTGGATATTTGAGGATCATCTTTTTGGTAGCCATTGTAATTTGTGTGTTGTTTCTAGTCCTCTACAAAAACAACAGTTTTACTCCCATGAAGCATCCAGTTAAGGTATTCATGAACTAGTATCTAGAAAAAGGATTCTCGAAGCTGTCTGTCAGTAATAATGTCAGTAAAACCTCAAACAAAATGGGCACCTACTAAGCAATTGATTTGACAAACTGGTGTTTAATAAGAAGATCAACATACTGAAGAAAACTTGTTCCAACTATTTTCCAAGGGACCTGGTCCTTATCAGTATTTAACTTGAACTATAAAGAAATTGCACAATTAATTTATGTGGAAAACCTCCTCTCTCAAGAAGTAACAACCACAACTCAAATCCACTATTTCAAAAAAGGTTTAGAATTATAACTCAATAATCAAAACCTTAACTTCAACACTAAACTCAAACAGTTAACTATAATTGTTTCAACTGGCAACTCTCGAAGAAGCAAAACCTGCTTCTTGTCATAAAAGCTCACCACACAGACATCAAAAATTTCACAACAACTATCACAACTACTGAAATTTAACCCAAATAACTTAACTCTAAACAACCTCATGAACAAAAACTCAAAACACTTTCTGAAAATAATCTCAACTAAATACTGCCTGCAATGGATGACTTGAAAGAACTAGTTGTGATCTCCTATTGCTGAGAACAATATCTTCTTTGCGTATGCAATAGGTGAGTCAAAATTGTGTTTCTCTCCTCCTTATATAGATGCTCAAGAGTTGTCCTTTTTAGTTAAGGAATTGATTCAAATAATTCCTTTCTTTGTTGGACACATAGTTGACTTCCTGCTTTTCCTTGTTATACTTGGACCAAAAGTAATCATGCATACCATCATTAAACTTATACCAAAAATAGGATTTGCCTACATTAACTCAAATAATCAAAGAGTTTTCAATTTCCCCCTTTTTGATGATGGCAAACCTATATAAATTTTTGTGTAAGTCTATAATAAAGAAACACAACCTGCTCTCCACCTGCACTATGCACCACATATTCTAAACAACTGGACCTACAACTAAGAGCTCAATGCATACTCTTCCCCCTTTTGATATCATTAAAAATTAAATAGAAATAATGCATAACATAAGAATGCATTATAAAAACTCAATGCCATTGAGGCAACAGAGCCACAAATACAAAAGACACAAACCAAGTAAATATAATAGACCAACAAAAAATAATATTAATTCACAAGTAATAGAGACAAGGGTAATGCATTAAAATAAGCAGGTAAGCACAACATTAAGCCAACCATTTGGCCCAAAATAAAACATCCAAATTTTACATACAAAATATAAAAAGAACATTGTTTATCACCAGAATCAAAACAAAGATGATAAAGAGTCAAGGACATCAGGGATTATGAGGAGGAGGGAGGGAGGAAGATTGGGCTTAGAGAGGAGAGCCATGAGTTGCTGGATGTTCTCAGAGTGAGTGTTCTTTATTTTGATCATCTCAAATTTGAGAGAATCCACCTGAGCCTAAGAACTTGCGAAACACTCCTTCAACCCAGCATTTTCCCCTTTTAGTAGGGCAATATCCTTTTGTGCTGATTCCAAGTCCAAAAGCACTTGAGTAATAGGGCTAGAGCACTTATTCCCCCATAGGCTTCTCAGTCAAGCACTCATAATCATGCAGAGTAGAGAGTGTAAACCTGTTATTTTTTATAGCAGCTACTCCCTTTCCTAAAGGCACATCAAACTTCTTAAACACAATGGAGAGAAGGAAACCATAAGTGAGTCTATGAGGTCTTGTATTTGGAGAGGTCAACCTCTACATGTGTTTGCTCATTAAAGGAGGGAAATTAACTTTCTCATTCATATCTAGGGCATTCATGATCCCCAGATCCCTGAAACTGGCCTCAAACCTTCTTCCTCCTCTATATAGGAGTTCTTTATTCACAATTTCAAATAACAACTTATAGATAAGGGGCATCTCTCAGAGAGGACACCCAAAACCTCTCCTAACTTAATAGGAACAAGAAGAATAATACAGGCTTTTAAAACTGTAATACTGTAATAAATTACCCACCCTTTTAAAAATTGCAAATTTGCATGGAATTCTATGACCTCATCCCTAAATAATACAGGCTTCTTCATAGGAAACAAATCTTCCCATCCCTAGAACCTATGTTTTTTCAAGCAACTAAATTATGAAAGGATTATCAAGTACCTGTTCATCAAATGTCCAACCCCTTAACATGAGTTGAGTGGAGTAGTACCCAATTGGACCAAGCCTCAAGAACTTTTCATAATTCTTGTTTATCTTTCCCTTCTTCTAAGGAACATCTTCTTTTGTTTCTTCCTCCATCTCTTCTTCATCGTCTTCATCCACCTCTATAGGTTTATCATCATCACCTATCTTATTTTTCCCTTGTATGCCCTAGGTTTCTTAGCTTCTTCAACTTTTCTTACTTTAACAACCCTTTTCTTAGTATTAGGAATTTTTAGAGGTAAGAAGGAAGAGGTTTAAGAGACTGGTTTTGCTTTGGGTGTATGTTTGGACTCAAGCATGTCAGAAGACTTTTTCTTATAACCAGGAACATGAGATGTCGGTTATGGTACATATTTAACGTTCGCCTCAATGTCCCTATCACTATCAACTTCTTTATCCTCAGAAGAGTTTTTAGGGTTATCAGTGGGGGTTGCAATAGTGTTTCCCTCGTTATATGTCTAAGAGTAATTTAGAGAATCTAATTTTTAGACCTGTGAAGATTAGGAGAAGAGTTGAGTGAGGGAATGGAAGAAGATGATCTAGGAGGAGAAAATGGAAGAGAAGGTGATGCAGATCGTTATCTTTATTCCCCCTGAATGGGTGCACCAGATGAGAATTTCTCATCGTTCGAGTAATCCACAATAGAGTGGAACTGAGAATCAGTAGGTTTTAAGGAGGGAGGATTTGTAGCATGCATTAAAGTGAGTTAGAGAGGAGGATGTTTTGAGAGAAAATGGAAGGTTTGAGATTATGAGTTTGTAGTGAGGTTTTCGTAAAGATGAAGAGTTTTTGAAGGAAAGTGGGAACGGTTGGAGGGGTTGTAATTGTTGAAGTGCTATTTATTAGTTTTGAAAAAAGGAAATAATGATTAAAATGTGTCTTTATTTTAATTTTCCCACTTAGGATTTTGTCTAATATAGGTAAATGGGTTTTTTTTTTATTGAGGACCAGGTTTGTATGACAACACAACATTTTACTTATATGTGTACTTACTATATGAATGTTTTGTAAAGGAGGTGCGTACCTTGCTTGAGGACTAGGTCCTCACGACTTTTTTCCTAGCTCATGAGTGAATTTTTTATATTGATTTTAAGTTGATAACCTCAAGTTCCATGGTTCATCCCTTCATGCAATGAATGTGAACCTATAAATGAACAATAATGTGAGTTAGTTGTACCATTTATCTCTCAAGAGAATTATTTCATACCTCAAATTCATATCTAATCATTTGAGAGAGAGTTGCATTCTTCCTTGTGTTAGAGGTGATTGATTAGTCCAAGGGCTAACCTATTTTTCTCAAAGTCTTCCCTTCCTAAAGATTTAGTGAAACGTTAGCAATTTGTTCATCAGTTTCACAAGGCACCATTTCAATTAATCCCTTTTCTACACAGTCTCTAAAGAAGTGATGCCTCATATTAATATTGGTTCTTTTATATTGGACAGGATTCTTTGCCATGTTAACCGCACTTATATTATCACACATGATAGGAATGCATCCTCTATTGATCCCATAATCACTGAGTTGTTGTTTTATTAAAAGTAACTAAGAGCAACATAAAGCAACAACCATATATTCAGCTTCAACAGTTGAAAGGGCCACAAAGTTTTATTTCGTTGTTGCCCATAAGACAAGACAAGGTCCTAGGAAGTGATCCATTTCAGATGTGTTTTTTCTATCCACCAAATATCCAGCATAATCAGCATCAGCATAACCAACTAGCTCAAATACATCCCCAGAAGGATATCACAAAACCAGACCTTGTGTATCTTTGAGATACCTTAGAATTGTTTTTCAAATTTCAAGTGGGATTCCTTAGGACATGACTGAAATATGGCACACAGTCCCACACTATATACAATGTCAGGTATTTTTGCAGTGAGATATAGTAGGGAACCTATCTGTCACACCCCGAACCCCGCTCGGGACGTGATTGGCACCCGGAGCCGAGATGGCCTGAGAGAACCAATCTTTGCTCACGTTCATTCATATGCATGTCTCTTTATGAATAGCATACTTTCTCATGTAACTGATGAAATATATAAGATATCATTGGTGAAAGTCATGGGAAACATGTACATTATATGCAACTATGGCCGTTAGGACCATTTCGTCTAAATGAATATACACCTCTTACATTCATATACCCACATATGTATACAAAGCCTCTAAATAAATACACGACCATTTCATAACATCTACAACATCAGATCCAATGTATAACTATGAATCAAAAAGTCCCGAACCAACTGGGGCTCACCAAATATCTGCAAATACTGTCAACCTACTGCGGAGGGCTACTAGTGCCTGCACCTGCAACATGTAAGGTAAGTTCCCCCGAGGGGGTCAGTACGAGGAATATACTGAGTATGTAAGGCTATACGTAAATATATGAGATATCGGAACTTTGATGAAAGTAAGTACAAGTGAACACATCATGTGAATAAATTACCATAAGAATACATGTGGAATCATGTGCATTACTTTCTTTACTTCATTTCACTTTACTTTACTTCTTCATCATTCATGTGATCATCAATCATATATGCCCGGGCCCAACTGATCAGTGGAAAATAATATTGGGATCTTCTCTAGCTAGGCTTATGCCCCTTTGAGCTGCCACCCATAAATCAATAAAGCAGGTTCGTCTCTAGCTAGGCTTACGCCCCTTTGAGCTGCACCCTGTATCCAATAATCATTCGGGATCACCCCTAGCTAGGCTTATGCCCCTTTGGGTTGCCACCCGTTCTCAACAAGTGTTCATTACTTCAATTCATTACTTTGAGATTGATACTTTAACTTGTGAGAGATTGGTACTTTAGTGGTTAGAATGTTATAGAAACTTTGGAACGTTATTGGAACATTAATCAATGAACATGAGTCATATGAATTACATTTGATCAATGTATAAGGAACATGTGTGTAACAATGATTAACAACCGGGAATGGAATACTTTTGGATATTTCGGAAGGGAACATGTGTAATGACAATGTGACACTATGTGCTGCAGAATGATATGGAAAGAGTAGCCTTACATACCTTATGTTCTCCATATGGATACGCAATCTTACTCTTGAATACAACACTTCAGCTTTCCCTTTACGTCTATTCTACACACAAGTACACAACAAGAACTTACATTAGCAACTAGTCACTAAATAGGCGTACAAGACGACAACGAACTATGTGACCACCATATAATGTCACATCACCCCGTTACAATACCCTCCACTGCATTTCCATATCAACAACACCATAACATTACACATATTGACCAAAATATCATACATTGATAGCATTTCACCCATACTTACCTTTTACACATTTCTCTTTATCATTCCGTCGTAGTTATTCCTTTATAACAACATATGAACAATCATCCATACTTAACATAGTTCAACACACCTCCATACGATACTTTAAAGTCACTAAAATGACATCACAAGTTGATAATTACATCCCAAAATGGTATCGGGGCTTTCGGGGATCAAAGGGATACGAAAACAATCAAAACACAATTCTGGGCTGACCTGCGTTGGCACCTGCACCCACAAGTTAGACACCTGTGCCCGCAGATGGCCTTTGGCAGCAGCCAGTGCCATCTGCGTTGGCATCTGCACCTGCAGATGCCCTCGTCTGCGGGGGCGGATGCCCGTTTTGGTCCGTAATGGTCTCCTTTGGGTCTTTTAATGCCATAAATGGTACATGATCATAACCAAACATATTTGAACATATTTTTGATCATCTTAAATACCCATATTCAGCCATAGTCTCCCAACACACATAGCAACACCCAAAACCACATTTCACGGCCAATACGGCACCAAAACCACAACTAATTTGGCAATAACAATTCCAAACGTTATACACAAGGGTTAAACAAAGTAATACCATAAACACACCTCACATGTAAATATGTATTTCACCAAGTTCTTTTCCTTCAAGACCACAAGAGCATATACAAGCTTACAAGACAAATCACCCTCCGATTTAGCAACATGTACACTTCACTTATTGTGAAATTCTCCATGCTCCACCAACACAACCAACATAATATACACCATGTATTATGCATAAAATATATTAATACATCATAATAAAAACTTACCATGTCTTGCCAATTGATGATCTTGGCCCAAAGAGTGATTTAGGGTTCTTGAGAGCAAAGGAAAAAATGTTGGAGAATTCTAGAAATGTGATGAGAGGCCAATGGTATAAAATCTGATTTTTCCTTTATATAATCCCTCATGTCTCCCTTATCTTTTACTTGGCATTTAATGCCATGTTGATTTGGTCAAATGGATTACATTGGAAGAATGGGTCAAAATAAAACCCTTTTGGGCCATGTCTTTCTCATTATATATATGGGCCTCACTTAAGGGCCCAATGACACATGCTTTGTTTAAGCCCAACAAGTAAATGCAAAATTCCTCAAAAATCTCATGTTCAAATAATCCCATGCATGGTATAGAAATTAACTAGGTTCGGAAATATACGGGGTGTTACATTCTTCCCCCCTTAGAAACATTCATCCTCGAATGTTAGTAGCATTGTCTCATCGTAACAATTGTAAGTCTAGGATCATGTGTTATCATATACACACATAATGCTCATAGATAATTACTTATTATTTCTCCACTTCCACACCTTAAACTTTCTCTTGTGTTTACAAAAAATACGAGTACCTTAGATTTCATCATTCCTTTGGTTTCCCATGTGATTCCTTCTACGTGCTAATTCCTTCCATAGTATCCTTACGGAAGCTACTTCTTTATTTCTCATTGCTTTCGCTTGTCAATCCAGAATAACAATAGGTAACATTAAGTACCCTTTTTCACATGTGAGATACTTAATTTGCCCGCATCTTTGGAAAACTCCTCTTTCTTTCCAAATCTCATTATCTTTCTCCATTGATGAGACTGTCTAAAATACCTAATCACCTATGGGACATTTCATTCTTTTCTTCGAACATCAGCATGTAATTTGTATCGGTTTGAACCATGTGTAGCTGTTGTTATATCACCTTCACCTTTTCTATAACTTGGTGAACAAAATCTAACCCGTGTAAAGTAACTTTCATCAGTTGTAACCCATCCAATTGATGATCTATATTTTTTTCATATAAAACTTCGTAAGGTGCTTTTTGATGCTCTTACTGTAAACAATGTCAATAAATGGTAGATGTTCATCCCAACTACCTTTAAAGTACAATGTACTAACTTTAAATGTTCATGTAATACGTTCTGTTTGCCCATCCATCTGAGGGTGACAAGCCGTACTTACATCTACCTGTGTACCCATGCTTTACTGAAAAGACTCCCAACACTGTACAATAAAGTGAGCTCTCTTGTAGGATATAATAGTGAGTGGAATCCCATGTAATCGTACTATCTCTGTAACATACAACTTTGTATAATGTTCAGCTGGATCGGTGGTCCTAACTAGTAGGAAATACGCTGGCTCGGTGAGCCTGTCAACTATTACCTATATAGAATCAACTTTTGCAGTGTACGAGGCAACCCTGTGATTAAATCTACGTCACTCATGTTCCACTTCCAATCTGAAAGGGTAATACATTTCATAAAACATACAGACCTCTGATGCCATACTGTTAATCTGTGGCTACTTTGGACATTGAGCTATAAGTTCCACAATGTGTTTTTTATGTAACCTTACTAAGACGTCTCTGTTAAACCATGGTATATTTTGGTTGCTTCCGAATGAATAAAATACCGTGAACGATGTTCCTCTGTCATAATTCATTTCCTTAACTCGTTATACCCAATATACACAGTTTACATTAGCGTTAAAATACTTCCCCTTGTGTTTGTTCAAATATCTTTGTCGCACTCTACTCTACATTCGTTTTTCAATTGAACTAAAACTATAATTTACATATTGCTTTCCCCTTTATTGCAGATGTCAATGAAAATCCAGCCATATTTGACACTATAATTCTAATTCTTTCATCAGGAGTTCCCAGAAAACAAAAACCCCGATTGCTTCATTGATATAGCTTTCTTAACTACACCTTTCTTTGCCGTGAGCTGGCCATTCATACTTCCCACTGCCTTGCAGCTTAATGTATCAACTATCCCATTGTTTTTTCCAAATGACACAAGATACCATTGTTCTAATCTCTTAATAGTTCAAGCCACCTTCGATACCCCAGATTTAAGTCCTTCGGCTTAAAATATAGTACATTTTCTTATGAACAGTATATATGTCAGCATGAATCCCTTACAAATAGTGACACCATAACTGTAAAGCAATATCGCGGCCGCTAATTTAGGGTCATGTGTTTGGTAATAATTTACTTTCTCGTATAGTCGCAACTGCCGTAAGGCATATGCTATTACCTTATCATGCTACATCAATACACATCCGAGGCCAACCACGAAAGTATTACCATACATTGCATAACATTCTTATGCCTTCGGGAGGCACTTAAAACTGGTGTGGAAGTTACTTTATATTTCAACTCTTGGAAACTCTTCTCATATGCATTATTCTTCTCATTGCCTTGTATATAAGCTTTGCTAAGGGTGTAGGGATAGAATAAAATACTTCAACAATTCTCCTATAATAATCAACCAACCCAAGAAAACAATGGATCTCTGTAAGCATCGTAGGCCTTAGCCAATTGTTCACCATTTCTATTTCTTTGTATAACAACCTTTATCTCTTCATCCTATACAATGCATGGTCCTCCTGTGATTTTTGAATACCACCACCAAACATGGTCACACACACACCCTGAAAAGTGTTTTGAACACCCTATTCATTTCACCCATAACAATTCACTAGCCCAATTGACATACTAGGAATTCATAATAATCATACCATGTTTGTAATGTTGTCTTGGGTATATCATCATCATTCCTTTTTTTTTTGTCGTCATTTGTTCATCATTTCATCATTCATTTCACCCCCTTTTTCAAACAAATTGTCAACTCTGGGGAGGGAATATTTATTCGTAATTGTCATCTTATTCAGTTGCCAATAACTAACACACATGCTCAACGTACTGTCTTCCTTTTGTACAATTAACACTGGGGCACCCCAACGGAACATACTAGGTCGTATGAATCCCTTGTTCATCACGTGTTTTAACGTTTTTTTTTTTTTAATTCCCATAACTTTGTCGGGGCCATACTATATGAAGAAGTAAAAATAGGCTAAGTATCTGATGTCACAGTAATACCAGCTCATACATCGAGGAATTCATTTACCGTCAGAACTGATTGAAGATTTGGTGGCTTCACTTCCATATCTTTCAGTCTTACCGAGTGACATGTGTATCCCTTGGAGTATCCTTTTACTTGCTTTACTATGGGGAATAATTTTTTTTTCCTCTTAGTGCCCCCACTTCTTCTTTTGTGGAAAACGACAATATACTACTTAGTTCGACAATCTATTATGGCACAATCCCTTTATAACATTAAACTCGACTATTGCTAGCTCAACAAACTCAACCAGTGTCTCATGACCACAAACAATTTCTATGCACTTAAGATATACTCTGTTAACTATCATAGATTCACCAACTGATGTATAAACTTCAAGTGATATGACTAGTAATTCTGGTGTTCATTTGAATTGTCAGCACTTAATAAAATAACATATGCTAGTGTCGAATATGGGTCAATCAATACGGGTACGGTACCTATAACTAGCTCAAGAGAAGCCTCATTTTATGGCCCGACATACCACTCCAATAACAAACTTTCAACCCAAACCGACATATTCTTTTCTAGTGCCTCTGAGCTTTCATTATCTGTGCAAAAAGCCTGTATCTGACTATATCAATATATTATTTTTTTCAAGATCGCAATGGTACAATCCATCTGTCCCTATACCGATGCATTCTATCGGTCATAATGGTTACCACTTTTGGAGTATACCTAACCACAGAATTAAACCGAAGATTATACTTTCAAACACTCATAGTTCTTTAGCAATGCTTTAGCAATTGATCCACATAAGCTTTTCGGACCTCACATGAGAGGCACTAGTCAAGGAATACCATTTTTACATTCCTCCCAACTAGATGGAAATACATCAATACAGCTTTTGACTATGCAAAGAAATCAAATGTCAATGCAGACATATACGTCCACCTACAACTTTGGCTCTATTGCACGATCTAAAAGTCAAAAAGTGAAACAACTCCTAAATGTCCCGTAGCCTCCTACTTATAAATGTGGCGTGCTACACATCCATAAGTAAGACTCTACGCAGACACGGCTTTGTAGACACCCTTAGGACGAACTGCTCTGATACCACTTTTGTCATACCCCGAACCCCGTTTGGGATGTGATTGGCACCCGGAGCCGAGATGGCCTGAGAGAACCAATCTTTGCTCACGTTCATTCATATGCATGTCTCTTTATGAATAGCATACTTTCTCATGTAACTGATGAAATATATAAGATACCATTGGTGAAAGTCATGGGAAACATGTACATTATATGCAACTATGGCCGTTAGGACCATTCTGTCTAAATGAATATACACCTCTTACATTCGTATACCTACATATGTCTACAAAGCCTCTAAATAAATACAAGACCATTTCATAACATCTACAACATCAGATCCAATGTATAACTATGACTCGGAAAGTCCCGAACCAACTGGGGCTCAACAAATATCTGTAAATACTGTCAACCTACTGTGGAGGGCTACTAGTGCCTGCACCTGCAACATGTAAGGTAAGTTCCCATGAGGGGGTCAGTACGAGGAATGTACTGAGTATGTAAGGCTATACATAAATATATGAGATATAGGAACTTTGATGAAAGTAAGTACAAGTGAACACATCATGTGAATAAATTACCATAAGAATACATGTGGAATCATGTGCATTACTTTCTTTACTTCATTTCACTTTAATTTACTTCTTCATCATTCATGTGATCATCAATCATATATGCCCGGGCCCAACTGATCAGTGGAAAATAATATTGGGATCGTCTCTAGCTAGGCTTATGCACCTTTGATCTGCCACCCATAAATCAATAAAGCAGGTTCGTCTCTAGCTAGGCTTACGCCTCTTTGAGTTGCACCCTGTATCCAATAATCATTTGGGATCACCCCTAGCTAGGCTTATGCCCCTTTGGGTTGCGACCCGTTCCCAACAAGTGTTCATTACTTCAATTCATTACTTTGAGATTGATACTTTAACTTGTGAGAGATTGGTACTTTAGTGGTTACAATGTTATAGAAACTTTGGAACATTATTAGAACATTAATAAATGAACATGAGTCATATGAATTACATTTGATCAATGTATAAGGAACATGTGTGTAACAATGATTAACAACCGGGAATGGAATACCTTTGGATATTTCGGAAGGGAACATGTGTAATGACAATGTGACACTATGTGCTGCAGAATGATACGGAAAGAGTAGCCTAACATACCTTATGTTCTCAATATGGATACGCAATCTTACTCTTAAATACAACACTTCAGCTTTCCCTTTACGTCTATTCTACACACAAGTACACAACCAGAACTTACATTAGCAACTAGTAACTAAATAGGCGTACAAGACGACAACGAACTATGTGACCACCATAAAACGTCACATCACCCCCTTACAATACCCTCCGCTGCATTTCCATATCAACAACACCATAACATTACACATATTGACCAAAATATCATACATTGATAGCATTTCACCCATACTTACCTTTTACACATTTCTCTTTATCATTCCGTCTTAGTTATTCCTTTATAACAACATATGAACAATCATCCATACTTAACATAGTACAACACAACTCCATACGATACTTTAAAGTCACTAAAACGACATCACAAGTTGATAATTACATCCCAAAACGGTATCGGGGCTTTCGGGGATCAAAGGGATACGAAAACAATCAAAACACAATTCTGGGCTGACCTGCGTTGGCACCTGCACCCACAAGTTAGACACCTGTGCCCGCAGATGGCCTTTGGAAGCAGCCAGTGCCATCTGCGTTGGCATCTGCGCCCGCAGATGCCCTCGTTTGCGGGGGCGGATGCCCGTTTTGGTCCGTAATGGTCTCCTTTGGGTCTTTTAATGCCATAAATGGTCCATGATCATAACCAAACATATTTGAACATATTTTTGATCATCTTAAATACCCACATTCATCCATAGGTTCCCAACACACATAGCAACACCCAAAACCACATTTCACGGCCAATACGGCACCCAAACCACAACTAATTTGGCAATAACAATTCCAAATGTTATACACAAGGGTTAAACAAAGTAATACCATAAACACACCTCACATATCAATATGTATTTCACCAAGTTCTTTTCCTTCAAGACCACAAGATCATATACAAGTTTACAAGACAAATCACCCTCCGATTTAGCAACATGTACACTTCACTTATTGTGAACTTCTCTATGCTCCACCAACACAACAAACATAATATAAACCATGTATTATGCATAAAATATATTAATCCATCATAATAAACACTTACCATGTCTTGCCAATTGATGATCTTGGCCCAAAGAGTGATTTAGGGTTCTTGAGAGCAAAGGAAAAAATGTTGGAGAATTCTAGAAATGTGATGAGAGGCCAATGGTATAAAATCTGATTTTTCCTTTATATAATCCCTCATGTCTCCCTTATCTTTTACTTGGCATTTGCCATGTTGATTTGGTCAAATGGATTACATTGGAAGAATGGGTCAAAATAAAACCCTTTTGGGCCATGTCTTTCTCATTATATATATGGGCCTCACTTAAGGGCCCAATGACACATGCTTTGTTTAAGTCCAACAAGTAAATGCAAAATTCCTCAAAAATCTCATGTTCAAATAATCCCATGCATGGTATAGAAATTAACTAGGTTCGGAAATATACGGGGTGTTACGCTATCATCCCTCTATACTTAGTCTCAGCAGTGGACACTCCTGCTTCATTCTTTGGCTAACTTTATGGTGGTTGCAATGGGAGAATTATTTATCTTGGATCCATCCCTCTCAAATTTCTTGAGAAACTCATTGATGTATTTTTGTTGATGTATAGATGTCCCAACTTTAGTTTGGTTAATCTGTAGACCTAAGAAGACCGTTAACTGTAACACCCCAAAAATTTGAGCTAAGATTAGAACCATGCTTCAAGTACATGTAGAATAAAACTTCACTTTTTAGTAGTATGGGAATTGATTTATACATGTATTAATGCCACAAGTAACTCTTTGCTCATGGCCAAGTTCAAACATCCCTTACCAGTTATTTTTCTTGTGAAAAATCTTTCTATAGTCAACTTCAAACCAACATAAATCCTAGTTTTGAAAGTATTTTTGAGCTCAAGGCCCTTCAAATGATAGATATTTTAATTATCTTTCCAACGCATCCAGTTTCACTTAATACGATATTGGAGTAAAAGTTATGGCCATTTTACTGAAGCACTATCCAGCTGTCAGATTTGACATTTAATACCACGACAGGAACCCACGATCATGGGTAGAACCCAAGATCGTGGGATGTGCTTGTCTAATGAAGTTCAGAGGCTTGAAAACGCCCCATAGAACCCAAGATTCAATACCACAGTCATGGTTAGGTCCCACGATCATGGGAGGGTCCGTATTATGTTCAAAATCATATTTTTCTGCAATATTTTAAGAGGGGTATCCGGTCTTTTCCCACCTTTTAACCACCCAAAATACGTCGTTTTAACCATACTAAGGCTGAATATTAAGTATTAACTACTCCTAATCCCTCATTCACTTCACTAAACATGAAATTACTCAGAGAAACATGAGAAACATGCGACTTTTCGTCTTCAAAACAAGAAATTAGGGTTTTTCATCTTCAATCTCAAATCCTCCAAGTTTTAGTTCAAGAATGAAAAGTAATCAGGTATGTGGGTATTCAATGAGGATCTCCTTTCATCCTCATGCCCAAATTATAATTTTTTATTCATGATTCTATGATTCCCATGAACTAGGGTTTCTACCAAATTATGATTCCAAACTTCATGATATAGTTTTCATCCATGAGCATGTCATAATGATTATTTATGATTTCTTATGGCTATATTAAGCATTATTTGATGGACTTCAGTCTATATTAGTTTGACATGACTTGTTTCCCATGAAATTCATTATCTTGAAAGACTTGTGATTCATGGATCCTCAATATATTGAATAATTCATGATTTTGGACTCGTGTTATGTAATTTCACATTTTAATCAGATTATAGAATTGACATGATCAGTGGTTGCATTCTTCTGAGATGGAGGGTTATGAATGCCTGATGATTTTGGATTTCATGCATTGTTTGTTGAACACTCAGTCCTTCCAGTGTACATGATTTAGAATGCTTTCAGAAAAAGCACTTATACTTCAGTCTAAGAACTTCAGTATTATTGAGCTATTCAGTATATCAGTTTATATTCAGTTGGGAGAAGTACTTAGCACCGAGCGGATGCAGGGATAAAGGCTCACCCGTCAGTTAGACTAAGACTTTTAGTAGAAGCCCCAAAGGCCTAGAACTAAAGCTCCATCGTAGGTTCTAAAGGGTCACCCGTCATACTAGGCTTGATGCCTTAGTCCTTTTGGACATCAGTTTAGTGTTACCACGTCAGATCAGCCTTTATACCCTGGCAAGGTATATTGGGCCCTTTTCAATAGGGATTATATATTGAATTCCATGTTAACAGTAACTCCCACGGTTCAAACTCAGTTATTGCATGACCTTTTATTCAGTTTATTCAATACAGTATTGATCAGTTACATGTTTATTTACTTTGTCATTGTATCAATTCACATCCTATAGTTTCAGACTCAATATTCGTATATGACCCTCAGTTTAGTTTTACTGACATTTATACTATGACTTTACATGTTATCACTGCATATATCAGTATATATGTATTTTATATAGGATCATTGGTGTATAGCTCAACTCCTTGCATTTGGTTGAACTCAAAAGTGTTTTACAACATGTTCAACATTGGTTTTACATCATCTGAAATATTTATACTTTTACAGCACTCTAGTCTCTAGAAATGCTTTAGTTCATGATTAAGATATTTCATTGTGCTTCACAGCTTTTATGTACATACATGTTTTAAATGCATATTTTAGTAAATGTTTTATGTCCACAATTTTAAAGTAGGTTTTAAGTGTTTTCATGACTAGTGCATATCTCATATACTCAGTACATTCAAAAGTACTGATCACATACCTCTTTTGTCTATATTTTTCATGTGATGTATATTCAAGTGCTTACTATAAGGATCCTAGTCAGGCAAATCACAGCACCCAGCTAGCAGGCGTTGAGGTTTCTAATTTTGAGGATCAAGTCAGTTACAAATCTAGTATTTCTTTTCTATCTATATGTATTGATTAGGGATTGCTGGGGGTCATGTCCCAGCTACCTATAGTCAGTATTAGTAGAGGCTTCATAGATAGTCAGTCAGAGTTGTCGTATTCAGTTTCTCTTTCTTTTCAGATTTTAGATGTTGTAATAAACTTTCTAATAGTAAATTTATTGAACCACTTTATTCCATGATTATGCTTTTGCTGAGTTAGTTTATCCTTTATATTTTATTCAGTTACTCATGCATTATGCCAGTGCCATGGGTTAGCTTGGGATCACTTGTGCTTCTAAGCACCTTGTTATGACTAGGGGGTAGTCTTGGGTCATGACATTAACTCTCTTATCATGCTCATCTTAAACTGACTATTCATTAAACAAGAAAATTCTTTGCATAGTTCATCATTAGTAGCTCCAAAGATAATGTCATCTACATAGATTTGAACAATGAGAAGCTTTGATCCTTCACTCCTTATGAATAATGTGTTGTCAATTCTTCCCATAGTGTATCCATGTTCCAAAAGGAAGGTGGACATCCTTTCATGCCATACTTTTGGAGCCTACTTTAGTCCATACAAGGCTTTGTCAAGTTTATTCACGTGATCAGGAAATTCAAAACTTACAAATTCTTGTGGTTGCTTCACATAGACTTCTTTCATCAGATAACCATTTAAGAAGGTACTCTTCATATCCATTTGAAATAGTTTGAACCTCATATGAGAAGCAAAGACAATCAACATTCTTATTTCTTCCATTCTAGCAACTAAATAAAAAGTCTTATCATAGTCAATTCCTTTTTCTTGATTGTATCCTTGCACTACCAGTCTTGCCTTATTTCTTGTTACCATACCTTGATCTTCTTATTTGTTTCTGAATACCCGCCCAGTCCCAATGATGATTCTATCTGCAGGTTTTGAGATTAAAAGTCATACCTTGCTTCTTTCAAACTGATTTAACTCTTCTTGCATGGAAATAATCCAATCAGCATCCACTAAAGCTTCCTTGACTTTTTTTAGGTTCTGTCTATGACAAGTAAACTGAGTAAGCACACATGCTTCTCAACTTGTTCCTGGTCTACATTCCTGATTCAAAGGGGGATGTGATGTTCTCAATGGGATGTGAGCTCTTGTGTTTCCAATTTCTACCAGCAATAGGTTGAGAAGATCCTGGTGCATCAGGTTGATAGGAGACATATCCCCCTTGAAGATGGAATTTCCTCCTGAATCCTACCACTTTCTTCAACAACTGGAGTGGGATCTTTGTGGTCTTCTTTATCTTTTGAATCATGTGCTATTTCAAACCCTTTATTATCATCACTTTTGCATCTTTCCGGTTCTTTAAATTTTCCTCATCAAATATAACACGAATGCTTCCTTCCACATACCCAGTTCTCTTATTTAAGACTTTGTATGTCTTATTCTGTGAAGAGCATCCCAAGAAAATGCCTTCATCACTCTTTGCATCAAACTTTCCTAGTGCATCCTTCCTATTGTTGTGAATAAAACATTTACAACCAAAGGGCCTTAGATAGTTCAGATTTGGTTTCCTTCCCTTCAGTAATGCATAAAGACTTTTTTCTAGCAAAGTTCTAATCATACATCAATTCAAAAGATAGCATGCAATATTCACAACTTCAACCCATAAACTCTTTAAAAGACCACTGACTATTAATATTATTTTGGCCATATTTTCTAAAGATCTATTCTTCCTCTCAACCACTCCATTTTGATGAGGAGTTCTAGGTACAGAAAAATTATGATCAATGCTATGTTCAGCACAGAAAGTTAGGAAATTTGATTTTTCAAACTCAGTACCATGATCAGAACTTATTCTTACTACTTTAGTGTTCAATTTCTTCTGGACCAGCTTAACAAATATTTGGAAGACTTCAAAGATTTTATCCTTGGAACTCAATAAAAGTGTCCATGTTAACCTTGAGTAATCATCAACAATCACAAACACATACCTCTTACCCCATTTGCTGAGAACTCTTATTGAACCCTATGAATCCATGTGTAGTAGTCAGAGTGGTTTAGTAGTGCTTGCCATCTTTTTGGGTTTGAATGAAAATCTAACATGTTTACCTTTTGCACAAGCATCACACACAAGAGATTCATCCATTTTACCTTTTCTATGCCTACTACCAAATCTTTTGACACCAACTTATTGAAAGTTGAGAAGCTTGCATGTCTCAACCTTCTGTACCATAGTAATAAGCAGTTGGTTATGACACGAAGACAGGTCATTTCAGATTCTAGAGGATCCATAGCGACAACTTTGTATGCATTCTTGTGTCTTCTTCCCTTGAGTATAACCCTTCCACTAATGGAGTTTGTCATAGTATAGTCAGCAGCAGTGAACACCACACTGTTTCTCTTGTCACACATCTGTGATATGCTTAGTAAGTTGTGTTTCAAGCCATGCACATAGTAAACATTCTTAATAACATAAGAAATATATTTTCCTACTATTCTACACCAATAATTTCTCTAGTTTTACCATTTCCAAAAGCAACACTTCCACCTTAATAGTCTGTAAGAGAGAGAAAGTTTTCTTTCTTTCCAGTCATATATCTAGAGCAATCACTATCAAGGTACCAAGGATTTCTTCTTTCTCTCTACTTATCCTGCAATATGTAGTTCAGAGGATAGACTTGGGCACCCAGATCAACTTAGGTCCCTTGTTTTGAGAGAAAGGGTGAATTAAATTTCTTTTAGGCTAATGAGGAAGCTCCCTCTTAATAGACAAGGTCCTTTTCAATTCCTTAGTCTTGTTTCTATTTATAAACCTGAGATTTCTTTGTTCAGCCCTTATTTGTGAAGGACACTATTTTTTGAGATGCCCTTCTTTGCCATAAGCTATACATACCATATTCATGGACTGATTTACTTTATAATATTCATGTCTGAATCCTATCCCATGCTTGGAGGTGTATTGAACTTTTTGACTATGAGTGAGAAGAGCAGTGGATTTTGTCCATTTTGATTATATTCTAACTTTATTTTGGCTTTGTTCAAGTCTTTCATTAGTGAAGCATTCTTTTCACATAATTCAGAAAGGCTAGCATTGAGTTTTTTAATGTCCTCTTCTAAATTTTGTTGAACAATGGTTGCTTGATTCTTTCCTTTATCTGAGAATTCTTTGAGAGAGTTTCTCAGAGATGCATTATCTTTCTCAAGACCTACATATTCTTATCTTAGAGAAGCATAATCAGTCATTAGGTTCTCCTTATTAGAACATACAGAGTGATATGCATCTATGAGGACAACTATGAGAGTTTCAAGTATCTTTTTAGAGTATTTGTGAAGATTAGGCTTAATCTCAGTGAAACATACCTTGGTTTCCTCTTGTTCAGGATCATTGTCAAATTCTGAACCAGCCATGAGTGCAAGAATTTACTGATTTGAGTCTTTTGTTTACAGGTCCTCTTCAGTGTCACTCTTAGCTAAAAATGCTAGAGTGTATTCTTTCTTTGCTTCCATCATAGCCAACAATGATTGATTGTTGGGATCATCCTCATCAGAGTCATTAGTAACTTCTTCTATAGTAGGTACTGTCTTCTAAACAACCAGGTCATCCTCATATGAGGTCATTTTTCTATAGTAGGGAAGAGTAAACTTTTTTCTTGGTTCTCTAGGCTTTTCTGTTGTAACTTTCTATTGCTCTATTGCCCATACGGGACATAATTTAATAAAGTGTTCATGACAACCGCACTTGTGACATACCTGAACTTCATTTTCTTGGACTTTAGGAGCTCTTCTTTGAAAGTTTTGGCCCCTTTTAAAAATCCTTTGAAATCTTCTTGTGACTAGAGTCATGTTCTCTTCCTCATAATCAATAGTCTCAGTGGCCTTAAGAGAGATGGTTTTATCCTTCCTTTTGGTCCCTATATCCTTCTTTTGATTTTTCTTCAACTCATAGGTTGTGAGATTTTCAATGAGTTCATCCATCTCCAGAGTATCCAGATCCCTAGCTTCTATTATAGCTTCTACCTTGCTTTCCTATGACTCTGGCAACACATTGAGAAGTTTTCTAATAGCTTTTCCAGTAGGAATCAATTCACTTAGAGAATAGATTTTCTTTAGAATTGCAGTGAATCTTGTGTGCACGTCTTGAATAGTTTCTCGTTTCTTTATTCTAAGCAATTCATACTGCCTATTCAAGTTGTCTATCCTATCCTTTTTCACAGTAGGAGTTCCTTCATGAGCAGTTTGAAGGGGGTCCCATATTTGCTTGGCACTTTGACTGGAAAAGATTCTATTATATTCATCAGGTTCAATTCCACCAATCAAGATCTTCCTTGCATTTGCTACATTCTGTATGTTCACTTTATCAGGATCAGTCCACTCATTTCTTTCTTTAAGAACTTGTCCCTTTCTATCAGCAGTGGGTTTCATTGGAATGGTTGGACCATCCAATACAACATTCCATAGATTAACACTTTCACCAATAATGTGGTCCATCATTCTATTTTTCCACCAAACATAGTACTTTCCATTAGATAGTGGAGGTTATGTTTGAGAGGAACCTTCCTGATCAGTAGGAGGAGCAGCCATACGATCCTTTTAAGGTGTTAGTCTTTAGTGAAAAACCTGGCTCTGATACCAATTAAAGAAAACTTATTCCAACAGTTTTCCCAGGGACCTAGTCCTTAGTAGTATTTAACTTGAGCTATAAATAAATTGCACAATCAATTTATGTGGAAAACCTTCTCTCTCAATAAGTAACAACCACAACTTAAATCCACTATCTCAAACAAGGTTTAGAACTACAACTCAATAATCAAAACCTTAACTTCAACACTAAACTCAAACAGTTAACTATGACTGTTTCAACTTCCAACTCTCCAAGGAGCAAAACCTGCTTCTTTTCACAAATTCTCACCATACACACTTCAAAACTATCACAACATCTGTCACAACTACTGAAATTTAACACAAATAACTTAACTCTAAACAACTTTAAGAACAAAAACTCAAAACACTTTCTGCAAACAATCTCAACTAAGTACTGCCTTCAATGGATGACTTGAAAGAATTAGTTGTGATCTCCTATTACTGAGAACAATGTATTCTCTGCATATGCAATAGGTGAATCAAAATTATGTTTCTCTCCTCCTTATATAGATGCTCAAGAGTTGTCCTTTTCAGGTAAGGAATTGATTCAAATAATTTCTTTCCTTGTTTACAAAGGACACATAGTTGATTTTCTCTTTTTCCTTGTTTTCTTGGACCAAAAGTAATCATGCTTATCATAATTAGACTTATACAAAAAATAGGATCTACCTACATCAAAACTCAAATAATCAAAGAGTCTTCACATACTTATCCCTATTCTCACCATTCATAATGGTATCTTTCCTATTAGGGAAAAGCTCCAACGCTTTCCTGCATCCCAATTCTTCAGTTTCACACACAAAAGTTAGGCCTTGGATATATTGATCCACTATCTTCATATCCATCTCAAGTATCTTCTTGCAACCCCTATACAAGTCAGGATTTGCTTTCCTAATGTCTTTAAGTACAATAACCTTTCCAGCTAATTTCAAAAAGAACACATGATCAAACAAAATATAGATTTGTACTTTATGTATTAAGGCCAATGCAATCATCCAGCCATAGATTATAAACTACTCAAGGTGCAAGGGGTCCACTTTAGATGCTGCAAGCACAAAATATTGATGGTGGTTATTTGCACCATAGTGGAGAGAAAAATATTACTTTTCGTGAAACATCAGAAAATTATATCAAAATAGCTTGCAACCATCTTATAAATGTTGTGATGCAAGATTCATCCTAATCCATGAAATTATTATGTAGAACTGCTATGGACATAAATAAGACTTGAACTCCTTCGATCATTATTTCATAAACTTTATCTGATTGCTTGGTGTGATTGGACAAACAAAGAACCAAAAGACATTATTAATAAAACAATTGAGAAAATATACTAACACAAAATTTGAAATCGAGAAAAAATTAAATTTAAACTATCAACATGTTAGAATAGAAGGTTGGCATTATGTATGACCCTCCAAGTTATTTTCTGCATTTGTGTGCTTTTTATGCATTTAAAGCTTTCCTATAACTGTCTCAAGTCATTTATGACTTGCTGGGACTGACAGTCTGGTTACCGGGTAGTTCGTATTGTTTTTAGAGCCATTTTCCTATTTTGGTGTTTTTACTGTTAAAAAAGGGTCTCGGGCCTAAACTTTAGGAAAGCAGCTTTAGATGCAAATTCTGATATTCTCATTAGATACGAAATATCAATTTTAGGCTAGGGGGACACTTGGTTGGGGTCTCGAGGCTTTCAGACTCATTTTGGGGCTAAAACAGATCCTTGGGTGTGGGATCCATAGTTCATCAAAATGACCTCGAATGGAAATTTCGATGGTTCCTTTGAGTCCAAAATACCAAATTTGGTAGGTTAGCATAGTGCATTTGTGTTCACAGGATTCTGAACGAATCCCGAGGGCCCGATCGGAAAATTGGCAACTTAGCAAAGTTGTTGGTGCTGATTCAGCTGGTGCAGGACAAAATTGGCCTTTGTATTCGCATGAACTTGGACGATATCATGAGGGTCATGGATTCTTAACCTATATATTTGTGGACCAGCCTTCATGTTCGTGAATAGAAGGTCATTTTGGCCGGTCCGACCTTCTTCATCGTGATCACGGTGGACCATCTGCGTTCACGAAGGTTTGTCAAAGCCAACTCATACATTCACAACAAGGGTCCTGTATTTTTGAAGAAGGACCCCTGGCTGTATAAATAGCTAGTTCCATCATTTTCCAGCTCATTTCTAAGTCCAAAACACCATTGAAGAGACTTGAGACCTTGCGATCAGCTCATTTCTAAGTCCAAAATTCTCCAATTTAATTCTTATTTTTTTTATATTAGGTAAGAAGGTAAGACTGTTTAGAGGCCGTTTTGAGCTCAGATTATGCATAATTTTGGAGAAAATGATCCTTGAGCTGAGAGAGACGCTGTGATGGTTTCAATTTCATGATTCTACAATAGGGCCCTACATGGGATTTTTAGTCTAAATTCTAACTCAAAGTATAAACATGTAATATGGGTATCTATATTTTTGACGTTTAGAACATTATTTTCGTAGTGTGGCAGCGGTCGGAGGCTTCTTGAAAGGAAAAAGCTCTAGAGCAGAGGATTATACGAGCTTTCGGTGGCGTCCAGGTAGGCTAGGCTTACCTTTATTCTAGACTATGATTTATTATGGTATTAGTATAATATTGTGCTATTTATGGGTGGGAACTAATGGCTCAATTGTTATTTTAGCGTTTATTACCTTTATTAGCGGATTAGGGGCCCTTTTCGATAGAATCTGACCCCTTCTTCCCTTATATTAGACTATGAATACCCCTAGGACTAGTCTTAGTATACTCAGTGCCTTGGGATGGGATTGAGAAGCCCTATACTAGGTTTGGATAGGTGCTTTCCTTAGGTTGGATTTTTAGAACTAGTAGTGGACCCCATCGGCCCTTATTCTAGGTAAAATACCTAGAATAGCTCCTTGTTGACCTAAATTTCCTCTATTTGCTATCTTAGGATAATTCTTAAGTTTTGGGATGACTTAGTCATTTTAATGAGCCCTGGTTAGCTTTGTCACCCTGGGTGGGGTAATATTTGGCCTTAAACTACACTTTTCGTCTTGGTGTTTAGTAATAGTATCGCCTTAAAAGACTTGACCGTCTGACTTTGGATTTTATGAATAATAGAACTTAATTGAAGATATAATCCTAGATCATTACTACTTTTAGCTTATTTCTCAGATCTGGTTCGAGTCCGACATCTAGCAGCTTTATTATTATTTATCAGTTTCTGTAACACCCTGTACCTACCAAACCCTACTTGACAACGTTGAACAATACTTACTTAAGTGTCGAGAGCCAAAAGTATGTATTATGTAATTTTATTGATGAGGTAATTGATATTGGGCCAGTACAAGGGATTAGACCCTCGTGGGAGGTGTAACACCCCGTATGTTGTCAAACCCATACGACTACATGTACATATATGGAATTAATTAAACATGAGAGATTTGAAGAACTATGCAATTATTTGTTGGGTCTTATATGAGTCTTGAGCCATTGGGCCAAATGAGGCCCAAAGATCATAAGAAAGACTTGGCCCAATGGGGCAAAACATGATCCAATCTTCCATTTGACTAATCAACCATGCATTTAATGTCAAGAGATGGGTAAGAGTGACTTGAGGGATATATATATATATATATATATGAGGAATTATTCATTAAATTGGTGGGCTCAATTAATAATTTGTAATGAGCTAAATGAGGCCCAAAAAGTAGCATGAAGGCATGGCCCAAAAAGGGCATAATGACCCATTCTTGACCCATTCTTGCAAGACCAAGTCAATATAAGAGGATTGGATTAAGTGTGTGGTTAATAGACACCATGAGGAGACTATATAATGAGGGAAAAATCATATTGTAATTCATTTTGGACACCCATGCCTTTAGATAGAATTTTCTCAACATTGCCTTATCTCATACAAACCCTATGCCTTCATCCTTTTGGCCAAAGATCATCACTTGGTGAGTATTGGTAAGTGTATCTTATTATAGTTTAATATATTTTATGCATGGAAGATGGTTTATATCATGTTGGTTATGTTGGTGAAGTGTGAGAAGTTCACTATGTGTGTATGTGACATGTTTGCTAAATCGGAGGATGGTTTTGCCTTGTAAACTTGAACATGGGATTGTGATCTTGAATAAAATGAACTTGATGGAGTTAGTATTGACATGTGAGATGTTATTATAGTCTTACCTTGTTTTACCCTTGTGTATACTGTTTGGAATTGTTATTGCAAAAGTTAGCATGGAAGTGATGACGTATTGAAAGGAAAACATAATTTTTGGTGGTGTTTATGTGCATATGAAACCATGGCTGTTCATTGGCATCTAAGATGGTCTAAAATATGTTAAAGGAAGTTTATTTATGAACATGGACCATTCATTGCATTAAAAGACCCAAAAGAGACCAAATTGACCAAAAATGGGCATCCGCCGCCTTCGCAGGTGAGGCACCTGCGGGCGCGAGTGCCAACGCAGATGCCCCTGGACACTACCAAGGGTCATTTTTGCGTGTACCTCAGCCACCTGCGGGCACAGGTGGCAGCGCAGGTCATCCCCAGAATTAGTTTTGTGTGTTTTCGTCTCTAGTTGCTCCCCGGAGGCCCCTATACCCTTTTTGGATGTAATTATCGACTTGTGATGTCGTTTTAATGACTTTAAAGGGGCATATGGAGGCATGTTGGACTATGTTACGTATGTATTGTTGTTTATAAGTTGTTATGGGGAAAGTTGATAGGAGAAATTGTGACAGAACGATAATAAGGAAGAATAAAGGGTAAGTGTAATGTGAAATGCTATTGATGTATGATAACTTGATCAATGTGTGGAATGTTATGGTGTCGTTGGTATTAGAATGAAGTGGATTGTATTATAAAGGGTGATATGACCTTATACGGCCGTCATATAGCTCATTGTCGTTTTGTACACTTGTACGGTAAATAGTTGTTAACGAGAGTTCCATTATGAACTTGTGTTGTAGAGTGAAACATAAGGAAGGAGCTGGACTGTTGTGTTTATTTATAGACTGGTGTATTCATACTTGGATGTAAAGGTATGTAAGGTTACTCTTTCTGTATCCTTCTGTAGCATATTGACATTGTATCTATTCCAGTCCGAAATGTCCAAAGGTATATCAGTTCAAGTTGAGCGATATTGTCATTCACATGTGTCCGACTCTTAGACGAATTATGACTTACATATCTCCTATTCATTCGCTGAAGTTCCAAAGTTTTCATAATGTGGTAAATTCTAAGGAAGCTATATCAAAGAAAGTAACGATGTAAGGAGAGTTTATTTAGTCTTGAATAGCTTTTCCAATCATGTCATGTTCCAATAGTATTCGCATTGACATTACGCTTGTTCCATCCCAAAATGTGCTAAGGTATCCTATATCCGGTTATCAATGGTCATTATCATATGTTTCCTACTCATTTATCAATTGTGAATTTCATGTCTCATATTCATGAGTATTGTTCGAAAAGCCCAATAAGGTTACATTCCAAAGTTCCAATAGTGGTTATATTATGGTATCTTGTTTATTGATTATTGTCCAATGGTTCCAATGGTGTTATGTTGCCAATAAGACTATGTTTCCAATAATGTTTATTTACATGTCTTCTATTATTGGGTATGGTTCCAAAGTTTTCAAAAATGTTATGCCAAAGGAATGTATCAATCTCTCACAAGTAAATGTACCAATCTCTCACAAGTAAAGGTATCAATCTCTCAAAAGTAAAGAAGTGAAGTAATGCATATGTGGTTAATGATCAAGTATGGGTGGCAGCTTTGGGGGCAGAAGCCTAGTTCAAGCCGATCCCAGGATCAGGGGGCAGTCCTAGAGGCATAAGCCTAGCTCGGACTGAACCTGATAGGGGGCAGCTCTAGAGGTATAAACCTAGCTCGAGCCAAACCTGATATGTTGATTTATGGGTGGCAGCTCTAGAGGTAAAAACCTAGCTCGAGCCGATCCCAATATATTGATTCATAGGGTGGAAGCTCTAGAGGCATAAGCCTAGCTCGAGCCGATCCCAACATAACATTTCGTTCCATCCCCAACATAACATTTCGTTCCATCCATTTCCAACTAAATATAAACTAACGTAGAGAGTTTGGCATCACCCACTAAACTTGGAAACACTCAGAAATATGCGGCAACCTCATTTGTGGATACACAATGTAATAACTAATTATTGTAGTAAGAACGTGCATTTGCAATTGATTTTCATCTACAAGAGTCATTTGCCCAGCAAGCGACTCCTCCTCCAATCTACAAATTAGATTTTGGTTAAACCATCCGACTTCCAGTCCTAACAATTTGTTCCAGTTAAACATTCCACAAATTGCCATTCATGTTTTTTTCCATGTTGAACAGATATAGATTTTATTGATGAGAGGATGGACCTAGCAATAAGAAGATTCTGGGAGATATATTGGCTGAAGTGACAAAAGGAAGCAAAAACTCAGGTTTTCTGCTGGACAATTAAGAACTTATGAAGGCTAGTATGGTTTCTATGTCATTTACATCTTCCATGAAACACCAAAAAGGATGCACTTGAGTTCAATCCAAGAGTATCTTTTCGTTTCACTGCAAAGTATCTTTGAATCTTTCTAGATAATCCACCAGATTGCTGCTGGAATGGTATCCCAAGTCTTTATGATAAGATGTCTTTCGTACTTGACCCTGTAAAAATTCTGTTGTAGCCCTTGGCATAATCCAAAATTGAGTTGTGTTACTATTTTGCAATGTAGGAAGAGATGATTCGCCTAGTGCAGATATGTAGCCCTTTCATCGAGAGATTATTCTATCTGAGACATACCTCCCTAGGCACCAACCAAGTGAATAATTTTAACCTTACCCAGATTTTCTTCCATGGCCAACTATAGAAGGGCAAAATCTACCTTTGGTTAAGAATGAATAGCAAGATTTAACAGTAAAGAGACCATTTGTTTGTCGTTTCCAATCAATAAGCCAAGATTGGGTGGTAGGTTGGAGCTATTGCGCTGTTGTTCTAAAAGTTGACATAATTTTTAGATTTCCCTGTTGTTTCTGTTGCTTCTTAGGAGGATTTTCTATCTTTCTATTGGGTATTGTCTTTTCGTATACCCAACTAGGATCCTTTTTTCCCTATCCTCAACCCTTGAATAATGAATAGTGCATGTTTCTGTAGTTCCTTCCACAAACCTCCAATGTGTGTCCTCATTCTTATATCTTTAGGAATACAAGTTCCATTTCGCTTACCATTACTTTAAATAGATTAGTAAAGACAAACATGATCTCACAGTCATATGTAGGATGAACCAAAAAGTTCTCTTGACGAACAGGAAAGGATCCAAAAACATTAATATAGAGACAGGAGAGATCCCACAGTCATAAGTAAGTCAAACGAACAAAAGGATGCAAAAATTTATTTGAAAAAGTAGCTGTCACGCCTCAAACCCCATTGGGGCGGACATGGAACCGGGAGAAGTTGAGGCCCCGAGAGAACCAACCTTCAATCCTGTACATTCATACCCATGTCACGCAATGATCATTACTATCATAGATGCAAGATACTAATGGCGGAAATCATGGCAAAACATGTGATATATATACATATATGAAACTTGGGCTTTAGGGCCATATCGTCAACATGATAAGACATTTCTCCCTTTAACTGTACAACGTCTACAAAGCCTTTACCAGATACAAAACCAAACCTACAAATGGGACAAGTCCCCGCTTTACATAACTGTGATACAATACCAAAAACCAACATATACATAGGACTCGGAAAGCCCCGAAGCAACCTGGAGCTCACCAACAAATCTGCAGAAATCCAAGTCCTATTGTGGGGGCCTACTAGTACCTGTGCCTGTAGCAAGTAAGGTAAGTCCCACAAGGAACGTCAGTACGAAGAATGTACTGAGTATGTAAGGCTATAAGTAATTGTATGAGATATAGGAATTTTAATGGAATCAAGTACAAGTGAATGCATCACGTAGATAAACTACCATAAGGTATACATGAGGGATTATGTACATTGCTTTCTTTAATTTACTTTACTTTACTTCATCATCAATCATATAATCATCAATCATGTAATGCCCGGACCAAACTGATCAGTGGGAAAAAACATAATAATCGGGATCGCCTCTAGCTAGGCTTTCGCCCCTTTGAGTTGCCACCCATTTCCAATGAACTTTCAAGATCGGCTCTAGCTAGGATTTTGCCCCTTTGAGTTGCCACCCGTACTCAATATCCATTCGGGATCGCCTATAGCTAGGCTTACGCCCCTTCGAGTTGCCACCCATACTCAACAAGTGTTCAGTACTTTAATTCTTTTGTTATGAGATTGGTACATTAGTGGTTACAATGTTATTGGAACTTTGGAACATTATTGGAACATTAACCAATGAACATGAGTCATGTGAATCACAATTGATCAATGAATAAGGAACATGTGAGTAACAATGATTAATAATCGGAAATGGAATACCTTTGAACATTTCAGAATGGAACAAGTATAATGACTGTGATACTATGTGTTGCAGAAGGATATGGAAAAAGTAACCTTACATACCTTAATTCCCCAATACGTATACACAATATTATTCATGAATACAACACTCCAGCTTTTTCTTTATGTCTACTCTACACTCAAGTACATAACGAAGCTTATATTAACCACTAACTACATTACAAGTTCACAAGATGGTAAGTGGGTGCTTAAGGGAAAGTAAAAATTGTCCAACCTCCAAAACACATGGTGCATCACTCCCCCACTTCATTATAATAAAAAATAACATTATTCCACCACATTACACTATAACTTACTGCTTTATCAAAACAACAACACAAAATCAGTCCACACACCACCAAAACAGTCCACATATCACTGTAGACATCACAAACCGATAGGATTTTACACTAAGTTTCTACTTTATCCCATAAAGTCACCACACAACTCCGCATATTTATCCCATAAAGTCACCTAAATACCTTTAACAAAAATATACCAAAACCATCCCACACAATTTTAGGATTCACTTTAACATAACAAGAAAATATTCTCTTTTCACTACGCCAAACGTTCCATGCACAATTGCGTAAAAACATTTCCATCAAGCCATACACAAAAGTAACGAATTATGGAAAACACCACACTTTAAATATACTGAAATTTACTCCATATAATTCAATTCCTTCAAGACCTTAAGTCCCCTTTCAAGTTTAAACCACACAGAAGGCAAATCTTTTACCGATTAAGCAAAAGTGGACTGTTTTTCAAATAGTGGACTGTTCAACACTTATTAAACATATCCAACATGATTTAAACAACCTATTATGCATATAATATATTAAACCACAAGAATAAACACTTACCAATACTTACAAGAAGATGATCTTGGCAAAGAAAGTGTAGTTGCCTTAGGGTTCAAATGGTTTCTTTTGGTCTCTTGGAAAAGTCTAGAAATTACAAGAATTTTGCAAGGTGTATTGTGTGAATAAAATATGATTTTATTAGAATTATATAGCTCTTTAATGGTAATCCTATCCATACACTTGGTCCTTAATGATATGTTTACTTGGTCAAGATGAATGGGTCAAAATTCCCTTTTTGGGCCATGTCTTTCTTGTTGAATTTGGGACAATTTGGAGCCCATTAGCCAAGATGAATTAAGTCCAACACTTTTCATACATAATATACCCTTTATTGCATGTTCAATTACTTTTGTCACCTAGTCGCGTACGTTTGAAAATTTACGGGGTGTTACATCCTTCCCCCCTTAAGAACATTCGTCCTCGAATGTTAACAGTAGTAGTAATCAACCCAAACAAATGTAAGTCTAACTAAATTATTCATATTATCACATACTTATAATATTCAAATGTACTTACTCATTAGTGCTCCAATTCTGCATCTCTAACCTTTTCTTCGGTTTGAAACAAATACGGGTACTTTGCTTTCATTCTTTCTTCGGCTTACCATGTAACTCCTTCTACTTGTTGATTTCTCCAAAGCACTTTTACGGAAGCTACATCTTTATTTCTTAACCTCTTGACTTGTCTATCTAGAATTGCAATGGGTACTTCTTCATAACTGAGATCCTCCGTAACTTGTACATCCTCGATGGGAGCAATTTGAGATGGATCCCCTATGCATTTTCAAAGCATCGAAACATGAAACACTGGATGGACTGCAGAGAATTCTTGGGGCAATGCTAATTCATACGCCACTTGACCAAATCTCCGAATAATTTCATATGGCCTTATGTAACGTGGACTTAGCTTTCCTTTCTTTCCAAATCTCATCACCCCTTTCATTGGTGATACCTTCAAAAATACCCAATCACCTATAGAAAATTCAAGTCCTCTTCTTCTAACATCAGCATATGACTTATGACGGCTTTGGGCTATCTATAGTCGTTGCTGTATCACCTTAAATTTCTCCATAGCCTGATGAACAAGATCTGGCCCAAGTAAAGCAGGTTCACCCGCTTCAAACCATCCAATCGGTGATCTATATTTTCTCCCATACAAAGCTTCATAAGGTGCCATTTTAATACTTGAATGATAGCTATTGTTGTAAGAAAATTCTATAAGAGGCAAATGGTTATCCCAACTGCCTTGAAAATCTAACATGCATGCTCGTAGCATATCTTCAAGTGTTTGGATAGTACATTCTGCTTGTCCATCAGTCTGAGGATGGAAGGCCGTACTCAGATTCACCTGTGTACCCAAACTCTGCTGAAAAGATCTCCAAAAATACGCAGTAAACTGAGCTCCCCTGTCTGATATAATGGAGATCGGAATCCCATGTAACCACACTATTTCTTGAACATACAATCTTGCATATTCCTCAGCTGTATAGGTGGTCTTGACTGGTAGGAAATGCGCTGACTTGGTAAGCCTGTCAACTATAACCCATATAGAATCGAGTTTTCGCAGTGTACAAGGCAAACCTGTGATGAAATCCATATTAATCATATCACATTTCCAGACTGGAAGATTGATACATTGCATGTAACCTCCTGGTTTTTGATGCTCTACTTTCACTTGTTGACAATTCGGGCATTGAGCGACAAATTCTGCAATGTTCTTCTTCATATTTCCCCACCAATACACTTCTTTTAAATCATGGTACATTTTAGTAGCACCCGGATGAATAGAATAGCGCGAATGATGTGCCTCTGTCATAATTCATCTCCTCAGCTCATCTACATCCGGTACACATAATCTTCCTTGGCATTGAAGTACCCCTTCTTGTGTAAGATCAAAGGCCGTAGTCAGACCCTGTTGTGCATTCTCTTTCAACTGCATTAACATAGAATCCACAAACTGCTTCTCTTTGACTTCAACTATTAAGGAGGATTCCGCTGCATTTTGCACAATAACCCCTTCATTTGGAGATTCAATAAGGTGAACTCCCAAGCTGGCTAGTTAATGTAGATCTTTGATTATCTCTTGCTTTTCAGTCAGCTGGCCACTAGTGCTTTCTACTACCTTGCGGCTCAATGCATCATCTACCACATTTGCTTTGCCTGGATGATAGAGAATATCAATATCATAGTCTTTTAAGAGTTCTAACCACCTTCGTTGCCTCAAATTGAGTTCCTTCTGCTTAAAGATATATTGCAAACTTTTGTGATCAGTATAGATATCAATATGAACTCCATACAAATAATGACGCCATATCTTTAAAGGAAAAACCACCTCTGCTAATTCAAGATCATGTGTGGGATAATTTTTCTCATGTGGCCGCAACTGTCGTGAGGCATATGCTATGACATTACCGTGCTGCATCAATACACATCTGAGGTCAACCCCGGAAGGATCACAATACACTGCATAACCATCGGTACCTTCGGGAAGTACTAAGACTGGTGTGGAGGTTAGTTTATCTTTCAACTCTTGGAAGCTTTTCTCACACGCATCATTCCACTGAAATTTAGTTGCTTTGTGGGTTAACTTTGTCAATGGTCCAGAAATAGAAGAAAAACCTTTGACCAATATTCTATAATAACAAGCCAAACTGAGAAAACTATGAATCTCTGTAGGTGTCGTGGGTCTTGGCCAATTCTTCACTGCTTCTATCTTTTGGGTATCAACCCGTATTCCTTCATCCGATACAATATGACCCAAGAATGCTACGGATTTCAACCAAAACTCACATTTAGAGAATTTTGCGAATAACCTACGGTCGCAAAGAATCTGTAACACTTGTCGTAAGTTATTAGCGTGGTCCTCTTGTGATCTTGAGTAAACCAAAATATCATCAATAAATACCGTCACGAACACGTCAAGAAATGGCTTGAACACCCTATTCATCAAATCCATAAAAATTACGGGTGCATTTGTTAGTCCAAATGGCATAACTAAAAATTCATAATAGCCATACCGTGTTCAGAAAGCTGTCTTGGGCACATTTGTTTATTTAACTCTGACATGATGGCAGCCCGACCTCAAGTCAATCTTTGAAAAACATTTGGCACCCTGTAACTAATCAAACAAATCATCAATTCTAGGGAGGGGATATTTGTTCTTGATCGTTACCTTATTCAATTGCCGATAGTCGATGCACATTCTCAATGTGCCATCTTTCTTCCATACAAATAATATCGGTGCACCCCACGGAGACATACTAGGCCTAATGAAGCCCTTGTCCAACAAATCTTTCAATTGCTCCTTCAATTCACGCAATTCTGCTCGAGCCATTCTATATGGAGGAATAGAAATAGGATGAGTTCCTAAAATCACATCAATGCCAAATTCCACTTCCCGTTCTGGAGGTAAACCTGGAAGATCTTCAGGAAATACATCAAGAAATTCATTTACCACCGGAACTGATTGAGCGGTTGACGGATTGGCTTCAATATCATGCACTCTCACTAAGTGGCATATATATCCTTTGGATTTCATTTTCCTAGCCTTAAGATAGGAAATAAATTTGCCTCTCGGTCCTCCTACATTACCCTTCCATTCAAGAACATCCTTTTGTGGAAAATGAAATTGTACTCTCTTGGCTCGGCAATCTACTGTGGCATATCAAGAAGCTAGCCAATCCATTCCCACTATAACATCAAAGTCTATCATTTCTAGCTCAACAAGATTGGCTAATGTATCATAACCACAAACAGTAACTATGCAATCATGATAAACTCTCTTTGCCATAATAGATTCACCAACCGGCGTCGTTACTTCAATTGACTTAACTAGTAATTCCGACGTTCTTTTGAATTTTTCAGCGATCAAAGGAGTAACATATGATAATGTAGAACCCGGATCAATCAATGCATACACATTATGTGAGAATATGGATAATGTACCTGTAACAACATCAGGTGATGCCTCTGAATTCTGATGGTCAGCTAGCGTATAAATACGATTCTGAGTTCCGCTGGAACCAACTGCTCCTCTAGCACCTCTACCTCGACCCATAGGCTGTGCTCCTCTACCTAAGGAAGGCACGTATGATGATGATGCAATGACTGATCTCGTAGGTTATGCTATACCACCCATGCTCCTCTGTGGACACTCTCTCACCATGTGCCCTGGCTTACCACAAAAAAAATAAACATTCATTCCAATTCGGCATTCACCTAAATGAGACCTCCCGCAGTGCTGACACGGCTGGCGAGAAAATCTTGCTGGCTGTGGAACTCGAACCACACTTCTTCGGCCAACATAACTGGCGCTAGACCCTCGAAATTGAGGTAGAGTACCTGTCGTGGAATAAGAAAATGAGGATCTAGGAGGCCTATTAAAACTCTGAGGTCTAAACTATCCTTGTTACGCCATAGACTATCCCGTAGATCTAGCTTTCTTCGATGGCCCTTCTTCAAACCCTTGTGTTCTTCTCCGTTGCCTCTGATCTTCTATTTTTTGTGCAAAGGCCTGTATTCTAGCTATATCCATGTCCCTGTTTAACATAGCAATAGTACAATCTTGGACCAAATATGGCTCTAGTCTGTCCACATACCGATGAACTCTATCAGTCATAGTCGCGACCACATTCGGAGCATACCGGTCCAAGGAATTAAACTTAAGGTTGTACTCTCTAACACTCATGTTACCCTGTCGCAGATTCAAAAACTGGTCCGCACGAGCCTCTCGGACCTTATAGGGGAGGTAGTGATCAAGGAATGCCATTTTAAATTCTTTCAAACTATCTGGGAGTGCATCAATGCCCCTTGACCGTTTCCAATCTTTGTACCACAGTATAGCTTCACCCTTCAATCGATAGGCTGCAAGCTCGACCATTTCCACACCGTACAGGTGCATAACCTCCAAAGCCCTTTGGATTTGATCTATATAATCTTGCGGGTCTTCATTTGGATCCGATCCAGTAAAGGTAGGAGGGTCTAATTTCAGAAAATCTTGTGTCCGTCTACTAGCTGCTCTAACTACACTATCATCACCTGACGCTGGACCAACCTGTCCCTGAACCTATGCAGCAACTATTCGGGTCAACATCTGCACTGAATTCTTTAAGTCCTGGTCAGTAGTATTTACTGGTGGTTCTGCAGGTACTTCTCTTCCACTTGGCTCCTCTGGAACTGGAAGAGTAAATGAAGCCTGCGATGTAAACTCCTGTTCGGCTCTGCCTTGATTAACTGGTTCAGGCGGGGCTCTACTAGTTCCTTCTCCAACAATTCTATCTAGCCTCTTACTTTTACCTCGACCTCTTCTTGTCATCGGCATTTTTCTATAATATACAAGAACAACAATTTTTATGGTCAGAAATAAGTCCACCTATAACTTCGGTTCTAATGCACGATATAGAAATGAAGGAATGAAACAACTCCTAAATGTCCCGTAGCCTCCTACTTATAAATATGGTGCACAACACATCGATAAGTAAGACTCTACTCAGACACGGCTTTGTAGACACACTAGGACGACCCGCTTTGATACCACATTTGTCACGCCTCAAACCCCGTTGGGGCGAACATGGCACCCGAAGCCGTTGAGGCCCCGAGAGAACCAACCTTCAATCCTGTACATTCATACCCATGTCACGCAATGATCATTACTATCATAGATGCAAGATACTAATGGCGAAAATCATGGAAAAACATGTGATATATATATATACATATATGAAACTTGGCCTTTAGGGCCATATCGTCAAGATGATAAGACATTTCTCCCTTTAACTGTACAACGTTTACAAAGCCTCTAATAGATACAAAACCAAACCTACAAATGGGACAAGTCCCCTCTTTACATAACTGTGATACAATACCAAAAACCAACATATACATAGGACTCGAAAAGCCCCGAAGCAACCTGGAGCTCACTATCAAATCTGCAAAAATCCAAGTCCTATTGTGGGGGCCTACTAGTACTTGTGCATGCAGCAAGTAAGGTAAGTCCCACAAGGGACTTAAGTATGAAGAATGTACTGAGTATGTAAGGCTATAAGTAACTGTATGAGATATAGGAATTTTAATGGAATCAAGTACAAGTGAACGCATCACGTAGATAAACTACCATAAGGTATACATGTGGGATCATGTACATTGATTTCTTTACTTTACTTTACTTTACTTCATCATCAATCATATAATCATCAATCATGTAATGCCCGAGCCCTAGCTAGGTTTCGCCTCTTTGAGTTTCCACCCGTTTCTAATGAACTTTCGGGATCGACTCTAGCTAGGATTTCGCCCCTTCGAGTTGCCAACCATACTCAATATCCATTTTGGATCGCCTCTAGCTAGGCTTACGCCCCTTCGAGTTGCCACCCATACTCAAAAAGTGTTCAGTACTTTAATTCTTTTGTTATGAGATTGGTACATTAGTGGTTACAATGTTATTGGAACTTTGGAACATTATTGGAACATTAACCAATGAACATGAGTCATGTGAATCACAATTGATCAATGAATAAGGAACATGTGAGTAACAATGATTAATAACCGGAAATGGAATACCTTTGAACATTTCGGAATGGAACAAGTATAATGACAATGTGATACTATGTGTTGCAGAAGGATATGGAAAGAGTAACCTTACATACCTTAATTCCCCAATATGGATACACAATATTATTCATGAATACAACACTCCAGCTTTATATTTACGTCTACTCTACACACAAGTACATAACAAAGCTTATATTGACCACTAACTACATTACAAGTTCACAAGACGGTAAGTAGGTGCTTAACGGAAAGTAAAAATAGTCCAACCTCCAAAAAACATGGTGCATCACTCCCCCCCCCCCCCTTCATTATACTACAAAATAACATTATTACACCACATTACACTATAACTTACTGCTTTAGTAAAACAACAATACCAAATCAGTCCACACACCACCAAAACAGTTCACATATCACCGTAGACATCACAAACCGATAGGATTTTACACCAAGTTTCTACTTTACATTTACTCCTCAACACAACTCCACATATTTATCCCATCAATTCACCTAAATACCTTTCACAACAATATACCAAAAACATCCCACACAATTTTAGGATTCACTTTAACATAACAAGAAAATATTCTGTTTTCACTACGCCAAACGTTCCATGCACAATTGCGTAAAAACATTTCCATCAAGCCATACACAAAAGTAACGAATTAGGGAAAGAACCACACTTTAAATATACTGAAATTTAGTACATATAATTCAATTCCTACAAGACCTTAAGTCCCCTTTCAAGTTTAAACCACATAGAAGGCAAATCTTTTACCGAATAAGCAAAAGTTGACTGTTTTTCAAATAGTGGACTGCTCAACACTTATTAAACATATCCAACATGATTTACACAACCTATTATGCATATAATATATTAAACCACAATAATAAACACTTACCAATACTTACAATATGATGATCTAGGCAAAGCAAGTGTAGTTGCCTTAGGGTTCAAATGGTTTCTTTTGGTCTCTTGGAAAAGTCTAGAAATTACAAGAATTTTGCAAGGTGTATTGTGTAAATAAAATCTGATTTTCTTGGCCTTATATATACCTTTAATGGTAATCCTAGACATACACTTGGTCCTTAATGATATTTTTACTTGGTCAAGATGAATGGGTCAAAATTCCCTTTTTGGGCCATGTCTTTCTTGTTGAATTTGGGCCAATTTTGAGCCCATTAGCCTAGATGAATTAAGTCCAACACTTTGAATTAATAATATAACCTTTATTTCATGTTCAATTACTTCCTTCACCTAGTCACGTACGTTTGAAAATTTACGGGGTGTTACAGTAGAGATGTTGCAAGAAATGAGCTACGAATTAGTAAGACCCTGAGACATTGGTTCATGAAAGAGGTGAACCTCAAGAAAGATAAATTCTATGAGTTTATGAGCAGCAAAGAGCAGGAACTTCAAGTAATCATACAAGGTTTACAGAAGGAGAGAGAAAATATAGAATCAATTATTCTCATATCCACAAAGATTCAACCTCTATCTCATACTCCTTATCTTTTAATGAAAAAAACAAACATAAGAAACATCTGTCATACTCAAAACTTTAGATCCAAACACTAATGAAAGAGATAAGTGAGAACAAAATGTCACATGTACGTGTGCATAACGGCAACAAAAGCTTACCTGGATTTGGGAAAAACATGTTAGAATTTGTTTTGAATTTCCTAGTTTACTTGAATTTTACCATAATTGTGTTTTACTTCAGAAAGGTTTTCTTTGTGGAAAAGGTTTCCTTATAGGAAAAGATCTCTTCCATAATTAGTTAACCTCTTTCTTGGAGGAAAGGTTTTGAACCTCTATGAATAGAACACAATAGCATCCACAATGTAGTCGTTTAAGAGTTTTGTTTACGGGGAGATTTTCTCTCACAATAATTTTATGTTTTTGATTAGTTTACACTATGTAGGTCAATTGACCAAAGCTATTAATAATATTCTTTTTTAGTATGCTTTTCTTTTCGTATGAATTATCGTCTTTATGGTTTGCAACTATTAGCTTCCGCATAACACCCTCTCGATTTTGAACCCAACAAGTGGTATCAAAGCTTATAATTCAATGATCCGATGGTCCAATTGTTGAACAAAGTTGCAACAAATTTGATGATAATGAAGATTTTGTCCAACTACACGTGGAGAAGAAAGTTCAACCATATTTTCAATAATCCTACTGCATCATCTTTAAAACAAAATCAAATTTCAACCCACGTTTATGGGCTCCAACTTTCAACCCTGGCTAACTTAATGCTTCAGCTCCTTTCAACTCATGCATATATACTTTTAACGCATGAGCTCCACTTTTAATCTGTGCTCACTTTTAATGCACAAGGCTTCAATTTTCAACCCTGCACACTTTTAATATAGGGCTCCAATTTTTTAACCAATATCAACTTTTAATCATGATAAGCAGCAGTGATTTATGAAGATTATGTGAAGAAGAAGATGAAGATCAATTTTGCCAGAAAATTTAGGCCAAGGGGAGATTTGTTAGGATTTGTCCTGAATTTCCCAGTTGACTTGAATTTTACCATAATTGTGTTTTACTTCAGAAAGGTTTTCCTTGTGGAAAAGGTTTCCTTGTAAGAAAAGATCTCTTCCATAATTAGTTAACCTCTTTCTTGGAGGAAAGATTTTGAACCTCTGTAAATAGAAGACCCTTCTTCTCAAATCAGAACACAATAACATCCACAATGTAGTCGTTTCAGAGTTTTTTTTAGGGGGAGATTTTCTCTCATAATAATTTTATGTTTTTGATTAGTTTACAATATGTAGGTCAATTGACCAAAGCTATTAATAATATTCTTTTTTAGTATGCTTTTCTTGTCGTCTGAATTATCGTCTCTATGGTTTGCAACTATTAGCTTCCGCATGACGCCCTCTCGATTTCGAACCCAACAAAACATTCTGCCGTCATTCGGGCAAAAAACAAACAAAGCCTTCTTAGGGTTAAAAATGGCTTGACATACCAAGGAAAACCACTCCCTTAACAAGCCAGGCCCGGTAGCTTCTTCATCCTTAAATTTCATAAATAAATTTGCTCGCAACAATCTAGGATTCACATGTCCAATGTACTGAAACAATTCTTCCAACAAATAGGACCTGCTAATGAGCATCTCGTACAATTCCTCGTTCTTGCGGCTCCCTTCTCGAAGCATCTTCAAGGCATAATGCTGCCTTACTATAAAAAGAGTAACCTCCCTGATTTTTCCGATGAACTGATGCAATTGAGTCAGTGGAATTGGATTGAAGGACTAGGGTTATTTTTTGTTTGCCGTAGAACAAGCGGACGAAGAACAGAATGGGAGAGTGACGGAGGGTGAAATCCTCATTTCTTGTTCTGACGGCGGCAATGTCAATGGTGGCAACATAATTAAACTTGCGTTTTGTGTTGGTGTTTTTGTGTAATGCCATTGGAAGTTGTTAGCAGAAAGAGTGTTTGAGTTTGAGCTGTAAATATGTTCCAAGCATTGGCTTGATTTTCAACATGTTGACAGAGCCTCCAGATGTGAATATAGTCAACTACATATTTGGTGAATCTAGTGAAAGGATGATATCTGGTGAATCTACTGAAATTTTCCATACTAAAAGCCTCCACACACACACCCCGGTTCATGCATGCAAATTCCAAATGAAAAACCTCCTCGTAAGTCGTGAAGCAAAACATAGTAAGTCTTATTTAAAAATTTATAAATTGAACTGTATGATTATAAAGTTGCATTTAAAAGTATTAAATAAAATTTTATGGCATATATCCGATGGAGAAAAGTTAAATAGATTCATATGTCATATAAAGAAATATATTAATATAATTTCAACGTGACCAATTTAAACCAAACTAAATTTTATTAATTACTCCATTCGTTTAAAAAAGAATGACTTACTTTAATTTTTATTTCGTTTAAAAAAAAAGAATGACCCATTTTTTTTTTGGAACACTTTAATTTTAAATTTCCACGTGGCATGTTTAAGACCACAAGATTAAAGGGCATTTTGGTACATTTGACATCACTTTAGTTTAAGAACACAAGATTTAAAAGTCTTCTTTATTTTCTTAAACTCTTTGTCAGGTCAAAACAGGTCATTCTTTTTGAAACGGAGGTAGTATTTGTTGTAATAAATAATCATTTAGCATCTAACTAAATCTTCTAAAAAAAAACTAGATATATGAGCTCCTGCCAGCACGGCCCCAAAGTATGTTACTTTTTTATTCCAATTTAAGTGGCACAGATGAAATTTGGAAAGTCAACCAAATTTTTTGTATGATTTTTAAATATTTTAAATTGTTAATTATTGATTTATAGTCACTTTTACATAATTTTCAGATACTAGATGTTACTCTTTCTTTCCCAATTTATGTAGCATTGATGAAATATTTGAGAAAGTCAATCAAATTTATTTTAAGTTGTTAATTATTATGATTTATATGAATTTCGTAATTACCCAATTTATATGACATTGATAGAATTTGAAAAGTCAAACCAATTTTTTATAAATCCTTCAAATATTTTAATTTGTTAATTATTGTGATTTATATTACTTTTGACAACATTTTCAAATAATATATAACTTCCTCTATCCCAATTTATGTTGCAATGATAGAATTTTGAGTCAATCAAAATTTTTTATGTGCCTTTAAATAATTTGTCATGACCCGATTTCTCAGGTCATTATGACACCTACTATAATCCACCAGTAGGTAAGCCAACCCATAGCCCAGAACAAAGAGTAGCAGACTAATAAAAAAATGGAAACCAAAACTAACTAAAAGGAGCAAGAAAATCAAAAGAAAGTAAATATCCCCCAAAACCTGGTGAGGTCAGTACAAGAGTCACTAGCAAAGCAAGAGTACAAGGTAGACATAATATATATACATATATATATGTCAAAATACAAAAATAAAGATCAGTCCAGCAAAAGAGGGAGAGCAGGAAAAACACCGGACGCCAGGAGCTTACCCCAAATCATCGATCCATGACAGCTCCGTACGATGCATGCGTCAGCAACGAGAACTAGTACTATGATCTGCAAGATGTAGAAGTGTAGCATGAGTACCAAACACGCGGTACACAGTAGGCGTAGGCCAACTGAGCTCCAAAGATAAATGCAAGTATAAATAGCACGTAAGGCAATAATATAACTTACAGGCAACTAACTAAGAAATGAAATACAACAAGGATAGTAAAGAAGTAGAGATAAACCATCAAAACAAGAAGAGAGCTAGCTTTAGCACAATCAAAACATCTAATCACTAGGTAATCTAATATTAAGGCTTAAAATATCGAAGGGGAAAGGAACTCCAAGGAGTACCTACGATCACGGGTACAAGTCCATAACCATCCGTCCACAAACTAAACAATAGTAATCAACCAATAAACTAGCCGGACCCCCATAAGCCCGAAAGATACCCAACAACAAACACAACCTAACCGAACCCCCATAAGACTGGTAGGTACAAACAACAAATAATCATACTGGTGATAGGCGATGCATATGAATGAATGAATGCTATGGAAAACCAGGTGATGCGAGATGAACCAACTACCATATCCAACACAAGTGTATACACCCCCTCCAGCTCAACAGCTAGTAAAGGTAGGACCTACGGTGACCATCCTCCCCCTGCACTGTAGCTCACGAACGGAGGGGCCCATAGGAGACTCGGGATATCCATATACACTACCTGGTCCCGAACCAAGAATTCCATAATATCCATAATCAATCCACTCTGTAGAGTACCATAGATAAGCATGAGTAGTAAGTGCTCGAAAGCAAGCCAAGACTAAATAAGTGGTAATCATTAAATTCAGTATCCGAGATCGAATCAGGACTAAAGTAGTAGAAATCAGTGCATCTTTGTCTTAAAATTCATCAACCAATAGTAAGGGTGGTACAACTTCAATGTAAAAATCAGTTTATAATAAAAGGTGAGAATAAATATTTTTTTTAAAATAGTGGTGAAAATCAATATTTTTCCTTGGAATCGTACCATAATGCATGAGCGTGCCTGTATGAAGGAATGCATGCCATCGTCAGTCTCTAAACAACAATATAACCGTACAATTATGTATAAACATGTAATGCTAGCCCTCAAAGATCGGTATACTAACTTGGAACTTCAACCGAGTCATAACCAAGGCCTCGGGCTCAACAATGTATCGAGCAGTGTGAATATATATATGTACATACATAGCAATTCTGGAAATGGAAGTAAACGAGAGAAGACATGCTACTGAATAATTAACCGAGGGATGACACTTTTATCGAAAGGTACTACCCAAATCTATGTTAGGGATTACTTATGTCAACCTAAGGCTATAGCAAATAAACAAGAATCCTTATCCTAATCTTAGCTGTAGATATGAAAAGGTAAATATATAAGCTAAGAGTCAATACCAAGTGGACCATACAATACTAAAGAAGCCTAAGGTCCACGTGGTATAAAGGGGGTACTATTCTATAGTAGTTATTTTGTGGGATTGCTATGCTAGCTAAAGTACCCCGAGGAACCTATTCTAGGGAAAGAATCTACCCGAAATTAAACTAAATTTTTAATTCTAATTCCACGGATACTACACATTAAGCCATGCCAAAAGTGAGAAATGACTACCTAACCTAAGTATTTCGAAATATGGTTCTAGTCTTAAGCTCCTAACAAAAGTCAAAAATGTCGGAATGAAGAAATAACCCTAAGCCTATCATACACCCTTTGCCCTGCATGTAATCTATACAATACACAATCTCATAGAGAAAAGTAGATCTTAGCCTACCTGAATGCCGAACAGCGGCCTCGAATCTACCACGAGCTGCTCATTCCTTCCACTCAACCTCAAAATGTCACCGTGCCAAGAACCTTCAAGAATAAGGAAAAATCCTCCTAGGTCCGAGCTTCACACTTGAATCCCAGCTTGAATAATTTAATGTAGAAGATTGATTTTCTTTTGGTGATCTAATATAACGTCAAAATATTATATTTCCCACTAAAATCTATTTAACGTGGTAAATGAGTATACGTAGGGAAACAATAAACATATGCCTTTCCTTTTTAATGAATATAAATGACAATAACATTTTTTTCTCTATATATATAGAGAACGGCAGGCCCTAAAGACAGTGAATGGATCGACTTCATTTATAAGGATGGAAATTGAAATGCTTAGATGAAAGTTTTAATATGCATGATAAATATTGCTGCCATCGTTTGTAAAACTATCTAACAAATAGAAAATTAAATAAAAAGGATGTTAAGTCATGATATTTGTCCACCTATTACTTAATACATGTGTCGGACTATCCCTCTACTTCCACGTGGAAGTAGAGGTGTTTAACCCCTCATTTTAATCTTATCCCCTTACATATAATTGGGTATTGTATAGGTTCATGGTAAAATAAATATAAATTTTTAAATATACCATAATTAATAGAAAATTATTTCGAATAAATCATCTATCATATAGTAAGAAGTTTTCAACACAACTAGACTCACTCTCTTCGTTTAAAATATTAATAAATTATAAAGCTATTATGAAATAATATAAATATATCATAACTAAATTTTTTTTTTTCATAAATATCAAAAACATTTTAGAAAGGCAATAAAAATAAAAATAAAAATTTACCAAATTCTAATTTACATCAAACATTTCAGAATACGCTCGATATAGATAAAATTCTCAAATGAACTACTCGGGAATCGAACCACCTATCCCGGCAGGTCATAAATAACGGGTAGCAACTATCGGAAAGCTTGAAATACAGAAATACGTGAAAATTGAAAAATGACCTCTAAGGCCATTACAACATCCACTACTAAAAGGACATTCGTCACCTAAAGTCAAGGAACAAAAAGAGCCCGAAAGTTAGAGAAGGTGAGGGTACTAGGTCTGCATGCCCAGCAAGGTTCCCCCGACACCCTCCCGAATAGAATAATGCATCTAATTAACTTAAGCTATAGGAATCCCCTCAATTTCAACTTCCTTACTCCATTGCTCAAAATAACCACTAGCTCATCCTCAAAAATTGACTAGCCTCCAACTGAATCGTGCTCGACTCAAGTATGCAAGACCCAAATCAAAGTATACCGACATCACACTGATATGAGAACTACTTGGTGAATACTCGACCAGGCTACAGGCAACCCAACGCATGAACCATACCACAAACTCTAAACTCCAAATCTAACATCTCTTGTCTTTCCAAACATGATGTCTACTCTGAGATACAAAGAATATCTCGAGCATCATCCGAGTCCTATTCTCACAATCATATCACAACTAACCTCGAACAAATAAAGTAGACCCACCAAAACTCTGCACGGACTAACATATGAACAATGACTCATAACGTTCCACCAGAATACCCAAATGGTGGTGACGAATGTATGTGATCTTTGCTAAAGCCAATATATGGTCCCGATGACCCTCGAAATGAATAACATAAGTCTAAAGCACAACCTCCATAACATGCACAATCTGCTCTAACTGAATATAGATCAAAGGGTGAAATGCTACTCTAAATTCAACTCGGATACCCATCTCTGCTGAATAGACTTCCAAAATATCCCAATGAAAACTAAGAACCAAGGTCAGAACTAGTAGAAACCAACACCATATGCATGTTGACCATCCTTCTATGTCAATCTCTCTGAACTGATGAAAATTTAATCCATAAGCAGTAGGTAGGCCTAGTCCTTCTACTGACAATGTCTCAACTGAAATAAACCCTTAAAACATAGGCAGCAAATAAGATACGCAATCCATAGCAATAAGCTTAACAATGAAGCCCAACCACCCGACCTCTATTGCCTAAACTGATTCTGCTAACAAACAAGTGTCCGAACAAAAAAATCTAACACAACTCTCAGGCCGTCATCTGAAAGAATAAAAATCAAACTCGAAGCCAATAAGTCTTTGAGAATGTCAAATACCCAAGCCAATCTCACCTTCAGAAATGAAGCATATACCCAACGGCCCCCATAAGGGTTGAAGCTAAGGTGCCGCCAAGGAGCACAATCACAAATGAGTTATATCACGGGTGAAACATACGATCAAGCAATCCTCACCTGCTACAGAATATAGGCAAGACCAAGGAATAACCAAGAACTCATGGGGACTATTAAAAGTCCTAATGATAGCCAAATCTCGAGAAACTTAGAAAATATGGTCACTGATACTCATTCCCAAGACTAACCCTCTTTAGTTTCCGACAACTGACACATAAGAACATACAACCATCCCCTTTTTAATACACTAAGCGGACGCACCCTATAAAGTCACACTAGGCCAAACAAATCTCAAAATGAGAAGCTATTGAAATCACCTATTTAAATATCCCTGAAATCAATTGGACCATGAATATTATCGCAAAAAGAACTGAGTACCTGACTCAAAACCAACACCAAGATCAAGACCACTACCAGGGGATGAACCATCCAAACTGGAAGAACAAATCTCAGACTTACCAATCTTAGGAATGGACCATAGAAAAGGATTGCCAACACTAGAATTACAATATATCCATAAAAAGCCAAATGTTTATTCACACAACTGATGTCACCCAAAATATACCTCCAGAAAAGTATAACATGATTGAAGTATAAAATATAGAACCCAATTAGGTTGGGATCGATCCCACAGGGAATAGGACAAAGTCTGTCGAATGCTAGTCTGAGTAATTGGCAAGTAAGTAAAACTGGGGGATTTTTATAAGCAAGTAGTAACAGTAACGATTAGTGATTATTGGATTTTTTATCAATATGAGAAATACACTAGGATTATGATCCCCAATGATTCCTTAACTCAATCGGTTACTTGTGCTGGCAAAACTGTCCTACTGCGCTGCATGCAAAATATAACAAGATATATTCATCTAAATATCTCTCGACCTTAGTTAGATAAATTTCACTCTTCTCCTATTGGAATACGAGTGTCGCACTACTAACCCTTGTCCTAGATATCAGATAACCATCCCTGTTATGGATCAAGTTATTAGATGAAGGTTGATAACTTCAAATCTCTGTTGTTATTCCCTTTTATAATCTTTACCTCTCTCTCGAGAAAGTTTAGAATAAAGGCGAGTTTCTAATGTTTGCAATCGTTAGAAGATCAATTGTAACGAAGGTAACAACAATACATGTAGTCACACCGGTTCAGAATTGCTTTGCACTTAACCCATTTCGTTAATTCCTCATGGTTCACACAACCCTAGTTGATGGGTTAAGCTACTCATGATTGCAAGAACACAAGAAGAATTCAATGATGAAAACATAATTGTAAATTCACAATAAGAAGAAAACTCTGAAATCTCAATATGAATAAAACCCTAGAATTGGAGTTCCAAGATTACAAAACCAATTATGTATTTATGAACTCAAAATAATGAAAAAATATCTCAAAACAATGTAATGACTAACTCCTAAACATAGGACAATATAGGGGTATTTATAGATACAAGATGAATCCTATCCTAAACAAAATAGGAGAAAAAAGTTGGCAACTTTCCACGATTTCGTGACTTGGTATTGTGGGTCCAACTCACGTGACGTGGGTCATTTCTGTGAAAATCAGGCCTCCATGCACACTTTTAGGAGTATGCCATGGGTCACTTTCCAAGTGACGTAAGTCGACCTATGTCACGTAGGTCAGTTTCGTGGGTCACTTTTGTTTTTTCAACTCCGATTTTTTTGTCTTCAAAAACTTCATTCAATTGAATGCTTCTTCCTGTCTTCTCCATTTAGCCTCTAAAACCTATTTTCCTGCAAGATAGAACAGAAAACACTTCATACCTACCAAGCATACCCAAATTATTGTATATTTTCCTTATTTTAAGGATCGAAAGTCCATGAAACCATGGCACATCAACACCCTCAACTTAGAACGTTTACATTTCCTCAGGCAAACAAAACAAAATAAACACAATCGATGCTTAACTAAGAGAGACCTAAGAGACCTACGACAGTCGAATCATTATTTTTGGCACCAAAACTTTTCCAACCCCTTCTATTTGCAAATCAAAACCACGGTGTGTGTATATGCAACATATTATCATGATATAGAAGGGATCAAGTTATGGCATCAGATTATGAATAAACAACTAAGTATATATGCAAATGACATTATCCGTACAAATTGCAGCTAGCAATGAGACCCATGTACTCTCACAACAAAGAAGTCCCATGCACTCACAGTATGCTAATGAATATCAAAGTAGGGATAGGGTCAAAACACTCTCTCTCACAAAGAAGTTTAAACAGTGTGCGTGAAATACCATAGGCTTGCTCTTATTTTCTATGCCTTAGTTTTTTTAGACAGTTAGACTAGGATTACTATAGGACTTTCATCGGCTTGTAACGTAGGCTTGGGGTCAGGTTTGGTACATATGGATATGGTGACTCAACCCTCCTTGACACCACACTATTTTTGGCTCCACTTTCCAACCATTCTCATTTTATTCTCTCTTATTCTCCTTCATTTATTTTCAGAGTTTGGGTGTGGTTTTCTTCACACTTCAAAACACATTTATTTTCTTCATTTTTTCCTTTTATTTTGTAATTTCTATTTATTTCACTTGTTTTTTTTTGTTTTTTTCTTCACACCCAAATCTGTTCTCTTTTTTTTTTTTTTTAACTAACCCCATCTTTATACCCATATCAAGCTATGCACCCCTATGATAGCCACCCTTGACTTAGGTGATTTGCCTAAGCTGAGGTACACAATGTCCAAGGAGGGACCAGGGCCAAGACAAGTTCATTGTAAGTCAAAATGGGATGGTGAATAGGCTAATGAAAGAAATAGGCCAACTAAGGCTCAAAATCGGGATTAAGGGATATTTATTTTATTTGGTCAGACATTTAGGCTAAAAGTAGACTTATTCAAATACAGCCTGTGATATTTTCCTAACCACTATCCTATAACCTAGTCAAGACTAATCGGGCAAGTTCTGGATCGTACATACAAAGTGAATTCGGTAATGACCTCATACGCACATAGCACAAGGTTACACTATCGACTACTACCTATCCAGTTCATGTATTGATAGCTACAGTCATTTTGCCTATAATAGTAATGCCATAACAAGATCTAACAGCTGTCATAAACTAATATACTACACACACAGTTCAAAATAAAATTTTCAGAAAGGGTGTCCTTTAAATAATAAAAAAGCATCATTATCATTCAAAGTTCATTCAAAATTGGACTGCACTAAGGTTCCCCTATTTTTCTCCTAATTAAACACGAAAACACATAATAATATAAATAACAACCTAAACATACCAGTTCTACTATGATTGAACTTAACGTAAAAGAAACACGACAACAAAAACCCCCAAGAGGACATATAGACCCAGAAGTACCTCCGCTCCAACCAAATAAGCATGAATTGTCCTCAATATATTAGACCGAAGTAAAACAAAGGAGTTAGGAACATTCCTGTGGCACCCTAGGTGCGTGGGTCTAATGTCGATCAAAATAACAAAAATCAAAGCAAATGTAGGAATAGCAAGAAATCATGGGTTGCCTCCCAAACAGCGTCTGATTTAACATCGCAGCACGACGCGAGTGTCTTCATTACTCAGCATTCATTAAGATATCCCTTGGGTTGGCCTCTAAGGTCATCTAAAATATTTATTACCGAAACCACCCTCATGTTCTTTGGCTGCTTTATTATTCTACAAACATTGAACGTGATTCCTTATTATTCATCCTGAATTTTAGCTAACCCCACTCCATATCCACTAATGCTCTGCTGGTGGATAAAAATGGACTTCCCAAAATTATGGGCATCTCAAAATTGACCTCATAGTCCAAGACAATAAAGTCAGTAGGAAAGCTAAAGTTTTCAACTTTGACCAAAACATCAAATAATATGCCTACAGGCTTCTTGATCATATGATCCGCCATCAATAACCACATCTTAGTTAGTTCGGGGGCTCCCAAGCCTAATTTCTCAAATACTGCCAGCGGCATCAAGTTAATGCTCGCACCTAGGTCACATAAAACTCTGGCAAAGTTAACTGACCAAATTGTGCATAGAATTGTGAAAGCACCGAGATTATCTTTCTTTTGCATAAGATAATGGGATGCAATTGCACTACAATGGTGCAAATCACCAACAGACTCATAACTGACAGTTCTCTTCTTTGTGACCAACTCTTTCATGAACTTTGCATATCCCGACATTTGTTCCAACGCCTCCACCAATGGGATGTTTATAGAAAGTTGCTTCAATTTGGAAATGAACTTTTAAAATTTTCCATCCTCCTTCTTCTTGTTCAAGCCCTGAGGGAATGTAGGTGGCGGCTTAGGAATGGGGTTTAACATTTGTGGGGCTTCCTTTTCTTTCTCATTTTTAGCATTCACCTTGTTTTCATCAGTCTGAGGCTTTTCAACTTCTTTCATGATCTCCCCACTAGCAATTTTATTTCATCCACCTTTTTCTTTAGACATTGAGAGAAAGGTGGAGGATGTTTTGGAAATGGAACATACTTCTTTAGAGCTTTCGTTACCTTTTTCATGCCATTCTTTTGCTCTTCTAGTGTAGCATGAACACCCTCAACTTGTTTGGGTGCCTCAATGAGGGGTTTTCCCACTTCTTGTTTTGATAGCTATACAATGAGCATTATTTCTCAGGTTTTGGATGGTGTTGCTTGGAAGTGTACCTTGTTGACGCTGATTCAATGCTGTAGATATCTGACCGAATTGTTGTTCCAGCTGTTTGATGGCTGTCGAGTGAGACTCAACCTTTTGACTTATTCCCAAAATATCTACCCTAATATCTTTTAGATAATTCTCCTGGCTCTCTGACCTCTTAACTAGTGTATTAAGAAGGGCTTCCATTCATGAATTTCTAGAATCAGCATCACGATTCCCCGGTGGAACGTCAAGGCCACTCTTATTTTTGTATTCGTCTTTTCACCTCCAATCATCATCATGATCTCGTTCTTTGTCACTATATCCTGACTTGTTATAATTGTCTCCATAGTAGTTTCGATCTTGATTCCCTTGCCTTGAGTTTCAAGAGTCTTGATTAGACCCTTGGCCCTTGGCTCAGAAACCCGCCACCTTTTGATCCAAGTACTTAGCCTCTTCATCAGATTCATAATCATCATTCCTAGGTGTTTTGCCTTGTGCAGCTACGGTATACACCTTTTCAGTACCTCCAACTGCATTCTATTTGGCTGGCAAGCTGATTTCTATCCTCAACTATTTGACCTCTTAAGCTACAGATTCATCCAAATCCACTTGTGCTATCGAGGCTCTAATAGCATATCTCCCAGCAGGGGTATCTTCCTCCCGAGTATGCCATCCTGGTTGGTTTTAGTGATATGATCTAAAATCTCTGAAGCTTGTTCCCACCTGAGACTCATAAATTATCTGCCAGTGATAGTACCTGCTACAGCCTTTGTATTGGAGTTTAAAGCCCTGTAGAAGATTTCAAGTAAGATCCTACCACTCATCCTATGATTTGGAACATTCTGCAACTTCTTCTTAAACCTTAGCCATGTCTCGTAAAGCGCTTCAAAATATAGTTGTCTGAAGTTGTAAATCTCATCCTTCAACTATAGCATCTTGGAGGGTGGAAAAAATCTCTCCAAAAATTGATTTCTCAACTCTTACCAAGTAGTAATAGAGCCTCGTGGTAACTCGGCCAACCATAAAGTCGCTTCTCCTATTAGACAGAATGGAAGCAATCTCAACCTAATAGCCTCTTGGTCAACTCCAGGCAAATTATATGAAGTGCAGACCCCCACAAAGTTCATCACATGTATGTTCGGATCATCTGTAAGAAGACCGACGAACACACCTTTCAAGTTTAGCAGGTGGATCATGGCACTTGTAATGTCAAACTTAGTGCCCTGGGGTAACTCTGGTGGAATAATGGCACTAGTCTTAACCGGCTCTAAATAAGCCAGATCCTCTTCTTTGGGATCATCATAAACCGGAATATATGGTCTTTGAGGTGGTTGTTACACCCTCAGTCTTCTTTGTCTCTCTTCAAGTGAAGCAAGACGTTGTGTTACTTCTTGCATTCCTTGATGATCTCTATTTGCTTGTCTAAGAGCTACTTGCCTCATATTCTCTTCAGTCGTTAATCGAGCATTGATTTTCTCTGCAGTTTTATGACCAGCAGGATGAATTGGTGGCTGGTTATGAATACCTTCCGCGACTGCAGGATTCTGAACTCCGTCGGTGTTTACCATTTTTCGATTAGCTCTCAGTGTTCTTTCTATATCAGTATCAAGTAGAATTAGGGGATTTCCCTTATTCCTAGTGTTAGGCATACACCGGTGTGTGCCCTTAAAAGTATAGAAAAAAATAAAACCAGTCAACTCTAACAAGCAAACTAATCAACTTCGTTTCGTAATCCCCAACAATGACACCAAAATTTGATGTCGCCCAAAATATACCTCTCGAAAATTATAACACGGTCGATGTATCAAATATAGAACCCAGCTAGGTTGGGGTCAATCTCACAGGGAATAGGACGAAAGCTTGTCGAATGCTAGTCTGAGTAATTGACAAGTAAGTAAAACTGGGGGATTTTTGTAAGCAAGTAGTAACAGTAACGATTGGTGATTATTGGATTTGTTATCAATAGGAGAAATGTACTAGGACTGTGATCCCCAATGATTCCTTAAATCCACAGGTTACTTGTGCTGGAAAAACTGTCCCACTGCGCTGCATATAAAATCTAACAAGATATGTTCATCTAAACGTACCTCGACCTTGGTTAGACGAATTTCACTCTTCTCCTCTCAGTCTCAGAGTGTCACACTACTAACCCTTATCCTGGATCTCAGATAACTATCCCTGTTACGGCTCAAGTTATTAGATGAAGGTTGATAGCTTCAAATATCTGTAGTTATTCCCTTTTCACAATCTCTACCTCTCTCTCTCGCAAGTTTAGAATACAGGCGAGTTTCTAATAGTTACAACCATTAGAAGATCAATTATAATAAAGGTAACAACAATACATGTAGTCACACCAGTTCAGAATTGCTTTGCACGTAACCCGTTTCATTAATTCCTCATGGTTCACACAACCCAAGTTGATGGGTTTAGCTACTCATGGTTGCATGAACACAAGAAGAATTCAATGATGAAAACATAATTGTAAACTCACAATAAGAAGAAAACTCTGAAATCTCAATATGAATAAAACCTTAGAATTGGAGTTCCAAGATTACAAAACCAATTATGTATTTATGAACTCAAAATAATGAAAGAATATCTCAAAACAATGTAATGACTAACCCCAAAACATATGACAATATAGGGGTATTTATAGATACAAGATGAATCCTATCCTAAACAAAATAGGAGAAAAAAGTCAGCAACTTTCCACGATTCCATGACTTGGTATTGTGGGTCCAACTCACGTGACGTAGGTCGGTTCATGGAAATCAGGCCTCCATTCACACTTTCAGGAGTGTGCCGTGGGTCACTTTCCATGTCATGTAGGTCGACCTACATCACGTAGGTCAGTTCCGTGGGTCACCTATTTTTTTTTCAACTCCGCTCATTTTGTCTTCAAAAACTTCATTCCATTGTATGCTTCTTCCTATCTTCTCCATTTTGCTTCTAAATCCTATTTTCCTGTAAGATAGAACAAAAAATACATCATACCTACCAAACATACCCAAGTTATTACATATTTTCCTTTTTTTAAGCATCGAAAGTGCCATGAAACCATGGCACATCAACAACCTTCTCAACAACAGACCTCACCTTACTAATGGAGAAAGGAAAAAACCATAACCGAGGTCGCAAGAAAAGAGATACTAACTAGATAATGCTAGTCCAGCTATCTATCAAGTAAGGATCAATAACTATTAAAACAATATCAAGTAGCAACAATATAAAGTGCATGAGGCGTAAAATAAAATAATACAAAAAAAAGACAAGTACCCCTCTAGGATCACATCAAGGCCACTATGCCGAAGAAAAGAGAATTTACCCAAGCGCCATACCCCTAGATAATCATAATACCGATCCACTCAATCCACCACTAAAAGAAAATATCTATAGGGGTAGTCATATATGTATAAACCCACACAAAGGCTCACAACAATCAGCACAATAATAGCAAGTCACATGGACACGGATGGGTATGAAAAACCCAAATCAAATCACGTAGAAAATAAAGGATAGCAAATCAAAAAAACACATATAACAATGGAATCTAAAAGCCATGGCCCCTGGACCTCTTGGAGAAGTACAAATATGAACGCATCTGACCCTAAGCTGAGCATCTGAATGACCAACTGAAATACCTAGGTCACCACCTATGACTGATGGTGCCACACCCCTAAGAGACTTATTTGGCTACGTCGATCCTGACATGATGTCCAAATCATGCCTGGGATGGTCCCTAGACCAATGACCAATCCCTCCACAATCATAACATACCCCCAAAACTGTCTAATGCAATATACCTGCTGACCTAGAGTAGCCGCCACAGCTTGAAGACCTAGATCGAGAACCCCGTGATGCTTGACCAGAACTCTGCCCACTGTGACCACTACTACCTATTTGAGAGCTACCCATAATCTAAGGTTCTACCTGTATAAATCGGATAGACTGTGAGTGATGCTGACCTCTACTGGGATGATCCCTGCATCTGGATGGAATACCACTAAATTTGTGATGCTAACAGGGCCTCTTATCACCACCTCTATACATCTCAATACATGCCATCTCTGTAATCTTCTCTTGATTAACAACCTGGAGGAAAGTAGACCCAGCGACTATCAAGTGCTCCGATGCCAAACAAAATGGTAAAGTTAGTCCTCTGATAAACCCCTACATCATCTCATGCTCTGTAGGATATAATATAAAAGTATGCCTGGCCTACTCGAGAAACTCTATCTCATGCTTTGAAACTAATAAAAAACCTTGTTGAACACCAACAAACCCAACTCTAGACTAGGAACCACTCGATGTACCAAACACCATAGCTGATTGTGATGTATCCTTGAAAAGGCTTAGAATCCCTAACATGGTATCATGAAGAACTAAGGCAGTCCAAACCCTGTCAGAGCCTAGGCTGGACCCAGACCCTTTGGCTGATGATGAAGTTCCTTAATACCAAGCTCTTACTCCCAGGTCTGACTCTGAACTAAAACTCTTGTAATACGTGTAGAAGTCACATTAGCATCTATCGACAACCTCGTGCTATTAATCTGAGAAGGAGTGGAACCAAAAGAAGCACTTAGAAGTTCAGAGAAGTACATGCACAAAATAAGGAGTCAAGAATTAGAATTTCCTAGGAATGCCCTATAGCCTCCTGAAAATAGGATACGGACGTCATCGCATCGATGTGCAGGACTCTACTAGGAATTTTGCTCTTTTACCAATGACACCAATTAGCCCAGGCTCTGATACCAAACTATCACAACCCAATTTATCAAGTCATGAAAACACCTACGATAACTCACCAGTAGGTAAGCCAACTCATAGACAAGAACAATGAGTAGCAGACTAATTAAAGAAATGCAAACCAAAACTAATTAAAAGGAGAAAGAAAACCAAAAGAAAGTAAATATCCCCTGAGACTTTGTGATGTCAGTATAAGAGTTACTAGCAAAGCAAGAGAACTAGGTAGACAATATATACATACATATATATATAAAACTGTCTCAGAAGATAAAAATAATGATCAGTCCAACAGAAGAGGGACAACAGGAATAAACCAAACTCCAAGAGCTCACCCCTAATCTCCGATCCATGGCAGCTCTGCAGGATACACACATCAGCACTGAGAACTTGTACTATGATCTACAGGGTGCAAAAGTATAGTATGAGGACCAAACATGCAGTACTCAATAGGTGTAGGCTAACTGTGCTCCAAAGATAAATGCAAGTATAAATAACACGTAAGGTAGGGATATACCTTACAAGAAACTAACTAAGAAATGAAATATAATAAGGATAGTAAAGAAGTAGATATAAACCATCATAACAATAAGAGAGATAGCTTTAGCATAATCAAAACATCTAATCACAAGGTAATCTAATAATAAGGCTCAAAATATCAAAGGGGAAAAGAACTACAAGGCATACCTATGATCACGGGTACAAGTCCATAACTAACCTACCACAAACTAAACAATAATAATCAAGGAGTAGCTTAATCAGACCCCCATAAGCCCGAAAGGTACACAACAACAAACATAACCTAACCGACCCCCATAAGAACGGAAGGTAAAAATAGCAAACAATCATACTTGTGATAGGCGATGTATATGAATGAATGAATGCCATGGAAAACTAGGTGATGCGAGATGAACTAAGTACCATAGCCAACACAGGTGTATACATCCCTTTCAGCTAAACAACTCGCAAAGACAGGACCTGCAACGATCATTCTCCCCCAACACTGTAACTCATAGACAGAGGGGTCCATAGGGGACTCAAGATATCCGTATACACTGTCAGATCTCGAATCAGGACTTCCATAATATCCATAATGAATCCACTCTATAGAGTACCAGAGATAAGCATGAGTAATAAGTGCTCAAAATCAATTCGAGACTAAATAAGTGGTAATCAGTAAATCCAGTGCCCGAGATCGAATAGAGACTAGTGTAGTAGAAATTAGTGCATTTTTGTTTTAAAATTCATCAACCAATAGTAAGGGAGGTATGACTTCCATGTAAAAATTAGTTTATGATAAAAGGGTGAGAATAAATACTTTTTTTTAAAAAAATAGTGGTGAAAATCAATGTGTTTTCTTAGAATCATACCATAATGCATGAGCGTGTTTATGTGAAGGAATGCATGCCATCGCCAGTATCCAAACAAGAATATAATCGTACAGTTATGTATAAACAGGTAATGCTAGCCCTTAAAGATAGGTATACTAACCCGGAACTTCAACCGAGTCATAACTAAGGCCTCAGGATCAATAATATACCGAGTAATGTGACTATATATATGTACATACATAGCAATTCTGGAAATGAAAGTAAATAAGAGAAGACGTCCTACTCAAGAATTAACTGATGGATGACATCTTTATCGAAAGGTACTACCCAAATCAAAGTTAGGGATTACTAATGCCAATCTAAGGCTATAGCAGGTAAACAAGAATCCTTATCCTAATCTGAGTTGTAGACATAAAAAGGTAAATATATAAGCTAAGGATTAATACCAAGTAGAACATACAATACAAAAGAAGCCTAAGGTCCACGTGCTATAAAGGGGGTACTGTTCTATAGTAGTTATTTTATGGGATTGCTTTCTAGCTAAAGTATCTGGAGGAACCCATTCTAAGGCAAGCATCTATCTAAAATTAAACTAGAGTTTTTAATTCTAATTCCACAGATACTACACACACTAAGCCATGCCAAAAGTGAGAAATGACTTCCTAACCTAACGATTTTGAAACATGGTTCTAGTCTAAAGCTCCTAACAAAAGTTAAGAATTCCGGAATAAAGAAATAACCCAAAGCCTTTCATACACACCCATTCCCTGCATGTAATCTATACAATACACAATCCCGTAGAGAAAAGTAGACCGTATCCTACCTGGATGCCGAACAGTAACCTCGAATAGACCACGAGCTGCTCGTCCCCGCCAATAAACCTCAAAATGCCACCACATCAAGAACCTCCAAGAATAAGGAAAAATCCTCCTAGGTCCGAGCTTCACATTTGAATTCGACCTTGAATAACTTGATGTAGAAAATTAATTTTCTTTTGGTGATCGAATATTAAGTCAAAATATTATATTTCCCACTAAAATCTATTTAACCTGGTAGTTGAGTATATGTAGGGAAATAATATATATATGCCTTTTCTTTTTAATGAATATATATAGCCTCCAAGTTCAAATGAGGGACTAATTACCCTAGAGGCTCTTGGTTAGGAGAATGCCCAAGTTAAGTCCAAGATTGAGGGCTTGACCAAAAAGCTTTTTCAAGCTCATGATGTTGTAAATGCTTGTATTACTATAGCATTAATAGTTATGATATCATCATTACAGTTAGAAATGTAATGAATAAGAGAGGGTACGTCATTTTCCAGCATCCACGTGTAAGAATAGCGCATGCTTCATAGTCAGCCGATGAGTTGCAGGGTTTCATCATTTTGGATACCATATGCTAATAGAGTTTGATCCAAATGAGGTTGTTTACCATGTTAGATTAATAGTTGTTCCATTACGGGTACACCCAAGGTCAATTGGATTGGTTGGATTTTGGTGATCGAATGGATTTTCTGATGAATTGATACAATTGAGTTGGTGGAATTGGCTTGAAGGACCAGAGTTGTTTTTTCTTCGCAAGTGAACAAGTGGATGAAGATTTGAATGGGAGAGTGACAGAGAATGAATTCATCATTTCTTGTTCTGACGGTGGTGATATCAGCAGCATCAACATAATAAAACTTGCATTTTGTGCTGGTGTTTTTGTGTAATGCCATTGGAAGTTGTTAGCAGAAAGAGTGTTTGAGTTTGAGCTGTAAATGTGTTCAAAGCATTGGCTTGATTTTCAACATGTTGACATAGTCTCCAGCAATGAATAAAGTCAACTACATATTTGGTGAATCTAGTGAAAAGATCATATCTGGTGAATCTACTGAAATTTTCCATACTAAAAGCCTCCACCCCCACCCCCCGTGTTGGTGCATCCAAATTCCAAATGAAAATTCCTCCTTGTAAGTTGTGAAACAAAGTATTATATCAAAATATATGGCATGTTTACTAAAAATACTTGTCTCAAAATAGTTGTCAGTTTTAAATATCAAGAGAATACTAATATTTTTTTCCAATTTTACCATTAAAATTAATTATTCTAGAATTAAGAGTCACGTAAATAGATAAAGATTAAAGAATTAATAAAGGATACATTCATCAAATCACAGTCCTAATTAATTTTTCCTTAAGAGTTATGCAAAATCTAAACCTGTCAACTATTTTGAGACGGAGGTAGTAAGTCTTATTTAAAAACTTATAAATTGAACTAGTATGATTATAAATTTGCATTTAAAAGTATTGAATAAACTTTTAAGGCATCTATCCAATGGAGAAAAGTTAAATAGATTCATATGTCAAATAACGAAATATATTAAAATAATTTATGTGGTCTATTTTCTAGATGGAGAAATGTATTCAATATACTTTGAAGGTATATGTCCCAAATTATGTGATACATCTTTTGTTTTAGTCGTTCCTAAAAGAATAATATATTTTCTTATTTGATATATATTTAATGACGCTATAAACATTTTATCCATGTTGTTTCCAATTATTTGGAAAAATGTTTACATACTTTTTTATTTTAAATGTTCATTTATTTTAAATATTTTTGAATCATTGCAAAGTCTTCTCATATTTTTTAAGTTTCGCGCTCATACAAATTACATCACATAAATTGAGATAGAGAGAGTAGTTCTCTTGCCCAACATTTTGCATTATCTATTCTTGTTGCAGTTGGGAGCAAAATATAAGAAATATGAGGATTATTTTTATGTAACTATCAGCTTTCATTAATTACCAAGTAACATGTAACACCCCAAACTTTCCACTAGAATTTGAACCATTCTTGGTACGCATATGGGCCCCAACTTGATGATTTTTTTAATTGAATATAAGTGTTATGATCAATTTCCTAGTGTGGTGAGTGCTTTTGATATGAATCATGGTCATAAAAAATATCTAGCATAAAGTTAAGTTGAGAGCATTTCGATCAATTGAGTTTTAGTACACATTCTTACATGGGTCAATTTCAAAAGAGCATTTCTCCTAGAATATGAAGAGTTACATGGCCCATAATCTATCAAATTAAGGTCTTTGAGTCTTCTTTCCAATGCCATCAATCGTTTGTAAATTTGAGTCCACTGCAAATAGTTATAGGCTTTCCAATGAGGGTCTGTGATAGATCCGTGGCATGGACCTTAACCTCCACAATGGAGGCATGCCACATAGGGGGTTGTCAGTTACGACCCTCTCCACTTTTTGACGTGAATCTAAGGGATTTTGGTAGTTTCGTTAATAGAAACCATCCCTCATATATTCTAAAATGTTCCTATGCCTCTAAATCATTATTTCATCAATCAAAAACATGTACCATTCCTCCCCAAAGTTCCAAGAATCAAGAAAACTAGGGTTCAAGGATTAAGGTTCTCCCGCATGGTTTCTTTACTAAGTTCTTTGTCAAAAGGTATGTAGAACAACCCTTTCCAAAATCTAATTTCAAATCCAAGGTTTCTTAATTCTTATATATGTCTACATATTTCAAATATTGAATTAGGGTTGTAAATTATGTTATGAATTTATGAGATAAAATCACAAACGTCTTTCTTGAAACTACTTTTGAGTACTTGATGAATTGAATTGGAGGAGGTAACTTTGACTATGGTATTTCCCTTCTTCCAAAGTTTTTGATATAACATTTTTGGGTCAAAATCCTTACTACTTAATAAGCTTTATGATATTCTAAAATTATGATGAAACAAGATGAATTGACTCATGCTTAATTATTTTGTACAAGATTTTGAGTAATTGTGGCTTCTAAATGGTTAATGGATTTTGTAAATAATCAATGCATGATTTTTTACATGATGGGCATAATAAATTAATGAAAGACCTTATGTAACATATGAGGAAACTAGATTTCTCCAAGCCTAAAACCACACCTCTCTATGCAAACACATGGCTATTCTCAGTTCCCAAAATGAGAAGCAATAACTTCAAACAATAATCCTTATATTTGTGAATTTCAGCATTATGTTGTACAACTCATGATTTATGCTCTCATGTTTTTAGTATGCCCAGTCCTAAGAACTCATGTTACGTTATGGCCAGAACGACCCTTTATTCATGATCTATGTGTTTGATAGATGAAGTGTTTTGTGACTATTGTACCGTCTCTTACTTCACCTGCCCCATCTTGATTAGTACAATAAATATGAGTCATAATTGAGTAGTATCACTCCTATTCCTGATGTTCGTACTCTAATCCCTTAGTGATATTCCTTATGTTATGATGATAGTGGTGATGGCAGTGAAGTAATGATTTAGATAAGAGAGTAGATGTTCATTGTTGTGAAAATTGTGGTATGACAACTCGATCTAAGGTTATAGCTGAAGAGGAAAGAATGAGATGAACTTCGTTATGTGAAATGGTTACAAAGGGGATATAGGGTGTAAATCCTTGTGAAAGTGATTGAAGTTGATGATTTTAGGTGTGAGGATCCATAAAGGTGGTGTATTAATGATAGGTTTGAATGTTGTGATTGATAGATATACAGACCATGGTATTATGTGGCTATTACACCTTGATTAGGGATTGAGTTTGGTTGATTATAGTGATAAGGTGGAGAAGTATTCTGGGAGTAAAAGTTTCTAAGGAAATATAGGGTATAAAATTTCATAACTTAGACCAACATGATCACACTATATGTCAGACCTTGTACCTCTAAGTTAGGCTAGAACATGAGAACAACATCCATTTAGATTCAGACTATACTAGTTAATTGTACCCTTGTGAAGATCATAGGTTTCAAAAGATAAGGTGTGGTATTTGGAAGAAGGAGAGTAGTTAAGAAGTGTTGCTAAGCTTAAAGGCTATCAATCTTATCGTTTAAGGTGGGGATACTTCGACTCCTACATCCAACAAAACCTTATTTCATGTCACGTGACTATCTTAATCCATTCTTATGATTTTTGGAAAATTCAGTCCTTACGTTATTATGATCATGTTCTGTAGAACTCATGTCCATGCCAAGTTTCATGTATCTTATGATTCGTGCTTATATGAGTTGCTTAGTGCTGTCAAGAAGCTCCTCTTGATGTCTTTGTATAATGTGAGGGAGAATTATTGATGTGCAGTTAAAACCTTTATCTCGTATTTGTAAAGCCCTAATAAGTCCCTATCCATCATTCGAGGACAAATGATCACAAGGTGGAGATATTATAACACCCCAAACTTTCAACTAGGATTTGAACCATTCTTGGTACGCGTATGGGCCCCAACTTGATGATTTTCTAATTGAATATAAGTGTTAAGATCAATTTCCATGTGTGATGAGTTCTTTTAATGCAAATCATAGTCATAAGAAACATCTAGCATAAAGTTGAGTTTAGAGAATTTCAATCAATTGAGTTTTTGTATACATTCTTACATAGGTCAAATTAAAATGAGCATTTCCCAGAATATGAAAAGGTACGTGGCCCACTATCTATCAAATTAAAGGTCTTTGAGCCTTCTTTCCAATGCCACAAATCATTTGTAATCTAAGTCAGGAGTGAAAATTTATAGGCTTTCCAGTGAGGGTCCATGATAGATCTATGGCATGGACCTTATCCACCGTGATGGAGGTGTGCCACGTAGGGTGTTGTCAGTTACGGTCCCCTCCAAATTTTGATGTGAATTTAAGGACTTTTTGGTCCTTTCCTTAATGGAAACCACCCCCACCTATTCAGAAACATTCCTAGATCCCTAAATCCTTATTACATCTATCAAAAACATGCTCTACTCCACCCCAAAGTTCAAACGATCAAGAAAACCTAGGGTTCAAGTCTTAAGGTTCTCACACAGGGTTTCTTTACTAAGTTCTTCATTAAAAAGTATGTAAAACAACCCTTTTCAAAATCTAATTTCAAATCCAAGGTTTCTTAATTCTTGTATATGTGTACATATTTTGAATATTGAATTAGGGTTGCAAATTATGTTATGAATTTATCAGATAAACTAACAAACCACTTTCTTGAAATTACTTTTGAGTACTTGATGAATTAAATTGGTGGAGGTAACTTTAGATATGGTATTTCCCTTCTTATAAAGTGTTTGATATAATGGTTTTGGGTCAAAATCCTTACTCTTTGATAATATTTATCATATATTAACAGTATGATGAAACAAGACGAATTGACCCATACTTAATTGTTTTATACAAGATTTTGAGTAATTGTGGCTTCTAAATGGTTAATGGATTTCATAAATAATTTGAATGTCTTTCAAGGATCATTTTTATACATGATTTTTGACATGATGGAAATATGAAATTGATGAAAGACCTCATGACAATGTGAATGGCTAAAAGGATGACTTGCAAGTCTTGGTATGACAATACCAAACATGATCTATGCCCTTAGTGGAATTCGAATGTTTTATAATGATGTTTAATGCTATGAAAATGCTAAAAATGGGCTTAAAGAGAATTAGATTGTTAACCTAGAAAGTGTGAGTCTAAATCACTCAACACCCAAAACCTATGTTTTGCCGATGTAGGAATGGTTCAATCCTTAATTGGACGATCTTATGTTTTCCCTCTATGAGGGTGATTGTGATTTCCTATTTAATGATGAATATTTTTCCATGTGGCAAAAATGGATTGGGGCTTAGCCACTTGAGCTTTAATCAGACCCACATGGCTTGTGGTGCATAAATGGAAGTTGGTGATACCATCTAATTCAAAACTAAAAAAGAATATATATGTTTTAACTTTTAAGTTATTAATTATATTATCTCTCATGTTTCAGATTTACTTTCATGTTTTACTCCATATTGTCCCCTCCCTATTTTACATACCAATACATTCCACCCATTGATCATCTTGGGTGGTACACCATTTCATGATATAGGTTTGGAGACACATTCTTAATGGTTCTGTGTAGCATTAGGATTGTTTGGGACAACTTCAGCTTTGGTGAGCCCTCCATTCTTCATAAGGTAGACTTTATTTAGACTTCCTACTTATTTCATTTTATGGTATTGCCGGGGCCTTGTCCCAGCTTAGATAATTTCTTTATGTTTAGAGGCTTCATAGACTGATGTTGATGTTAAATATGAGTCTCATTATTATTTTTGTATTGTTGGAGATTTTAAAAATAATTTAATGGTTTTCAGACAGTTTGTTATACTTTATCTTATAAATGTTTTCTTCCACAAATTTAATAGAATGCTCATAATGAATGCTAAGAGGTTCTCTCTGGCCTTAAGTGGTTCAAAGTTCCTGTTACGTCTAGGGTCTGGTTTTGGGTCATGACATAAAATATGTAAAAATCCAACAGTACTATAACACAATCTCTTTCTCCTTCTATCTTTCTCCTATATACAGATTCAAAAGAGCTTAGTTGTCACGATCTAAAAGTTGAGGTCATGATGGCATCTACCAAAACCCAGCCATGGCAGGTAAGATAATTACCCAAAAGGAAAAGAAACCCAAAATGTAGACGTAAACAAAATAGATGAGACTTCTAGAACAAACTAAAGCCAACACATATATATAGCAGAAGTTTGAAATAAAGCATACATAAAACCCACAAAATATGATGTCATAAGTACAAAGGAATCTAAAAACATAACCGAATATCTCAATACAAAAATTCACCTCTGAAAATGAGTAAAGACAAGATAAGGACAAGAGGAGGTTCGAAATTAGCAATGAACTCTAGAGCACGCCAGTGCCTCAAATGTCAACTTTGAGTAGCATAAATCAGTTGTCGTATCTTATACTCGAGCTAGGATCTGTACCAAAAGGGAACAGTAGGGGTGGGTATGGTCAACTTGTACTCAGTAGGTACCATAGGCCGACTGAGAAAAGTAGAAAATAATACAAGTACAAGATACTATGGGTACGTCACCTACAAACAGAAAGTTTCCCGAGCGGTAGGTCACACTATCTCCACTAATAGTTCTATAATATAAGATCGATATAGGAACAACAAACCACTATTACATGTATGGAAACTAAATACACATCAAGAGTACATAAAGAAACGCGGAAAATACATATGCAATGTTGATTGGATCATGATGAATGATTGAAAATCATCGCATAACTTTTTGTATACACCTACCAAGCCTCAGGGCTCCCAATATAGGACCCATAGGGGTTCGTAACCCGTATGCTACCTCAAATCTCAATCTCACCTATCTGGCTAGTGTTTACGGATCAAGGGTTTTATAAAGTGTCACATTCACCTCTTTGGCTATTGTTCACAGATCAAGGGGTTTTCATGCAAATGTCTCATTTTTCTTTCAATTCAGTGTTCCTCAAAGGTACCAATGTCTCATGAATATGTATGTATGAAATGAGGATCAAATACTTACCACCAATCAGTATGAAGATAGAAATCCATTCAATACATGTATAAGTGAGCTCAGAATTAACTAAATATGTCAATACTTCATGTTATCAAGTCAATAAAAATAAGCATATAAGCCCCCACACGGGCACAAACCATTAATAATAATATTGAAATAGTACTCCCATGGCTAATTTCCCCAACCCATAGCATGTTTTACTTGTTTATTAACAATTCAGCCCAGTTTGAAGAAAGTTAAGCTATAACCTACCTCATAGAGATGAAAATTTGAGCCTAGAACTTTCTACATAGAGCCTTTCCCTTCCAAATGGTCTCGGAATGAGCCAAGCACAAATAGTGAAGAAAACCCTCAAAATTTCCCTAACCCAAAGCTTCAAGGTAAAAAAAAAAAGTAAAATTGTGAAAATGGACTATTTATACTATTCTGTAAATAGTACCTTGCGATCGCAAACCAAACCTTGTGATCACGAGGGTCAACATTGACTGGCCATTAAGTTGGTCATCGCGGTCGCGTATCTGGGCCTCGTGATTGGATGAATCAACAGGAACCGATCCATCAATTTACTCTTTGCAATCACGATACCCCACCTCACGATCACGATGAGTTTTTTGATCAAGGGTAACAATAGTGACATATGGCCATGCGATCATGATGGGACCCCTGATGCTGCACCAAAAACTGCAAACCAACAGTTGGAGTTTTGGGAAAGTAGTCCCGATCGGACCCATAAGATTTGTTTGGGAAAGCCCACAAAAATAAACAAGATATGATACTGGATAATTTTGACGTTCTGGACTCAATGGCAATGTCAATTTTTTTTAAAAAGGTCATTTATACCAAATTAGCCCCTGGGATCCTTTAAAGCTTATTTTAACTAGTTTTTTGAATGGAGGGTTGAAATGTAAAATAAAGGCTCTGGGCCTGAAGTACCGGTGATACAAACCCAAAACCGACATTCCAGATCTAATGGAACTATCCAAATCATCATCCAGTGCTCAAAATATAAAATGTTGACTGAAGTCAAACTAGTAACTTTTAAAGCCTTTAAGAGTCACAAAATCTCCCAAATCACTCTCGAATGCATCGGGAACCATGAAAACCATCTCCACACATCATAATAAATATGTAACAACTACATAGAATGGAAAAATGGCCAAAACACATAAAGGGAAAATTTCACATAGCAGGTTGTTACAATATTGTAACACCCCACAAATCAAAACTAAGATTAGAACCATACTTTAAGTATGATTAAAATCAAACATCATGTTTTGGTAGTGTGGGAAGTGATTTAGACATATATTATGGTTGAAATCAATAGCATTCCTTGGTTATATCATTTCCAGTGAGGGTATTCAGGTTAATCCTCAAAAGATTGAAGCAGTTAGAAATTGACCTAGACCCGTCTCTCCATTAGATATTAGGAGTTTCTTGGGTTTAGCTGGTTACTAAAGATGATTTGTTGAAGTATTTTCTTCTATTGCCTCTCCTATATCCAGACTAGTGTAGAAGAAAGTCAAGTTTTAGTGGTTCGATTCTTATGAGAAGAGTTTTCAGGAGGTGAAGACTCGACTCACCTCTGCTCTAGTTTTGACTCTACCAGAGGATTCAGATAGGTTTGTAGTTTATTGTGATCTTCCACGGTTGGCAAGGTTTTATTATATGCCTCTAGACAGCTCAAGCCTCATGAAAAAATTAGTCGACTCATGATCTTGAGTTGGCAACAGTGGTTTTTTCCTTAAATATTTGGAGGCATTATCTATATGGGGTTCATGTAGATGTATTCACCAATCACAAGAGCCTGCAGTATGTGTTCAGTCAGAAAGATCTTAATCTTTGTCAAAGGAGATGGCTAGAGTTGTTAAGGACTATGATATGAGTGTCTTGTACCATCTAGGTAAATCCAATATAGTGGCTGACACTCGTAGTAGGTTGTCTATGGGAAATATTGCTCATATAGAAGATGAGAAGAAATAGTTAGTTCTTAAGGTTCACCAGCTTACTAGATTGGGAGTTCGGTTGGTTGATTCAGCCGAAGGTAATATCTTGGTTTTGAATGGTTCAGAATCATCATTGATCACTGAGGTAAAGGAAAAGCAAGATGGTGATCCTATTTTGCGTAAGTTAAAAGAAGCAGTCCAGAGCCAGTAGGTTGAGGTTTTCTCCCAAGGGGGAGATGGTATTCTTCATTGACAAGACAGACTATGTATTCTAGATGTGGATGACTTAATATAGCGGATGTTGATGGTAGCTCAAAGTTCTCAGTATTTTATTCATCCAGGATCCATATAGATTTACCGTGATCTACGGGAAGTTTTTTGGTGGAATGGCATGAAGAAGGATATTGCAGAATTTGTGGCTAAATGTCTGCATTTCTAAAAGGTTAAGGTTGAGCACCAGATACCTGGTGGTATGCTTCAGGATATTAGTATTTCCGCTTGGATATGGGAAGTGGTGAACATGGACTTCATTGGACTTCATTATTAGGTTTCCTCTTTTTCGTCGACAACATAATTCTATTTAGGTTATCATAGATTGAATGACTATGTCATCCCACTTCCTGCCAGTCAACACTTAGGATTCATCTGAGGATTTTGCTAGACTCTATATTAGGGAGTTAGTGAAGTTGCATGAGTCCCTTTGACTATCATTTCGGTTAAGGGTACTCAGTTTGCCTCACGATTCCTGGCAGACTTTTCAGAAGGGTCTTGGTACCCAAGTTTACCTCAGTACGACATTTCATCCGCAGATAGATGGTCAGGTAGAGAGGACAATCTAGACCTTAGAGGACATGTTGAGAGCATGCATGATCGACTTCAAGGGTAGTTGGGATGAACAGTTTCCCTTGATTGGGTTTTCTTATAATAATAGTTATCACTCCAGTATTCAGATGGCCCAGTTTGAATGACTTTATGGTAGGAGGTATAGATCTTATATTGGTTGGTTTGAGGTTGGTGAAGCTTTCTAGATAGGGCTAGATTAAGTTCATGAGGCTATGGAGAAAGTTTAGATGATTAGAGAAAGGCTAAAATCAGCTCAGAGTTGTCAGAAGTCTTATACAGATGAGAGAAAAAGGGAGCTTGAATTTGCTATTGGTGATTTGGTTTACTTGAAAGTTTCACCCATGAAAGGGGTGAAGAGATTCGGCAAGAAAGGGAAGCTAAGTCCCCGTTATGTTGGTCATTATAATATTGTGGGTCATTTTGGCAATGTATCATATGAGTTAGATTTACCTGCGGACTTAGCATCGGTGCATCCTGTTTTCCATGCATCCTTGTTAAAGAAATGCATTGGTGTTCTCACATCAGTTGTGTCTTTAGACAGTGTGGGAGTGAAGGGTAGTATCTCTTGCGAAGAGGTCCTAGTTGAAATCATTGACTGTCAGCTTCGTAAGTTGAGGAATAAGTCACTTCGGTAAAGGTTCTTTGGAGGAACAAATTAGTTGAGTGAGATTCTTGGGAAGTAGAGGAGGATATTCTGACCAAGTACCCCTATCTTTTCTCCTTGAACTCAGTTCCATCTTGAGTTAATAGTTTACCCTTAGTTAATTCTTTCCGTTTCACGCCACCTAATTAATCTCATGTCATAGCATTCATTCATGAGTCCAGTTCAATCCATTTTTTAGTTACAGACTTAGTTATTATGTTAGCACTCAGCTCTAAAAAATTTAGTGTTGGGATTGCAGCTTTTTCCCTAACTTTCAGCTTAGTTAGTCTCCATTCAGGGATGAAAGACCCCAAGAAGGAGATATTATAACATCCAAAAAATCCAAACTATGATTAGAACCATGCTTCAAGTACATGTAAAATTAAAAACCATATATTGGTAGTGTGGGAAGTGATTTATACATGTATTAAGGCTACAAGTAATTCCTAGCTCATAGCCAAGTTGAACCTTTCCTTACCAGTTGTTTTCTTGTGAAGAATCTTCCCATAGTCAACTTCAAATGAGTATAACTCTTAAATTATGAAGTATTTTTTAGCTTAAGACACACCAAATGAAAGGTCTTTGAGTCTTCTTTCCAACTCATCTAATTTCTCCTTAATCCGGTTCTGGAGCTAAGAGTTATGGCTATTTTTGTGAAGCACTGTCCAGCAGTAAGATCCTACGAACCTAGGTATGATCTTGGTGAGATTGTACGACCGTACAATGCACTCATCTGCATTAAACAGCCCCAAAAACCTGAAAGTTGACAAGCATACCTTCTAACCACTAGAGGCTCCCATGATCTTGGTTTGAAACCACGATCTTAGGTACGGTCGTGGGTCTAAAGTTTATTCGGCTTGGACTTTCAACCTACGAACCAAGGTACGATTGTCAGTGGGTCCCATGAGTCATACCATGGCTCGTTTGATGAAGTCCAAAGAAGCCTCAGTCCATCCACCCAACCACGAGCACTACCCACGATCGTAGGTGGGTCCCATAATTATGAGATGGTTCATACCTCTTGTTCTGCAGCTTTTCTAGTTACGTTTTATCAGGGGCATTTTAGTATTTTCCCACTATTTAGACACCTAAACTATGTCCATTAAGCTCATCCAAAGGTTATTATTAAGTATAAAATTACCCTAAGTTCCTTATTACTCTAAATTTACTAGACACTCAGTAAAAACAGAGAGAAAAGGGTGATTTCTTCCATCAAGGCAATAACTAGGGTTCATCTTCTTCAAGCTCCAAATTCAAAGGATTCACCAAGGTTTACCTCTCCAGATATGTGGGATTTTATCAATGGGTTTCCTTTCATTCATTGAGTCCCAAAGTTATTCCAAAATCTCAGTTTAATTCACCCTTCAAGCTTAGGTTTCCATTAAAAGTGTGAATTCTATTACCTTTCAGTTTCTTGCTTGGACTAAACCATGAATATTTTTTTTCTCATAAATTTGAGCATATTTACATACTCATGACTATGAATGCTCATTATATTGATAAATTCTTAATTTTGGGCTTGAGTTATGAAATTCCTTATTACGTTCAGTTTATAAAATTGCCATTAGTAGTTGCATTCTTTCTAGATGGCGAGTTATAAACACCAGATGACCTAGGATATCATGCATTATTAGTTGAATACTCAATCATTAGGTTTTTATGATTTCAGATGCTTTCAGATAAAGTATGTATCTTTCAGTTTCTAGACATCATTATTGTTGAGCATTTCAGCATAACAGTTTACTTTCTATTGGGAGTAGTAATTAGCATCGAGAGGACACGGGTTCAGATAACCCTAGTCCCAAACTATGTACCATTATAGTTTAAAGGGGTCCTCGCCAGTGGAGAGTGTTTCCCTTGCCCTTAGTGATCTTATGAATGAATTCATGCCAATCATGGTTCGTACCCTTGGTAAGGTATAAAACACCCACCCAACTTGGGTTACAGATTGGATTCTATGTTGTTCACATGGTTTATGTCAGTTATAGAAACCTTCCACAGCTTAGTCTCAGACCTCATTTGATCTTGTATCCAGTTGTTCAGCATCATACAGGGTTACATGTTTATACATACCCATAACATCAGCTTACAGACTCCGATCCCATGTTCAGTTTATTAAGTTACTTTAAGCATGTTTATATTATATAGTGTAGTGCATTTCTCACATGCTCAGTACATTCAAAGTAGTGACCACATACTTTTCTTTATGCTATGTTGTCTTATAATATAGGTTCACACATTCACCATTCTGACCACGGTTAGCTTGATTAAGTATCACTTTAGCAGTTGCGTTTTGGTGAATCCTCATCATTTGAGGACTAGTTATCAGTATTTCATTTTTATCTCTATTTTAGTTTTAGATAGTTAGAGTTAGGTGGGGGCTTGTCCCAACAACTTGTCTTATTAGAGGCTTTTAGACAGACAATAGATGTTCAGTTTTATGTTATGTTAAGTGATTTCTATTTGATTTTAACATTGACATTTGGTTTTAATTATTCATAAACCATTCAAACTTTAGTTCCGCACAGTGTTATTCAGTTTTATACCGTATTCTTAGTGTCAAGCCAGGCAATGGGTTAGGTTAGGGTCACTTGTGACTCTATGCATCGTGTTACGACTAGGAGGTAGTCTCTTGTCATGATAATTATCCACCACTAAATCACTAGTTTGTCCTCGAACTAAAAGCACGTAAGGTACCTGGAGCGGTAAAAAGCTGGGGCTATCTAGGACGCTTGTCAGACTCGACCTCCTAAGTAGCCTTCTCAATTGGGAGATGTCTCCACTGGAATTTCACTGAATCGATACCCTTAGACCTCAACTTCCTAGTCTTTTTATCTAGGATAGCAATAGATTGCTACTCAAAGAATAAATTGAGGTCTAACACAATGGAATCCCATTGAATCACATGGGCATCATCTCAATGGTACCTCTTCAACATGGAGAAATGAAAAATAGGATGAACAACCGATAGATGTGGAGGTAAAGCTAGCCTATACAACACATCACCAAACTTCTCGAGGATATCGAAAGGGCCAATGAACCTCAGACTAAGCTTCCCTTTCTTCCCAAACCTCATCACACCCTTCATGGGTCAAACTTTCAAAGAACTCAATCTCCAATCATATGATACATTGAGGGCTCTACGGTCAGTATAACTCTTCTACCTACTCTGGCAGCCAATAGCCTCTACTGAATCAGTCTCACTCGATCCATCAAATCCTTAAACAAATTTGTACCCCAAGATATTACCTCAAATGAGTCGAACCATCCCACGGGGGATCTACAGCTCTGCCCATATAAAGCCTCAAAAGGCACCATCTAAATACTGGAATGGTAACTATTATTGTAGGCGAATTCAGCTAGGGGAAAGTACTAGTCCCAATGACCTCCAAAGTCCATGACACATGCTCGTAGCATGTCCTGTAGCACCTGACTAGTCCTCTCAGACTGACCATCCATATAAGGGTGAAAATTTGTGCTCAAATCAAGTTGAGTACCCAACTCACTCTGAATAGTACTCCAAAAACCCGAGGTAAACACCGTACCTCTATCGGACACAATGGAAATAAGGACACCATTTAATTGAAAAACCTCCCTAAAATAGATCTTGAACAAATTATCTACATTATAACTTGCCCTCACAGTAATGAAATGCGCTGATTTGGTCAACCATTCGACAATCACTTAAACAAAGTCAAACTTCCCCAAAGTCGGGGGTAGGCCAGCTATGAAATCCATGGTGATCCTGTAACACCCCATACCTTCCCAAACCTACTTGATGATGTTGAATAATGTTTTGTTGGGTGTCGTGAGATATAAGTATGTAATTCGTAATGCTAATGATGAGAAAATTGAAATTTGGCCACGCACATGCGATTAGACCTTTGTAGGAGGTGTTTTGTGAGTTCGTGGGGAATTTGTGTAATACCCCATACATATTCCAACCTCATTTGGTGACTTGGAGTCATGTTTACTTGATGATTAAGATCACTAAGTAAGTATTTTGTAGTGTTTTGAAAGGTGAAAGGGTATTGGATGATATGCAAGTGTTGGAAAAAGTGGCCGAAAAATTCATCAAAGTACCAAGACTTGCGCCACTCCCTATTTCAGGAGGTGTGGCGCAAGCCTCTGATTCAGAGGGGTGTCATTTCTTGTGCCACAAGCTTGCTTTGCAGCCAGTGGCGCAAGGCACAAAGATTGTGCCCTTCCGTGCCCGTTTCACAACGCAATGCTACGTCGATTCTTTTATGGTTTCTTTTGGTTCCTTGGAGTTATTTAAGCATTGTTAAAGCTTCAAACACCTCAATACACTCCTACACACTTCTACATGATCAAACCATGAAACACAAGTAGTTATCAAAAATGTTCAAGGAAGACATGGACGACTAGAATTTCTGTTTTTGCGATTGAGACGACGAATGAGAATCTCGTAAGAGAATATTGTCGTGACATTATGGAATTATTTAAACATGAGGTATGTGGTGAATTATACATGAAATTTGGTGGGCTAAGTTGAGATATGTTATTGGGCCCAATTTAAAGCCCAAAAATGAGCCAAAAATAAGAGGCCCAAAAGGGTCAAATGACCTATTCTTGTGTTTGACAAGTAAACACAACCTTTTTGACTAATTGGATGGATAGAGATGAGCATGAGGGCCTATATAAAGCCACCACAAATCAGATTTTTATTTCTTAAAACACACATGCCTTTTTGGAGATATTTCCAATATATTTCTCTCAAACTCTCAAACCCTAAATCCTTTTCTTAGGCAAGAGCATCATCCTACAAATATTGGTAAGTGTTTATTCTTGTGATTTAATATATTATGTACATGAGAGGTTATGTATATCATGGTGGTTATGTTGGCAAGGTGTTGAATAGTGAACTTTTGCTTTTGCTCAAGATGTGCCATTTTTGTGAATTGAACTTGAAATATGACTTGTGGGTTTGATGAAAAGGAATGGTATGGATTAAATACCAACATTTATGGTGTGATTATGTTGTTAAACTTTTTATTTTCATATAAGTGTAAATTATGGGATTTTGGCTGATTTGTTGTTGTGAGGTGTATTGAAGTGCTTTGATGGTATAATTGTGATGTTGTGGTGATGGAGAAGTGTAAAGTATGAACTTGGTGTGACATGATCTTGGTTATCATGTATTGGTCAATGTATGGAATATTGTGGGATTATTGGGATAATAAATTCATAAATGATATTTTGGTCAATGTTGGGCATGTTGTGGTATTATTGATATGACCATGCCGAAAATGGTATTGTAGCGAAAGACATGACATTTTAAAGCCAAACATGTGACTCATTGTTATTATATGCCATTGTAAGGTAATTTTTGGTTAATTTTGGTTCCGTATGTACTTGTGTTGTAGAGTGAAACATAAGGACGGAGAGGGACTATTGTATGCACTTAAGATTGTAGAATCGTATTGAGAATACAAGGTATGTAAGGTTACTCTGTCCGTATCTTTCTGCGGCACATAGTATTCACATTGACATTACGCTTGTCCCATCCCAAAATGTGCTATGGTATTCTATATTCGGTTACCAATGGTCAATATCATATGTTTTCTACTCATTGATAAATTGTGAATCACATGCCTCATATTCATTGATAATGTTCCTAAAGCCCCATAAGGTAGTGTTTCAAAGTTCCAATAGTGCTTAGTTACATGTCTCTTGCTCATTGGTTATTGCCCTAAGCTTTCAACAATGTTATGGCTACAAAAGTATCAATCTCTCATAAGCCAAGGGTATCCTATTTTCAGGTACCAATTATGGGTCATCACATGTTCTTTATACATTGATCAATTGTCATTCACATGTCTCATAAGCATTGGCTAATGTTCCAAAGATTTTGTGGTTCCAATAAGGTTATGTTTCCAACAAAGTTATGTTCCAAAGTTCAAAGTAATGTTATGCCTATCAAAGTATCAATCTCTTATAAGTAAAGAAAAGGAATGTGAAGTAAAGGACAAAGTAATGCACATATGTGGTTAATGATCAGGTATGGGTAGCAACTTTGGGGGCGAAATGCCTAGCTCAAGCCAATCCCGAGATTTTTGGATCAGGGGGCAGTCCTAGAGGAATAAGTCTAGCTCGGACCGATCCTGACAGGGGGCAGCTCTAGAGGTAAGAACCTAGCTTGAGCCGAACCTGCTATATTGATTTATGGGTGGCAGCTCTAGAGGCATAATCCTAGCTCAAGTCGAACCCAGGGTGGCAGCTCTAGAGGCGTAAGCCTAGCTCGAGCCGATCCCAACATAACGTTACGTTATGTAAAGACCCATTGATCAGTTGGGGTCCAGGTACAGCATAGCACAGTCAAAGATGATTCAGTACTGAAATAAAGAAGCAAGGAAAGTAATGAACGCAACGGACGCAATGGACTCAATGAACGCAATGAATGCAATATACTTTTTACAAATGCATTGGTTTATTTACATTAACTACTCACTTGTATTTAACTCCAATGGAGTCTTTATATATCTACAGTTTTATTTGAGCCTTACATACTCGGTACATTGTTCGTACTGACCCCTCTTGGGGAATTTACCTTACTTGCTGCAGGCGCAGGTACTAGTAGGCCTCCACAGTAGGTTGCCAGGGTTGCAGATCTTTGGTGAGTTCCAGTTAGTTCAGGGCTTCTCCGAGTCACAGTTGTACATATGTTTTGGTGTTGTACATGTTGTATAAAGCGGGGACTTGTCCCGACTTTTGGTTCATTTGGTCAATGCATTTGTTAGAGGCTTTTGTAGACGTACGTGGGTGTATGAATGTAAGAGGGTACATGTCGTTTTTGACTTGATGGCCTCAACGGCCAAGTTTCGCATACGTATATATATATCATGTTCCATGAATTCCATTGTTGGTATCTAAAGCCATTATATGATTATAGGTTTCTTGTGGCATACATATGATTGAATAGAGACAAAGCTTGGTTCTCTCGGGCCTTATCGGTTACGAGTGCCAATTGTGCCTCATTGGGATTCGGGGTGTGACAAATGTGGTATCAGAGCAGGTCGTTCTACGGGTGTCTACAAAGCCGTGTCTGAGTAGAGTCTTACTTATCGATGTGTTGCGCGCGACATTTACAAGTAGGAGGCTACGAGACATTTATGAGTTGTTTCTTTCCTTCACTTCTAGATCGTGCAATAGAGCCAAGGTTGTAAGTGGAATCATATGTGCTCAATGATAGTGGTTTTCCTTTATAGAGAGGTTGTACGCAGAATCATAACTGACCATGGGAATTGTTTTCTGGTGTGTTTGATTAGAAATGCCAATGGAAAGAGAAGGTTGGGGAAACGGAAAGGAGATAGACAGGATTACCGGAGAAGGAACCAGTAAAGCACCACCTGATCAAGTTGATCAAGGTGGGGCTGGAAATGAGTTGGTATCACGGGTTTCTCCTACTCTTTCAATTCCAGCGGAATTGTCCAATAATGTTATTGTACAAGATTTAATGAGTGCGGTGCACATACTGACCTGTGTAGTTGCTGCACAAACTCAAAGATGAGTATTGGAGTAGAAAATGGTGGAACAAAGGCAAAAGAGAAGGACACAAGACTTTGACGAAGGGTCGTCAAAAAGGGCTAGACCTGAGAGGCAGTTCATAGCCTCCCAAGAAGGATTTGAGCCTCGGATGTTGCATGAACAATCAAGGCCATTATTTTCTCTGCTTACAGCAAATGTTCCCCCCCTATTCCAAGGGTTTAGAGGCAACCAGTTTGGGCAAGGAAGTAAGAGTCAGGATTCACGAATAGTGGGGTATCGAGGACAAGAAAGTAGGAGTCAATTAAGGCCTGTTCATCAGCTGTGCGAGTGCTGTGGAATGTTTTATGCAGGTGAATGCTGGTTCGAAATGAATGTTTGCTATTGGTGTGGTATGCCGGGACATGTGAGGAAAAGGTGTCTACAGAGGAGCACGAGTGGTACGGCATGACTTATGAGACCAACTGTCGCATTGCCATTATCGATGCCTCCTCTAGGTAGAGGTGTACAGCCTATAGGAAGCGATAGAGGTTCGAGAGGAGCAGCTAGTTCCAGTGGAACCCAGGACCATATCTATGCCTTAGCGGATCAACAAAATTTGGAGCTTCTCCTGATGCAGATACAGGTACATTATTAGTATTTTTCCATAATGTAAATGCATTGATTGACCCAGGTTCCATATTATCATATGTCCCTCCATTAATTGTTGCAAACGTTTATCTGAAAGGACACCAGAAGTATTAGTTAACCCATTGGAGGTATCTACACCAAACGGTGAAATTTAGTAGAGCTAAAGAAGTTATTTGTGGTCCTGATACGCTGATCTTATTGAACTGGAAATAGTGGATTTTGATGTTACAAAGAGATTGTACTAAAAATCGATTGCCGAGCTACGAAATTACATTTTATATTTCCCCCAAAAGAGTGTTCTTGAATGGCAAGGGTCATGTGGGGGCACCAAGAGGAAGATTTTATTTTCCTTATCTTATAACACAAGGAAAATGATACCCAAGAGGGTACATATGTCACTTGGTAATAGCGAAGGATACTAATGTGGAACCACCAACTCTTCAATCGATTTTGGTGGTACATGACTTCCTAGATATAGGAATGAGTAGATAATGATATGACGTCAAGCACTTAGCCAAGTTGCCTTCCTTCATACGGCATGGCTCCGGTAGAGATAAGGGGCTTAAGGGAGAAACTAAAAGACGTGATGCACACGGAAGTCCTAAGACCTAGTACATTTCCTCGGGGTGCATCAATGTTCATTGTACGAAAATAAAAAGACTGTGTATATACTAGTGGCAAAGGCATAGGGTGACAAGTAAGAATCAATAGCTTCTTCCCAGGAGTGATGATTTATTTTGATCGGTCTTCCTAACGATTACCCTAAGAGTGGGTAAGCATCAAGTAAGGGGTAGAGAAACCAAATATACCCAAGATAGCCTCCCAAACAAAGTATGGTCGGTATGAATTCGTAGTTATGACATTTGAGCTGACAAATGCTCTAGTTGTGCTTATGGGTTTACTGAATAGGGTGTTCAAGACACTTTTAAATGTGTGTGTGACCATGTTTGGGGATGGTATTCAAAATCACAAGAGGACTATGTGAATCATACTGCAGCAAGTGCTATAGAATGTTCTAAATATGAATTTTGGTTGCAATCCATATAGTTCTTGAGTCACATTGTATAGGATGAAGAAATGAAAGTTGCTACGAGAAAGATAGAAATGGTGAACAATTGGCTAAGGCCTACGATGCTTACAGAGATCCATCGTTTTCTTAGGTTGGTTGACAATTATAGGAGAATTGATGAAGAATTTTCTTCTATCCCTACACCCTTAACAAAACTTATACAAGGCAATCACGTTTCAACGAAATGATGTATGTGAGAAAAGTTTGCAAAAATGAAAGATAAATTGGCTCCTACACCTGTACTAGTACCTCCCAAAGGCACAAAAGAGTATGCAGTGTTTGCGATGTTTTAAAAGTTGGTGTGGGATGTGTATATATGCGGCATGACAATGTGAAAGTGTATGCCTTACGACAATTGCGTCCACATAAGAGGAATTATTCCACATACGATTGTGATATTCCCTCCCCAGAAGTGACGATTTGTTAAAATCAGTTATAGGATTAGAAAAAAATGATGAATGAATGAAACAATGAAATGAATGATGATGGGATGAGGAAATGAATGTTGTTGATATACCCAATACAGCATTACAAACTTTTATTAAAAAAAAAAAACTTCAGGTGAAAGAATTATAATGTCAAATGTAGCCGAATTTTCTTTGGTATCTCAGAGAAAGGAAAAAGCAAAGTGTAAGTCATATTCTTAGTTCATTGAGAAAGAAAAATATGACGGCAAAGTTCGATGAAGATATTTGAGCAAACATAAGGGGGAGCACTTTAACGCCAATGTAGATTAGGCGTACTGGGTATAGACGAGTTAAGACGATGAATTATAACAGAAGGACATCGTTCATGATATTTTTATTCGTTCGAAAATAACCAAAATGTACTATGGTCTAGTACGGAAGTCTTGGTAAGGTTACTTGAGAAGCACAATGTAGAACTCGTAGGTCAATGTCCAAACGGTCACTGATTAACAGTATGGCATTGAAAATCTGTATTTTTGATGCAATGTATTACCCTTCCAGTTTGGAAGTGGAACATGAATAACATGGATTTAATCACAGGGTTACCTCGTACACTGCGAAGGTTAATTCCATATAGGTAATAGTTGACAGGCTTACGGAGTCAGCATATTTCCTACCCGTTAGGACCACTGATACAGCTGAACATTCTGCAAAGTTGTATGTTACAAAGATAGTACGATTACATGGGATTCCACTCACTATTATATCAAATAGGAGAGCTCACTTTATTGCACAGTGTTGGAAGTCTTTTCAGTAAAGCATGGGTACACAGGTAGATGTAAGTATGGCTTGTCATCCTCAGGTGGATGGACAACAGAGCGTATTATATGAGAATTTAATAATATGCCACGAGCTTGTACATTGGACTTTAAAGGTAGTTGGAGTGAACATCTATTGTTGATTAAAATGGCTTACAATAAAAGTATCAAAAGGCATCTTACGAAGCTTTATGTGAAAGAAAATATAGATTATCAACTGGATGGGGTACAACTGATGGAAATTGCTTTGCTGGGGTCAGATTTTGTTCATCAAGCTATAGAGAAAGTGAAGGTGATATAACAGCAGCTACAAATGGCCCAAAGTCAATACAAATCATATGCTGATATTAGAAGAAGGGAATTAAAGGGTGCCATAGGTTATTAGGTATTTTTTGACAGTGCGACCAATGAAAAGGAAGTAATAATGAGAATCGAAAAGAAAGGGGAGTGTTCAAAGATTTGGGCAAATTGTGTATCTGTTAGCACTAGCCCAAAAACTCTTCACAGTTCATTCAGTATCTTATATTCGATGATTTGATAGTGGGTAGGAGGTTATCTAGTATTGCTCACAGTAGAGATATACAAGTTACGAAAGACCTCACATGTGAAGAGGTACTGCTTACTATTCTAGATCGATTAGCGAAAACAATAAGAAATGAAGGAGTAGCTTCCATAAAGGCAACATTGGAGAAATTAGCAAGTAAAAGAAACTACGAGGGAATCCAAAGAAATAATGGAATCTAAAGTACTTGTAATTGTTGTACATGAAAGAAAAGTTCAAGATACAGAATTGGAGTCATAATAAGTAAGTCTTTACAAGTGTTATATGTGTATACGCTAATGTGAAGGATTCACCTCGACTTAAGTTGTTACATTGAGACAATATTACTAACATTCGAGGACGAATGTTTCTAAGGGGGGGAGAATGTAACACCCCGTACCTTCCCAAACCTACTTGATGATTTTGAATAATGTTTTCTTGGGTGTCGAGAGATATAAGTATGTATTTGGTAATGCTAATGACGAGAAAATTGAAATTTGGCCACGTACATGCGATTAGACCTTCGTAGGAGGTGTTTTGTGAGTTCGTGGGGAATTTGTGTAATACCCCGTACATATTCCAACCTCATTTGGTGACTTGGAGTCATTTTTACTTGATGATTAAGATCACTAAGTAAGTATTTTGTAGTGTTTTGAAAGGTGAAAGGGTATTGGATGATATGCAAGTGTTGGAAAAAGTGGCCGAAAAATTCAGCAAAGTACCAAGACTTGCGCCACTCCCTATTTCAGGAGGTGTGGCGTAAGCCTTTGATTCAGAGGGGTGTCATTTCTTGCGCCACAAGCTTGCTTTGCAGCCAGTGGCGCAAGGCACAAAGATTGTGCCCTTCCGTGCCCGTTTCGCAACGCAATGCTACGTCGATTCTTTTATGGTTTCTTTTGGTTCCTTGGAGTTATTTAAGCATTGTTAAAGCTTCAAACACCTCAATAAACTCCTACACACTTCTAAATGATCAAACCATGAAACACAAGTAGTTATCAAAAATGTTCAAGGAAGACATGGACGACTAGAATTTCTATTTTTGCGATTGAGACGACGAATGAGAATCTCGTAAGAGAATATTGTCGTGATATTATGGAATTATTTAAAAATGAGATATGTGGTGAATTATACATGAAATTTGGTGGGCTAAGTTGAGATATGTTATTGGGCCCAATTTAAAGCCCAAAAATGAGCCAAAAATAAGAGGCCCAAAAGGGTCAAATGACCCATTCTTGTGTTTGACAAGTAAACACAACCTTTTTGACTAATTGGATGGATAGAGATGAGCATGAGGGCCTATATAAAGCCACCACAAATCAGATTTTTATTTCTTAAAACACACATGCCTTTTTGGAGATATTTCCAATATATTTCTCTCAAACTCTCAAACCCTAAATCCTCTTCTTGGGCAAGAGCATCATCCTACAAGTATTGGTAAGTGTTTATTCTTGTGATTTAATATATTATGTACATGAGAGGTTATGTATATCATGGTGGTTATGTTGGCAAGGTGTTAAATAGTGAACTTTTGCTTTTGCTCAAGATGTACCATTTTTGTGAATTGAACTTGAAATATAACTTGTGGGTTTGATGAAAAGGCATGGTATGGATGAAATGCCAACATGTATGGTGTGATTATGTTGTTAAACTTGTTATTTTCATATAAGTGTAAATTATGGGATTTTGGTCGATTTGTTGTTGTGAGGTGTATTGAAGTGCTTTGATGGCATAATTGTGATGTTGTGGTGATGGAGAAGTGTAAAGTATGAACTTGGTGTGACATGATCTTGGTTATCATGTATTTGTCAATGTATGGAATATTGTGGGATTATTGGGATAATAAATTCATAAATGATATTTTGGTCAATGTTGGGCATGTTGTGGTATTATTGATATGACCATGCCGAAAATGGTATTGTAGCGAAAGACATGACATTTTAAAGCCAAACATGTAACTCATTGTTATTATATGCCATTGTAAGGTAATTTGTGGTTAATGTTGGTTCCGTATGTACTTGTGTTGTAGAGTGAAACATAAGGATGGAGCGGGACTATTGTATGCACTTAAGATTGTAGAATCGTATTGAGAATACAAGGTATGTAAGGTTACTCTGTCCGTATCTTTCTGTGGCACATAGTATTCACATTGACATTAAGCTTGTCCCATCCCAAAATGTGCTATGGTATTCTATATTCGGTTACCAATGGTCAATATCATATTTTTTCTACTCATTGATAAATTGCGAATCACATGCCTCATATTGATTGATAATGTTCCTAAAGCCCCATAAGGTAGTGTTTCAAAGTTCCAATAGTGCTTAGTTACATGTCTCTTGCTCATTGGTTATTGCCCTAAGCTTTCAACAATGTTATGGCTACAAAAGTATCAATCTCTCATAAGCCAAGGGTATCCTATTTTCAGGTACCAATTATGGTTCATCACATGTTCTTTATACATTGATCAATTGTCATTCACATGTCTCATAAGCATTGCTAATGTTCCAAAGATTCTGTGGTTCCAATAAGGTTATGTTTCCAACAAAGTTATGTTCCAAAGTTCAAAGTGATGTTATGACTATCAAAGTATCAATCTCTTATAAGTAAAGAAAACGAATGTGAAGTAAAGGACAAAGTAATGCACATATGTGGTTAATGATCAGGTATGGGTGGCAGCTTTGGGGGCGAAATGCCTAGCTCAAGCCAATCCCAAGATTTTTGGATTAGGGGGCAGTCCTACAGGCATAAGCCTAGCTCAGACCGAACCTGACAGGGGGCAGCTCTGGAGGTAAGAACCTTGCTCGAGCCGAACCTGCTATATTGATTTATGGGTGGCAGCTCTAGAGGCATAAGCCTAGCTCGAGTCAAACCCAGGGTGGCAGCTCTAGAGGCATAAGCTTAGCTCGAGCCGATCCCAACATAGCGTTACGTTATGTAAATACCCACTGATCAGTTGGGACCCGGGTACAACATAGCACAGTCAAAGATGATTCAGTACTGAAGTAAAGAAGCAAAGAAAGTAATGAACGCAACGGACGCAATGGACGCAATGAACGCAATGAATGCAATATACTTTTTCCAAATGCATTGGTTTATTTACATTGACTACTCACTTGAGTTTAACTCCAATGGAGTCTTTATATATCTACAGTTTCATTTGAGCCTTACATACTCGGTACATTCTTCGTACTGACCCCTCTTGGGGAATTTGCCTTACTTGCTGCAGGCGCAGGTACTAGTAGGCCTCCACAGTAGGTTGCCAGGGTTGCAGCTCTTTGGTGAGCTCCAGTTAGTTCGGGGCTTCTCCGAGTCATAGTTGTACATATGTTTTGGTGTTGTACATGTTGTATAAAGTGGGGACTTGTCCTGACTTTTGGTTCATTTGGTCAATGCATTTGTTAGAGGCTTTTGTAGACGTATGTGGGTGTATGAATGTAAGAGGGTACATGTCTTTTTTGACTTGATGGCCTCAACGGCCAAGTTTCGCATACGTATATATATATCATGTTCCCTGAATTCCATTGTTGGTATCTAAAGCCATTATATGATTATAGGTTTCTTGTGGCATGCATATGATTGAATAGAGACAAAGCTTGGTTCTCTCGGGCCTTATCGATTATGAGTGCCAATCACGCCTCGTTGGGATTCGGGGCATGACAGATCCACTCCTACTTCCACTCGGGAATGGGCATCCTCTGTATCGCACCACTTGGTCATTGATGCTCATACTTTATTTGCTAGCAATTCAAACACATAGCCACAAACTCCACAATATCCTTCTTCATACTACCCCACCAATAATGCTGCTTCAGATCAAGATGCATTTTGGTTGCTCGTGGGTGAATGAAATAGCTAGAGCAATGAGTCACCTCCAAGATCAATCTAACCCATCCACCAACTCTCAGCACACCAACTCGACCACTAATTCTCAAAACGCCATCAGAATCAAGAGATGCTGCCTTAGCCTTTCCACTCAACAACTTATCACGAATTACCCTCAACTTATCATCATCAAATTGATGAGCTCAAATTTGATCCATCCAAGAAGATCTAGCCTCAACAAAGGATAACACATACCCAGATGTCGAAATATCAAGCCTAACCAACTGGTTAGCTAAAGAATAAACCTCTAAGACCAAGGGTCACTCTTGATTCAAAAGATGAGCTAGACTACCATACTAGTCGACGTCCGACTCGAGACATCTACAACCACATTTTTCTTGCCCAAATGCTAAGAAATAGTGATATCATAGTCCCTAAGCAACTCAAGCCAATGCCGATGTCTCATGTTAAGGTCTCGCTGAGTGAAAAAGTATTAAAGGCTATGATGATCAGAGAAAATCGTACAGTGGAATTCATACAAGTAATACCACCATAAGTTAAACACAAAGACGACTATTGTCAACTCTAAGTCATGGGTAGGGTAATTCTTCTCATAGGGCTCCAACTATCGAGAAGCATAAGCAATCACCTTAACCTTGTGCATCAACACAACACCCAATCCAACCCCAAAAGCATCATAAAATATTGTAAATCCCACGCCCTCCTTAGGCAAGGTCAAGATGGGAGACGAAGTCAACAATTCCTTGAGCTTTTGAAAGGTCGCCTCACAAGCATCCGACCACTAAAAGGTAATCTTCTTTTGAGTCAACTTGTTCAAAGGAGATGCAATAAAATAGAAACCCTTCATAAAATGCCAAAAATAAGCTGCTAAACCCACGAAACTACTAATCTCGATAGGAGAAGTAGTCTAGCCCAATCACGAATCACCGCTATCTTTACTGGATCAACCATAATACCATCCTTGGTCACCATATGACCCAAAAAAGAGATAAAATCCAACCAAAACTCGCACTTGGAAAACTTGACATATAACTTCTCATCACACAATCTCTGAAGTACAGTCCTCAAGTGTCTCACATGGTCAGCCTTATTCTTAGAATAAACCAAGATATCATATATGAATACAATCACAAAAGAGTTGAGATATGATCAAAATACCCGATTCATCAACTCTATGAACACTGCTGGGGCATCGGTCAACCCAAAGGACATGACTAAGAACTCATAATAACCGTACTGAGTCGAAAAACCATCTTTGGAACATCCAAAGCTATAATCCTCAACTCGTGATACCCGTATCTCAAGTCAATCTTGGAAAATACCGAAGTACCTTGAAGCTAGTAAAATAAATCATCAATGCTAGGAAGAGGATACTTATTCTTAACGTTCACCTTGTTCAAATACCAATAGGCGATACACATATGCATAGACCCATACTTCGTCTTCACAAATAAGACAGGAGAAACCCCAATGAGACATACTAGGCCTAATAAAACCCTTACTCAATAAATCATGCAACTACTCTTGTAACTCCTCCAACTCAGCCGTGGCCATCCTATAAGGAGGAATGGAAATTACCTTGGTTCTTGGCTCAACATCAATAGCAAAAACCACATCACGATCCAGAGGCATACCTGGTAAATCTCTAGAAAACATATCCTAAAATTCCCTAACAAGTTGGACAAAATACAAAAGCGGCGGTGAAGCAACACTAGTATTGCAAACGAAAGCCAAGAAAGATCGACATCCTTTTTCTAACATATGACGAGCATGTAGAAAAGATATAACTCCCTTTAGACCCGAATTAAGAGTACCCTTCCAAGCTAACCTTGGCACACTTGGAGTAGCTAGAGTCATGGTATTAGCATAATAGTCCAAAATAGAATGATAGGGAGCTAACCAATCTATGCCCATGATAACATCAAAATCAACCACATCAAGGATAATCAAGTCTACCCAAGTCTCACGCCCCGTAAAGGTAACAACACAAGATAGGTACACCCGATCCACTCTTAAAGAATCTCCTACGGGTTAGAAACATGAAGAGGCACAACAAGGGACTCATATCCAGCATCAAAACCAATAGCAAAAAAATATAGACACATAGGAGAATGTAGACCCAGGGTCAAATAACACGAAAGCAGATCGGTAGTAAACTGGTACGATACCTATAATGACTATATCAGAGGCCTCTACCTCGGGTCTTCTATGTATAGCATAACATTGTCCACGTCTGACCTCGGGCTAAGCAACCTCGTATCCACTACTGCGAGCTCCCTTAGATCTACCTTGATCACCTCTAGTACCACTTCTTCCACTCTGTGAACCACCTCTAACTGCAAAAATAGGAGTAGGACAAAGCTGAAGCTAAGAAACCTACTGGAAGGACAAAACACATGCCGAGGATATTACTTTGCCAAATGACCAACCTCATGACATGCCTAACATCCTCTACTTCCTGACTCAAGTTGGAGGCCTAGAAAAATATGGACGACCGCTCTGGCCCGATACATTAAAGTTGGAACCTTCAACCATATGATCTGATACCTAGCTACCTAAAGCTACAGAAATGGAAGGCCTACCGCCTGATCCCTGTAAAACTGCCTGAATAGGCCTACCATGATAACCATGGTTACCTCTATCGGAGAAATTCCTATCACAGAATGTATGTCCAGTAAACTCACCCTATCAGCGCACCTTCTTAGAGCCTCCCTAATTAGCCTGGGTAATTGACTCAGTTAACTTATCATACTCTACAATACTCTACAATGATGATCCTGAAACTACCATCTAAGCTATATCCAATTGATAAGGATCCTCTAATCCCTTGACAAACTTCCTAATTCTCTCTGACTTAGTGGAGATACTGGCGGTGGAAAGCCTGGATAAAGCATGAAAGTGTGACTCATACTCAGCAATAGACATAGAGCCCTACTCCAGGTGATCAAACTTATCTCTCATATAATCCATCAAATTATAAGTCACGAACCTCTCATGAAAAAGCCTCAAAAAATTAGGTCCATGACATAGCAGGAGAACCCAATGGTCTACAACTAGAAAGAGATCTATTCCACTGCCTAGTCACATCGGTCAACTAATAAGTCATATAAGCAACTCCATAAGACTCAAAGGATCCCAAGTTGAGCAACCTCTCATGACAGTCAAACAAAAACTCATAGGCATCCTCTCCAGTAGCACCACCAAACTTAGGATGAGCTAAGCGAATGAACCTCTCAACATCTTTCAATCATCAGACGACATCACTGGGGCTGAAGCAATAGGAGGAATAGTATGTCTAGTAGGCAGTGAATCTACACGTGGGGGTTACCGCAGAAGATAGATGTACCCCTGAAGTAAGAATACCATAAGCAGAAACCAGTACTGAAGGTGGAACACCGCTTAAACTCATGAGAATACCCGATACACTCAAAGGAACACCATCCTAATGACTCAAGAGATGAATTAATAGATCTTGTAGCATTGGGGTGTCAACTAAACCCTGTGGTATTGAATTCGCCCTGCACCCCCTGAAAGATAATCACCCTTAGAATACTTAACCATAGGCTCGAGAGAGGTCTTTCTAGCATATATTTTGACTGGGGAAGCTCCTCATGCTCGTCATCTACCTCTAGGTCGACCATGACCCCTATCTTGACCCCTTACTAGGACTCTATTATCGGGTGTCAGCTTCATATCCCTAGCATCTCTGGACCTAGTCCTCACTATCTGAGCAGAAAAAAATAGAATGCAAGTTTAGAATATAGAGTATGAATAACCCATACGATAAGGAATCAAATTAGAGAAGTTTTTTCTAAAGATGTCTTATAGCCTCTCGAAGATAGATACTAATGTATGAGTACCAATTTGCAAGACTCTACTAGACATCCTGCTCTTACACTTATGAGACTAGTGAAACCTGGAACCCTGATACCAATTTGTCATGACCCAAAAGTTGAGGTCATAATGGCACCTACCGAGACCCAGCCTTGGTAGGTGATTAATTACCTAAAAGGAATGAAAACCTAAAATGTAGACTTAAACAAAATAGACGAGACTTCTAAAGTGAAGTCAAGCCAACACACACATATATATAGTAGAAGTCCAAAATAAAATCCAAAATAAAACATACATAAAACCCCCAAAATCTGATGTCATAAGTACAAGAGCATATGAAAACATAACCAAGTATCTGAATACATCAATATGTGTATGAAAATAAGTAAGATAGTAGGAGGCTTGAAATTAGCTTTGAACTTTAGAGCACGCCAGTACCTCGGATGTCAACTCTGAGAAGGACTAATCAGTTGTTGTATCTCATACTCAAGCTATAATCTACAATAAAAGGGTATAGTAGTGTAACTATGGTTCACTTGTACTCAGTATGTATCATATGCCGACTGAGAAAAGTATAAAATAATACAAGTAAAAGATACTATGAGCACATCACCTGCAAATAGAAAACTTCCCAAATGATAGCTCACACCATCTCCACTAACAGTTTTATAATATAAGATTGATACAGGCACAACTAAACACGATTACATGTATGGAAACTAAGTACACATAAAGAGTACACAAAGAAATGAGGAAAGTACATATGCAATGCAATGTAATGCTGATGGTATCATGATGAATTATTGAAAATCATCGCATGACTTTCTGTATACACATATCGAGCCTCAGTGCTCCCAAGATAGGACCCATAAGGCATTCACAACTCGTATACTATCTCAAATCTAAATCTCACTTCCTCGACTAGTGTTCACAGATCAAGGGTTTTATAAAGTGTAACATTTACCTCTTCAGCTGTTGTTCACGGATCAAGGGTTTTTCATAAAAATGTCTTGGTTTTCTTTCAACTCAGTATTTCTCAGAGGTATAAATGTCTCATGATTATGTATGAAATAAGGATGAAATGATCACCACCAATCAGTATGAAAATAGAAATCAATTCAATTCATGTATAAGTGAGCTTAGAATCAATTCAATGTGTCAATAATTTATGATATCAGTTCTCATTTAGCACCACCAACATAAATAGGCATGTAAGACATCAATAATATCATTTTAACCCTATAAAAGGGGTTATTTTTATCATAATAGAGACAACAATGCTAAAAAAGACCTATAATGTCTATTCAAGCCCCCGTATAGGCATCACATTAATCATAAGTGCATATAACACACAAATAAGGCCTATAATGTCAACTAAAGCCCCTGTACGGGCAACGCAAAATATATGACATCTCAAGCCAATAATAATAAGCATATAAGCCCTAACACAGGCACACAACCTTAATAATAATATTGAAATAATACTCCCATGGTTAATTTCCCCAACCCATAGCAAGCTTTACTTGGTTATTAACTACCAGGCCCAGTATGAAGAAAGTTAACCCATAACCTACCTCGTAGTGATGAAAATCAAAGCCTAGAACCTTTAACACAGAGCCTTCCCCTTTCGAACGGTCTCGGAATGAGCCAAGTACAAATGGTAAAGAAAACCCTTAAAATTGCCCTAACCCAAAGCTTCAAGGTCAAAAATTGGTGCAAAATTATAAAATAGAATATTTATACTATTTTATAAATAGTACCTCATGATCATGGACCCCAACTCATGATCACAAGGGTCCATATGTACCGATCATTAAGTTAGTTATCGCAGTAGCATAGCTGGGCCTCACGATTGCGATGAGTCAACCCAACCCGATCTATAGATTTACTATTTGTGATTGTGGTACCCCACCTCGCGATCATGATGAATTATTATATCAAGTGTTGCAATAGTGACATGTAGACATGCAATCGCGATGGGACCCCTGATGCTGCACCAGAAACTGCAAACCAGCAGTTGGAGTTTTTGGAAAATAGTCTCGATCGAAACTTTGGGATTCGTTAGGGACCCCACAAAAATAAACCAGATATTCTAATAGGATAATTTATACATTTAAAACTCAATGGAAACATTGGATTTTGGAAAAGAGGTCACTTTCAACAAATTAGCCCCACCCTTAAAAGCTTATTTTAACTAGTTTTCCGAATGAAGGGTAGAAATGTAAAATAAAGGCTCCGCTACTAAACTACCCATGCTACTAACACAAAAAAACATTCAAAATTTAATGGAACTTTACAAATCATCATTCGATGCACGAAATATAAAATGTTGACTAGAGTCAAACTAGTGGCTTTTAAAGCCTCGAAGAGTCTAAAACTCTCCCAAATCACTCCCGAACACATCTGGAACCGTGCCAACAATCCCCATACCTCATAATAAACATGTAACAACTATAGGTAGGGGAAAAGTGGTCAAAAAACATAAAAGAAAAATTTCACATATCAGGTTGTTACATTAGTCTAGGCTAGTTTCCTCAACATAATAAACTAGGAAGGGAAGTTACATTATTGAAGGACCAAGCTAAGTAAGGCATCAAATATAACATTACAGATACGTGCTATTCTCTATCCAGGTCATCCTAGTGTCTTAATTTCTTCTCAAATATTCTAATGTTTTTCTCAATCCAAAAGGAGTGTATGTGTTCGGTGTAGACTATCTTGATATTGGATATCTTCTGAAAAATACTTTATCATGAACATTGTAGGGAATTCTCAAAGATTGAGGCATGTCAATAGAAATGGTTCTTAAGGATATTTCACGTGTTATAGGTGCATCCTCCAGGATTCGACGAGCTCTACTTGTATAATCTAGGAGCCAGAATCTAACAAAGATAAACCAAAAGAAAAATCCAACATAATATTATAAGGAAGGAAGGCTATGTATTTATCTTTCTACTATATTCCAAAGGAAAAAACCTTGGTATATATAGTGAAACTCTACATCCTCAAGTGGTTCCAACAGTAAAGAGGTTGTGAGCAAAGTAAAGACTCTAATAAAAGCAATTAAAGTGGAATAAAGGTCATAACAAGCCTAATGATGAAGGGTTAATAGAGAACAAATAGTCTATTACAATTGACCCAAAAAAGTATTTGTAACAACAAATAACATCACATAACGAGTGCCTTTAAAGACCATTGAATGGTCAGATAACTTTAGGAAATAACATACATCTCAAAAAGAATATTAAAGAATAGAATGATATCAGTTATTTTGTTGGGTTTTTCACATATGAGTACAATGCGGCAAATTTAAAGTCTCGTAGACTAAAATATAGACCTAGAAAAAAAAGATTTAAACGAACAATTGGTGAAGTTTGGAACATCTATAAGCCAATTTTTTTTAGAAATTCATGGTCTTATTCTATCACTCAATACTCGCACAATCTTTGATGTTATAATGGTTTTGCACTAAGAGGCCATGCACGTTTCCTATTACTTATGAGTGCTCTAGAAATTAGTCACAATTTCATAGGAGTGGCACCACTCCACACTCATATAGGTCCAATCATCAAGTTTATTTTGTAGAGAAATAGACTACCTATAAATAATATGAATTAGATTAAGAGCTCAACTCAGCCTCATGTTGCCTTGCCTTGCAACATTGCACTGTATTTGCATATCATAGTAGAGACATAATTTAACAGTGCATACTTGATCAACTAATGACTTTTTATTTCGAGATGAACCTAATTCATGAAATTTCCAATCACATAGGTTAGGTTACCATTATCGTTAATCTTCTCAAATGACTAAAGTCTCACCCCCTCGATAGGTTAGGTTACGATTATAGGTTAGGTTAGGTTACCATTATCGTTAATCCATCATGTTGTTACGGTGTTGGTTAGCATGCGAAAGTCCAGGTTAAGTTTCTCCTTGAATGAAAATTATGAAATCTTAGGCTAGGCTGGTTTCGAATGAAGTTTTAGTGTTGTGTGGTCTATATAATTCTAGTGGTTGGTAGTGTAGTAATTGATAGATTTAAGATGATATTATGTTAGCGAAGAGGTTTAGCAATCCATAGAAACTTTTGAAATGGAAATCAAGTTCGTAGAACTCTGGTTATAGTGATGTGGTAAAGGGGTTATTTTGTAATGTCAAATCTAGGGAGTGTGTTATAAAATGGACTAGGCTGGACAGGCATCCCAACTTTCTACCTCACTGTCGCTGCAGTGGAAGAAGGATGCGTTGTAGCAATGTTGCTATAGCGATATTTTGATCTCTATAATAGAGGTCCACACGTCAGTAGTTCTGCTGTAGTGGAACATTTATTGCCGCAACAACGTTGCTGCAGCCACAAAGTGACAGTTGCAATGACGTTGGGATAATTTAGTCCTATAAAATTCAAGACTTAGGCATTATTTTTCAAAAACTTTAAGTTTGAAACTAAGGCTAAGAGAAAGGTGATTTTATACATTCTTGGGTGTTTCTTACCATTAAGGTAAGTTTATTTCACCATTCTAACGTGTGATTACTTTCTTTAATCGTCAGAAATTATTCATGGTGAAATTTATGGGTTTAACCCTAGGTTAAATGAACTGGTGTAACTTTTTTATAGATGGCTTTAAATCACTTGTTAAGGGCTCTAGGTTGCTAAAATATACCTTCTAGAGTAGAATTGGCTGTGTTAATCATAAATTAAGGGGTATTAGAGTGGATTAAAGGGTTAAAGACCCAAGAATAATGATTAAGGCTATAATTATGGGTTAAATCAGTGGGTTTAGGTTCTTAATGGCTAGAGTTGAAGAATGAATCATTGAATTGCTCCTTGTTATTTCTAGGCCAAGAACAAGCTCAAATTGCAAGAAAAGACAAGGCTCAGGTGAAGTAGTGTATTTCGGGGCTTGATCCAAGGTACATTATGGTTTAAATTGTAGTTATAGACTTAATTTGAATTTTATGTGTATCCATGATTTGAATAATTGTGAGATGGCCTTCGGACATAGTTGTGATTAGTGAATTGACTTGGTAGTTGATTGTATACATAAAATGATGAACCTTGGGTTTAACTAAGTAGTGTCTAGATAGATGGTGTGATTGCATATTTGGTACACTTCATTATATTCTTGTTGATACTTATTGAGATATTCATATATTGTGATATTCGGTAGGTCAGGTACCACACCAATACATATTGCTTACAGATTAATATTCAGAGGGTTGGGTACTATACCGGTAAGGTACATGGACTGAGCTCGTCCCTTGCAGGTCTTGACTATTGGACATATAAGACCTTTAGTATGTGTGTACATATTTTATGATTGATTTGATAGTTGTGATGCATTATTTCATATTATTGATTCATTAATTATTTAATTGTATTGCATAAGTGCTATGACCAATAGAAGTAGCATGAGACTACGTGCGGGATGGTTAGATAAATGTGACTTGGTGTGTTATACTTGTGATAAGTAGAGGGTCGTAGGCTCTTCTTTTTTTGTGGTTGAGCTTATGTTTGAGGTGGTAGTACAAATGTTTTGATAGGACGAACATTAGTATTGTTTGTGTTATTTAGTTTCATAAGAGGTTATTCTATAGATAGTGATGTTTTGGTTCAATTACTTGTTATGTTCTGATTCCTAGTTGCTATTATTTGATTTATATTTATGTATGGATTTTAAGTTAAGTCGATCGATGATACCTACCAGTACATAGTGTTTGTACTGATACTACATGTGCTCTTCATTGGTTGAGTGAATAAAGTATTCCTACAATTGAGACGAGACCTCAAATTTAGTTTGTGACCAACAACCTTTTGATCTAAGGGTGAGCACCTACTTTCAAGAAGCCATTGGATCTTCTCATTGATCATGTCCACTCCTTCAGGCAATGACACTTCTTTATCATTTATTTTGAGATATTCATTTCAGAATTTGTTTTTGTTTTAGAATGTTCTTGTACGGTGGCTTTCGGGTCTTTGGGATAGTTGTAATCGGCAATTATTGCTGCACTTTTATATATTTATTGAATTGTGGAGATTAAATATTTATTTTAGGCAAGATTATTGTATATTATTGCTTAAATTGGCTAAGAGATTAGATTAAGGTTTGGACTAGATTGTTCTTCCATCGAAGAGTTAGTGTGGGTGTCACTCACGACCATTTGTGTCGTGACAAAGACGGTATTAGAGCCCTAGGTTTGTTGATCTCATCATATAAGAACAAGTCTAGTAGAGTCTTGTGTAATGGTACAGAGACATCTGTACTTTTCTTCGAGAGGCTACAAGGCCTTAGGAGAATTCCACTCTTTTTCTTTCTTTCATGCTAGTACTTGATTTCAATTAGTGTCTAGTGACCCAAATTAGTAGCTGACTCCTTTCACTCTTGTCCCTCAGATGGTGAACACACACGCCAATAGAGTAGCAGTAGCAGTACCTGAGCCAATGGTTGGGGCTGCGACTCAGGGTAGATTCAAAGTGAGAGATGTAAGAAGGGGAAGACTCCATGGGGAAGCACCCGCAAGGGGTGGAGCTCAGGCTATCAGAGGCCTATCAAGGTAGAGATTGGAGTCTTTTCCCCCACATGAGGATATTCTAGACATGGTTCAAAATAAGAAAATGGTACTAGAAGATGGAGAGGTATAAGTTTAGGCCGATGCCACGTTAATTCATGGGAGTGAAGCACAGGTTCCAATGTTGTCTGAGCTAATTCAGTAGGTTCTGGGTTTTTGAGTGGTTTAGTCGATATAGGTACAACCCCAACAGTTTTAATTTTTCAACATCTAGGGTTCCAGCTTGTCTCTACCATGGTATAAAGGATGGATAAGGGGTGTGAGGCTAGTGATATTCCCCATCAGTTATTAAGTCCGGTGATGACTAGAGACGAGCATGACTTGTTTTACAAATTTCTTAAGATGAAGCCTCCTGTATTTCATGGTACTGAGTCAGAAGATGCTTGTGAATTTATTGTTAATTGTCATGAAAGGCTTTACATGTTGGGTATGGTATGGAAGGATGGTGTGGAGTTTGTTTCTCTTCAGTTGTGGGGGGTGCAATAATATTTTAGAACGCATTCTTTAAGTATAGATCTACAGGTTTGCCGCCATTGACTTGGGCTTAGTTTCATTCTATCTTCTTATATATATGTGTGTGTGTGTGTGTGTGTGTGCCACACATTCTGAGGGACAGAAAAAAGGATAAGTTCATTAGACTCGAGCAAGGAAATATTTTGGTTACTGTCTATGAGGCCAAATTTCATGTTTTATCCTGATAGTCCTTGTTGTTGTTGACTTCTAAGGATGAGAGGATTCATTTGTTTGTGAAAGGATTGAATACCGATCTTCAGGTTTCTGCACTTCATATGACATCTTCAGGTAAGACCTTCCAGGAGATGGTTGATTTTGTGAAAAAGGTAGAGGGTGTGAGGCAAGATGGTTAAGCTAAGATGGGGGAGAAGAAGACCCAAGAGATGGGCAATTATAGTGGTTCTTATTTTCGGGGCCAAAGTTTGTAGGGCTACCCTGCCAGACCTATTAAGTCTCCAATGCATGTCTGTGTTGGGGGTTCGTTAGAGGCCAACTAGCCATTTTTAGACTCTTGTAGTCATGTTTGTTTGAAGTCGTCATCTTAGAAGCTCACCCTAGCGCATACATACTATGAATACGATGGGATTGTTCATATTAAGAGATATTTCCCTAATCTCTGAAACTCTAGTCAATCAGGCCAATAATACTCTTCCTGAGCTTTGGTGTAGGAGTTATCCATAAGGTGTGTGTAGTGGTTGATAACAGGTCAACCAAGGTGGGGACATGCTAATCGAGATAGTGTACAAGCTAGAAAGGGTGGTGCTTAGATGGGTGATATTGCCCACTTTTATGCTTTTCCAGGCAAGCCTGAGGCCGAGGCTTCAGAAACGGTGAACAGAGGTACTATTCTTGTTTGTGACCACATGGCTACTATTTTGTTTGATCCACATTCCATATTCTAATATTTTTCTTTTAAATTTTCTTTGGATCAGGATTTGGTTTGTGAAATGTTTGATACTCGTATGTATGTGTCTGCACTAGTTGGAATTTTAGTAGCTGTTGATTAGGCTTATTAGGCCTGTTCTGTATTATTCATGGTATATCAGACTTGGGCTGATTTAGTGATTTTGACAAAGTGGATTTTGACATAATCTTAGGGATGAGTATGTTATCTCCATACCATGTGATTCTTGACTATTATGCAAAAACAACCACTATAGTTATGCCCAGGAATGATAGATTAAAGTTGGAGGGTGATTATAAGCCTTCTCCTCTATGACTTATATCTTTGATTCATGCCAAGAAATTAGTTGGAAAGGGGTGTCATGCTTTTCTAGCTCATCTTCGAGAAATAACTGTTGAGGTAGCTCCTATTGCATTAGTTTTAGTGGTATATGAATTCTTAGAAGTGTTCCTGATGATCTATCGAGGATGCCACCTGATCGTGACATCAATTTTTGAATAGACTTAGAGTCGGGCACTGATGCCATTTCCATCCCTCCTTATAGAATAGCACTAGCTGAGCTATGGGAGCTAAAGGCTCAAATATAGTAATTGCTAGGCAAGGAATTTTTTTTTGTTAGTGTTTTTTCGTGGGATGCCCCTGTCTTATATGTTCAGAAGAATGATGGTATTATATGTATGTGCATAGACTACCAGCAGCTGAATAAAGTTACAATTCTTAACAAGTACCTTTTGCCAGGATATATGACTTGTTTGATTAATTACGGGATGCTTTTGTGTTATCCAATTTTGACTTAAGGTTTGGTTACCACCAACTTAAGATTCTGGCCGAGGATATACAAAATACTACTTTCCAAACTTGTGATGGTCATTATGAGTTTTTGGTGATGTCCTTTGGATTGACTAATGCCCCGGCTGCTTTGAGGGGGTTGATGATTGGGGTGTTCAAGCCACATTTGTATTCTTTTGTTATTGTTTTTATTGATGATATTTTGGTGTACTCCAAGAGTAGGGAGGAGCCCGAGGCTCACTCGCCCATTGTTTAGAGGTTGCTAGAGGAGAAGAATCTCTATGCTAAATATTCTAAGTGTGAGTTTTGGCTATCTTCAGTGTCCTTCATGGGGCACGTGGTTTCTAAAGAAGGGGTTATGGTGGACATGTAAAAGATTCAAGCAGTTTAGAATTGGACTAGGCCTACCTTTGTGACTGAAATTCACAGCTTTGTGGGGTTGGCTAGTTACTATCACAGGTTCGTGAAGGGGTTTGCTTCTATTACTTCACTCTTGACTCGATTGACTTAGAAGGAGGTACCTTTTGTATGGACTGATGAGTGTGAAGAGAGCTTCCAAAAGCTCATGAATTTGCTGACTTTACTCCTATTCTTGCCTTGCCCATTGATGGTAAAATTTTTATTGTGTATTGTGATGGTTCACAATCTGGTTTGGGTGTTGTGTTGATGTAGGATAAGAATGTGATTGCCTATTTTTCAAGGCAATTTAACGTTCATGAGAAAAATTATCCCACCCATGATTTGGAGTTGGCAGCGGTTGTGTTTGCTTATGGTGACATTATTTGTATGGGGTAAAGTGTGAGGTATTCACTAATCACTGTAGCTTAGAACATGTCTTTAGCAAGAGGGACTTGAATCTGAGACAGTGAAGGTGGATGGAGCTACTCAAGGACTACGACATTTCAATTCTCTATCATTCGATCAAGGATAATATGGTAGCGGATGCCTTGAGTCAGAAGACGGATAGTAGGGGTAGTTTGGCTTGTTTGGATGTTTCTAGACATCCGTTGGCTTGGGAGGTTCAGACCTTAGCTAATAGTTTTATGAGATTGCAAGTGACCGATAAAGGATGACTACTAGCTAATGTAGAGGCGAGGTCTACTTTTCTTGACCAAATGAAGTCTAAACACTTTAAATATGTGAAGTTAAGTAAGATTCGCGGCAAGATGTTGCAAGGTGAGGCCAAAGAGTCCATTCTTGATGATGAAGGTATGAAGAATTTGTGTACCTTGTGTAGATGATCTGATTCCGACCATTCTTGTGGAGGCACATAGTTTGTGGTACTCCATACATCCTGGTGAAACCAAGATCTACCGAGACTTGAAGAAGCACAATTGTGGCACAGTATAAAGAGGGATATAATAGATTTTGTGGCTAGGTGTTAGAACTTCCAATAGGTGAAGTATGAACATCAAAGGCTTGGTGGTACTCTTTAAAGAATGCCGATTCTTGTATGGAACTGGGAAAGGATAGCCATGGATTTGTTTGGCCTTCCTAAGACTTTGGGAAAATACGATTTGATATGGGTGAGCATGGAATGGTTGACTAAGTCTAAATACTTTATTCCAGTGCAGGTGAATTATACTGCAGCCAAGTTGGCCAAAATTTATGTTAATGAGATTTTCCAAATGTGTGGTGCCCATTTATATTATTTCATATAGAGGTACGCAGTTTACCTCTAACTTTTGTTAAAAAATTTGGGAAGAGTTGGGCACTAAATTTGACCTAAGTATAACCCTTCATCCTCAGACTGATGGGTAGTCATGTCGATTAAATTAGTCACTAGAGGGCCTACATTGAACATTATTAGTGCTTATACTCCGCATACGAGCTTGGATGAGGAGGAGAATAATATCTTTTGGGAGGTTTTGGATGAGGTGGTGAGAGATGCACCTAACACCGAGAAGCTTTTCATAGAAGGAGATTTCAATGGACACATAGGGTCATCCCCGAGGGGTCACACAAGAAAATAGGCCAGCACTCCTGAACGAAGAATGGGAAGATTATAATAGTTTTCCACTCCAAATTCAAGGACTAAATAAACTATTAAATCAAAGTCAAACAAATATACAACAAGTAATAACAATCATTAATTGAGAAGTAATAACAGAGACCTGAATGATTGAACCTAATGATGTCCTCTGATTGACACAAACCCCACTAATTTTTGGGTGTGATTGTCGCAATTGAGATCCAACAAATCTGATGTAGCCACCAGATAATTACCCAACTCAAGAAGATGAAATTGATCCCCGAAAGATAAATGGCTCACTGATAGAGAAGAATTAAAGAACCTCGTTAATGGCAGCATATTTCAGCAGAGCAATTAAGGGATTCATTAAGAGAAAAGAAAGAGTGATTATATCGAGTTTGAGGTTGATGAGGATGATGAAACTCTATATATCGATGGTAGAAATGAGAAGAAGAAACAAATTAGGGTAGGTACAGAGCCAGCAGATCTAATTTCATCGGAAAAAAGGAGGGTTCGTCGCAGAAATAGGCCATCGATGAGTTCGCCGATGAAGATCAAACTTTCAAGTGAGTAAACACGCGGTGGAGTTCGTGGTAGAGAATGGTGGATGACAGAGTGGTGAGCATAATTGAAGCATGCAAGACAAACTAAATGCATAAACACCTTCTTCTTCTCTATTTTACTTCTGTATGCATGTCAAAACTAAATCAACTTCCAAATAAAATCATTTTTTTAAAAAAAGAAGAAGATAGGAACGAATATCATTTTTTTTGTCTCACCTAATTCAATGGCTCTAGAAGGCCTCTACTAAAAGGTTTCAATTATGGTGATTGTAAAGTATATTATCAAAATAAATTATAGTGATTGTAAAGTTGTAACCCACAGAAGGTAGCTTGCTAGTATAGTAGAATAAAAGATGGACATGTGACACCAAAAAAATATGTTCGGAGGGATATGAACATCTCTAGAAGATGAATTTTGGAGAGATTGGTCTAGATGAGTTTCCGTAGTCACAAGACTGATCGTCATCAGGAAAAAGGTGGGAGTTCAAGGCCCGAAAAAGAAAAGGGGTTGTGCTCCGATGACATGAAAAATAGGACAGAAAGGATGGATACGTATTATGTGATCGTACAATATCATAACCGACTAATGGTATTTCCGCGTGGAATATAGTCATTGGTCTTGGTAATTTAGGATTCAATTGGAGCTTTTTTAATGGTCAGTTTTTATTACCTTTGTAACCTATAAATAGTAGTTTTCACACAATTGTAAGGGCATATTTTAAGGAATACAAAAACAATATTCTCACATTGATATTGTGCTTCAAGTTTTCCATATTTGTCCTTCCTTTCCGTTATAGCATTTATTTATTTGACCATTCTCATATCTGAAGCTCTGAACACTCAAACAATACAGAATCTAGCGCAAAAACTCATGCATCGTTGGAGATCTAAAGCTTTATACGACTTACTTTTACTTGCTTTATTATCTTTATCTTGATTTTACTTATCTTTTAGGATATATCTAATTGCTAATAATTGAATCTAACAAGAAAAACTAAAATACATGTCCTTGACCTCAAATAAATTCAACTATACCATTTTCCCACTAAACAGAAGTATACCAGGAACAATATTTTGCCAATTTTCAATGAAAAATATAAGGTCAAGTCTGACCTAAACATAATATAACAAAGATGTATGAAAACAACCCTAGAATGAACTCGTGCATTATAATTCTTAACCTTTTGAGTGTGATAGGCAAAACATTTTGTTGATGTATTAGATCACAAAAATGGCGTTATATCTTTTCAATACAATATTCAATTGTTGTTCCACAAGAAAAAGAAGGTGTCTCTCTACATAAAGCCCACCCACCCCTATCTACTATTGAGTTGTTTTTTGATACCTTAACATATTGTAAAACAGAAGACAGACAAATATAGAGTGCGGTTGAATCAATAAATACATAACAACGGTTGCAAAAATGCTTTACAAATACAGAAACCCTATAGGCTACACGTGTTATGAAAGTAAAAGAGAAAGATACTAGAGTAAAAGCAAGTGAACACAGAGAAGTTGAGAATGAATATAAGAACTGATATTTCCAAACAAAAGTTGAAGCTTTATCGTTCATTCTTCTTTGTATTGAGCCTCAAACATCATAAGTAACAATTGTGGGTTAAACCTTTAGCTATGCAACACTCGTGGCCGGCTCTAAAGGGTTTTTAAAAAGGCAGGTGTCTCGGGCATCCAAATTTGAGGGGATTAATTTTTTTAAGAATTAATAGGTTACAATTTTTTTAGTACTATATTTAGAAGAAATAAACTTTTCATATATAAAGAAAAGAACTATTAGAAGTTTGACACATCTAGAGAACTATGGCTCGAGAAAGATGAAAATAATAACTTTGCATCTCAAAGTGCTATGTTTTTAAGTCAAATTTGGGTTAGATTCCCATTTATTAAAACAAAGAACAAAATATTTATGAAGACCATACCCAAAAGTGGCCTGGCCCAGTAACAAATATAAAATCAGACAAAGCAACAACAAAACCTAATCTCTAAAGCAATTAGGAAAGTTGAAGAGGTGAGCTCATCACCTTCCCCATTTTCTCCGGCGAGTTGTTGTTGCTAATCACTGCTCGTGGACATCAAACTGTGTGATGAGATCCAAAGTTCAAGCTCATAGTTACTCCATCTCAGCTAAGTCATGAATTTTAACCTCTCATCTTTTTTTTATATTTTTCTTAAATCAGTGGGCTGAGCTTAAATTAAAGCTAATACCACCACCTAATCTAAGAAATCGACTCAAGAAACCTGAAAAGGGTTAACTCTATTCTAGGTTTGTGTAACAGGGATATACAACACCAAATTTGGAGCTTCACTTAGAACTGAACCTACTATTGTTTGAATAATCCATCCATCAACACCCCAAGCTCTCATTGGGTGTAGGTTTTCATATTCATGGAATTCACTTCCAACAAAGGTAATTTCATCTCCTTGTTTGCTCCAAAATATTAATATCTTTAATCGACCTATTTACGCACACAATTTAATCTCGATCTTTTGATTCTTGAGGAGGATTGAGGATGCTCACTCTACTCCTTATACTCACTATCACTCTACAATGGCGATTCTTCTCAGGTACTTGCATGTTCCTTGTTCCTCTTTAGTCTATATCTTAACTCGATGGATTGAGTTTTACAAAAGCTGATACCACCACCAGACTTAGGAAATAATTAAAAAAAAAATAGTAACACCTTTAGACTGAAACATGATGTATGTTACAGAGCTTTCACCACCAACATTAAAAATACTTTCATGATAGGATATACCTTGTATAAGGTACTACTATCTTTTATCTTGTAGTTTCATCATATAAGTAGTGAAAGCTTGTACAAAATTATGTAATGTATCTTCTTGTCATGTGTCTTGTGTTGTCCTTTTAATTTGTGGTGTCCCTGCTTTATCTAGATTAATAATACTTTTGGCTCTTTCTGGAACTTCTCCAAAGTTATTGAATTGAAAATCACCTGCATAATCAAAAACTAGGTTAGACTCTATAATTATCTGCTAAATACATTTATATCTATAAAAAAGCAGGCACTCCTTGATAGTTGTAGCTTTTTCCACCAAGCTAGTGGTATCATGTATTCTAGAACCTTTAGCAACCACCAAATCACCTTCATAGTTTCTAATGCAAAAAGAAATAGAGTTAGGGCCAGGATTCCCCCTCTATGCACCATCAGTATTTCCATTGGACCAATCATTTTCAGGGGGCAACTATTTTACTACTCTAAAATATGATGTACTCCTATGTTTGTTCAGCTCATCAATTATGTTAGACCAACCTATTCCTGCAATCTCTATTTTAAATCTGAGTCTAACATATTTGACAATAGTGTCATTAATTTCCCAGATAGCCTTCCTCCCATGACATGTGCCTCCATGTAGGATTGTGTTCCTTCTCTTCCATAGAAACCAGAGAATTAGTATAGGAACTACATTAAAAATTGAATTCATTCTACATTTCCCTTTATGATGTCTCTATAGTCTCACACTCTATTTCAAATTGAGTCTCTACTCAATAATACCATTTGCACCACAATAATGATTTCATACTTTTTAGCAACCCAACTTGTAAGAAAAAGGTGATCAATTCTTTCTCTCTCAGGATTGTTACAACAACCACAAGTTTCAGTAGTTTCAGGATTCCACACATACATTAGGACAGCCACAGGAACCTTTTCTAACCATATTCTCCATTTAATAAAACAGTACTACCCTTTACACCAAATAGCCTTTAAGGCTTCCTTATTGCCTCAGTAATTCCCAAGCACTCTTAGCTGTAAACTTCCCATTAGTATTTTTGGTCCACCATGGTCTATCCATCACATATTCATAGAAAAAGACCCCATATTATTTCTGACATATTCCAAGACATAATTAGGGAGAAAACTCCCCAACATTATTCAAGGGATGGCAAGAATACACCTCTATTTGATGCATAAATAGTGGACCGGTCTTGGACAGTTATCAAAATATATGGTAGAGGTTCCACTTCTTTGTTCCCACCATATAAATTGTTCAACTTTTTCACTGTTTCTCAACATAGCTTTTCACACTTGAGATCCCCTCTCCATTGCACCAAAGTTGGTATTTGTTTCTTACATTATTTATTCCAAGGGAAGTTAGTCCACAAATTGCTCTATGTCCTAAATATCCACCACATCTTAGCATTCATATCCTGTGAAACATCATATAGGGATCTAAACCCTAATCTTCTTTCTTGCTTAGCTAGACAAACCTTGTTCCAAGCAGACCAATGCTTGCCTCTACTTGACTCTTTATTGTGCCAAAAGAATTTTGCAAAGATTCTTTGGATATCTTTTAGAACACTTTTAGGGGGATTAATTTCTGAAAGTATATAAATGGTAATACTCTGTAATACACTTTTCAGCAACACTTCTTTCCCTCATAAGATAGCAACCTCCTCTTCCATGCTTGTAGTTTATTCTTGATTTTGTCCATCAAGTCTGGAAAGTCCTTTTTTTTTCTTTGTTGAGTGTGAGATGGGACACCCAAGGTATTTTAGAGGAAAGGAACCCTTCACCATCCTTGTAATAAGCTCCATATGTTGTAAAAAAAACCTAGGAGTATTTTTGTGAATGTAGAAAAATCTTTTATCCTTATTCACCTTCTGACCTGATTCCTTCTCATATTCCTGCAAAATCAACATGATTTTTTCAATAGAATAATCATTAGATGAGGAAGAAATTATAGAGTCATCAGCATATGCTAAGGTGTTCAAATTTGAACTCAACTTAGGCATACCATACCCCACATAAGATTCATCCTCAAATCACTAATTGAGAGCCCTTGTCATGATCTCAGTAGATAAAATAAAGAGAGTAGGGTATAAAGGATCCCCTTGCTTCACCCCTAATAGAATGGAAAAAACCCACTATTTGCCCATTTAATAACACTGAATAGTAATTATTAAAAAGCAGTCTCCAAATTACATCAACCACTCTAATAGAAAAACCTATCTTTCTGAGAACTTTCATCCAAAAGTACCATGAGACCCTATCATGTGCTTTATCCACATCCAGTTTTAGCACCACATTGGAGGGTCTTCCTTTTTTCCCTATATTAGTAACCAGCTCCTCTATTAGGAACACATTTACAACAATCTTCTTCCTTTAACAAAACCTGATTGATTAGGAGATATTAATTTAGGAAGGATTAATTTAGGAAGGATATTTTCCAATCCATCATGACCAATTCTCGAAAGAATCTTGTTCACAAAGTTACTAAGACTGATGGGTCTCAAATCTGAAAAAGTTTGCACAATATCATTTTTGGGGATGAAAACCAAGTTAGTGTGAGTGATGGATTTTGAAAGATTACCTGCAATAAAATCCTACACCAATATAATAATATCAGTACCAACTATATCTCTACAAGACTGGTAGAATCTCCCAAATAGACCATCAGGACCACTAGCACTGCCTCAATTAAGGCTAAATATAGCCTTTTTAATTTTTGCATCTCCAAGGATAGCCCCTAATAACTCATTATCCTCTTCAGAAACTAATTTTGGAATGTGATCAAGCAGAGGAAAAATAGTAGTATCCCTCTCTTGAGTGAAATGCTTCTGGTAGAAATCAATAGCTTCATTAGCAATATGGTTTTCCTCTTCTAGCCAGCAACCCTGATTATTCATAATTCTGGATACATTTAGCCTATTCCTCATTCCCTTTACAATACTATGAAAGAACCTTGTAGTACTATCCCTACTTTCAAATCAATCATAATCAGCCTTTTATTGCTAATAAATCTCCTCAAAGTGAAGATATCTGGCATATTCAGCCTTAGCCCTTTGCATAGCAACCCTATTTTCCTTAGAAGGATGATCTTCAAACATTTTGTTCCTTATTTTGGATATCTCTTCTCTAATGAGTAACTGTTGAAAGATATCACCATAAACTTGTCTACTCCACACAGTGAGGGCCTTCTTTACCTACTTAATCTTCCTTTTGAAATCCAAGAATGAATTTTTTGTGTATTCAGCATCACAATTACTCTTAACCACCTTCTTCAAATCAGCATGATCAGTCCAAAACATTAGGAATTTGAAAGGCCTTTGAAATCTAATGTTTTTATTCTCATAGTTTAGGAATAAATGGGTATGATCTGAGCCATCTTTGAAAAGATGCTCAACTTTTGTATGAGAATAAAGACCCTTAAACTCGGAGTTAGTTAGAACTCTGTCAATCCACTCAAATATACAATCAAGACCTGCTTTCCCATTCCAGCAACTGAATAGGCTCCCCTTGTACTACACTTGTGTCAAGACACAAGATTCAATACAATTATGGAAATCTTCTACCTTTGCATCAACCACTGGAACACCACTAATCTTATATTCCCCATTGAGAACAATATTAAAATCACCCCTATCATCCAATGTATGTTTAAATCCTTGGAAATGGAGTAAATTCCATCCCAGAGCTGGAATCATTGACTTCTGTCACATTTAGCATATGCCACTGTCACTAAGAAAGAAGAACCATTGGCTTGGTCCATAAACTGCATAGAGATCTATTGTTCTATGTCACTTACTATAGTAATATTAAAACCATGATTAACAAAGAACTAAATCTTTCCATTACAATTATGAAACACTAAAGGCATCAAAATTTTGCTCATATATCTGTTAATGCTTTTGATGTATTGAAAAGGCTTTGGTAAAGATATGTAAGCAAATTTAACAAACTTGTACAACATCTAAACTCTCTAAAAAGCCTTTTGTGACTTAACAGACCTGATATTACATATAATAGCCTTCATTGATTTTTTGTGTTTTGTGACCCTTCATTTCTCTTTGGGTGGATTCTGGCAGGCTGTGTAGCGTTACCAGTACCCTATTTTTTCCCCTTTCTTATAGATTTAATTTATTCGATAGCCCTTGGAGATAAATATGTATCTCTCAAAATTTCATCTTCAACTTGAACTATACCACTCTTATCTCCATCTTCTAACTATTCATAGGCCTCCACCTCCTCAATGTTATGAGTTAGAATATTGTGAAGTACCTCATTTGGTGACTCAATATTACCACTCCAAATCTGATTTTCATCAATATACAGAGGAGTATCAACTGTAACCAAATTATTGTCCCTTGTTGTTGTCAAATTATACTTTTTACTACATGTTATATCCTTTCCATACCCTTCATTATTGATTATTGATGTTATGCTCTACTCTTGTTCATTAATATCATCCTTGTGATTCCCCTTTACAGAATTATCTGAATGTTCTACCCCATCCTCACTTAAAGAATCTTTTTCACTGATGTTCAAAGTACCATCCCCATTTTCTGGTTCAGAAGGTTGCTTACATTTTGGGATACTACACTTATCTAATTCCACTACTTTGGGTATCACAAGACTGCTTTTTACAGATGACCTCTCAGTACCAGTATCAAAGATGTCTCCACTATTTCCGAAGGTATTGATCTTCTTTACTGCCTTTGTAACTTGTTCACTGCTCTTATTTTATCCTTCCTCTTTTTGTTCTTTAGGTTTTTCCACTTAGGAATCCAAGTTTAGCTTTTTTACGTGATTGTGGAATGAATAGGAAATCCACTCTTTTGTGGACTGCTTTTTGACCCCTTTCCCCTATTTTTCATTTGCTTCATTATTGCTTATTGGTGTAATTTTTGTATTTGCTACTTCCGTATCTTTTGTATGCTCCTTTCCTTCTTCTGTCAATGCTTCAAAGGGATTGTTATTACAAATCCCTTTAGCTAGTGTTAGAGCTTTTTCACTGAGGTACCTTTTGTTAATTAATCTTCTCTTAGTAGCATTCCACTGAAGGTTTTGAAGTGTCTTCCTTTTTTCTTGACCTCTTGATGGGTTGGCTTCCACCTCTCCATTTTGAGAGTGATTCTCCTTGTCAATTATCTCTTACTGAACTGGTTTTAATTCTGGGTGTAGTATCCTACACTCCTTCTCATGATGCCCTTGTAGTTTACATTTTTGCATTATTTAGGTAGAAAATCATACTTGATCTTTACACGTTCTATTCTTGATTCCTTTGTGTTTGAATTGATAATCTCCATCTCTAAACACTCAGGAGGTCTGCTAGAAGGTTTACATGTACTTAACCCTAGCACAACTAGGTCTCGTTTTGTTAACTGTAGCTAAGTCCAAGTGTATTGGTTTCCCAACAGCTGAGGCTAGTGAAAACCATGTCTCTTTCACAAAAAATATTTGCTTGAGATCCGGGAAAAGATCCATGCCATATCTTTGGTAGTTTCCTCTTCAATCTTGAATTTAACATCATAAATTAGAGGTCGTATCTGATAAGAATACCCATCTTTTGCGATAATGTAGTAAACATTTTTGGCCATCACATTCACAAAGTCCTCTATAAGTTCAAATATCATGAGAATATGATGATCTCAAAAGAAACCAATTTTACAGCCACCTTTCACATTGAGTTGTTCGGGCAATTGAATTTAAGGGTCATCTAATTCTGGTCGACCATAAGAGAACTTACAAATTACTACAAATTGTAACTCTTCAATTGTATGCATCCAATCCACTTCTTCCTCAGTCCACACCACTCGAGGAATATCAATAATATAATTGAGCTTCTTGACTATTATGGGTTGTATAGTAGGCTTATTATGAGCTATGAGAGCATTGATAGTCTTAGGCTTTAACAAATCTGCAAATTTTTCTTACTGACTTGATGAATCTGTCTCTAATGATAAATAGATAGGTAATTTTAGGCATGATGGTCGTATTTTGGGTAAAGGGAGAAAAGTTTTCCTGAGATGTGGTCAAGGTTGATTGGCCAGCCCTTGAATTAGGCTGACCAGTGGTCTGAATGGCCATCTTTGATGGAAGAATAGGGTTCAGGTGATGATGACAGTTAGGTTAGGCATTAGATATAAGAGTGCTTTCTTACTAATCTCTCAAAGATCTAGAAGAACAGACTTTATAAAAAATATAATAGTTCTTTTTTAAGGTTTGAAGGCCTCCATTTGATTTTAGGCCAACACTAGCTAGAACCAAAAAAGAAAAGATATAATGTGTAAAAGTTCAGAAGGTTTTACATATCATGTGTAGAAGTTTAACCCAAAATATTGAATATCAATTGCTACCGAAGCTGCAACCAATATGATTTTGGGTTATTATGTGAAGATGATTTTGCATGACATCTATGGATGGATAAAGAGGAAAACGCAGGCAGTAGAAAAATATGTGCGAAGAAGGAAAGCAAACATGAGACTTTGAGGTTTTGTAAATGTCAGTTTAGAAGCTAAACAACAAAAACCCTCAACAGGCAGAGACTTGATCGAAGTCGAGAAGAATAGAAGCACATTTCTCTGCTCAGTGGATATACTCTCAACTATCCGTGACAATAGAAAAGAGAACTTTGAAAATGTTTCCTAAATAACTTTTGAACATAATGAAAAAAAAGATGATCAAAGGGGAAAAGGTGTAGACCAATAATGATTGTCGATTTTTGGATTCGTATTCAATATGAGAAATACACTAGGACTATGATCCTCAATGATTCCTTAACTCCATCGATTACTTGTGCTAGCAAAACTATCTCACTATGTTGCATGCAAAATCTAACAAAATATGTTTATCTAAATGTCTCTCGACCTTGGTTAGACAAATTTCACTCTTCTCCTCTTGGTCTTCGAGTGTCGCACTACTCGCCCTTGTCTTGGATCTCAGATAACTCTCCCTGTTACGGATCAAATTATTAGATAAAGGTTGATAGCTTCAAATCTCTGTTGTTATTCCTTGACCCAATCTCTACCTCTCTGTCGAGCAAGTCTAGAATACAGGCGAGTTTCTAATGTTTGCAACCATTAGAAGATCAGTTATAATGAAGGTAATAACAATACATGCATTCCCAACGGTTCAGAATTGCTTTGCACTTAACCCATTTTATTAATTACTCATGGTTCACACAACCCTAGTTAATGGGTTTAGCTACTCATGATTGCAAGAACACAAGAAGAATTCAAAGATGAAAACATAATTGTAAACTCACAATAAAGAAGAAGACTATGAAATCTCAATATGAATAAAACCCTAGAATCGATGTTCCAAGATTATGAAATCAATAATATGTTTATGAACTTAAAAACAATAGAAAATATCTCTCAAAACAATGTACTGACCAACCTTCAACATAGAAAAATAAAAGGGTATTTATAGATACAAGATGAATCCTGTCCTAATCAAAATAGGAAAACAGAGTCGGCAACTTTCCACGGTATCGTGACTTGGTGTCGTGGAACCAAGTCACATCACGTGGGTCCTGTCGTGGAAATTAGTCTGCCTCAACTAGCTGAGGGAGTCGACCTATGACACAGACCCATGCCACGTAGGTTGACTCACGTGACGTGGGTGCTGTCGTAGGTCACTCCTCTGGTACAGGACCTGGTTCTTTTATCTTCAGATACTTCATTTTCGAGCATGATTCTTCCTTGTTGATCATTTTGCCTCCAAAAACTTATTCTCCTGCAATATAGAACAGAAAACATATCACACCAACAAAACATACCCAAGTTAGTACATAATTGTAACACCCCGTACATGTTTGCCTTAGTTTTGAGAGCAAATATAACACCCCGTACCTTTTTGACCCTATTTGCTTGGTGATATATATGTCATATTTGAACCATGTCTAACTTGGTTTAAGTGTATATTTGGTATTGGTTTTGATTGACTATTGCTATTGTATTAACGTCCACAAAAAAAAAAAAAAAAAAAAAAAAAAAATTGGGCTAGGCGTGCCACGCCGCTCTGGGCTGAAATTTTCAGCCCAGAGGCAGCAAGGGGGCGCGCCAGGTAGCGTGCCACGCTGGAATTGGCCACCTTTCAAAAGTTGGAATTTTTCTTAAGTCCCAAGGGTATCCGGGGACGTATTGAGCCGATTTTTGCCACGATTCTTCTACAACCATGAGAATATACATGAAATGAGTGAAATAATATATTGGGATGATAAAATTACTCGAGAACGAATTTGGCGTCAAAATGACGATTTTACCCTTTTGGTCACAATGGGTCATACGTGGCTAGAATCACTTGGTTTTTGGATTGAGGCTACGGATATGAATAGCATGAGTGGGAATAGTATTATAATACGTATGAGACGACTTAAACACGTGAAATTATTGATTTTATCGGGTTAAGTGAATTGGGCCCAGAAAGGGCCCAAAAATGGAAAGAAGACATGGCCCATATGGGAAATTTGACCCATTCTTGCAAAGACTTCTAGAACACCACATGGCATGCCATAGATGGCTAAGGATGGATTACAAGGCCTATATAAAGGACCAAAAATCTGATTTTTGGTCATTTGGTAGAAATCTCATGCTTTTTTGGTATTTTTCAATTATTTTTCTCTCAAACCCTAGGCTTTCTCTTGGAGCAAGATCATCCCATTCCAAGCCTTGGTAAGTATTTATTCTCATGGATTACTATATTATATGCATGAAAGAGTATGTATATCATGTTGGTTGTTCTTGGAAATAGTGGACATGGTATTTGGTGCTTTTGTATGAGATGTGTTATCCATGAAGTTCAAACTTGAACTATGACTTGTGCCTTTGATGAAAGAGCATAGTATGGATAAAATATGAACATGTATGGTGTTATTTTGTCACACAACTTGTAATTTTTCTATAAGTGTAAATTATGGGATTTTGGCCGATTTGTGCTATGAAGTGTATTAAGGTGACTTGATGGATTATTTGTGATATGGTGGGAATAAGAAAGTGTAAAGGAGAAGCTTTGTGGCGAAATGTTATTGGGTTATCATGTGTTGGTCAATGTATGGAATATTGTGGTATTTTTGGTATGCTAATGCCATGAATGGTATTGTAAAGGGGGAAATAATATTATAAGGGACTCATGTAATTCATGGTCATCTTAAATGCTTGGAATGTAACTTGTGGTCAATGTATGGCATGAATGGGGTATTGTTGGTATGACAATGCCATAAATGGTACTGTAAGAAAGGAAATGACATTTTAAAGATAAACATGTAACTCATTGTTGTCATATGCCTTTGTAAGGTAGTGGTGGTTAATGTTGGTTCAATTATGTATTTGTGATGTAGAGTGAAATGTAAGGAAGAAGCGGAATTGTTGAGCCATATTGGATTGTGTGTTTACATTGGAAAAATAAGGTATGTAAGGTTACTCTGTCCGTATCTTTCTGCGGCAAATAGTTTTCACATTGACATTATGCATGTTCCATCCCGAAATGTGCTAAAGTATTCCATAACCGGTTATCCATGGTCATTGTCATATCTTTCCTACTCATTGATCATTGGTGAATCTCATGTCTCATATTCATGGTTAATGTTCCAAAAGCAATAAGGTTACGTTCCAATGTTTGATATGACTCATGTCCCTTGTTCATGGATTATGGTCCAATGGTTTCAATAATGTTATGTTTCTAATAATGTTATGTTTCTCACACTGTTTGTTCACATATCTCTTACCCATTGGTTAATGATCCGAAGCTTCAAGGAAAAGTTGTCATAACGTTGAAATATCTAAGGACCTATCTCAAGAGAATAATAACATAAGAGAATCTATTCAATCTTGGGTGGTAGTTTTCCAACCATGCCTTGTTCTAAAGTCCTTCAATATGATGATTATATTTGTACCAATCTTTTATAAGTAAAAGTACCAATCTCATGAGGAGCGAAGAATGAGGTAAAGTGTTTGTGTTTTCAAAAGTATACGATCCTCAATGTATCAATCTCTCAAATGAAATAAATTAGGTTATGCATGTTGTTGGTTGCAAGAATGAAGGAAGATAATAGGGGGTGGACACAATTCCAAAGTTCCAATAATACTATGACTCCAAACTCCGATAATGTATGTTCCAAGTTCTAATAATGCTATGACTAGTTTTGTACCAATCTCATAAGTCTCATAAGAGAGGTGTGTCTCCTAAGTGGATGTGTGAATCTCTCATAAGTTGAAGTATCACTCTCATAAGAGTAATACGAAGGTGAGGTGCAAGTTAATTAATTATTCCTCATAAGTGAAGATGTCAATCTCATGTAAGGATGTGTGCATAGGGTACCTTTATGTTTCATTGAGTATGGTTCACAAACTAAAAGGTATAAGTTAAGATGGAACAATCTCAATACTATATATATATATTATTCTCCCATCAAAGGTGGATGCCCGGTACTATATATCCCACCAAGATGGATGCCCGGTACTATCTATATATATATATATATTATATCCCATCTATGGTGGATGCCCGGTACTACATATCCCACCAAGATGGAGGCCCGGTACTATATACTTATATATATTATATCCCATCTATGGTGGAGGCCCGGTACTATATATCCCACCAAGATGGAGGCCCGGTACTGTATATATAAACTTATTTATTATATCCCACTAAAAGTGGAGGCCTGGTATTATATATTTATAAGTAAGATGACGACCCATAAGGTGTTATGAATCACTAACTAGTTGAGTGAACAATAATAAAGAGAGTGTAAAAGAGATGAGACTGTATCCCTTGCATGAATAAGAATGATGATGACGATGATGCGAATGAATGACCAAGTAATGAAATAATAAAAGTAATGAACATGGTTCCACACATTCAGGTTTGAGGTCTATTCACATTAAGTATTCTCCTATGCTTACTTTCTTGGAAGTACTTATGTATTACCATAGTTTCATCTGGCCTTACATACTCAGTACTTTATCCGTACTGACCCCTTTTGGGGACTACCTTACATGCTGCAGGCCCAGGTGTTGGTAGATCTCCACAGTAGGTGACAAGGTATCCACGGATTGTTGGTGAGCTCCAGTTGCTTCGGGGATTCCCAAGTCGCATGTGTTCATTAGGTTTTGTCATTTGTAAATATTGTATAGACATAGTCATGTATCTATTAGAGGCTTTGCAGACATATGTGGGGTAGCATGAAAGTAACAGATGTATGTTCATTTTGACGAAATGGCCCTAACGGCTAAGTTGCATATATTGCTTATGTTGCCATGCAGTTCCGCTATTGATATTTAATTACATGAGATAAGATGATAGTCATACGCGAGCATACTTATGAGAATATATGAGTAAAGATTGGTTCTCTCGGGCCTTATCGGCTTCGGGTGCCAATCACGTCCCGATGGGATTCGGGGCGTGACAATAATTTCTGTATTTTAAGCATCGAAAGTGTCTTGTGATCATGACTCATCAACACCCTCACCTTAGAACGTTTGTATGTCCTCAGGAGAACAAAATTAAATAAACAAAATTGATGCTTAACTAAGAAAAACCTAAGAGACCTATGGCAGTCGACCCATTGCTTTTGGCATCAAAACTTCTCTGACCCATCCTATTTGCAAATCAAAACCACTGTGTGTATACATGTAGCATATTATCATGACACAGAAGGGATCTAGTGATGGCATAAGATTATGAAAAAACAATTAAGCATATATGTAAATGACATTATCTGAACAAATAGCAGCTAATAGTGCAACCCATGTACCCTCACAACAAAGAAGTCCCATACACTCACAGTATACTAATGAATATCAAAGTAGGGAATGGGTCAAAACACTCTATCTCACAAAGAAGTTCAAATAGTGTGCATAAAATACCATAAGCTTGCCTTAGTTTTTCGGACAGTTGGACTAGGATCACTATAGAACTTTCATTGGCTTGTAACATAGGCTTGGGGACGGGTTTGGTACATATGGATATAGTGACTCAACCCTCCTTGACACTACACTATTTTTCGCTCCAATTTCCAACCATTCTCATTTCATTCTCCCTTAATCTTCTTCATTTATTGGGTGTGATTTTCTTCATACTTTCAAAACATAAATTTTATTATTATTTTTTAAAAAAAAAATTCACACACAAATCTGTTCTCTTTTTCTTTTACTAACTCGTTCTTCATACCCAAGTCAAACTACGCACCCTTATAATAGCCACCCTCAACTTAGGCGATTTGCCTGAGTTGAGGTACATAATGTCCAAGGAGGGACCAAGGCCAAGATGGGTTCATTATAAGTCAAAATGGGAAGGTGAATAGTCTAATAAAAGAAATAGGTCAATCACAGCTCAAAATCTGGATTAAGGGATATTTGTTTCATTTGGTCGGCATTTAGGCTAAAAGTGGACTTATTCAAAAATGACCTATGATCCTTTCCTAACCACTATCCTATAACCTAAGCAAGGCTAACCGGGCAAGTTCTAGATCGCACACACAAAGTGAACTAGGTAATGACCTCACACACACATAGCAGAGGGTTACACTATTAACTATTACTTATCTAGTTCATGCATTGCTAGCTACAGTCATGTTGCCTATAATACTAACGCCATAATAAGATCCAACAGCTGTTACAAACTAACATACTACACACACAATTTAAAATAAATTTTTTTAGGAGGGGTATCCTTTAGACAATCACAAACAACATCAAAAACATGTTCAAAACTAGACTGCATTAAGGTTCCCTTATTTTCCTCCTAATTAAACATGAATACACATAATAATATAAATAAAAAGCTAAACATACCGGTTATACTATCATAGCACACTTGGGGGAAAAGAAAACATGACAACAAAAACCCTCAAGTCGTGGTATACCCCCATCCCCAACTAAATAATGGTGCACTGCCCCTAGTGCACAACTATCAATAGAGTATGTGTAAGGGAGTAAAGACATATCTGCGGTGCCCTAGGGAACAGATGTGGGCCCGAACACAACAGGATCATCTGCATGCTTTTTAGGCTCGCTGCTAGGTGTGTCCTGCATATTGGGTACCTGACTAGAGGATGCACCTCGTGCCCTCTGCTCCTGAGCAATATGACTAGCATGGTACTCTACTCTGGAGGCCTTAATCGTTCTTCGAAAATCACCCTCAAACTCATCACCACTATGAGTCTGATCCTCTGAACTACGTGGCCTTTTCCCTCTATCAATAGGAGGCTCCTAGTCACCAAACAAATCCACCTCAAAGACCGGCCTCATCGGGGCCAGAACAGGCATAGGTGGAATGACAGGAGTGCTTCTCGGTGCCAAAGCTCTAACCTCCTCTCTTAATGCAGCCACCTCCTGTGTCAATCCTGCCATATTAGGAATCTGTACAATACTAATTCGGATAGACATCCGTGTCTCAAAACTATCAATCCGCCCATGCAGCTCTCTCATAAATCTATCCATAGTCGCAGCCATCTGGGCCTCCACTCTAGCTTTTAAAGCCTCTACTATGGTATGAACCCATGGCTTAAGCTGGGATACCAACTTAGCCATCTGGGCCTCTGTGTGAGCTTGCCTCTCAAACATTTGCATCTGCTTATCAACCAACTACTGCAGAAAGTCCCTCCAAACTGAGACTATACCGGAGGGGGGTGATGGTGCTGTCGTGCCTGTTACCTCATCATCAATCACCTAGCCTGCACCCTCAGTAGGTATATGAATAGTCTTTGGTACACTCACCGATGATGGAGTAATAACCGACTCATGTCTATCTCTAGGCCCTTCAAAAAGTGTTGCTCCTTATGACACGAAAGGTTGAGACCTCCGTGGAAAAACTGGGTGAGCTCCCCGCTGCTGCATCAACCATATATCAGCAATGCGGGTCACCTCAATATGATTATCTACTGCAGGAGTCGTGAACACTTCAGCACTAACATATAAGCCATGAATCATACAGGGGAAATAGATGCTAGTAAAATCTCTAAAGGCGCGCTCATGAATTTCCCTAATAATGTCGCGGGTGATATTGATGTCATATCCAGCGATGATGCTTGCTACCAGAACAACCCGGTCAAGAGTAAGTGGATTATCAGCATTTATGGGAACCAGATGGTTTCTCACAATAGACCACCAAAATCATCCAACAAAGTTAAGCGAGGACTTCTTAATGTCCAGCTTCCCAGATACCCAACCAGTATCCACACTATCCTCCACTATATATCCCGCAATCCACCGTAGTAACTCCAACTGCTAATTGGCGTCCCTTATTTTAGCCCTATTTCTTACAGTCTCCGTATGGTGATCAAATTCTGCAGTGCTAGCTGGAAATGGATGTTCAACACCAAACAAAAATCTATGGATAGTTTACTCAAAGATGTCTACTCTGATCTCCCGAACCAAAGTGTGAGTCAATGGTGGTTGGTCCCGATATTGCTGCTCTTTTGGTGTGATCAATTCAATAGAAGCAGCATAGAAAGCATAAAACTCACGGACCAACTCTGGGCTATAGTGACCAGGAGGCTCCATCATCCACCCGAATCCATACTAATCAAATACCTTAATCTCGGGTAGTGCCTTTAACTCATCTAGTCGATACCAGGGCTCCTCAGTGATACTTCATCTACACAAGCCCTGCTCAGTAAGTTTGGCATCTCTGTCATAAATGTCCCTCATACCCTTAACACACCATTACTTGTTTTCCCTTTGAACCACAACTGCAGCCTGCTGTGCAGCCACCAGTCTCTGGGAGAAAGTCATGGAATTTTGACCACTAGTGCCAAAAATAGATGTTGTCGCCTCATCCGCAGAATCATCCAGACCTTTAGCATTTTCCTCAGACCCAGATACATCAACCTCCTGTTCATCAATGATTATCGAAGCATCAATCCCCTCTTCAGATTGGGGAGATGACTCAGAAGACTGAACATGAGCAACTGGTTTGGCAGGTTTTGGGGGCTGTGAAGTCAGCTGATGTGCAGCCTGGGCAGCGTCTTGTTCCCTAGTTTATAGCCTCATAGTATGAGGTACCAGTGCAAAATCATGGGTAGCAAGATCTTATACTTCTTCGAACCCATTTTTATTTGACCCCAAAGGTTCATCACGCAACCTAGTCATAAATTCGGGGGTTTTAGTGCGGATTCTCGATGAAGAACCCATGTATCCATGTTTGGGGTTTAATTTGGGTGGCATGTTTGAATAATTGGGTCAGGTATGGGTCAATTTTGGGTTGGGTATGGGTTGGTTTTAGGTCGGGTTTTGGCTGGTTTTGGGTCGGGTTTGGGGTTGGTTTTGGGTCGGGTTGGGGTTGGTTTTGGGTTTGGTTGGGGAAGATTTGGGTTTTGAAACTTTGGGGTTTAGAATTTTGGGCTAAATGGTGGTTAGGATTTGATGAATTTTGGATTTGGTATGCGAGAATTTGGTGAATTTTGAAAATAGGGTTTATGTTAGGATTTAGATTTGAGAAAGTTTAATTTGGATTTGAGGTCGGGTTTGTATTGTACCAAAATAAAAACAGAGTTGGGTCGAGTCGAATCTCGAGTTTAAATTGGTCTCTGATTTTCACGGTACCAACCCACGTGACGTGAGTTGACCTACGTCACATGGGTCCCTAGTGTAGGTCGAGTTCAATAGGTTTAAAATTTTCTCTAATTTCCACGCCACCAACCCACGTGACGTGGGTTGACCTATTTCATGCAGGTCCCTGGCGTGGATTGGGTTCTGCAGGTGTAAAACTTTCTCTGACTTCTACGGTACCAACCCACGTGATGTGGATGAACTTACGTCGCCTAAATTAGTGTTGTGGGTTGTAATGAACATATTCAGTTCAATATTGTAAATTCCAGCTAACTTATTCTCCAATGATCATATCACAATCAAATCAGAACTTGGGTTGCCTCCCAAGCAGTGCCTGATTTAACATCGCAACACGATATGGATTAGATACTCAGGCTTCACCAACCAGCCCATGGGTTGCCTCTCATGAAGCACTTGATTTAACTTCATGGAACGACATGGCTAGCTTAACTACTCAAACTTCATCAAGACTAAGCTCCTCACATGTCCTTATTTCTTTCGTGATTCCCACATAGTGCTTTACACACTGCCCATTGACCTTGAATAGAACATTAACATAACCTTTCAGCTCGATTGCTCCATGCGGGAACACCTAACAATAGTGAATGGTCCAGGCCATTTAGACCACAGTTTTCCAGGAAAAAGGTGAAGCCTGGAGTTATAGAGCAGCACCAAATCTCCCGGGTGAAACTCTCATCGCTCAATCCTCCGATCATGATATAGTTTCATCTTCTCTTCATACAGTGCCGAACTTTTATAAGCTCGGAGACGAAATTCATCCATCTCATTCATCTGGTCTAACTTCAATATAGCCGTTTCACTCTAGTTTAGATTTAACCTCTTCAATGCCCATAATGCCTTATATTCAAGTTCGACAGGCAAATGGCAGGATTTTCCAAACACTAACTGATATGGTGAGGTACCAATCGGTGTTTTGAATATAATTCGATATGCCCATAATGCATCATCCAATCTTCTTGCCCAATCAGTCCTATTGGCATTCACTGTCTTTCCCAAAATAGACTTAATCTTATGATTTGACACTTCAACTTTCCCGCTCATCTGAGGATGGTAAGGTGTTGAAACCTTATGTTTGACACCATATTTTTCAAGTAAGGTTTTGAACAATCGATTATAGAAATGGGATCCTCCATCACTAATGATAACTCAAGGTGTACCAAATTGTGAAAATATGATCTTTTTCAAGAATGCCGTGACACTTCTTCCTTCATTATTGTGAAGCACAATCGCCTCCACCCACTTAGAAACATAGTCAACAGCTACCAAAATGTATTTCATCCTATATGAGCTCACAAAGGGTCCCATAAAATCAATTCCTCATACATCAAAGAATTCGAACTCAAGTATAGTTGTCATAGGAAGTTCGTGTTTGCGTGAGATATTCCCTTGTCTTTGACATTTGTCACAAGCCCGAGCATATTCATGATTATCTTTATAGATGGTGTGCCAATAATATCCACATTGTAAGATCTTGTGTGTAGTTCATGTACCGCCATGATCACCCCCAATTCGAGATGAATGACATGCTTCAAAAATACTCATCATTTCGGCCTCTGGGATACACCTTTGAATCATACCATCTGCAAATACCCTAAACAGGTAAGGCTCATCCCAGAAGAATTTTCTCACCTCATGCATGAATCTCCTCCGTTGCTGGTATGACATATCTTTCGGGACTACATCACTTGCCAAAAGTTGGCAAAATCTGCAAACCATGGGATTAAGTCTTGTGATGCTGCTAACACTTGCTCTTCTGGAAAAGTATTATCAATATTGAGATCATCCCTTAATTTGAGAATGGCTTCCTCCTCAAGGAGTGATAGGTGGTCTGCAACCTGATTCTCAGTCCCCTTTAGGTCCTTGACCTCAAAATCAAATTCTTGTAGTAGAATTACCCATCGAATCATCCTCAGCTTGGCGTCCTTCTTTGACATAAGATATCTAAGTGTGGCGTGGTCTGTATGTACAATCACCTTCATACCAATCAAGTAAGATCAAAATTTTTCAAAAGAAAAAACCACAGTCAATAGCTCTTGCTCAGTCACAGTGTAATTCTTCTAGGCTGGATTAAGTGCCTTGCTAGCGTAGTAAATAGGATGTAGAAACTTTTCATATCTTTGACCAAGGAATAAACCCAAAGCTACTCCACTATCATCACACATAACCTCGAATGGCATCGTCCAGTCTGGTGTGACAATGATAGGAGCTGAAATCAACTTCTCTTTCAGACTTTCGAATGATTTTAGGCACTCTTCATCGAACATGAACTTCACCTCTTTCTCCAAAAGTTTGAATAACGGATGTGCAATCTTAGAGAAATCCTTGATGAATCTTCTATAAAAGCCTACATGACCTAACAAACATTGAATTCCTTTCACAAAAATCGGTGGGGGTAATTTTTTAATTTACCTCAATCTTTGCTTTGTCTACTTCGATAACCTTCTTTGAGATTCGATGTCCCAATACAATATCTTCTTTAACCATAAAGTTATATTTCTCCCAATTTAGCACTAAGTTGCACTCTTCATATCTTTGTAACACATTATCAAGATGGGCCAGACAGTCATCAAAAGAATCTCCCACTACAGAAAAATCATCCATGAATACCTCAATAGTGTCTTCCACCATGTCGGAGAAAATAGACATCATGCAACGCTGAAAAGTGGTTGGCGCATTGCATAACCCAAACGACATCTTTTTGAACGTGAAAGTCCCATATGAACACGTGAACGTGGTCTTATCTTGGTCCTCGGGAGCAATGAAAATCTGATTAAATCCTGAATAACCGTCAAGAAAGCAACACCACCCCCTTTCAGCAAGACGGTCTAACATCTGGTCCATGAAAGGCATAGGAAAGTGATCCTTTTCGGTCCAAGAATTTAACTTTTGATAGTCCATGCAAACTCTCCATCCGGTGACTGGACTCATTGGGATTACTCATTCTTGTCATTTGGAAACACAGTGATTCCTCCTTTTTTTGGCACATACTGCACTGGGCTTACCCACTTGCTATCAGCAATGGGGTAAACTACACCTGCATCTAATCATTTAATGATTTCTTTCTTCACAACTTCCTACATAGGTGGGTTCATACGACGTTGATACTCAATGCTTGGTATACACTCAGGAGCAACCTGAATTTTATGAGTGCAAATACCGGGTGCAATTCTATGATTATTCTTGGTGCTCGTAGGTTGGCCTTCGACTTTGGCATCATGTAGATCATACCTGCTACCAGTCTCAGTATGATCTCATACCTTCTAGGTACAATCATGCTTCCCGTTCGTCTGATCTTCCTCAACTTTTTCATCTTGCAGCATATCTCTCCCACGACCATTAGTACAACCATATAGTATCAACCCATGATCGTGGAGTCCTCTCTTCTGATCACTTCATACTTAACAACTTCAGCCTCATTTTTGGACTCCTTCTCCAAGATCAATTGCACGGTCGTGACATCCTCCTACGACCATGGTAAGCTTCCGTCTGCACAACACTTGAGTGTCGACTCTTAGTTTCCACCCACGATAGCTTGGTATGGCTGTGGCAAGATCCCATGGTAGTGGAATTGGTCGTTTGATGCCCTAAGTACAAAATTTCCTGTAACTTGCTTCTCCGAACTGATTTACATATAAATACCCCAAAAATACATCATACCTATATAAAAATACCTTCGTACTTACAAATATTCATAGTTAAAAGCCTCAAAAGTGTCGTAAGTCCACGACACATCAACACCTACAACTTAGAACATTTGCATGTCCTCAAGCAAACAAAACACAACAAAACCAAAACATAACCAAAAATGCTTAACCAAGAGAAATCCAAAAGTACTAAGGCAGTCAGATTTTCAAAAATCACTTAAGCACGCATCGACTAGAAATACAAGTTCAACACCGTCAGATACCATTAAATCCAATAATTGTTGTGTGTGCACAAACTCCTCACCATAGCACTATGGTATCAAGAAATGGCATTACATTATCAATCAACAACCTAGCATGCTAACAGATGACATTACCCGAATAAGCAGTCAACGATACAACCCCTATGCCCTCATATCAAAGAAGTCCCTCACACTCAGCATATATGCAATAAATATTAAGATAGGGACTGAAATGAAGCACTCACTCTTACAAAGAAGTTCAGACAATATGTGTTTGATACCATAGGCTTGCCCGTATTTTTTATGGTTTAGTCTTTTGGACAGTCGGACTAGGATCACTATAAGACTTTCATTGGCTAGTAACATAGGCTTGGGGACTGGTATGGTACATACGGATAAAGTGACTAACTCTCCTTGGTACTACACTACTTTTGTCTCCACTTTTCTATTTTCTTTATTTTCCTCCCTTTTTTCAATTTTTCAGACCTCGGGTGTTGTTTCTTTTTTACACTTTTTCTTTCTTTTCCCATTTTCTTTTCTGTCTTTTTTTGCACAATACTACAATCACATCACTTTTTTTCCTTTACTAACTTTTTCTTCATACCCATGCTAACTACGCACCCTTATGATAACCACCTTCAACCTAGGCAATTTGCCTGAGTTGAGGTACACAATGTCCAAGAAGGGACATGGGCCAAAATATGTTCATTGTAATTAAAGTTGGGAAGATGAATCGGCTAATGAAGGAAGTTGGTCTATTTAGGCTCAAATTAGAGGATCAAGGGATATTACTTTTTCTTTTGGTAGGCTTCTAGGATTTTTAGTGGATTAATCAAAAATGACATATGATCCTTTCCAACCTCCTGTCCTAAAACTTTAGCGAGACTAACTGGGTAAGTTCTAGATTGCACACACATGCAGACTAGGTAAAACCTCACACACACTTGGCTCAGAGTTACACACAGAGTTACTACCTATGAGGATCAGGCACAGTTAAGCTACGGTTATCACACTCATAATCCTAATGCCATGACGAGATTCAAATATTGGTCACAATTTAAGTAAGCACACAACACAACACAAAAACACAAAAATAATTTTTCTGGAGGGGTATCATTAAATCATTTAAAACATAGATTGCATGCTCTTTTTATTTTGATAGCACTAAGTTCTCTTCTTTTTCTATTAGTTATACACATAACATAAAAACAAAACAAAAACATAAATAAACACCTAAACATGTTGATTCTAACTATATAGAGCAACTGACGGGAAACAAATATTGCAACAAAAACCCTTGGATGTGGTACACCCCACCCCCAACATAGAAATCATGCAATGTACCTATTGCACAAAAACGTAGAGAAAATGTAAAACTAGGGTAGAAATATACCTGTGATGCACTAGACTCCTTTCATAGACTGGTTGGTAGGGGTTGGGGCCCTACCATGCTCCTCTGCTCTAGTGGCCTCGATAGTGGCCATGGCATTCTCAGTCAAGTAGGCACCAGTGGTGGTCGATACACTCAATGGTGTCATCACAGGGGCAATCTCCATACCCTCTCCACTCTCACTAACCAACTCAGCAACCATAGCGGCAACACTATCACGTGGGACCTTGATTGTCTCCAAACCATGTACTTCGGAGGTCTGCTCAGTCTCCTTCGCTCTTTTTTTCTTGCCATCTTTATCTCTCTTTTTCTTCTCATCCTTATATTTTTTATTCTCTTCCTTATCTTTTCTCTTTCTCATTTTATGGGGTTGGGAATCATCACCCATCTTATCTACTGCATCATTTATCTTAGTATCCTCTCCCTAATTACTGGGGCCTGAGAATAGAAGTCTAGCACCAATGTGTCCACATCCATGGCTAAGTTCGCCAAAGACAGGATCGGTGGAGGTGGGGGTGGTACAACCTGCACTTTTTGCTCAGTCAGCTCCTTCACTTCTTTTTTAAACTTGACCATCTCTTTCATGACCATGCTCAAATTAGGAGCCTGAACGTTCTCCAAGTTAGCATCATCCGACTCTCAAATTTATCTAATTGGGTATGTACACCTCATATCGCTTTATTAATCTCATCTGCCATGGAGGCCTTCACCCCTACCTCCAACTTCTTAATTTTGGCATCATAAAGGGGCTGATTTCTCAAAAACTGCTCTAGAAAAGCAGTAGGTATCAAGCTTTAGCCTGTAGGCACAGACTAAACTGCACCCGAGGGCACTGTAGGCTATTGTGTCGATTAAGAAGAACCATAGTATTTGGAAGCCAGAACCTCAGTGGTGGGGGAAGCCCTCTCTAAATCATGTGGAGGCAAGTTGGGAAAAGAACCCCGAGCTGGAGCTGTCGGGTTTCTTAAGTACGTAATTAGTACAATATCTGTATTATTTGTAACTGGGTAAACCTATCAATTGCCAAAAAGGATGGCACCTGAGAATTCAACATTAACTGCATAACCAAGCATGGGAATGGTAAAGTAGTGCTAAACTATAGCGCCCTTTCCCGAATCTCTTCCATAATTATCCACAGAATATTCAACTCAAACTCTGCTATGAAAGTTGTGACCATGCCTGCATTTTCAGGACTGAGTCTATTATCATTCACAGTTGGTGTTATGCGGTGCCTCACTATGGACTACTACACTTTGGCAATGAAACTCAATGTGTGTTTATATATTGTTGACCCATTCACCCACACTACCCGATCTTTAGCCTCTGCAAAGTAGTTCGCCAACCATTTGTAGTGCATGAGCTTGTCTTTGATACTCAACTTCTTGACCTTCTTCAATTTTTTTGTTTGGTTATCATATTTCAGTGTCTCCTCTGTTGGCTCAAAATTATCACCAAACAAGGCTTCCAAGACAACTTTTATTGAAATATCAATTTTTTGGTCCTGCTCCCTCACTATGTCAAGTAGGGGCTTATTTCTCATGTCCATTTCCCTTCAAGAAAGAGTTATATTTTTTATCATGGATGCATAATTCACATAAAAGTCCCTTACTATCTCGGGACTGTAGTTGCAAAATGGTCTAGTCATCCACTCTAGCTGTTATTTCTCTAATACCTATATCAATTCAGGAACCATTTATAATGACTAAGGTAGGATCCTGGCTTCTTCCTGGATACTATCCTTTTGGCTCCCTTTGTTGATTAGGGAAACCCCATCAGTGTAGTAGTCCCGAGAGTTTGCTATGCTCCATCACCTCGGTTCAACACCCCTTTAAGGCTAAGTTGTAGTAGCATCACCTTCAGAGGCTTTTGGATAATCACTATCGAAAGCATCCCCAGATTTCTCAGCCTCAGAGGCACTCACATCATCATCACTCTCTTCAGCTTCATGCTCACCACCATTAGAATTTCACTTTTGACCTTCCTATTCAGACTAGAAAGGTTCAATAGGGTCGTTGTGGATACCAAGATTATGGATGTAGTCTTCTTGGCCTTAGCGAATTTAGATCTAGTGGAAAAAAGCTCCAATAGGTCTATCATCACTTCCCTGGGAGTACTCAACCTTCGATCCACTAGATTCTTTGGATTCACTTTCCGAGGCTAAAGATGTGTTTTGGGGTGTCTGCTTCTTAGAGATCTCCTATTGCATTTTCTTAAGAGTCTAGGGTGCTATAGTACCTATATGAGAAATCGTTAGTCTTAATTTGAAGCATAAATATAGGTTTAGGAATTCCTACAGAAGACCCTTGGTACGATCGTGTTAAGGTACCACTATCGTACCTTCGATTGTAGGAAGCATCTATTAAAAGTCCAGGTGGTTTGTCAGATCATACAATCACATTCCACAATTGTACAATGATACAAAGATCGTGGGAGGTGATCGTCTGATGAACTCCTAAAATCTTGAAACTAGTACTCCACAACGATCCAACCAACGATCGTACATTGATATCACAATCGTAGGTTGTATCATGGAGTGTACGTTGAATCTTTATAGTTTAAAAACAAAAAATTGACCCTAATTTGACCCAATTCAAATAAAAGGGTACTTAGACTTCCCCTATTCTATACTCATTTATAGAAACAACCTTACACAGTGTATTATTCGATTTTGAATAAACATTTTGGTGCCCTAACTCCCTCAGAACTCGAATAATCATCACTTGGTGTGGTTACAAGGTAGCGTACACTTTCATTTTTTTCACATTTTTAAGCATGGTAGCAACAATTAACTATGAGTGGATAAATAACTTACTTTCAATGAAGCTGATTTGAAAACTTGAAGAGTTAGAACATTTGAGGGAGTAGTTGAATAACAAGTGAAATCACACTAATTTAGGTCAAATTTTGGTACTATAGCCTTGTGATCGAGTACTAGATGGTGAAATTAGGTTTGAATGAAGAAAGGGTACTATTGGGTTAATGCTATAAGATTTAGGGATTAAAACCAAGTCGGGTCGGGTCAGATCGGGTAAATTCAAAACTATAGGACCCAACAGATGAGTCATGACCAAGATCTTCGGTTGTCACCACGATCGTAATATCCCTTCATACCAATGGAGTTTAGAAAAACGTACCTAGGAATCTATAAAACTCAACGACAATTGTGGTATCTATCCACGATCGTTCTTAAAATAGTAGGTTCATATACCTGAATGTTGGTTTGCAAGAGTTCAATCAGACTATGGATACCACAATAGTGCTATGTTGGAACGATTGTTGTTGATCAATCGTGAAATCAACTCCTGAAAATCAACTCTCTGGACATCATACAAATGACTGAACCCATAATAGTGATATCTTCCCACTGTCGTCCAATGCATTCGTGAGTTCCGTTCTTGTCCCAGTTCTATAGATTCTTTTCTGCATTGTCCCTGTACAAGTAGCACATGTTACCCTATAATAAAAATAGGTACAAAAACCTTGGGTTGTCTCCCAAGTAGCTCTTGATTTCACAGCGTGGAATGCATGGCTAGTTTGGTTACTCAAACTTCACAAAACTAGCCCATAAGTTGCCTCCCATAAAGCGCATGATTTAATGTCGCGGCATGACTCGGATGTGCCTGATTTCTTAAGCACCAGCTAGGTCCACTTCACATATCACCTTAACCTCTTTAATATCACCGAGATAGTGTTTCACCCTTTTTCCATTCACTTAAAACCTCTCTCCTTCACTATTTTCTAGCTCAATTGCACCATAGGGAAACACTGGCATCACTCTATATGGTCCTCTCCATTTCGACCTCAGCTTTCTTGAAAACAACTTCAGCCTTGAATCAAATAGTAGTACCATATTTGCCAGTGGTAAATTCTCTCTTTTCAATTCTATGATTATGGTACAATTTCATTTTCTCTTTGGACAAGGCTAAACTTTCATAGGCTTGGAGGCGAAATTAATCCATCTCATTCAACTGTTCTAGTCTCAACTTTGCCGCATTTCTCCACTCCAGATTCAACCTCTTCAATGCCCACAATGCCTTATGTTTAAGTTTGACAGGCAAGTGGCACGCTTTTCCATATATAAGATGACATAGGGACACAACAATAGGGGTCTTGAATTCTATTTGTTAAGTCCACAATGCATCATCTAACTTTCTAGCCCAGTCTGTCCTATTGGCATTCACTGTCTTCGCCAAAATGGACTTGATCTCACAATTAGAGACCTCAATTTGCCTGCTTATCTAAGGATGGTAAGGTGTTACTACCCTATGCTTCACACCATATATGTTAAGCAAGGCTTTGAATAGCCGATTGCAAAAGTACGAGCTTCCATCACTAATGATAGCCATTGGTGTACCGAACCTAGAGAATGTATTCTTCCTAAAGAATGTTATGACACTCTTCCCTTCATTGTTTGGAAGCACAACTGCCTCCACCCACTTTGAAATATAAACAAAAATAAACAAAATATACTTCATGCCATATGAACTCACAAAGAGGCCCATGAAATCAATGCCCCATATATCAAATAGCTTAAGCTCAAGTATTGTGGTCATCGGAATCTCTTTCCTTTGCGAGATGTTTCCTTGTCTTTGGCATTGGTCACATGATCTTGAATAATCATGTGCATCTTTATGAATGGTAGGCTAATAGTATTTGCATTGTAATATCTTATGCATAGTCTATGCACCACTATGATGACCCTCAACTGGTGATGAGTGACATGCCTCTAAAATACTCGTCATCTCAACCTTAGGAACACATCTCTGAATCAGTGCATCTACATAATTATGAAACAAGTATGGATCATCCTAAAAGAACTTCGTCACATTATGCCTAAACTTATTCTGCTGCTAAAATGATAGGTCTACAGTCACTAAATCACTTACCAAGTAATTGGCAAAATTTACAAACCATGGAATCAAATCTTGCGATGCTGCCAAAACCTGCTCATCCTGAAATGTATCGTCAATCTCAAGCTCATACTTCAGTTTCAGCATTGCCTCTTCTTCAAGGCATGATAAGTGATCAGCCACTTGATTTTCAATCCCCTTTGGATCCTTGACCTAAAAGTTAAATTCCTGCAACAGAAGTACCCGCTGAATCAACCTTGGCTTAGGATATTTCTTCTCCATGAAGTACCTAAGAGCTGTGTGATCTATATGTACATTCACTTTTGTGCCAAGAAAATAATATTGAAATTTCTCAAATGCAAACACTACAGCAAGCAACTTTTGTTCAGTCAAAGTATAATTTTTCTGAGCAGGGTTAAGCATTTTGCTAGCATAATAGATAGGATATAAGATCTTCTCTCTCCTTTGGCCTAGGTCTGTTCCTAGCGCCACATCACTAGCATCACAAATAACCTTAATGGCATGGACCAATCAGAAGATACAATAATAGGGGTTGAAATCAACTTCTCTTTAAGTGCGCTTACCATGTCATCATGACTCTCAATATCATCACCCTCAAAATTCATAATCTCCGATGCAAGTGCTTTGACTCCAAGCCTCTCCTTAATAGGAGCTATCAATGCATCCTTATTGGCTGTATCAATCATAGAAATCACATTGCATATCCTTTGGATACTTCATGGATTTTCATACATTAAAGGTCACTTTTTCGTCATTCAATCAAAACTTCATCTACTCGATCTCCATATCAACCAATGCACGTTCAGTCGCAAGGAATGGTCTCCCTAAAATAATGGGAACCTAAAGTCAAACTCCCAGTCAAGGATGACAAAATCAGCCAGAAAAATGAAGGATGCCACCTTCACCAAAACATCTTATAAGATTCCATGGGCTTCTTCATAGTTCAATCCAACATGAGAAGTCTCATCAAAGTCGGTTTGGGCTACCCTAACCCCAACTGACTGGAAGCATCAGATTGATTCTAGCACCCAAATCACATAAATCTTTTGTGAATTTTAAAGACCCAATAGTGTATGGAATCATGAAAGCCCCAGGATCTTCCTTATTCTCAACCAACAATGGACAGGCAATTGCACTATAATGGTGCACATTATCAACCTGCTCAAAACTCATAGTTCTTTTTTTAGTCACCAAATCCTTCATAAACTAGAGGGATGTTGACTGACAACTCTTTCGATATGGATTTAAACTTTTGATAGTTTTCCTTTGCAGCTTTCTTCTTTAGTCTTTGAGGAAAAGTAGGAGGAGGCTGTGGAATGGGAGTCAATACCTTTGTGGCCTCCTTTTCCTTCCCCTTTTTCCCCTTATCCTCTTTTTCATCAACTAGAGGCTCTTCAGGTGCATTCCCATCCACAACCAAATTTTTAGATTCGGCAACCTTCTTATTATCAACAATCACCGACTCTACGTCACTATCAACAGCCGTGAGCATGGGTGGATCAACGATCATCTGACCATTCCTAGTAGTAATAGCCAAGTAATGACCATTATTCTTCAGATTTTGGATGGTCTTGCTGGGATGTAAACTTTGTTGAAGTTGATTCAATGTGGCAGAAATCTGACCAAAATGTTGCTCAAGTTGCTTAATGTAGTAGCATGTGATTCAACCTTCTGACTTATTCCCAAACTATCTACCCTAATCTCCTTAAGGTAGTCTTTTATTTTCTCACAAGCATATTTTCCATCCTCGAATTTCTTAAACCAGCATCTTGGTTCCCAGGTGGAACATAAAGGCCACTTTTATCCTTGTAGTTATTCTTTCTCCTCCAATCACCCTCTCGATCCCTACTCCTATCTCTATACCTAGACTTGTTGTAGTTGTTATCTCCATTGTAGTTTTGACCTTGATTATCTTGCCTAGAGTTCTGATTGTCTTGATTAGAACCTTGGCCCTTGGCTCAAAAACCCACCACCTGATTGTCTAGATACTTAGCCTCTTCCTCAAAATCCAAATCATCATGCCTAGGTGCCTTACCTTGTGAACCAACTGCATTCACCATTTCTACTCCTCGAGCTGCTGTAAACTGCTTAGTGAACAAGCTAAGCTCAGTCCTCAACTATGCTACCTCTTGAGTGATTGAATCATCTACCGCTCTCTGCTCTGCGGATTCCACAATCATATAGGTGTCTGTGGGAACGTCTGCATCTTCAGAATTCCAACCTCGGTTGGTTTTAACGATCCGATCTAGAATCTATAAAGTCAAATCCTAATGTAATCTCTTAAAATCCCCACCAATGATAGTGTTTGCTATAGCGTTGTTGTTAGAATTCAAAGTTCTATAGAAGATCTCTAACAAATTACCACATGATATTCTGCAGCTTCTTCTTAAACCTCAACTAGGTTTCTTATAACACCTCCGAATGTAACTGCCTGAAGTTATAGATCTCATTTTTCAACTACAAAATTCTAGAAGGTGGGAAAAATCTGTCCAAAATTTGATGTCTCCCAAATTACACCTCTAGACAAAGTATAAAGCCTTCGTTGATTAAATATAGAAACCAATAAGGTTGGGGTCGATCCCACAAGGAATAGGTCAAAATATCAATCAAGATGTCTTTCTAAGAAATTAGTAAGCAATCTCCAGTAAAAAAAGGGTTCTGTAAATCAAAATATCAATCAAAATAATTGTTGATTTGTTGGATTTGTAATCAGTATGAGAGAGGCACTAGGACTGTGTTCCCCAATAACTTCATAACTCTGTAGGTTCTTCGTACTTAGAGATATTTTGTGGTGCTCGACATGCAGAATCGATAGGTTATGTTTACGCCCCTAACAGATGACTATCCACAGTCACAAAGGTTCATGTCTCATGGGTTTTGCATTACTAACCGCTATAATTGATCCCGGATTATCGGCTCAAGATCTAATTAAATGGATGTTGATAGCTCCAAGTCTCATTGTTTATTCCCTTTTCCTATCTATTACTCTTGCTAAATTCCAGAGTAGAGATAAGGCGAGTTCTAATGTTTGCAACTATTAAAAAGCAATCAAAACAAAGAGAATAATAATACATGCCCAAACACCATTTCAAAATCACTTCCTACTATGAACACTACTTAGTTAATCTGTCATAGTTCCCACAACCCTAGTTATAGTGTTTATCTACTCATAATTGCAAGAACACAAAAAGAATTCATGGAAGAAAGCATAATTATGAACTTACAAGAATAAGATAAAAAACTTCCAAAATCTCACATTGAATAAAAACACTAATAAACCAATGTTTGTGAATTCAAGAACAAGAATATGCCTTGAACCCTTAAAATAATGTAATAAATCATAAACTGGTACAAAAGACCTAATAGGATATTTATAGAAAAAATAAAAACCTATCCTAAACACACAGGGATTTGCTGAGCTGGTGCCTCGAACGAAGGAAGGTACCATTGTGGTTAGATCCCACTATCTTCTTGGCATTCGTAGGTTGGCCTTGGACTTGGTCATCTTTCAGATCATAGCTGCTACGAGTCTCAGTACAATCTCGTTCCTTCTTGGTACGATCATGCTTCTCATTCGTCAGATCTTCCTCTGCTTCTTCACCTTGTAGTATATCTCTCCCACAACCATCAGTATGACCACATGGTATCAACCCACGATCGTGGAATCCTCTCGTATGATCACTTCACACTTAACACCTGCAAGCTTCACTTATGGACTCATTCTCCACGATCAATTTCATGGTCGTGAAATCCTCCTACGACCGTGGTGAGCTTCCGTCTGCACAACACCTGAGTGTTGACTCTTAGTTTCCACCCACGACAGCTTGGTACGACTGTGGTAAGATCCCACAGTCGTGGAATTGGTGGTCTGATGTCCTAACTGCCAGATTTACTGCACTTTGCTTCTCCAGGATGATTTACCTGCAAATACCCCAAAAAAAACATCATACCCACATAAAAATACCTTCTTACTTATAAATATTCATAGTTTTAGTAGTTGAAAGTGTCGTAAGTCCACAGCACATCAAAGATCAACATACTTATCTCTATTCTCATTTTTCACAATAATATCCTTCCCATTAGGGCAGAGCTCCCCCGCTTTCCTGGATCCCAATTCTTCATCTTCAGAAACAAACGTTAGTCCTAGGATATCTTTATCCACCATATTCGTATCCATCTCAAGTATCTTCTTGCAACCACCGTACAAATTGGGATCTGCATCCCTAATGTCTAGAAACCAGATATTCTCTCCAGCTAATTGCAAAAAGAACACACGATCAAAGGAAATGCCGATCTTTACATTATGTATCAAGGCCAGAGCAGTCATCCTACCAGCGAAGATAAAATACTCTAGGTGCAAGTGGTCCACTTTAGATTCTGTAAGAACAAAATGTAGATGAGGGTTATTTGCATTGTAGTAGAGAGAATAATATTACTTTTCGTGAAACATCATAAGATTGTCTCAAAACATCTTGCAACCATGTTATAAATGTTGTTGTGCTACAAGATTCATCCTAGTCCAGGGAATTCTGAAAGAGTATATTCCAAGTTTTTTCACATGTATTATAACAAGGAAAAAAATGACAATACTACTAGGAAATACTCATATGTCGTACAATCCAAATACTCCTAATACAGCTTCGTTGAGAATTTTTTTTAGGTAGAACTGTTATGGACATAAATATGATTGAACTCCCTCAATCATTATTTCAAGAACTTTATCTGATTTCCCGGTGATTGGAGAAACAAAAGATATTGATAATAAAACTGAGAAAGTATACTAACATGACAATTAAAATCGAGAAAAACTAAATTTTAAATGTCATCATGTTAGAATGGCCAATTCTCCTCAAGCAGGGTGGCATTATTAAAAATATATATCAGCATCTATTCGTGAGCACACCAACTTGCGCTCCCACATTCAGAAGTTAAGCAGAAACAATAAGTTAAAAATTATTTGCCTGAATATTAGTTGTCGGATATTTACAATGTACTGTAGGGATCCGGCCAGGCACAATGAATGCTGAAACATATTCCCAGCTTCCAAAAAATCCAGAAAAAAAAATGTTACCGATAAAAAATCATATCCAGAAAATATATTAAGCAAATGCCTAACAAATCCTACAAAAAAGCGGCATTGCTTATAACATTGTAATCGGAAGGAAGGAAATTACTGGAAGAAGAGAATATTCTACACAACATAAAATTAAATGGGCAAAGCAAAATGTCAGGGCTCAAATTAGCAATGACTTCACAGCTTCCGAAGGATCTAAAACAAGGAAAGATCTCTGAACTAAGTGCAACAATGAAATACTGAGAGAAAAGAAGAAGAATGCTTCCAATAAGATATATAGTATATCAGAATTTGCATTTAAGTAAGCTTTCCTCTTCCCAGTTTGCGACTAACAACTAACACCCCCCCCTTCCCCCACAATTAAATAATCTATAGTATATTAAAAGCACAAAGGCCTTTAGCGAAATGTCGTTCGCCTTTTTTTACCGCTAGATTTCACATTGGACATAAGTGTTACTTAATTATTTTCCTAATATTCAGGACTCTGAAATCAACTAAAAATTTGATTATCAAATTTTTCCTTATTTGAATATATAGAAACCACTAATTAAGAATTTAATCCTTTACTTGTACAAATTTTGCTTTTATAAATTCTTCCTTATTTGAACTGCATAGGAAATCATAATTTTTATAAAATTAAATCAATTAGGTAACTAGGATCCTTCAACAACAGAGTTTGCTTCTTGCAAACTTTTTTTCTTCCGAAAACACTTCAAACTCTATCACTAATATTTAGGAACACAATTTGCTTCCTTCTTGAGGAATGATAGGAGTCCTCTTTTAGCCAATAATAACAATAATAATAGGAGTGCTAATCTTAAGAACAAGCGGTTCCAGAAGAAATTCTAATGGACGTTGCAACATGTCGTTACGGATTTGCTCACCTATTCCCACCATGATATCAACCAAGGTGGACAAGAATATACCAAGTTGTTTCAGAAAATTTTACATTTTATAGATAATTATAGATTATGTTAAAAACAGAATAGTTATAGAAATAATACAAATGACTCTAGTTAATGGATTGAGCTTTCCTAGTTCAATGGCCAAGCATGTTAGTAGTTTACTATGCGTCAGAAGTTTGAATCTGCATAGTGCCGGATTTTTGAATTTTTTTTCGCTTCTGATCAAGTGACTCTCCCTTTATTTGCTAAACTCCAATTTAGAGTAAGGCTCGATGTGGAAACTACTTACTTGAAAAAGAACATATGTACCAGCCAACCATCCATACAACTTACATATTAACTTGAAAGAAATATTTGATATGTTGAATAGGTTCACTAAACCACTTGAAAGAAAAAATAACTCGTGCAATCTATATTTCTAGGAAAGTTGCATAGTAACTTTGAAGGCTTTATATGAATCCACCGCAAGTCAAGGGACCAGGTCCTTTGACTAAGTGCGACTACTAGGAGTGAAAGCAAATAATAAGAAAACCAAATACAATGGTACACATGATATTTTACGTGGAAACTTCCTTGCTCACAGGAGCAAGACCATGACCTACCACGTAAGCTTTTCACCAACAACAGTCCACTAAAACAAGAGCGATGTTTGATTATAGACTCCAGTAATCCTAAGGTTAACTCCTTAACCCCATCCCTTTGTAATAGGAATACCCTGAGCCAACTCCAATGCACCAATTGCAGCCTATAGTCAACTACACCTAGCTGATACCACACGGCTAAAACTAGCCCAAACTATCAACTAACTCTAGCTGATACAACCAAGGCTAACTGTAGCACACACCTCAAATCTACAAGCTAAGACATAAAATAGAATACCTACACAAGCTTCTCAAAATGAGGAGTAGGTTTACAATGAAGAAAAAAATACAAAAACTCAACATCCTATACCTAAGCACATATCCAATTCTAGCAAACTGGTCCCTTGGTTGTTGAAGCTTTGTTTTGATAAACCTTGATGTATGTAGAGAGAATATGGATATTTTGATTTTGAAAAACTTAGTTTTTCGTCCCATATAATGATGTATATATATGGAGAAAATAGGAGGGAAAACCTTGATTGTTTCTCATTAGTCAAGAAAGGGCAGTTTTTTTGCAGCTCAGTCACAGTTGGCAGTATCTTTATAGCTGTGGACTATTGTGAGAGTTGACTCATATGGATCGACTTGATATATGTACCTGCTCCTTCATCTGGTCCCTTTGAAAAAAGATCCCTCTGAGAGATAGCCCATCTGGAATGATCAATCATATAACTTGTTCCCTTGTTACCCCTGAGATCTTGATTCCCATGTTTCCCCTGAGTTTGATGTGGTACGTGTCTAGTCCCTCATATGGTCCCTTAGTAGGTTTGTCAAATTATCAAAACAAATCATAGTACAATAGTAACTATGCATCGTCAATTTCCTCCTTTTTGATGATGACATACAGATGAAGCAAGTTCCTCTTGAGAACCAGATTCTCATACAGTTGACTCTAAGAAACGGATCAGATTCTTTAGGCAACATATCTGGTCCCTTAATAGGTTTGTCAAATCATCAAAATAAAGTATAATACTATAATGTATATCTTTCATTAAATTTCCCCTTTTGATGATGACAAACAAATAAATCAAGTTTTCCTTAAAGACTAGATTTCCCAAAAGAATATCTGCACACACTCAACTTTATGAACCAGTTCCAGTTCCCTACTGCAGTGCTACCAAATACTAGTTGTCCACGTATTCATGCATTTCTGTTACCTGGTCCTCTCATGAGTTTGTTAATCATCAAAACCACATATATATCAATTTTTCCCTTTTTAATGATGACAAATACTTTCTGTATTTACCAAGAAAAATATCATATCAAGTCATATCAAGTCAACTCCAATTCTCCCTATAACCAATGATCAGTTCCCCCTATCACATTATTCCCCCTGTCACCAGTTTCTCTTACAAGTTCCCTTTATCACCATTTTCCCCCTGTTATTACTATTCTCCCTATCACTATTATTCCACCTTTCACAAAGATCTTTCCCCTTTTGGCATCATTAGAAAGAATAAATAGTAAACCAAGTAAAAGAGAGAATCAACACTTGTTAACACATATCCACTGGGAAAATAATAACATTAGCAAAAGGAATAGAAAAGATTAAGAGATATAGGCAATAGCAAGACATTTGCACTGTGTTCTATTAATATCACAAAAAGCATACATAAAAGGAGAGAACTGTTAACTTGCCACATAGGGTCTAAGATAAATATTAGGCAAAAGATAGAGAATAGGAACACATATTGGGAAAGAGTACAAGATAAGAATTGATTCAGGAGGAGCCAAATAGAATCTTGAGCATCAAGTTCATAAGGGCATTGGCATCTTCATGAGCTTGGAGAAGCTTTTGGGTCAGGTCCCCAACTTTGATTTTGAAATTAAGAAACTTTAGATTTGAGAAGTTCATTCTCCTGATAAAGAGTCATCATGGCACCTGGTCCCTTGTCGAAATTGGAGGAAACTTGCATGCAATTTAGCAATTTTTGGATCAAACACCCTGCCACAGAGCTCTTTTTTTTCTTTTTCAGAATTACTTGACATTCTTCATGAGTGAACTCCTTTTGCAGGAACTTTCTTCTTTGATGACTCAGTAAGAGAGACAGGTCCCTCATCAATTAAAATATTAGCATCCCTCTTTCTTTTGGATCTGAACTTCCTTTCTTTTCTTTATTTCTCAACAATGGACCTCTTAGACTGGAGACCCACATTTTTGAGAGGCTGAAGTAGTGGCATCAACAACACAAATGTCACTCATTCTAATGTCACCTCTTGCCATTGATATAAAGCATTGAGCTACTAACTACTCTCCCATAGCCAGAATATTTGATGACTTCCCTCTTTCCTCCACCAAACTTCCTTCAAATAACTGTCTATCAGGACCCTCTGATATCACTATGTCATATTCCACCCCTTCTCTTTCTCTAGATAAAGTAGAGGAACCAGGTTCATTAGTGTGTGCAGTCTCCTACACGATATTTACATCCTCCCTTTCTTGTGTAATTTTAATAAACTCCATTAGACTTTGTTGATAGACCTGACCCTGATTTTGAACCTTATAATTTTCATCAAAACCCTTGCTCCAAACAGTATCATCAAATAAGTCTTAGGAGGGTCCAAAGTTCTTAGAGGGTTGTTAAGTAAGAAGAGTAGGGTTTGGGAGTGGAGAGTTTAGAAATAACTATTAGACTATGGGTTTTGAAGAATTTTAGGTTGTTCTTTTAAAATGAAGGAACACCATGAAATATGCCTTTAAAAAGAGAGAAATCAATGTGCCATGTAAAGTAAAGGAGATGGCGATTGAGTTTAATAAAATGAAAGTGTTACAGAAGAGCGAGAAAAAAAAGAATATATATGGTATTTTAAGAAAATCTCAAAGCTTTTATTAGTCCAGTTAGTGGTACTAACCTGTAAAGAGAAACCTGGTCCCTCTTCTGAACTTTTGAGCACATACTTTAAACTTCCAAGATGATCTCCACTTCATGTTTTCTCCTATCTTTCCATGCATGCATACTTACAACGATATAGATCTATGTTATACATAGTCAATAAACCCTTAACTAGATACCTAGAGTCTGATCATAGCCAATAGAGAGAGATTTTGATGAAAGGGGGATCAGTTCATCTTTATCAATCTTCACCCTAAATCTCAGTTTCTAAGGGATCTTGAGCTGGATCAGGTCCTTTGGAGTCAATTGTCAAACCTAGATACCTACAGTCTGATCATAGCCACTAGAGAGAGATTTTGATGAAGGAGGGATCAGTTCATCTTTATCAATCTTCCTCCTGAATCTCAGTTTCTACGGGACCTTGAGCTGGATTAGGTCCTTTGGAGTCAGCTGTCAAATCTTTCTCTACATCTAATTAAATCTGATCAGCTACATTTCCTTCATCAAATGTATCTTTTTAAATCTGCAATAATTCTTCTAGCTTGACTTCTTCAGATTCAACAACCCATAGGGGATCCTCTACAGTAGGCACCTGATCAAGCATCTACTTTTTTAAGGAGGACCTGTCTTGCTTCCCTTTTACACAAGAATTACATATCTTGTCATCTGAAAACTTCACCTTAGGAAAACTACGGACCGTTCCTTTGAGATCAACTTGTTCATTAGTGAGGATTGGCATGCCCTAACATTTTGTGCCACAAACTAGCATCATCATCCAATGTAATAATACGCCTTTTTTTAGGCTGAGCAAGAGATCTTCCAGTTCTTCCAACACCAAGAATATAGCCTTTCTTTCAATTTCCAAAAGAGACACTTCCCCCTGATAATCTTTGAGCAAAAGAAAATCTTTCATTCTTCTAGTCATGTGCTCTGAGAAACCACTATCCATAAAACAAATTTTGTTGCCTCCTCTCACTCTTCCCTGCACGATCAATTGTTAGATTTGGAAACCAAACAAGTTTAGGTCCCATAAGGGTGAAAGAGGATGGATGAGATTTCTTTTTGTCCATGCTGGTAACTTGGTCTTTTTAGGCTGAAGATCAGATATAATTCCTATACTTCATAGTAACAGATACTTTAGCTGGATATAGGGTTTTTTTTATGGACGAGGGAACATGTCCTTTTAAGTTCCCTCGTGTTTGAACATATTTTTTATGCTGCTTCTTAGCTGAGATTCTTGCATTATAGGCATCCTCATAATGACCATTTTGACCATAGTAAATGCACAACCAATTATTAGGATTTGACACAATTTGCTATAAGGGTTGTAAGGAGCACTTTTCCTTCTAAAACCCAAATCATCAATAGTGCTTGACCTTATTTTAGTATAATGAGCTAGGGTTTCTCAGGCGGTTGTATGCCCAAGTTACTTTTCAAAGTCAGTCTTGATCCTGACTAGGTCCTCTCCAGTTCCCTATTTCTTTTAAGAGAGGCAGTCAGATCCAGTTCATACTAATTCAATTTGGCTTTAAGTTCAAATTGTAACTTACTTACTTCTATTTTTCCCCTAGTACTATTGTGAGAGTGATCTTTTAGCTTTTCATTTTCAACAAAGATGGAGGGAACCTTTTCTTCAAGTTCAAATATCTTCTTGGACCAGTTAGATTTTCCAACTTCAACATCAGTAAGAATCTTAGTTAAAGATTTCTTCTCCTTGATCAGCTCATAATACGCATCTAGCAGAACTCTAGAAAGGACCCTCAAATCTTTCCTAGAGTAATCTTGAAGACTTTTTTATACATCAAGAAAACTCACCTCATCTTCATCTTCATTATCTGAGTCAGCCATAAAGGCAACTAGATAGTCAAAAGTTGATGACTTATCCTAAACCACCATCATAGAAGTATCCTCTGCTTCTCCTTCACATCTTTTGAATTTATCAGGGACCCGATACTTCTTTCTTCCCTTCTCTACATTGTTCTTGATATAACATTTGTATTCGATCTTGTGAAGTGGACAATCTTTGATAAAATTTCCAGGCTTCCCGCACTTGTGGAAACAATTATTTTTATTTGTGAACCTACTTTTGTTTCCCTTTTTGGGAAAAACTTCATCTTTTCTTACCATTTTCAGTGGAGTAGAAATTAGAAATGATCCTTTCTAGGTGTTAACCTTTTAGAAAGAACCTGGTTTGATACCAATTGAAGGCTATATATGAATCCACCACAAGTCAAGGGACCAGGTCCTGTCCTTTGACTAAGTGCGACTACTAGTAGTGAAGGCAAATAACAAGAACAACAAGCAGCACGGCATACACGATATTTTATGTAGAAACCTCCTTACTCAATGGAGTAAAACCACGACCTACCTCGTATACTTTTCACCACAACAATCCACTAAAACAAGAGCAATATTTGATTACAAACTCCAATAATCCTAAGGTTAACTCCTTCACCCGCATCCCTTTTTAATAAAAAAGACTTGAGCTAATGCTACAATATACCTATTGCAGCCTACAGTCAACTATACCCAACTAACACCACACTGCTAATACTAGCCCAAACTATCAACTAACTTTGGCTGATACAACCAAGGATAACTCTAGCCCACACCTCAAATCTATAAGATAAGAGATAAAATAGAATACCTACATAAGCTTCTCAAAATGAGGAGTAGGTTTTACAATGACGAGCAAAAGACAAAGACTCAACAACCTAGACCTACGCACATATTCAATTCTAGAAAACTGGTCCCTTGGTTGTTGAAGCTTTGTCTTGTTGAATAACTTGAAGCTTTGCAGAGCGAATATGGATATTTTGATTTTAAAAAACTTACGTTTTCCTCCCATATAATGATGTATATATATGGAGAAAATAGGAGGGAAAACCTTGAGTGTTTCTCATTGGTCGAGAAAAGGAAACAAGCAGCTTTTCTACAGCTCTGTCACAGTTGGCAGCATCTTTACAGTTGTGGACTGCTGCGAGAGTTGACTCGTATGGATCGGCCTGGTGCACGTACCTGGTCCTTCATCTGGTCCTCATGAAATAAGATCCCTATGAAAGATAGTTTATCTTGAATGATCAATCATACAACTTGTTCGCTTGTTACCCCTGAGATATTAATTCCCATGTTCCCCCTTGAGATCAGTCTGGTGCGTGTCTTATCCCTCATCTTTTCCCTCGGCAGGTTTGTGAAATCATCAAAACAAAACATAGTACCGTAGTAACTGTGCATCATCAAACTTACATGAGTTATGCTCTATTAAATATGATTTGAATAATTTTTTCACTAATTAATAATAATTTATTTATTTGTTTAAATATTGACCCTGCTACAAAATAACTTGCATATACCACTGGTATCAACAATAACATATGTCATTAGCTAAAGGAGAGATTATAGATAATTCGGTTTAAAATCCAAATTTCTACATGAAACAAACGATGGAACTTACAAAAAACATGAAAATCAAAAGTTCAAACAAGAAATTTAAGTTAACATGATGATTCTTTCAGGTTCTTTAGTTTTCATTCATCTAATCTTTTCTTCATTTTTGGATTGAGAGCAAAGACTTCAAGAGCATAATACGTTTTACTTTAATTATGTTAAATTTACCTTAAGTTTAAGTAAATTATTTTAATACGTACTTTAGTTATAATTGTAAATATTTTGCTTAATAATTTATAATTATTATCCTCCACTGATAGTAGTTTGGTGAATGTTATTTTGGTGTTAATAATTTTTAATGTGGAAGCTTACTGGGGACTGTTCTTTCAGCTTTATTCCTTTGTTTCAATGTCTAAGAAGATTTCTTTCAGTTGCTTCAGTTAGGTCAAGTTCTCTTACATCATTTGTGTGTTCTGTGTCTGTTGAAAGTGTTTTCTTGTGTGTGTCATTATATTAATTAATTAATTATCGTTTGTTGAATGTTTTGCTTCTGGGATTGAATTTGACTGCTGTGGTGAACTTTAATTTCGTACCGGAGGTGTGTTGGATTATTTTCATTTTACCCATGGCTTTTAATCACTTGAATCAATTTAAAGTCTTTAAACAGTTTTTTTTCCACCAAAAAATATCTTTAACACTTGCAGAATTAAGTAGTATGGTAATAAAATATAGATAAAATATCAATATTAGAATTAAGTTATTATAAACGACAATAAATGTGATATTATAATTTTTGTATCCTAAAATAGAACATTTGCTATTAAGAAGGTGCATTTTGAATCCATATTAGATAAGATAAGAAAGTAATATTACTTCTGAATTCAGCTTTTATTCTGTATGTTCGAATTTAATAATATTTTTTTTGTGTGGAGAAATTTACACCGTTGACAATAAGCAAATTGATGAGGATATCCCACATGGAATTGGAACGGGGTGGTTAAATGGAGGCTCACAATAGGTTACTATGCAATAAGAATGTTCCATGAAGGCTTGAAGGAAAATTCTACAGAATGGTGGTTCGACTAACTATGTATGGGGCAAAGTGTTATCCAGGAAAGAACACTCACGTTCAGAAGATGAATGTAATGGAGATAAGGATGCTTATATGGATGTGTGGTCATACTAGGAGAGATATTATTAGAAATAAAGTTAACGAGACAAGATGAAAGTGGACTCCGTGGCGGACAAAATGAAGGAAACAAGGTTGAGATTGCACATGCATGTGAAGAGGAGGTGCGCAAATGCTCGCTCATAATAAGGTGTAAACAGTTGGCTATAATAGAATTTAGAAGGAGCAGAGTTAGGCCGAAGAAGAACTAGAGGAGGCAATTAGACAACACATGACACAACTTCAGCTTAGTGAGGGCATGACCCTAGATAGGAAGGTATGGGGGGAGGATTCAGTGGAAGGTTAGTCGATAGCCGAGAGTTGTCGCATATCACATAGGAGAGATAGGGTTAGCCTCCCCTCCTTATTCTTAATTATATTTAGGAATCACATATTTTCTTTGTTATTCAGTGTTTATTACTTTCTGTTGCTCTATTTGCTTTATATCCTTTTTTTGCTCTCTTATTTTCTCATCATCGTGCTTCAAATTCATTTATGTTGAGCTATCGGAAACAACCTCTCTACCTCATAAAGGTAGGTATAAGGTCTTCTTGTGAGATTGCACTAGGTATGATATGCAAATATTGTGGCAGGGAACATGGTCGATCTGACTGCAGATACATAAACTACTTGAATAGAGGTTATGGACCCTTCTTTGATAGAAGTAATTATTTATTGTAAATAACCCATTTCGATACGTAGGGCCGGTTGATAACCCAAAACGGAAGGCATTCTACCCAATAAGGCCAAAACGGAAGGTATTCTACCCAATAAGGCTGATAATTCAGATCCTGCTTGGATGAAATGAAAGATATTGTCAATAAATAGAAGTACGTCTTTCTCATTAACATCTCAAATATATTCCACTGTAGTTAGGGTAGTCAAACCAACTCCCACACGAGCTCTCAATGGTTCATTCATTTGACCGTAAACTAGTGCCACTTTTTGATTCTGCAATATTTTCTTCATTATAACTCCAGATTCTTTCAATTTCCATGTAATGATCATTTCCTTCCCAAGTACGTTCACCCACTGTGCCAAATAGTGGTGCACCTCCATGAGTTGGTTTCTGTTGATAATAAGCAATTATATAATCATTCTAAGATAGTACTTTCCAATTCAGGAAAAAATTGTAATATAGTTTTAATGTTTATAATTATTATGATTAATATGTTTTTTTCTATAATTAAAATCAGGAAGCTCCTTAGCGAAATGTCATTTGCCTTTTCTTGTCCATTAAAAATAAATTTCACACCAGACAAAACAACTGTTTAATTATTTCCTAACTAGTAAAATTACCAGCGCTTCGTGCGGGTATGAAAAACCATTGCATTTATGACATAGTACACTTTCATAAATTTTGTCAAAGTTAAGCAAATGGATATGGAGAAAATCTATGAGTCATTAAAACTACAACAATATATATCTTACACATAAAATTCCATCGTAACAAACGCTAATACTGAAAAAGAAAATGATAATAACATCTTATCATTCATCCTTTAATCAATCATCTTCAATTTTATTTTATAATTTACCCTTCTGCTTCCAGGAAGTGTTACTATTTGGAATTTTTAGGCGAACCAAATAACCAACGTGTGAGCAAATAAACTATCGTGTAGTAATCTATGTCTTGAGATTAAAGAAGCTTCACTCCAGTCATGTTCTTCTATAGGCAGTCCAACACAACATCCTTGAAGCCATGTCAAAATTTTGTTACTTCTTGTCTTCAAGCCAAGGTTCACTTAGCACCTCAAGGTAAGATAAGGTTTTTAAGGTCTTTATGTCCTTGCCATAGGCATACCAAATTTGAATTTTCTTCAAGAGATGTCCATATAGATCTTTCAAGGAATTCTTTGTTGCACCTTCAGCAATTCCAGTAGCAAAAACTCATGTGAATACTCAGTAAGCATATACTCGAGATTTCAATTCAGAGGTCTAACAAATGACATTTGCCTTCAATGTATATTATACCACCCCTAGATAAACAAAAATCAACACAAATCAACGTAGAGAAAAGTTAGATAATCGAGAAACGATGCAAGTATACGAAGGACTAAAGGAAGAACATTGATATTTCCAAAATAAGAAAGAAAAATCGGTACATTGCGATTTTCTTGACTGAAACTTTGTTATTTGTGTTTTGTGCAATGCCTATGTAGTGAGGACTATTGGCTTCTAACATTCATGTCTAGACTAAAAAGGTCAGATACTAATAACCACAACCTCTCATTATACCTGTAATAGGCTTCTTATCATTCGAAAGCTGATGTAAATAATTGCTAGCTACATCAATGGACATGTGATCCCGAAGACTGCAGTAGCGAAGTCATATAGATGAGTAAAAATATCTGGCCTATAAATAAATTAGATCAATCTCTATCAGAAATCGAACTCAAAAAAGCAACAAAAGCGAGTATATATAGAGCTCAGATCTCAAAAATATTAAGAAAAACAGTCAGAAATTTATCACTCATTAACTCAACAACTAAAGGTTAGAAAAATCAGATCAAAGAAAACAAAAAACGAATACATTTTTTCCAGAATGTGTAAAGGTGTAACACCCCGTACCTTCCCAACCCTACTTGACGACGTTGAACAATGGTTACTCAAGTGTTGAGAGTCAAAATATTGATGAGATAATTGATATTGGGCCTAGTACATGGGATTAGACCTTTGTAGGAAGTGAAACACCCGTATGTTGTCGAACCTATACGACTACGTGCACACTTATGGAATTAGTTAAACATGAGAGATTTGATGAATTAGACATTAATTTGTTGGGTATTAATGAGTCATGAACCATTGGTCCAAATGAGGCCCAATACAAGAGCAAAAGACTTGGCCCAATGGGGCAAAACATGATCCAATCTTCCATTTGACTAATCAACCATGCATTTAATGCCAAGAGATGGATAAGAGTGACTTGAGGGACCTATATATATATATAAGGAATTATACACAAAATTTGGTGGGCTAAAGAAGTCTTACACCATTGGGCCCTTAATGAAGCCCAAAGTTAACAAGAAGACAGGGCCCAACATGGAAATTTGACCCATTCTCCCAATATTTGTCCATTTGACCAAGCCACCATGCATTAAATTGGATAAGAATGACCATTTAATACCATATAAAGCAATATAAAAATCATATTTATTCAACAACAATACACATGCCTTTTTCTAGAATTCTCTCAAGCATTTCTCTCTCACACAAACCCTAAGTCATTCCTTTGGCCAAGATCATCTTTGTACAAGGCTTGGTAAGTGCTTATTATGATGATTTAATATATTTTATGCATGAGAGATGGTGTATAATATGTTGGTTAGGTTGGTGAAGTATTGAGAAGTGCCCAATGTGTGAAATGTTATATGTTTGCTAAATCGGAGGATGGCTTGTCTTGTAAACTTGACTAAGCACTTGTGGTTTTGAAGAAAGTGAACTTGGTGGAGTAAATATTGCAATGTGAGATGTGATTATAGTATTTCCTTGTTTTTTCATGGTGTATAATGTTTGGAATTTCTATGGTGAGATTAGTTATGGTTTTGGTGACGTATTGACCGTAAAGTGTCATTTTGGTGATGTTTTTGTGTGTTGTGAGAACATGGATGGTTGTTGGAATGTAATATGATCAAAAATATGTTAAAATAAGTTTGGTTATGATCATGGACCATTCATTGCATGAAAAGACCCAAAAGAGACCCTTTTTGACCGAAACGGGCACCCGCCTTCGCAGACGAAGCACCTGCGGGCGCAGGTGCCTCTGGCTACTTCCAAAGGTCACCTGCGGGCGCAGGTAGCTTAGCATATCGGCCCAAAAATCATCCCAGAACTCCGAATTGCTTGTTTTTGCATCCCTTTGGCCCCCCGAAACCCCTATACCCTTCATGGATGTAATTATTAACTTGTGATGTCATTTTAATGACCTTAAAGTGTCGTATGAAGGAATTTTGGATTGTATTAAATGTGGATGGTTGTTCATATGTTGTTATGAGGCAAATTGATAAGCGTAAATGTGACAGAATGGAAATGAGAAGGCATAAGGGGTAAGTGTGATGCGAAATGCTAATGCTGTATGAAATCTTGGTCAATGAGTGGAATGTTATGGTAGTGTTGGCATGTTGATGCGATAAATGACATTTTAAGAAGGCGAAATGACGTTCTAAAGTAACTATGTGATTCATGGTCATCTTGTGCACTTGTAAGGTAGTTGGTTGCTAATATAAGCTTCGTTATCTACTTGTGATGTAGAGTGAGGCATAGGGAAAGAGGTGGACTATTGTATTTCCATATAATCTTGTGTATGCATAGTGAGACGCAAAGGTATGTAAGGTTACTCTTCTATATCTTTTTGCAACATATGGTGTTCACATTGTCATAGTACTTATTCGATTCCGAAATACTCTAAGGTATTCCGTATTCGAGAGTTGGCTAGAGTTACTCATATGTTCCTTATTCATTGGTCAATGGTGAATCATATGACTCACGTTCATTGGTTAACTTATGTTCATTGATTGACTCATGTCCATTTGTTGACACACGTTCATTGGCTAATGTGTCAAGAGTTCCAAATGTTGTAAGGTATTGCATCTCCGGTTGTTGAACAGTTGATATCCACATGTGTCTTATTTAGTGCTTATTGTCCTAAGGTTTCAAAAGTGTTCTATTCCAAAGGGGTTCTATAGTATTCCAACTAAGGTTGGTATATATTGTTATTCATATGTGTTTTACTCCTAGACAAATCATGACCCACTTAGTTCTTATTTATGGACGCAAGTTCTTAAGTTGTCATATGTTGTAAAGTCTAAGAGAACTATCTCAACAAGAGTAATGAGGTAAAGAGGGCTTGTTTAGTTTGAATAGCATTATTCAAATCATGTCATGATCCAAAGTTCCAATAGAGTTATACACATGTCTCATATTCATTAGTAAGGTTCCAAAAATCCAATGAGGTTATGTTCCAAGGTTTCAATAGTGGTTACACTCATGTATCTTGTTCTTTGATCATTGTCCCAATGGTTCCAACAGTGTTATGTTTCCATGAAGACTATGTTTCCAATAATGCTTATTCACATGTTTCTCACTCATTGAGTATTGATCCAAACCTTCAAAGAAAGTTGTGACTATCATTGTATTAATCTCTTATAAGCAAAAGTACCAATCTCTCACAAGTTAAAGTATCAATCTCATAAGAGTAATAAGAGAGGTGATGTGCAGGTTAATATAATTATTCCTTATAAGTGAAGGAATCAATTTCTCATAAGTAAAGGTGTGAATCTCTCAAAATTAAAGGAAGAAAGTAATGAGAACCGGGATGACTCAAAGGGGCACATAAGCCTAGCTCTAGCGGACCCTAATACTACCCACAATAAAGTGGATGCCCACCAAGAGTGGATGACTACCCACAATAAAGTGGATGCCCACCAAAGAGTGGATGATGACCCACAATAAAGTGGATGCCCACCAAGAGTGGATGACTACCCACAATAAAGTGGATGCCCACCAAGAGTGGATGACTACCCACAATAAAGTGGATGCCCACCAAGAGTGGATGACTACCCACAATAAGATGCCCACCAAAAGGTGGACAATCATAACAACCCACCAATAAGGTGGATGACTAATAAAGATGACGAATGTCAGTAAGAATATAATAAACGTAATATACATAGTTCCACGCATACATAAAGAGAGTTTATTCACGTTCATTACTCCTTTATATTGATTCCATTATTGTTGTTGTTCTATATGATGATTTCTTATGAGCCTTGCATACTCAGTACATTCTTCGTACTGACCCCCTCGGGGGACTTACCTTACATGTTGCAGGTGCAGGCATTAGTAGACCTCCTCAGTAGACTGTGGATCATTTGCAGAGTTTTGGTGAGCTCTACTTGGTTCGGAGTATTCTGGGTCATAGTTGTGTATTTGTTTTACTATTGTATAAAGCGGGGACTTGTCCCGACTTTAAGTTGGTCTTGTATTTGCATCTATTAGAGTCTTTGTAGACATATGTGGGTATATGGATGTAAGACGTATGTTCATTTTGATTTGATGGCCCTAACGGCCAAGTTTCCTAATATATATATAACATATGTTTCCATGTTCATGTTTTACGCGTAGTTGCATGGGGAATAATACGATTCACACGAGCATATGCATACGAAGGTTCATGAGCAAAGATTGGTTCTCTCGGGCCATATCAGCTTCGGGTGCCATCACACCTCGTTGGAAATCGGGGCGTGACAAAAGGACAAAGAGAAATTTTACAAGTCGGGATGCAAATGCCAAAAGGGAGGGGAGAATCGAACCCCTCATGAAAGTCGTTGAGAATCATCATAGCTTTCTATCTCTTCCTGTTTCCCTATACTTTCTGGGATCTTCTCTAATCGTTTTTCTCCTCTACAGTCTTAGGTTGAAGATTTTTGCTTTAGCTTTAAACCAAAAGTCATGTGTTATATAATTACCAACAAACGTATATGTGGAATATAATTAATAGCCAAGTCTGACTGTCTTTCTGATGATCGACAATAGGAAAAAAGAAAATTATACTATTTATTATCAAAGTGGTTGGTAAGTATTGGTACGCAACATTTCCTTAATTTTTAAGGGTGAGAATCATGTTCTTACCCTTAAACTAAAGTATAGAATTTATCATGAAACTGTTTAAGCATCTAATTATTATAAGTACCTTGACAAAACCAAAAAGAAACACTCTCTCATTCTTAAATTATTGTTGCTAGGACTGTCCAAACTCCCAAGAGACTCCAACTTATTGTGTGGTAACAGGAATGGAGGGGTGGAAAAGCCGCCTATGTGGCACAACTACAACACATTGCTATTTATCCTTTGCTTTTTTTATAGAAATTAGGCAATTATTATTCAGTAAAACCCAATTTCCTCAGACACAAAAGAAATCTACTTAAACAGCTCTTTTCCGGTGCAGATGAGTAAATAGATATTTTCTCTTCCAGTTGTTGCTCGGGGGAAAGAAGTTTCATTTGCTTTGATAGTCTCGTACATATTATAAAGAAGAAAATATATTACCGTTCAGTTCATGTGATGAACCAAACGTCGTTAAGTCTCGAATTCTGTGAAGACAATCTAAAACGACACTTCACCAAAGGGCACAACCAAATCCCTATTCTATCTCTCTCTCAACTCTTCATCCTAGTCAACCTTTTCCTCGATTGAAGTTGATAAATACTGAAATTGAATAATTACATCTCTAACACTCTCCATGTTCTTCTTCTCTTTGCAATAAACCCCTCCAAATATCCTAGGTGATTGACTTTCCCTTTCTCACTCAAAATCATTGAAACTTTCACACTGAATACCACAATACTTAACCATTTTTTAATCATAATTTTTAGACTAAACTTCACCATTTTCTCATTTAATGTTTAGACTTTGCCTAATTCATATACTTTGTGGTTTAATTATTTTTTGTACGCTTATCTTCATCATTTTCTTGCTTCGAATCTCCTCCTTCTGTCATCAATCAATTTTTGATGTACGTTTAAAATATTGTTCTTTCCTTCATTAGATGGATATTTCTAGAGCTTTGAAAATCCGCATTATGCCTGCAATATGAAGCTATATTGGAGAGCATCATACCTGGATGGTCGATGGGGATTGCGGCCGGCGTTTTGCAAAACCTAAAAGTATGCAATTTTCTATCTATATTGCAGATTGTTTTTACAGTTGGTTGTGCAGATTGTAGTGAATGCTTATTCATTTGTAAGCATCCCCAACCTCTATTACCTTCGGGGGTTTCTTCAAGCAGCCTTTCACGTTCTCTTTCACGGCTTACAATATCCCACCATACCCTGAAACTTTTCTATATCAGAAATTGGCATGTTATTTTCCTAAAAACTCAAATCCTTCAAGTTGAAGAATGTAATTTTTTATATTCCTTCAAAGATTAAATCAATATCATAAATGAACTACAAATAACAGAAAGATGCAATTATGATTCTACATAAAACCTAAATCAAGTGGGAAATCGAGAATATAAAATACTCCTAAAATACACTAAACATTGAAAACCAACTTAAATTCAAAATAAGGGTGGAGAAGATTTACCTCGGTAGCGAGGAACAAATTTGGACAGAATTCCTAACCAAGGAGAGTAGGCCCTGTAGTGGATAGTAATTCCTTAAAAAATCAATGTTACAGCCAAGTTTCCTCCATTGATGTAAAATGGATTGAAAAAAATTTCTTTCCGATCAACAATCCACAAAAAGTATGATGTATAGACTTATTTCAATCCTTTTCGAGATGAGTTTGAGATTTGAGAAAGGAGGGGAAGAAGGCGAGCCATTGTGATAGAAATTTGAAGAAGAGACGTCATTAGTAGGATTAATTAATAAACGTGTTTTTTGATTTGTTTACGAAGAGGTGCGAAGGACGCAATTGTTCGGTCTTTTAATTTCTTTTTTTTTTCAAAAAAATAGATAAATAGGAAAATAAGGGGAAAAAACTAAGAGAAAAGATAAATATAAATCCTGCATTATTAGGGCGCCATGTAGGCGGGTCTATGTCCCTCTTTTATATATATATATATAGATATGTAGTACTTCAAAATCAACTAAGAATGCTTAATAAATATTTCTTAATTTGAACAACTATTTAAGAAGTCTTTAACTTTTTCTAAAAAATGTAGGAAGTCTTAACTTTAATACAACAACAAACCCAGTATATTCCCACAAAGTGGGGTCTGGGGAGGATAAGTGTATGCAGTCCATACCACTACCTCAGGGTGAGATAGAGAAGTTGTATCCGATAGACCCCCGGCACAAGATAAAAACTGAAGTCTTAACTTTAATATCAATTGAAAACTTACCTTATATAAACTTCTTTCCTACTCAATCAACATTTTTTAAAACTTGGGAACTTTGTATTGTCGAGGTGCGTGCACGTTGTTGGGACACCGAGGTTATCAAAAATAAAAAGAGGATTGTAAACTATGCGAGGAATTCGAACCACCACCACCACCACCACCACCCCACCCTCCACCCCCACATAAAAATATCTAAGAGGTATCATATATTGCAAATCCTATTGTAACTTATTTTATTGTTCCATCCATTTCCAACTACAAATATATTAACTTAGAGAGTTTGGCATTACCCACTAAACTTGGAAACACTCAGAAATACGCAGCAACCTCATTTGTGGCAACACAATGAAAAAATGAATTATTTACATTTTCCAGCTCCTTATTCATGTAACATAAGTTAAATATTATGAGGCCTTCTTAAATTATCTATATGTTAAACAACACTCCTGAACTTCTTTCCAATCAAACCATACAATTGTAAGAGGAGTTCTAGTTCTCCATGCCAGCTGCTTTCTACAGTCTCTTAGCTTGATAGGACATTATTTAAGCACGTCTCACCAAGAACGTGCATTTGCAATCGAATTTTTATCTACAAGAGTAATTTCCCCACCAAGTGACACCTCCGATCTACAAATTGGATTTTGATCGAACCATCCGACTTCCAGTCTAACAATTTGTTCCACATTAATTACTCCAAAAATTACTATTCATGTTTTATGGACAAAGGTTCTCTGCAGGATGGTGAATGAACTTATGGAGTTATCACGACCCAAAGGTCGAGGTCATGATGGCACCTACCTCAGACTAGCCTTAGTAGGTAAGCCAAATCCTACACAAGAAAGGACAATCAAAATATAAAAGAAAACCCATATATGCGAGATTCTAGAACGGAGTCAAGCCATAATATATAAATAACATAAACTTCTAAAAAAATACATAAATCCCAAAATACTGGTGTCATAAGTGGAAAGAGCATCTAATACAAAGTTTGGAATCTGAAATACAAGAGTCTGTCTCAAACATAAGTAAAGACATGATAAAATAGGAGGAGGTCCAGAATCATCCCCGAATTCTGTAGCACACCAGTACCTCTAAAATCCAGCTACCACAGCCGAGATCAGCCACCGCGGGTCACACTCGAACTGGGATCTGCACCGAAAGGGTACAGAAGTAGGAGTGAGTATGGTCCATGTAACACCCCGTACCTTCCCAACCCTACTTTATGATGTTGAATAATGGTTGCTTAGGTGTCGAGAGATATAAGTATGTATTTGGTAATGCTAACGACGAGAAAATTTGAAATTTGGCCACGTACATGCAATTAGACTTTCATAGGAAGGGTTTTGTGATTTCCTGGAGCATTTGTGTAATACCCCGTACACATTATAACCTCATTTGGTGACTTGGAGTCATGTTTACTTTATGATTAAGATCACTAAGTAAGTATTTTGTATTGTTTTGATAAGGTATTGGACGATATGCAAGTATTGAAGAAGCAGCCGAAAAATTCAGCAAGGTGCTGAAACTTGCGCCACTACCCTATTTCAAGGGATGTGGCGCAATCCACTGATTCAGAGAGGGTAAATTTCTTGTGCCACTGCCTTGCTTTTCAGCAGTGGCGCAAGGCACAAAGATTTTGCCTTCCCGGGCTCGTTTCGCATCGCAATTCTACGTCGATTCTTAGATGGTTTCTTTTGGTTCTTGGGAGTTATTTGAGTGTTGTTAAAGCTTAAAATACCTCAATACACTCCTACATACTCCTACATGATCAAATCATGAAATATAAATAAGTATCCAAAATGTTCAATGAAGCCATGGGCGACTAGAATTCCTATTTTGGCGATTGAGACTACGAATGAGAATCTCGTAAGAGAATATTGTCGTGATATTATGGAATTATTTAAACATGAGATATATGGTGAATTATTCATGAAAGGTGATGGTCTAAGCTACATGTGCAATTGGGCCCAAAATTAGGGCCCAAAATGGAATAAAAGACATGGCCCAAAGGGTAAAATGATCCATTCTTCCACTTTGACCAAGGGACCATTACATTTAATGCAAGAAAATGGCTAAGGATGACTTGAGCACTATATAAGGGACCCAAAATCAGTTTTTTATTCTTAAACACACACAACACATTTTGAGAATTACAAGATATTTTCTTTTTGGTTCTCTCAAACCCTAAGAACCCTAAGCCTTTTCTTTGGTGAAGATCATCCTATTCCAAGACTTGGTAAGTATTTATTCTCATGGAATAACATATTATATGCATAGGGGATTATGTATATCATGATAGTTATGTTGGCAAGGTGGTGAATAGTGTATTTGTGCTTTTGGTGCAAGATGTGCCATCTTTGTGATTTGAATTTGAAAAGAGACTTGATGTCTTAATGAAAGAGCATGGTATGGATAAAATATGAACATGTATGGTGTGATTTTGTTATTTAACTTGTTATTTTTCTAAAAGTGTAAATTGTGGGATTTTGGCCGATATGTGCTATGAGGTGTATTAAGGTAATTTGATGGATTATTTGTGATGTGATATGGATAAGAAAGTGTAAAGGAGAAGTGTTGTGGTGAAATGTATTGATTCTCATGTATTGGTCAATGTATGGAATATTGGGGGATTTTTGGAATAATAATTTCATCAATGGTTTTGTCAAGGGAAAATGGCATGTTTAAAGGCAACCATGTAACTCATTGATGTTATATGTATTTGTAAAGTAGTTGATGGTTAATGTGAATCCCGTTATAGATTTGTGTTGTAGAGTGACACATAAAGAAGGAGCTGGACTATTGTATGCACATCTAAGATTGTATATCCGTATTGAGAGTACAAGGTATGTAAGGTTACTCTGTCCGTTTCTTTCTGCGGCAAATAGTATCCACATTGACATTACACTAGTTCTATTTCGAAATGTGTTAAGGTACCTTATATCTAGTTATCATTGGTCATTATCACATAGTTCCTACTCATTGATCATTTGTGAATCTCATGTCTCATATTCATGGTTAATGTTCCAAAAGCTCATTTCCAACAAGGTTGTGTTCCAAAGTTCCAATAGTGATTATACTCATGTCTCTTGTTCATTGATTATGGTTCAAGGGTTCCAATAGTGTTATGCTTCCAAGAATGTTATATTTCCAAGTTATTCATACGTCTCTCACTCATTGATTATTGATCCAAAGCTTCCAGTAAAGTTATGATTATCAAAAGTATTAGCAACGTATCAATCTCTCACAAGTGATTGTATCGATCTCTCATAAGCAAAAGAATCGATCTCTCACAAGTAAAGATATCAATCTCAAAAGTAAAGAAATGAAATAAGAATAAAGTAATACATATTGGTTGTGTAATTGGATGTTATCCATGGGGTGCAAATACCTACATGATGATGTTATTCTATCCATGGGGTGCAAGAACACCCGCATGATGATGTTACTTTATCCATAGGGTGCAAAGGACACCCACATGCCGATATAATCTTATCCATGGGGTGAAAAGAATACCTGCATGACGATGATATGTTATCCATGGGGTGAAAAGAACACCTGCATGATGAGGGCCCAGACAACATATATGTAAAGTAAAGTAAAGTAAAGGCAAGAGAAAGAATGAATGTAATATACATGGCTTCCAAAGTACAGAATAGTGACTCATCTACATTGTGACTTATCTATATTGGTTATGCATTTGAACTTGAGTTCTTAACATACTTTCATAACTTACAAGTTTCATATGGCCTTACATACTCAGTACATTCTTCGTACTGACCCCTTTTGGGGAATTTATTTTACTTGCTGCAGGCACAGGTACTAGTAGGCCTCCACAGTAGATGGTCAGTTTGCAGATCTTTGGTGAGCTCCAGTTAGTTCGGGGCTTCTCCGAGTCACTGTTGTACATGTGTTTTGATTTTGTACATGTATAAAGCGGGGACTTGTCCCAACTTTTAGTTCAGTTTGGTCAATGCATTTTGTTAGAGGCTTTTGTAGACGGATGTGGGTGTATAAATGTGAAGGTACATGTCGTTTTGACTTGATGGCTCAAACGGCCACGTTTTACATATATAGCTATGACATATGTTTCCATGTCCATGACTTCCGCATAGTTGTATGAGAAATAATGAGATTGACACGAGGACATGCATACGAATGTTCATGAGTAAAGGTTGGTTCTCTCGGGCCACATCGGCTTCGGGTGCCAATCACACCTCATTGGGATTTGGGGCGTGACAAAAGTGGTATCAGAGCAGGTCGTTCTAAGGGTGTCTACAAAGCCGTGTCTGAGTAGAATCTTACTTATCGATGGGTTGTGCACCACATTTATAAGTACGAGGCTACGGGGCATTTAGGATGTTGTTTCTTTTCTTCATTTCTAGATCGTGCATTAGAGCCGAAGTTATAGGTGGGATTGTTTCTGACCATAAATATTTTTGTTCTTGTATATAAAAATACCGATGACAAGAAGGGGTCGAGGAAAAAAGTGAGAGGATAGATAGAATCGCTGGTGAAGGAACCAGTATACCACCACCTGATCAAGTTAATCAAGGCGATACTGAGCATGAATTTGTTTCACGAGCTTCCTCCACTCCCTCTGTACCAGAAGAGTCGAGTAGGATAAGCATACGTGTAGAACCACCAGTCAATGCCACAGATCAGGATCTTAGAAATGTAGTTCAGATGTTGACACAGTTAGTGGCATCCCAGAGTCAAGGACGAGCTGGTCCAATGACACATGATGATGATGCGGCTAGAGTGGCAAGTTGCAGAACACTGGACTTTCTAAAATTGGACCCTCCTATATTCACTGGGTCAGACTTGAAAGCAGATCCACAGGACTTCGTGGATCAAATCCAGAGAGCTTTGGAGGTAATGCATGTAACAGGAGTAGAAACGGTTGAGCTAGCAGCTTATAGGTTGAAGGGCGAGGCTATATTGTGGTATGAGGACTGGAAGAAAGCTCGGGGTATTGGTGCAAACCCACCTACGGGGGAAGAATTTAAAGCGGCATTTCTGGATCACTATCTTCCCTATGAGATCCGTGGGGCTCGTGAGGATCAGTTTTTAAATTTACGTCAAGGAAATAGGAGTGTTAGAGAGTATAGTTTGCAGTTTAATTCCTTGGCACGATATGCTCCAAATGTGGTGGCCATGATGGAAGATAAAGTAAATAGATATATGGACAGATTGGAGCCTTATTTGGTACGGGACTGTACTATCGCTGCCTTAAATCGAGATATGGATATAGCGAGAATTCAGGCCTTCGCGCAAAAAATGGAAGACCAAAGGCAAAGAAAGAGGATACAAAAATCTGAGGAAGGGACAGTAAAACGGGCAAGATCCATGGGGCAGTCTATAGTGTCCCCAGGAGGATCTGGATCTCAAATGTTACCGCCTAGACCCTCATTCTCTTATTCCACAATAGGCGCTCCATCGCACTCTCGAGGATTCAGGGGAAGTCATATTGGGCGGAGTGGTAGGATGCCAGATTCACAGACAGCAGGGTCTTCTTGTCCACTGTGCCAGTTTTACAGATGATTTCATGAAGGTGAATGCCGGAGGGGAATGAATGCTTGTTATTGGTGTGGTATGCCGGGTCACATAATGAGAGAATGCCCACGACGAGGCTTGGGTAGTATGGTACGACCTACAGTGTCTACTGTGGCATCATCAGCATCAATTCCTTCTTTAGACCAAAGTGTGCAGTCTGTTGGTCGTGGCAGAGGCGCCAGAGGAGCAGCCAGTACTAGTGGGGTCCAGAATCGCACTTATGCTTTAGTGGACCGACAGACCGAGGGAACCTCTCCTGATGAAGATACAGGTATTTAGGTATATTACCATATTGTTACATGATGTATATGTATTGACTGATCTGAGCTCTCCTCTATCGTATGTTATTCAATAATGGCTAACTATAATTCGAATATAATGGGCACTGGAGTTATTAGTTACCTCAAAGGAAATATCTCCACCTGTCGGTGAATATAGTATAGGTAAAAGAACCTATCGAAATGGTATAGTAGATATTTGCACTCAACATGCCATGTGAAATTGTTGAAAGTATATAAGAGTTTCCTTACATATTATTCCCATTGAAAATAGACAAAGTTCGGAGGATCTCACTAGGAAAAGATAGCTATGGTTATTCTAAACCGACAAGTGTGAGGGTTAATAAATAAAGACGTACTTTTTGTAAAAGTCCTTTGGAGAAAACAACAACAAGTAGAGGAGATCACATGGTAAGCTAGAAAAATGATGAGATCAACGTACCCATATTGGTTGCAAATGGAGGAAAAGGTTCAAAATGTGGAAGTGGACCAATACTAAGAAAGTATCCATGAGCCTTAAGTGTTTATGTGTGTGTATGCTAATATAGAGATGCATGTGTTGTAATTTAAGCGACATCGTTAACATTCGAGGACAAATGTTTCTAAGGGGGGGGGGAGAATGTAACACCCCGTACCTTCCCAACCCTACTTTATGATGTTGAATAATGGTTGCTTAGGTGTCGAGAGATATAAGTATGTATTTGGTAATGCTAACGACGAGAAAAATTGAAATTTGGCCACGTACATGCAATTAGACTTTCATAGGAAGGGTTTTGTGATTTCGTGGAGCATTTGTGTAATACCCCGTACACATTCTAACCTCATTTGGTGACTTGGAGTCATTTTTACTTGATGATTAATATCACTAAGTAAGTATTTTGTATTGTTTTGATAAGGTATTGGACGATATGCAAGTATTGAAGAAGTAGCCGAAAATTCAGCAAGGTGCTGAAACTTGCGCCACTACCCTGTTTCAGGGAATGTGACACAAGACAGTGATTCAGAGAGGGTGAATTTCTTGCGCCACTGCCTTGCTTTTCAGCAGTGGCGCAAGGTACAAAGATTTTGCCTTCCCGGGCTCGTTTCGCAATGCAATTCTACGTCGATTCTTAGATGGTTTCTTTTGGTTATTGGGAATTATTTGAGTGTTGATAAAGCTTAAAATACCTCAATACACTCTTACATACTCCTACATGATCAAATCATGAAATATAAATAAGTATCCAAAATGTTCAATGAAGCCATGGGCGACTAGAATTCCTATTTTGGCGATTGAGACTACGAATGAGAATCTCGTAAAAGAATATTGTCTTGACATTATGGAATTATTTAAACATGAGATATATGGTGAATTATACATTAAAGGTGATGGGCTAAGCTACATGTGCAATTGGGCCCAAAATTAGGGCCCAAAATGGAATAAAAGACATGGCCCAAAGGGTAAAATGATCCATTCTTCCACTTTGACCAAGGGACCATTGCATTTAATGTAAGAAAATGGCTAAGGATGACTTGAGAACTATATAAGGGACCCAAAATCAGATTTTTATTCTTAAACACACACAACACATTTTGAGAATTACAAGATATTTTCTTTTTGGTTGTCTCAAACCCTAAGAACCCTAAGACTTTTCTTTGGTGAAGATCATCCTATTCCAAGACTTGGTAAGTATTTATTCTCATGGATTAACATATTATATGCATAGGGGATTATGTATATCATGATAGTTATGTTGGCAAGGTGGTGAATAGTGTATTTGTGCTTTTGGTGCAAGATGTGCCATCTTTGTGATTTGAATTTGAAAAGAGACTTGATGTCTTAATGAAAGAGCATGGTATGGATAAAATATGAACATGTATGGTGTGATTTTGTTATTTAACTTGTTATTTTTCTAAAAGTGTAAATTGTGGGATTTTGGCTGATATGTGCTATGAGGTGTATTAAGGTAATTTGATGGATTATTTGTGATGTGATATGGATAAGAAAGTGTAAAGGAGAAGTGTTGTGGTGAAATGTATTGATTCTCATGTATTGGTCAAAGTATGGAATATTGGGGGATTTTTGGAATAATAATTTCATCAATGGTTTTGTCAAGGGTAAATGGCATGTTTAAAGGCAAACATGTAACTCATTGATGTTATATGCATTTGTAAAGTAGTTGATGGTTAATGTGAATCCCGTTCTATATTTGTGTTGTAGAGTGACACATAAAGAAGGAGCGGGACTATTGTATGCACATATAAGATTGTATATCCGTATTGAGAGTACAAGGCATGTAAGGTTACTCTGTCCGTATCTTTCTGCGGCAAATAGTATCCACATTGACATTACACTAGTTCTATTCCGAAATGTGTTAAGGTACCTTATATCCAGTTATCATTGGTCATTATCACATAGTTCCTACTCATTGATCATTTGTGAATCTCATGTCTCATATTCATGGTTAATGTTCCAAAAGCTCGTTTCCAACAAGGTTGTGTTCCAAAGTTCCAATAGTGATTATACTCATGTCTCTTGTTCATTGATTATGGTTCAAGGGTTCCAATAGTGTTATGCTTCCAAGAATGTTATATTTCAAAGTTATTCATATGTCTCTTACTCATTGATTATTGATCCAAAGCTTCCAGTAAAGTTATGATTATCAAAAGTATTAGCAACGTATCAATCTCTCACAAGTGATTGTATCGATCTCTCATAAGCAAAAGAATCAATCTCTCACAAGTAAAGATATCAATCTCAAAACTAAAGAAATGAAGTAAGAATAAAGTAATGCATATTGGTTGTGTTATTGGATGTTATCCATGGGGTGCAAATACATGCATGATGATGTTATTCTATCAATGGGGTGCAAGAACACCCGCATGATGATGTTACTTTATCCATGGGGTGCAAAGGACACCCGCATTCCAATATGATCTTATCCATGGGGTGAAAAGAATACCTGCATGACGATGATATGTTATCCATGGGGTGGAAAGAACACCTACATGATGAGGGCCCAGACAACATATATGTAAAGTAATGTAAAGTAAAGGCAAGAGAAAGAATGAATGTAATATACATGGCTTCCAAAGTACAGAATAGTGACTCATCTACATTGTGACTTATCTATATTGGTTATGCATTTGAACTTGAGTTCTTAACATACTTTCATAACTTACAAGTTTCATATGGCCTTACATACTCAGTACATTCTTCGTACTGACCCCTTTTGGAGAATTTATTTTACTTGCTGCAGGCATAGGTACTAGTAGGCCTCCACAGTAGATGGTCAGTGTTGCAGATCTTTGGTGAGCTCCAGTTAGTTCGGGGCTTCTCTGAGTCACTGTTGTACATGTGTTTTGATTTTGTACATGTATAAAGCGGGGACTTGTCCCAACTTTTAGTTCAGTTTGGTCAATGCATTTTGTTAGAGGCTTTTGTAGACGGATATGGGTGTATAAATGTGAAGGTACATTTTGTTTTGACTTGATGGCTCAAACGGCCACGTTTTACATATATAGTTATGACATATGTTTCCATGTCCATGAATTCCGCATAGTTGTATGAGAAATAATGAGATTGACACGAGGACATGCATACGAATGTTCATGAGTAAAGGTTGGTTCTCTCGGGCCACATCGGCTTCGGGTGCCAATCACGCCTCGTTGGGATTTGGGGCGTGACAGTCCACTTGTACTCAGTAGGTATCATAGGCCGACTGAGCAAAGTAGAAAACTAAACAAGTAAAAGATACTATGAGCACATTCCACCTGCAAATAGAAAATTTCCCAAACAGTTGCTCGTACACTCAACGCATACATAAAAGAAACACAAAAGGTGTAAATGCAAGGCAATGCAATACAATGATATGAAACTTTTGTATACACCTTCCAAGCCTCAACGCTTCAAGATAGGATCCATGGGAGGTTAGCAACCCATATACTTTTATAATCTCAATCTCATATCTCTATCAACTTTACCAGCACATATACTTTTATAATCTCAATCAACTTTACCGGCACATCCCTCTGTATAGGCATTTTATAAAGTGTCTTAGTTTCTTACAAAATTAGTATTTCTCAATCAACCTTACCGGCACATCCCTTGTTATAGGTATTTTATAAAGTGTCTTATTTTCTATCAAAATAAGTGTTTCTCATTAGTACCAATCTCATTAATATGTATTGATGAAATGAGGATGTAATGCTCACAACCAACAGTATGAAAATAATAATCAATGTAATACAGGTATGAATGAGCTCAAAATCAACTCAATATATCAATAATTCATGATATTAGCCCTCGCTCGGCACCACTAGAATGAATAGAGGCAAGTTAATGCACAAATAGGGCCTATAATCTCAAATAAGCCCCCGCATGGGCATCACAATATTTAATAATGACATTTAATACACAAATAAGGCCTATGAATATCAAATAAGCCCCTACACGGGCATCACAACAATAATACTCTCAAGTCAACAACAATATACAAATAAGCCCCCACATGGATACACGATAATAATAATATTCTGACAAATAGAACTTCTACGACTAATTTCCCTAACCCATAGCATGCTTTATGTGATAGTTAACTACCCAGCCCAGTCTCAAGGAAGTTAAGCCATAACTTACCTCGAAGAGCCTAAAATCCAAGCCTATACCCTTCAACACGGAGCCTTTACGTTAAGAATGGTCTTGGAATGAGCTAAATCTATCAAAAACATAATTTACGCTTCAAAAGGAAGCTAATGATACCCATATCAACAATATTTAAAATGGGTCCAAAAATATTTTGAAAAATAGGTTTGGAATCAAAGGGGTAAAACCAAATTTTATTTTAGAAACATGTTCTCCATATCAATAGGAGTCCACAACTGAAAACCCACGCAAAAATGAGTTGAAATTGATGCTCAAATCGATGAAAAACAAATTAAGAGTTTACAAAAAAAATCCTCAAATTCAAGTTTGAAAACAAGATTTAATGGTGTTTTTTAAGATATAAACATTAGGAATTAATGGAAATAGGAGTTTAGAGTTTACCCAAGCATAAATGATGAAGAAAACCCTAGAAATCGCCCATTCCCAAAAGCTCCCAATTTAAAAAATGGTGAAAATAAAGTATTTATACTGTTTTGTGAACATTACATCGCAAACACAGTCAACCCTTTCCATTTGTGAGTGTCAACGGCATCCAGGCCAATTAAATTGGCCTTCACATTCGCAAAGGCTGATAACCCAGATCCATTGCGTTCGTGCTCGAAGACCCGAAAATCCAAGCCTAGATCCTTCAACACGGAGCCTTTCCATTAAGAATGGTCTTGGAATGAGCTAAATCTACCAAAAACATAATCTACACATCAAAAGGAAGCTAATGATACCCATATCGATTATATTTAAAACGGGTCCAAAAATAGTTTGAAAAATAGGTTCAGAATCAAAAAGGGTAAAACCAAAATTTTATTTTAGAAACATGTTCTCCATATCCATAGGAGTCCACAACTGAAAACCCACGCAAAAATGAGTTGGAATTGATGCTCAAATTGATGAAAAACCAATTAAGAGTTTATAGGAAAAAATCCTCAAATTCAAGTTTGAAAACAAGATTTAATCATGTTTTTGAAGATATAATCATTAGGAATTAATGGAAATAGGAGTTTAGGGCTTACCCAAGCATGAATGATGAAGAAAACCCTAGAAATCGCCCCTTCCAAAAGCTCCCAATTTCAAAAATGGTGAAAATCATGAAAATGAAGTATTTATACTGTTCTGTGAACAGTACCTCGCAAACGCGGTCAACCCTTCCCATTTGTGAGTGTCAACGGCATCCAGGCCAATTAAATTGGCCTTCACATTCGCAAAGGCTGATAACCCAGATCCATCGCGTTCATGCTCGAAGAGCCAAAAATCCAAGCCTAGACCCTTCAACACGGAGTCTTTCCGTTAAGAATGGTCTTGGAATGAGTTAAATCTATCAAAAACATAATCTACGCATCAAAAGGAAGCTAATGATACCCATATCGACTATATTTAAGACGGGTCCAAAAATAGTTTGAAAAATAGATTCAGAATCAAAAAGGGTAAAACCAAAATTTATTTTAGAAACATTTTCTCCATATCCATAGGAGTCCACATCTGAAAACCCATGCAAAAATGAGTTGAAATTGATGCTCAAATCGATGATAAAACAATTAAGAGTTTACCGGAAAAATCCTCAAATTCTAGAAACAAGATTTAATAGTGTTTTTGAAGATATAATCATTAGGAATTAATGGAAAGAAGAGTTTAGAGTTTACCCAAGCATGAATGATGAAGAAAACCCTAGAAATCGCCCCTTCCCAAAAGCTCCCAATTTCAAAAATGGTGAAAATCGCGAAAATGAAGTATTTATACTATTTTGTGAATAGTACCTCGCGAACACGGTCAACCCTTCCCATTTGTGAGTGTCAACGGCAACCAAGCCCATTAAATTGGCCTTCACATTTGCAAAGGCTGATAACCCAGATCCATCATGTTCGTGACGGTCCAGCCGCATTCGCGATGAAGCAAAAAAATAGGCCCGGTCTTGATTACCCTTCGAGATTGCTGCCACCACCTCGCGATCGCGATGAAGGACTTTTCCTTCTCCGCATTCGTGGTTAAGGGCCCACATTCAAGAAGAAGGAATGGTGCACCAGATATCAGTTGTTGCACTAGCTGAAACTACAACTTCAAAGTTTCCGAACGGACCCTCGGGATTCGTTCAGGACCCCCCAAAAATAAACAAGATATGCTACTAGGCTATTTTCGACATTTCTGACTCAATGGAACCATTGAATTTTTGAAAAGAAATTGTTTACAATAATTTAGCCCCCGAGATTCTTTTTAGGCTTATTTCACTAGTTTTCGTCAAAATGAGAAATAAAGGCTCCGAACTCGAACTAACCACGCAACTAACCCAAAATCGACATTTCGGATCTAATGGAATTGTCCAAATCACCATTCGACGCTCAAAACATGAAATGTTCACCGAAGTCAACTCATGGCCTTTAAAAGCCTCAAAAGTCTCAAACTCACCCAAATCACTCCCGAATGCATCGGGAACCGTGCCAACCAATCCCACAACTCACAAATAGTATATAACAACTACGGGGAAGGGAAAAAAGGTCAAAACATGTAAAAAGAGGAAATTCACAATCAAGGTTGTTACAGAAGTCTAGTATGGTTTCAATGTCATTTACAAACCAAGAGTATCTTTTCCTTTATCTGCGAAGCATCTTTGAATCTTCTCTCTAGATGATCCAATAGATTGCTACCAGAATGGTACAAGTCAAATCAAACAGTTCTCTCGACGGACAGGAAAGGATCCATAAATTGGTTTGAAAAAGTAGCAAGTTGCAAGAAATAAGCTATTCTCATCAAAGGATAATAACCAAAGCACTTTGGAATTACTTAATTTATGTAGCAATGAATCAGTAAAACCGTCAGACATGGGTTCCATGAAAGAGTCCTCAAGAAAGCTGAACACAATGAGGGTATGAACGGCAACACTAAGTAATCTTACAAGGTTTACAGAAGGAGAGAGAGAAAATATAGAAATAAGTATACTCATATCTACAAAGATTCAACCTCTATCTCATACTCTTTATCTCTTTTGAAAAAAAAACAAAAGAAACATCTTTCATACTCAAAAACTGTAGATCCAAACACTAATGAAACAGATCAGTGAAAATAAAATGTCACTGAAAATAAAATGTCACATTACGTGTTCATAAAGGCAACAAAAGCTTACCTGGATTTGGGAAAAATCATCTACCATCATTCGGGCAAGAAACAAATAGAGCATTCTTAGGGTTGAAAATGGCTTGACATACCAAGGAAAACCACTCCCTCAACATGCCAGGCACGGTAGCTTCTTCATCCTTAAATTGTAGAAATAAATTGCCTCTCAGAGATATAGGATTCGCATGTCCAATGTAATCAAAGGATCCTTCCAACAAATGAGACCTGCTAATGAGCATCTTGTATAACTCCTTGTTCTTGCGTCTCCCTTCTCGAAGCATCTTCAAGGAAAAACGCCGCTTTATCTTAAAATGAGTTATCTCCTTGTGCTTAAGAATCCAGTGATAATCTCTAGAGTTTAATGAAAATCTATCTATCAAAAAGCACAATCCATTTCTTCTTTGCCTCATTTTCTCCCAAAACATTTCCTCCAAACCTTATACAATTTCAAAATGCTTTTTAACTCCTTCAGAATTAAAAGATACTGAGACCATCGGAGTACAATAGGCTCAGTACTTCCTTTTTTTATCAAACGCATCTGCCTTTCCAGTTTCTTTAGACACGGCTCTAATATATCCAGCAAGTTACAAAAAACATCATGCACACCTTCAATCTGCTTTTTGTAAATGTGCATCTCAAATCTTTGCCTTCCTGCTTCACTGTTACCTTGCTTCAATAAAGGGGAACTAGCCGGAAAGCCAAATGCTTTTTGACTCTGTGTTGCACACTTTACCGGATGCATAACCTGATAAACTCACGCACGCTAACTGATAACCCCATAAAGTCAACTGATTTTTCACTTGATTGTAAAAAATGTGATATCTTTGTTGCCAACTCACGAACAAAAGGAAAAAAATCCTGCAATCCTGACGCATTCTTAACATCATCCCACTCAATCATAGTGACTAAACTACTCGGGCAAAATACATACAAAGCATCATCAACACCAGCAGTCCCTCTCAAAAGCTTACAAAACTCAAACAATATAGGAGCACACTGCCTATACTTGATTACGTGGTTGGTGAAAAGTCTCTTACATGAATCTATAAATTGACAAATGCATCTATAAGCAGCTTTTTTGGTAAAAAAAGAAGGTGATCCATACAGTTTTACCAGAGCTGCAGAAACAGAGGAGTGAATAACTATTAGAAGATATTCCTCAGATTTATTATCGTCATTCCCTGGAGTTATTGACAGAAACTTGATAAGAATCTTCATCACACAGCCGACATTAGCATTAATTGCTGTGATATCATTATTGCAGTTTCAAATGTCATGAATAAGCGAGTGCACGTCATTCAGCAGAATCCACGAGTGAGGATAACGAGCGCTTAGCATTCAGCCGACGAGTTGCAGGGTGATGTCATTTTGGATACCACATTCTTATAGAGTTTCATCCAACAGAAGCTGTTTACCGTGGTAGATTAACCGCTACTCCATTTCTGGTACACCGAAGGTTGATTGGATTGGTCGGATTCCAGTGATCGAATAGATTTTCCAATGAACTGATTCAACTGAGTCGGTGGAATCGGCTTGAAGGACCAGTGTTGTTTTTGCGCCGGAGAACAAGCGGACAAAGAACTGAACAGGAGAGCGAGGGAGGATTTTGTCGGCGAAGTCAGCGGCGGCAACGTCACAAAACTTGCATTTTGTGCTGGTGCTTTGGTGTAACTGATACGCCATTTGAAATTGGTAGCAGAATCCATTGAGTTTGAGTTGTAAATGTGTTCAAAGCATTGGCTTGATTTTGAACATGTTGAATATAATCTAAAACATATTTGGTGAATCTAGTGAAAGGATCATATTTGGTGAGTCTACTGAAATTTGGTGAATCTAGTAAAATTTGCCTTATTACCTCCGCTCCCGCTCTTTCCCCTCCCCCGTCCCCATTCATACGTGCCTCATAAGTCGTGAAGCAAAATGCAGTGATAAAAGTGTGTTTAAGTCTTGCTCACTCTGTCTCAAAATAGTTAGCTTGTTTGCTAAAAAATTGTCTCAAAATAGTTGATATTTTTAAAAGATCAAGAGATAACTAACCACTTTTTTCCAACTCTATCCTTAGTAATAATTATTCTAGAATTATGAGGCACATAAGTAGATGAATATTAAAGAATTAATAAGGGATATATTAGTGAAAACACACTCCTAATTAATTTTTTCTTAAGAGTTGTGCAAAATCTATACATGCCAACTATTTTTAGACGGAGGGATATTTATAAACTTATACTCCCATCATCTCAATTTACGTGGCACCACTTGACCGGCATGGAATTTAATAAATAAGAGAAAACTTTGTTATATTTACTAAATTACCCTTATAAAGCAGTTTTAATGCTACTTTTTAGTTAACTTTTCTTATTAAGTGGAACCCAATAAGGATAAATAGAAATGGTGCCATTAAATAGATGTCAAATAAGAAAAGGTAACATTCTAAACAAATTGTATTAAATCATCATGTACTAAATAAATATAGGGGTGTTAGTGGGCTAAAGAAGAGAAAAGTAGAGACGAAAGTTGAAAAAGATTTAGCTTCTGGTTCTTCAGATAATGGCTCTGCTGATAGGTGGGAGATGTTATCAAGAAGAATTGCAGGTAAAATTATTATCTTTCAAGTTTTTATCAGTTTGTCTGTTCTTATGGTTGTGTTGAATAAAAAAAATGTTTTCTTTGTGATGTATTAAATAGTGGTTTTGAATTCTAATTTCCTTTTGATCATCCATCTCCCTTTGAACAATTAAATTCGCGATTTTCGTTGTCTTTCATTGATGTTACATGCTTGTGTTATCTCAACGTATAGCAAATTTTGAATCAAAGATCCTAATTTGCATTTGATAATGAGTTTCGACTATGAAACACTTGTGTTGACCTAATACACCGATTCTTTTTGTTACCAAATGATGCGAGAGAAAAAGCCGAAAGAGGTTAAATTATTATGCACTTGTAACAATAATGATTCGGATTTGGAAATGTGTCGATGTTTACAATGTCTGGAGTATAAGTTCTTACTGGTATTTGCGTCTTGATTTGGAAATCCGAAAAACGAAATCATAATATTCCTCTAAATGCCAGTTCAGACAAAATCAAAAGGAAATACAGTAAGAACTTATACTCCAGACATTGTAAACATCGACACATTTCCAAATCCAAATCATTATTGTTACAAGTGCATAACAATTTAACCCCTTTCGGCTTTTTCTCTCGTATCATTTGGTAACAAAACGAATCAGTGTATTAGGTCAACACAAGCGTTACTGTAACACCCCGTACCTTCCCAACCCAATGTGACGACGTTGAACAATGGTTACTTAGGTGTCGAGATGTCATGAGTATGTATTTGGTAATGCTAGTGATGAGAAAATTGAAATTTGACCTCGTACATGTGATTAGCCCTTCATAGGAGGTGTTTTGTGATTTTTGTGGAGCATTTGTGGGGTTCAAAATGAGGCTAAGAGGACCTCCAAACAAGGTATATTGAAGGTAAGAAGTAAGGTAAAGAATAGGACTTGAAGTATCTAACCAAATCCGCGAAGAAAAGTCGAAAACAAAAAATTTTAAAAAATAGGGGTGGGGCGCGCCATAGGGTGTTCTAGGCCGCTCTGGACCAAAATTTTTAGCCCAGAGGCAGCAAGCTGGCACGCCCAAGGGCATGCCAGGATGAGTTTTTCCACTTTTCAAAAGTTGGAAATTTTTCTCAAGTCCCAAGGGTGCCCGGGGACGTACCGAGCCGATTTTTGACACGTTTCTTATACAACCATGAGCATATACATGGAATGAATGAAATATTATATTGGTATGGTGCAATTACTCATGAACGAATTTGGCATCAAAATGACAGTTTTGCCCTTATGGTCAAAATAGGCCATAAGTGGTTAGAATCGCTTGTTTTTGGGATTGAGGCTACAAATATAAATCCCGTGAGTAGGAATATCGTTGTAACGCGTATGAAATAATTTAAACATGAGAAGTTATTGATTTTATTGGATTAAGTGAATTGGGCTCAAAAAGAGCCCAAAATATGAAAGAAGGCATGGGCCAAAAATGGGTCAAATGACCCACTCTTGCCTTGACCTTCTAGACACCACATTAAATGCCACAAGAGTGGCTAAGGATGGAATTAAAGGCCTATATAAAGGGGAAAAAATCTGATTTTATTCACTTGGAAATTCTCATGCTTTCTAGATATTTCTCAACTTATTTTCTCTCAAACCCTAAGAGTTCAAAGCCAACTTTTGGAGCAAGATTATCATTTTTCAAGCTTGGGTAAGTGATTGTTCTTATGGATTAATATATTATATGCATGGGAGAATATGTAAATCATGTTGGTTATGCTTGGAAGTGTTGAACATGGTACTTTGTGGTTTTGTAAAAGATTTGTTATCCATGGAATTTAAACTTGAAATATGACTTGTGACTTGGATGAAAGAGCATGATATGGATGAAATATGAACATGTATGGTGTGATTATGTTATTAAATTTGTTATTTTCATATCAGTGTGAATTATGGGATTTTGGCCGATATGTGATGTGAGGTGTATTAAGGTGACTTGATGAATTATTTGTGATATGGTGTGGATGAGAAAGTGTAAAGGAGAAGTTTTGTGGTGAAATATTATTGATTATCATGTATTGGTCAATGTATGGAATATTGTGGAATTATTGGTATGATAATTTCATCAATGGTTTTGTAAAGGGGGAAATGACATGTTAAAGCCAAACATGTAACTCATTGTCGTTATATGCCATTGTAAGGTAGTTGGTGGTTAATGTAAATTCCGTTATTTACTTGTGTTGTAGAGTGAAACATAAGGAGAAGCGGGACTATTGTATCCACACTTAAGATTGTAGAATCGTATTGAGAATACAAGGTATGTAAGGTTCCTTTTTCCGTATCCTTCTGCAACATATTGTTCATTGACATTGGGCTTGTTCTATTCCGAGGGGTTTTGAAGTATATTAATTCAGGATGACGTATATTGCTATTCATATGTGTCCTATTCTTAGATGAATGATGATTCACTTATCTCTTATTTATTGACTGAAGTTCCAAAGATGTCATAACATTGTAATTTCTAAAAGCACTATCCTAAGAGAGTAAGATGCAAGAGAATCTATTTAATCCTGATTAGCAATTAATCATGTCATGTTCCAAAGTCCAATAATGTGATGATTATCTTTATACCAATCTTTCACAAATAAAAGTACCAGTATCTTAAGAGTAATAAGAGAGGTGATGTGCAAGTTAATATATCTTTTCCTCATAAGTGAAGATGTCAATCTCATGAAGTATAGGAGTGAAGTATTATATATAGGTGTGTTTCCAATAGTGACATGATCCTCAATGTATCACTCTTAACATGGAAGTAAGAATAATAAGAGACATAATTGATGAATAATCATAATTACATCCCAGGGGCTACAGAAAAGCCTAGCTTGGGTTATCACGATACATCCCAGGGGAGACACGAAAGCCTAGCATGGGTTAATATAACATTCCAGGGATCAAAGTACCTAGCATGGGTTAATAACATCCCAGGGGCGACACAAAATCCTAGCATGGGTTAATATAACATCCCAGGGATCAAAGTACCTAGCATGGGTTAGTAACATCCCAGGGGTGACACGAAAGCCTAGCATGGGTTAGTAACATCCCAGGGGCGACACGAAAGCCTAGCATGGGTTAATATGACATCCCAGGGGTCAAAGTACCTAGCATGGGTTAATCTCATCCCAGGGGCAACAGAACAGCCTAGCATGGGTAGAATAATAAAGATGAATAAATATGAAGACGAGAGGAGTAAAGAACATAATATACATGGTTCCCCACATACAGAAAGAGAGTTTATTCACATTCGCTATTTCTTTTATATTGACTCCGTTGTTGTTGTTATTATGTATGATGAATTTCTTATGGCCTTACATACTCAGTACATTCATCGTACTGACCCCCTCGGGGGACTTACCTTACATGTTTCAGGTGCAGGCATTAGTAGACCTCCTCGGTAGACTGTGGATCATTTGCAGAGTTTTGGTGAGCTCCACTTGGTTCGGAGCTTTCTGGGTCATAGTTGTAGATTTGTTTTGATGTTGTAAATGTAGTATAAAGCGGGGACTTGTCCCGACATTAAGTTGGTCTTATTGATACATCTGTTAGAGGATTTTGTAGACATATGTGGGTATATGGATGTAAGAGACGGATATGTAAAAGACGAATGTCCGTTTTGACTTGATGGCCCCAACGGCCAAGTTTCCTAAATATATATATAGTATATGTTTCCATGTTCATGTTTTCCGCATAGTTGCATGAGGTATAATAAGATTCATACGAGGATATGTATACGAAGGTTCATGAGCAAAGATTGGTTCTCTCGGGCCATATCGACTTCGGGTGCCAGTCCGGCTCGAATGGGATTTCGGGTTGTGACAGTTACATAGGCAAAAGTCGTTATCAAATGTAAATTAGGGATCTTTGATTCAAAATTCGCAACGCGTTGAGATAACACAAGCATGTAACATCAATGAGATACAACGAAAATCACGAATTTAACTATTCAAAGGGAGATAGATGATCACAAGGAAATTAAAATTCAAAGCCACTAGTCAATGCCTCACAAAGACAATATTTTTTTATTCAACACAAGCACAAAAACAGATAAACTGATAAAAACATTGAAAGATAATAATTTTACCCGCAATTCTTCCTGATAACATCTCCACCAATCAACAGAACCATTCTCTGAAGACCCAAGACCCAGAAGCTTAATCTTTTTCAACTTTCTTCTCTACTTTTTCTTCACCAGAGACAAGCGGACGAACAACTGAATGGGAGAGCGGCGGTGGGTGAAAATGTCTTTTCTCGTTTGGACGGCGACAATGTCGGTGGCGGCAACATTATAAAACTTGCATTTTGTGCTAGTGTTTTTGTGTAACTGATACGCCATTGGAAGTTGGAAGCAGAATCCTTTGAGTTTGAGCTGTAAATGTGTTCAAACCATTGGCTTGATTTTGAACATGTTGACCAGTCTCCAGCTGTGAATATAGTCAACAACATATTTAGTGAATCTAGCGAAAGGATCATATTTGGTGAATCCACTGAAATTTGCCTTATTACCCCCTGCACCTCATGCTGCAAAATTCAAATGAAAAATTCATGAAGCAAAAGAAAGTGATTATAATTTTAGTATGATTATAAATTTATATTAAAAAGTATTTAACTTAGGCATATATCGGATGGAGAAAAATTAAATAGATTTACATGTCAAATAAAGAAATATATTAAAATAATTTTCAACGTGACCAATTTAACCAAACTAAATTTTATTAATTATTTGTTGCAATATGTATAATCATTTAGCATCTAACTAGGTCTATTAAAAAAATATTACGCAAGGAAAACTCCACCAAAGTAATTAAGAATACATGAATTAAAATGCATTTGAATCAAGTCACTCGATAATTTTTACCCCTAAATATCGAACTTATGCCTTTAAGGGCGCGAGACATAACTTGTAGGATATTAAGATGCAAAAATATAACCTTATGCCCATAGAAAATAAATTGCTTAAGGAATAAAAGGTAGAGATCAGCACAAAGTAGGGGCAAAAGTGCAGATCCATAGTTCTCCTCCAACGATGGGTCCAGGTTTGAAAATTGACTCAAATGAGCAAATAGAAGCATGATTTAAAGTTTGTTATGAACACAACTTAATCCTCCAATCCATGTAACTAATTGTGCATTGTAAATTTATAAGAAGTACCATTTTTATTCTTTTCCTAAGAAAGCAAAAGCTTCATGCTGAGAATAATTTTGTAAAAGTGCAACACTAACCAAGTGCAGCAATGAAGTATTAAAAAATGTATTCCCTACTCTTTTTTTGATATACTAATAATTGTTTATTCCTATTAAGTTTGATTTATAAATTATTATTTCATGTTTATTTGAAAATGTATCACGTTTTTATGCAATTCTTTTCATAACTGGATGAAAGTATTCAATGTAGAAAGGTTAAATTAGTAGTTTTAAAAATTTGTTATAAGTTTATATATACGTTTCCTGTTCAAATTGATTGGTCAAAATGTAGTGATGCTCTTAAGTTTGTATTTTTTTTTTGCAAGTATAATGGACAATTTTGAAAAAAAAGCATGTTCGAAATTGTTCCTGAAGAAGTATTACAAAGCAACAGTCAAGGGCCAATAAATATTGAATCGAAGCTTGGTCTTGAGTTTGATACTGATAAGAGGATGTTGGATTATTTTCTAAAGAGATATTTGATTATATGAGTCTTCAAGCTAGTCGTCGAGCAAATTTTGGTTATACTAAGTTATATCAGAAGAATTATCTCCTAACCAAATGGCAAAAAGCTATGAAATAAGGGGAAGCAAGTAAATATACTTCTTCACATTGTATGCGACTTTAGAATTTAGTTTTCTTCTATCAGAAAATTATAAATATGCATATGATTATTTTGTTTTTTCTTTTAGGAGTACTGTTAAGAATATTTTGAGAAGAAGAGAATTGAAGATCCATCTTCTTCTTTTTTACTGTTGGATGTTCATGATATGATCACAAATATATTTTGAGCAAATTCAAGAATGATAATAGACTATAAGATTTTTGGAGATGTGCTATCATGTGATACAACTTATCAGACAAATAGAGAGCATTGGCCTTTGGCTGGTTTTGATGGACTGAATAATCATAAGAAAATGGTTGTTTTTGGAGGTGCACTAATGTATGATGAGACTTCAGAGTCTTTTCAATGATTGTTCAAAACGTTTCATAGAGCGATGTCTAATAAAAAATTAAAAACAATGTTCACTTATCAAGATGGTGCTATATATGATTAAGGCATCTCATATGTCAAGCTTGAAGTTCATCACAGGTTATTTGTCTACCACGTGGAGAAAATGCAGCTAAATACATCAATCAAGTTTATAAAAAGGTACCCTTCTTTTCATGGTGATTTCAGAAAACGCATTTATTTGTATGAGAATGGATGAAGGAGAATTTATGAAATATTGGAATACGATGCTTGATGAATATGACCTTCATGAAAATAAATGACAGAGAGGAACCTATGCTTTGAGAGAAAAATTATTTGGAGCATATAGAAAACAAACTTTCTCGGGTGGCATGAACAACACACAATTAAGTGAGAGTCTGAATAGTGATTGTATTTGCATTATTAAGTTGTTCCTTGCACTATTTTTACGTATGAGATTTTAGAATTTTCCTGATTGGCTTAGTATGGAAAGTAAGTGAGATTGACACGAAAGAATTCCCCACAACTAAGCTTCAGAAGATTATTGATGTTGGTACTTTTGGGCTGTGATTGTAAGCTGAGCATATAGTTGTTGCCTTTGCGTTCCTTTATATTTTGAATTCATGCATACTCACTCATACTCAATTCATGAAATTGGATATTCCTCATAAATTTAAAATAGATTTTTGGGGTTTTGCCGGTAAAGCTTTAAAAATGATTTTTCTTTGATTTAAGCCCCGTTTTTAGCTCGTTTTCGCTTGGGCTTTCATTTGTAGACTCCTATAATCTTGGGAAACATGTTTCTAAAATAAAATTTTGATTTTACCCATTTCATTTTCGAATCCATTTTTCGAACCCGTTTGGACCCGTCTTAAATATAGTCGATATGGATATCATTAGCTTTCTTTAATGCGTAGATTCTATATTTGTATGTTTTAGCTCATTTCGAGACCATTCAAAAGGGGAAGGCTCTATATTGAAAGTTCAAGGCTTGGATTTTTGTCACTACGAGATAGCTTATGACTTAACTTTCGTCAGACTGGGCCGGGTAGTTAATAAACAAGTAATGCATGCTATGGGTTGGGAAAATTAGTCATGGAAGTACTATTTCAATATTATTATTAATGTTGTGTGCCCATGTGGGGGCTTATATGCTTATTGTTGTTGACTTGAGATATCATATATTGCGTGTTGCCCGTGGGGGGGGGGGGAGGGGGGGCATTAGTTGACATCATATACCTTATTTGTGCATTATAAGCCTTTATGATTAATGTGACGCCTGTACGGGGGCTTGAATAAATATTATAGGCCATTTTGAGCATTGTTGACTCTATCATGATGAAAATAACCGAGTATTGGGTTAAAATGACATTATTGATGTGTTACATGCCTATATATATATTGGTGGTGCCAAGAGAGAATTGATATCATGAATTATTGACACCTTGAGTTGATTTTGAGCTGACTTATACATGTATTGAATGGATTTCTATCTTCATACTGATTGGTGGTGAGCATTTCATCCTCATTTCATACATACATATTCATGAGACATTGGTACCTTTGAGTAACACTAAAGTGAAAGAAAAATGAGACATTTTTATGAAAAACCCTTGATTCGTGAACAATAGCCAGAGAGGTGAATGTAAAACTTTATAAAACCCTTGATCCGTGAACACTAGCCGGAGAGTTGAGATTGAGATTTGAGATAGTATATAGGTTGTGAACCCCTCATAGATCCTGTCTTGGGAGCACTGAGGCTCGGTAGGCGTATATAGAAAATCATGAGATGATTTTCAATCATTCATTATGATCCCATCATCATGGCATTGCATTGCATATGTACTTTCCGCATTTCTTTATGTACTTTTGATGTGTACTTAGATTACATATGTAATGACCTTCCCGGTCATTTTCCTCGTCTTCATGTGTTCTCGGTGTTTAGATCTTTTCTATAACTGCCCCAAGTTATTTATGACTTACTGGGACTGACAGTTCGGTTTTCGGGCAGTTCAGTTGAGAATATTATTTAGACCGAGCACGTTGTAAAATATTTAATTAAATTAGAATTTGATAAAAAGACATAGTTAATTACCTTTCAAAAATATTCTTGATATTTATAAAATTCTTTAGTTAGGATATATCTATACTACTTTATAATAGTTCTATAATTTATTAATGTTTTTAAACGGAGATAGTAAATCTAAATATGTTAAAATAATATTTTTATTTTATAGAGTTTTATTCGAAATAATTTTCTATTAATTATGATATATTCAAAAAGTTATATTTATTTTACCACGAACCTATGCAATACCCGAATATATATGCAATAGAATAAAACATTGTGATCTTGACACCAAGACTACACGTGGAGTTAAAGGAAGTGTACAACACTTGCCTAACTTTGACATATATATCTATATAGCCTTTAACAAGCATTTAATGCTAACAGAAGTTTCAAACCTATTATTTCATATTTTATCACTTTCTAAGAAATGTTTGAAATTCTCCATCTTAAGGTGCAACGTTCTGCCTCCTAGATTCTACAATTCTCATACGCATATAGACATAAATGTTCAAGTTATGTAAACGAGTGTTTGCAAGTGTTTCAATTGGCTTGGAACTTGACTACTGAAAAGAAAACCAATTGTCTACATCAATTTATTGTTGTTGCTATTTGAGCCACCTATTGAGCTCAGATTTAGCGGTGCTAGTTGTGACTATTGGTCACTGAGCTATTTGGGATGATGTGATGATTTTGATTTTGCGATACCGCAAGTGGGTCCCACGTTGACCATTCGAGCATTTTGCGAACTAATGTAATATGGGTATCAATAGTCATGTTTTAACATGTAGTTTATTATTTTGGTAGCTTGGAAACAGCTAGAGGCCTCTCAGAAGGGGAGGACTTCTGTATAGCTGGTTCCTTTGGCAGGCTTGCGGCGACATCCAGGTAGGCTAGATTTACCTTTCTTTACACTTAGATTGGGCTTATGTGTGATATATGTATGCTATTTTGCTGGTGTTGTGGGCTTGTATTATAAACTTGGTGGTGGTGGTTTGCTATGATTTAGGCCTTCTAGGCCGGATAGGGCTATTCGGATACATTCCAAGCCCGTTATCCTCGTGGTACGCCACAGATGACCTATTTGGGGTCGGATAGTATTGTTGTTGTTGATTGCTGGTTGGGGAATTTTATTGTTGGAGCTTAGTCCAGTCTTAGGCAGACTTAGCCCAGACTTAGACAGGTATAACTATACTTGGTTTTCGGGACCCATTAGTGGGCCCCGTTACCCTTTTTGTCGACTTGTCAGAACTTTGACATCTTTGGGCTTAGTTAATCCCTATATGACCTATTAGGGTTATGACGGGATTGAGTCACCCTGATTATAACCGATTGGCCTGTTTAGCCTTGTTAGTCCCTGAGAGCACCGTATTTGATCGGGGTCGGCTAGTTTGAATTAGAACGCTGACCCGCCTTTTCATGACTTATAATGTATACCCAGACTTGTATATACATATTGTTTATAGTAGATAGTTGACCTAGAAGGACCCCGAGATTGACTTGTAGCATGTTGTGGGGTTAGCTTCTGTACTTATATACTAGTATTGACTTGGGACTAGGGAGTTCCCCGTTTATCTGATGTGATATGACAGTTGATTCTGTTCTGGTTACTGGCTATGATGATTTTCGATTCGAGTCTGGCTACTTATTCAGGTATGATGATTTTTGTTATCAATTATTGGGTGTTTCGATTCGAGTCCGGCCCCGGATTGAGGTACACTATGAGTTCTGGTACTGGGTACCGTGACTATGATACTGTTGTTCTCTGAGTTTTGGTTCGAGTCCGGCAGATATGATATATATGTTGCCTATTGTTATTACCCACTGTGTTTGGTTCGACTCCGGCGTCTGGCCTGTTATTATTACCCATTGGTGTTGGTTCAAGCCCGGTGCACTCTTGTTGGTCATTATGGTTACTAGATACTGATACAGCTTCAATATATTGAGGACTATGCATTTACTATTCTTGTGTGTCCCTTCGGTTTATGGGGGCTGGGTTATTATTTTCTTCTGTGTGCCTATCGGGTTTATGGGGGCCCAGATAGGTTATGTTTGACTTGTGTCTTTACTTACGCATTTATTTACTAATTATTCAGTATCACATTTATTTATCTCCTGAGCATATCTATACTCCACGACAGTTACTTATGTATTTATTACTTATACCCCGGACCTAGCATTCACCATCACATTTTAGCTTGCTTATATTATATTGAGCTCAGTCGGTCGATGATGCCTACTGAGTACCCGTTGCCTTGGTACTCATACTGCACTTCTGCATCTTTTTCCCTGATGCAGATCTGGGTACTAGCCAACGATTTTGACGTGACTCTGTTCTCAGCACTGACTCCGGAGCAGGGTGAACTGACTGACGTCCGAGGCAGATCCTACACCATCTTCTACTGTATAGTCTTTTGCTCTCGAGACTGTTGTACTTGTTATATATATTTGGTTTTTTGTCTTATGTTTTGGGTATGTCTAGTAGTGGCTCTTGTACCAAAATCATCAGGTCTTGGAAGGGGTTCTTGACTTTATATACTGTCCTGTTCCTTCTCAGTCTTGGCATGTATATATATTCTGATTCTGTTTTTATATTTATAGTATGTTTATAAGTGTAGTTATTTCTACTTCATCTCTGCTTTCTGAGATTTCGCCCGTTAGCCCATCGTTTGTCGCTCTGAGCTAGGTTTTGGCTTGCCTATTGGTGGGTTACGGTGCCATCATGACTCAAATATTGGGTCGTGACATCTTGGTATCAGATCCTAGGTTGTGTAGGTAGTGTTGGTACATGAGCCAATTTGTGGTAGAGTCTTGCGGATTGGTGCGGGGACGCCTGTATCCTATCCTCGGGGGGCTACAGAGCATTCTTAGGGGAGTCTCTCATTTTCTTGACTCATGTCTGTGCGTCGAGTCTATGTTGGTTTCTAATCTTCATTTGGTTCACTCTTTACGCAAAAGGCTAGGATGCGTGGTACGAGAGCCGAGGGTCGAAACCCCGAGCCTGTAGCGAGGGCTCCAGTTAGGGGCTGAGGTTGACCTAGAGGTCGAAGGAAAGGCAGAGTAGAATCCCCAGGCCGAGATCATGCTAGGGATCAGTCACCCGATCCCATTATAGCTCCAGATGTTCCACTGCCACAGCATCCGGTGGGCTAGGGAGCAGCCGAGGCTCCACTTTGATTTATTGATGCTTCAGTGCTCTGAGATACTCTGGTGCAGCATCTGGGATTAGTTGGAGAACCATCTATCGAGGGAGCCCAACCAGCAGTACATGGAGTTAGTATTGGTGTGCAGCCTGCATGTGCAGTACCCAGAGTAGAGGTTCCGCCTGTACTGATAATTCCACAGCCGATAGTAGCTCAACCAGTTATGTCTGCCGAGGAGCAGAAAATATTGAACCATTTTTTGAGATTAGCTCCACCCAGGTTTACGGGTACACCAGGAGAAGACGTTTATCAGTTCTTATCTAGCTGCAAGGAGAAACTGAGAAATTTGGGATTAGTAGAGTCGCGCGGGGTAGATTTGGTTGCCTATCCATTTGATACAGTCGCGAGGAGATGGTGGAGAGGTTATCTTGATTCTAGTCCAGTTGGATCTCCACCCGTTACTTGGGTACAGTTCTCTGAGGTGTTCTTGGGGAAGTATATGCCCCGCAGAATGCATGAGCATCTTCGAGATGAGGTTTCTAGGTTGAGACAGGGGTCTATGATAGTAGCTGAGTATGAGGCGAGATTCCATAATTTGGCCAGACATGCTACTATGATCTTACCTGATGAGTATGAGAGGATTAGATGCTTTGTTAGAGGGTTGTGATTAACACTCCGCAGGGCCACACAAATTTTAGTGACTTTGGGGAAATTATTTGCTAAGATAGCTGAACATGTATATACAATAGAGGAGATGGATTGCGAGGCCCAAGGGGGCAGCGATAAGATACCCTGATTCCAGGGTAGTTATAGTGTAAGTCGCAGCAGTTCACAGTTCATATGCCATGAGTTTCAGGGTAGGTACCCACAGCAGCAATATCAGTCCTTTCAGCGACAGGGTCAGCCTAGTAGGCCAGTACAGTCAGCCTTACAGATTTCTGATAGGGGTCAGCCCGCCTATAGTGGTTCTGGTAGTCAACCTCATGGAAGTGATCAGTCCAGTTCATCTACTAGAGGTGGTCATATCGGATCATCCGAATCTTCTAGGCCAAGCAGGGAGCCAGGAGCATGTTATACCTGTGGGGTTGTCGGTCATTTTGTACGTGAGTGTCCTCAGCGTAAGGCGATTGAGCCTTCAGTTCAGATGGCACAACCCATCAGATCTATACAACCAGCAGGTAGAGATGGTGCATAGGGTCGTCGGGGTGGTCCCCAGGGTTTCAGAGGTGGAGTGTAGGGAGGTCGGACTGGTAGTCAGGTTTGTACTCAGACTAGTGGTAGCCAGCGTCAGTTGTATGCCGAGCCGGAGGCTGAGGCTTCAGATGCGGTGATTACAGGTATGATATCCATATGCCACCAGCCAGCTTATGTATTATTTGATCCTGGATCTACGTTTTCTTATGTATGTACTTATTATGTACCACAGTTGGGTTTATGTTTTGAGTTATTATCAGTACCCTTACGTGTATCTACCCTCGTTGGTGATTCCTTAGTAGTAGATCTGGTATATAGATCTTGTCTGGTGACTATTCAGGAGTTTGAGACTCAGAATGATTTTATTGTATTGGCCATGGTAGACTTTGATGTGATTCTAGGCATGGACTGGTTGTCTTTTCATCATGCAGTTTTAGATTGCTTTGCCAAAACCATTACCTTAGCCATGCCCGGTGTACCCCCGATGGCGTGGCAGTGTTCTGTTAGCCACACACCGATAGGGATTATTTCATATGTTTGGGCTCGTAGATTGATATGGAGGGGATGTGATTCATTCCTTGCGTATGTTCGGGATGTTAGCATTGAGAGTCCGTCACTTGACTCCGCCCTGGTTGTTCGTGAGTTTCCTGATGTATTCCCGACTGACCTAACTAGCCTTCCTCTTGAGCGTGATATAGAGTTCATTATTGACCTCGAGCCGGGAACTCGACCTATTTCTATGGCTCTATATCGTATGGCTCCTGCTAAATTGAGGTAGTTGAGTAGTTAGCTCCAAGACCTTCTGGGGAAGGGTTTTATCAGTTCGAGTGTATCACCGTTGGGTGCTCCAGTTCTGTTTGTAAAGAAGAAGGATGGCTCCATGCGTATGTGTATCGACTATAGATAGCTAAATAAGGTGACAGTAAAGAATAAGTATCCTATGCCTTGTATCAATGATTTGTTTGATCAACTTCACGGAGCAACTGTATTATCGAAGATAGACTTGAGATCTGGATATCATCAGTTGAGAGTTAGGGTTGAGGACATCCCAAAAACAACTTTCAGGACTCGGTACAACCATTATGAGTTCCTGGTGATGTCTTTTGGGTTGACTAATGCCCCAATAGCTTTCATGGACTTGATGAATCGTGTATTCAGTCCATACTTGGACTCCTTTGTGATTGTGTTTATTTACAACATCTTGGTTTATTTGAGGAGTAACGAGGAGCATGAGCAGCATTTGAGAATTGTGCTCCATACTTTGAGATATCATCGGCTTTATGCCAAGTTCTCAAAGTGTGAGTTCTGGCTTGAGTCTATAGCTTTCTTAGGGCATGTTGTATCCATACACGGTATCATGGTAGACCCAACAAAGATTGAGGCTATTCGAGTTTGGGCTAGACCCACGTCGCCTACCGAGGTTCGCAGTTTTGTTGGGTTAGCAGGGTATTACAGATGATTTGTTGAGGGCTTCTCATCTATTGTATCTCCTATGACCAGACTGACTAGGAAGAAGGTTCCATTTCAGTGGTCTGAGGATTGTGAGGCGAGCTTTAAAAGCTCAAGGATCGACTTACTTCTCCCCTTGTGTTGACTCTTCCAGTTGACGATGAGGGTTTTACCGTCTATTATGATGCATCTGGTATCGATTTGGGATGCGTTCTGATGTAGCGGGTTCATTTCATTGCTTATGCATCGAGGCAGCGAAGGTGCACGAGCGTAACTATCCCACTCATGATTTGGAGTTAGCAGCGGTTGTGTTTAGACTACGAATTTGGAGGCATTATCTCTACGGTGTTCATTGTGAGATCTTTACAGACCACCACAGTCTTCAGCATATTATGAATTAGAGGGATCTTAATTCGAGACAACGTAGGTGAATTGAGTTACTGAAGCACTATGATATCTCTATTCTCTATCATCCGGGCAAGGCGAATGTGATAGCGAACTCCTTGAGTCGAAAGGTAGTGAGTATGGGTAGCTTAGCCTTCATTCCAGTCTCTCAGAGGCTGTTGGCTTTGGACATTCAGTCCTTAGCTAACTCGATGGTGCGTTCGGATATTTCTTACCCCGGGAGGGTTATCGCTTGTGTTGGTACGAGATCTACTTTACTGGAGCAGATTCAGAGTCGTAAGTTTGAGGATAGCGGTCTCCATAGCATTCTAGATCAGTTATTGAGGGTGAGTCTGAGAGAGCTACCTTGGGTTCTGATGGTGTTCTGAGGTTTGACCGCCGTATTTGTGTTTCGAAGGTTGGGGATTTGATTCAGTTGACTCTGCATGAGGTGCACAGTTCTAGATATTCTATTCACCCTGGGACAGCTAAGATGTATCGGGATCTGAGGTAGCACTATTGGTGGAGTGGTATGTGGAGAGATATAGTAGGGTTTGTAGCTCGATGCCTTTGGTGTCAGCAGGTAAAGGCCGAGCACCAGAGACCTGGTGGATTGCTTCAGTAGTTGCCCATTCCCGATTGGAAATGGGAGCGAGTCACTATAGATTTCATTGTTGGATTGCCTCGCACCTCCCGTGGTTTTGATAGTATTTGGGTCGTCGTGGATCGGTTGACTAAGTCCGCGCACTTTATCCCTGTTCGCGTCTCCTACAATGCTGAGAGATTAGCTCGTGTTTATATTTAGGAGGTGGTTCTCCTACATGGAGTGCCAGTAGCTATTATCTCAGACAGAGGGTCTCAGTTTACCTCCAATTTTTGGCGGACTTTCCAAGAAGAGTTGGGTACTCAGGTCAAGTATCACCATCGATTTCTCTTAATATGAGAGATTTTTATCTAACAACACGGAGTCCCAATGTATGATGTAGTTTCTATCTATATGTTACTTTTTAAGTAAAGAGACATGGAATATCAGATGGACTCCTGACAAACTTGGAGGCAAATCTAGTTTATAGGCTACAATACCCATTTCATAAGAACTTCAAATAGACCAATATACCTGGGGCTAATCCCCCGCTTTCCTCGCTTGCCAAACCACACCACTCCCTCCATGAGAGAAATCTTAAGTAGTACATGTTTGCCCTTGTTGAAGAATATGTCTCTCACCTTATGATCTATATACTCTTTTTGCTGACTTCAGGCTGCTAACAACTTTTCGAGAATGAACCTTACCTTTTCTTGAGACTCTTTTACCAGATCAATGCCTAAGGTTTTCACATCATCCACCTCAAACCAGCTATGGGTGATCTACATCTACTCCTGTATAGAACCTCAAATGGGGCTATGTTAATACTCGAGTAAGAACTATTGTTGTATTAAAACTCACACAATGGAAAAAACCGATCCCAATGACCCCCAAATCTAGCCACACATGCCCGAAGCATGTCTTCTAGCACCTGAATTGTCCTCTCAGACTGCCCTTCATTCTGAGGATGAAAGGCAGTACAGAGATCTAGCTTTATGCCCAACTCCTCATGTAACTTGTGCCAAAACTTGGAGGTAAACTGCGCACCTCTATCAGATATGATGGAGAGTAGAACCCCATGCAATTTCAAGACCTCCTTAACATAGATCTTGGCTAACTTCTCCGCATTATAATTCACCTTGACTGGAAAGAAATGTGTGGACTGTGTTAGCCTATCAATAATGACCTAGATTAAATCATACTATTCCAAGGTCTTAGGAAGACCCACCAAAAAATCCATGGCAATCCTCTCCCATTTCACTCTTGAATGGGCATTCTCTGAAGTAGACTTGTAGGCTTCTAATGCTCATATTTTACCTACTGACAATTCTGATACCTCTCCACCTAAACTAATATGTCCTTCTTCATTCTGGGCCACCAATAAAGTTGTCTCAAATCACGATACATTTTGGTTCCACTAGGATGTATAGAATATCTAGAGCCATGAACTTCTACTAACCAACTAGGAATCAACTCATCGATATGGGGAACACACACACGCCCCTTCACCCTCAACACACCTCTAGCATCAAGAGTAGCCTCTTGGACCTCGCCATGCACCACCTTATTTCGAATCATATTCAAATTCACATTCTCAAATGGCTTGGCCTTGATTTGATCAAGGAATTTGACCTTGCCTCAACACTAGCCAGCACTTCACCTCTCTCTGACACTCCAAACTGCATAAACTGCATGGCTAGAGTTTGAATCTGTCTAGCTAATGAATGCCTTGTTACTTTCAAGCAAGCTAAACTTCCCATACTTACAGATTTCCTACTCAATGCAACTTCGCCACATTGGATTTCCCGAATAATACTAAATGGTAACATCATAATCATTTAGCAGCTCCATCCACCACCATTGTCTCAAATTTAAGTCCTTCTAAGTGAACACAAACTGCGATGATCTATGAAAACCTCACATTTAATGCCATATAACTAGTGCCTCAATGTCTTAAGTGCAAAGAACAGTGCTTTCAACTCCAAGTCATGAGTTGGATAATTTCTCTCATGGACCTTTAGTTGCCTTGAAGCATAGTCTAACACATTCTTATAATGCATTAACTCACCACCCAAGCCTGAACTTGAACCATCATAAAATACTATAAAATCTTTACCTTACACAAGCAAGGCAAGAATAGGTGTTTTGGTAAAAAGAAACTTGAACTTTTGAAGCTTTCCTCACACCTGTCAAAACACATAATTGACTCTTCCCTCTGAGTCAGTCTTATTAGGTGAGTAGAAATCAAAGTAAAACCCTTAACAAACCTGCGATAATAAATTTCCAAACCCACAAAACTACAAACTTCGATCATTGAGGTGGGCCTAACCCAATTCTTAACCGCCTTAATCTTTTGGGGATCTACCATTACATATTTTTCAGAAACTACATGCCCCAAAAAAGGACATGGACAATATCCAAAATTCTCACTTGGAGAATTTTGCATAAAGAATCTTCTCCCTCAATATATCCAAGACAATACAAAAATGCCCTGCATGTTCCTCTTAACTCTTATAGTACACCAAAATGTCGTCAATAAAGACAATAACAAATGAATCTAAGAAAGATTTAAATACATCATTAATCAAACTCATGAAGGCTGCTGGTATATTAGTCGACCCAAAAGACATCCCTAAAAATTCATAATGCACATAATGTGTTCTAAAAGCTGTCTTAGGAATATCCTCAGGTTTGATCTACAACTGATTATACCCCGACCATAGATCTATCTTAGAAAACACTGAGGTACCCTGCAACTGATTAAACAAATCATCTATCCTGGGCAACGGGTACTTATTTTGGGTGGTTACCTTATTCAGCTGCCGATAATCTAAACACGTTCTCATACTACCATCTTTCTTTTTTAAAAACAACACTGGAGCACCCCATTGCGAAGCACTAGGATGAATAAAACCCTTATCAAGCAATTCCTGTAAGCTCTCTTAACTCAGTCGGATCCATCATAAAAGAAAGAATAGAGATGGGGAGGGTGCTCGGCTCTAAATCATTATAAAAATCAATGTCCCGACTAGAGCTATACTAGAAAAATCAGTAGGGAACACTTTCTGAAATTCACACACTACAAGGACTAAATCTAGAGATTATTCCTCTAAACTAGTGTCTCAGAGATGTGCTAAGATGGTAGAACACCCCCTCCCTACTAACTCTTTAGCATGAATAAAATAAATGAGTTTTACCAAAACATGCTTATAGGAACCCTCCCACTCTAGCTTATCTATCCCCAGTATAGCTAAGGTTACAGTCTTAGCATTACAATTCAAAATAACATGATACAGAGATAACCAAGTCTGTAACACCCCGTATCTACTAAACCCTACATGACGACGTTGAACAATGGTTACGCAAGTGTCGAGAGTCAAAAGTATGTATTTTGTAATATTATTGATGAGATAATTGATATTGGGCCTAGTACATGGGATTAGACCTTTGTAGGAGGTGAAACACTCGTATGTTATCGAACCTATACGACTACGTGTACACTTATGGAATTAGTTAAACATGAGAGATTTGATGAATTAGACATTAATTTGTTGGGTATTAATGAGTCATGAGCCATTGGGCCAAATGAGGCCCAAAACAAGAACAAAAGACTAGGCCCAATGGGGCAAAATGATCCAATCTTCCATTGACTAATCAACCAATGCATTTAATGGTAAGAATTGGATAAGAGAGACTCCAAGGGACCTTAAAAAGGGCACCAAATCATATTTTAATTCATTTGGAAACCCATGCCTTTTCTAGAATTCTCTACAACATTTCCATTATCACACAAACCCTAAGCCCTCATCTTTGTGGACAAGATCATTTTTGCATAAGGCTTGGTAAGTGTTTATGATCATGGTTTAGTATATTTTATGCATGGAAGATGGTTTATATCATGTTGGTTATGTTGGTGCAGTGTGAGAAGGTCACAATATGTAAAATAATTTGTGTTTGCTAAATCGGAGGATGGTTTTGCCTTGTAAACTTGAACATAGACTTGTGGTCTTGAAAGAAGTGAACTTGATGGAGTTAATATTGACATGTGATATGTGACTATAGACTTACCTTTTTTTATCCATGTGTGTAATGTTTGGAATTGTTGTTGTAATTTTTGTTATGGATTTGGTGACAGATTGAAAAGAAAGTGATGTTTTGGTGATGTTTATGTGTGTTGTGAGACCATGGCCTCTTTTTGGCATGTAATATCACCAAAAATATGTTAAAACAAGTTTATTTATGATCATGGACCATTCATTGCATTAAAAGACCCAAAAGAGACCAATTTGGCCGAAAAGGGGCATCCGCCCTCGCAGGTGAGGCACCTGCGGGTGCAGGTGCAAACAAAGATGACCCTGGCTACTACCAAAGGGCACCTGCGGATGCAGTTCATCCACCTAAGGGCACAGGTGGCTTCGCAGGTCACTTCCAGAACCCCGTTTTGCATGTTTTTGCTCCCCTTTGACCCCCGAAGGCCCCTATACCCTTTATGGATATAATTAGCAACTTGTGATACCGTTTTAGTGACTTTAAAGTGTCATATGGAGGCATGTTGGACTGTATTAAGTATGGATTTTTTTTCATATGTTGTTATGAGGCAATTCGATAGGAGTAATTGTGACGGAATGCTAATGAGAAAGCATAAAGGGTAAGTGTGATGTGAAATGCTATTGATGTAAGATATTTTGGTCAATGTGTGCAATCTTATGTATTGTTAGTATGATAATGTAGTGGATTGTATTGTAAGGCGTGACATGACATTATACGGCAGTCATATAGTTCATTATCGTCTTGTACACCTGTATAGTAACTAGTTGCTAATGTAAGCTCCGATATGTACTTGTATTGTAAAGTAAGACGTAAGGAAGAAGCTGGACTATTGTGTTCATATATAGACTCGTGTACTCATACTTGGAAGTGAAGGTATGTAAGGTTACTCTTCTATATCCTTCTGCAGCATATGGTGTTCACATTGTCATAGTACTTATTCGATTCCAAAATGCCCTAAGCTTTTCCCTATCTGGTAGTGGACTAGTGTTACTCATATGTTCCTTACTCATTGGCCAATGGTGAATCATATGACGCATGTCCATTGGTTGACTCATGTTCATTAGCTAATATGCCAAAAGATCCAAATTATTCTAAGGTATCGCATTTTAGGTTGACAAATAGTTGATATTCACATGTGTCTTACTCAGCAATCATTATCCTAAGGTTCCAAAAGTGTTCTATACCAAAGGGGTTCTATAGTATTCCAACTAAGGTTGAAATATATTGTTATTCATATGTGTTCTACTCTTAGATGAATTATGATCCACTTATCTCTTATTTATTGACGGAAGTTCCTAAGTTGTCATGATGTTGTAGATTCTAAGAGAACTATCTCAACAAGAGTAATGAGGTAAAGAGAGCATGTTTAGTTTGAATAGCATTGTTCCAATCATGTCATGCTCCAAAGTCTAATAACATTATGATTATGTTTGTACCAATCTCTCCTAAGTAAAAGCACCAATCTCATAAGATCTCATAAAAGTAATGAAGGAAGTAATGTGCAACTAACGTACCTATCCCTCATGATTTAAGGTATCAATCTTACAAGAGAAAAGACATGAAGTAATGTATGTATGCGTTCCAAGTAACAAGGTATCGCTAAGCAATGAAAGTAAGAGTAACAAGAGGAAGAAGTAATGTATAATTAATGAGTATTCATGGGTGGTATCCCAGGGGTTAAAATACATAGCATGGATCGATCCCATTAACACGGGTAGTATCCCAGGGGCGATAGAAAAGCATAGAATGGGTCGATCCCGATACATCCCAGGGGCGACACAAAATCCTAGCATGGGTTACGATAACATCCCAGGGGTCACAATACCTAACATGGGTTAATGACATCCCAGGGGTGACACAAAAGCCTAGCATGGGTTCACATAACATCCCAGGGGTCAAAGTACCTAGCATGGGTTAATCTCATCCCAGGGGCGACAGAAAAGTCTAGCATGGGTAGAACAATAAAGATGAATAAGTATGAAGACAAGAGAAGTAAAGAACGTAATGTACATGGGTTCCCACATACAGAAAGAGAGTTTATTCACATTGACTATTTCTCTTATATTGACTCCATTGTAGTTGTTATTATGTATGATATAATTCTTATGGCCTTACATACTCAGTACATTATTTGTACTGACCCCTCTTGGGGAATTTACTTTACTTGCTGTAGGCGCAGGTGCTAGTAGACCTCCGCAGTAGATTACCGTGTATTTGCAGATCTTTGGTAAGCTCCAGTTGGTTCGGGGCTTTTTGAGTCATAGTTGTGCATTTGTTTTGATGTTATAGATGTTATGTTAAGCGGGGATTTGTCCCGAATTTAGGTTGGTCGTGTATGTACTTTTGTTAGAGGCTTTTGTAGACATATGTGGGTTTATGAATGAAAGGGATGAATGTTCACTTCGACTTGACGGCCCTAACGGTCAAGTTTCATAGATTGTATGTTTTCCATGATTTCCATCATTGGCATTTTATATGTTGTCGGTTACATGAAATAATAAGCTAATCGTAAAGAGACATGCAAGTGAACAGACGTGAGCAAAGATTGGTTCTCTCAGGCCTTATCGGCTTCGGGTGCCAATCACGCCTCGTTGGAAGTTCGGGCGTGACAAAAGTGGTATCAGAGCAGGTCATTCTAAGGGTGTCTACAAAGCCGTGTCTGAGTAGAGTCTTACTTATCAATGTGTTGTGCACCACATTTATAAGTAGGAGGCTACGGGACATTAGGATATCGTTTCTTTTCTTCATTTCTAAATCGTGCAATAGAGCCAGTGTTGTAAGTTGAAGTGTATCTGACCATTGGAATTGAATTTATTTTGTATAGTAAAATGCCAATCACAAGAAGAGGTCGAGGCAAAGGTAAGCAGGTAGATGTGCCTGTCGATGAGGGAATGAGTAAATGACCACCTGACCAAGCTAGTCAAGGTGGAGATGACGCTGAAATAGCATCGCGGTCTTCTACTACTTATCCAGCTCCGGAAGAGCCATGAGGTAGAGAAGTACCCACAGCACCGCCAATGAATGCCATAGATCAGTACCTAAGAAATGTGGTACATCTGTTGACTCAGTTAGTGGCTGCACAAACACGGGGACGAACTGGTCCAATGGTATAAGAGTATCCTTCCATATTGTCCCTATTGAAAATATACAAAGTTTGGAGGATATCACTAGTAAAAGATACCTATTGCTATTCTAGATTGACAAGTGCAAAGGTTAATAAATAGAGACGTAACTTTCGTAAAAGTTTTTTGGAGAAATCAACTATTCGAGTAGATAACCTGAGAAGCTTAAAATAAATGATGAGACCAAGGTACCCATATTTGTCCCAAATGGAAGGGAAAAAGTTCCAAAGTGCAAAAGTGGAGAAAGACTAAGTCAGTAGCTAAATGAGTATATGTATAGAGATACATTTGTCGCACGTGAGACGATGTTGTTAACATTTGAGGACGAATGTTCCTAAGGGGGGGGGGGAGAATGTAACACCCCGTATCTACTAAACCCTACATGACGACGTTGAACAATGGTTACGCAAGTGTCGAGAGTCAAAAGTATGTATTTTGTAATATTATTGATGAGATTATTGATATTGGGCCTAGTACATGGGATTAGACCTTTGTAGGAGGTGAAACACCTGTATGTTGTCGAACCTATAAGACTACGTGTACACTTATGGAATTAGTTAAACATGAGAGATTTGATGAATTAGACATTAATTTGTTGGGTATTAATGAGTCATAAGCCATTGGGCCAAATGAGGCCCAAAACAAGAACAAAAGACTAGGCCCAATGGGGCAAAATGATCCAATCTTCCATTGACTAATCAACCAATGCATTTAATGGTAAGAATTGGATAAGAGAGACTCCAAGGGACTATAAAAGGGGCACCAAATCAGATTTTATTCATTTGGAAACCCATGCCTTTTCTAGAATTCTCTACAACATTTCCATTATCACACAAACCCTAAGCCCTCATCTTTGTGGACAAGATCATTTTTGCATAAGGCTTGGTAAGTGTTTATTATCATGGTTTAGTATATTTTATGCATGGAATATGGTTTATATCATGTTGGTTATGTTGGTGCAGTGTGAGAAGGTCACAATGTGTAAAACAATTTGTGTTTGCTAAATCGGAGGATGGTTTTGCCTTGTAAACTTGAACATAGACTTGTGGTCTTGAAGGAAGTGAACTTGATAGAGTTAATATTGACATGTGATATGTGACTATAGACTTACCTTTTTTTATCCATGTGTGTAATGTTTGGAATTGTTGTTGTAATTTTTGTTATGGATTTGGTGACGGATTGAAAAGAAAGTTACGTTTTGGTGATGTTTATGTGTGTTGTGAGACCATGGATTCTTTTTGGCATGTAATATCATCAAAAAAATGTTAAAACAAGTTTATTTATGATCATGGACCATTCATTGCATTAAAAGACCCAAAAGAGACCAATTTGGCCGAAAAGGGGCATCCGCCCTCGCAGGTGAGGTACCTGCGCCCCTGGCTACTACCAAAGGGTACCTTCGGATGCAGGTCATCCACCTGTGGGCATAGGTGGCTTTTTAGGTCACTTCAATAACCCCATTTTGCATGTTTTTGCTCCCCTTTGACCCCCGCAGGCCCCTATACCCTTTATGGATATAATTAGCCACTTGTGATACCATTTTAGTGACTTTAAAGTGTCATATGGAGGCATGTTGGAATGTATTAAGTATGGATTGTTGTTCATATGTTTTTATGAGGCAAGTCGATAGGAGTAATTCTGACGGAATGCTAATGAGAAAGCATAAAGGGTAAGTGTGATGTGAAATGCTATTGATATAAGATATTTTGGTCAATGTGTGCAATGTTATGGTGTTGTTGGTATGAGAATGCAGTGGATTGTATTGTAAGGGGTGACATGACGTTATACGGCAGTCATATAGTTCATTGTCAATTTGTACACCTGTATAGTAACTAGTTGTTAATGTAAGCTCCGATATGTACTTGTATTGTAGAGTAAGACGTAAGGAAGAAGATGGACTATTGTGTTCATATATAGACTCGTGTACTCATACTTGGAAGTGAAGGTATGTAAGGTTACTCTTCTATATCCTTCTGCAGCATATGGTGTTCACATTGTCATAGTACTTATTCGATTCCAAAATGCCCTAAGGTTTTCCCTATCCGGTAGTGGACTTGTGTTACTCATATGTTCCTTACTCATTGGCCAATGGTGAATCATATGACTCATGTCCATTGTTTGACTCATGTTCATTAGCTAATATGCCAAAAGATCCAAATTATTCTAAGGTATCGCATTTCAGGTTGACGAATAGTTGATATTCACATGTGTCTACTCTGCAATCATTATCCTAATGTTCCAAAAGTGTTCTATACCAAAGGGGTTCTATAGTATTCCAACTAAGGTTGAAATATATTGTTATTCATATGTGTTCTACTCTTAGATGAATTATGATCCACTTATCTCTTATTTATTGAGGGAAGTTCCTAAGTTGTCATGATGTTGTAGATTCTAAGAGAACTATCTCAACAAGAGTAATGAGGTAAAGAGAGCTTGTTTAGTTTGAATAGCATTGTTCCAATCATGTCATGCTCCAAAGTCTAATAACATTATGATTATGTTTGTACCAATCTCTCCTAAGTAAAAGCACCAATCTCATAAGATCTCATAAAAGTAATGAAAGAAGTAATGTGCAACTAACGTACCTATCCCTTACGAGTAAAGGTATCAATCTTACAAGAGAAAAGACGTGAAGTAATGTATGTATGTGTTCCAAGTCACAAGGTATCGCTAAGCAAGGAAAGTAAGAGTAACAAGAGGAAGAAGTAATGTATAATTAATGAGTATTCATGGGTGGTATCCCAGGGGTTAAAATACCTAGCATGGGTCGATCCCATTAACACGGGTGGTATCCCAGGGGCGATAGAAAAGCCTAGAATGGGTCGATCCCAATACATCCCAGGGGCGACATGAAATCCTAGCATGGGTTACGATAACATCCCAGGGGTCACAGTACCTTGCATGGGTTAATGATATTCCAAGGGTGACACGAAAGCCTAGCATGGGTTCACATAACATCCCAAGGGTAAAAGTACCTAGCATGGGTTAATCTCATCCTAGGGGTGACAGAACAGTCTAGCATGGGTAGAACAATAAATATGAATAAGTATGAAGACAAGAGAAGTAAAGAACGTAATGTTCATGGGTTCCCACATACAGAAAGAGAGTTTATTCACATTGACTATTTCTCTTATATTGACTCCATTGTTGTTGTTATTATGTATGATATAATTCTTCTGGCCTTACATACTCAGTACATTATTCGTACTGACCCCTCTTGGGGAATTTACTTTACTTGCTGTAGGCGCAGGTGCTAGTAGACCTCCGCAGTAGATTACCGTGTATTTGCAGATCTTTGTTAAGCTCCAGTTGGTTCAGGGCTTTTCGAGTCATAGTTGTACATTTGTTTTGATGTTATAGATGTTATTTAAAGCGGGGATTTGTCCCAAATTTAGGTTGGTCGTGTATGTACTTTTGTTAGAGGCTTTTGTAGACATATGTGGGTTTATTAATGAAAGGGATGAATGTTCCCTTCGACTTGACGGACCTAACGGTCAAGTTTCCTAGATTGTATGTTTTCCATGATTTCCGTCATTGGCATTTTATATGTTATCGATTACATGAAATAATATGCTAATCGTAAAGAGACATGCATGAGAACAGACGTGAGCAAAGATTGGTTCTCTCGGGCCTTATTGGCTTCGGGTGCCAATCACGCCTTGTTGGAAGTCGGGGAGTGACAAAAGTGGTATCAGAGCAGGTCGTTCTAAGGGTATCTACAAAGCCGTGTCTGAGTAGAGTCTTACTTATCGATGTGTTGTGCACCACATTTATAAGTAGGAGGCTACGGGACATTTAGGATGTCGTTTCTTTTCTTCATTTCTAAATCGTGCAATAGAGCCAGTGTTGTAAGTTGAAGTGTATCTGACCATTGGAATTGACTTTATTTGGTATAGTAAAATGCCAATCACAAGAAGAGGTAGAGGCAAAGGTAAGCAGGTAGATGTGCCTATCGATGAGGGAATGAGTAAATCACCACCTAACCAAGCTAGTCAAGGTGGAGATGATGCTGAAATAGCATCGCGGTCTTCTTCTACTTATCCAGCTTCGAAAGAGCCAAGAGGTAGAGAAGTACTCGTAGCACCGCCAATGAATGCCACAGATCAGGACCTAAGAAATGCGGTACATCTGTTGACTCAGTTAGTGGCTGCAAAAACACGGGGACGAACTGGTCCAATGGTATAAGAGTTTCCTTCCATATTGTTCCTATTGAAAATATACAAAGTTTGGAGGATCTCACTAGGAGAAGATACCTATTGCTATTCTAGATTGACAAGTGCAAAGGTTAATAAGTAGAGACGTAACTTCCGTAAAAGTTCTTTGGAGAAATCAAAAAGTCGAGTAGATAACTTGAGAAGCTGGAAATAAATGATGAGACCAAGGTACCCATATTTGTTCCAAATGGAAGGGAAAAAGTTCCAAAGTGCGAAAGTGGAGAAAGACTAAGTCAGTATCTTAATGAGTATATGTATAGAGATGCATTTGTTGCACGTGAGACGATGTTGTTAACATTCGAGGACGAATGTTCCTAAGGGGGAGAGGGAGAATGTTACACCCCGTATCTACTAAACCCTACATGACGACGTTGAACAATGGTTACGCAAGTGTCGAGAGTCAAAAGTATGTATTTTGTAATATTATTGATGAGATAATTGATATTGGGCCTAGTACATGGGATTAGACCTTTGTAGGAGGTGAAACACCTGTATGTTGTCGAACCTATACGACTACGTGTACACTTATGGAATTAGTTAAACATGAAAGATTTGATGAATTAGACATTAATTTGTTGGGTATTAATGAGTCATTAGCCATTGGGCCAAATGAGGCCCAAAATAAGAACAAAAGACTAGGCCCAATAGGGCAAAATAATCCAATCTTCCATTGACTAATCAACCAATGCATTTAATGGTAAGAATTGGATAAGATAGACTCCAAGGGACTATAAAAGGGGCACCAAATCAGATTTTAATTCATTTGGACACCCATGCCTTTTCTAAAATTCTCTACAACATTTCCATTATCACACAAACCCTAAGCCCTCATCTTTGTGGAGAAGATCATTTTTGCATAAGGCTTGGTAAGTGTTTATTATCATGGTTTAATATATTTTATGCATGGAATATGGTTTATATCATGTTGGTTATGTTGGTGCAGTGTGAGAAGTTTACTATGTGTAAAACAATTTGTGTTGCTAAATCGGAGGATGGTTTTGCCTTGTAAACCTGAACATAGACTTGTGGTATTGAAGGAAGTGAACTTGATGGATTTAATATTTACATGTGAGATGTGACTAAAGTCTTACCTTGTTTTATCCATGTGTGTAATGTTTGGCATTGTTGTTGTAATTTTGGTTATGGATTTGGTGACGGATTGAAAAGAAAGTGACGTTTTGGTGATGTTTATGTGTGTTGTGAGACCATGGCTGCTTTATGGAATGTAATATGATCAAAAATATGTTAAAATAAGTTTAGTTATGATCATGGACCATTCATTGCATTAAAAGACCCAAAAGAGACCAATTTGGCCAAAAAGGGGCATCCGCCCTCGTAGGTGAGGCACCTGTGGGCGCAGGTGCCAACGCAGATGCCCCTGGCTACTGTCAAAGGGCACCTGTGGACGCAGTTCAGCGACCTGCTGGCGCAGGTGGCTTCGCAGGTCACTTCCAGAACCCCGTTTTGCATGTTTTTGCTCCCCTTTGACCCCCGAAGGCCCCTATACCCTTTATGGATATAATTAGCCACTTGTGATACCATTTTAGTGACTTTAAAGTGTTGTATGGAGGCATGTTGGACTGTATTAAGTATGTATTGTTGTTCATATGTTGTTATGAGGCAAGTCGATAGGAGTAATTGTGACGGAATGCTAATGAGAAAGCATAAAGAGTAAGTGTGATGTGAAATGCTATTGATGTAAGATATTTTGGTCAATGTGTGCAATGTTATGGTGTTGTTGGTATGAGAATGCAGTGGATTGTATTGTAAAGGGTGACATGATGTTATACGACAGTCATATAGTTCATTGTCGTCTTGTACTCCTGTATAGTAACTAGTTGCTAATGTAAGCTCCGATATGTACTTGTATTGTAAAGTAAGACGTAAGGAAGAAGCTGGACTGTTTTGTTCATATATAGACTCGTGTACTCATACTTGGAAGTGAAGTTATGTAAGGTTACTCTTCTATTTCCTTCTGCAGCATATGGTGTTCACATTGTCATAGTACTTATTCGATTCCGAAATGCCCTAAGGTTTTCCCTATCCGGTAGTGTACTAGTGTTACTCATATGTTCCTTACTCATTGGTCAATGGTGAATCATATGACTCATATCCATTGGTTGACTCATGTTCATTAGCTAATATGCCAAAAGATCCAAATTATTCTAAGGTATCGCATTTCAGGTTGAGGAACAGTTGACATTCACATATGTCTTACTCAGCAATCATTATCCTAAGGTTTCAAAAGTGTTCTATTCCAAAGGGGTTCTATAGTATTCTAACTAAGGTTTACATCTATTTTTATTCATATTTGTTCTACTCTTAGATGAATTATGATCCACTTATCTCTTATTTATTGAGGGAAGTTCCTAAGTTGTCATGATGTTGTAGATTCTAAGAGAACAATCTCAACAAGAGTAATGAGGTAAAGAGAGGTTGTTTAGTTTGAATAGCATTGTTCCAATCATGTCATGTTCTAAAGTCTAATAACATTATGATTATGTTTGTACCAATCTCTCCTAAGTAAAAGCACCAATCTCTTAAGATCTCATAAAAGTAATGAAGGAAGTAATGTGCAACTAACGGACCTATCCCTCACGAGTAAAGGTATCAATCTTACAAGAGAAAAGACGTGAAGTAATGTATGTATGTGTTCCAAGTCATAAGGTATCGCTAAACAATGAAAGTAAGAGTAACAAGAGGAAGAAGTAATGTATAATTAATGAGTATTCATAGGTGGTATCCCCGGGGTTAAAATACCTATCATGGGTCGATCCCATCAACATGGGTGGTATCCCAGGGGCGATAGAAAAGCCTAGCATGGGTCGATCTCGATACATCCCAGGGGCGACACGAAAGCCTAGCATGGGTTACGATAACATCCCAGGGGTCACAGTACCTAGCATGGGTTAATGACATCCCAGGGGAGACACGAAAGCCTAGAATGGGTTCACATAATATCCCAGGGGTCAAAGTACCTAGCATGGGTTAATCTCATCCCAGGGGCGACAGAACAGTCTAGGATGGGTAAAACAATAAAGATGAATAAGTATGAAGACAAGAGAAGTAAAGAACGTAATGTACATGGGTTCCCACATACAAAAAGAGAGTTTATTCACATTGACTATTTCTCTTATATTGACTCCATTGTTGTTGTTATTATGTATGATGTAATTGTTATGGCCTTACATACTCAGTACATTATTCGTACTGACCCCTCTTGGGGAATTTACTTTACCTGCTGCAGGCGCAGGTTCTAGTAGACCTCCGCTGTAGATTACCGGGTATTTGCAGATCTTTGGTAAGCTCCAGTTGGTTCGGGGCTTTCTGAGTCACAGTTGTCCCGAATTTAGGTTATTCGTGTTTGTACTTCTGTTAGAGGCTTTTGTAGACATTTGTGGGTTTATGAATGAAAGGGATGAATGTTCACTTCGACTTGACGGCCCTAACGACAAAGTTTCATAGATTGTACGTTTTCCATGATTTTTATCATTGGCATTTTATATGTTATCGGTTACATGAAATAATATGATATTTGTAAAGAGACATGCAAGTGAACAGACGTGAGCAAAGATTGGTTCTCTCAGGCCTTATCGGCTTCGAGTGCCAATCACGCCTCGTTGGAAGTCCGGGCGTGAAAAAAGTGGTATCAGAGCAGGTCATTCTAAGGGTGTCTACAAAGTCGTGTCTGAGTAGAGTCTTACTTATCGATGTGTTGTGCACCACATTTATAAGTAGGAGGCTACGGGACATTTAGGATGTCGTTTCTTTTCTTCATTTCTAAATCGTGCAATAGAGCCAGTGTTGTAAGTTGAAGTGTATCTGACCATTGGAATTGAATTTATTTGGTATAGTAAAATGCCAATCACAAGAAGAGGTCGAGGCAAAGGTAAGCAGGTAGATGTGCCTGCCGATAAGGGAATGAGTAAATCACCACCTGACCAAGCTAGTCAAGGTGGAGCTGACGCTGAAATAGCATCGCGGTCTTCTACTACTTATCCAGCTCCGAAAGAGCCATGAGGTAGAGAAGTACCCACAGCACCGCTAATGAATGCCATAGATCAGGACCTAAGAAATGCGGTACATCTGTTGACTCAGTTAGTGGCTGTACAAACACGGGGACGAACTGGTCCAATGGTATAAGAGTTTCCTTCCATATTGTTCCTATTGAAAATATACAAAGTTTGGAGGATCTCACTAGGAAAAGATACCTATTGCTATTCTAGATTGACAAGTGCAAAGGTTAATAAATAGAGACGTAACTTCTGTAAAAGTTCTTTGGAGAAATCAAAAAGTCGAGTAGATAACTTGAGAAGCTGGAAATAAATGATGAGACCAAGGTACCCATATTTGTTCCAAATAGAAGGGAAAAAGTTCCAAAGTGCGAAAGTGGAGAAAGACTAAGTCAGTATCTTAATGAGTATATGTATAGAGATGCATTTGTTGCACGTGAGACGATGTTGTTAACATTTGAGGACGAATGTTCCTAAGGGGGGGGGGAGAATGTAACACCCCGTATATACTAAACCCTACATGACGACGTTGAACAATGGTTACGCAAGTGTCGAGAGTCAAAAGTATGTATTTTGTAATATTATTGATGAGATAATTGATATTGGGCCTAGTACATGGGATTAGACCTTTGTAGGAGGTAAAACACCCGTATGATGTCGAACCTATACGACTACGTGTACACTTATGAAATTAGTTAAACATGAGAGATTTGATGAATTAGACATTAATTTGTTGGGTATTAATGAGTCATGAGCCATTGGGCCGAATGAGGCCCAAAACGAACAAAAGACTAGGCGCAATGGGGCAAAATGATCCAATCTTCCATTGAATAATCAACCAATGCATTTAATGGTAAGAATTGGATAAGAGAGACTCCAAGGGACTATAAAAGGGGCACCAAATCAGATTTTAATTCATTTGGACACCCATGCCTTTTCTAGAATTCTCTACAACATTTCCATTATCACACAAACCCTAAGCCCTCGTCTTTGTGGACGGATTGAAAAGAAAGTGATGTTTTGGTGATGTTTATGTGTGTTGTGAGACCATGGCTGATTTTTGGAATATAATATGATCAAAAATATGTTAAAAGAAGTTTAGTTATGATCATGGACCATTCATTGCATTAAAAGGCCCAAAAGAGACCAATTTGGCCGAAAAGTGGCATCTGCCCTTGCAGGTGAGGCACCTGCGCAACGCAGATGCCCCTGGCTACTGTCAAAGGGCACCTGCGGATGCAGTTCAGCCACCTGCTGGCGTAGGTGGCTTCGCAGGTCACTTCCAGAACCCCGTTTTGCATGTTTTTGCTCCCCTTTGACCCCCGAAGGCCTTTGAGAAACACTTGGCACCCTGTAACTGATCAAACAAATCATCAATTCGAGGGAGGGGATATTTGTTCTTGATCGTTACTTTATTCAGTTGCCGATAGTCGATGCACATTCTCAAGGTGCCATCTTTCTTTCGCACAAATAATACCGGTGCACCCCACGGGGACATACTAGTCCTAATGAAGCCCTTGTCCAACAAATCTTTCAACTGCTCCTTCAATTCACGCAGTTCCGCTGGAGCCATTCTATATGGAGGAATAGAAGTGGGCTGAGTGCCCGGAATCACATCAATGCCAAATTCTACTTCTCGTTCTGGGGGTAAACCTGGAAGATCCTCTGGAAACACATCAAGATGTTCATTGACTACCGGTACTGACTGTAGAGTTAATGGTTCCACATCATTATCTTTCACTTGTACCAAATGACATATGTATCCCTTAGCAATCATTTTTCTGGCTTTCAAATAGGAAATAAATCTCCCTCGTGGTGCCCCTACATTACCCTGCCATTCAAGAACATTTTCTTGCAGAAAACAAAATTGCACCTTCTTGGCCCGACAATCTACCGTAGCATAACAAGAGGCCAACCAATCCATTCCCATAATTACATCAAATTCCACCATGTTCAATTCAATGAGAACGGCCAACGTATCATGACCACACACCGTTACCACACAGTTACGATACACTCTCTTTGCAACGATATATTCACCAACCAGTGTAGACACTTCAATTGACTTAATTAATAATTCCGGTGCCTTTGCAAATTTCGCAGCAACTAATGGAGTAACATAGGAAAATGTAGAACCTGGGTGAATTAATGCATATACATTATGTGAGAATATGGATAATGTACCTGTGAAAACATCAGGGGAAGCCTCTGAATTCTGGCGGTCCACCAAAGCATAAGTGCGATTCTGGACCCCGCTAGTACTGGCTCCTCCTCTGGTACCTCTACCACGACCAATAGGCTGCACCCCTCGGCCCTGTGAAGGAACCGATGCTGAAGACGCAACAGCTGACCCAGCTGGTCGTGCTATACCACCTATGCTCCGCTGTGGACATTCTCTCGCTATATGTCCCGGCATACCACACCAAAAGCAGACATTCATCCCTGTCCGACATGTACCTGTGTGCATACGCCCGCAGTGCTGACACTGCTGACGAGGGAAACCTGCTACCTGTGATCCATGCACCCACTACTCTGCCCAGCTGAACTACCTCTAAACCCTCGGGACTGAGAATAAGCACTCCCTCTGGAATAAGAGAACGACAGTCTAGGTGGTCTAGGAAACATGCGGGGCCTAGATCCTCCTTGGGACATCATAGGTGGTCCCATAGGTCTAGCCCTTTTGGACTGTCCCCTATCAAATTCATGTACCCTTCGTCTCTGTCTTTGATCTTCCATTTTCTGGGCGAAGGCTTGTATTCGAGCAATGTCCATGTCCCTATTTAAGGCTGCAATAGTGCAATCTCTTACCAAGTATGGCTCTAGCCTGTCCACGTATCTATGGACCCTGTCTGTCATCGTAGCCACAATATTTGGCGCATATCGAGCCAAGGAATTAAATTGCAAGCTATATTCTCTGACGCTCAAATTTCCTTGACGGAGATTTAGGAACTGATCCGCACGTGCCTCACGGATCTCATAGGGCAAGTAATGATCAAGAAAAGCCACTTTAAACTCTTCCCAAGTAGGTGGGGTTGCATCAATATCACGGGATTTCTTCCAATCCTCGTACCACAATATTGCCTCTCCTTTCAACCTGTATGCGGCAAGTTCCACTGTTTCTACCCCTGTCACATGCATAACTTCCAAGGCCCTCTGAATTTGATCCACGAAGTCCTGTGGATCTGCTTTTGGATCTGCCCCTGTGAAGATAGGAGGCTCCAATTTGAGGAAATCCTGTGTTCTGCGACTTGCCATTCTAGCCGTATCATCATCATGTGCCATTGCACCAGCTCTTCCCTGGCTTTGTGCCGCCACTAACTGTGTCAACATCTGTACAGCATTCCTATGATCCTGATCTGTGGCATTTGTCGGTGGTTCCACAGGCACTTCCCTTCTTCTCGGCTCTTCTGGAGCTGAAGAAGTAGAAGAAGCTCGCGTTGCAAACTCAGTTTCAGCCCCACCTTGATTAACTTGTTCCGGTGGTGGTCTACTTTTTCCCTCTCCAGCAATTCTATCTATCAGATTACTTTTCCCTTTTCCTCTTCCTCTTCTAGTGTTCGGCATGTTGGACTATACCAAAGAAAAACAATTACCATGATCAGATACAATGCAACTAACAACATTGGCTCTATTGCACGATCTAGAATGAAGGAAAGAAACAACATCCTAAATGTCCCGTAGCCTCCTACTTATAAATGTGGTGCACAACACATCAATAAGTAAGACTCTACTCATATACGGCTTTGCAGACATCCTTAGACCGACTGCTCTGATACCACTTTTGTCACGCCCCGAATCCCAACGAGGCGTGATTGGCACCCGTAGCCGATAAGGCCCGAGAGAACCAACCTTTGCCTATGTTCTTCAATCATATGCATATCATATCATAACCACCATTGCATAATAACATGAAAGACGAAGAAAGGAGAACATGGGACATCATTATACATACACATGAAACTTGGCCGTTGAGGCCATCCAGTCAAAACAACATATGTCTTTTACACTGATACACCCACATCGGTCTACAAAAGCCTCTAACAAGAGCATTGACCAAAATGAACCATAAGTCGGGACAAGTCCCCGCTTTACACAACATATACAATACCAAAACATATATACACTCTGACTCGGAGAAGCCCCGAATGAGCTGGAGCTCACCAAAGAACCGCTAACACTGGCAATCTACTGAGGAGGCCTACTGGGACCTGCGCCTGCAGCAAGTAAGGTAAATTCCCCGAGAGGGGTCAGTACGAAATAAGTACTGAGTATGTAAGGCTCAGATGAAACTATATAATACATGAATATTTCAATGAACTCAAAACATATGAATAATCAATGTGAAGAAGTCACCATTTTGCATTTTGGAAACCATGTGGATTGCTTTCATTACTTTCATTACTTTCTTTACATTCAATACTCACTTGTTATCACATATATCACAATGTACCCGGGCCCCGACTGATCAGTGGGTCTTTCATATCATATCATTGTGTTGGGATCGAGTCGAGCTAGGCTTATGCCCCTAGACTTGCCACCCATACATCAATGCATCGGGACCGAGTCGAGCTAGGCTTACGCCCCTAGACTTGCCACCCATAAATCCAAACCTCGGGATCGAGTCGAGCTAGGCTTATGCCCCTAGACTTGCCACCCGTACTTGATCATTGACCACATTTGCATTACTTTGTTCATTACTTTGAGATTGATACTTTGATAGTCATCACATCACTTTGGAACTTTGAAACATAACATTATTGGAAGCTTTGAATCATTAACCAATGAGTGAAGGACATGTGAATAAATATCAATCGAAAATATAACATTACTAGCACCATGATACCATTGGAACCATTGGACAATAATCCATGAACAAGAGACACAAGTATAGTCACTATTGAAACATTGGAACATAACCTTATTTGAGCTTTTGGAACATTAACCATGGATATGAGAAATGGGAGTCACAATTGATCAATGAGTAGTAAATATATAACAATGACCATGGATAAGTGCATATGGGATACCTTAGTACATTTCGGAATAGAACTAGTGAAATGTCAATGTGAACACTATTGGCTGTAGAAAGATACAGACAAAGTAACCTTGCATACCTTGGATTCACAATACGAATATACAACCTTCGATGCGTATAGAATAAGCCCGCTCCTTCTTTATGTGTCAATCTACAACATAAATACAATAAGGAATTCACATTAACCACCAATTACTCTTCAAATGCATGTAACATCAATGAGTCATACATGTGTCCTTAAACATGCCACTTCCCCTTGACAAAACCATTGTTCCTACTATTATTCCAAAAATTTCAAAATATTCCCAACATTGACCAATACATGAAAATCAATACATTTCACCACAATACTTCTCCTTTACACGTTCTTATCCATAACACATCACAAATAATCCATCAAAGTACCTTAATACAACTCATAACACATATCGGCCAAAATCCCAAAATTTCCACTTATAGACAAGAACAAGTTTAATACCAAAAATAACACCATACATGTTCATATTTTGTCCATACCATGCTTTTTCATCAAAGGCACAAGGCCTAATTCAAGTTCAAATTACCAAGATGACACATCTTTTACCAAAGGCAAAAATACACTATTCATCACCTTGCCAACACAACTAGCATAATATACATAATCTCCCATGCATATATTATGTTAATCCATGATAATAAACACTTACCAAAGCTTGGAATAGGATGATCTTGTCCAAAGAGTCCAAAGGAATTAATTGCCTTAGGGTTTGGAAATGAAAGAAATGTTTGTAAAAATATCCAAAAGTTATGAGAGGCTTTGGGGAATAAAATCTGATTTTGGGGACTTTATATAGACCCAAGGTCATCCTTATCCCCATGTGGCATTAATGGATATGTTCAATTGGTCAAATTTGGAAGAATGGATCACTTCCGTTTGGGCCTATGTATTTTATTCCATTTTGGGCCTCAAATTGGGCCCAATAACACATATCCATGTAACCCATCAAATTTCATGTATTAATCACCATATCTCTCATGTTTACATAATTCCATAATGTCACGACAATATTCTTTTAACCAATTCTCATTCGTCCTTTCGATCGCAAAAATTGGAATTCTAGTCGCCCTTGGCTTCATTGAACATTTTGGATCACTATTCACATTTCATGATTTGATCATGTAGGAGTATGTAGGAGTGTATTGAAGTTTTTGAATCTTTAACAATGCTCAACTAACCCCAAAGAACCAAAATAAACCATCCAAGAAGCGTCGTCGAATTGCGTTACAAAACGAGTTCGGAAAGGCATAGTTTTTGTGCCTTGCGCCACACCCCCTGAAACAGGGTAGTGGTGCAAGTTTTCAGCCTCCTATGAACTTCTTGTCTGAAGGTGGCTTGCGCCACACCCCTGAAACAGGGTAGTGGCATAAGTTTCAGCACTTTGCTGAAATTTCCGGCCACTTATCCAACGTTTACGTATCGTCCAATCCCTTATCAAAACACTACAAAATACTTACTTAGTGATATTAACCATCAAGTAAACATGACTTAAAGTCACCAAATGAGGTTATAATGTGTACGAGTTCTTACCCAAATGCTCCACGAAATCACAACATACCTCCTACAAAGATCTAATCGCACATGTTAAGTCCGATATCAAATGTTTCACCAATGACACTATAAAACACATATGCATGGCATCTCAACACCTATGTAGGTATGATCCCAAGGTATCATGTGAGGTTATAAAAGTATGGGGTGTTACATGCTTAAGGATTATGATCTCACTATTTTTTATCATCGGGGCAAGGCTAATGTGGTAGTGGATGCGTTGAGTCGGAAGGCTGCGAGCATGGGGAGTTTGGCTTATCTTGTTGTGGAGGAGATACCATTGGTCTTGGACATTTAATCTTTGGCCAAATAATTTATTTGACTTGATATTTTGGTACAGGGTGTTTTTTAGCTTGTATTGAGGGTAGATTCTCATTGGTGGAGAGGATTTGGGCTTGAAAGTTTGATGACAAGAAGGTGAAGGTTATTTGGGATAAATTATTGAGTGGCAAGGTAAAAGCAGCATTTCTAGATTCAGATAGTGTTTTGAGGATTGGTGGTCAAGTTTGTGTGCCTAGAGTTGGCGACTTGATTAGACTAATTTTGGAGGAATCTCATGTTTAAGGTATTCTATCCATCTAGGCGCAACTAAGATATACCATGACTTGAAACACCCCTATTGGTGGTGTGGGATGAAAAAAGACACTGTGGAATTTGTGGCCAAGTGTATTAATTGCCAGCAGGTTAAGTATGAGCACCGATGACCGGGTAGTTTGATGTGGTGGATGCCTATCCCAGAGTGGAAATAGAAGAGGATTATAATGGACTTTGTGGTTTGCTTGCCTCAGACTTTGGGGAAATTCAAATCCAGTTGGGTGATTGTGGATAAGTTAACCAAATCAACACAGTTTGTACCAGTGAAGATGAACTACAATGCAGAGAAGTTGGCTAAGATCTACATTTGTGAGATAGTTTTTTTGTATTAAATTTCTACTACCATCATTTCTGATAGAGGTACCTAGTTCATCTCAAACTTTTAGTGTTCTATGCAACAGAAGTTAGACACTCAGTAGAGATGAGTATGATATTTCACCCTCAGACGGATGGCCAGTCGGAGAGGAAAATTTAAGTGTTAGAGGATATGCTTCGACCATGTGTTATGGATTTTTGTGGTCATTGGGACCAGCTCTTTCCATTAACGGAGTTCACCTACAACAAAAGTTACCATTCTAGCTTCAGATGTGGCATTCGAGGCTTTGTATGGGAGGAAGTGTAGATCATCCATGGTATGGTTTGATTCCTTTGAGATTAGACCTTGGGGTACTTATTTGTTGAGAGACTCGATGGATCCTATGATACTGATCTAGGATAGGCTTGTGGTAGCCCAGAGTAGACAGAAAAGTTATGCTGACCAGTCGGTCCGTGATGTGGAGTTCATGTAGGGTGATCAGGTTTTGTTGAAAGTTTCACCCATGAAGGGTGTGATGAGATTCAGAAATAAAGAAAACCTTAGCCTGAGGTTTATTGGGCCTTTTGAGATTCTTGTGAAAGTTAGGAAGGTGGCCTATAGGTTGGCCTTGCCTCTGAGATTGTCACCTGTTCATCTGGTGTTTCATGTTTCGATATTGAACCAATACCTTTATGATGAGTCTCATGTGAGCTAGTGGGATTTGATGGTCTTAGATTGTGATTTGACCTTTGAGGAGGAGCCTTTAGCTATTTTGGATAAGCAGACTAGAAATTTGAGGTTCAAGAATATCGACTCAGTGAAAGTTCAGTGGAGACATCGCCCAATTAAGGAGGCTAGCTGGAGAATTAAATCCGACATACGGAGTAGATACCCCAGCTTTTTACCGGTTCAGGTACTTTTATTGCTTTATGTTCGAGGATAAATGCTTATTTTAGTGGTGGATAGTGTAACAACCCTCATGGCAATTTTTAAAATTTTCTCTGTTTTGACTATTTTGCTCTTCTTAGTTGTTGCCTTAGAGCACTTATGAGATGCTGCAATGGGTGACACGGTCCCTGAAGCATTCAGGAGTATTTTATGCGAGTTTTTGGGTTTGAGAAGATTTTAAGTTGATATAATTGACTTTGGCCAACATTCCATGATCTGAGCGTCAGATAAAACTTTTGCCAGTTCCCTCAGTTCTGGAATATCTATATAAGTTGGGTTAGTAGTGTTGTTGGTTCACATTTCAAGGTCCTAGTATGATTTTTGAGTGTTTGGGCGAGAAACTAGTTTTATTGGGCTAAAGTGATTTTCGGGTGAATCTTATTGATAACGACCTCCATTGGTGATTCTGATGGTTTTGTTGAGTCTGGAAAATTGAAATTAGCCCAGTAGCATTATTGGTTTATTTCTGTGGGGTCTCAAAGGAATCCCGAGGGTCCGTTCGGCGGAATTTTATACTTTACTTTTGTGTTGTGCTGAGTTGGTGCTGCACCATGTTGTCCTTCATTGCATGCTTGGGCCTATGGTTTTGCCTGTGAAGAACCATTTGTCCTAGACACTACAAATATGAGGTGGTTCATCGAATTCGTGAAGAGTAACCATGTCCAAGTCTCCTCATTCCTTCCACGCGTACGTGATAGGTCCATCGCATACGCGGTTGGTCGGGGTCAGTGGCCTTCATGTACATGAATGGTCGAATGCATGCACGTAGAAGTTAGTATTCACTGGAATAATATAAATACCTCTTTTTTGGTGTTAAACTCCAGTTTGACCATTTCAAGGTTTGGGAACACGTTTTTTTTAAGGGAATCTAAAGGGGAATTCATCATATTTCAATTGGGTGAGGTTCACAACTTATATTTGACATTACCTATTTATATTGCAAAATCACCTTCATATCATGGTTTTTAAACTTGAGATTTTGGGGTTTTCCCGATAAAGTGAAAAAGTGATATTTTCAACTCTGTTTTCAATGAGATTTTAGATTTGAGACCCTTAAATTATAGGTAAAGTGATTTTCTACTAAAATTTCACACTTTTATTTTTGAGGTGATTTTGGACCCGGACTAAAATATACCAATATGGGTATCAATGAACTTGTATTTACATGAAGAGGCTAATTTTTGATAGATTGGGAGCTTTCTAAGGCCGTTCGGAAGGGAAAGGCTTTGAGTTGAGTATTTTTGAGCTTGCTGTGTTGTCCCAGGGTAGGTTATGACCTAACTTTCTTTAGATTCAGTTGGGTAGAGAACTTATCATATAAAGCATGGTACGAATTGGGTGAAATCTCATTTTTAACATGATTTAAGGTTGATTATTATTATTGTGATACCCGAGTGGGAACTTGTGTTGACTTTATTATTGGTTAGAGAGCTTATTATCATGATGATGCTCGAGTGGGGGCTAGTGTTGACCTCGTTGGTATTTTATTTGGTTCTTTTACTATTGTGGTGCCCGTGTTGGGGGCTTATAGGGGATTTTGTTAATACCTTGTATTGGTTCTATATTGTGTTGTCATGAGGGGGCTTGAATCATGATTTACTGAGATTTGGGTAGGGGGTTTATTCATACCATTGTTGAGTTGATGATTGTGCATTGTTGATTTCCTATGATCATGCATACTCATTTATCTCTCATTTTCATAGAATTAGTACTACTGTTGAACTTAGATTCTTTGTGAAAGAAAATGAATCATTTAATAAAATGACTTGACCAAGGAAAGTGTAGATCAAATATTGAGATTGTAATTAGTATATGGGTTATGAAACCCCAATGGGTCCTCTCCTGGAGCTTAGGCTCAGAAGGTATATACAGAGAGCACATTTGGCCATTGCATCCATTCCATATCATCGTGCCTGTCATTTGATGAGTAACATAGAACAAAGGAGAGGGATATGGAAAGAATGAAGTAATAAAAGAGAAAGTCACTCCTAGTAGTAACGACCTGTCACGATCCATTGGTTCATATAGAATCCATGTCTTAGGCGTATTAAAAAACATTTTTTTCCCTAAGCATATATAATAAAATAAAGTGAAAAGGTCCACCCCGAAACTAAGGGGTACTAACTAACAATTGAGTCCTCTCCGAATCACAAGAGATAGTTTCCCATCATATGGCTCACCAACTTCACTTGCCTTTATAGGAGGCCTCCTTGGGGCAAGTTCATATCACTTACAATACACAGGCTCTACGAAGGAAGGGGTTGGGTTAAGAGAGTTTTCAATATGATTCTTTTTCTGTATTTGTTCGAAGAGAAATGTGAGGCTGTTTTGTCCACTTTCTTTATCCCCCTCTATCAAAATTATCAAAAAGAAAGGCGAGCTTGCTTATTATTCCTGCGCAGAAAAGAGTGGAATACAAGTTTAGAATACTGGGAATGAACAACATGCATGATAAGGAATCAAATTAGAGGAGTTTTCCTAAAAAGATCCCATAGCCTCCCAAAGATAGATATGGACGTTGACGTATTGATCCTCGAGACTCTATTAGACATCTTGCTCTCTTACTCATGAGATCGGTGACCTAGATCTCTTACACCAATTTGTCACAATCCTAAAGTCGGGGTCATGATGGCACCTACCTAATCCCAACCTTGGTAGTTAAGCCCAATCCCCAAAATAGATAGAATTGTGGAAAGATGATAAATGACACTCAAATACGAGACTTTAAAATAAAACAGACCAGATATATATATATAAACAAAATCCAAAACTTAAATAAATACAAGTCGAATCCCAAAATCTAGTGTCATCAGTAAAGAGCACTAATACTGACATAGAATATGGAAAATACAAATTTGTCGGGGTCATGAGACTGGTGAACCTAGAGCTATTATACCAATTTGTCACAATCCTAAAGTCAGGGTCATGATGGCACCTACCCAATCCCAATCTTGGTAGTTAAGCCCAATACCCAAAGTAGATAGAATTATGGAAAGAATGACACTCAAATACGAGACTTTAAAATAAAACAGACCAAATATATATGTATAAACAAAATCCAAAACTGAAATAAATACAAGTCGAATCCCAAAATCTAGTGTCATCAGTAAAGAGCACTAATACAGACATAGAATATGGAAAATACAAAACTCTATCTCCGAAATATAAAAATAAAACAAGATAATCGAAATGATGAAGTTTGGAATATGCTCCGGAAGAGAAGCTCACTAGTACTCCGAACAGCCTCAATCACAGCACGAACTCAAGCTCTATAGGTTGTACTTGAACTGAGATCTGCACCAAAAGGGTATAGAAAGTAGGAGTGAGTACGGTCTACTTGTACTCAGTAGGCATCATAGGCCGATCGAGCAAAGTAGAAAACAAAACATATAAAGAATACTATGAGCATACTTCCACCTGTATATAGAAAAGTTCCCAACAGCAGCTCAAGTCGTATCTCCTAACACTATAAATACTACAAGTATAATAACAGTAGAAGAATAATTACACACGAACATATAAAGGAAGGCTAAATTACACAACTAGCAAACAACATAAGAGAAATGTAAATTATGCAATGCAATGGTATAATAAGGATGGAAAGTCTCAATATCACCTCATATACACGTTCCAAGCATAAGTTTACAGGGCAACATTCATAGGGAAGTTCGTAACCCATATACTATCATAATCTCATATCTCAATCTACCTTACCAGTACATTTCTCGGTCACGACATTTTATAAAATAATTTATTTTCTTTCAAAATTAGTGTTTCCCAGTGGTACCAATTCCATGGATATGGATGAATGAAATAAGGATGCATGCTCATAACCAAAATAATATCATGTAATGAATCAAATCAATAATGGTACAAAATGAGCTCAAATTGCAATAGGTCATGATATAAGTCATCGCATGGCACCACAGTAGTAAAGATTCATGTAAGACATCAATAATATCAATCCAAGACCCCACTCAGGCATAACAATAATAATAAACACAAATAATACTCAAACAAGACCCATACCAGCCCCCGCACGGGCATCATAATAATAATAATCTCTCGAGTTAATAATAATATACACATAATCCCCCACACGGGCAACACGATAAAATAATGACCTTAAAAAATGAATCTCACGATAAAATCCCCAACCCATAACATACTTTACATGAATGGTTAGCTATCAGCCCGGTCTGAAGAAAGTTAAGTCATAATCTATCTCAAAAGTCAAAACACGAGCATGAACCCTTCAACAAGGAGCTTTTTCTTTTTGTGCAGTCTCGGAATGAACCCAATCTATCAAAACATAATCTACACATTGAAAGGAGTCTAACAATACCCATATTAGCTACTTTCATTTCGGATCCAAAAATAGTTCAAAAATTGACCCCGAAGAAAAAAGGATAAGACCAGAATTTTATTGAAGAATCATATTTCGCACACTCTAAGGTTTCCAAATATACAAACCCATTGAAAAACAAGTTGAAATCGAGCTTGAAATGGAAGAAAATCCATTTTCTCACTTTATCGGGTAAAACCAAAAATTTCAAGTTTAAAATCAAGATTTTGAAGATGTTTTTAGTATCTAATCAATGAATAATGATAAAAATTATGTTTAGAAGCTTACCAGAACACTTTTGATGAAAAATTCTCTTTAATAATGCCAATCCCGAGGTCCCAAGGTACAAATATAGTAAAAAATTGAGAAAGAAGATTTTATATTATTCAAGTGCACAATGCCTCGCAATTGTGGTCCCCACCATGCAATTATGAAGATCAACATTAACCATAAATTAAATAATCCATCACAATCATGGAAGGTGGGCCTCGCAACCATGATTAGCAAACCCCAGCCAGTCCATCTCAACTCCTCGCGATCGTGGTCAACACCTATGTGATAGCGATGAGTCACTTGGTTAAATATCGCGATCGTAACACTAGGCCATGTAATTACGATGAAGAACCAGGTGTTGCACCAGATTATAGCAGTCAACTAAGGGAAATGATCAAAAATCCTCCAAACGAATCCTTGGCATTCGTTCAGTACCCCACAAAAATAAATCAATAATGCTACTAGGCTAATTTTAATGTTTTGAACTAAATGGGACCATCAGATTTATCAAAAGAGGTTGTTATTAACAAGTTAATCTCTGGGACCTCATTTAGGCTAATTTAACTAGTTTCTCATCTAAATGCTCAAAACTCAAAATAAGGACTCTGGGACTCGATCTAACCATGATATTAACCCACAAATGACATTCTAGATCTAATGGAATTGACAGAATCACCATCTGATGCTCGGATCACAAAATATTGACCAAAGTCAAACTAATCACTTTTAAGGCTACTCAAAACCTCAAACACACTTAAATCACTCCCAAATGCTTCGAGGACCGTGCCAACCATTCCCACAAATCATAAATGATATATAGCAACTACTAGGAAGGACAAAATGATCAAAATATAGAAAAAGATAAAAATCACAACGAGGGTTGTTATAATTGTTGGTTTATGTCTATGGATTTTCGAATGAGTTTTGGGTGTTAAAACTAAGTATTGAGTTCATCTGACCATTTCTAATATCTCGTGTGAGCACGATCGTGCACTTTTAGCATGATTATGTTGAAGGAAAATTTTCTTCAGCGCCACTCGTGTGTGCCTAGAGCACAATGCTTAAGGAATGGGCCACCAAGAGCACGATAGTGTTGGCTGAGGGCGATCATGTTAAATGAGTGTGATAGTGTTAAGAATGCTAAAACAGTTAAAAATAAAAATCTTTTCCATGACTTGTCACTTCATTCCTCCATTGTTGGACCTCTAGAGCTCCCATTTGGATGGTTTTTGGTGCATTTTCTTCCTCTTGGAAAAAAGATAAGTTTTCAAAACCTTAAGTTTGTGATGTCCCCACTAATTTCACCTCTGATTTTGAGCTAATTAAAGAATAAGACTTTGAAATTGAGGGTATTCACCCCAAATTTCTTGAATTATTTTTTTCCTATTTTAGGGTCAAATCTTGCTCCATTTTAAACCAAATTTCATATTTAAGTTTCTTAATTGATGGATAAGTTGGTTTCTAAATAAAACTTCAATATCACGATATTTTTACGAGGGTTGATGTTTGACTCAAAAGTTATCCAACCATTTATGTAAAATATGGGTATCAAGGGACTAGTATTCATGTGTAGAATTTATTTTTGATAGACTGAGAGCGGTTTGAAACCATTCAGAAGGGGAAGGCTAGTATGTGACCGCTGGTGGCTCATAGTTTGGCTTTAAGGTAGATTATGACTTACTGTTCTTTAGACAAAGAATGCTATGGGGTGGGCAAAATATTGGGTTAGAGTAATTATTGAGATAAATTGATTTTGTGATGCCCGCGTGTGGGCTTATGCCAATGATTGGATTGAGACTTAGAAAGATGAATTCATATTTTGCATTATTGGGTTGTTCCATGCATTGATTTTGCATAAGAATTTTGAATTACCGTGATGGACTTAGTATGGAAACTAAGAGAGATTGACATGAAATAATGGCCCACAGTCAAGATTTAGAAGATTATTGATGTTGGTACTTTTGGCCTGTGATAATAAGCTAGCATATAGTTGTTAGCTTTGAGCTCCTTTATATTTTGAAATCATGCATACTCACGCATACTCAATTCATGAAATTGGTTTTTACTCGTAAATGATATTTTAGTAGACTTGACTATGACTTTTACTATTCATGATGTCGTAGACAAAGATTTGGTTTGATTTACTTCTTTTAGTGTTGTGGACAAAATTTGGCTTTTCATGGATAAAATCTGGCTATGTAAGTTCATGGACAAAATCCAGACGGATATATGGACCTTGTAAGTCTTTGATGGGTCCCACCTCACAATATGCCACTGTAGAGCTAGTGTATATCGGTAGGTTCATTTCATTTTATTCCATTGTAATATATCATACATTTTACTTCTCAAGATATGGTTGCCATTGTGAAATTATTGAATTGGTGTGTCCTTCCTATGTGTAGTGTTACCTTTCTTAGTATTTTTTTAATTATATTTAGTAGTTACTTAAGCTTAGTCGGCCTATGATACCTACTAAGTACTAGTGGTTTGTACTCACCCTACTCTTTTACATCCTTTTGATGTATATCCTATTATGAGTTGTCAGCGGGGTCCTTAATTGTATGGAGTTGCTGATTTGAAGCTGCGGTGAGTTCCTATGTTCGGAGATTGACCCAGTTTCCTCTATCTTTTATTCATGTCTTACTTACTTCTTGGACAATTATGTATTACGGTTTGACATTCTCTTAGAGGTTCTCTTGTACTCGTGACAGCTGAGTCTTGGGAGATTATATATGTTTTACCTTCATTTGTGTATGTTTTGAGTTCACTTCGAATTATTCGAATTAATCCTTTATTATTTCACCTTCTTTTATAGTTAATTATGATTGTTGATTTTGGCTTGTCCACCATGGATGAGTTGGGGTGGGTGCCATCACAATCCTAGATATTTGGGTCATGACACCGCGCCTTTTAAAACACTACTTTTGACCCTTGAAAAATGTTTTAATTTTGACTTTGCATCCTACAAAAGCCAAGATGGTGCTATAGGTGTTGTATAGATAATAGTGATTCTTTTTATTTTGTTATAATATAAGAGGTTTTCATCATTTTCTGTGCAATCTTACTTCAGTTTAATTGTCAAAATTGAATCAGCTTCCTATTAAAATCATTGTTTCTTTTTTTTTTTTTTTTTGAAAAAAAAAAGATAAAATGGAAATCAGTGTATGGTCTTGCCACCTTATTATTCAGTGACTCCAGAAGGCCGCTGCTAGAAGGTTTCAATATGGTGATTGTTAAGTTGTATCGGACAGAAAGCAGCCTGCAAGTGTAGTAGAATAAAAGGTGGACATATAGCACCTACAGAATATGTTGTGAGGGATCAGACTGGAGGGATGAATATATTTCGAAGATGAGTTTCGAAGAGATCGGTTTCAATGAGTTTCCACAGTCACAAGACTAATAATCATCGGGAAAAAGGTGTAAGCTCATGGCCCGAAAATAGAAAAAGGGTTGTGCTCCGATAACGTGGAAAGTAGGACAGAAAGGATGGATACGTCAGATGTGATTGAACAATATCTTGACCGCAATAGAGGAATGTTAGTTGACACAGATGTGATTGAACAATATCTTGACCGCAATAGAGGAATGTTAGTTGACACCATATTTGACATTTTCACGTGGAATACAGTCGTTGATCATAGTGTTTTAGGACTTGAGTGGAGCTTTTTTATTGGTGAATGTATTACCTTCTTAACCTATATATAATAGTTTTCACACAATTGTAAAGGGCGAATTCTAAGGAATACAATAGAAATATAGTCACATTCTTGTGCTCCAAGTTTTCCATATTTGCTCTTCCTTTACTATAGGCTATAGCATATTTACTAGTTATTACACCATTCTCGAATATTAAGCTCAGAATACTCAAACAACTCCAGATCCAGCATAAACATTCATCATCGGAGCTCTAAAGCTTCATACGACTTACTTTTAGTTGCTTTACTATCTTTATCTTGCTTTACTTATTGTTTTGGATATATTTAATTGATAATTACCAAATCTAACAAGTTAAACTAAAATGTCTATCCTTAACCTCATAAAAATTTAATTGTATCATTTTCCCGGTAAACAAGTGTATACCACGAACAATATTTTGCCAATTTACAACAGAAGTCGGACAAGTATGGAGTGCAGGCTGCATGAATATATATACATAATGGTTGCAAAAATGCTTTACATTTGTAGGCTACACGTGTTATAAATCTTAAAAAAAAATATTAGAGTTAAAACAAGTTTTTTTTCCCGATAAAGTAAAAGCAAGTGTACAGATAAAAGTTGAGAATGAATATAAGAAATGATCTTTCCAATCAAATTAATGTATATTGAAGTTTTGTTCATTTCCTCTTTGTATTGAGCCTCAAACCTTCAACCATGTAACACTTTGGCCGGGCTCTAAAGGGTTTTAAAAAGGCAGGTTTCCTAGGACTCCAAATTTGGGGGCTCCATTTTCTTTTAGCAATAATAGGTTATAAGTTTTCTTTTTAAAAAATAGCATTATTTATAGAAAAAGTAAATTTCATATGAAAAGAAACAAATTATTAGAAGAAGTTTGATACATCTAAAGTACTATGTCTTAAGAAAGATTAAATTTATCGATTATATTATCAGATGAAAAAGAATTATTAGAAAATGTTGATTATAAAAGAATTATTAACTTTACATCTAAAAGAGCTAAAAGAATAGACTTCATAAAAAAATATACTAATATTTCTATTTTAAAGTTTAAGACCTCCATTTAATTTTAGCTTTAGGCTATTTATGTGCTTGAGCTGCTCCTGAAACACTTACTAGAACCAAAAACAAAAGATACAATGTGTACAAGTTCAGAAGGTTAGCATGTCTTACATCTATTTAGAAGAAAGTGCATATCATGTGTACAAGAATCCACTCATGGGACAAGAAACCCTTCCCGCATCAGGCACTAATAAATTTTTAACGTCTAAAGTTCAACCCAAAATTTGCACGTCACTTGGTACCAAAGCTGCAACCAATATGATTTTGGGTGATTATGTGAAGACGATTTTACATGACATCCATGGATGGATAAGTAGGAAAACACAGGCGGTAGAAGCATGTGTGCGAGGAAGGTAAGCAAACATGAGACTCTGAGGTTTTGTATATGTACAATTTGGAAGCTAAACCATCAAAACCCTCAACAGGCAGAGACCTGATTGAAGTCCAGAAGAAGAGAAGCACATTTCTCTGCTCAGCAGACATACGTTCAACTATCTGCAACAATAGAAAGGATAACTTTGAAAATGCTGCCTAGATAACTTTGAAAAGAAAAGACTTCTCAATAGTTAATACTCTGGAAACATACTTAGTAGCAGACAAGAAACAAGTACCTCCCAGAACCAGGATATTTGAGGATCATTTTTTTTGTAGCCATTGTAATTTGTGTGGGCTTTCCAATCTTCTACAGAAACAAAAGTTTTACTCCCATAAAGCATCCATTTAAGGCCTTCATGATCTAGTATCTGGAAAAAGGATTCTCAGAGCTTTCGGTCAGTAATTATTTCAGCAAAACCTCAAGCAAAATGGGCTACCTGCCGAGCAATTGATTTGACAAAACTGTGTTTAATAAGGATATCAACATACTTATCCCTATTCTTACTGTTCACAATGGTATCTTTCCCATTAGGGCAAAGCTCCACCGTTTTCCTGCATCCGAATTCTTCATCTTCACAAACAAATGTTAGACCTAGGATATCTTGATCCACCATCTTCGTATCCATTTCCAGTACCTTCTGGCATCGACTGTACAAGTCGGGATCTGCATCCCTAATGTCTTCAAGCGAAATATTCTTTCCAGCTAATTGCAAAAAGAACACACGATCAAACGAAATGTTGATCTGTACTTTCTGCATCAAGGCCAACGCAATCATCCTGCCAGAGAAGATAAAATACTCAAGGTGCAGGGGGTCCAGTTTAGATGCTGCAAGCACAAAATGCAGATGAGAGTTATTTTCATTATAGCGGAGAGAATGATATTACTTTTCGTGAAACATCAGAAGATTGTATCAAAACAGCTAGCCATCTTATAAATGCAATTGTCCTGCAAGATTCATCCTAATCCAGCGAATTCAGATGGAGTATATTCTCAGTTGTTTCACACATATTGTAACAAGGAAAAAAAGTGATAAGTCAACTAGGAATACTCATATGCCATACAATCAAAATATTCCATGAACATTATCTGATTGCCTGGTGTGATTGGAAAAGCAAAGAACCAAAATCCAGACAAAATTAAATTTAAAATCTCAGCATGTTAGAATGACTGAATCTCCTCAAAAAGGCTGGCATTATTATAAATATATATCAACATCTATTCGTGAGCACACCAACTTGCGCTCTTTTATATTCATAAGTTAGTTAAAAATTATCTGCCTAATATCAGTTGCGCATATTTACAATGTACTTAGGGATCCGGTCAGGCACGATGAATGCTGAAACTTATTCCCAACTTCCAACAAATCCAGAAAAAAAAAATATTACCAAAAAAAAAAAATCAAATGCACAAAATAAATTAAGCAAAAGCCTTGCAAATTCTACAAAAAACGACATTGCTTATAACATTGTAATCAGAAGGATGGAAGGATGGAAATTAGTGGAAGAAGAGAAAAATGTGGCACTTTTTTGTGGTTGATTATTGTTTCTTTCTGATAGACTTTGCACTGTTCCCTCAAGGGTTTACTTTTAATGGATTGAAAACAATACATGGGTTGTACTGAAACCTTATATACAAGTGTCCTCCTAAATCCACTGTTCTATGTCTAAATTGAGTCTATAACATCAATTATAGAGACAATATCATTTGAGTAAAGTTGATTAAACCCAAAAACATTAAAGCAAAATGCAGTTGAGTTTAACTTTCTGCACACTATTCTCTATGCTCTCAAAATACCTAGAATTCCTCTCTTTCCATATTGCCAGGGATAATTCTCCATCTATCTCTGTCCTTAGCATGTACACCTGCTTCCTCCCTGCTTTTAAAGCATCAGACACCTTACCTTGGCATGGTCCAGGAAATGCCTTCAGGGCGTAGGAAAATTCTCCTTAATTACTAAGTGTACTCGCAGTGTAGAAATAGATGGTTAGCAGTCTCTAAATTTTGTCCACAAAGGAAACATCTAGAGACCAAGGTTATCCCCCTCATGACATTATCCTTGGTAAGAACTGCTTCTTTAGACAACAACCAGATAAAGTAGGACACTTTGTGAGGTATTCCATATTTGCTTCCATGGCCATCTTGGACCCTTCTGGTTTGTTTGGTTCATCATCGTGTAGGCTTTATTGACTTTGAAATTCCCTTGTCATTTCCCATCCTCCAGAGAACATCCTCCCCTTTCTGCAGTCCATTAAAAGTATCCACTGTGTTGAAAAACTCAACTACTCTCATCACTTCCCAATCATTAAGTTGCCTACTCAATTAACATTCCTTTATTATTTTCTTTAATAGGACATATAACAGTTGATTTTCAAGAAACAAAGTAAGAAGTAGACAAGATTTACCATGACACGTGTATCACTAAAAAGGGAGCAATGAAAAAAAGATGAGGTGGGAGAGAACTATGAGGTCTCAGGTTCAAATCCCAGGGGAAACAAAAATACTAGGCGATTTCTTTCCACCTATATCAACCTTGGTGGATAGAGTTACCTGGCACATGTTGCTGGTGGGAGGTGGAAATTTTGTGGGACTAGTTGAGGTGTGTGCATGATGGCCCGAACATAACAGTTATCAAAGAAAAAAAAGAGGATTTCAAACTACGCGAGGAATTTGCACCTCCTTAAAAATTAGTAGCTTATTGGAAGTGTGGCAATCACAGGAGATTAAAAAGAGCTTGAAGCCAATATGGAGAACTATTCCCAGTTGCATAATGTGGGCATTATGGGTAGAAAGGAATAAGGCATGCTTTGATGGGAAGAAGTTACAGATTTCAAGAGTAAAAATTAAATGTATTAAAAATCTGTACTCTTGGTATTATAGCAGCACTTTAGATATAATGGATAAGTATTTGAACTTTTTGTACTTGCTAGGAGATAATATTTAGTGTTGGATTATAGAGTACTTGCTAGGAGATAATATGTAGTGTTGATTATAGAGTTTGCTGTTAAGTCATGTACTTCTTGTTGTACCACCTTGGTACTCTTTGAATAAAATCCTTAATTATCAAAAAAAAAAAATGTCTAAGAGGTATCATATTCCAAATCCTATTGTAACTTATTTTATCGTTCCATCTATTTCCAACTAAATATGTACTAACTTAGAGAGTTTGGCATCACCCAGTAAACTTGGAAACGCTCAGAAATATGCAGCAACCTCATTTGCGACAACACAACGTAAAAAATGAATTATTTACATTTTCCAGCTCCTACTTACACATGTAACATACGTTACATTTTTTTTTTTTGATAACCATGGTGTCCGGACCAGTTTACGCATACCTCGACTAAATCCATGGGATACCTGTCACCTCTCACCAGCAACAGGTACCAGATAACTCTGTCCACCAAGGCTAGAACAGATAGAAAGAAATCACCTAGTGTTTGTCTTTGTTGGGAATTGAACCTGAGACCTCCTGGTACTCAACCCTGCTTCTTTAATTATTATATGTTACACAAGCCTCCTGAAGTTCTATCCAATCAAAACATACTATTTTAAGAGGAGATCTAGTTCTCCATAACAATCTCCATGGCAACTGTTTTCTACAGTCTCTTAGCTAGATAGGGAATTATAAGCACCTTTCACCAAGAATGTGTATTTGCAATTGAATTTTCATCTACAAGAGTCATTTCCCCAGCAAGAGACTTCTCCTTCGATCTACAAATAGGATTTTGGTCAAACCAGCCGACTCCCAGTCCTAACAATTTATTCCACATTAATTACTCCACAAATTGTTATTCATGTTTTTTCCCCTGATGAGCAGATATAGATTTTATTGATCAGAGAACGGACCTAGCAATAAGAAGATGCTGGGAGATATATTGGCAGAAGTGACAAAGGAAGCAAAAGATCAGGTTTTCTGCTGAACGGTTAATGAACTTATGAAGTTTAGTATGGTTTCAATGTCATTTACAAACCAAAAGTATCTTTTCCCTTATCTGCGAAGCATCTTTGAATCTTCTGTCTAGATGATCCACCAGATTGCTGCCAGAATGGTACAAGTCAAATCAAACAGTTCTCTTGACGGACAGGAAAGGATCCAAAAATTGATTTGAAAAAGTAGCAATGTCATAAGAAATAAGCTATTCTCATCAAAGGATGATAACCAATGCATTTTGGAATACTTAATTTCATGAAAGAGTCGAACCTCAAGTAATCTTACAAGGTTTACAGAAGGAGAGAGAAAGAAAATATAGAAATACGTATTCTCATAGCACAAAGATTCAACCTCTATCTCATACTGATCTTGGGCATATTTATACACCCTAGCGCCACATTTTACGCATGTTTTAGCTAAGTTTTGAAAACAGGTTTGTATACTTTTATATGCTTCATGGCATGTTTGATATAGGTGAACTAAAATATGTGATTAGCATGTTTAAGGTTAAAATGCAGCTGGAAGTGAACTACAATGATGGGGGAAAACATGAGATGTGATAGAAGGAAACTTCAGGAGCATATGCACCCTCCGCACCGCGGAGCAGAGTCACCAGGAGGAACCTCCGCGCCGTACAGTTAGAGGAAAAAGGCCACCGTGGGTGGCGCGCCACACAGCCTAGCCTGCGCGTTTTCCCCGTGCCACACACCCCTGTTTCAACGGGATTTTGGCTTTTTAATGAGTACAATCCTAATGGACTTGGGATTAAATTATCCCACCTCTATAAATACCCCAAGGACGATTTGCAGTTGATATCACGTATTTTTGGGGAGAAAAGCACAAAGTACAAGGGATTTAATTAAGGTTCTTCTTCTTTAACTCTTCTACCCATTATTTTGGCATGAACAACATTACTTTTGTAATTTTATTTCTGGATATGAGTAGCTAAACACCCTTGTTCTGGGGTTGCGGCTAGAACATGATTGTAGGGCTGCGTATCGGTCGGTTCGGTTTGGTTTTGAAGTTTATCAGTTTGACTTATCAATTATCAATTTGTAATAAAACTAAACCATTAAGAACTATTAAGATATCGATTTATCGGTTATTAGTTTATCAGTTATTGATCGTTATCGGTTCGGTTATCGGGTTAACCGTTAACATTTAAAGTATAATTTGAAGTTGAGGCAACAACTCAAGCTACGGGGTGACTTGGATGATAGTGCTCTACCATCTCATTTTGGTAGCAGAAATTAAGTTTGTTGACATTAAAAGTCATGATCTGCTAGGTAGAAAAACTGATCAAACTAATGATTCTTTTGTACGGACTTCTATAACTGATCTAGAGCAAAATAGATTGGTTTGAAATGTTAGTACATAAGAAAGCACAAATAGAATACGAAAAATTTGAACTAACAGTCACAAATTTTAAACTGTCTAGCACAAACAAAATAGGAAAAATCCAAACTAACAGTCACACAATTTGAAAATTAAGTCCAAATTCCAAATATAGTAATAATACTAATAACTACTCAAATCTTACACCACGAGCACGATGCTCCATCCTCTCCAAACAACGGTTAACATGAGCCCTTAAGGAGAAAGTCCCGAAACGTTGATGGTAATAATAAACATTACAACAATGAATACACTTTACTTTGCACCCTCCATCATCATCTTCTTCAAGCTTTTCATAGTGATTCCAAACAGGTGATCGAGCTTTAGGACTACGAAGCCTAGGCATGGTGATACCTAATTAATAGAGAAACAAAGATATTAGAAATACCCCAAACAACTTTAATTATATAACATAAATATAAGAGATAAACAAATAGGGATACACACTACACAGTTGCAAAAGGGACTGCCTGGGTTATGTTTAAGATGAGAAAACCCCTCAATCTTAAGGGTGCTATCAAACCTACAACAGTTGCAAAAGCTGGCTGTTGCATTCTTCCTTGTCTTCATCAAGCAACACAATCACATATAATCTCCTGTTGGTCACCTACTTCTACAAATACTACTACTGGTTGTGAATTTGCTACTGGTTTGCACAAAAAAGGTATTGCTGATCATATTGGTACTAATGTTGAAAATGTGGGTGCTAAACTCAGGCAGATAAGAGTACTGGTCAGATTTTTACTTGTAACACCCCGTACATTTTCGAACCTAGTTTATTACCGTAACATTCATGGAATTATTTAAACATGGGAGTTTTGAGGAATTATACATAAAATGTAATGGGAAAAATTAATCTTGAGCCATTGGGCCCAATTAAGGCCCAAAAAGAGACACAAAAGACATGGCCCAAAAAGGGTTATTTGACCCATTCTTGTGAGACCAAGTCACCATATTCATTATTGGACCAAGTGTGTGGTTAATAAGGACCATTAAGGGACTATATAAGGTGGAAAATCAGATTTTAAATCCACAAAACACGCATGCTATTTCTAGACATTTCCCAAAGTTAGTTCTTATCTCTCAAACCCTATGCAATCAACTCTTGGGCAAGATCATCATTTTGCAAGCCTTGGTAAGTTTTCATATTTATGTTTTAATATATTATACGCATGGAAGATGATGTAGATCATGTTGGTTATGTTGGTGAAGTGTGAGAAGTTCACTATGTGTGAAACAATTTATGTTTGCTTAATCGGTGAAGGTTTTTGCCTTGTAAACTTGAAAATGGACTTGTGGTCTTGAAGGAAGTGAACTTTATGGGTTCAATATTGACATGTGAGATGTGATTATAGCCTAAACTTATTTTATTCTTGTACATAATGTTTGGAATTATTATTGTAAAATTGTGCATGGATGTGGTGGTGTATTGAAGGAAAAGTGTGGTTTTGGTGATGTTCATGTGTGTTGTGAAAACATGGCTGATTGTTGGCATCCAAGATGATCTAAAATATGTCAAGAGAAGTTTAGTTATGATCATGTACCATTCATTGCATAAAAAGACCCAAAAGGCACCTACGGGCGCAGATGCCAACGCAGGTGCCTCTGGCCTCTGCCAAAGGTCACCTGCGGGCGCATCCAGCGACCTTCGGGTGAAGGTGGCTTCGCAGGTCATCCTAGAACCAGAATTGCTTGTTTTTGCATCCATTTGACCCCCCAAAGCCCCTATACCCTTATGGATGCAATTATCAACTTATGGTACCTTTTGAATGACTTTAAAGGAGTATCCCAGAGGTATTTTGGATGGTATCAAGTATGGATTATTGTTCATGTGTTATTATGAAAGGTATTGAGATGACTTGATAGGGTAATTGTGACTTAGTGTTAATGTGGACATATAAAGGGTAAACTTGGTGTGAAATGATATTGACTTATGATGTCTTGGTCAATGTGTGGAATGTTATGGTATTGTTGGTATGGTGAAGCAATAAATGGTATTGTAAAAGGGCAAAATGACGTTCTAAGTCAATCATGTAACTCATTGTTGTCGTTATGCACTTGTAAGGTAGTTAGTTATTAAGGTGAGCTCCGTTATGTACTTGTGTTGTAGAGTGAAACGTAAGGAAGAAGCTGGATTGTTATATTCACATATAGGACTGTGTATTCATATTGGGAAGACAAGGTATGTAAGGTTACTCTTTTCGTATCCTTCTGCAGCATATAGTGTTCACATTGTCATTGTACTTGTTCTATTCCAAAATATTCTAAGGTATCCCATTTCCGGTTATTGAATAGTGTTACTAACATGTTCCTTATTCATTGATCAATTGTGATTCACATGAGTCATGTTCATTGGCTAGTATTTCAAAGTCCCGTGTTTCAAAGTTACAATAATATCATGTTTCAAAGGTTATGTTTCAAAGTTCCAATAATGTACAATCACCAATGTATCAATATCATACAAGTAAAGAATTGAAGTAATGTATGTTGAGAACGGGTGGTAGCTTTGGGGGCAAAAGCCTAGCTCAAGCCGATCCCGAATGATTATTGAGTACGGGTGGTAGCATAAGGGGTGAAAGCCTAGCTTAAAGCCAATCCCGAATGATTATTGAGTATGAGTGGTAGCCTAAGGGGCGAAAGCCTAGCTTAAACCCGATCCCGAATAATTATTGGACACGGGTGGTAGCCTAAGGGGCGAAAGCCTAGCTTAAAGCCGATCCTGATTATTATGTTATTTCCCACTGATCAGTTGGGCCCGAGCATTATATGATTGATGATTGATGTGCAGTAAAGTACAGTAAAGTACCATAAAGTAAAGTAAAGTAAAGAAAGCAAGTACATGGTTCCATATATACCTTATGGTAATTCATCTATATTATTCATTCACTTGTACTTGATTTCATTAAAGTTCTTATATCTCATACAGTTACTTATAGCCTTACATACTTAGTACATTCGTCGTACTGATGTCCCTTGGGGGACTTACCTTAATTGTTGTAGGCACAGGTACTAGTAGACCTCCAAAGTAGGTTGCGGGTCATCTACAAAGCATTGGTGAGCTCCAGTTCGTTCGGGGCTTTCCTGGTTACATGTATACGGTTGTTTTTGTATTATTTACATGTCTTTTAAAGCGGGGACTTGTCCCGACTATAGGTTGGTTATGTCAATGCAACTGCAGAGGCTTTGTAGACGTTGTGGGATAAATGAAGGGATGTAAGGAATGTATGTCCATTTTGACTTGATGTCCCTAACGGCCAAGTTTCATATGTATATATACATCGCATGTTTTCCATGACTTCCGCTAATGGTCACTTGTATCTAAATGAGATAGATTGTGGCTCTTGTAATGGTATGCATATGAAGGTACGTGAATGAAAGATAGTTCTCTCGGGGCCTCAACGACTTCGGGTGCCATGTACGCCCCAATGGGATTTGAGGCGTGATAAAAGTGGTATCAGAGCGGGTCGTCCTAAGGGTGTCTACAAAGTCGTGTCTGAGTAGAGTCTTGCTTATGGATGTGTAGCGCACCACATTTATAAGTAGGAGGCTACGGGACATTTAGGAGTTGTTTCATTTCTTCATTTCTTAGATCGTGCAGTAGAGCCAAAGTTGTTGGTGGAATCATATCTGACCAGTGATGTTGGTTTTCTTTTGTATAGTAAAATGCCGATTACAAGACGAGATAGAGGCAAAGTTAAGGAGGTAGACATGTTTGCTGGAGAAGGAACTGGTAAATCACCACCTGACCAAGCTAGTCAATGTGGGACTGAAACTGAGTCCCCAGAACCACCTGTTAATATTACGAAACAGGAGTTATAGGATTTGAGAAATGCGGTGCAAATGTTGACTCAGATTGTTGTTGCACAGATTCAAGGACGAGTTGGTCCAATGACAAGTAATGATGGTGCGGCTAGGGTAGCTAGTCGACAGACACCAGATTTTCTGAAATTGGATCCTCCTACATTTATCGGATCAGATCTTAATGAATATCCGCAAGACTTTATAGACCAAATTCAAAGGGCTCTAGATGTTATGCATGTGACTGGTGTAGAAACGGTGGAGCTTGCAGCATATAGATTGAAAGGAGAGGCTATATTATGGTACGAAGATTGGAAACGATCTAGGGGTATCGGTGCACTCCCAACTAGTTGGGAGGAATTCAAAGCAGCATTCATTGATCATTATCTTCCATATGAGGTCCACGAGGCTCCTGCGGATCATTTTTTAAATCTTCGTCAAGGAAATATGAGCGTCAGGGAGTACAGTCTTCAGTTTAATTCTTTGGCTAGATACGCTCCTAATATGGTAGCTACTATGGCCGATAGCGTTCATCGGTATGTAGACAGATTGGAGCCATACTTGGTGAGAGACTGTGCTATTGCTGCGTTAAATAAAGATATGGATATAGCCAGAATACAAGCCTTCACACAAAAGATGGAGGATCAAAGGCAAAGGAAAAAGATACAAGAATCTGAAGGGGGGCCATCAAAGAGGGCGAGATCTGTGGGGCAGTCCATAGCGTGCCAAGAAGAATTTAGGCCTCGAATTTTTCATAGATCGCCTAGACCATCATTTTCTTATTCCATGGCAGACACTCAATCTCAATTTCGAAGGTCTAGAGGTAGTCAAGCAGGGCAAATCAGTGGGATTCAAGGTTCACAGGCAGCAGGGAGTTCTTGACAGTCGTGTCCGCCCTAAAAAAGGCGTCACTTAGGTGTGCCGATTTGGGACAAATGCTTGTTTTTGGTGCGGTATGTCGGGACACATAATGAGAGAATGCCCACGGAGAGTCTTGGGTAGTGGGGCACAACCTACGAGATTAGCCGTTGCATCCCCCTCGTCAAGTGTACAGCCTACGGGGCATGGCAGAGGTGCTAGAGGAGCAGCTAGTTCTAGTGGAATTCAAAACCATACCTATGCCTTTGTGGATCGGCAGAATTTAGAGACTTCTCCTGATGTAGTGATAGGTATATTATCCATCTTTTTATATCATGTATATGCATTGATTGATCCGAGTTTTACCCTATCATATGTTACTTCATTGATTGTTGACCAATTCGAAGGAACACCAGAATTACTAGTTACGCCATTTGAAGTCTTTACACCAGTGGGTGAATATATTCTAATTAAAAGAATATACCGCAATTGTATAGTAACTATTTTGGTTGATCTTACTGAGTTGGAAATGGTGGATCCTGATAATTATAATGAGTATGGATTGGTTGGCTTCTTGTTATGCCACGATAAAGTGCCAAGCTAAGAAGTTACATTTTTAGTTTCCACCAAAGAATGTTCTTGAATAGAAGGGTAATGTTGGAGCACTGAGAGGTTAAGTTATTTCCTATCTTAAGGCAAGGAAAATGATACCCAAAGGGTACATATATTAAATGAATTCCTTGATGTGTTTCCTGAAGATCTTCCAGGCTTACTCAGCCTATCTCTAGTTCTACATATAGAATGGCTCCAACAGAGTTACGGAAATTAAAACGTGCAATTAAAAGGCTTGTTCAAAAAGGTATACATAAGACTTAGTATGTCCCCGTAGGGTGCACCAGTGTTAATTATACAGACGAAAGATGGCACGTTGAGAATGTGTATTAATTGTCAGCAACGGAATAAAGCATCAATTACGATTAAATACCCCCTCCTTAGAATTGGTGAATTGGTTGACCAATTACAGGGTGCCAAATGTTCCTTAACAGATTAACTTAAAAATTGGGTTATCATCAAGTAAGGGTCAGAGGAAAGGATATACCCAAGACAGTTTTTCGAACACGGTATAGTCATTATGAAGTTTTAAGCTTATTTCATTTGGGCTAACAAATGCACCAGTAGTTTTTATGATTTGACGAATAGAATGTTCAAGTCATTCTTACAGATGTTATTGTGGTTTACTCAAGATCACAAGGGACCCATGCAAACTAGTTATGGCAAATGTCACAGATACTTCGTGATCGTAAGATATAGACACAGTTCTCTAAGTGTGAATTTTAGGTAAAATCCATAGCATTCTTGGGTCACATGGTATTAGATAAAGGAATAAGGGTTAATATACCAAAGATAGAAGCCGTGAAGAATTGGATAAAACCTACAACGCCTACAAAGATTCATAGTTTTATTGGGTTGGTCGGCTAGTACAGAAAGTTTGTTGGCGAGTTTATCTTCCATTTCAATACCCTTAACAAGTTAACACAAAACAACCACGTTTCAAGGGAATGATACATGTGAGAAGAGTTTCCAAGAGCTGAAAGATAAATTAACTGTATTAGTACTTCCCGAAGGCACAGAAGGGTATGCAGTATAGTGTAATGCTTCAGGAGTTGGCTTAGGATGTGTATTGATGTGATACGGTAATGTAATAGCTTATGCTTCAAGACAATTGTGTCCATATGAATAAAGAATTAGCCGACACATGATCTTGAATTAGTAGTCGTGATATTTGCTTTAAAAGTATGGCACCGCTATTGGTATGGGGTTCACATTGATATATATACTGATCATGACAGTTACAATATCGCTTTAAGCAGAAGGACTTACTTTTGAGACAACGAAGGTGGTTGAGACTACTAAGAGCTTAGAATATTGATATCTTATACCATCTGAGAAAAGTAAACGTGGTCGTCGATGTGTTAAGTCGCAAAGTGTTGGGAAGCATTGATGGTCAACTTACGAAAAGGCAAGGTATTATTAAAGATCTACGTTAGTTAGACAACTTGGGGGTTCGTCTTCTTGAAAGTCCAAAATGAAATCATTATAGTATAAAATACAGTAGAGTCTTCGCTTGTAGCTACGGTGAAGAAAAAGTAATATGCAAGTCCTATGTTATTTTAGTTGGAAAAGAATGTACAATAAAGTTCGACAAAGATGTTTGAGATTACATAAGGGGAGAGTACTTCAATGCCAAGGTAGATTTTTTTTGTATCGGATATATATATGAGCTAAGGAAATGAATTACAGCAAAAGCACATTATTCACGACATTCTATTTATTCGGGAGCAATCAATATGTACCATGGTTTGGAAGCGACGTATTGATAAGATTACATGAAAAGAACATTCCGATATTTCTAATTCAGTGACCGAAGTAACAACAAGTAAAGGTAAAGTGTTTGAAATCTGAAGGTTATAGGCTATGTAGAGATTTTTCCAGTTGGAAACGGAACATGATTAACATGGATTTTATCACAAGTTTGCCTCATACACTTTGGAAATTTGATTCCATATGGGTCATAGTTGACAGGCTTACCAAGTTAACACAATTGTGGAATTTTTTTCCAGAAGAGATCAGGAACCCAAGTGAATGTAAGTATGGCTTTTCATCTTCAGATAGATGGACAAGCAAATCGTACTATTTAAACATGTAAAGTTATTCCTATGTAGCGTGCCTTATAAGATTGTTCAAAGATGTGGTCAATTTGCATATGGACTGGAGCTACACCAAGAATTCTCCACAGTTCATTCAGTAGTTCATTTGCGATGCTTTGAGAGTGTATAGCAGATCTATCTCAGATTGCTTCCAGTGAAGATGTACAAGTTATGGAGAATCTCACCTATGACAAGGTACCGATTACTAATCTAGATAATCAATACGTAGACGAGGTTACATGGGAAGTAAAAGAAAGAATCAAAGCAAAGTACCCATATTTGTTTCAAACCGAAGAATGTATTTAGACTTACATTTCTTGGATTGAGTACTGTCATTAACATTCGAGGATGAATGTTTCTAAAGGGGGAAGGATGTAACACCCCGTACATTTTCGAACCTAGTTGATTACCGTAACATTCATGCAATTATTTAAACATGGGAGTTTTGAGGAATTAAACATCAAATGTAATGGGAAAAATTAATCTTGAGCCATTGGGCTCAATTAAGGCCCAAAAAGAGACACAAAAGACATGGCCCAAAAAGGGGTATTTGACCCATTCTTGTGAGACCAAGTCACCATATTCATTATTGGACCAAGTGTGTGGTTAAGAAGGACCATTAAGGGACTATATAAGGTGGAAAATCATATTTTAAATCCACAAAACACACATGCCATTTCTAGACATTTCCCAAAGTTAGTTTTTATCTCTCAAACTCTATGCAATCAACTCTTGGGAAAGATCATCATTTTGCAAGACTTGGTAAGTGTTTATATTTATGGTTTAATATATTATACGCATTGAATATGGTGTATATCATGTTGGTTATGTTGGTGAAGTGTGAGAAGTTCACTATGTGTGAAACAATTTATGTTTGCTTAATCGGGGAAGGTTTTGGCCTTGTAAACTTGAAAATTGACTTGTGGTCTTGAAGGAAGTGAACTTGATGGGTTCAATATTGACATGTGAGATGTGATTATAGCCTTAACTTGTTTTATTCTTGTACATAATGTTTGGAATTGTTATTGCAAAATTGTGCATGGATTTGGTGGTGTATTGAAGGAAAAGTGTGGTTTTGGTGATGTTCATGTGTGTTGTGAAACCATGGCTTATTTTTGGCATCCAAGATGATCTAAAATATTTCAAGAGAAGTTTAGTTATGATCATGGACCATTCATTGCATAAAAAGACTTAAAAGAGACCCATTTTGGCCAAAAAGGGCACCGCCCCCGCAGACGAAGGCACCTGCGGGCGCAGATGCAAACGCAGGTGCCTCTGGCCTCTGCCAAAGGTCACCTCCGGGTCCACCTCAGCCACCTGCGGGCGCAAGTGGCTTCGTAGGTCATCCCAGAACCCCGAATTGCTTGTTTTGCATCCCTTTGACCCCCCGAAGTCCCTATACCCTTCATGGATGCAATTATCAACTTATGGTACCTTTTGAATGACTTTAAAGGAGTATCCCATAGGTATTTTAAATGGTATCAAGTATGGATTGTTGTTCATGTGTTATTACGAAAGGTATTGAGATGACTTGATAGGGTAATTGTGACGTAGTGTTAATATAGACATATAAAGGGTAAACTTGGTGTGAAATGATATTGAGTTATGATGTCTTGGTCAATGTGTGGAATGTTATGGTATTGTTGGTATGGTGATGCAATAAATGGTATTGTTAAAGGGCAAAATGACGTTCTAAGGCAATCATGTAACTCATTGTTGTCGTTATGCACTTGTAAGGTAGTTAGTTGTTAACGTGAGCTCTGTTATGTACTTGTGTTGTAGAGTGAAACGTAAGGAAGAAGCAGGATTGTTATATTCACATATAGGACTGTGTATTCATATTGGGAAGACAAGGTATGTAAGGTTACTCTTTCCATATCCTTCTGCAGCATATAGTGTTCACATTGTCATTGTACTTGTTCTATTCCGAAATATTCTAAGGTATCCCATTTTCGGTTATTGAATAGTGCTACTCACATTTCGTTGTTCCATGATCAATTGTGATTCACATGACTCATGTTCATTGTCTAATAATTTAAATTCCCATGTTTCAAAGTTTCAATAATGTCATGTTTCAAAGGTTATGTTTCAAAGTTCCAATAATGTTATGTTCCAAAGTTCCAATAATGTACAAGCACCAATGTATCAATCTCATAGAAGTAAAGAAATGAAGTAAAGAATTGAAGTAATGTATAAGTGGTTGAGAACGGGTGGTAGCTTTGGGGGAAAAAGCCTAGCTCAAGCCGATCCCAAATGATTATTGAGTACGGGTGGTAGCCTAAGGGGCGAAAGCCTAGCTTAAAGCCGATCCCGAATGATTATTGTGTACGTGCAGTAGCCTAAGGGGCGATAGCCTAGCTTAAAGCCGATCCCGATTATTATGTTATTTCCTACTGATCAGTTGGGCCCGGGCATTATATGATTGATGATTGATGTACATTAAAGTAAAGTACCGTAAAGTAAAGCAAAGTAAAGTAAAGTAAAGAAAGCAAAGTACATGGTTCCATATATACCTTATGGTAATTTATCTATATTGTTCATTCACTTGTACTTGATTTCATTAAAGTTCTTATATCTCATACAGTTACTTATAGCCTTACATACTCAGTACATTCTTCGTACTGATGTCCCTTGGGGGACTTACCTTACTTGCTGCAGGCACATGTACTAGTAGACCTCCAAAGTAGGTTACGGGGTCATCTACAGAGCATTGGTGAGCCCCAGTTCGTTCGGGGCTTTCCTGGTCACATGTATACGATTGTTTTGGTATTATGTACATGTTGTTTAAAGCGGGGACTTGTGCCTACTATAGGTTGGTTATGTCTATGCATCCGTAGAGGCTTTGTAGACGTTTGGAATAAATGAAGGGATGTAAGGAATGTATGTCCATTTTGACTTGATGGCCCTAACGGCCGAGTTTCATATGTATATATAGATCACATCTTTTCCATGACTTCCGGTAATGGTCACTTGTATCTAAATGAGATAGAGTGTGGCTCTTGTAATGGTATGCATATGAAGGTACGGGAATGAAGGATGGTTCTCTCGGGGCTTCAACGGCTTCGGGTGCCATGTTTGCCCCAATGGGATTTGAGGCGTGACATTACTGATGAGAATCAAGCCTCAACTAATGCTACACCTATGCACAAATATCAGAATTCATGTGGTTCCATAAATGCGGATGGTGTCTATCTCAACAATAAGTCTAATCTTGCTTTAAGTCAGAAAAAGAGAAATGCAATCAAGGGGAAACAAGAAAGAGAGCAGAAAGATCAAAAAGTCATAGGGAGAATCAGAAGATAAAGAAGGACCAAGATGAACAGATCTATGAAGGCCTAGACCCTTATGATAAATCTCCTGATAAAACTCCTATTACCCCATCACCACATGTAATTTAAATGCCAACAATACCTCTCCTCCTTCTAATATTACTCCACCAGATGAAGAAGATAAGCACATATGAAACCTCTAAAAACATCACAAGAGGAAAGAAATACAGAAAGATAAACATTAGCAGAAAGATGCTAGGTAGATAATAGGTTCTGCGACTTATTAACTTATTTGGATATTCAAGCAAAGAAACATGCACCAGATGATCACATATTAACTTATTTCGATATTCAGGCAAAGAAACATGGATTTGGTAAACATTAACAGGAAGGATGCAAAGAAATAATGTCATAGGAGTTGAATAAAAAACTTACCAAAGTTTCATCTCTTAACCATCTATAATTCTACATGTCATCAATGCTAGATTCTTTTCCAAGTTTGGCCAAATCTAAGAAATTAGAAAAACAAGTCAAGACTCAAGCAATAAAATTATTAAATAAACAATTCACCAAATGCAAGATTTTTTTCTTACCTTGTTCAAGTTGCTCGAGAAAATCTAAATCTTCCTCGATACTTATAGGTTGTGATTCACTCCGAAGCCAATCTTGTAGACATACTAAAGCTTGTACCAATTTAGGAGTTAATGAACTCCTAAATGAGTCAAGAATACACCCTCCGGTACTAAAAGCACATTCTGATGCCACACTTAAAATAGGAATAGCTAAAATATCTCGAGCCATCTCAGAAAGAAAAAGAAATCTAGGTGAGTTCACTTTCCACCAAAGCAATATACTAAAATCGGGCTTTCCACGATTGTATAGTATTATTTTGAATCGACGTATTGTTTCTCATGAAATTGTTCCTATATTCTTATGCTTAATATTTTAGTATCTGGCCAACATTAGAATAAATTTGTAATCCCCATGTGAACTGACCAAGGAAACATAGGGATAGGATGAAGAATATAGGGGGTAAGATTATCTCTTGAATAACATTAGGAGTTGATTTGCGGCTAGGATAGCAATATACCTAGTCCGCCTTATTTGGTTATAAATGGGAAGATAAAGTGAATACGTTTGAATTAGATTCTCACATCCCCGTTCAACAATGTAGTTGAGAGGCTAGTTTGAATACAAAATTATAGAATGACCATTCCCAAATCATAAAATCAACCCCGAAATCAACAATTAGGGAAACAAAGTTGGTCGAGACGATTTTGATGCTATACATGATGGTGAAAACCGCTGTGACCCTGGAATATCTCCTCAATATTGATTACAACACCTTTAATTATTCTGTTGCTTTTATTATTAGTTATAGAATTACAAAATCAAACAACTTATTTGCTTACTTAAACACTTGCCTGAAATCATAGTATAAATTGAATTAGACATTTTGCTAAGTCACAAGTCTCTGTGGGTTCGATATCCGGCTCGAAAGAGCTTCTATATTACTTGCACGACCGCGTACACTTGCGTGTGCGTTTGGACACAACACATACTCAAAAACTTTAGATCCAAACAATAATGAAAGAGATAAGAAGGAACAAAATGTCACATGTACGTGTTCATAAAGGCCAAAAAAAGCTTACCTGGATTTGGGAAAAACCTTCTACCGACATACGGGCAAGAAACAAACAACACATTCTGAGGGTTGAAAATGGCTTGGCATACCAAGGAAAACCATTCCCTTAACACACAGGACCGGTAGCTTCATCATTCTTAAATTGCAGAAATAAATCGCCTCGCAGCGATATAGGATTCGCATGTCCAATGTACTGAAACGATTCTTCCAACAAATGGGACCTGCTAATGAGCATCTCGTACAGCTCCTCACTTTTGTCGATCCCTTCTCGAAGCATCTTCAAGGCAAAACTCTGCTTTATCTTAAAATGAGTTATCTCCTTGTGCTTAAGAATCCACTGATAATCTTTAGACTTTTTTGAAAGTCTATCTATCAAAAAGCACAATCCAACTCGTCTTCGCTTCATTTTCTCCCAAAACATTTCTTCCAAACCCTTAAACAGTTTCGAAATGCTTTTCAACTCCTCCAGAATTAAAAGATATTGGGACCAACAGAGAACAATAGGTTCAGCTCCTCCATTTTTAATCAAACCTAGCTGGCTTTCCAGTTTCTTTAGACACAGCTCTAATTTTTCCAGCAAGTTCAAAAAAACACGATGCACACCTTCAATCTGCTCTTTGTAAATGTCATCTCAAATCTTTGCCTTCCTGATTCACTGTTACCTTGCTTCATGGGATTCATAAACTTGATAAACCCACACGCATCGCTACCTGATAACTCCATAAAGTCAGCTGATTTCACACTTAATTCTAAAAAATGCAATAACTTTGTAGCCAACTCACGAACAAAAGGAAAAGTATCCTGCAATCCTACCACATTCTTAACATCATACCACTCTATCATTGCAGCCAAACTACTCCGGAAAATCATATACAAAACATCATCAACACCAGCAGTCCCTCTCAAAAGCTTACAAAACTCAAACAAAATAGGAGAACACTGCTTATACACGATTTTGGGGTCGGGGAAAAGTGTCTTATATGAATCTATAAATTTACAAATGCATCCATAAGCAGCTTGTTTGGTAAATAAAGAGGGTGATACATGAAGCTTTACCAGAGCAGCAGGAACAGAGGAGTTAATAAATATTAAGAGATATTCTTCAGATTTAGTAGTCTTATTCTCTGGTGTCATTGTGAGAAACTTTTTGAGCATCTCCGTCACACGGGAAACATCAGCAATAATTGTTGGATAATTATTGCAGTTGCAGAGGTCATGAATAAGCGAGTTCAAGTCATTCATCAGCCTCCACGTATACGGATGACGCGTGCTTCGCATTCGGCCGAGGAGTTGTATGGTAACGTTGTTTTGAATACCACACTCCGATAACGTTTGAGTGAACAGAAGGTGTTTCCCGCGGTATGTTAACCACTGTTCCATTGTTGTTACACCGAAGGTTGATTGGTTTGGTCGGATGAATTGATTCAACGGAGTCGGTAGAATTTGCTTGAAGGACCAGGGTTTTTTCTTCGCCGGAGAACAAGCGGACGGAGAACTGATTGTGAGTTGATGACAGAAAGGGAGCGACGTCGGCGTCGGCAGCAAAATCATCGAACTTGCGTTTGGTGCCAGTGTTGTGGTGTAACTGACACGCCTTTGTAAGTGTTGAGAGAAAAGGAAGAGTATTTGTAGTTTGAGCTCTATCAAATGGAATGTGGACTTCTCTGTGAATATAGTCAAAACAATATAATACAGTGAATCAAGTGAAATTTGACTTATTAAGCAACCCACCCCACTCTTCTCCCTCATGCGTGCAAAATCTAAATAAATTTTGCTATAGTGCTGTTGTCTCCCTCCGTCCAGTTTTACTTGTTCACTATTTACTTAGCATACACCTTAAAAATAATAAATAATAGTATAATTTTACTATATCGCCCTTTGAATATAATAAATTTAGTACTTTGAGAAAAACATTGAGGAATGAATTGTATTTATTAGCAAGGGTAAAATAGACGCAAAATTATAAATTATTCATTGATTTTCCAAACTGAACAAATATTATTGGATATATCTATTTTTAGTATAGTTATTTTTTTTTTCTTTTTTCCTTATATCTGTTAAATATGGGTATGATTTCAATCATACTTATTTTTTAATTTTTTTTCCCCTTATGATCAGTTAAGTACTAGTAAGATTTCAATGGAGTTATTTTAAAAAAAAATTCCTTATATGATCAATTAACTATTAGAAAGATTTTACTTAAGTTATTTTTTAATTCTTTTTTTTCTATAAAGTCTTTCAATTATAACTTTATGTCCTAAAAAGAGAAAATCTCTTTCTCTCGATAAATTTTTAGTTGGCATGTCATGTCATATTAATTTCTTATTTTTCATGACATGTAGAATAAAATTTAGATTAATTTTAAATCTAAAAATATTAAATCCAGTCATTTAGTTTTTTAAGTATATGTCTATCTAAGTCCTAATAAATCTCAAAGAAGTGGAGTTAATTCTCTATATGGTCATTTAAATATTGAGAAAATGTCACTAAAATTACTTTTAAACTTTTTTTTTTTCATATATGGTCAACCAAATATTAAGAAGATCTTACTAAAGTTACTTTTAAATTCTCTTCTTCATATGGTCATCAAATACTAGAAAAGCATTGACTTGATTTGAACATGTTGAGTCTCCAGCTGTGACTATAGTCAACAACAGAATTATGTGAATCTACTTAAATTTGACTTATTAACCAACCCCCTCCCCCTCTTCTCCAAAATCTAACTGAATTTCCTATTATGTCATCTAAGTAGGAAAGATTTCGCCCCCTCCCCCGTTCCTTATATGATCATTTAAGTATTAGAAAGATTTAACTAAAGTTATTTTTTGAACTTTTTTTCTATCAAATCATTCAATTATAATTTTATAACCTAAAAACCAGAAAAATCTCTTTCCCTCAATAGATTTCTTAATTGGTATTCGTGTCATATTAATTTCTTATTTTTTATGACATATACGATAAAATCTAGATTAATTTTGAATACAAAAATATTAAATCTAGCAGTTTAGAATTAATTATGTATCAATTTAAGTCTTAAATCTAAAAAAAAAAAAAGAGTTAATTCACTATATAGTCATTCAAATATTGAGAAGTTCTCACTAAAGTTACTATTAATTTTTTGTAAATTCAGCTATGAATATAGTTGTCACGACCCAATTTCTCAGGTCATGATGGCACCAACTATAACCCAGTAGTAGGTAAGCCAATCAGTAGTCCAGAACAGCTAGTAACGGACTACCAATAGAAATAAAGAAAACAACGGAACAAATATACTAGAAAGGCTAATATAATCTCAAAACCTGGCGGGGCCTGTATAAGAGCTTCTAATACAACAGGAGTACAAGTGAAATATAGGAAAAGTATATATATACAACCGTCTCTGATACAACGTAAAGAACAACCTAACAATAAAAGGTAGAGTAGAGATACTCCAAAACGTTAGGAGCTCACCCCGAATCTCCGATCCATAGATGCTCCGCACGATACTCACATCAACGACGATAACTCATACTATAACCTACAGGCTGTAGAAGTGTAGTTTGAGTACCAAACACGTGGTACTCAGTAGGCATCGGCCAACTGAGCTCCAGAAATAATGCAAGCATAAATAACATGTAAGGCATGAATGCACTACAGGCAACGATCCAGGAAAACCAAGCATAAAGGGGCTAACGGGACAATAAGGATACACTATCCTATTCTAGCAGTAATCTGGGACTAAAGTGCAATACCGTATATCATTGGCCAATACACAAATGAAGAGTGAAAGAAGGATATATAATAGTAGTACAAGACCAAAGGATGCATATACAATGTAAATTGATAAGGAAAGAGAGGGATACACAGTGATACCATACATATAGGGCTAACTCAAAGGTAACTACCTGAAGGAGTCAACCTAACATCTCGAGGTCCATAGCCAAGTAAAGGAGCTAACACTAGCCTCATCAAGCCTATACCCAAAGGGTGACAAATCCTGGGGTAAACCAACCATAATATAACTCACCAAAAAGACAAAGGAATCAGAAACGTACCTCCAATCCCAGGTACCATTCCACAACCAACCTGCCACGAACTAACCATAATAATCAATAATAAAGTAACCGGCTAGTCCAGACAAACAAATACCTAACCGGACCCCCATAATCCCGGAAGGTTCACAAAAACACTCAGTAAACAACAACCGTAACCTGTAATTGTACAGTTCCCCATAAGACCGATAGATACAGGTGCCAAACAACTATACTGGTGATAGGCAATGCATATGAATGGATGAATGCAATATAAACCGAAATGCCATAACCATATCAGGGACACCAGACTCGAACCGGTTCCAAAAACTCAAACCATACTGTACCAAGTGTATACACCTCCTCTAGTTCACCTAGCTCACAAAAGCAGGACCTACGGAGACCAAGCTTCTCCGGCACGACGGCTCTCGGATGAAGGGCCCCCCTAGGGGATTCGAAAAATCCATATACACTGCCTGGTCCCGATCTAGGACTTCCAATAACCCTTATAATCCATCTACTCCATCCAATACCGGAGATATATATATATATATATATATAATCAGTGTGCGGACTTGAACCACGACTAAAATGATATAAATCCGTAAATCCATTGCCTGAGATCATGCTCGGGACTAAATCATCATAATCATGTATAAAGAGTCGGAATGTCCCTCGACCGAAGGAAATAGTAGTAGTAAAATGAGTGGATAAATAATGGATCGTAATATCCTCGGTCAAAGTTCTAAAACCTCATTTTTAGTCCCAAAAGCTCATGATCTAGTAAATAAGGTGGTACGATTCCCATTATAAAACAGTCCATATTTAAAGTGAAAAGTGCGAATAAATCCCTTTTTGAAAATAGTAGTCAAATCAAGGTTTTAGTTGGAATCGTACCGCTAAGTGAGCATGAATGCGCCTAAAAGTATGCACACCATCACTAGTATCCAAACAATACCACTATAAGCGCCTAAGCGTCTGTAACCTAGAATCATGTCCCCTTTAGGGATAAAATACTCCCCTGGAGTCCAACTGGCATCATAACCACAGCCTCGGGCCCAATACTACATACTCGACAAAATAACGCCTCATGACTCGAGAAACTACGACAAATGAGGGCGTAAAGTCACTAAAGGATTTAATCGACGAAAATACTACCCCATTCACTAAGTCGAATGATAAACCTTATACTAAAGGATTATTAATCATCAACTATGGTTATCATGCTTATAATCAAGGGTAATAGCATTATATGGCCATAACAAGCAACCTATGCTAAGGTTCGGGTCACACTTATACCCCAAATTCCCTAAATAGGTTAAGTCATGATTTACTAGTCATAATCATATCCTATAATCCCTACCTAGCATGCAATCTATACTATACGCAATCTCATAGAGGAAAGTAGATCGAAGCCTACCTCGATGCCCAACCGCAACACTTGAATCATCCATAATTCGTTCGTCCTTGCTCCACGATCCCGAATTGATGTCACACTATCAAAATAGTAACCTTTATGTCATTATGAGTGAAATGATACCCATATTGTAATATAATACTCCGGGCCCAAAATCGGGTCAATAATGGGCCCGTGGGGCCCGCTAATGAAATTCTAAAATTGAATCCGTCACGAGGTCCCTCGAAGGACAAGGACTGTGTGCTCAAAAGTTGAGCACAGATGGAGCACAATTCGGGGCCCAAATCAGCCCCTAAAGTTAAGGAACTCAAAGACCTAATTCTAAGAATTTACCATGAAATGGGACAATATTTAACGGGTAAAGTAATGGAGAATGACAAAGGGACGATGGGTTAACATACCTAAGCTCAATGGGATGAAATTCCAATAATTTCCAAGCTCCAAGGGCTCCAATGAGGAAACAAATAATGGAAAATGAAGGCAAAATCGCGGAGAGAGAAATTTATACTGCCAGGGCAATGCCCTTCGCGAATGCGGAGTTCGAGGGCCGCAAACGCGAAGGCCACGGGAATTGCCCTTAGCGAACGCGATCAAGATACCACGAACGCGATGTTCAAGATCCTGACCCTTCGCGAACGCGAAGGGTAAATCACCCCTGCACCAGCTGCTGCATATCAGCAATTCCACTAAGTCTTCACGGACTTCAATTGGGGGTTCGGGGTTCGTTTGGAATCCCGAATGTACAAAAAAACTATACTACCATAACAAATTCGACATTTTGGACTCAACGAAACTATCAAAATTTTCATCTGAGGTTGTTTCGATAAAATGTGGGGCCCACACCTATAGTTCCATTTTTCACTGAATCTACCCTATAGACCAAAACAAGTCCGAAAGCCTCGGGGCCCAGACCAAGGGTTTCCCTAGCCTAAAATCAACATTTTGAAACTGATGGGTACTGTTGGAATTCTCATCTGAGATCATCTACTAGGAGTTTTGGTCCGAGACCAAATCTTTAACAGCGAAAGCTCCAAAATAGGGAAATGAGTCTAAAACTCAAACGAACTGTCCGATAACCAAACCGACAATTTGGGCAAGTCATAGATGACATGTAGCTGCTGTGGGAATGCTTGAAATGCTAAAACATATGAAAATCGAGAAAATAACCTGGAGGGTCATTACAATAGTCAACAACATAATTTTGTGAATCATTTAAGTATTAGAAAATTTTCAATAAAATTATCTTTTAATTTTTTCCCCTATAAAGTTATTCAATTATAACTTTATGTCCTAAAAAGAAAAAATTATCTTTATGTTAATATATTTCTTAGTGGGCATGCTATGTCATATTGGTTTCTTATTTTTTATGGATTATAGAATAAAATCTAGACTACTGAATCTAACCGTTTAGTTTTAAGTATATGTCAATTTATGTTCTAAATTTCAAAAAAAAAAGGGGAGTTAATTCCCTATATGGCCATCTAAATATTAAAAAGATCGCACAAAAGTTACTTTTGAATTTTTCTTCCATATATGGTCGTCCAAACAATGAGAAGATCTCAATGAAACAACATAATATTCATAACAAAAACCTCTTTCGCTCGCTAGATTTCTTAGTTGACATGTCATGTCATATTAATTTCTTATTTTTTATGTCATGTAAGAGGACACCTATGCTAATTTTTGATACACTAAAAAAAATTTAGCCATCTAATTCTAAATATATCAACCAAAGATTCTAATTGAAAAAAATATTAATGACCCGCTTGTAACTCTTGCCTGCTATGAAATAGATCCTAATTTTTAATGACTCATATCAACTAATTATTTATTTAAAAAAAATATAATTCTTTTGTAATAATTTTTATTCAAGCATCTAATAGATCAATTACTTGATTTGTAGGAATATAAAAGTTCACTCCAAAAAATTAACAAGAAGCTTTATTTTTGTAACACCCCGTACCTACCAACCCTACTTGACGATGTTGAACAAGGTATACTTAGGTGTTGAGATGCCATGAGTGTGTGTTTTATATTGTCATTGGTGAAACATTTGATATCAGACCTAATATGTGCGATTAGACCTTCGTAGGAGGTGTTTTGGGATTTCGTGGTTATTTGTTTAATACCTCGTATACATTCCAACCTCATTTGGTGACTTGGAGTCATGTTTACTTGATGATTAAGATCAATAAGTAAGTATTTTGTAGTGTTTTGATAAGCTATTGGGCAATACGCAAGTATTGAAAAATCTCCGAAAAATTCAGCAAGGCATGGAAACTTGTGCCACTCCCTGTTTCAGGGGGTGTGGCGCAATCCACCTGATTCATAGGGTAAGTTAATTTCGCGCCACTGCCTTGCTTTGCAGCAGTGGCGCAAGGAACAAGTAGTTGGCCCTTCCGGGCTCGTTTCGCAACCCAATTCTACGTCGATTCTTATATGGTTTCTTTTGGTTCTTTGGAGTTCTTTGAGCATTGTTAAAGCTTCAAATACTTCAATACACTCCTACATACTTCTACATGATCAAACCATGAAACACAAGAAGGCATCATAAATGTTCAATGAAGCCATGGGCGACTAGAATTCCTATTTTTGCGATTGAGACTACGAATGAGAATCTCGTAAGAGAATATTGTCGTGACATTATGGAATTATTTAAGAATGAGATATATGGTGAATTATACATGAAAGTTGATGGGCTAAGCTACATGTGCAATTGGGCCCAAAATTAGGGCCCAAAATGGAATACAAGACAAGGCCCAAAAGGGCAAATTGACCCATTCTTTCATTTGACCTTCTAGACCCAACATTAAATGCCATGGAATGGATAAGGATGGAATTGAAAGCTTATAAAAAGGGACAAAAATCTGATTTAATTTGTTATTCACTACAAACACACATGCTTTTTCTATCTTTTTCTAGAATTCTCAAGAAAGCCTCTTTTGCTCTCAAAACCCTAAGGCACTTTTGAAGCAAGATCATCATTTTCAAGCTTGGGTAAGTAATTATTATTATGGATTAACATATTATAAGCATGATATATTATGTATATCATGGTGGTTATGCTTGGAAATGGTGGACATGGTACTTTGTGTTTTTATATAAGATTTGTGATCCATGAGATTCAAGCTTGAATTATGACTTGTGACTTTGATGAAAGAGCATGGTATGGATAAAATATGAACATGTATGGTATGATTTTGTTATTTTTCTAAAAGTGTAAATTGTGGGATTTTGGCCGATATGTGCTATGAGGTGTATTAAGGTAATTTGATGGATTATTTGTGATGTGGTGTGGGTAAGAAAGTGTAAAGGAGAAGTGTTGTGGTGAAATGTATTGATTATCATGTATTGGTCAATGTATGAAATATTGGAGGATTTTTGGAATAATAATTTCATCAATGGTTTTATCAAAGGGGAAATGGCATGTTAAAGCCAAACATGTAACTTATTGTCGTTATATGCCATTGTAAAGTAGTTGGTGGTTAATGTTGGTTCCGTTATGTATTTGTGTTGTAGAGTGAAACATAAGGAAGGAGTAGGAAATTTTATGCACATCTAAGATTATATATTCGTATTGAGAATACAAGGTATGTAAGGTTACTTTGTCCGTATCTTTCTGCGGCAAATAGTATTCACATTGACATCTCACTAGTCCTATCCCGAAATGTGCTCCGGTATCCCATATCCGGTTATCAATGGTCATTGTCATATATTTCCTACTCATTGAGCAATGGTGAATCGCATGTCTCATATTCATGGTTAATGTTCCAAAAAGCCCAATAAGGTTATGTTGCGATATTCCAATAGTAGTCATACTCATATCTCTTGTTCATTGATTATTGTTCCAATGGCTCCAATGGTGTTATGTTCTTGATGATATTGTGTTTCCAACAATGTTACTCATATATATCTCACTCATTGGTTAATGATCCAAAGTTTCAAATAAGGTTATGGCTACCATTGTATTAATCTCTCATAAGCAAAAGTACCAATCTCTCACAAGTTAAGGTATCAATCTCAAAAGTAAAGAAATGAAGTAAGAATAAAGTAATGCATATTGATTGTATTCATGGGTGTTATCCATGGGGTACAAATACCTGCATGATGATGTTAGTTTATCCATGGGGTGCAAACACCCGCATGATGATGTTCATTTATCCATGGGGTGCAAGAACACCTGCATGATGATATGATCTTATCCATGGGGTAAAAAGAATACCAGCATGACGATGATATTTTATCCATGGGGTGAAAAGAACACCTGCATGATGAGGGCCCTGACAGTATATGAGTGATGTAAAAGCAAGGTAAAGTAAAGGCAAGAGAAAGAAAGAACGTAATGTACATGAATTCCAAAGTTCAGAATGGTGACTTATTCACACTGATTATTCATTTGTAATTGAGTTCATTGCAATATTCATGTATTATACAGTTTCATTTGAGCCTTACATACTCAGTACATTCTTCATACTGACCCCCTCGGGGGACTTACCTTACATGTTGCAGGTGTAGGCATTAGTAGACCTCCTCTGTAGACTGGGGATCATTTGCAGAGTTTTGGTGAGCTCCACTTGGCTCGGAGCTTCCTGGGTCATAGTTGTATATTTGTTTTGATGTTGAAATGTTTTATAAAGCGGGGACTTGTCCCGACTTTAGTTGGTCTTGTAAATGCATCTGTTAGAGGCTTTGTAGACGTATGTGGGTATGTGGATGTAAGGGATGTACGATCATTTTGACGAGATGGCCCTAACGACCATAGTTTCATATAATGTACATGTTTTCCATGATTTCCGCTAAGGGCATTTTATATTACATCAAGTTACATGAGAGAGTATGTTTTTCATAAAGAGATATGCATACGAATGTACATGAGCAGAGATTGGTTCTCTCGGGGACACATCGACTTCGGGTGCCAGTCCGTCCCGAATGGGATTCAAGGTGTGAAAATTTTCTATACTCAATAATTAGTAACTGTATCAAAAATCATACTCGTTAGGAAAATAAGACTTCATTTCAAAATGATTTAGGACTTAAATGGACATATACTATAAACTAAATGGCTAGATTCAATATATTTGTATCCAAAATTAGTAAGTCTTGAAGATTGACAGTGCAGTGAAACAGTTGTAAGAAACATGTTAAGTGACATGGTCCATCAACACTAGTTCAACCTGTTGTTGAAGAGATGATGTCCGTTGACTTTGATGACACAAGCAACACAAGTTGAGGAGATCATGACGCTGAATCAAGCTATGGGTTTCTTCTTACAAAAGGATACCCAAATTAAATGAATCCATATAAGGAAAGGAGTTAAAAGGAAGGTGGCAAAGGTGACCAAGTTGGAATGGGAATCCTCAAAGAAGTCTCCAAAAAGGAATGGGATTCCTTTGAAGAAAATGCAAGCCGAATTAAAAGAAGTAAATGTCAACATCTATAAATAGCCAAGAGCTTCCATAAAGTTGTTTGCTCACTCATAACAAGCAAAGGCAAATCAGAGATTGAGAATTGAGGTGTTGCTTGAAGATCTCCTAGAAGGAACATGTCTATACATAGAAGAGTCTATCTAGAGTTTATCTAGATTGTATTAGGAGTTTTCTTTAAGTTGTAATCATTTATGTTTTCATAGTTCTAGTGTGTTATACACTAGAATAGGAGTTAGTCATCATGTTGGGATAACTTGAAGACTTGGGATCACAAGCCTAGGTAGGTTTGTGTATTGATAGGAATTAGAGTTTATAATTTCTTAGGTTAAAGAGTTTGTAATTGATTATTTGAGTAGCTCATTGTTTTAGTGAAGTTGGTTAAATCCTATAGAGGTGTAGGTCGTGGTTTTTTACACCTATTGTGAGATGGGTGTTTTCCACATGAAACTTTATGTTCTTAAGTTTACTACTTTTTATCACGTCAGTGGAACACGTTAGGTAACCCGGTCCATTTATAGCAAATAATCATCTACAATTCACTAAAACTGTAGGGCGTGTAGAATATCAATTGGTATCAGAGCAGGTTATCTTGTTAAAAGGTTAAAACCTTAAAATAAGATCAAGATGAATTTTGCACCTCCTATTGTGCATTGTGAAGTACAATCCACCACCAGACCCTCACTGTCACACTTTATTTAGTGGAAGACTCGCATGGAAGACTTTATTCAAGCTGAAGATTATGAGCTATGGGATAAAATAATTGTTCGACCCACCATCACTATGAAGACTGTGGAAAGAGAGCAAGTAAGAAAAACAAGAACTGAATTCACTGCTGAAAACCTTAGAGCCTTAAATAAGAATGCCAAGGCCAAAAGTATAATTGTGTGTGGTCTTGGTCCTGATGAGTACAACAGAGTGTCAAATTACACCACTGCCAAACAGATCTGGGATGCTTTGGTCAATGCACATGAAGGAACTAGTCAAGTGAGAAAATTTAGGGTGGCTATGTTATTAACTGAATGTGAGACATTCAAGATAAAGGATGGTGAAACTCTACAAGAGATGATTACTACACTCATCACCTTAGTAAATGAACTTTCATCCCTAGGAAAAACCTTGACCACTGAAGAACAAGTAGACAAGGTGTTGAGAATCCTTTCAAAGGCAAACTGGGATGTCAAATTTACTACCATTAGGGAAGCGAAGGATCTCATCACTATGACTCTTGATGAATTGGTAGGAAATTTGAAAACCTATGAGATGAATATGACCACCACCAAAAAGGTGAAAACCAAGGACAAGTCCCTAGCTCTAAAAACATCTAAGAGTGATGACTCAGATTTGGATTAAGAACAAGTGGCCTTCATTACCAAGAAATTTAGAAAGTTCTTCAAAAGAGATAGAAGGAATGACAGAAATGGAACAAGTAACAGACGCCAGTCTAATGATAGATCGCAGAGTGGATGCTTTAAGTGTGAAAAATAGATCACATGATAAAAGACTTCCCTCTATGGGAAATAGAATGGAGAAAAGAAAGAACGGAGAGGGAACAAAAAGCCAAGGACAAAAGTGATTCAAAGAAATCTCTTACTATGGTAGCTGCTTGGGGATCTAAAGAATCTGATAGTGATGTTGATGATACTGAATTCATGGAAATAGATGACTCTGACCAAGAAGGTAAAGAAGGAAGCAAATCTGAGGTAAAATTACTTGAACTAAAAGATAAGCTTCATCTTTTTTCTAGGAAAAAGTTATCCACCTTAATGGTTCATCTAATTGATGAACTTCATGACTTAACAACTAACAATGATCAGTTACTCAAAGCTCTTGCCAGTATCAAGTATGAACTCATAGATATTGAAAAAGGCAAGAACACTATTGAGAAAGAAAACTGTTTTCTGAAGGAACATGTAAACCAACATGGTGCAACCATCCTAGCTCTTAAGTCATAAATACTCAACCTCTCTATTACTGATAAAGGAAAAAAGATTTCTTGTGGTGATTTTCTAAGGATTGAGTCTGCTCTCAAACAAAAGAATGAAGAATTAATCAATGAGAAAGAAAAAATTAGAAATCTTAATCAAGAAAACTCTTAAGTTAAGACTGGATCTAGAAAGAGCTAACTGGTGGACTCAATCCTCAAGAATTATAAATCATCTAAATAGCAGAACTCACAGTGAAGAGACTGGATTACGATTCCATAAAGAAACTATCCCTACAAATGTGACACCTCAAAAAAAGACTTTGAATTTATTTTATCACTTTAAACGAGTGTAACTTTTAATCTATAAAGAGTCAAGAGTCGTATATTTTTTTAAGTAAAAATTATAGTGCTTGTGTATTGTATGGAGCATGTATATTAAGGGAGTGAATTAGTGGTCCCAAATTATTTTGTCAATTAGAAAAAGAGATATGAATGAATTAGGAGGGATAGAAAGTCAGGGGGATAAATTTAAAACTTAGAAAAATATAGTGCTGATGCTCTTATTCTTTCTTGAAAACGTAAAAGTATTGTACTAGTGCTTAGCCTCGATTCTCTTCTCTTTAACAATTTTCCTTCTCCTCTACTCCTTTCTAACTATTATTAAGGAACCTTGATTTGGATTTCTCCTATTGTTGCCAAAAACGAGTAGCAACAGTAGTATTATTTGTTTTCTTTCTTCAATGGCGTTACGAGGAATTGGAAATTAATTTCAATTAGGTAATTTCTCTACCCTACACTTGAATATTGCTATGAAATACATGTTTATGGTATAGGAGGGGGTAGTAATTATCGTTTGAATTAAATTTTGTACTAGTTCTTAAAATGGGTCTTATAATTAGGACTCATGAAAGAAAAGTGGAAAGTGTGTCAAATCTCATCTGAATTGGGCTCACCTTCTTTTAGTTTTAGCATATGGACTTCATAGTTGTTGATAGCTTCTTACTTTGGCATAGAAATAGGCAAAAGTTACTCCACCTAAATTTTGTTCATGTTGTACTAGTATGGTCTGCTCTTGGTACCATTGAACAATTAAATTTGAAGCATTTTACTAGGATTGACATATGTGAAAAATTGCCCGCAAGTATGAAAATACAGTGGTATTGAGTATGAAGTTGTATAATAGTGGATTTTTCTTGGGTATTTCTATAGGTAGGGGAAAAATGGAGTCTCAAAAACTCGGTGTCATCATACCCGCAAATGGAATCATCATGATATCTTAGGCTACCCGAATAGCAAGAAAAGCAAGCAAAACTCTCGCTTGGGATCATCTCTGGCAATTTCTATTTTAAGCATATATTTGTTTATTGATTCTTCTTTGCATTGCGAACTTACTTGTGCAATTTGAATGCGTTTTAATTTTTGACTTGTAGTAATTAACACTGGATAGATGTTTGGGTTTGGGTACCTTTAATCTACTTATAAATAAATCTTTTTCATAATAGTTGCTTTTTACTTCCAAGAGGATTTAACTTCTTTTTTTGGTCAAAGTCAATTATTTTATAATGTTTTCAAAACAAAATGCTTATTAACCCGTGAGAAGTAGTCCTATCTTTCTTTATCTTTGAGTCATGAATTTTGGATAAGCAAGATTATTTTTAACCAAATGACCTTTTTACTTACTTTATTTGCACTACAAATCCGAAAGTTTTTCTTTTCCAAATTTAAAAGAAGCTAGCTAATTCAAAGTTAAAAATGTTTTATCACCAAGCTTTTCGAGTTTTTCTTTTTTTAAAAAAATTTAAAAATAAAATAAAATTCCTAGCATTCACTTTTAGTTTTACTAATTAACCTAAGTTTGATCGGTTAAACGTTTCTAACGGATTTTAAAGGGTGCCTCACACCTTCTCTTTAGAATAATTAGAACCCTTACCTAGATTCACATAGGTTAAGCAGACATTTATTGCATCACTTTAGCAAATGCATCACTTTTGGAGAGTTGACATATGCGCAATGTGTCTGAATCTTTTTATGTGTGACCGCGTAGCCTTCTCACTTGAGTTTTCCGCTCGAGAACCTTATGTCTAGTAAGCTATACCTTAGAAAACTTAAGATAAAACTTCCCTTGATATAGGTCATACATGCATAAGCCTTAGATGGTTTGACCCATGGTGTCATTCCATGAATTTAGAGAACACCTTATGTCAAATTGGATTATGACCCAACGATAACTACTCATATTATGTGCATGTGATAATGATAACCGGATCCAAGCCTAATTATGACATAGAAAGTTTGGAAAATATGTACTTATTTTGTTGTATTTACATTGTTGGATGGATTTAGTACCCCAAGTGCCCAAAATTAGAATGGTCGAGGGTGTCCCACACAAGTTGAGGATATGGTGAGAAAATTTTGATTCAACTAAAAAGTTTGCGTTTGCAAGAAAGTTGAGGTTCCTCCTTACACTCTTCAAGATTTCTCCCGACAACCATGTGGTTAGAGCATTGATTCCATTTTGGGACCCAGATCGAGTTGTTATTGCATTCAAAGACTTTCAACTCACCCCCACATTAGAAGATATCTTTTATTTCATCGATTTGAACTATCGAGGGAGAGTTCAGATCATCCCGCACGACCAATCAAGAAAGAAGTTTCTTCGTTACTTAGGATTAAAGAATACTAAGAAACTTTGATGCTTCTAAAACAACTGGGTTTCTTTGGATTATTTGTATCAGAGATATGGTTGTCGAGATAGTTACAAGCTGTTCAAGAAAGAATTCTCTTGCACTTTTACCCATTGGCAGGTTAGACGTCCGATTGCATTTGTCGTTGCCTTGTTAGGGACTTTGCTATTTCCACAAAAACATGGGAAAATCAGTACTTGCATATGTTCTGTGGCTCGAGCTCTATTTAAAGGAATGGATGGCGTAGAAATCACCTTGGTTCCTATGATTTTAGCAAAAATATTTCGAGCACTTGGAAAGTGTAAAAGAGGTGAAACAAACTTCTTTGAAGGTTGCAATCTTCTTCTGCAGATGTGGGCGATGGAGAATTTCTACAAACGTTACAACATGGCTGACATAATGTTTAGTCTTTCAAATAGGATCAACACTTATGATTATAGGATCATAGGGTTCGTGTCTCTGGTCAGCACTGATGATTGGTATGAGTATTTGGCCTCCCGCACGAGTGTCAAATTTAGTAGAAATATCAATTCCTCTAATGTTCCACAACTTACATAAGATGTAGAGGACTTTACTATATTGAGCTTATTGGATTGAGAGGTTTCCAACCATATGCTCTGGTGCGTGTACTCCGACAGTTTGGTCAGACACAAATTATCCCCCTCCAAGCAAATATGAGAGTTTCTGAAATCCTTTTTGGGCCAGATTTTAGAGTCCCCAGAGCCAAATAAATTCTGCATGAATGGAGTAACATTCTCATAATAGATTTGGGACGTGGACCAGCAGAGGGGATTCCAGAATATCAGGCATGGATTCGAGAAGATCGTGTCAATATAGACCCAACCCAGAAGGTGAACAAAGTTTTGAAGATGTTAGGACGACTATTTGGATAAGGCATTCTTGTCTTGGAACCACAGTGGTCATGCTTGAAATTTGGGCTCAAATGTCTAACATAATGCAGTGTTTGGAAAATACGAAAGCGGGGTCTAGCAATGTTGGGGCATCATCTTCATTTCCTCCACCAGCGTGATCACGAACAGGGTCTAGGCCAAATCTTAGGATTGTCTTTGTACTTTTAAATGTATTTTGAGTTTATTTATTATCATTGTATTCCATCAGCATTCCAATGAAACTTGGCCTTTTTATTTCCGAAGTTGTCTCAAATTAATGGCTTGGATCAATTTATCATTATCTCAATTATTTGACGTTTAGGCCCACTTCTGGCACAAAAGGGGTCCTGTGCATGATAGATTGCGTTTTGATTATTGAAATTTTATTTTTATCGTGTGCTTTGCTTGCTATGTGATATACATTTCCCTTTCTTTTCTTCAACATTGTTTGCTTAATTATGAGATATTTTATCGATGCAATAATTATTCACCTATACTGATATATTTCTTTCTTTTGAAGGTTTTCTTTTATTTTTAGTTTATTTCCCTAAAGGTTGATTTGTATTGACTACGAAATGGCGGATCACTCATACTTTACAGGATCAATATCATGAGCATCCACCAACATGACTGATTCAGGTACACCTGATGGCTTGGGGCTTTCACCATCCAAAGAGGTGAACTTGAGACTTTGGGAGAGAAGGCCACAACACTTTAGGATGAACACATGGCCCATATGATGCAACAAATGGATGACATGCAAAGTGAAATTGATCGACTTCGAAACCTCACCAACCTGTCCATCAGCTTAAACATCCCACTTCTCGAACATGGAACAAATGCAACCATCCCACCTCCTTTTCCACTTGTTGACTCTACTACCTCTCAATACTTTCTATTAAACCCTTCACTTCACACAGCCAATCCAACTGCTGCCAAATCATCTGTCAAACCATAGGCAAACCCTCAACAAGTCAACTTCCAATAGACAAATCTGGTGTCCTTCACTACTCCGTATGTTCCTTAAGCTCAACTTACACAAGCTCTACATAGCCAAACTACCCCAGTCACACAAACCACACCAGTCGCCCAAAACTACCAAGTGACCCATCACATACCGGTGGCATACTTTGCAGTTCCTAACATACAATATTGGCCACAAGTATATGTAGCAAGAGCTCAACCTTTCAATACTCCAATACCAATTGTGCCAGAAGTTAACCAATATGAGGAGATGGAATAGCAGGATTGAGGATTTTTTGTAATTTTTCGTATGTGTTAGCCTATGGATTGATGGGGGGGTCTGGGCATCCGAATGTGTTTTGGGAGAAACTTCTTGTGTCTTCTCATAATGAACTATTAAGTTAATTATGTAGATTTGGAGAGGCGTACAGAGATTTTTCTATGACATATGAGAGAAATAGCAAGAATTGAGATTTTTTGTGATTTTTCGTGTGCGTTAGTGTCACACCCCGAATCCCATTCGGGACGGACTGGCACCTGAAGCCGTTGAGGCCCGAGAGAACCAATCTTTACTCATATACCTTCGTATGCATGTCTCTATATGAATGGCATTCTATCTCATGGATCTTATAAAATATAACATACCAATGGCGAAAGTCATGACAACATATGCTATATAAATGAAACTTGATCGTTAGGGCCATCAAGTTAAAATGGACATGCGTCTCTTACAATCATTCTCGCACATAAGTCTAGAATAACATGTGCCTTCTTATGAATAAAATCTGATTTTTGGGGCCTTTATATAGACCTCAAGTCATCCTTAGCCACACTTGTCCAATAATAACATGTTTACTTGGTCAATGGCAAGAATGGGTCATTTTTCCCATTGGGCCTTGTCATCTGGCCTCTTTTTGGGCCTCAAATTGAGCCCAATAACACATGTCAACTTAGCCCACCAAATTCAATGTGTAATCCATCATATATCTCATGTTTAAATAATTTCATAAGTGTCACGACAATATTCAACTCACGAGACTCATATTCGTAGCCTCAATCTCCAAATAATAAATTCTAGCCACTTATGGCTTGATTGCACATAAAAGGGTAAAAATGTAATTTGGATGCCAACATCGTCCAAGCGTAGTCCTACCAAGATGGAATAATTGTATAATAACTCAAGAATCATATTTATAGGCTCGTGGTTGGAGAAGAAATTCGGTAAAAAGCGACCCGGCACGCCCCCGGGCTCCCCTAGGACTTAGAAAAATTTCCAACTTTTGAAAGGTGTGCAGGGGCGGCCTGGCACGCTGCCTGGCGCGCCCCCTTGCTGCCTGTGGCACAAAAAAAAATAGCCCAGAGAGGCCTGGAACGCCCCTGGACCATTTTTTTGAAAATTTTCCTTTCTTCGACTTTTCTTTGCGGATTCAGTTAGATACTTCAAGTTCAACTCCTTGGCTTGCCTCTTAGCTTTAATATCCTTTTCTTGGGAGTTCTTCAAGCCTCACTTATCACTCCTAAAATGTTTGAGAAAGTTTCAAACTCCTCCTACAAGAGTCTAGTCACATTGACTAGTACGATATCAAATGTTCCATCCAAAACCAATGCAACACACGTACTCAGTGCTCTCGAAGCTAAGGTTTATAACTACACCCTAGGTCACCAATCCATCAAATTAGGGTCGGGGATGTACGGGGTGTTACAGTTAGCCTATGGATTGATAGGGGTATGGGAGTCCTAATGCGTTTTAGGCAAAATTTCTTGGTCTACTCTTGATAACCTATTAAATGGATTGTGTTGCTTTAGAGAAGAGGACAGAGCTTTTTCTAAAACATATGAGCGATATAGCAGTAATTAGAGATTTTTTGTTAGTTTTTGTGTGTGTTAGCCTCTAGATTAATAGGGGTATGGGCGTCCAAATGCATTTTGGGGGAAACTTTTTGGATTCGCTTGTAAGGACCTATTCAATAGATTATGTTGCTTTGGAGAGGAAGACAGAGCTTTTTCTTAGACATATGAGCAAAATTGCAGGAATAGAGGATTTTTTTGTGATTTTTCGTGTGTGTAAGCCTTTGAATTGATGGGGTGTGTAGGTGTCCGAATGCGTTTTGAGTGAAACTTATTGGATACACTCATAAAAAACTATTAAATGGATTTTGTTACTTTTGAGAGATGGACGGAGCTTTTTCTAAGATATATGAGCAAAATAGCAGGAATTGAGGATTTTTTTTATAATAATTCATGTGCGTTAGTCTATGGATTGATGGGGGTGGGCGTCTGAATACGTTTTGGGTGAAATTTCTTTGGTACTCTCATCACGACCTATTAAATGGATTTTGTTACTTTGGAGAAGTGGACGGAGCATTTTTTAAGACATATGAGAGAAATAGCAAGAATTGAGGATTTTTTCGCAATTTTTTGTGTGTGTTAACCTATGGATTGATTGGGGTGGTGGGTGTCCAAATGCGTTTTGGGTAAAACCTATTAGATCCAATCATGGCAACCTATTAAATAGATATAATTGCTTTGAAGCGGCGGACAAAGCTTTTTCTAAGACTTATGAGTGAAATAGCAGGAGTTGATATTTTTTGCGAGTTCTTCATATTCTCCGAGCCTCCATTGACAAGTGAAATGAGCTGCTTTACCTTAAGCCTCCATTGATGAGTTCTTCATCTGCTCCGACTTAGCTAAGCTTTAATCTTTCCTCTTTCTCTTCATTTTTCCTTAGATCAATGGATTGAGCTTTTAACAAAACTAATACCACCACTTCATCTAAGAAATCAATTCAAGAAAGACGAAAAGATTATCTATCTAATTCCAGATCTTGTGTACCAGGGTTGTAGAACATCATAACTGGAAGAGCAATTTGTAACTGAGCTCACCTTTGCTTGAATATGCTTACTATCGCCACCCTATTTCTCACTGGGTGTTAGTTGTAATATTCTTGGAACTCGCTTCCAGCAGAAGGTAAATTCAGCTCAATGTTTAATTTTCCAGTTGATAATGTCATTAATTCCCCTTTGTACACATCAAGCAATAATTGGCACAGATGTTAACTTGAATGATTATTGCAATTCTTGTCTGCTCCTCCCTGTGAATTCTTATGACTGATATCATGTGTCTTGTATTAACCTTCTGATTTATGGTATCCTCGCCTTGTCTAAGTTGATAATACTTTTGGCCTTTGCTGGAACTTCATTAAAATTATTAGATTGGAACTCACCTACAAAATCCAAAACTAGGTTAGAAAAATGTCAGCAAGAGCATTACCTTTCCTAAGGGTATGCACCACTCTCACTGTTAGCATGTTCATCAAGGATCTAATGGAGTTGATAATCATTTTCACACTCCATGGTACATCCCAAAATCCATTGATAATTTGAACCATGGTACATGAATCTGACTCCATAATAATCTGCTGTATGCTCTTTTCTCTACAATACCTCAGACATTCATTGATTGTTGTGGCCTCTGCCACAAACTTATGGTGTCCTGTATTTTATCACCCTTAGCAACCATAATATTTCCTTCATAATCCCTAATACAAAAAGCATAAGAACTAGGTCTAGGATTTCCCTTTGAAGCACCATCAGTATTACCTTTACACCATCCTTGTTCAAGAATTTTCCAACTCACAATTCTGAAAGAAACAATTCTGCTATGTACCTGCAGTTCTACAAATATACTAGCCCAATCTCTTCCTGTTATCTTCATTTTGAATCCCATTTTAACAAACTTGATTAAACTATCATTAATCTCCCATCTCACCTTCCTTTCCTGATATGTGGCTCCATGTAGAAATGTGTTTCTCCTCTTTCATAAAAACTATAGAATTAAGATAGGAATAACATTAAATACAGATTGAGTTCTGCAGTTACCTTCTTAGTGCCTCCATATTCTCAGACTTTGCTTCAAATTTATTCTAGCATCAATAATACCTGCTGCCCCACAATAGTGGTTCCAGATTCTCATAGCAACCTCACCTTTAAGAAAAAGGTGTTCAATAGACTCAACAACTGGAATATCACAACAACCTTAATTAATATTTACCTTTGGGTTCCATTCATGCATTAGAGCAGCCACATGAATTTTACTTAATCAAATTCTCCAAGCAAGAAATGAGAATTTAAAGGGTAATCCTTTACACCAAATAGCCTTCAGATCCTCATTATTAACATCTCTTCATCTCAACAGTTCCCATGTACTTTAGAAAATTTCTCATTACTATTCCCTGTCCACCATGGCTTATCCATCACTTCTTCATAACAAACAAATCCCAAATTCCTTCTAACATGTTCTAGAACATAATTAGGGATAAGAGCCTCTATAATCTGATAGTTCCACCCCTCCTCACTTAAAAATTCTTCACTATCATTCAAGGGATGTCATGTGTGTACCTCAGATTGATTTAAAAATAATGGACCAGAGTTGGTCCAGTTATCAAACCATATGGTATAAGTGCCACTTTTTGGTTCCCATCAAAGATACTTTTCAATTTTATCCCTATTATTCAACATAGGTTTCCACACTTGAGATCCACCCCTCTACTACACCAAAGTTGGAATTTGTTTTTTACAATACTTGTTCCAAAGAATATTAGTCCACAAATTACTTTGTGTCCTAAATCTCCACCATAATTTGGCATTCATAGCCTGAGATACATCCTCAAGGGTTCTAAATCCTAAGCCTCATTCTTTCTTGGGAAGACAAACCTTTTTCCAAGAAGACCAGTGTTTGCGTCTACCTGATTCTTTATTCTGCCAAAAGAATTTAGCAAAAATCCTTTGAATATCTTTCAATACACTCTTAGGGGGAACAATTGTTGAAAGCACATATATGGGAATACTCTGGAGAACACTTTTCAACAAAACTTCTTTTCCACCATAAGATTGTAATCTCCCCTTCTAAGCTTCCAATTTGTTTCTAATCTTTTCCATCAGTTCTGCAAAATCCTCACTTTTCTTCTTTGAGTGAGATATAGGACACCCAAGGTACTTTAAAGGAAATTCACCTTTCCCTATCTCAGTAACCTCCAAACCACAACACTCACTCTGTTGGAGAATCGCATCTTTCTGAGAACTTTCATCAAGAAAAACCATGAAACCCTATCATATGCTTTAGCCATATCTAGCTTTAACATAACATTTGAAGGTTTCCCTCTCTTACCAATGTTAGAAATTAATTTTTGTACTAAAAGCACATTTTCCACAATACTCCTGCTTTTGACAAAGCCTGATTGATTAGGGGATATCATTCTAGAAAGGATTCCCTCTAATCTATCATGAAAAATTCTTGAAATAATCTTGTTCACAAAATAGCTAAGACTGATGGGCCTCAAATTTGAAAAGGATTGAATACTGTCCTTTTTGGGTAAGAGAATCAAGTTAGTATGAGTGATAGATTTTGGGAAGATATTACCTGCAAAGAAGTTCACCACCAATCTAGTTACATCATTACCAATAATATCCCAACAAGTTTGATAAAATCTCCCTGATAAACCATCTGGTCCACTAGCACTGTCCCCATTAAGACTAAAAATAGCTTTTTTAATCTCAATAAACTCAGTAATAGCCCCCAACAACTCATTATCTTCATCAACAACCATTTCTGGAACCAAATCAAGAAGTGGGAAATTTGTGGCATCTTTTTCTTGAGTGAATTGATTCTGATAGTAATCAGTAGCTTCATTTGCAATAAGATTCTCCTTCTATAACCAGCATCCATGTTGATTCTTAATTCTGGCGATCTTCAGTCTATTTTTTCTTTCTTTCACAATACTATGAAGGAATTTTGTGTTCCTATCCCCACTTTCAAACCAATCATAACCAGCCTTCTACTGCCAGTAACTCTATTCTAATTACAGATATCTGATATACTCAGTTTAGCCTTTTGCATCGCAACCCTGTTCTCCATAGAAGGATCTTTTTCAAATAACTTCTCCTTTATTTTGGCTATCTCTTCCCTTATGACCAACTGTTGAAAATGACACCATACACTTGCCTATTCTAAATAGTAAGGGCCTTTTTATCCTACTTGATTTTTCTTTTAAAATCCAAAAAAGGATTATCAGAAACTTCAGCATCCCAATTATCTTTAACTACATCCTTGAAATCAACATGATTAGTCCAGAACTTCAAGAATTTAAAAGGTCTCTATAATGTATTGAGTATGTTCTCACACCTTAATAGAAGAGGGGTATGATCAGAACCATATCTAGGGAGTTGTTCAATTTCTGTATGAGAATAGAGACCTTGAAAATCAAATGTAATTAAACTTCTATCAGGTCTTTCAAATATACAATCCGAACCAGCTCTCCCATTCCACCATATAAAAGGACTTCCTTTATATTGAATTTGTGTCAAATCACATAATTTAATGTAATTTTGGAAATCCTCTACATCTGCAGCTACTACAAGGACACCACCAATCTTCTCAGCACCATTAAGTACAACATTAAAGTCTCCACCTATCATACAAGGAATGTTCACACCATTGGAAATAGAGTAAATACTATCCCAAAGTTGTAGTCGTTGATTCATGTCATATTTGGCATACACAACTATCACCAGAAATTCTTGTCCATTGCATTGATCCTTACATTGTAAAGTTAACTACTGATCAGTATCATTAATTACAACTGCATCAAACCCTTGATTCACAAAACACCAAATCTTCCCAGAATAATTATAAAACACCAAAGGCGTCTGAATTCTTCTTTTGTATCGGTTAATAGTTCTAGTATGCTGAAAAGGCTCAAGAAAACCAATGAATGCAAATTTGTGAAACTTATGTAACATCTGAACCCTTTGAAAAGCTTTTTGTGGTCTAACAGATCTTATATTCCAAATGATATCCTTCATTGGTTTTTTTATTTTTGTGTTCCACCATTTCTCTTTGGTTGAGTTATGGAAGGTTGTGTAACCTCACCAATACCCTGTTTCTTTCCTTTGTTTTCATATTTGATGGCTTTAATAACCCTTGGAGATAAGTCAGCATCCCTCAATACTTCACCTTCAACCTGAGTAATATCACTCTTATCTTCGAACTGTGGCAGTGTTTCCCCTTATTGAATATTATGAGTCAAAATGGTGTGGAGTACAACATTAGGTGACTCAATATTATTGCTCCAAATTTGAGATTCATCAACTTCTAAAGGAGTATCAATTGTGACCAAAGAAGTATTCTTTGTTGCTGATAAATTCCTACAAGGTATATCTTTGGCTTCACTTGTAGTACTTGCTGGTATTATGGTTTATTCCTTCTCTTTGATGTCTATTTCACTAATCTTCCCTTCTAGAATATCTGTTTGTTCTACCACATCACCAGTAGTAGGGGCATCCATAGATCTGATGTTATTCCTTTGCTTTTGACTATAATCTTCATTACATTTATCTGATGTTGCAATATGATTAACACTTGAACTCCCTTCAACTTGATCACCACTCTTTCCCAAAGTACTAGTATCCTTTACTAGCTGTGCATTATGATTTTTATTTTCCTCTGAATCTGTCTTCTTTTGGCTTGCAGGTATCTTCACTGTTGATGGTGCATGAATCCCTTTATCCTGATTGTGAAAAGAGTTTGCAACCCAGTCTTTTGTAGACTGTGTTTTGCCCCTTTCCCCCTATTTATCAATTGCTTCTCTATTATTTGTATCCATTCCTCTTTGGTGCTTATTATTATCATCTGATAAGGCTTTAAAATTGATTGCTATTGCATATACCTTTGTCTGGTGTAACTGCCTTTTCACTGAGATAGCCCTTGTTAAAGAACCTTCTGCTGGTGTCATTCCATTGTGGAATTGTTATCCTTCCTCTTTCACCCTTTCCTTTCCTAAACTCTACTTCATCCAACTGAATGTTTTCCTCCTTATCCACTGTTGTTGTTTTTAATTCTGGATGTAACACCTTACATTCCTGCTCATCATGCCCTTGATATTTACATTCTTTGCAATATTTAGGCAGAAAGTCATATTTAATCTTCACTCTTTCTATCCTTGACTCCTCTGTAGTATCATTTATAATCTCCATTTACACACAGTTAGGAAGATCAGCCAATAAGTCAATCTATACTTTAACCCTAGCTCAACTAGGTCTAGTTTTATTCACTGTCGCCAAGTCCAAGTGAATCGGTTTCCCAACAGCCGCATCTAGAGAGAACAATGATTCTCTCACAAAAAATATTGGCTTGAGAATAATGAACTTGCTAAAGTGATCATATAAGAGGTCAATTTACAATCTCTAGAGCAAATTTTGTCTAGCTCTCCTGTCAAGGAAAACTTCAAAATCCAGCCGCATTAGCACCTGAAGAATGAAAATGAAATACTCCTTGGTGCATTTCTATCTTATTTTTATGATATTCCCTTGGTGAATTTCTATCTAGTTGGCCTTTAAGCCTCCACTCTACCAAAACATAAGTCCATTTCTGTATTCAACTATTTCTACTTAGCTTTTTACTTGATATTTATCAGCCTAGCTCGTCAGAAATAGGAAATCATTGCACTGGATATAATCAATATTTTAACTCATTAGCTGCTAGAAAGGTAAACATTCCTCTACTCTTGTTTCCACTTTTAGTATAATATGATTTCTGGTTTCAAAAACTGACCAAACAACGACTCCTTAGCAAGCATATTACTAAAGTTCTAAATGTCGGAACTAGTTACTTCCTAACTTCATATAGGTCTCTTGTGTCAAAAGAGAAGTGGAAGTGAAAAAAGTGAAAACAAGTTTCCAAATACAACTTGGAGTTGCATTTGCAATGCTTATGGCCAAATGCCACTTTTGGAATAAAGTGAAACAAATTTCAAAAAAAATAAAAAATTCTTATGGCCAAATGGGGACTAAGAATCTTCATTGAACATGTTTCTCCCTTTAAGCTCAAATTGGTCTAAAATTTCAAGAAAATTGGTCTAGAATTGCTTAGCCACAATATTTAGAACCACAATAACTGCATTTCTACTCTATATTATATACCCTTTTTTATGACAATTGTATTCGGATCAGCTTGCATGCACCTAGAATATTCCATATGGTGCCTACTACCTCTTACCCGTGCAGGTAAAGAGTAACTCTGCCAACCCAGGCTCAGACAATTAGGAAGAGATTACCAAATGTTATTGCCTCTGCTCGAATTTAAACCTAAGATCTCATGGTTCTCCTCCTACTTCCTAGACCACTAGGTTACACCCTTGGGTGGCTCTATATTTTGTACCAACTTGAACCTCGTATCATGAGTACAACTCCTTGTCTGATTCTTGAAACCTACAATGTCAGCATGTGACCCCTTTCCTGACGGTAGGTTTACCAATTCAAAAACTTCAAATTCAAAACTACGTGACTCGATCTCTTTTGATAACGTAGTAAGTTTCATCAATACTGGTATTGAGTAGGTAACATAATCACAAAAGTGCAGCATTAGTTACATATAAGAATGTGGCTCGATAAGTATATAATAAGAAGTTAACAACTAAATTTAAGTTCACATAAATTGGTGTTCCATGGAATGTGCATAGATTTCAATTTTGGGGTGTGCTTAAATTGTAAGAATTAAGTATGCAGTAGAAAGAAGCTCTTATTGAAATGGGGGATTGAAGAGGAAGCACTTTAACTCCTAAGGAAAGTGGATGCTACCAGGCAAGCAAGAAGAATGGAGCAATCAGTGGAAGTTAAAGAACAAAACACAAAGGTGCACAGGAGTTAAAAAATCTGATATCTTTTGACGTCAAATTCAAAAGCAATGGTGATAGAGGGAAGGGGAAGGGAGCTCACAAAATACTCTATGAAGATCAAATTAATCTCATGAAAGGTTAGGGGGTTAAAGGAAAAGGGGAAGATAATAATGGTACAAAGCCTGATTCGGAACTGGAAAGCAGACATAGTCTGTCTCCAAGAAACTAAATTAGAAGGTAATGTACATGAGTTAATTAAGTAAATTTAGGTAGGAAGATGGATTAAGTATGTATGTTTGGAGGCCAGTAGAAACAGAGGACGAATCTTACTGTCTACGAGATTCTAGAATCTAGGAAGGGAAAACCTTACAAGTTGGAGCTTATACTCTTTCTTGTAAATTCAAGGCTCAGTTAAGTAACATTGAATGTCATATTACTGGTGTGTATGCTCCTAACAGTAAAGTAGAGAGGAGTCTTGTATGGGAGGAATTGGTTGATGTAAGAGGCCTGGTTGATGGACCATGGTATATCTTTGGTGATTTCAATGTTTGTAGATTTCCCTCTGAAAAAATGAAATGTATCAGGATAAATTCAGCAATGAGAGAGTTTTCAAATTGCATTAAATACGTGAACCTCATTGATTTACAACTAAGTGGTGGAAAATATACTTGGTATAGAGGTGATAACCATACCACTACATCAAGAATAGACAGGATACTAGTTTCCACAGAATGGAAAAATCTCTTTAGTAACCAAAAGTAGATTACATTGCAAAGTCTGATCATGTTCCAATAGATCTTCTATGTGGAACTATGAGCAATCTAAATCCTACCTCAAGTTTCAAAATTGGTGGCTGATTCAAGAAGGTTTTATTGAAAAAGTCAAGGATTGATGGACTGCATTTGAATTTTATGGGAGGCTATACCATATCTTAGCATGTAAACTCAAAGCTCACAAAGGAAAATTGAAAGAATGGAGTAGACATGAACAAGGGAATCTGAAATTATAAAAGAACAACCTCCTCAATCAGATGGCTGAACTAGAATCATATCTAAATAGTAGAACCTTAATAGAAGAGGAAACGACCAAGAAATATACACTTTTCATGGAGTATAAGGGGAGTTTGAAGATTGAGGAAGTAGCCTGGAGACAGATATCAAGGGCCTTATGGCTCAAGAAAGGGGATAGGAATATACATTTTTTCCATCAAATTGCTAATGTCCGTAAAAGATATAACCATATTGATCAGTTGAAAGTGCAGGGAGAGACCATATCTGATCCTAACAGAACCAAGGAAGCAGTCATCTCTTTCTATAAGAAGTTATATACAGAACATGAAGATTAGAGACCTGAAAATACTAGCAATGATCCTACCATCCTAGAGGATGAGAAAAAGGCACTGTAGGAAACATTTGAGGAGAAAGAAGTTTTTGAGTTCTTAAAGATATGTGTTATTGACAAAGCCCCTGGACCTGATGGTTACTCAATGGGGTTCTATCTAAAATGTTGGGAGATCATTAAACAAAACATTATGGAGGCATTTCATAATTTCCATTCAACTGGGATGTTTGAAAAAAGCTTTAATGCACCATATATAACACTGATTCCTAAGAAAATAGGAGCAAAGGAACTTAAAGACTTCAGACCATCAATTTAATTCGAAGCTTTTACAATCAGATTTCCAAGGTATTGACAGAAAGGTTGAAAAAAGTTATAGATAAGTTGGTAGACAAACAACAAATAGATTTTATCAATGGAAGATAGATAATGGATGCAGTGCTCATAGCTAATGAAGTAATTGATTCCAGAGTGTCCCAAAATAAACCTGGTGTATTATGCAAACTTGATATTGAGAAAGCATATGACTATGTGAATTGGGAATTCATTCTAAGTATTCTGAAGCAAATGGGATTTGGTGGGAGATGGATCAGTTAGATCAAGTTTTGTATTTTTACTATGAAATTTCAGTGCTTATCAATGGGTCACCTGAAGGATTTTTCAATGCACACAGAGGGATCAGGCAGGGAGACCCTATATTCCCCTTCTTGTTCATCATATCTATGGAGGGAATTAACAACATGTTTAATATAGCCAAGATATCAGGAAGAATTTAGGGATTTGAAGTTAGCAAGGTTGCTGGAAACAGTGTCGAGATCTCACATTTACAGTATGCTGATGCTACACTAATTTTTTATGGGGTGAGAAGGAGCAACTTTTTATCCTAAGACTTACACTGGTTTACTTTGAAGCCATATTTGGGCTCCATATAAATTGGAACAAAAGTCATTTGTACCCAATTAATGTGGTTCTAAAGATGGATCACCTTTCTCGGATTATGAAAGGAGTGGTGGGAAATTTGTCATTAGTATACTTGGGCATGCCTCTGGGTGCAAAGTCTAGGTCCATAGACATTTAGAATCCAATTCTGGATAAATGTGAAAAGAAATTAGCTAGATAGTGATCCCAATTTTTTTCTTTGGGAGGTAGACTAACTCTGATAAACTCAGTTCTAGATGCTCTTCCTACATATATGTTATCTATCTTCCATATACCTCAGCCAGTAGTTCAGATGATGGAAGAATATCATCAAAAGCAAGAAATAAGGTGGTTTAGGTATCAAGAACCTCAAAAACTAAAGTAAAGCTCTTAAGGTAAAGTGTCTATGGAGGTACCATCAGGAGGACCAAACACTCTGGTGTAGGGTGATCAAGAGCAAGTATGAGGAATTGAATAAATGGGTGACTAAAGAGGTAAGTACCCCCTATGGTTTTATCCTTTAGAAGTCTATTAGAATCTCCTGGTCTTTCCTTAATAATCTGTCAACTGTCAAGGTTCTAAATAGTAGAAAAACTAGTTTCTGGGCTGACAAATAGATAGGTACTGAGAGACTCAAAGATCTATTTCCTAATATCTTTGTTTTGGATCAATATCAACAAAAAATAGTTGCTGAACTATGGTCACAACAAGGATGGGATTTGGTCATTAGAAGAAATTTGAATGACTGGGAAATTCCTAGAATGATTAAACTTTATAAGTTACTGGAGAGTTTTTTAGGAACACAAATTGGTGAGGATTATTTATGGTGGCATAGGCACAACAAAGGTAGATACAGGGTAAACGAAGGATATAAACAGACAAGTGTTAGTGATGATCAAGTCTTCAAATGTCCTTGGAAGCATATCTAGAGAATCAAAGTGCCATATAAAGTGGCATACTTTACTTGGCTGCTAGCCAATGAAGCAGTTTTGACATTGGACAATGTGGCTAAGAGAGGTATCTCTCTATGTAATAGGTGCTCCTTATGTGGCAAGCATACAGAGACAGTGAGATCCTCTTGTTACAATGCAATTTCACTGACTAGCTGTGGCAGATTTTCTTTAATCTCAGAGGCATTTACTAGAGTATGCCTAGTAAGATTGATGAGACTCTATTCAGTTGGGAGGAGGTTGGAGTTGGGGCTACAAACAAAGAAAAATGGAAGATGATACCTTCTTGTGTATGGTGGACTATATGGAAAGAGAAATGGTAGATGTTTTGAGAATTGGGACAACAACCTACATGAAGTCAAGCTTAAATGTATTTTGTTGTTTTTTTTGGTGTACAAATGTCTACTCTAATGAGACTGAGTCAATCATAGATGTTTTAGGGTCCATTTAGATTTTGGTTCTGCTGTGGGAAGATTATACTTCTTTCTCTTATTTGTAAATATGGTTTTTCAGTACTACCTAAGTACTAACTTAAATACAAATGTTACTAGTATCAAAAAAAATTTGTAAGAATTAAAAAAAAGGACAATATGGACGTAACTTAGCGTTATATAGGGTTTCACCTGACAAGCTCTAAAAGTAATTGGTTTCACCTGGACAACCTCTAAAAGTAAGTTGTTTCACCTGAATAGACTTAAAAGGTGTATGCCTCACCCAGGATAATCTCAGAAGAAAAGGCATAATCCTTATCAATAGGTGCTATCTTTTTCATTAGACCAATGAGACTGTAAGCCACCTATTTTGCAATGCCTAGTTATTGTTGTTGTTTGGCACTTCTTCTTCTCAATGTTTGGTCTCAAATGGGCCATGCCTTTCTCCATCAAAGATGTTTTTGAAAGTTAGATTTTATGGGGAATTGACGAATCCATCAAAAGGATTTGGAATATGATCCCAACAACCATCTCTGGTGTATTTGGAAAGAAAGAAACAACAGGTGCTTTGATGGGAAATCAACTCTAAGACAATTAGACTTAGACAGTAAACAACATAATTAAGTATTTAAAAATGTAAGAACTTGAGTAATTAGAGCAAAAGATAACCATTTCATTAACTTTCCAAAATATATACTGCACAAAACATAGGCTAGTACTACACAAGACAAAAAACTAAGCACTAACAAAAACAAGGACACTTGATAGATATAGAAAGAAGCTAAGGACACTAAGATAGTGGGACGAAAGAGGAAGGTGGAAGTGGTGGAAAAAATTGAGTCAACGAATGAATGGTGTACGCATTCTCAACCTTCTCTCAATCAAGATCAGCCTGCAGAGCCAAGATCCTAGCATGAAGAGCTTATTTCTCCCTCTCATGAGAGCCTTGAAAAATCTCCAATTCAGCAGTCTTTTCAGCTCAAGAATTCTTTAACTTCTGTAGTGGAGTATCAACCTTCCTTATTGAAGAAAGTAGATGAGCATGGTTTACTCTGCCAAGAAAATCATTTGTATTTTGGAAGGTCCAAACCTAAACTTGAATAGAGTAGTCCTCAAAGATTTGAGGCAACCAAAATCCATAAGGAAGGGCATGCCCTTTTTTATCCTTTGTAAGCACACAGTGCATGTGCTTGATTATCAAGCTAGGAAAATCGATCTTGACCTCAGTGTCAAGAAGCTCCATGATTGTTAATTTCAAGAAACACAGCTCAGTACACCACCCCTTCCTAAGAGTGATGATCTTATGAGCCACATTAAATTACAACTTATGCAGAGGAGACATCTCCCTCTTTAAAACATGATGATACCGAGTGAGAGTAGGTTGACTAGAAAACTTCCTGGTTATAGAAAGATCAGAGGCCATGTTGTCCAAAGAAGGCCACTCAAACTTAACATAATGATCCCATCCTCCAATTGGAACATTGAGAATCCTAGAAACATCTTCAGCAACCAGTTTTATAGATACACCTCGCATAATAGTAGAAAGTAGTGACTTATCCAAATTTTCTTTGAACATCATCTTGAAGAAAGAGGGCATACTATCCTTGGAATTTTGACTTTGCAAGTAGGGTAGTCATATCAAGACCACCAAAACTAGTAACAATTCTCCTTCAAATAGTAGACCTTTTCTAAAAGTGAAGGATGTGCAGCAGTTTGGGATAGTAACACTAGAGGTGTCAAATTGTGTAGGTGTATCATCTTATTTGGATTCAGAATCTAAATGCTCAGATGGACCAGGTTAAGCAACTTGTTTTGAGGGATGAGACTTTAGGGTTGAATTATACTTGGAGAAGGATTTGGATGAAGTGAGGAGTTTTTTTGGAGGAGGACTTTGAGGAGGGAGGTGTCTAAGATGGATGAAAGGAGGTGGGATTAGGGATGGCATTCTTAATAACCTTATCACGATGAACTTTACTTAGGAGCAAATCATTATTCAAAGAAACTGCCTCTAAGGGAGGAGGAAAAAGCCAATAAAGGACTTTTTTTGGTAGCCCTAAGTGCTTCTTAAAGAGTATTATCTTCCTGACGCTTTCTGTTTCTAGTGTGAGCAGTTCTTATTGGAACAAGAGAAGGAGATGGTTCAACAAAAATTTCAATTGTGGGAATTAGGATTGATGCGCCACTGGTTTTCCTTATACAAGATTTGCTTTTCTTAGGAACAAGATATACAATGGATAATCCTTCAGCAGAGGTGATATTTAGATGGACAACACCAAGGGATTTTGACAGTGGAATCTATGATAAAAATCAAGGGTGAGGTTTATTTGAAAATAAAAACATAAACTTATTCCATGCTGCAAAATCATACAGTTTAAAAGATGGAGTAGGAGAAATTTCAGGAGCAGGGTTAGCAGAAGCAATGTGGTGTACTACTATAGACATGGATTGAGAGGAATATGGTGACACGGGAGGTTTTTAGTGGGATCTATGGTATTTAGAGTAGTGGATGAAGAATCTATGTCTAGTCGATGAAAAGTTAGTACTCAAATTTAGAGTTTTGAGTAAGAAAGGAGATAGGATGAAACATGTTTGGGCGAAGGTAAGTTTTATAGAGAGAGAAGAAGAGGGAAGGTGAAATGAACTAGGAAGCTGGAGTGTTTCATTAATGTAAAAACATTGAGTGAAAGGGATTCTAACATTGATGGGATGACTGTAGCAACTTTTTGAAAAAGTAGGACTCTTGGGAATTTGGTGGTTATAGAGTCAGTATTGAATTAAAATACAATAAATACATGGAACATGAATGCTTATTTGTTTCATCTTAGATAGCGTTAACTTATGGAAATATAGAACATACCTGAGAAGTAGTAATATGTGGTCACAAACACTTGCTTGTATTGCTTCTCTACATAATCTAATACAAAATTAGGTTAAAATTATTAAGAATCTGGTATTGCGACGCACAACTAAATGTGTATGACTGAATAGAGTAACATTTTAGCTAATATTGTTTAATATACATAAAAGTAGGTATACTAGCCAATCATTGAGGGAGGTATTATGCACTCTTAATCATCCCAAAGTCCAACCTATTCTTTTCAAAGTGTTCCCTACTTAGTGCATTGGTGAAAATGTCACCAATTTGTTCTTTAGTAGAATAAAACATGATTGAGTTATGACCTTTTTCCACATTATCTCTAAGAAAGTGGTGTCTTATGTCAATATATTTTGTTCTTTTATGTTGAATAGGATTCTTAGGAATATTTATGGCACTAGTATTGTCACAAAAAATAGGAACACATCCAACATCCACACAAATATCCATCAATAGTTTTTTGATCCATAGCTATTAAGCACAATATGATCCAGCAACTATACACTCAGCCTTAGCATTAGACAAGGCTATAAAATTTTGTTTCCTAGTGGACCAGGAGATCAAACATGATCCAAGGAAGTGCTCCATACCAGTGGTGCTTTTTTTTCAACTAGATATCCTGCATAGTCAATTTTTGCACAGCCTAAAAGGTTGAAATTGCTTTATTTTGGGTACCATAAACCCAAATTAGTGGTTCTCTTGAGATATGAAAAAATCCTCTTGACAACCTTAAGATGGGACTCTTTAAGATTCCCTTAAAACCTTGTACAAAGACCTATACTAAAGACAATGTCAGGTCTATTTACAGTGAGATACAAGAGAGACCCAATCATTCCTCTATATAACTTCTACTCCACAGATGGACTTGTTTCAACAAGGTCTAGTTTTGTGGCAGGGGCAATAGGAGTATCAATGTCCTTGGCTTCCTCCATTTGAATCTTTTGAGCAACTTTTTCACATTCTTTTGCTGATGAATCATGACTCCATTTGGAGTTTCTTGATTTGAAATCCTAGGAAGAAATTTAGTTCTCCCATCATGCTCATTTCAAATTCTGCATTCATGAGCTTTGGAAATTATAGAGTCATTTTTCCATCAGTAGATCCAAAGATGATATCATCAACATATACCAGTACAATCAAGAAATCTTTGCCATAAGTTTTCAAAGATAGAGTATTATCAATTTTACCTCTTTTGTGGCCATGTTCCAATAAGAACTTTAACAATCTTTCATACCAAGACCTTGGGGCGTGTTTTAATCTATATAAAGCTTTGTTATATTTATAGACATGATCAGGTAACTCAATACTTTCAAATATAGGAGGTTGCTTTATATAGACTTCTTCCTTTAGGTTTTTATTCAGGAATGCACTCTTCATATCCATTTGAGATAGAATGAATCCATGAAGGCAACAAAGGAAATAAGTAGTCTGATTGCTTCAAGTCTTGCAACAGGTGCAAATGTCTCATCATAGTCAATTCCTTCCTCTTGATTGTATACTTGGACCACTATCCTTGACTTGTTCCTTGCAACTGTTTCATTCTTATCAAGATTAGTCCTATACACCCAGTTTGTACCAATCATATTCTATCATCAGGTGGAGAGAGCACGTGCCAGACCTTTGTTCTTTCAAATTGACTGAGTTCTTCTTGGATCCAGTATCCAATCTTTATCAATTAGAGCCTCCTTCACCTTTTTAGGTTCAACCATTGATAAAAAGGCTTTAAAGGCAAACATGTTCCTTAGACCTAATCTGATTGTGATTCTAGATGTTAGATCTGTGAGAACATTGCAATTGGATGAGAAACTTGATACTTGTAGCTTTTCAACACCAATCTTTGTAAGGTTCTAGCAACACTCTCAGTAGCTTGTTCTTGTGTTGTGGGTGAATCAGTTTCTTATTTGTTGTTCCCCTATCAATGTGTCCTCAGTCTATTCAGCAGATGGAACAAGTGGTACAACAACATGTTCCTATGCCCGCATTAGCTGAAATTTCATTCTGCATGTTAGTCTCAAGCATAACACTAGATTCATCAAAAATAATATGCACACTTTCTTCAACACAATTTGTTCTTTTGTTTAAGACCCTATATGATTTACTATGTTGAGAATATCCTAAGATGATCCCTCATCACTTCTAGCATCAAATTTGCCTAAATTATCTTTTTCCATTTTTGTGAATGAAGCATTTGAATCTAAAAAACCAAAGATGAGTAATGTTAGGCTTTCTACCTTTAAACAATTCATATGGAGTCTTCTTTAAGAAAGATCTACTCATGCATCTATTCACAATGTAGTAAGAAGTACTTATGGCCTCAGCCCAAAGATTTCTTGCAAGATTTCCTACAATCATCATTGTTTAAGCCATATCTTCTAAAGTTCTATTTTTACATTCAACTACTCTATCTTTCTAAGATATCCTATGAGCAAAGAAATTATGATCTATTCTATTTGATGAACAGAATTCTAAGAAATTATCATTTTCAAATTCTGTTCCATGATCAGATCATATGGAAGTTAAGGATGTACCTAGCTTCATTTCCATTTTCTAAAAAAAACAACCATCAAAGGCATCTTCGTTAGAAGCTAAAAATAGAGTCCAAGTAATCCTACAATAATCATCAACAATGACAAAGACATACCTCTTGACTCCTCTTATTCTTACCCTCATTGGTCCACAAATATTCATATGGACCAGTTTAAAGTAATTGGTTGTTCTTAATAGGTTCTTTGTTTTGATAGAAGATATTATTTGACTCCCTCTTACATAGGCACTATAAATCTTTTCATCTTTGAAAGTAGTTTTATGCAGTCCTATAAATAGGTCCTTTGAAGCAAGTTTGTTTAACTATTTCAGACTTTCATGTCCAAGTATTTTGTACCACAGTAAGGTGTACCAGCTGTAAGACCCCGTATTCTACTTATACTAGTTATATTTATATGGAACATGAGGTAGCCTTGATATATAGTTAAGGGAGCAAGTTTCTTAAGTGATTAAAGATGGTTTAAAATGGATTTAAAACTCCAAACATTTCAGCATGTATACGGCCAAGTTAACCCCAACGAAAGTATTTAAAATGCAAGATAGTAAGATGGTATTCTACCTTAAGGTTTAAAGTGTACAAGTGTATATAAGTGTTGAGCTAAAGTAAAGGGGTTAACATTTAGAACATGGAATAAAATAAGTGAGCTACTTGCTTGACTTAAAATAAGCTAGTAGGAGACAAGTAGGTCCATCACCTACTTTGACTTATTGACCAGCCTAAAGAACCAAGTAGGTACATCACCTACTAAGACTCTTGGACCAGCTTAATGGGCTAAGCAGGAGCATTATCTACTTGAGTTAATTCTGGCCCTAACTAATTAGAAGAAAAAAAAAAGAATGAGCAGCTAATATCTAATAATTTTTAGTCCACTAAAGCGCAAGTCAAATGGCCAAGTAGGTGCATAACCTACTTCATAAATTATGGTACAAGCTATCCAAGAAAGTCGGCCAAGAGTAGGTCCCTCTAAAGGGGTTGAAATTATCTCATTATAAATATTTTAACATGGAAAAAATAGATTCTAGAGTTTTCTCTCTTGCTCTCTCTTAGCTTCTACAACAACTCTAAAATTCCATTAGGGTTGTTGGGATTCCTTTTCTTTTCAAGCTAAAAGTAAGTGAATAAAATATGAGCTTAGTTTAAGAAGACTATTGGAACCATGTTCTTTATATTTAAGGTGTAGGATATCCCTTTCTAAGCTTGGCAGTTCCACTTTACTTTAGACTTCTAGGAGATTTATCTTCTTCTTTGATTTAAGTTTGGAAGTTAACTCAAGTCCTTGACGGACTGCAGGTTAAGGGGATAAAATTTTAGAATTTGAGGTAAACATTCTGCCCCATTTCATCGCTCCTTATACGTGAAATTTGTTGGTGGATTTTAGATGTGTTTTTATCGGGAATACACTGGATGGTGATGGGAAGCCATGCACTTAAGTTACTATTGTGTGATAGAATGTTGGGACTAATTAATGGTTATTTTAAATGTATCATTGTTGGAATATGGTGGGTAACTTTATAAAATGTTTGAATGAAGTTGTATTGAAATATTAAAGAAAGGTGTGATGATAAGCCGAGTATTTTGGACTGGATGGGCTTGCTGCCCGTAAAGTGTTTAGCTACTCTTTGCATAAGGCCTACATTATAATTATCTTCTAATAACAGTTCATTATGTACTTGAATTATAGAATAAAATCTTAAAAGGGAGGTTAAATCATGGTAGTTTTATTGGACAGGAAACATAAACAAGGTATGTAAGGCTATTCAATTTCATATTCCTTCGCAAGAAGCCTCACACTAGTGTACCAATAAAATTAGTTGCCTACGTGATATGATGTATAATTTCCAATGTAGCTATTAACCTCTATCATATTGTCCATGGTCTCCAAAGTGTGTTCAAACCCCAAAAGAGCCGAAGCCCAAAATACTAATGATGTCCCCTTCCAGTTCCAGTCACACAAATGACTTCCCACAAAACCAAAAATTTGAAAAGGATAACCTGAGCCATGCTCCAAAAATTCCTCCAAAAAATGTTATCCTATCAATGGGGGAAAATATGCCTCTAAGTGACACAGAAACAATTCTCAACTGGCAATTTGAAAACACCATGTATCATAATAGGATGCTATCCAACATTGGCCAATCCCTCAAGAGTGCTGCTCACACACAACAAGTTGGTGAATAAGGTCGAGGCAATGAGAAAAAAAGCAGAACAAACATCTACTCAGCATGATGGACTTATTTGAGCATTAGAACTCAGTCTCAAAACCTTACAGGATGACATATGTCCGCCAGGCACCTCAATATCACACTTTTTCAACCAGAAACAAAAGGAAATGGCTTCTCTAAAAAAACAAATCCATCACTTAAAATACAGTAGCTTCGAAGCACAGAGAAGATCATTACCAAAGCCAACTTTATTCCCCATGTTGCCAAAAACATACTCACTACCAAAGATAGGCCATACCTTTACCACTTTTCCTTTTGATTCACAGATACCTATGGCTTTCTCTCCAGAGTCTCAAGATGAGCATGAGTTTGACTTCACCAAACAATGGGAAAGAAAAGAATCTCTTACAGCTCATAAGCAGCAAGATAAATTAGCCTATAAGCAAGCCCAAACAATGACTTGATCTCCTCAAATCCAAGTCGTATCATTCCAGATGTTAACTTGAAGATCCTTGATCATGAATATGATGATGAAGATTAGGCCGCTCTAAACCAATGACCTCTTGAAGATGACGATATAGTACCAGATCATGGCTTTCAAAATTAGACTTCTTGGGAATCAAATTGATCCAGAGCCCTATATCCCAAGAAATGATGAGCCTATGGCGAAGAATTCATATTCCAATGAAGAATCTCATCTTATGAATTCTCCAAGAGAGCAAAAGAAAGATTCCTTTGATAGTAACACTACAGATGGATGTCCTAAAATTGGCGATATTGACTTAAACCATAGTTCAACATGCAACACGTTCCCCAAGCCAGACAAATCCTCCCAGCTCACTAATCGCCAGGTAAGGTACAATAGGTACATGCAATACAAGCGAGCCAAAAAGTGTAAGCCAAAGAATAATGAATCCACGATTATCAAAAGCACCAGGTCCTCCAAGAAGAGGAGTTTAGGCAAGGACAAATGCATCATCTACCACGAGATTGGTACTTTGCAAGAACTTGTCCAAGGTCTAGGAAAGCCAAGAGATCTGCTCAACTCTTAGATAAAATGAAATCTCCTCAACACCTAGACGAGAGGGAAATACAATAAAGTCCTCATCCCAACATAGATAATGCTCCCAAACCTATCTTTCTTATAGAAGAAGGGGTATCCAAGGTCGTACCATCTCTTATTATTGATGGCTAAACACAACCTTTCATCATTAATAACCACCCAGAGTAGGTACCATCCCCTATAAATAATGACAATCTCTGTCTAATAGCTGAGCTAACAAAGGAGATCAGCATACTGACAGAAGGGATCAACATGATCTCTAATCTAGAGACCCCTCATGTCTAACTAACGATCCATCCATCAAAGTGGGATACGTAGATTTAGGTCATTATTGTTATAGATACAGGCGCACCTGCTTTAATATTAGATCTAGGTATTATTCCTGGTGAATAATGGGTTCCTTACTTCAGGAACTTTGGCACCACATCAAAGGGAACCTTCATAACCAGGGTCATCATGAAACAACCATTCATGATCAAATTCTTCCCCAGCATACTCTACAGGATGAAACTACTTGGCTCTAACATCCCAGATAAGGACCATATCATTGGGTTCGATATATACAGGTAGCTGAGGAACTGACTTCTGATCCTGACCAAAGGGATAACTTTTATGGGAAGATTCAAGCCATATTCCACCATCCCAAGGTTGTTCCAGATTAACGAAGGGGACCCCATCAAGGAAATCAAACACCAGTTGATAAAGGTGTCTTGTGTGAAATCTCACAAAGAGTTCATAAAGAAGAGCACACATCCTTTATGGCTCAACCTAGAATTCTTCATCAAGCTCCCATTTAAGAAAAATGAGAACATCAATCCCACGAGGCAAGTCATTCGGGCATGAACCCTGAACATCTTCATCTTGTAAAGAAGGAGTGCTTAGAACTTTTGGAATTTAGGCTCATCGGGCCATCTGATTCCCAGTGGGCTTGCGAGGTATTCTATGTTAACAAGCGAGTTGAACATACTAGAGGGAAACTCTTCCTGGTCATAAAGTACCACCCTCTAAACCACTTCCTTCTTGACAATAAATTCCCTAACCCAATAAGTTGACCCTGTTCTCACACCTAGCCAAAGCTACCGACTTTTCAAAATTCAATCTCAAATCTGGATTTTGGCTATTGAGTATACACCCAGAATAGAGAGCCAAAATAACCTTTTGCATACCTTACGACCACTACCAATGTAAAGTTATGCCATTTGGACTCAAGCCTATCCCCTCCCTTTTCTAAAAAGCCATAATAAAGATGTTCCATCCTATCCTCCACACATCACTTGTCTATATTGATGATATATTAATTTTCAGTAATAACTTGAAGGAACACCTTGACCTACTTCGCCAATTCTATGGCCTGGTGAAAAAGTATGATATTATGCTATTGGCAAAGAAGATGACTCTTGCAAAAGATAAAATTGACTTGCCGAAAATGCATTTTGCTTATGGAGCATACAGTCTAGGACCTCACATTTTCCAAGAGCTTCTGAAATTTCCTGATACTAATTTCTAGATTAAACAACTCCAACAGTTCTTCGGGGTGATTAATTATATTAGAGATTTTATACCTGATGTCTCTACATACATAGCCCCACTTTCAAAAGTGCTGAAAAAAATGCTCCACCCTGGGGAAAGGAGTAGGATGATGCAGTCTAAAAGATAAAAGGAATATCAAAGGACGTCAAAACCCTCCACATCCCCTCTAATGAGAAAATGCTATTGCAGACAGATGCCAGTAACGACTATTAGAGATGGTAACAACACTACCACTCCATGTTTACGGATCATAAAGGGACATGCTGAACAACCCTACCACTCCACGTTTAAGGAGATCCTTACTATAAAAAATGGAATCAAGAAGTTTAACTTCTTCCTAATCCACACTGAATTCTAGATTGAGATGGACATGAGGGCCTTCCCAAAAATGGTCCAAAGAAACCCGAGATCATCCCGAATCCATAAATTCTCTTATTGGCTCAATGGTTCTTTCCCTGCAAATTTCAAGTCAAAAATCTCAAAGGGAAGGAAAACATCATGGAAGATTTCCTATCGAGGCCAGAAGAATTATCTAAGAAACTCTCTTTGAAGAAGGACAAAGAAGAAATGGCACCTGTCATGAATCTTCTCTTGCCACATACCAAGCACGACGTCAACTGGTGGATGAACAAAGGAAACATGAGCTCGCCGTCATCACCTTCTAACACTGCTCAAAATAATGATGCCAGATGACATGTGCAGGAAATTACTACTTACCACCAGCTCTGTGGAATTACCTACTAAGGTTTACCACGAAACCCTCTCAAAAGGGTTTGCCTACAAACTACTTATCCAGCTACTTGGTAGACACCTGCAATGAGCTTACCCACTTTCTTGAAAGAAGCTTACAAGCTACTCACCTCACTGCTTGTAATTCACCTACAAGCTGCTCAGTCACCTGGTTGCACTTATTGTCATTTGCCAATGATATATTTTGTTTTTGTTTTATTAGGCTCCGTCTCATATTTATGGGGCCCAATTTGAATAAAGGGTGATGTAATTTCATTTTTACTAGTATATGATGTGTACCTAGCATAGAAGTGTGTGCCCGAATAGGGCTTTACTATTTTTAGAAGATAGGATAGGGCTTTAATATTTTTAGAATAGTGGGCCACGTGTGATAATGTATTTAATTTTTGTTTGTTTGTATTAGGGCTTCCTTATCCTATAAAAGTAAGCATGTATTTAGTTGGAGGATCATCAATCTCTCCACCTGAAAATTCTCTTGTAAAGCTTTTCTCTTTTAATAAAATGTTTGTTGGCTAAGTTCTCTCTCTTGCTCTTCTCTTCTGAAGGGATGGGTACTTCGATCCCTTAGGTCGGAGTAGTGGGGTAAGGAAAGCAAAAGGCAAGTTTTCTTTTTATGATTTCAATATGGATTTCTACGTCCTTTCCATGATTATGAATAAAAATTGGCTTGGTCCAACATAATAGCTTTTTGGTTTGCTTCTTACTTTATAACAAACACGTAAATCTATTAGTGGGGTAGATAAACTTGTTCCTACAGGACTATTGAAGGCACTACAGCCAGAGAGAGCTGCTAAATCCTGTGTATGTGGAAGGGAAACGTTATACTACTAAAGGATTATAAGATTGACATATTTGAAAGACTAGCAAAGTCAATCCATCCCGTTGAGGGATGAGAAGTCTTTATTCCATGGAAAACCATCCTTTTAGGATTAGTGGATGCGTATCTCCAGTCGTAAGAAAGCTATTGTGGCGTTAATGAAAGCTTTGATTTCATATCGCTTCTGCGTATATGGACATGAATTGCCTTTCCTATTGGAAAGTTAGAAGTCTGTTATATATCCAAGCAAGCTAATATTGCCTGTGTGCCTTACCTTTCCTTACTAGCCCCCTCGTATTGGTATCAAAGCCATTCCACTCTCTTTGAAGGAAGTAAGAAAGTGTTTACATAAGATTTATTTCTGTTGATATACATGCTAACTTTACATTTTCAGCTTTCACTTTAAGTTTGTTTGAGTCCTTGGTTGTAAATCAGTCTAGAGTTCTTCATTACTAGCATCAAAGTCCTGTACATATTTGTGTCTTAGTTATTTTCCTTAGATCTTATAACAAATAGTGCATCATGTCTTTTCTTAGATTTTTAGTACAAATGTATTGAGTATTTACTGTCCAAAAAACAACAAAAATATGTTGGTGTCAGAGTCTTTACCATCTTCATCGTATGCGTCAAGTCCATGTAAATCCTTAGCAAAATTACATATGTCTCCAACTCACAGTAAAACATTGTCATGTAAATATGATTACCTCTATGAAGTAGATGTGTTTCCACCAGAAAATAAAATATCTTCCACATATCTACCTCTACTAAATCCATACTCAGCCTTTGTGAAGAAGGCATGCAATCCGTGGCTGCAAATCCGTTCTTTGGTAAAGCAAAACCCAAAGGGAGCTAAGGAATATGTTGCTGTATCAAAACTTGACCAGCACCCTATTCTTGTGACTCAGGAGGAACAATTCATCACTTTGCAGAAGCCGAAGGATTTTCCACGATAGTGGAAAAGCCAAGACTTTAGCAACATCAATTTTGGTATCGTCAGAGTTGCGTTGACGTATCACGAAAGAAAAGACCAGCCCATCGGGGCACGTCTTTCTCTCCTAGACACTAGATACAACGAGTACCAACATGCGAACTTGGGTATGTCGGAGATCACACTGAATGTCGGGACAGTCTTTGTTACTATATTTTCCAATTTCAGTATGTCCCTTTATGATCCGTATTTAATGGAGGTGTTGAAGATCCAAGTCTAGACTCTTGGATCTTTGTAATCTAGAGATGTTATACAGGCAACTTTCCACTACCAGATAGCTTGGCGAGTTCAAAATCATACCATGGACCTATCTCTTCCAGGTGGCAAAAATACTTTGTTCTTAAACATAGATGCCACTCATAGAACCACACAGTGTACCCAGATCCCGAGGTAAATATCCAGGGAAGAACCTATAAAAATTCTTAAAGATTCATGGGTCACAAATTATGAGAAGTTGAGAGACCATCCTCAACCTCTCAAGTCCACTGAACCCACTTTCACCAAAAAGACCGACAACACAGCAGCTATGAGTTTTGACCACTCTCATCTTAAGAAGCCCTATAGAATGACCTTCTCCATCCCTATGTACCATACTTCAGATGTACTTCCAGAGGTGAAGAATTTGGACACTACAAAATGGTTTCTTTCAGCTTTTTGACTTAACATGATTGGCTAAAGCAATTCAATCATGAAGGGCGTAGCTTGCAGTAGTACAAATGTCCTTTCACGGGACACTGCCCATGAAAACTTGACTGTGACTGTAAAGGGTGTCCGGGGGATGAAGAGGAATGGAATAAGTACGCCAGGCCAAAGAATAAAGGGAATTCAGGAAGAGATAGGACGAGGAGACCCATCCATTAGTTCTCTTACCCTTCCGGGAAAATATCAATTCCTTGTATCATACAAATCCCAAAATTGGCCAGCTCCACCCATTCCATCAAAAAGTAAAAACATCCCAACCAGAAAAAAGCCTAAAACCAATATGTTCATGATTTTGCCTACAGGCTCCAGTCATTCAGATGAATTCCCAAGAAAGAAACCCTTTGAAAAGGATAACCTAAGCCCCGCTCCAAAAATACCAGCAAAAAATGTTATCCTACCAATGGGTAAGAAGATGTCCCTAAGTGACATAGAAGCAACTCTCAACTAGCAATCTAAAAAGGTCATGTGCCAAAAAAGGATGTTATCCAGCATCGACCAATCTCTCAAGAGTGTTGCTTACACACAGACTAAGTTGGTTAATAAAGTCGAAGCAACGAACAATAAAGCGGAACAAATATCTACTCAGTATGATGGACTTGTTTAAGTATTAAAACTCAGGCTCAAAATATTACAGTATGATATATGTCCACGAGGCACCTCACTATCACACTTCTTTGACCAAAAACAAAAGGAAATGGCTTCTCTAAAAGAACAGATCATACACCTAAAATACGGTAGCTTAGAACCACAGAGAACCTAAAGCTCACTACCAAAGCCAACTTTATTTCCCATGTCGCCACAGACATACTCACCACCAAAGATGGGCCACAACTTTACCACTTTGCTTTCTAGTTGTCATGTTCCCGTGTCTTTATCTCCAACACCTTAAGAAGAACAAGAGTTTGACATTGCTAAACACAGATGAGAAAGAAAAGATGCCATAGTGTCTAAGAAGAAGGCAGGTGTAGCCCATAAATAGTCCAAAAGAAAGATGGAATTTGGCAAGAAGGATAAAGACAGAGGGACAATGATGATCTCAGGTCAAGACATCATTTTCACTGATGATGACTTGATGATTCGTGCACCCAAAGTTCTATACGAAGATAAGAAATTGACCATCTTATTACAAGATGGTATTCTTAATGATGATTGGCTCTCTTTCAATCATGGTATTCTATGGCCTGGAAATTGATAATATCCCAGATTTTAATCCACAAGATCCAGCTGATCATGATCCAACGACAGAGTATTTGTGATGCAAAAGAGATATCCAGGATATTGATCCCCTTCATATTATGGAGGAACAACAAAGTGAATATGTCACGCCCCAAATCCCATTTGAGGTGCGATTGGCACCCGAAGCCGATATGGCCCAAGAGAACCAATCTTTGCTCATGTACATATGCATATCCTCGTATGAACATCGTACTATCTCATGTAACCGATAACATATAAAATTCCAATGGCAGAAGTCATGGAAAACATGTACAATATGTGAAACTTGGCTATTAGAGCCATCAAGTCGAGTGAACATACATCTCTTTCATCCATATACCCACATACGTCTACAAAAGCCTCTAACAGATGTATTTATAAGACCAACTTAAATTTGGGACAAGTCCCCGCTTTATACAACATCAAACAAATGTACAACTGTGACTTGGAAAGTCCCGAACCAACTGGGGCTCACCACAAATCTGCAAATACTGTCAACTTACTGCGGAGGTCTACTATTGCCTGCACCTGCAGCATTTAAAGTAAGTCCCCCGAAGGGGTCAGTACGAAGAATGTACTGAGTATGTAAGGCTCATAAGAACTGCATTAAACATCATAACAATAATGGAATCAATATAAGAGAAATAGACAATGTGAATAAACTCTCTTTCTGTATGTAATGAACAATGTACTTATATTTCTTCTGTCATTGCCACTTATGAGTATTCTCTCATGTCCTTATTATTCATATACTATCCCTTACATACCTCTTTATTCGATAGAGTTACCTCCACTCAAAAGACTTGCTTTTCAGAGATTCTTCTATTCAAGAAATCCTTCTACTCAAGAGATTCTTCTATTCAAGAGGTTCTATAGATTTGGGTTAATAATATACCATACCTCCACCCTATTGGTGGGTTAATGACATACATGCATCCACTCTATTGGTGGGTTAACATACATATAAACATCAATGGAAAACAACTGTAATAAAATAGTAAATATGGATAAACCATCAATCTGTGCTTTTGGAATCATGTCTATTGCTTTCATTACTTTCTTCGTTTCTTTGCTTCTATGATTATTCATCTTTGCCTGTGAACTGTGATACCCGGGCCCTAACTGATCAGTGGGTTTACATAACATAACGTTATGTTGGGATCGGCTCGAGCTAGGCTTATGCCTCTAGAGCTGCCACCCTATGAATCAATATATTGGGATCGGCTCGAGCTAGATTTTTACCTCTAGAGCTGCAACCCATAAACCAATGTGCCAGGTTCGGCTCGAGCTAGGTTCATACCTCTAGAGCTTCCCCCTGTCAGGTTTGGTCCAAGCTAGGCTTATGCCTCTAGGACTGCCCCCTGATCCTGGGATCGACTTGAGCTAGGCTTATGCCCTCAAAGCTGCCACCCATACTTGATCATTAACCACATATGCATTACTTCACTTCTTTAATTTAGAGAGATTGATATCTTTACTTGTGAGAGATTGGTACATTCACTTGTGAGAGATTGATACATTCCTTTGGCATAACATTTTTGGAAGCTTTGGAACCATACCCAATAATAGAAGACATGTAAATAAACATTATTGGAAACATAGCCTTATTAGAACATAACACCATTGGAACCATTGGACAATAATCAATAAACAAGATACCTTAATATAACCACTATTGGAACTTTGGAATGTAACCTTATTAGGCTTTTGGAAAATTATTCATGAATATGAGACATGAGATTCACAATTGATCCATGAGTAGGAAATATATGATAATGACCATTGATAACCGGATATAGAATACCTTAGCACATTTCAGGATGGGACAAGCGTAATGTCAATGTGAATACTATTGGAACATGACATGATTGGAAAAGCTATTCAAGACTATATAGGCTCTCCTTACATCGTTACTTTCTTTGATATAGCTTCCTTAGAACTTACCACATTATGACAACTTTGGAACTTTAGTCAATGAATAGGAGATACGTGAATCATAATTCTTCTAAGAGTCAGACACATGTGGATGACAATATATCTCAACCTGAACTGATATACCTTTGGATATTTCGGAATGGAAAAGGTACAATGTAAATATGATCAACATGCTGCAGAAGGATACAGAAAGAGTAACCTTACATACCTTCACTTCCAAGTATGAGTATATGAGTCTATATAAACACAACACTCTAGCTCCTTCCTTATGTTTCACTCTACAACACAAGTTCATAATGGAACTCTCATTAACAACAATTTACCGTACAAGTGTATAAAATGACAATGAGCTATATGACTGCCGTATAAGGTCATATCACCCCTTATAATACAGTTCACTGCATTCTCATACCAACAACACCATAACATTCCACACATTGACCAAGTTATCATACATCAATAGCATTTCACACTACACTTACCCTTTATGCTTTCTTATTATCATTCCGTCACAATTTCTCCTATCAACTTGCCCCATAACAACTTATAAACAACAATACATACTTAACATAGTCAAAAATGACTCCATACACCCCTTTAAATCCATTAAAATGAAATCACAAGTTGTTAATTACATCCCAAAAAGGGTATAGGGGCCTTCGGGGATCAACTAGAGACGAAAACACACAAAACTAATTCTGGGGCTGACCTGCGCTGCCACCTGTGCCCGCAGGTGGCTGAGGTGCACGCGCAGGTGACCTTTGGCAGCAGCCAGAGGCACCTGCATTGGCATCTGCGCCCGCAGATGCCCTCGTCTACGGGGACGGATGCCCGTTTTGGTCTGAAATGGTCTCTTTTGTGTCTTTTCATGCAATGAATGGTCCATGATCATAACCAAACTTATTTTGACATAGTTTTGATCATCTTGGACACCAAGAATCATCCATGGTCTCACAACACACATAACAACACCCAAAACTGCACTTTACGGCCAATACGTCACCAAAACCATAACCAATTTCACAATAAAAATTCCAAACATTTTTCACAAGAATAAAACAAGGTAAGACTATAATCACATATCACATGCCAATATCTGCTCCATCAAGTTCACTTCTTCAAGACCACAAGTACATATTCAAGTTTACAAGGCAAAACCATCCTCCGATTTAGTAAACATGTCATATACACACATAGTGAACTTCTCACACTTCACCAACATAACCAACATGATATAAAACATATTACATGCATAAAATATATTAAACCATAATAAGATAAACTTACCAATACTCACCAAGTGATGATCTTTGGCCAAAAGGATGAAGGCCTAGGGTTTGTATGAGATAAGAAAATATTGAGAAAATTCTATCTAAAGGCATGGGTGTCCAAAATGAATTACAATCTGATTTTCTCATCATTATATAGTCTCCTCATGGTGTCTATTAACCATACACTTGGTACAATCCTCTTATATTGACTTGGTCTTGCGAGAATGGGTCATTATGCCCTTTTTGGGCCATGCCTTCATGCTACTTTTTGGGCCTCATTTAGCTCATTACAAATTATTAATTGAGCCCACCAATTGAATGAATAATTCCTCATATATATATATATATATATATCCCTGAAGTCACTCTTACCCATCTCTTGGCATTAAATGCATGGTTGATTAGTCAAATGGAAGATTGGATCATGTTTTTCCCTATTGGGCCAAGTCTTTCTTATGATCTTTGGGCTTTCTTTAGTCCAATGGCTCAAGACTCATATAAGCCCCAAAAAATAATTGCATAATTCTTCAAATCTCTCATGTTTAATTAATTCCATAAATGTACATGTAGTCGTATAGGTTCGACAACATACGAGGTGTTACACCTCCCATGAGGGTCTAATCCCTTGTACTGGCCCAATATCAATTACCTCATCAATAATATTACATAATACATACTTTTGGCTCTCGACACTTAAGTAAACATTGTTCAACGTTGTCAAATAAGGTTTGGTAGGTACGGGGTGTTACAGAATAATCATTCAGCAGTGATCCAACAGATGAATTTTTGAAAACTAGAGATAACTTTCCAGCTGATGGATACATCAAAGACTGCAAATACTCTTTAGGTGGTTCTCTAGATATATTGAGGAAGCTCTAGAATACTTAATTGAATCCCTTGAATAAGACTATCCACCCATGTTCATGAACAAAACCAAAAAACCAGAAGTCTCTAAAGTTGTTGACGATCAAGATGGGATAATGGATGATCTAATCCCCGAGAGTAGGCTGGAACCCACAACAGCAACAAAGAAAACAATTGGAACTGGATTACACACCTTCACCCTCAACGACATCGAAGTTTTAGTCTGGCCCTAAAGGATCCAAGATTTCTACACTTGGATGACAATGAAAAATTTGAATGAACGAGAAAAATACATGATCCTATCAGAATTCACTTCGAGGTTCTCCAAAATTCTCAGAGATTAGTTGAACACACTCTGGATTGTTGATAAGAACACCTATCTCAAATCTCAAAAGGTTTTCTACAAAGCCACAGGCCAAAGGTAGGAGAAGCTGAGAAGGCAACTCTTAAAGATGAAATGATATCTTTCAATAGAGATGTCATTGATATCCACTTCTAGAAGATGGCAAAGATCTAATTTGAGCTAGGCGAAGATCCTAGCCTGAAGTAAGCCTTCATATCATAACTGTCAAAGATGCTAGCAGGCCACATAATAATTATTGTCGAGGAAAAATTCAAGTCCATCACAGTTCCATAAGTAGGATGCATCAGGAAAGACATCTTCCATGCCCTGGATAGCATATACATGCAGAGATCTATAATAAAGTAGATCATTCTGAATAATCCAGCTCTCAACAAAGCATGTGGCAGAAATGATCTTGTCACCAAATCCAACTGCCCTTGTTTGGGCCGCCAGACAAGATCTAAGAGACAACTGTAGTTCAGTAAGTTCAAACTCCCCAAAGCTCCAGATGATCGATCCAGAATGACCAGGCAAACCAGCTACTTCAGGCGTAGAAATCCAACCACTTACAAGAAAAATGATGGATGCTTCATTTGTAAAAAGCCTGGATACTTTGTAAGAAAATGTCCTCAGACCAAAAAGTCAAAAGACTCAGTCCAGCTCTTTGAAGAGATAGCAGATCATATGCACATCTATCTTAGTAAAAACGATGACCTTAAATCGATCTTCTCACTAGAGGAGGAACTGATCGAGGACACTCTCTTCTCTGTTGATATCTATGAAGAATCAGATTACATCTATGCAGATGATCTCTACCGGATATCATGTGCAGGAAAAGACAACGTCTACCTGATCCCAGAAAAGTTGTCTAGTCAGATGCTCATGTTCAACACATCAGGGATACTCTCTTCCGGAATCACAGACTACCCCCCAAAGCTATTCGCACAGCGTATGGACCCTTAGAATCCTTCCATCCTCATAAAAAGGAGAACTTTCTACGAGCTGCAAGTCTTTAGAAAATATAGAGGATCCATCTTCAATCTGTTTGGAGTACATCTAGCATATACTTTCTGCCATGTGTTCATAGCACTAGCCAATGACCTTCCATAAGAGCTTCTATGGTTATTCTGGTACTTGTGCCATCAGTATCACATCCTCATGGAATTCAAGTGTGATGCATTCCGGCACTTTGATCTAATCCAATCAGCCCTCAGAAAGTACATGTCGTGGTTCAAGCCACAACAATATTGGGTTCGATGCTTCAAAGATTCTTATGATGCAAAGGTATTCATGTTACATCATCTGGTGGGAATCTCAAACCATGAGTTCCAAGCTCAACTAGAAATTCCACTCTGCTAGAAATTTCCCAAATCAATCTTATTCTTTGAAGACGAATACTATGAAGCACAAAGAATTATCTTCTAGCAAAATAGATGCATTCCAAAGGAGATATGGCTAAAAGAATAGGGCAAATGGAACGATACCGATAACCATCCCCACTGGGATAAGGTCCTCCGCCAAGCAACAAAGGAATGTCAACCTCCATATGAGATCACGAAGTATAAAGTCACCAAAGCTATTAAAAGTATAAAGTTGAAAGTTCCACCAAGGAATGGAAATGAAATAGAACAAATTTATCCAACATGAGAGGTTACTTCACCAGATTGCTGAAAAAAAGCTTGGAGGACAAAGAACGCCTCAGGAAGAAGTGCGACGTTAACTGGTGGATAGAGAAAGATGCGCGAGATCGCCATGATCACCTTCCAACCCTACTTAAAATGATGATACCAGATGATATGTGCAAGAAATTACTAATTACCACCAGCTCCGTGGAATTACCTACCAAAGTTTACCATGAAACCCTCCTAGAACGGTTTGCCTACAAGATGCTTAGCCAGTTGCTTGGTAGACACATGCAAGGATCTTACCCACATTATTGCAAGAAGCTTACAAACTGCTCACCCACCTACTTGGAATTCGCTTATAAGCTACTCAGTCACTTGCTTGCACATGTTGTCACATGCCAATAACATATTTTGTTTTTGTTTTTGTTTTATTAGGCTCCGTCACATGTTTGTGGGGCCTAATTTGAATAAAGGGTGATGTAATTTCATTTTTATTAGCATAGAAATGTATTCTTAGCATAGAAGTATGTTCCTGGATTGGGCTTTACTATTTTTAGAAGATAGGATAGGGTTTTACTATTTTTAGAATAGGAGGCCACGTGTGATAATGTATTTTATTTTCATTTATTTGTATTAGGGTTTCCTTCTCCTATAAAAGGAAGCATTGGTCTTTAGTTGGAGGATCATCAATATCTCTACCTAAAAAATCTTGTAAAGCTTTTGTCTTTCAATAAAATATTTGTGAGCTACGTTATCTCTCTTACTCTTCTCTTTCAAAGGGATAGGTACTTCGATCTCTTAGGTTGGATTAGTGGGGTAAGGAAAGCACAAGGCAAGTGTTCTTGTTGTGATTTTAATATGGATTTCTATGTCCTTTCCATGATTATGAAACGAAATTGGCTTGGTCCAATACAATAGCTTCCGATTTGCTTCTTACTTTATCACAAAACACGTAAATCCATTGGTTGGGTAGAGAAACTTATTCCCACAGGAATGTTGAGGGCGTTAAGGCTAGGGAGAGCCACTGAAGCCCATGTATGTCGAAGGGACCAGTTATACTATCCAATGACTGAAATATTTATATGTTTCAAAGACTGGCAAAGTCAAGCCATCCCATTGAAGGTTGAGAAGTCTTTGTTCTATGGCAAACCATCCTTTTAAGGTTAGTTGATGCGTAGCCCCAGTCGTAAGAAAGCTATTGTGGTGTTGATGAAAGCTTTGATTTCATATGGCTTCCATCTATATGGACATGAATCACCTTTCATGTTGGAAAGTTAGAAGTCTGTTGAATATCCAAGCAAGCTAATATTGCCTGTGTGCCTTGCCGTTCCCTCCTCTCCCCCTTGTATTGTTATCAGAGCCATCCCACTCTCTTTAGAAGGTGGAAGAAAGTATTTGCATTAGATCTATTTTCATTGTCATAAATGCCAACTTTACATTTTCAGTCTTTACTTTTAGTACGCCTGAGTCGTTAGTTGTAAATCAATTTAAAGTTTTTCATTACTAGCATCGAAGTCCTATTCATATTTGTCTCTTGGTTATTTTCCTTAGATTTTAGAACAAATAGTGTTTGATTCTTTTTTAATAATTTTTAGCACAAATACATCGAGTCTTTATTGTCCAAAAAACACAAAAATATGACAATTTCAGAGTCTTTACCATCTTCATCATCTGCTTCTAGTCCATGAAAATCTTTAGAAAAAATAAACATGTCTCCAACTCTTGGTAAAACCTTTCCATGTAAATATAAGTACCCCTATGAAGTAGATGTGTTGCCATCAGAAAATAAAATATATTCCACATATCTACCTAATCCATACTTAGTCTTTGTGAAGAAGGCATGCAATTCGCGGCTGCAAAATCCATTCTTTGGTCCAACAAAAGCCAAAGGGAGTTAAGGAATATGTTGCTGCGTCAAAACTTGACCAGCACCCTATTCTTACCACTCATAAGGAACAGTTCATCACTTTGCAGAGGATTTTCCACGATAGTGGAAAAGCCAAGGCTTTACCAACATCCATTTTGGTACCGTCAGAATTGCATTGACATATCACGGAATAAAAGGCCAGCCTATTGTGGTGGATTTTTCTCTCCTAGATACCAAATACAACAAGAACCAACATGTGAACTTTGGTACATCGGAGATCACACTGAACACTGGGACAATCTTTGTCACTATATTCCTTAATTTCAACAAGTCCCTCTCTAATCCGTATTTGACGGAGATGTTGAAGATTCATGTCCAGATTCTTGGAGCTCCGCAAGGTAGAGATGCCGTATTGGCAACTCTCCACTACCAGATGGTTTGGCAAGTTCGGAACCATGCTATGGACCTATCCCTTCCTGGTGGAAAAAATGCTTTGTTCTTAAACATAGAAGCAACTCATGGAACAACACAATGCACCCAAATCCCGAGGCATATATCCGGGGAAGAACTTGTCAAAATTCTTCTGGACTCATGGGTCACAAATTATGAGAAGTTGAGAGACGATCCTCAACCTCTGCAGTCTACTGAACCCACTTTCACCAAAATGAATGACAACACAGTCACTTTAAGTTTTGACAACTCTCATCTCAAGAAGCCCCTTAAAACGACATTCTCCATCCATATATACCAACCTTCAGATGACCTTCCAAAGGTGGAGAATCCGGACACTATAAAATGGTTCCTTTTGATCTTCATGAGAGAACATAAGTGGATAAAGCAATTCAATCTGGAAGGGCGCAGCGTGCAGTGGTACAAGTGTCCTTATAAGGGACACTACCCGTGAAAACTTAACTGTGACTATAAAGAGTGTTAGGAGGATGACGAGGAATGGAATGAGTACTGTCAGGCCAAAGAGAAAAGGGAATTCAGGAAGAGATATGATGAAGGAAACCCATCTATTAGTTCTCTTAGCAGTCTGGGAAAATATGATTCCTTATATGATACAAACCCCAAAATTGGCCAGCTCCACCCACTCCATCCAAAAGTAAAAACATCCAAACCAGAAAAGAGCCAAAAACCAATAACATTTTGGCCAACTCCACCCACTTCATCCAAGAGTAAAAATATCCAAACCAGAAAAGAGCCTAAAACTAATATGTTCATGATGTCCCCAACATGCTACAGTTATTCAGATAACTTCCTACCAAACAAACCCTTTAAAAAGGATAACCTGAGCCACGCTCCAAAAATACTAGCAAAAAATGTTATCCTACCAACGGGTGAAAAGAATTCCCTAAGCGACACAGATGCAACTCGCAACTAGCAATATGAAAACGCTATGTGCCAAAATAGGATATTATCCAGCATCGGCCAATCTCAAAAGTGTGCTTCTCACACACAGGCTAAGTTGGTGCATAAGGTCAAAGAAATGAATAAGAAAATGGAACAAATATCTACTCATCATGATGGAATTATCTGAGAATTAGAACACAGGCTCAAAACCTTACCGTACGCTATATGTCCACCAGGAACCTCACTATCACACTTTTTCAACCAACAGCAAAAAGAAATGGTTTCTCTTGAAGAACAGATCCAACACCTAAAATACGATAGCTTCAAACCATTAAGAACTCAAACCTCACTACCAAAGCCAACTTTATTTCCCATGTTGCCACAAACATACTCACCACCAAAGATGGGCTACAGCTTTACCACTTTCCCTTTTAGTCCTCATGATCCCATATCTTTCTCTCCAATGCCTCAAGAAGAATAAGAGTTTGACATTATTAAACTAGTATGGGAAATAAAAGACGCCATAACGACCAAGAAGAAGGCTGATGCAGCCCATAAATAGTCCAAAAAAAGATGGAATTTAGTGAGAAGGATACAGACAGGGGGACCATGATGATCTCAGGTCACGATATCTCCTTCCCTGATGATGACTTGACAATTCGTACACCCAAAGATCCACACAAAGATAAGAAATTGACCACCTTGTTACAAGATGGTTTTCTCAATGATGACTGGCTCTCTTCAGATCATGGTTTCCCAAATCCAGTTGACAACTTGATTCTCTCTAATCAAGTGGTTTCAAATCTCTATGGCCTAGAAATTGATGATATCCCATATTTCAATCCACAAGATCTAGCTAATCATAATCCCACGACAGAGTATTTGTAATGTAATAAAGATATCCAGGATATTGATCCCTTTCATACTATGGAGGAACAACAAAGTGAATACTCTTTCAGCAGTAATCCTATAGATGAATATTCAAAATTTGGTGATAACTTTCCAGTTGATGGATACATCGAAGACAATAAAGACTCCTTGGGTGGTTATTAAGAATATATTGAGGAAACCTTATAATCCTCAATCAAATCCTATAAAGAAGACTATCAACCCATGTTCATGAACAAATTCAAAGAACCAGAAGTCTTTGAAGTTATCGACGATCAAGACGGGATGACGGATGATCCGATCCCAGAAAGGAGGCCAGAACCCACAACAACAGCAAAGAAACCTATTGGAACTAGATTCCATACCTTCACCCTCAACGGCATCAAAGTTTTAGCCTAGACCCAAAGAACCCAAGATTTCTACAATTAGATGGAAACGAAGAATCTGGCTGAACAAAGAAAAATACATGATCCTATCAAAATTCACTTTGAGGTTCTCTGGAATTCTCAGAGATTGATGGAACACACTCGAGATTGTTGGTAAGAACACCTATCTCATATTCCAAGACTTTACCTTCAACATCAGAATCATACACAAGGTCTTCTACGAAGATACAGGCCAAAGACAGGAGAAGCTGAGAAGGCAACTCTTCGAGATGTAGTGCATATCATTTGATAAAGATGTCATTGATATCCACTTCAAGAAGATAGCAAAGATCTACTTTGAGCTAGGCGGAGATCCTAGCCTGAAGCAAGCCTTCATATCATCACTGTTGAAGATACTAGCAGGCCACACAATAACAATTGTGGAGTATAAGTTCAAGTCTATCACAGTCCCACAAGTAGGCTACATCAGGCAAGCCATCTTCCAGGCCCTGGATAGTATATGCACAAATACATCTGCACTAAAGAAGATCATTCAGAATAATCCAGCTCTCGACAGAGTATGCTACAGAAATAATCTTCTTACCAAATCTCACTGCCCTTGTTCGAGTTGCCTGACAAGATTCAAGAGATAGCTATAGTTTAGGAGGTCTAAATTCCCCATACCTCTAGACAATCGGTCTAGGATGACCAGGTAAACCATTTACTTCAGGGAAAGGAATCTAACAACTTACAAGAAAAATGACGGATGATTCATCTGTAAAATACCTGGACACTTTTTGTGAAACTATCCTCAGACCAAAAAGTTGAAAGACTCAATCCAACACTTTGAAGAGATAGCAGATCACACGGGCATCTATCTTAGAAAAAATGATGACCTTGAATATGTCTTCTCGCTGGATGAGGAACCGACAGAGGACACTATATTTTCCTTGGATGTCTATGAAGAATCAGGTGACATCTATGCAGATGATTGATGTGCCGGCTTATAACAACATATTTTGCACCTTTAACTAATGATAATTGTAAGTTTTCAAGCAATCGTTGGTGTTTTTAATATGTTTTGTGTTCACTTTTAGGTAATAAACCCAACAACATGAAAGAAAGGAAATTTTGCTGAAAAGAGATTACGATGGAGAGAATAATGAACCGTCGAAAGCCTGACGAGCCACCACATTGCCTGTTAGTCCTTAACTAGAATCCAATGCAAGAGGAATTCAGGTGACCGCTCAGCAAATAGACCGTCGAGACCTCAACAAACTGTCACCCTAGCCGTTAAGCTTAACCAGAATACCTTGCAAGTTGAAGCCAAGTAATGGCTCAGCTGACGAGCTGTCAGGGCCTCAGCAGACAGTCAACTTAATTGTCAAGCCTTAAGCAGAAAGTAGGCTAAGTACCATCATAATCACAGCTCCAGCGATGGACCATCTCCTTCCCGACGGTCTGCCAGACGACTAGTCAAGGTCGATGTGGCATTCTAGTTTGAATTTTAAAACCCAACTTATTTGAAGCCTATAAATACCTAGTCTAGGGTTTAGAATATAAATTTTTTTGATACTTGGTGATTTTTGTAACACATATTTACTCTAGAGACACGATTTTCACAAAGCAAAAAGCAAAATACTTTTGGCTTGATTCAAAGATTGAGATTCTTGATTTCTCTTTGGTGAGGATTACTCTTTACTTTATGGAAATCATCTGTTTCTTCTTATTTCTTATCATGAGTGGCTAAAAATCCTAAACTTAGGATTGTGGAATCCTTGGTGGAAAATCACTTTTAGGGTTTGTGTGTATTGAATTTGTGTTGACCTTGTGATTATATTACTAATTCCTTCGTTTTAATGAATCTCTAGTGGTTGAAAACACTAGAGAAAAGCCCTAAGTTAATTTTCTTGAATAAAGAGGTTAACAATAGGAAAAGGAATTTGTAGCAAGAATTTAGAGCTCTTTACCTCCAAATAAAGATTAATGTTTTGACGAGATTAGTCTTTGAGGATTGAATCAGATTATATTCTTGTCACTTTAAATTCGAGAGAACTAAAGTGTAAACTAATTTATGTAGGTTGAAGAACACTTAGATGAATATTTGAAATTGATTACCTTATAATTGCATGTGTTAATACAAGTTCATGTTTCACATAATCCGAAAGTGATTGGAAACCAAGGTGAAAACAGTCTTAGTTTATATTTCTCGATTGATTTAAGTATTACAAAGTCAACTACTCTTTTACTGAAATTGAAGTTATTTAACAAGCATTCAACATACATCCCCATTTCATGGGAATTGCCAACTAATTGTCATTTAAACTACACACAACTTAATTCACACCCTATTCCCTATGGGATCCAACACCAACCTTCGTTAGGTTCTACATTTGACAACGACCGCTTACATTCTTCAAAAGGGAGTTGTAGTTTGGGTGTATCAAATTTTTGTGCCGTTGCCGGGGAATGTTGTTGTTAAATAAGTTTATATGTGTTATTTGACTGTTAGTCCTATTTTCTAATTTTACTTTATTGTTGTTTTTGTAATTGCAGGCTAATAATTATACAAGCCAAGTACCTGTCATTCAGGTGAACCGTTATTGCCTTACGATCCTGAACTAAATAGGATATTGAGAAGAAACATGGATGCACAACATCTGAATCAAGGACTCTCACATGGTCGGGCACCTACTGTCGATGAGAAAAATTTAGGTGATGAGGAGTTGAACAACACTGGGGATGGACATTACAAGGAAAATATTGCCCCAGCCAACCAAAATCAGCGATAAAGAGCAAGAAGACGCCAACAACCTGGGATGAACTTTATTTTTGATGATGATGATAACGATGCTGATTTGGATGGGGTTGGGGCTACTGGAGCTATTTTTTTACCACCTCTTGCTTCGGGGACAAAATTTAGTAGCACCAGAAAGATGATCCAGTTGTTAAATCTGGAAGGTTTATTTGGAGGCCTTCCTGGTGATGATCCAAACTTGCATTTGATGAATTTCATCAATATATACAAATCCTTTGACAACCTAAGAGTTACGTAGATTGTAATTCGATTGAGATTGTTTCCATTGTCTCTCTCTGGGGAGGTAACTTTGTGGCTAACTAGGCTAGCGCCAGATTCTATAACACACTGAAGGCAATTGAAAGGAGCTTTTCAAGAAAGGTTCTTTCCGCCTTCTAGAAAGTTACAGTTGAGAGACGAGATAAGTAACTTTAGACAACTACCAAATGAGGCATTACACGAGACATGTCTTAGGTTCAAGAAGAAGCTGACTCAATTCCCTAATCATAAGCTTACTAACATTCTATAGGTCATTGAACTCGAACACAAAGCCAACGGTTGACAATACAACTCGAGGTGCTTTTATGGCTCTCATTTTAATAGATGCAACTGTGATAATTGATAGATTGACCAAAACTAGTAGAGCATGGCATATCAGGGATTCTGAGGTAGCAAGCAATACTTATGCAGTTTGTATGTCGACCGAACAATGTCGAAGAGAAGAGGAGCGTGACTAAGATATGACACATATGAAGACTTAAATGGACTTTCTAATAAAATACTTGTTAGTTAGTGGTGTAGAGAAAGTAAAAAAAGTTAGCTCACATAGTAGAGCAATTGATTCTGACTCTAAGGAGGAAGCAAATTACTTGAATCATCAGGAGGTTTCTGGGCCAATGGCCTAGGAAACAAAGGTCGGAACTATCAAAGGGAAAACTACTATGATAAGGCTGGGTATAGAGATCGCAAGTAAGGTAGTTAGAAGAACAAAGGCGATAGAAGTGGGTTGTATGTACCACCAGGAAGTCATAATAATAATGCTAATGATTCATATAAGCCTGTTATAGAGGCTATGAAGGCGAAACTATTGAAGCGAGTGGAATCAACTGATGTAGGCATCAAAGAGATGAAGTGTGACTTGTCTTCAAAGAGTCAAATGTTGACTCTTACTCAAGTTCAATCAAGCAGTTGGAGTTTCAGATGGGTCAACTATCCACAGCCTTTAATCAATAAAATAGTGGCACTCTTCTAAGTGAAACAGTACAAAATCCAAAGAATGATGGTACTTATTTAGCCATTACCACTAGAAGTGGTAAAGTATTACTCGAACCACATCCATTGGTTCAAATGCATGTGGAGAATGGTACCTCTGATAATGAGATGAAACTAGATGATGGTGATCTGAATGATATTCCTACTGAGTTTGATAAGCAAGAAAACATTAATGAAAGGGATGTGAATGCCAAAAAACCACAAAGGAGAAGTTTGATGATTTGGTGAGTAAGGAGAAGGGTAAAGAGGTCACAAAACCTCTAACTCAAATTCCAAGAACCCCTCCAACATTTCCTCACCGAGCAAAGAAGAAAATAAAGGATGACAAGTTCAACAACTTTTTATCTATGTTGAAGCAGCTATTGGTGAATATCCTAAGTTCATAAAAGACTTGTTCACCAAGAAGAGAACAGTAAGTTTTGAGCAAACAAACAACATTCATCATTGTAGTGCAATTTCTTTAAGGTCATTGGTTCAGAAAAAAGTAGATCTAGGAGAATTTACCATTCCTTGCACAATTGGTAAAATTAGTTTTGTTAAGGAACTATGTAATCTAAGTGCAAGTATCAATCTGATGCCCTTAGTCATTGATCAGCAGTTGGGTTTATGAGCCCCCTAATCAATGTCTATGCAGTTGTTCATGGTTGACTATTCGGTCAAGAGTCCAGAAGGGATATTATATGATGTCCTTCTAAAGGTGGCAGATTTTATATTCCCTACTGACTTTGTTATTCTTGATTGCGAGGTAGATTTTGAAGTTCCCATAATCTTTAGTAGGCCTTTCTTAGCTACAGGGGGAGTGTTGGTTGACATAGAACTCAATGAGTTAAGATTTAGGTTGAATGATTAAGAGGTGAAGTTCAACATTTTTTAGTCAATGAAGCAACCAAGAGAAATAAGAGTTTTCTCAATTATAGATGTTATTGATAAGGAAGAGATTGAAGTTCCTATTGAGGAGCAATTTGTTGTTGAAACTCTAGCCATTGTGTTGATGAAATTTGAGGGAGATGATACTGAAAAGTATGATGAGAAGTTTTGTGCACTGACTAGGATGGGCTCATATTCTTATGCCCCGAAGAAGCTTGCACCTAGACTTGAAAAATAGGCCAACTCCTTCAAAAAATCCATCCATTAAAGAACCCCTAGCGTTAGAATTAAAAGAATTGTTCGGACACTTGAGGTATGTATTTTTAGGCAAGAAGAATACTTTTCCAGTGATTATTGCTACAGACTTAGTTGAATGGCAAGTAAAGGCTCTTGTTTCAATATTGCGAAGGTACAAAAGAGCTATTAGCTAGACTACCGCGGATATCATTGGCACTCTATCGGGCATTTTTACTCACAAAATACAGTTAGAGGAAGACTGTGTCCCCACTATTGAGCACCAGTGCATACTCAACCCAATAATGCAAGAGGTGGTCAAAAAAGAGATAATAAAGTGGATTGACGCAGGGGTGGTGCCCCCAATTTCTGATAGTAAATGGGTATGCCCGGTTCAGTGTGTCTTAAAGAAAGGAGGTATGACTGTAATGTCCAATGAAAGGAATGATTTAATTCCTCTTCGACCCATCACAAGATGGAGAGTGTGCATAGATTACCATAAGTTGAACTCTTGGACTCTTCGGGATCATTTTCCAATGCCCTTCATGGACCAAATACTTGATCGGTTAGCAGGAAGGGGTTGGTATTACTTTTGGGATGGGTATTCTGGCTACAACCAAATATCTATTGCACTTGAGGACCAACAAAATACTACATACACCTGTCCCTATGAGACTTTTGCTTTCAAGCGGATGCCTTTTGGGTTGTGTAATGTGCCGGCTCCCTTCCAAAGGTGTATAATGTTTATATTCTCAGATATGGTAGAGGACACTTTGGAAGTGTTCATGGATGATATTTTGGTGATCGGAGATTCTTTTGATGATTTCTTGGCTAATCTTAGCAGCGGCTTGAATAAATGCAAAGAATTCAATCTTGTGCTTAACTAGGAAAAATGTCACTTTATGGTAAAGGAGGGCATTGTGTTAGGGCACAAAATTTCAGTGAAAGGCATTAAAGTTGACTGGGCCAAGGTAGAAGTTATTGAAAAATTACCTCCGCCAATCTAGGTGAAAGGGGTTCATAGTTTTCTTGGCCATGCGGGATTCTATCGGAGGTTCATTAAGGACTTCTCCAAGATTATCAATCTGTTGTGCAAACTATTGGAGAAGAAAGTCAAGTTTATGTTTGATGAGGATTTTGTGAAGGCACTTTAGTTCCTTAAAGAGAAGTTAGTAGCTGCACCTATCATTATTGCTCCGGATTGGTCCAAACCATTCGAAGTGATATGCGATGCGAGCGGAGTTGCTTTTGGGGCTGTCTTGGGATAGAAAAGGGAGAAGATTTTTCACCCTATTTACTATGCAAGTAAGGCATTGAATGAAGCTCAAAAAAACTATATAGTTGCCAAGAAAGAACTCGTTGCTATTGTTTATGCCTTTGAGAAATTTACGGTATACTTGCTTGGTACAAAAGTTGTGGTTCATACTGATCATTCGCCATTGAGAAATTTGATGGCAAAGAAGGATGCTAAGCCTAGACTGATTAGTTGGGTGTTGTTGTTACAAGAATTTAACTTTGAAGTCAAGGATATGAAAGGTTGTGAAAATCAAGTAGACCATCTATCTCTATTGGAGAATAAAGGCAAGAGATTGGATGAGTTAGAGATTGATGACTTATTCCCAGATGAACAGGTACTAGCATCCACTCTTGATCTTCTTCCTTGGTAAGCTGACTTTGCAAACTACGCGATTAGTTATGTGATCCCAGAGGACTTAAGTTTTCATTAAAGAAAGAAGTTTCTTCATGATGTGACCAATTATTTATAGGATGAGCCTTATTTGTTCAGGTTGTGCACTGATAATATCATTCGTAGATGTGTGCTAGACGTGGAGATGTTGAGTATTTTGTAGCCTTGCCATTCATCCCCATTGGGAGGATATCATGTGGGTGACCGCACGGATGACACAAAAATTTTTACAAAGTGGGTATTGTTGGACTATCTTTTATAAGGATACATATGAGTTTGTTAAAGCTTTTGACCAATGTCAGCGGCAAGGGTTTATCTCTAAGCATCATGAGATGTCCATGACCAATATGTTGGAGGTTGAATTATTTGATGTGTGAGGCATCGAATTCATGGGTCCTTTCATAAGTTCACATGGTCAAAAGTACATACTGGTTGCTGTGGACTATGTGTCCAAATGGGTTGAAGTTGTGGCCTTGGCAGACAATGAGGGCAAGAGTGTGGTAGCGTTCTTAAAGAAGAACATCTTTTCTCGTTTTGGTACCCCTCACACAATCATAAGCGATGAGGGGTCTCATTTTTGTTACAAGGTATTTCGGGCTATATTAGCAAAATAAGGAGCGAAGCAACACAAAGTAGCAACTCCATATCACCCCCAGACTAATGGTCAAGTAGAGGTGTCAAATCGAGAAATTAAAATGATCTTGGCCAAGTCTGTGAAGGTGAATTAGAGTGATTGGTCGTGGAAGCTTGATAATGCTCTTTGAGCCTACCACACTGCTTTTAAAACACCAATAAGTATGTCACCTTACCAACTAGTCTTCAGTAAACTTGTCATTTACCGGTAGAGCTTGAGCACAAAGCCTTATGGGCACTCAAAAAGCTTAATTTAAGTTGGAAGGAGCCTGCCAACTTGAGATTAAACCAATTGAATGAGGTTGATGAATTTTGACTTTGAGATTATGAGAGAGCTGCTCTTTACAAAGAGAAAATAAAGTTGTACCATGATCGGAGGATCAAAAAGAAAGACGTCCATGTGGGTGATTTGGTTCTGCTATTCAAATCAAGGTTCAAGTTATTTTTGAGTAAGCTAAAATCAAAGTGGTCCTGACCCTTCAAAGTAACTCAAGTTTTCACATCCGAAGTGGCGGAATTAGAGAATGAAAAAGGGAATTTTTTCAAGGTAAATGTTCAACGAGTCAAGAAATATATTGGTCCACAAGAAGAGGTCAAAGTCATAGTCTTGGTGTATCTTGAAAAAGTCTGAGTAGTCAAGATACTCGAGTCGTGCCGCGATGTTAAAGTAGGCACTAGTAGGAGGCAACCCACAATGTGTTATACAATAATGTAATGTAGTGTTTGGTTGTTGAGCATGGTTAATGTATGTGCTAAGTGTGCAGGGACTTAGGAAACAAGTGAAATTGGATACTATTTTAGATTGACGGCTGGGCTGGCAGACCGTCACCAGCTTGAAAAACTGTCAGTTCAAGTCATCACATGGAGATCAAGAAACACTCATGCTGGATAAGGATTGATGGTCAACATAAAGGACCGTCAAAGTGCCGATGGACCGTTGTTTTGATTGTCATGAAATTGAGAGTATATTAGAAGTCTCACTAGATCGACTTGACAGACCAAGCGATGGACCGCCATCTTGCTAAAGAACCATCACTCGGACTATCACAGGTAAGTTTTACTTTTCTTCCTACTTTAGTTTAAAACCAACCCGGCCCAAAAATACCCATAAATTATTTTAAATTAAAACTAACCCATTACTCAATTCAACACTCACACTTTTAAACCCATCATTTTAAATTCACACCTATGTTTCCATGAAATGTTAAATATTTCAATAAGAAAAAGGGTTGCCCACCAAGTGTTTGTTAAAAGGCAAAAAGAAAAACTGGAAGAACTAGCAGGGTTAACGGTTCAACTAACTGACCGTCACATATGTGACGGACCATCGGATTGACCATCACCAAAAAAGACATCAATACCTAATCTAGTTAACGTCTGACGGCCCCATCGACGACACGTCATTCTACTAACGGACCATCAGACCTGCCGTCACCAGCCTAAAATTTTTAGATGCATACTGTCTAGGCCCAATGGTTTGAGTGGCGAACTGTCTACAAGGTGATGAACCGTCACTGAAGCCATCAAGGCTAAATAGTATTAACCGTGTGTCTCTTTTTGGTTTCGTTCTTTAGTTCTGAATCTAACTACTTTAACCCATAGGTACGATGCCTCGAAAGATCCAAATGAAATGAGGTGGATCAAGGAAGAGGCAAGAATGGGAAGCGAACTCAAAGCTAAGAAATGAACGAGAAACAAAAGTTGAGAAATCTAAGTCCCCGTATCAAAACACAAGGCAGAGTGAGAAAAAACGTACCCATGCCTCCCAATCTGAAGAGAAGGATGGGTCATCAAGTGATGAGTCCAGTAGCAAGAGAGAGAGTAATGATAGCTCTGACTTTACCTCAATTGTGAAGGGTGAGAAGGAGGTCACTTCCAGTTTAGACACAGATCCAGACCAAGAATTGGATAAAGAAATAGGAGAGGTGCTTCGAATTTAAGCCCCAGGGGTTTGAGAAATATAAGATGGGCTATTGAAGGTTCTAAGACACACTATTAAGATGGGATTCAACCTACTCAATCCCGAGATATGAAAAGATGGATAGCTGAGGAAGCCCAGATTGTGACTACGGAGTTGGTAGAATACCCAGAAATCGAGCAGAGGTTCAATGGATATGAACTGAATACTTTCAGAACACCTCCAGGGACATACTATCCAACTATGGTCCATGAATTCTTTGCCAACTACTTGGCCAGTCTTAAAAAGGACTACCCAAAGGGGCAAAAGATATCTGATATGAGGAATAGGACCATAGTTTCGGTTCGAGGAGTTTCAGCTGACATTTCAGAGCACACTATCAACTGAATCTTATTCGATCAGATTTACACTCCTCTGACCCTGAATCTAGAGTTTGAACATAGGATGAGGACCGCATTATCTCAGCATGCATGGTTGGCCCATACTCTGAAAGATTTTTGAAAGCCTTCTTGGTTTAATAACAAGGAGCGGATAGCCAAGTCTTCGTTGAGCTTCAAAGCCAAGTTCTGGTGGGCTGTGGTTAGGCTTTGATTGAATCCTACTGGTGGATATGTAAATTTGAACCTGACGAGGGCGGTATCAGTAACTAGCCTAGTAGAGGGGCTAAAGATTAATTTTGGTAAAGTGATAAATGATGATTTATTTGTGCGAGCACACAAGACTGCTAGTGTTTTACCTTTCCTGTGTATCATCACGGAGTTGTGCAAGCGACCAAAAGGTGCCCATTATTAATAGAGTTAACAATAAGCTTAGGGCAACCAAGAAGCAAGATATCGAGAGAACGAAGGATGAGATAAAATTTGAGTTGATGGTTCACAAGCCACCATCACTTGGGACCCAATCTCAACCTACTCAGGAGATACCAAATATGCCAGTAGGTATGCTTTTGCCTCTTATTATTGTTGAGCCACAGGATACATTTGGTGCATCTGGGGCTGCTTCTTCACCTACATATGCTGAGATCGTACACACCACTTCTATACCACCAAATGTACATACCTAGATAGATAATATGGAAGAGCGAGTGAATAACAAGATGAATGAACTCTCTATTACTGATTTGGGCAAGTTCATGGCTGAATTAAATCAAGTCCAAATGACATATCAAAATTGAAAAAGAATCCCACAACAGGAACTTGGGAACCATGAATAGTAGAGGTGGAGGATGAGTATGATGACATAGTTGATCTCATGGGTTGTCAATGACAGACAAAGGGAAAGTGGTGAGTGAAGAGAAACAAAAGAATAGGTCAAAGAAGAGCAAGCACCCAAATAATACAACAGAAGATAGAACAATGATAAAAGCAATAAAAGAGTCGACTAATGATAAGGAGGCTACAATTAAGAAAGTTGCAGATAAGACGGAGGAAGTGTCCACTAGTTCAGCACATATAGGTGGGCCCACTTCTTAACTGATGATGTTACTGACTTGAGCACCGCGGGCACCACCGCTGCCACTGTTATAGATTTAAGCACCCCAGGTACAACCACGATTGCTTCTTTGAGCTCTCCGGGTGCCATCGAGGCCACTGTTGATACTACTGAGGCCACCAATGCCTCCAAAAATGAATCCCAATCCTAAGGGATTTATAAGTATTCCATCCCTTTTACTTTAGCTATTTATGCATTAAGGACAAAGTTTTTTTGTTTTGGTGGGGTGGGGTACTTGTAAGTCTGTCACCACCAGGGTTTTTGTTGCCTGTGTTCTTTTCCCTCGTATGCTATCTAGTAGAACTGGCATGTTTAGGTTGTGCATTTCAGTAAATGTTATTGTAATATTTCTTTTATTTATATAGTGTGCCTGCAAAGAGATGAAACTGAATAAAAAGTTGTTGTTATGTTGAAAAGAAAAAATGAGGACCCAGTAAAAATTTTGTGTTGGTTCCATATTGATAATGGACTGTTGTGGATCTATACTTGGCATTAGTATTCTATTAATAGTTGAAAGCATGCTTAAGCTCGAGTATGAGTCTGGTAATTGGTAGGGTATTGTCATTCTATGTTGCATGTATGTGAGGATTTTGTGATACTTCTTACTTTGTACATTCACCCAGAAATCTCCGAGTTCATTTTGTTAGGTGATAAGCTGGTTGCACAGGATAGGATCACAGGCCTTGTTTGACTTTGAGTCCACTTGGCCTAAAGAATTATCCAAATGACATATGAATCCCTTGATCCCTGTTTTGAGCTATTATGATTTATTTATTCAACACTTGCTAACCTTTCCTTCTCTATCATTAAGCATCTATTTTGGCCTTGGTCCCTCCTTGGATATCGTGCACCTCAACTAAGGCAAATTGCCTAAGTTGAGGGTGGCTACTGTAGAAAGGTGATGAATTATGAAGGGTATAACAAGAGTAGGTGATGAATTAAGAAGACCTTAAGAGTATGCACACGAATAAGGAAAAAGCAATAAGTAAAATAGAAAAAGAGTGAAAAAAGAAAAGAATGAAAAAAATGAGTCCATGAAATGTGGTCCACTCTGTGAGGAAAAATTATTTAAATAATTAGGAGAACAAGTGTGGAAATGCAGAATAATTGGTGTTATGGATTGATGCACATCAAGGAAGGCTGAGTCACTGATCCAAAATCTACCTTACCTGCACTCAAGCCTATTATAAGCCGAATAAATCCCTGTAGTGATCCTTGTCAACCAGCTAAAGAACCTTGTGAAATAGTAAGGGCAAGCTTATGGTGTTGCATGTGCATTGTTTGAAATTTGTTGTGAGAGTGAGTTTTGACTTCTAGTCCTTAATTCCCATCTATACATGTGTAAGGGACTTCTTTATTGAGAGAGCACGTGATTAATACTTGAACCTACTAGTTATTATAGTGTACATTTTGAGTGTATGCAGGCTAGTAATTTGTAGTGTAATGCCAAGCATGGATCCCTGCGAGTTTGTGGTTAAAGGACTCATGCATATATTGTTAATCAAAGTGTGAGGTCCATTTGAGTATACAAAAGTTGTTTGTTCATTTGAAATCTTGATGTTAGCATGATATTATGTTGTTTATGTTTCTTGAGGACAAGCAACCGTTCTTAGTTGAGGGTGTCTCTACCAGATATCAAGTGCAGGAAAAGACAACGTCCGCCTGATCCCAAAAAAGTCGACTAGTCAGATTCTCATGTTCAACACATCAGGGATACTCTCTTCTGGAATGGTAGACTACCACCCAGAGCAGTTCGTATAGTGTGTGGACCCTTTTGATCTTTCCATATTCATAAAAAGAAGAACTTTATACTAGCTGTAAGTCTTTACAAAATATGGTGGATCCATCCTGAAGCCGTTTGGAGTACATTCGGAATATCTTTTCTACCATGTGTTCATAACACTAGACAATGACTTCCACAAGAGCTCCTATAGTTATTCTGGTACTTGTACCACCAGTACCACATCCTCGTGGAGTTTAATTGTGATACGATCAGGCACTTTGATGGAATCTAACTGGTCCTCAGAAAGTTCATGATATGGTTCAAGACACAACAATATTGGGTTCGATGCTTCAAAGATTCCTACAATGCAAAGGTATTCATGCTACATCATTCGGTGGGAATCTCAAACCACGAAGTCCAAGCTCAGCCAGAAATTTCACACTGCTAGAAATATCATGTATCAATTAATCCTTAGAAGATGAATACTACAAAGCACAAACAATTATATTCCAACAAAATAGATGCATTCCAAAGGAGATATGGGCAAAAGAATAGGGCAAATGGAACATCGATAACCATCCCTATTGGGACAAAGTACAACAAACAGCAAAAGAATATCAACCTCCATGTGGGATCACAAGGGATGAAGTCACCAAAGCCATTAAAATTATAAGGTTGAAAGTTCCACCACAGGAATAGGAATGCAACACAAAAAATTCATCAAACAGGAAAGGTTACTTCACCAGATCGCTAAAAAGAAAATTGGAGGACAAAGAATGCTTCAGGAAGTAGAACAACATTTACTGGTGGATGGATAAAGGATACACAAGCTCACCATCATCACCTTCCAACACTACTTGAAATGATGACGCCAGATGACATGTGTAGGAAATTACTACTTACCACCAACTCTGTGGAATTACCTGACAAGGTTACCATGAAACCCTCTCAGAAGGGTTTGCCTACAAGCTACTTATCCAGCTGCTTGGTAGACACATGCAAGGACCTTACCCGCTGACTTTGTAATAAGCTTACAAGCTGCTCACCCACCTTCTTAGAAGTCACCTACAAGCTATTCAGTCACCTGCTTGCCTATGCTGTCACATGCCAACAACATATTTATTTTTTGTTTTATTAGGCTCCATCATTTGTCTGTGGGGACCTATTTGAATAAAGGGTGATGTAATTTCATTTTTACTAGCATAGGATTGTTTGCCTAGTATAGAAATGGGTGCTCGGATAGGGCTTTACTATTTTTAGAATAGGGGTCCATGTGTGATAATATATTTTATTTTGTTGGTTTGTATTAGGGCTTCCTTTTCCTATAAGAGGTAGCATAGGTCTTTAGTTGGAGGATCATCAATCTATCCACCTAAAAACTCTCTTGTAAAGCTTTTCTTTTTCAATAAAATGTTTATTGGCTAAGTTCTCTCTCTTGATATTCTCTTTTGAAGGAATGGGTACTTCAGTCCCTTAGGTTGGAGTAGTGGGGCAAGGAAAGAACAAGGCAAGGGTTCTTTTTGTGATTTCAATATGGATTTCTAAGTCCTTTCCATGATTATGAAATGAAATTGGCTTGGTCCAACATAATAGCTTTACGATTTGCTTCTTACTTTATCACAAAACACGTAAATCCATTAGTTGGGTTCTGAAACTTGTTTCCATAGGACTGTTGAGGGCGCTAAGGCCAGAGAGAATCGTTAAAGCCTATGTATGTTAAAGGGAAAAGTTATACTACCAAAGGACTAAAAGATTTACATGTTTGAAAAAATAGAAAAGTTAAGCCATCCCATTGAGGGTTGAGAAGTCTTTGATCCATGGCAAACCATCCTTTTAGGGTTAGTGGATACGTAGCCCCAGTCATAAGAAAGCTATTATGGTGTTTATATAAAGATTTGATTTCGTATGGCTGCCTCTTATATGGACATGAATCGCCTTTCATGTTGAATAGATAGAAGTCTATTATAGATCCAAGCAAGCTAATATTGTCTATGTGCCTTGTCGTTCCCCACTCGCCCCTCGTTCTATTTGTTCATCTAAGTACTAGTATGAAAAATTTATTCTAACAGCAAGTTCTATAAGCTATTCTCTTGGTTAAACGAGGTTCAATGTGTCGTATGAGTTTGTACTTACTATATTGATGTTACATTTGTTTCCTACATAATTACTTCCCCAAGTATGTTGTTCACATATCTATAGTTCCAAAGCACAAAAATACTATGACCACCAAAAGAACAATCTCAAAGATTAAAGAAACATAGTAAAGTGAGTTCATATACTTATGGGTGGTACCCCAGGGGCCAAGGCCTAGCATGGGTTGATCCCAATTAATGTATTTATTAGTTGTATACCAGAGGTGAATTCCTGGAATGGGTCAATCCCAATTTATGTATTTATGAGGACCGTATCCTAGGGTTAAAATGTACAGTATGGGTCATCCTATTCTACCACTGATCAGTTGATTATTGTATCAAATGCCTTACAAAGTTATAAAGTGAAAGGAGAAAAGTAAAGAATAGAATGTAATGTACGTGGTCCCATATGTGTAAGCAAGGGTGGTCTTTTATCCTTATCTATACAACTATACATAGCTACCACATTTCATTTAAGCTTTTGTTTTATATATGGTCACTTTATGCCTTACATATTTAGTATATTCTTTTGTATTGACATCCCTCACGAGGGATAATGTGTTTCATGCCACAGGTATGGGTACTCCAGCTAATAGACCTCCCCAGTAGGAGTACAGGACACTCAGCTGCTATTGGTGAGCTAAAGTTGAGTCGGGGCTTTCAAAGTTGTGTCAATGTATCATAGTAGATCATCATAGGGTGTCTACAATGTCGTGCCAATGTAGAGTCTTGCTTATAGTTGTGTTATGCACCACATCTATAAATAAAAGATTATGGGTCATTTAGGAGTTTTCTCATTTATTTTATATCTTAGATCGTTCGATACAGCTATTGTTGTAGGTGGAATTGTATTTAATATTTAAATCATTTTTTCTCAATAAAGTTAAGATATCGGTTACTAGAAGGAGTAATAATACAAGTAAGGAAGTATATGTGGCTGCCGGAGAAGGGACTAGCAATTCACCTCCTGGACAAGCTAATCAAAGTGAGGCTCAAGCTAAGTCTCCATCATAGATTTTTTCTACTCCTCCATCTCCCGAAGAGCTAAGAAGGAGAGAAGCACCCCCAGAACCATTTATTAGTCCTACTAAGCAAAATTTCAGGAATACAGTGCAATTGTTGACTCATATATTTGTTGGACAAGCTAGTTCAACTCTGGCTAGGCCATCATCTTCCTACTCTACCATAAGTGCTCCACCCTGGTTCTAAAGGTTTAGGTGAAATCAGTTTAGGCAAAGAAAGGAGAGCCAACATTCACAATTAAGGAGGTACCAAGAGTAGGGAAGTGTGAACCAATCAAGAAATCCATGACAACCTTGTAAAAAATATGGGAAATATAATCTAGGTTCATGTTTGTTAGGGACAGATGCTTGTATTAGTGTTGCACACCAGGCCATATAATGAAAAATTTCCCTCGAAGGGCATGGCTAGTATGACACAAACTACTAGATCATCTATTGCATCATCACCATTGGTGCCTCCTTTAGGTAGGGGTCAATAGATGCCTACAACCCATGGTAGAGGTGTTATAGGAGAAACTAGTTTTAGTGGAGTTTTGAATCATACATATGCTCTAGCGAAACGATAAAATTTGGAGGCTTCTCTTGATGTGGTTACAGATACATTGTACATCTTTTCACATAATTTATGTGCATTGATTGATCCAGGCTCTATGATATCATATATCACTCCATTAATTGCTGGAAAGTTCAAAAGAACACCAGAATTATTAGTTAAACTATTTGAACTGTCTATACAGATTGAAGAATCTATTATAGCTAAAAGAGTCTATCATAATTGCATAGTAAATGTTTGTAATTTTGATACATTAATTGACCTTGTTGAGTTAGAAATGATAGATTTTGTTGATATAATGGGTATGGATTGGTTGGCTTCTTGTTATGCCATAATAGATTGCTGAATTAAGAGGGTGTATTTACATATTCCAAAAGAGGCATTCCTTGAATGGAGGGGTAATATTAGGGCATTGAGAGGTAAATTTATTTCTTATCTTAAGGAAAAGAAGATGATTTCCAAAGGGTACATCTGTGCTCTAGTAAGAGTGAAAGATATAGACGCGGAACCACCATTTCTTTAATCCATTGCAGTGGTAAATGAATTTCATGATACATTTCCTACAGATCTTCTAGGTTTGCCTCCAGAATGAGAAGCACAGTTTGGTATAGATGTGTTTTTAGGTACTCAACTATCTCTATCCCTCCATATAGAATGGCCCCGAAAGCATCACGGGAGTTAAAGGAGCAGTTAAAAGACTTGTTAGTAAAGGAATTCATAAGGCTTAGTATGTACCCTTGGGTGAACTAGTGTTATTTATGCATAATAAAGATGGGTCGTTGAGAAGGTGTATTGGCTACCGGCAATTGAATAAGGTGACGATTAAGAACAAATACCCCTTTCATAGAAATAATGATTTGTTTGATCAGTTACAAGGTTCTAAGTGTTTCTCAAAAAATGACATGAGGTTGGGTTATCATCAAGTGAGGATCAAAGAGAAAGATATAGCCAAGATGGCATTTCGAATATGGTATGGTCATTTTGAGTTTTTAGCTATGCCATTTGTGCTAACAAATGCACCAGTGGCTTTATGGATCTGATGAATAGGGTGTTCAAGCCATTCTTGGATGTGTTTGTGATAGTATTTATAGATGATATTTTGGTGTAGTCAAGATCAAAAGCATACTATGCTAATCAATTGCGGCAGGTGTTACAGGTTTTTTGTGATCGTAAATTACACACAAAGTTTTTTAAATCTGAGTTTTGGTTAAAATTTATGGCATTCTTGGGGCATATTATATCTAATGAAGGAATAAGGGTTGATACTCTAAAGATAAAAGATGCTAAGAACCGGCCATGACCTACAATGCCTACAGAGGTTCATAGTTTCCTCTGATTAGAAGGTTATTATAGAAGGTTTGTTAAATTATTTTCTTCCATTTCTGCACCTTTAACAAAGCTAATACATAAGGTAGACAAGTTCCAATGTAGTGATGCATGCAAAAGAAGTTTCCAAGATCTGAAGAATAGGTTAACCTCAATACCCATATTGGTACTTCCTGAAGGTACAAAAGGGTATACAATGTATTGTGATACTTTGGGAGTGGGCTAAGGATGTTTATTGATACAACATGGTAAAGTAATAGTTTATGCCTCAAGATAGTTGAGGCCACATTAGAAGAATTATCCAACACATGATATTGAGCTAGCAGTAGTGGTATTTGCTTTGAAGATATGGCGCCACTACTTATATGGGGTTCATGTTGACATATATACTGACCACAAGAGTTTTTCAATATATTTTCAAGCAGAAGGACCTAAATTTGAGGCAGCAGAGGTGGCTTGAGTTATTAAAAGATTATGACATTGATATTTTGTATAATCTAGAGAAAGCAAATGTAGTAGCTGATGTTGCTTTATTTCATAAGACAATGGCGAGTACTTATGGGCAGTCCACAGAAACACAAGGGATAACTAAATATCTATACCAACTATCTAGTTTGGGTGTTCGCTTTCTTGAATCTTTGAATGAATGAGTTATTGTGGAAAATGTGGTAGAATCCTCATTAGTGGCTGAAGTAAAATAGAAGCAGTATATGGATCCTATTCTATTATAGCTAAAGGAGATTGTACAACAAGGTATGAGAAAGTCATTTGAGCTTACAAAAAGTGAGTACTTTGGTACCAAAGCAGATTTTGTGTACCTAATGTAGATGAGCTAAGAAAGAGGATTATAATAGAGGCATATCATTCAAGATATTTTTTCAATCTGGATAAACTAAAATGTATCATGGCTTGAAAGAAGTGTATTGGTGGGTGACGTAAGAAGAATATTGCAGAATTTGTAGCCCGATATCCAAATTGTCAACAAGTTAAAGTAAAGCACCAAAAGCCCAGAGATTATATACAACATATGTATCTTTCAATTTGGAAGAAGGACATGATAAACATGGATTTCATCAATGGTTTTCCTCACACATTTAGGATGTTTGATTCCATATGGGTAATCATTGATAGACTCAGCAAATCAGCACGGTTTCTACTAGTCAAAACTATCTACATAGCCGAATAATATACAAGGTTGTATAGTAAAGAGATATTTTGGTTACATGGAGTCCCAATCTCTATTATATCTTATAGGGGAGCTCAATTCACTGCAAATTTTTGGAAGTCATTTCAGAGGATATTGGGAATGTAAGTGAATTTAAGTATAGATTTTCACCCTCAAACAGATGGTCAAGTAGAACGTACAATCCAAACACTTGAGACTATGTTGCGAGCTTGTGTATTAGACTTCAAGGGTAGTTTGGATGATCTTTTGTCACTTATTGAGTTTGTGTACAACAATAACTATCACTCAAAGTATCTAAATGACACCTTATGAAGTTTTATATGGGAGAAAGTTTGGGTGGTTAGAAGTGAGAGAAACTGCCTTATTTGGGTCAGATCTTGTTCATCAAGCTATGTAAAAAGTTAAGGTGATACAACTATGACGAGAAATAACTCAGAGTCGACATAAATCATATGCAAATGTTAGAAGAAGAGTCCTAGAGTTTGCCATAGGAGATTAGGTATTCTTGAAGGTGTCACCAATGAAAGGGGTAATGAGGTTTGGTAAAAAGGAAAAACTAAGTCCACGCTATATAGGGCCATATAAGATTATTTAATAATTTAGAAAACTTGCATATAAGTTAGAGCTACCCTAAGAGTTTTCAACAGTACATCCAGTATCTCATGTCTCAATGCTCCAAAAGTGCAAAGTTGATCCATCTCTAATTAATCCAATTAAAGATGCACAAGTTATGGGAGATCTCACTTATGAAGAAGTTTCAGTTGCCATTCTAGATCGGTAAGTTAGAAAGTGAAGAAACAAAGAAGTAGTTTCTGTAAAAGTGATATGGAGAAACCAGCAAGTAGAAGAAGTTACATGGGAAGCGGAAGAAGTAATGAAATCTAAGTATCCCTATTTATTTCAATCTGAACTAGGAGGCGAAAGTGAGGAATTAAATAATTAATAAGTATAAGTCAATGTGTATTATGTGGCTAATAGAACTTAACTTAGGCTTGAACTTGTTTTGGCTGGTTAACTATGCTAACATTTGAGGACAAATCTTCCTAAGAGAAGGAGGATGTAACACCCCATATTCTACTTATTCTAGTAATATTGATATGGAACTTTAGGTAGCCTTGTTGTATAAGTAAGGGGCCAACTTTCTTAGGTGATTAGTGATGGTTTAAAATGGATTTAAAGGATACTACAACCTTTTAGAATGTATACAGCCAAGTTAACCCTGACAGAAGTAATTAAACCCGAGATAGTAAGGTGGTGTTCTACATTAAGGTTTAAAAAGAGCAAGTGTATATAAGTGTTAAGTTAAAGTAAAAAGGTTAATATTTAGAATATGGAATAAAATAAGTGAGTTGCTTGCTTGACTCAAATTAAGCTAGTAGGTGACAAGTAGGTGCATCACCTACTTTGACTTATTGACCTGCCTAAAGAACCAAGTACGTACATCATATACTATGACTCTTTGACCAGCTTAGTGGTCCAAGTAGGAGCATCATCTACTTGAGTTAATTCTGGCCAAAACTAATTAGAAGAAAAAGAGAAGAATGGCCACCTAAGGTCCAATAATTTTAAGACCACTAAAGCCTAAGTCAAATGGCCAAGCAGGTGCATCACCTACTTGATAAATTATGGCCTAAAATGGCCAAGAAAATACGGCCAAGAGTAGGTCCCTTTAAAGTGGTTGAAATCAGTTCATTCTATAGGTCTTAACTTGGGAAAAAAATTAGATTCTAGAGTTTTCTCTCTTTCTCTCTCTGAGCTTCTACAGCAGACCTAAAATTATATTAGGGTTCTGGGGATTCCTTTTCTTTTCAAGCTAAAGGCAGGTGAATAAAGTATGAGCTTAGTTTAAGAAGACTATTGGAACCATGTTCTTTATATTTAAGGTGTAGGTCAACCATTTCTAAGTTTGTCAGTCCTACTTTATTTTAGACTTCTAAGGGATTTATCTTCTTCTTTGATTAAGTTTGGAGGATAATTCATGTCCTTGATAGACTATAAGTTACAAGAATAAAATTTCAGAATCTGAGGTAAGGTTTCTGCCCTATTTTATATGAAATTTGGTGATAGATTTTAGATGTGTTTTTATCTAGAATACAATGGATGGTGACAGGAAGCCATGTATTTAAGTGCCTATTATGTAATAGAATGTTGGGACAGTTTAATGGCTATTTTAAATATATAATTATTGGAACAGAGTGGGTGATGTTATAAGATGGTTGAATGGAGTTGTATTGAATTTTTGAAGAAGGGTGTGATGATACGCCGAGTATTTTGGGCTGGATAGGCTTGCTGCCTATCAAGTGTCTAGCTACTATTTTTACAAAGACTACATTATAATTAGATTCTAATTATAGTTAATTATGTAATAAAATTGTTGATTAACACCTTAAAAGGAAGGCTTAATCGTGGTTTTTGTATTGGGTAGGAAACATAAACAAGGTACGTAAGGCTATTCAATTTCATATTCCTTGGCATGAAAAGTTACACTAGTGTACCAATAAAGTTAACCGCATAAGTTATATGATGTATCATTTTCAATGTAGCTAATGACCTCTATCCTACTGTCCATGGTCTCAAAAGTATGTTAAATTATTTCTAATGACCTCTATCCTACTGTCCATGGTCTCAAAAGTGTGTTAAATTATTTCTATATGTGTTCACTACTCTATAGTTGTCTATTTGTTCTTCCAAGTACTAGTATGACAAAGTTATTCTAACAGCAAGTTCTATAAGTTATTCCCTTGGTCAAAACAAGACGCATTGTGTCATATGAGCTTGTACTTACTATATTGACATTACATTTGTTTACTACATCATTGTTACTACCCCAAGTATGTCATTCACATATCTATAGTTCCAAAGAAAAAAATGTTATGGCCACCTAAAGAACAATGTCAATGATTAAAGAAACAAAGTAAAGTGAGTTCATGTACTTATGGGTGGTATCCCAGGGGCCAAGGCCTAGCATGGTCGATCCTAATTTACATATTTATGGGTGGTATCCTAGGGATGAAATCCTAGTTTGGGTCAATCCCAATTGGTCTATTTATGAGGACCATATCCCAGGGATAAAAATACCAAGCATGGGTCATCCTCTTCTACCACTAATTAGTTGGTTATTGTATCATATGCCTTACAAATTTATAAAGCAAAGAATAGAAAAGTAAAGAAGAGAATATAATGTACCTGATCCTAAAGTGTAAGCAAAGGTGGTCTTTTATCCTTATCTATACAATTATACACTGATACCTGATTTCATTTAAGCTCTTGTTTTACATATTGTCACTTTATTCCTTACATATTCAATACATTCTTTTGTATTGATGTCCCTCATAGGGGATAGTGCATTTCATGCAACAGGTATGGGTACTCCAGCTAGTAGACCTCTCAGTAGGAGCACAGGACACTTAGCTACTATTTGTGAGGTAAAGTTGATTTAGGGCTTTATCGAGTCTTTAGTATATACATTTTGGTATTGTACAGTAGTTAAGGGTAGGATGGGGCCTATACCAAACTAGACTAAGTTTGTCTATCTTATAAAAGCTTTGTAGACTAATGTATAAAGTGCAGTTATGTTTGGTTCCATAATAGTTATGGCCTCAATGGCCATGTCACGTATATATGTTTTGGGTCTATCTATGTTGGTATTTTATCATCACTATAGGTTACTTGGCAAAGCTTCATGACTATCATAATTATACATATGGAAAACACAAGTTATAAGTTGGTTCTCTCAGGTTTTTAAGGCATCGGGTGTCTGTCCATCTCAATTGCACTAAGGCATGTAAGATTTGTGTTTGGTGCTCCCAAGATATCATATTTGTAAATATTCTTGTGCTGCTTAGAAGTTAGTACAATTTCCTTTTAGTCTAGATTTTTAACTTTGCAACCTATAGAAGTAAAGGCTACCTTGTTTCCTTTGTCACATGACTGAGAGATGATGAGTAGATTGTGTTTCAACCCATCAATATGATATAATTCTTCCAAAGCTTTTGTTTCCATTCTTTTAATCTTTCCAACTCCAGTAATGGTACCCTTTTACCATATCCAAAGGACACATCCCCTCCTTCAAATGAGGTGAGTAAAAGGAACATTTGTTTGTCTCCAGTCATGTCTTGCGCATGCCCTCTGGATCAGCCTCTAGGGCCACAGAGTAAATTTCAATCCAAATCTGCCCGTAGTCCACTGAGAGAATAAATAGTCAATTTTAGCTTGACCTATATCTATCCATAGGCCATGAAGAAAATAAATAATCAAAATTAGATTGATCTGGATCCGGTTGCAGTCCACAAAGAGAATATATAATCACCATAATATGCATATTGGAGGGAATGATAGAATACATCAGAGGAATAGTAACCATCTAGTTCAGGATAATAAATTATAATTCCTCAAATTTCAGTAATTTTCCCCATTGTAATAAGTCAAAACCCATGCCACTCGCATCTAAATAAGTTAAAAATGCACAAATAACTCAATTGTAGGGCAATTATAGCATAACATTCATCAATTTCAATTATCAGTCTGAAGTCCTCATTCATTCCTCTCAGTTTCATAGTCTCCGTCTTGTAATATCATAAGATATCGCTAACCCCAAATTTCTCAATAAATCCACAAACACAATTCCAAACTTTTCAATAAACATTCAACATCACGTGTCATGATTAATGAGCCATCTTTTCAACACACTTTACCATAGATAGATCCACACGTAAAGGGTACAATCAAACAAATCAATTACTTATTCTAGCCCTACAATTTACACCGGTGGCTACATAGATGCTCGTCACCTTATCTATAAAAGATTCCCAAATCCCTATTACTCCCTTTCATGTAACTATCACATAAACACATCAAAAAAGAGTCAAAGAAAGTCTCAACTTGCCTTGGAAAAAGGTTGTAAGTTGAATAGAAATTGAAGAAATTAGATAGAAGCCTTATCTATTTGAATAGCCTCCAAATGAGCCTAATCTATTCAAATATGAAATCTATAAGAGAAAAGGAAAGTAAGGACACCCTTATTGCTATATTTTGAATTCGGGTCCGAAATTCCAACTCAAAAATAATCTCGGGTCCACAAGGGAAAAACTAGAATTTTGTTAGTAAATCAAGTTAGTCATAACTAAACAAGTTTTAAATCTGAAATTTCACCAAAAATAGAGTTGAAAACAACCTTGAAATACTTGAATAATCAAATGTTAACATTACTGGGAAAACCCTGAATTTTTAGTTGGAAGAGCAAGATTTGAAGGTAAAATCATGAAACAATCAGTGGGTAATGATGAAAAATTGGATTAAAGGCTTACCCAATTTTGAAATGGTGAAATCCCCCTTGAAATCTCTCAAAAACGAGGTCTTAGGCTTCAAAAATTGTGAAATGGGGTTGAATCTTAAAACTATAGCTTTTAAATTTGTCTATATATGAAATGTGTAATGTAATCACAGTAGGGTCCTTTGCGATCGCGACACAAACCTTGAGATCACGATGAAAAACTTCTACTTGAACCAGGACCCAGCTTGATAACTCATCACATTCATGGCCTTATTCATCGTGTTCTTGATGTCCAAGACCTCAGTGCTTTGTGATCACTGCAAAAAGCCTTGCGATTATGAAGAATAAGGACTTGCACTAGCAATTGTTGCACCAACAACTGAATCACACTCAAAAAGACACTTGACGGGCCCTCGAAATGAGTTCGAAACCCCATAATAATAATCTGACAATGCTATTAGGCTTATTTTGATCTAAAGTCAACAGTGCAGTCAGAATTTCCAACCGAGATCATTATCAACGGATGTTTACCGGAATCAAATTTAGGCATAAAATTCCAACTTTCCGTCCAATCACTTAAAATCACATTGGAGGCCTCGAGACCTAGACCAACCATGCAAACTACCTAAAATCAACATCCCGGAGCTAATGGAACTTATGAAATTCTAATATAACGCTTGGATCTCCGAATGTTGACCAAAGTCAATCATTCCAAAATCAAAAACACATTTAATTCTCAACCAATCATCTCAAGAGTTGTGCCACCCACTTCCGCAACCCCAAATGCTAAAATGGAACTACAGGGAGGGGTAAAATAATCAAAACTCAAGAAATTCCAAAAATCAAGGAATCGGGCATTACATTATCCACCACTAAAACATATGTTCATCCTTGAATATTGAGATAAGGATGGTACTAAGGAACATTTTATATGCACTACCAAACAAAGACATATCTGCAATAGTCAATATCGCCTATTCACCCCATCTGACAAAATTTTCCTTTATCAAAAACTCTTATTACTGCATCCCTAGGATCCAAAACCAAAACTTTCTCAAACCCGATCTCTATATATTCCAACTGTCCCCAAACACAATAGTAGAGTAGATTGAAACCATATACTTGGTTTTCCTAAACCCATCATAGTCACCACAAGTCGATAAGCATACCAAAATCTAGTATCATTATTGTAACAAAAAAATACCAAGAACCCATAAAAATACATTGCCACTCTCCACAACTCTGAACCATGCCTTGCTTTTACCTCAAAAAGAACCTCTACTATTCCTAAGCCCACTTTAAGCATTTTTCTATCTGAATTTGCCTTATCCAAGGATGATAGCCCAAAGTCCAAGTTGGATAATTCTATTTCCATGAGTTATACCTATGAGTTAGAAATAGATATCAGTTCCATTCAAAATCTCAAATATCATGCCTCAACCATTATTCAAACAATCATATTCCCATTCCAAGCCTCAAACAAAATCACGCATCACCCAAAAACTTTTTATATCATAACCATGTACCTACATATGTTACCAAATATCTATGCAACCCATCACAATAGCTTATGCACTTTTTCATTACCCAAGTAGTATTGATTAACCTGAAGTCCTCAGTAACCACCCTGTAGAACAAAAATCCCCTTTTTGTATTACACACATAAGTAACATGTCAGAATATGAACAACTTAACCCGGTGTTGAAGTGCAACTTAGCCACATATCACTGACTATCACCCAAGCTAAAACCAAACCTTCAGAGAAGTCATTACAAATCCCGTCATATGTCTGTGCTAAACCATTTCATCTTTTACTGACGGATGCCCCCAAACATTCATACCTCGTTTATCCACACCTTCACATAACCCATTACCACAAATGTAGCCTAACCACATAAAATCTTAATTCCAATTCCAACCATGAAGATGATCAAACCATGCACCTGTGTATGCCACACTACCAAACAAATTACCACCCCAACAATCATTTTTCCATTTGATGATCATACCTATCACATGAAATCAAAATCTTACTAGATACCCAACTCAAAACCACTATCGAGCTCTTGACTCAAACATTTATAAACTAATATGATACCCCAGCTTAGGATTAGAAGTCCCACTTGGAATAACACAGAAGAGATCCTAGGTATATAAGTAAGAATACCTTACTCCCTAGTGATGCATTTTAAAGCCATACGAGTTTAGGCCCAGAGCAGATAATATCACTAGCAGGATGGGCCATTACAAATGGTATCAGAGCTACACCTGTGTCAGCCTTGTTGATATGGGCTATAATTCAAACTAAGTTTAGGTAAATAACGATAAGGCGGAACAAAACTCAATCCTGAGTCTAGGTAAATTCTATTCGGTGGGGCAAACCTCAGTGAGGACGCTGAGTCTATAAGAAAGGGTGTATGTGACAACCCATCTTAGGATTAGAAGTCCCACATTGGCATAACATAGGAGATATGTTAGGTATATAAGTAAGAATACCTTACTCCCTAGTGACATATTTTAAGGCAGTACGGGTCTAGGCCCAAAGTGGAAAATAACACTAGCGGACTGGGCCGTTACAAATCTACTCATGATCTTGAATTGGTGGTTGTGGTATTTGCACTCAAGATTTGGAATCATTATTTATATGGACTGTATGTGGACATTTACTCGGATCATAAGAGCTTACAATATGTTTCACGCATAAAGATTTAAATCTCAGTCAAAGGAGTTGGCTTGATTTGTTGAAGGATTATGACATGAGCTTATACTATCATCCAGGTAAAGTTAATGTTGTTGCTGATTATCTTAGTAGGTTGTCTATGGGAAGTCTTTCCCATGTTGAGAAGTAAAAGAGAGGTTTGGTGAAGGAAATTCACAGGCTTGCTAAGTTAAGAGTCTAACTTTTTGACTCCGAAGATGGGGGAGTGATTGTTTAGAAGATAACTAAGAGATCCTTAGGTATTGAAGTTAAGGAGAAATAAGAAAATGACCCTGTACTTATGCAAATCAAGAAGGATGTTGGGCAGCAAAAGGTTATGGCTTTCGAGATTGGGGGAGATAATATTTTGTTTTATCAAGAAAGATTGTGTGTTCCCAATATTAATGGGCTATGAAAGAGGATCTTGATCAAAGCCCATGTCTCTAGGTAAACTGCTCATCCTGGTTCTACAAAAATGTATCATGACCTGAAAGAGATGTATTGGTGGAATAATATGAAAAAGGGATGTCGCTAATTTTGTTGCTAAGTGCTCAAATTGTCAGCAAGTCAAGGTTGAACATTTGAGGAATGGTGGTACATCATAAGAGATAGCTATCCCAATATGGAAGTGGCAAAATGATAAATATAGATTTCATCACTGGCCTCCCGCGTTCTCAAATTCTTTATGATTCTAGTTGGGTCATTATTGATAGGATGACTAAGTCTTCTCATTTTCTGCCTGTGAGGATGATATATTCAGGAGATTGTTAGATTGTATGGAGCCCCCATGTCCATTATATTCGATAGAGGTATGCAATTTTCTTCTCAGTTTTGGCGGTCGTTTCAGAATGGTTAGGGCTCACAAGTGAATCTTAGCACCACTTTCCATCCTCAAACTAATGGACAAGCCGAGCGTATGATTCAGACTTTAGAAGATATTCTAAGAGCATGTGTTATTAATTTTAAGGGTAGTTGGGTGGACCATTTGCCTCTTATAGAGTTTGCATATAATAATAGTTATCACTCTAGCATCCATATGGCTCTATTTGAAGCTCTTTATGATAGGAGGTGTAGATCATCAATTGGATGCTACGAAGTGGGCGAAACTAGGTTGTTTGGTCCAGACCATGTGCACCAGGCAATGGAGAAAATTAAGGTTATTAGGGAGAGGCTTAAGACCACTCAAAGTCATCAAAAGTCCTATGCCAATATGAGGCGAAGGGAGTTAGAGTTTGAAATTGATGATTGGGTGTTCTTGAAAGTTTCTCATATGAAAGAAGTGATGAGATTTGGGAAAAGGGGTAACCTCAGTCCTTGTTACATTGGTCCATATCAAATTTTGAGAGAGATTGGGAATATTGCCTATGAGTTGGAATTGCCCATGAATTTTGCATCGATTCATCCCGTATTTCATGTGCCTATGCTCAAGAAGTGTATGGGTGACCATTCTCTTGTTATCCCTATAGAAAATATTGGTGTGAAGGATTCTCTATCTTATGAGGAATTTTCTATAGAAATCTTGGATAGGAAAGTTCGGATGTTGAGGACCAAGGAGATAGCTTAGGTGAAAGTATTGTGGAGGAATCAAAAGGTAGAGGAAGCTACTTGGGAATCGGAAGATGATATGAAAATTAGATATCCCTTTCTTTTTCCATCATCGGATGGAGTTTCTCAAGGTACTAATCCTATGATCACCTTACATCTTTTCGTATTCATGCCTTAATGTTTTATGTGAATCCTGACATCATGCTAAATGTGTCCTTAATCATCATTTGGGGATGAATGATAACAAGGGAGGGATAATGTAACACCCCACATGTTTCCATGCCTTTTTAGAGCTTAAAAACAAACCCATATAACTCTTATATTGAGTAGAAGTCGCTTGGGATAAGTTTGGGTACGTAAAGGGAAGTTCTACCATCAAAATGAGGTCGTGTGTCTTGTCGGGGAGGTTGGGACCTAACCCCAGCTCCGTGCCATCACTTGGATAGGTGTTCTGCTTTGGCTACTTGGTGGGGCTCGTACTAGGTGGCTATGGGTCTGCGATGGGGGGCCCGCCGTGTAGCCCCCCTACCTGACGGAATCAAGGTGTCATCCTTATTGTGTTAGTTTATGTCGATGATCTACTGGTTATAGGAAGTAACTTAGCACTTATTAAGTAGGTCGGAAAAGATCTTCAAGCTAGGTTTAAAATGAAAGATCTAGGTAAACTAAAGTTCTTCCTGGGAATAGAGTGTTCAAGGTTAGAAAAAGGAATTCATCTATGCCAAAAAAAGGTATGCTCTGGAGTTAGTCTCAGTGCTGGGACTGACAGGTAGCAAGTGAAACTCTACTCTACTTGAGTTTAACCATAAACTCACCACAGTAGAGTATGCAACATTATTCAACCTGACAAAGGCAAAACTGATGATTTTCCCCAAGACAAAGGAAGTTATCAGAGTATTGTTAGAAGGCTATTGTATCTAACTATGTCAAGACCAGATCTTGTATTTGTAGTTCAGGTACTTATTCAATGCATTCACACAAAGTCTCTCGCATGGAAGCTGCTATGAGAGTTGTCAGATATATCAAAGGTACAACACGTCCTGCTCTATTTATACCTACTGGTAGTAATATGAAGCTGATTGCATACTGTTATACAAACGTGATTTTTGATCCTTCCTGAGCTTTAACCTATTTTTAGTATTAAATATTTATTTTTGTCTAATCTGAATTTTAGCTTTTATTTTCATTTTTAGTAGGTTTTATTTGAAAAATTGTGAAAAAGAATTCAAAAAATATAGAGTCACATTTTAGGATAGGTTTTATTTGTAACTTTTCAAGAAAAGAAATTTTTCAAGAAAATATTTTTCTTTTAATTTAGGTTTTAATAAATAAGATAGTAATTTCAATATTATCTTAATTATATTTTTGGTCCAGCTATTTAACTTTTCTTGTACTTTTATTAGTATAAAATTAGTTAGTTAATATTTTTCTAAAATAATATTTCATCCTTTTATCTTTAAAAAAAAAATCCTAACCTAAACCCTTAACCTGCATTGATCCTAATTCCTCCTAATCCCACACATTTTTTCTTACCCTAAAAATCCTCAACTAATAACATCCATCACTCCCTCACATCTCTCAACTCCCCCACACCCACACCTTTTTCTCCTTTTTCTTTGGCACACACACACGTTTCTCACTAGCATGCACACACCAACACATACACGACACCAAACCCCCTCAACCGCACACAGAAAAACATTATATAAACACACACAGAGACAAACAGAAAGACAGAAAACAGATTAGAGGGAGATAACACTTAGAAAAAAAACACAAAAAGATAGAGAAAGAGAAAAAACATACACAAAAGGAAAAATTATTCTTGAAAGCTTGTGGTTTAGATTTTGAGTTTTGGTCTCCGTTTCGAGTTTTCGGTGACAGCGATCCCACTTCTATTTTTATTTAGTTTGTCACACAGGTTCTTATCCAATCCTGTACTATTATTTTTGTAAATTTCATCGGGAATCAAAGCATGAACGAAGTTGTTTAAATAGTTTCATATATTGTTTAGTCCGTACAGTTTATCAATTATGTGAGTATTTTATTATGAGTAATATATCCAAAGTTCAATCTTGCCCATATAACATATTATACTTGCTTCTATTTTTCCATTACCTGGCTAAGTTCATGTTCTTTGAGGCCAATGTAGTTCTTGGATAGGTTATTTTAAATTTTATGCTTCTCTATAAGAGTGATTTAAATATTATAAACTAATCTACTAATTCATTCTAGTTGCTATTACATGTTTTTTTTTCTTCTCCTTTTAAAATTATTTGCTTTAATGAACTTAGGTTCATAGTTCCAGAATATTTGTATTATGATTACAATTAAGTCTAGTTTGCAATTCTCTTCTAGTGTTATTGTTGGTAACAATTAGTTTTGCTTAAAAATAAAAGTTGAGGGCTAGTTGAATTTGTTAAATCTTTTACAAATAGAGTTTAATATATTGGAGTAAGATGGAACTTAGGTTCACATCCAAACAACCCATGCAGCTATTTTTTAATGTTCCTATGCCTACAAGAGTTTGGCTTAGTTAATTGTGAAATATTTATTCTACGTAAATTTCTTTAGTTTTAACCGTGGTTTAAAGTAGAGCTCAAATTGGTTCATATATTGCACTTGAAATTGTTGCATGATCCTAGCAAAACGCATTTGTATGTTAGGAAGTTGTCTTCTAGGTCACAAGTTGTTGAATTGAATTGTTTTTAAAGTTTAGTAGAGCGGCAGTGACGTTTTCTTTATAAAAAAAAATTGGTTGTGGGTTGGTTTAATTTGTAGTAGTTAGTCCAAATTATTTATTTGTTGGTTTTGGTTTTCTTTTGCTGGAAAAATAATTCAAGAATTTGATGTTTCTTTAGTTAATGTCCTAGTTATGAGTTTGACGTTGGTGTATTAATTCAAAAATGCTCTCAGGCCTAGAGTTAAAATTCATGGCCCCAATTTAATAATTCGTCTTTAATTTAGTGTGAGGATTGAGCGAGACGGGTTGCAATTTTGTTCAAGACCCTTCATAATTGAGAAAAGAAAAGAGGGGAAAAACTAATTGTAAGGGAGCGAGGTGAGTTGTGGATTAATCCAATACTCCTTACAAATTTGAAGAGAAGAGCAAAAAGAGAGTAAAAATGGATAAGAAAAATGGTCTCGAGTTTACAAGAGACGAACAAACGCCTTTAACGCTAGCTAATCTTTAGGACCAATAAATTTAGTTTCTATTAAGAATGCAGCTATGCATCTTTCTCGATACTCTTAATAATAAATAAAGAAATTCAAGTATGCAATTATTCACCTTGGCAAAGATTGTCTTAAAAAATTAATTCAAATTCAGACATGTAGACAAATATTAGAAGTTGCAGTGCACTTGAGTGAAGAAAGCAGTCGTACCACTAAGCTAGGTGTATGTCAAGACTTAGAATGCAACTATGCATGTAAGTCGAGACCAATAAAAATTTGACATTAAAAATGAGCAAATTGTGGCCCATAACATATCTATCCAAACTGGTTTAAGTTAAGTACAAGTTGATAAATGCGATTGTGCTAGAACCATGGGACTCGAGGGGTGCCTCACACCTTCCCCTCGATCAATAAAATTTCTTACCCGATCTTCTATTTTTGTAGACCGATAATAAAAGAGTCAACTTCCTTTTGATTAGGAATTCAAAAAGGTGACTTGGAACACCATAACATAATTCCAAGTGGCGGCTCTGAAAAATAAACTAATCCCTATTCAATATCGTCACTTTAATTGGAAAAACCTTTTGACCCAAAAAAGGGGTGTGACATCTCTGGTGACCCCGCTGGAGATAATCAGAATTTGAGTATTTGATATTGACTTGTACTTGCTTTAATTATTTGGATGTTGTGTTTGTTGGCCTAATGTGCTACTTGTCGCTCATTTATCGCTTTGATATTGTTGAATTGTATTATAAATTGTCTTCTCTCGTGCACCCCCTCTGAGTTTCTAAAATATAGGGTAAAAGCGATGCAAAATATGCATCCTACTTTTTTTTAGATAAAGCCAGAGTGTCCAGACACCTGGTGAAGGATTATTAGTCACACATGTTAGGCGTGGTTTGGACCAGCAACGAAGGCGGAATAGCACTGCTACCGAATAAGTTACCCCTCACTGGCTTGAATATCCGCTCGGGTAAGCCAGTCCAGACTCCTATCTCTATCAGGTTAAACCTAGTAGCACTGAAACTCAGAAGTGGCTATCCCTATTAGACTCCACTTTATCTGGATCATGTTCATTTGACTTAGTGGGATTCGACACAGGGGTCGGATCAATCTAAGAAAGGTATCCCACTTTTTTTGACCAACATATGCATCCTATGAGCTCTTTCTCATATTATTTAAAAGGCCTGTTTGATTGTTAACCGGCTTTAGGTTGCTTAGCAAAACAGAAGAGAGAAAATTCCTCTGACCTTTGTGACTGTTTCCCTAAAATTCCTTAATATTTTGGAAAATAAAAAAAGAACTTATTTCTCAATAATCTTCATAAACTATGCATATATGATTATCACCTTGATGAGATACTTAGGCAACCCTTATCAGGTTCGGTGCTCTTTTTAAAAAAGTTTTAAAAATATTAAACCCTGACATATTCGTTATCTCCAGAGTCAAGATAGTTTAAGGTGGTTGGTTTGTGGTTAAGCTGGCATCTCATCCATACAACACCAGGTCCAAATGAAAAGTCAAGATGACCTACAAAGATGTCATAGAGTTTGTTAATGAAGAAGCACGAAATTAGTTGATTTCGCAGCAATCCACGTCTATGGAGGAAATAAGGTTATTAAGAGAACAAATGGATGAAATGTACCAGGCCTAGCTGAATGGACAAGCTCCACCCTCTACAATTCCAGGACTTTAGGACATGACTGTTCCAATTTCCACTTGGACTCAAATAAGTGATCCACTTTACCCTCCCAGGTTCGCACCACATGCTAATTTGTCTAGCACGGTTGGGACCTCTACCACACGCCCTCCAAATGTTTCCCTTAAAACAACCTACTTTTCAATCCCAAGGTACAAACTACTATAGGACCTTAACCAACATTGATACAAAAGTCCAAAAGTGAGCCACATCAGGATCAATTCTATCCCCCTAAAGTAACTTTTAAAGTCCCAGACTCTTACTATCCTGCTCATCAGCACAATTCCCCTATTGTAATCGAAAAGATTTCTAAAAATTATGAGCAAGAAGAGATGGCTAGGAAAATGAGAAGTTTGGAGCAAAACATGAGAAACATACAAGTATTAGGAGGGGAAAAGAGCATTTCTTACAAAGATTTCTACATGTTTCCTGATGTTTTCTTGACTCTAGGGTTCAAAAATCCAAAATTTGACAAGTACGAGGGCCACGATGATCCTTTGGCTCATTTGAAATGGTTTTGTAATCAACTAAGAGGAGTAGGGGGGGAAAAAGAATTACTTTTGGCTTACTTTGGAGACAGTCTGATGGGGATAGCTTCAGAATGGTATATCGATCAAGATATCTCTCATTGGCATATTTGGGATAACATGGCTCAAGATTTTGTCGAGCAATTTTAATATAACATTGACATAGTTCCAGATCATGCCACACTTGCCAACATAATAAACAGGACCACTGAAAATTTTCATGAACATGCTATTAGGTGGAGGGAGCAAGCTGCTAAGGTCAAGCCACTAATGAAAGAGACGGAGATGATTGATGTTTTCCTTCAAGCACAAGAGCCTGATTACTTTAACCACCTACTATCTATAGTAGGTAAAACATTTGTTAAAGTAATTAAAATTGGAGAAATGGTTGAAAATGGCATCAAATATGGAAATATTGTAAGTCAAGTAACCTTTAAGGCTACAACTTAAGTAATTTAGAATAGTTCAGGACACTTTGGGGTCAAGAAGAAAAATGATGATGTAGAAATAATTGTACAAGAACCTCAATACTTTATCATCTCACCTCAGTATCAAGTCTATAATACACAACCATAGGTCCAGCCGCTAATCTATCCCCAATGGCATGCACCAACACATCAAAATCCTTATCTCTGTTCTCAGAATGTTCGAGCCCCCTACAATCCCCATTCAAGGCAGGAATATGATGGGAATCAGAGCCCTAGGGATAGTTTCATACCAATTGGGGAATCATTTACTAGTTTGTTTTAGAAATCGCAACAGTCGGGCATGATTACTCCTCTCCTCGGGTACACTCCTAACCCACATTCAAGAAGTTTCGATCCTAATGTACAATGTGCATATCATTCTGATATTTAGGGCCACAATACTGAATATTATCGTACTTTAAAAAGATAAATATAAAGGATGATTCAAGAAAAATCAATTTTGGTACAGGACATTGACACTACAAGCGTTACACAGAATCTTTCACCAGCACTCGATAATGTACAATTAGTGGAAAGTGATGAGTTAGGCATGTGGATCCAGAACTTATTTGCTGAGGGAAAAATATTTAACAGTAGAGAAAGCTCTTGTCATGCTGATGTGCAAACCAGTGGCTAAGATGTCAAGCTCGGTAATTGGGAAATCACTCCTCTCCTTACTAGGAAGGGGTTTTGGTAGTTTGTTTTGTTTTCATTTCTGTTACCCGAACTATTCCAAAATTGTAGTTGGGATCTATCTTATTTTGTTTCCTTGTCATTTATGTTTAAACCATTCAATCTTTTCTTCCAACAAAATGTAGTGTTCCATTTGCTTTTTTACTTTAATATATTTGGTTGTTTGTTTTCCTTTTGCTTTTTTACTTTAATATATTTGGTTGTTTGTTTTCCTTTTCTTTACATAATTCTTTCTATGCTTATTCTAGTGATATGATGTGCATACGAAATTTTCAACCAGATTTTTAAAACTCAATCTAATCATGAAACATTGAATTGAGAGGTTAAAATTGAAAAATGAACATCTCAGAAAATAGGTAGAGTATTGAGAAATTTGGTGACTCGATTGAAGCCTCACTTGAATGGATTGAGGCAGTCATTTGGAGAATCACAAAATTGACTTGGTCGTCAATTAGAAGGTACATCTTAAGCATTTTGAATTATGTCAATTAGAGAATGGAGAAGTGACACATCTGCTCAATCAACGTCAGTATTTGAAAAGAATTTATGTATCACCTTCATGGTCCACTCTCATATTGCATGTTTGTACTAGCATTTTAAAGGATTGATATGATAAAGGCATCTCTTTCTACTATCCAAATATTATGTCATCCTTTGTCTATCCCGTTTGACCTTTAGTTTTACTTTATTTTGTACCCTTCTTTTGGAATTAAAATAGAATTAGAAAAAGGAAAAGAAGAGAGAAGTGTCAGAAAAAAAGGGAATAGAGTCAGAAAAAGTCCAAAAAAGAGAAAAGTGTCAAGAAAAAAAATTGAGTCAGAAAAATCACAAAAAAAAAAAATTGAAGAAAGAAAAAATGAAAAAGAGTCAATTAGAGTCAGTAAAAAATCAAAAGAACTAGCTTTATGAACTACGTTTGATCTGATTCTTGCTACGATTAGATACGTAGGCAGCCCTACTCTGGGGTTCGATCCAACCAAGTAAGAAATTCAAGTTACCCAGCTTAAAAGAAACTGGGGTAAAAGTTATTTTCTTTGTGAGTCGATTTCAAAAGTTGTAAGTCTCACCCTATTTCATGTGTCTTTTGAGCCTCATGCCGCCCTTTCTTTCTAATCCTATCCCAAAGCCATGTTACAACCAAAGAAAGACCTTTAGATCAATCTTTGAGAATGTCAAGGCTAAGCATGTTATGGGTATATGATGTTCCACATTTTGATCCCTAATTGTCTTCATCAGCACAAAGAAAAATATGAGAGAAATGAAAATGAGAGAGTTTTATTGGTGAAAACCCGCATGGGGACCGTAAGGAGAGGGTGAGTCAAGAGAAATTAAAAATGAAAGAGACTTATTGGTGAAAACCCTCATGGGCACCATAAGGCGATGGTGAGTTAAGATAAAATAAAAATGAGAGAGGCTCGCTGGCAAAAATCCTTTAAGGCATCGCTAGTTGAATGAGGTCTATGATCTAGAGGCAACAATTTCATAAGCAAAGCTCGATTTCAAATTCAATAAGTTGGAAAAAGTTGATAAATGATTGGGATGGAAAGATTAGCCTGTATAATCCAAAATTCATGTCATGATCACTGGAGCCTGGTACCACACTCGGATAAGACTTTCTTCTTTCGTTTTTGAAAAGGGACATCTATTGTCTTTTCTTTTCTTTTTAGATTTCTATTTTTTCTTTCTTGTGTCGGTTATCAAAGTGAAAATCATTATTATTTTTCTTGTTTCTTTGATTCAAGTCCATGTCAAGCAACTGAGAAAGGAATTCAAAAATTTCTACCAACTTCTCGCATTACACGAAGCAAGACAAAGAGCCAGCCCATAAAGGTAATGTGATCCAAAGTGAAGCAAAGTATTCAAAGAATTCATATCCATTGATTGGTTCTGGACTTATGAAAATACAAAAGTTTAATAGAGTTTAGTTCAGGTACATCGTGAAACAAGGTTGAATATGACAAACGCAGGAGCAATTACCTCAAAGTAAAGGCCACAAACCAACCACCATGTTTTTAAACTCACAAATTTTCTTTTTGTGAAACAGGAACGTATGTTACCTTCAAATTAAAGGCTTCAAAGTCTGAATATCAGAAAGGGGCAATCCCTCACTTCTATAAAGCAAGAGACAATATTGCTACACGGGTTCATTAATCATGCTCATGGTAAGAATTCATTGTCATTTACCCCTAGGAGACGCACTTCCTTGTATGGGTCATTTCAGTTTTTGTTTGTTAGGCGACACACTTCCTAAATTGAATCTTAACTCCTAGAAAATGCACTTTCTAGTTGGAGTCTTTCAATTCAACCCCTAGATGACGTACTTCCTAGTCCCGGTCATTTGGATTCTATTCATAGAAGACACACTTCCTAATTTGAATCTTCACTCCTAGAAGACGCACTTTCCAGTGAGCTTTTCATTTAACTCCTAGAAGACGCACTTTCTAGTCGGAGTCTTTCATTTCAACCCCTAGGTGACGTACTTCCTAGTCCCAGTCTTTAGGATTTTATTCATAGGAGATACACTTCCTAATTTGAATCTTCACTCCTAGAAGATGCACTTTCTAGTCTGTGTCTTTTAATTTAACCCCTTGGTGATGCACTTTCTAGTTTCGGTCTTTCGAATTTCATTCATAGGTGACACACTTCCTAGTTCCGATCTTTCATATTTCATTCATATGAGACGCACTTCCTAATTTGAATCTTCACTTCTAAAAGAAACACTATCTAGTTAGGAGATGCACTTCCTAATATTGATTTTTCAGTTTTCATTTTAGAAGACACACTTTCTAATTTGAACCTTTACTTCTAGGAGAGGCACTTCCTAGTCAGAGTCTTGATTCACCTTTGCATAGTGCATTTTGCAAATAGTTATGATTTGACTGACACTCACAAAATTTTTCTAATAGTAAACTGGGGCAAAAATTTTATTCATTTTATTTAAGACTTTATTTTCAACAAGACCCTCCTAAAAAATGAGACTTTGCTATTTAGCTCAGGACCCTCCTGGATAATGGGACTTTCCTTTTCAGCTTAGGTTCCTCCTGGATAATGGGACATTACTTTTCTGCTCAAGACCCTCCTAGATAAAGAGAGTTTAATTTTAGCTCAAGACCCTCCTGGATAATGGGACTTTACTTTTTTGCTCAGGACCCTCCTGGATAATGGGACATTACTTTCCTCTCATGATCCTCCTAGATAATGGGACTTTAATTTTAGCTCAGGACCCTCTTGGATAATAGGGCTTTACTTTTTTACTCAGGAACCTCCTGGATAAGGGGACTTTACTTTTCATATCAGGACCCTCCTGGATAATGGGACATTACTTTTCTGCTCAGGACCCTCCTGGATAATGGGACTTTAATTTTAGCTCAGGACCCTCCTGGATAATGGGACATTACTTTTATGCTCAGGACCCTCCTGGATAATGGGACTTTAATTTTAGCTCAGGATCCTCCTGGATAATAGAACTCTACCCTCCTAGATAATGGGACTTTAATTTAGCTGAGGACCCTCCTGGATAGTGGGACTTCACTTTTCTGCTCAGGACCCTCCTGGATAATTGGACTTTAATTTTCAGCTCAGGACCCTCCTAGATAATGGGACTTTAATGTTCAGCTCAGGACCCTCCTAGATAATGGGACTTTAATGTTCAGCTCAGGACCCTCCTGGAAAATGGGATTTAGTTTAGTAGGACCCTACTGAAAAATGGGATTTTACTTTTCTAGTTTAGTATTTGTTTTGAGTTCAAGAACCCGCCTGGAGAATAGGGTCAATTTTCATTACAATCTTAGGAGCCTGCCTAGAGAATAGGGTCAATTTTCATTTCAAGCTCAAGAATTCGCCTGGAGAATAGGATGTAGACTTTCATTTCAATTTCAAGAGCCTGCCTAGACAATAGGGATCACATCTATTTTCAAGCTCAGGGACCCGCCTGAAGAATAGGGTCTAGATTTTTATTTCAAGTTCAGGTTCCCGCCTAGACGACAAGGCGATTTTCAGTTTCAAAGTCAGAAGTAGCAAGTGCTCGCCTGAAGAATAGAGTCGATCTTCAAGTTCCTCTCCAATACCAAGAGTCGACATCGAGGCATATTTCCATTTTCAAGCTCAACTCAAAATAACGACTATCTCACTACTTGGGAAGTCGTGAAGATTCAAGAAAAGCTGTGTAGATAGAATCTTTCACTTGTCTTTTCATTTTTGATTTTTGTCTTTCATTTTGATGTAAAAATATGAGCTATGGACCGGAGACTCGACGGGACCTCACTCGACCTCTAACTCATTGTCTTACCATTTTACTTCCTTGAACTACATGCGACCTGATTTCCTTATAAATTGAAATATGTAGGAGGTCCAAAGCTAGGACTGGGTCAATCTCTTTCTTCTTTTATTTTCCATTTCAAATAACAGTCGGGTCAAAACTAATCTTGTTGTCTACTTCTTTGTCTGAAAACTCTTCATGTTCTTAGACAAAGAGGGGCAAATGTAGACACGTGATTTTTGACCCTCCTCGAGCTTTAACCTAGTTTTAGCATTAAATATTTATTTTTGTCTAATCTTTATTTTAGCTTTTATTTTCATTTTTAGTAGGTTTTATTTGAAAAATTGTGAAAAATAATTCAAAAAGATAGAGTCACATTTTATGATAGGTTTTATTTTTAACTTTTCAAGAAAAGAAATTTTTCAAGAAAATGTTTCTCTTTTAATTTAGGTTTTAATAAATAAGCTAGTGATTTTAATATTATCTTAATTATATTTTGTCTAGCTATTTAACTTTTCTTTTACTTTTATTAGTATAAAATTATTTAGTTAATATTTTTCTAAAATAATATTTTATCTTTTTATCTTTAAAAAAAAATCCTAACTTAAACCCTTAACCTGCATTGATCCTAACTCCTAATCGGGAAAAGGGTCTGAAATAACTTTAACGAAAATTATTGTAACATGCCTGAACTTTGTTGGGGACTATTTATTAGCGTATTTTAGTGACATTTATTTGCACTAAACTCTTTTATAAATTTATTTGTTTATTAGCATATTTTATTTCTTTATTAGCGTATAACCGTCACTAAAATACGCTAATAACTAGTCTAGGGGGTCATAGGATCCCCGCAAAGTTCAGGCGTATTATAGCAATTTTCATCAAAGTTTGGGTATATTTTGGACCCTTTTCCCCCTCCAAATCCCACACGTTTTTTTCTTACCCTAAAAATCCTCAACCTAATAACATCCATCACTCCCTCACATATCTCAATTCCCCCACACCCACACTTTTTTCTTTGGCACACACACGTTTCTCACTAGCATGCACACACCAGCACATACACGACACCAAACCCCCTTAACCGCACACACAAAAAATTATATAAATACACACACAGACAAACAAAAAGACAGAAAGCAGATTAGAGGGAGATAACACTTAGAAAAAAAAAAAACAGAAAGATAGAGAAAGAGAGCAAACATACACAAAAGGAACAATTATTCTTGAAAGCTTGTGGATTAGAGTTTGAGTTTTGGTCTCCGTTTTGAGTTTTCGGTGACGACGATCCCACTTCTATTTTCATTTAGTTTGTCACACAGGTTCTTATCCAATCTGGTACTATTATTTTGTAAATTTTATCGTGAATCAAAGCATGAACGAAGTTTTTTAAATGGTTTCAAATATTGTTTAGTCCGTACAGTTGATCAATTATGTGAGTATTTTATTATGAGTAATATATCCTGAGTTCAATCTTGCCCATATAACATATTATACTTGCTTCTATTTTTTTCGTTACTTGGCTACGTTCTTGTTCTTTGAGGCCAATGTCTTGGATAGGTTGTTTTAAATCTTATGCTTCTCTATTAGAGTGGTTTAAATATTATAAACTAATCTACTGATTCATTCTAGTTGCTATTAGATGTTTTTTTTTCTTCTCCTTTTCCAATTATTTGCTTTAATGAACTCAGGTTCATAGTTCCAGAATATTTGTATTATGATTACAATTAAGTCTAGTTTGCAATTCTCTTCTAGTGTTATTGTTGGTAACAATTAGTTTTGCTTAAAAATAAAAGTTGAGGGCAAATTGAATTTGTTAAATCTTTTACAAATAGAGTTTAATATATTGGAGTAAGATGGAACTTAGGTTCACATCCAAACAACCCATGCAACTGTTGTTTAATGTTCCTATGCCTACAGGAGTTTGGCTTAGTTAATTGTGAAATATTTATTCTACGTAAATTTCTTTAGTGGTTTAAAGTAGAGCTCAAATGGGTTCATATATTGCACTTGAAATTGTTGCATGATCCTAGAAAAACGCATTTGTATGTTAGGAAGTTGTCTTCTAGGTCACAAGTTGTTGAATTGAATTGTTTTTAAAGTTTAGTAGAGGGGCAGTGACGTTTTCTTTAAAAAAAAAAAATTGGTTGTGGGTTGGTTTAATTTGTAGTAGTTAGTCCAAATTATTTATTTGTTGGTTTTGCTTTTCTTTTGCTGGAAAAGTAATTCAAGAATTTGATGTTTCTTTAGTTAATGTCCTAGTTATGAGTTTGACGTTGGTGTATTAATTCAAAAATGCTCTCAGGCCTAGAGTTAAAATTCATGGCCCTAATTTAATAATTCGTCTTTAATTTAGTGTGAGGATTGAGCGAGACGGGTTGCAATTTTGTTCAAGACCCATCATAATTGAGAAAAGAAAAGAGAGGAAAAACCAATTGTAAGGAAACGAGGTGAGTTGTGGATTAATCCAAGACTTCTTACAAATTTGAAGAGAAGAGCGAAAAGAGAGTAAAAATGGATAAGAAAAATGGTCTCGAGTTTAAGAGAGACAAACAAACGCCTTTAACGCTAGCTAAGCTTTAGGACCAATAAATTTGCTTTCAATTAAGAATGCAGTTATGCATCTTTCTCGATACTCTTAATAATAAATAAAGAAATTCAAGTATGCAATTATGCACCTTGGTGAAGATTGTCTTAAAAAATTAATTCAAATTGAGACATGTAGACAAAGATTAGAAGTTGCAGTGCACTTGAGTGAAGAAAGCAGTCATACCTCTAAGATAGGTGTATGTCAAGACTTAGAATGCAACTATGCATTTAAGTCGAGACCGACAAAAATTTGACATTAAGAATGAGCAAATCGTGGCCCATAACGCATCTATCCAAAATGGTTTAAGTTAAGTACAAGTTGATAAATGCGACCGTGATAAAACAACAGGACTCGAGGGGTGCCTTACACATTCCCCTCGGTCAACAGAATTCCTTACCTGATCTTTTATTTTCGTAGACCAATAATAAAAGAGTCACTTTCCTTTTGATTAGGAATTCAAAAAAGTGACTTGGAACATGATGTCGCCCAAAATATGCCTCCTTAGAAGTATAAAGTGGTCATTGTATCAAATATAGAACCCAACTAGGTTGGGGTCGATCCCACGAGGAATATGGTTAGAATCTAGGTCAATGTTGTTATTTAGACTTTTAGTCATTTATTTTCAATAGGGAGATTTAAAAGAACAAGTAACAATTTTTAGTTTGAAGTAACAAGTAAACAACTATCAATTTATGCTGAAAAAGTCAATGAGAATGATGAACTAGGATTGTGTTCCCCATGACTTCATAACTCCGTAGGTTCTACATACTAGTGATCTATTCTGATGGGTTGCATGCAAAATCTAACAAGTTAGGTTCATCTAAACGTCTCTCGACCTTGGTTAGAAAAATTTCACTCTTCTCCTCTCGGTCTCCGATTGTCGCACTACTAACCCTTGTTCTTGATCTCAGATTAACTATCCCTGTTACGGCTCAAGTTATTAGATGAAGGTTGATAGCTTCAGATCTCTGTAGTTATTTCATTTTCCTAATCTCTACCTCTCTCTAGATCAAGTTTTGAATACAGGCGAGTTCCTAACATTTGCAACCATTAGAAAGCAATCAAAGCAAAGAAAATAACAATACATGCATAAATACCGTTAAAAAGTTACTATGTATTTTAACCTACTTCATTAATTCATCATGGTTCCCACAATCCTAGTTGTGGTATTTAGCTACTCATGGCTTGAAAATCACAATTAGAAATCATAGACAAAATCATAATTATGAACTTACAAATTGAGTAGAATAAATCCGGATTTTTGAACTATCAAAGAAAAATTAATAAAGATGGAGAAGAAAAGAATAAACCAATTTTCTCCGGCCTCCACGACGGCTCCAAGCTTTCTCTAAATAAAAATTTTACAAGTTACCTCTCCAAAGTTTCAATTTTCTGAAAGTTATGAAAGTTACGTAGAAACTATTGTTGTGGAATATTTATAGGTGTAAGAAAAATCCCAAAACAAAATAACTACGTCCAAAATATACTAGGAAATCAAAACCCAGTTCGAATTGAACTGTGCATGGATAACGCCGCTTTAGTGCACCGCCGCAACACTGTCAAAGCTGCTGGTTTCACTTTTTTTTTTACTTTTGTTTGCTGGGACTTCTGATCGCCACGTGTGCAGGTAATAATTTCTCAACTCATCACTTTCTTCAATTGCAATTCTCAATTGCAGCATACATAAATAATAAAATTTTATTATATTTAATCCATTAAGCTGCCTGCTTGATTTCGTTATATAACTTCTCGATTTTAATTTCGGTTTTGCTCTAAATTTCTTCATCTTCACACCAATTTAATCCTACAAATAAAAATATAATATTAAGCAAAATTCATAAAATCAATGATCAGAAAGGACAAATAAAAATACTAAATACGAGGTAAATAGTACTAAACATATGTAATTTTGGCCACACATCAGAACTCCATAAATCAATTCCAAGTGGCGGCTCTGAAAAATAAAATAATCCCTATTCAATATCGTCACTTTATTTGAAAATAACCTTCGACCCAAAAAGGGGTATGACAACTGTGACTCTGAGGTCTTATGTTGAGACTATAAAATCTATCACACGCTATTTAGTGAAATTGGGAAGTAACTTAATTTCATGGAAGTCAAAAATGCAACAAACAGTATCCAAAAGCTTAGCTGAAGCTGAGTTTAGGATCATGGTATCCATTGTTGCTGAATTAAATTGGTTGATTAGATTATTCAAAGAACTCGGTATAGATTGCAGCTACCAGAAACTTTGTTTTGTGATTGCAAGACTGCCATACAAATAGTTGCACATCCAATATTTCATGAATGAACCAAGCACATTGATTATCATTTTGTAAGACAGAAAATTCAAGATGCTATGATACAAACACAACACATTGGTACTAAAGAACTACTGGCAGATTTTCTTACTAAATCTCTATGCAAGCCATAACATGAATATTTGGTAGAAAAGCAGGGGATCAAGTACCTATTTTCATCCATCAGCTTGAGGAGAAGTGTAGAAAGATGTGATGTCACCCAAATTACACCTTGCAATTAAAGTATAAAGTTTTCATTGAATCAAATATAGAACCCAACTATATTGGGGTCGATCCCACAGGAAATATGGCTAGGAGCTAGGTCAATATATTTATTTAAACTATTAATGGATTATTTCTGAAAGAGGGGATTGATAGTAACAAGTATTAAATAGCAAGAGTTTAGTAACTAAGTAACAAGTAGCAAATTTTATGTCATTTTTAATAAATGAGAATGATGGACTTGGATTGTGTATGCCATAATTTCATAACTCTGTAAGTGTATCATACAAGTGATATATCCTGGTGCTTCACATACAAAATGGGTAATTTAGGTTCATCTACATGGATGGTTGCCTATAAAGATGACTATTCTCAATTATCGGGTAGATCTTATGAGCTTTGCAAATTAACTCTTACCTTTGATCCCAGATTAACTATTCTCAGACAAGGTCAAGCTATTAGCCGAGGGTGGATAGCCTTAAATCTAGATTGTTCATCCCTTTCACATTCTCTACCTCTTTGATCAAGCAAGTAAAGACTTAAGGTGAGTTATATGTTGGCCATCCATTAAAAAGCAATCAATATGAAGCGAAGAACAATACATGCATAAACACTATTCAAGAATCACTAAGTACTTAGTCTACTTTGTTAATTCATCATGGTTCCCATAATCCTAGTTGCACGATATAGCTACTCATAAAGGAGAATCACAATTAGAAATTATAGATGAATTCATAATTTTGAACTTAGGAGAATTGAGTATATAAAATCCGAACACTTGAATTGTCAAAAGAACTTCAAAAACCAAGAATCAATATATGAGTGATCTCCCAAAATCCAAGAATAAAACAATATCTTATGTTTCTAAGACTTAAGAGTTTGTAATAATGTGTGACCCTTAAAATGAAACCTAGTAAAGGCATTTATAGACAAAACCAAAGTATATCCTAAATAAAATTGGATCGTAGGTTTGGAAGTTCCTACGGTTGTATAACACGGCCCGTGCTGAGATTGCACGAGTTGTTCATGCCTCTTTTGCTAGTCCTTTGATGTCTATAGCATGACCCATCAGTATGACCCGTCCTTGCATAGTATGACCCATTTTAGGTGTTCATTATTCCAGACCTAGAATTTATCTTTTCAGTATCTCAAACCATGACTCTCAAGACGAGCTCATGGTAAGAACCAATGGGTCTTGGGTTGTGGTCGTTCTAAACACATGAAATTTAACTTTCTCTGCTTCTCACACCATGGAGGCATTTTGCAACCCATGATAAGACACAACGGGTCATACCAAGGCTCGTCTAATCCACTCTACTCCACTTTCATACTTATTTTACAATCTAACTCTTGAAACCTTTTTTCCTGCAAACTCCACAAAAAACACACCATATCCATATAAACGTGCCTCAGAAATAGTTCCATGTTTTAAGCGTCATAAGTACTGTAAAACCATGACATATCAACACCTTCAACTTAATATTTGTATGTCCTTGAGAAAACAAAACACAATGACGCTTAACTAAAAGAAACCTAGGAAACCTATGGTAGTCACAAGAACACTTGGCATACATGATCTTTCCAACTTTTGACTCCTCTTATATAATCAACAAAACAAAACTACTATGTCTGTGAAATGGCATTACATTATCAACAGAAAACCATGCACATATACTAATGGCACTTACCCGAAAAACTAGCAGCTAGCTGCTAGTTGTCCGGGTATAAATATAGGGACATGTAAAAAGACAATCACTCTCACAAAGAATTTCACATCATATGTGTACTATACCATAGTCTTGCCCTTATTTGTTATACCTTGGTTTTTTGAAAGTTGGATTAGGATTACTATAAGACTTTACTTGGCTTGTAATGCAGGCTTAGGGAAGGGAATGATAAATATGGACAAAGTGACTCAACCCTTCTTGGCATTACACTATTTTAGCTCCAATTTTTAAAAATTTTCTTTTATTTTCTTTCCCTTTTTTCTTCTTCATTCTTTATCAAACTCTGGGTTTTGGTTTCATTTTTTTTTTCTTTCTCCTTGTTCACTCTTTTTTTCATTCTGTTTTACTATACACCACACCTGAATCTTTTTTAGTAACCAACTTCTTCTTCATATGCAACCTCTCTTATGAACCCCTACAGTAGCTACCCTTAACTTAGGAAATTTGTCTGAGTTGAGTTACACAATATTCAAAAAGGGACCAAGGCCAAAGTAGGTTAATTATTAAAAAAATTGAGAAGATGAATGGGCTAATCAAAGAAAAGGTGTATTTCAGGCTCAAAATTTAGGATCAAGGGATACTTGATTCATTTGTTAGTTTATTTAGGCTAATAGTAGAATGTTCAAAAATGGCCAAGGATCCTTTCCTACCCACCCATCCTATGACTTTGGTATGACTAACTAGGCAAGTTCTAGATTGCACACATAGAGTAGAACTAGGTAAATACCTTAAACACATATGGCACAAGACTACATTATCAACTACCATTTATTCAATTCATACAGGATTAAGCAAAGGTTATCACATCCATAATTCTAATGACATGCAAAGAGCCACGATAGTCATGATTAGAACAAAACAAGATGCTCAAAAATTTTAGGAGGGGTATCATTAAACCTTTCAAACCCAAAAATAAGATTTCATGTGCCATTTTATTCGACTTCCCTAAGTTCTCCTGTTTCTCTTCTAATTAAACACACAGCACAAACATAAACTAGACACATAATCCTAAGCATGTTAGTTTTACTAGATAGACCACCCAAGGGAAAAGAAACAAGGCAATAAAAACCCTCGGGTGTTGGTACATCTCCACCCTAACTAAAAGAACATGTACTTTCCTCAATGCATAAAATAGGAATTTAAAGCATAGGGTAGGGACATACCTATGGTGCCCAAAGAGCCCTAGGTAGACTGATTACTGGGGGTCACAGATGTAACCCTTTCATGCTCCATAACTACTAGGGTCTTAATTGTATCCCCAACCTCAGATCTCATGGCACCAGCAGTTTTTGACGTTCTTATTGATGTAGTGATTGTGGGGACTATCTCCGTACCCCACCTCTTTCAGAGACAACAACAACATAATTCATTGGGACTGATCATAGCTTACTAGCAGTGGAGATCCTGGCTCCTCTAACCCTCTCAAGTGTCTCAGTCATGTACAGCTCAGAGGTTTTCTTGTTATCCTCTACAGCCCATTTCAAATCATTCTTGGCTTTTTTTCTTCTTTTCTTCTGGGTTGGCTTCTCACTCTTCTTGGTAGTTTTTCTCTTTGTTTATCTGCATGTGCCAAAAACTGTGTCCATAAGTTAGATACCTAAATATTATCAAACACCTCCTCAATCACGGGCATGGTAGGTGGTTGTACTACTTTAAATTGTCTAGAAGACAACTCTATAACTGCTGCCCTAAGTGAAGCCAGCTCATTCGTAATCCTGATCAAATCTGGTAACTAAATATCTAACAGTCTATCAATCATACTTACTTCAAACCCATCAAGTTTGTATTCCCCATACAGCTTCTTTGATTTCATCTTTGACCCACAACTTAACCCCTTCCTATAGCTTATCTATCTTTATTTTAGAAATTTCCAACCATTTGGCCATCTTTTGAAAAAACTCCTGGGGCACCAAGACATAGCCTACAGGTACGAGCTGAAGTGAAATACATGGCACAGATGATGGCTATAAAGAAGTGGCACTGGTGGGTGGCTGATGTATCACCTACTTTAGTAGCTAGAATCTCACCACTAAGATCAATATGAGTATCCCCCTGGACTATTCTCAAACCTAAACATGTTGGCTGACCTCAAACTTTGGACACATGGTTCATATAATCCTTGACCTTACAATGTTGATTGCCTTAGTTTTAATGATCATGCGGTCTAAATCTGTCAAAAGACGCACCTGATCATCCTAACACAACTAAAATATAAGACTCGGGAATAAGATGCTAGAACTTTACATGAGGGCCCGCTCCCTAATCTCTTTAGTGAAAATCCTTGGGATGTTCAACTCATACTTGGACAAATTATAGGCCACTAATCCTGCTTAGTTACCACTCAAGGTGTTGTCATTACTAGTCAATGCTAACCGATGTTGAACCATTGTCTACTATGATTTTTCAATAAAGTTTAAGGAGGCCTTCGTAATCAACACCAATAATCAACCATTTAGCTTCTTCTATGTAATTTTCCAACCACTTGAAGTGAATTTGTTTATCTTCAACACTTAATTGTTTCACCTTTATCAACTCTGCTATTCTATAGTCATACTCTGAGGTAGCTGTCGGAGCCACAAAATTAGGACCATAAAGAAACTTGGAAATGGTCTACTCCGAGATGTGAACTGCTCTCCCCTGAACCATCACAGTATCTAGCCTTGGTTGCTTCCTTACATCCATCTCCTTTCTTAAAGGAGTCATGTTTTCCAGTGTTGCTGAACACTTGGCGTAGAATTCTTGGACAATATTAACAATATAATTTTTAGAAGCTTTTGCCATCTATCCAAGCTCATATTTCTCAAACAACCCCTGAAGCTCCGGGTACTTATACAATGCCCCAGTAAAATTTGGGGTTCCTATTGGATGCTACATTTTTTATTTCCCTTTTGTGTAATGGATAAGCCATCATTATAGAAGGCTCAGGACTCTGGAACATCCCATTAGATTGTGTTTGCTCCTAATAAAGGAGTATCTTCTTCGGAAGCCATGTTGGAGGCTTTTTCACTAGCCTTTTTTGGAAATATCTTATGAATCTTCATCTCTAGATTCTCCTTTTTCATATAATTCCTCATCCCCAGACTCACTCCCATTGTGACTTGATGATTTTCCTTCCCATCATACTGGGGAGACTCAATGAGAGTGGCTACGACCATAATAGCTTTAGATTTGGCCTTAGATTTAGGGATTCGAGGCTCATTGTAACACCCTAAAAATTCAAGCTAAGATCAAAACCCATCTTCATGTACATTTAGAATCCAACTCTATGATTTGGTGGTATGGGAAGTGATTTAGACATGAATTAATGCCACACGTAACTCCTAGCTCATAGTTAAGTTGAAACCTTCCTAATCGATTGATTTTTTGTGTAGAATCTTTCTATATGTCAACTTCAAATGAACATAAATATTAGATTATGAAGAGTTTTGAGGCTCAAGACCCACCAAACGAAAGGTATTTGAGTCTTGTTTCCAATGCATCCAATTGCTTAGTCATTATAGTGAAGCACTATCCAGTAGTGAGATACCACGACCCAAGATATGATTGTGGATTAAAAGGATGATCGTACTTTGCTCTCGTCTAATGAAAAACTACCCCAAAATCCAGAGAATTGACAAGGCCCCTTCAGTACCCACGAACACAACCCACAATCCTGGGTTGAAAGGATGATCGTGGGTTGGTTCATTTGTTGTGAGATGCAGATTTTTCAGCTTTGTTTTTAAAGGGGTATTTCAGTCTTTTCTCATCTTTTAACTTCCTAAACTACGTCATTTTAACTATCCTAAGGCTGAATATTAAACCTAAACTACTCCTAATCCCTCATTCACTTCAAAACATATGTAAACACTCAAAGAAACATAAGAACAAGTGACTACTGCTCCGAAGCAAGAAAATTAGGGTTCTTCATCTTCAAGCTCAAATTCGCCAAACTTTAGTTTAAGAATATTCTGTAATAAGGTATGTTCATATTCAATAATGGATTCCTTTCACCCTTATGCCCAAAACCTAGTTTTAAATTATGATCTTCAGTTATGATTTTTATGAACACATGATCTAGGGTTCACACCTAATTATGCCAAATTCTTGAGTTTCAATTCCCTCACATTATTTTATTATTATGGTTCCAATTAAACGTTATTATGCATGATCTTCATGGATTTAAGTTAGTTATTTTAATACGTGAAAAATTATGCATGTTTTATAGACTTCAATCTCTTTCAGAATGGATTACGTATGATTTGATGGATTTCAGTCTATATTAGTTTGACATGCCATGCTTTCCCATGAAATTTAGTATCTTTGCATACTTGTGATTCATGATCACTTAGTATATTGAATAATTCATGATTTTGGTCTTGTGTTAACAAATTTCACATTCTATTCAGATTATAGAATTGTCATGAGTAGTTGCTTTCTTTAGAGATGGCGGGTTATGAACACCCGATGACTTAGGATATCATGCATTATTAGTTGAATACTCAGTCCTTCACTTTTCATGATTTATAATGATTTCAGATAAAGCATTTACCTTTCATTTTTAGAAAATCAGCATTATTGAGCATTTCAGTATACCATGATTTTCAGATATAGTAATTGCATATAACTAGTTCCATGATTTCAGTCATTCTTAGATACAGTAAATTGAACTAGTTTATGTATTTTACTTAGCTTTTAATATGATTATGAGTATATGTATATGTATATGATTATGAGAGTAGTACTTAGCACTGAGAGGACATGGGTTCATGCAACCCAAGTGCCAAACTATGTAGCACCATAGGTAAAAGGGGTCCTTGCCAGTTAAGAGTGTCTCCTTTGCCTGAATGTCTCATAAGTGAATTCATGCCAGTCATGGTTTTTACCCTTGGAAAGGTATAGAACACCCTCCCAACTTGAGTTATAGGTTGGATTCCATGTTTGCTTATATAGTGTATGTCAGTTATGAGAACCTCCTACAGTTTCAGACTCAGTGTTTGTACATGACCCTCAATTAGTTTTACTTGTTTTTAAACTATGACTTTTTTAGATTATGATTGCATTTTAGTACATGTGTATTTTATACAGGGTCATTGTAATTCAGTTCAGCTATTTGTATTTATTTAGCATCCATTATAGTTTTACAGCATGTTCAGCACTAGTTGTAAATCATATGAAGTATTTATGTTTCTACAGTTTTCCAGTCTCAACAATGTTTTAGCTCATGATTCAGAGATTTCACTATGTCTTACAGCTTTTCAATACAGACATGATTTAAATGCATATTTCAAGAAAAGTTTTATGTCCTCTATTTTAAAGCATATTATAAGTGGTGTTCATGACTAATGCATATCCATATACTCAGTACATTCAAAAGTACAGATCACATACCTCTTCTGCCTATATTTTTCATGTGATGTAGATTCAGGTGCTTACTATCAGGATCATAGTCAAGCAGATCACAGCTTCTAGCCAGCTGATGATGAGTTCTTTTATTCGAGGACTCAAGTTAGTAGTAGTTCTAGTATTAGTCCTAATGGTCTAAAATTAAGACAGCATAATAGCGTGCATATGTGCAATGGACGACTGTTAGGATGAGCCGTGATGAGAAGGTACGACCCATTCCAGGGGTCTTCGTTAGAGGTTCTGAAACTGTAAATCTAGTCTGATCTAGATGACTACCTTCGACAACTCTGATATACTGTGATCTTACGACACTTTCAACACTTAAAACTAAGGAAATTTGCTAGTACAAAGGCATTTTTATGTGGGTATGATGTGTTTATATGGTATTTGCAAGTGAAACAGGTCCAGAGAAGTGAAGTACAAAATTTAAGACTTAAAAGGCATCAGATGAGCTTAACCACAACCGTTGGATCAAACAACGGTTGTACCTTACTATTGTAGGAAGAACTTGAGAAGGTGAAAAATGAAAGAGATCATATGAATGCATCCCACGATTGTACATAGATTCTACAATTATAAGATCAATTGTGGGAAGAAAATCCAGAAATAATACTTGTAGTTATTAAGTATAAAGAGGATCAGATGAGGGGATCCCACGATTGAGGGATGATGCTATGACCTCGTCCTAAAGATCTTAAGAGGAAAGTTCTAAAATAGTGAAATTCTAAGGTGGAAAGCACGAAAAGGGTTTTGTGATCGTCCAATGATACCACGAGCTCATATTGAGCATCGTGCCAGCCAAGATATGAAAGATGCAAAAGTTAAGTATCATCCTATGAGCACTAAAGATAATTGTGGTATTTACCTACAATCGTACTTTTCTTCGTCCGAAGCGCCGACTCGGTAAATCCAATTGTGTTTAGAATAGGTTTTATGTTTTCTATAAATACTCCTACTAGGTCTTTTGTATAAGTTTACATTCTATTACTACTTTCAAGGGATATTATTGTTTTTACAAGTATGAACTTCGATTTTTAGGGTTTTAATTCAAAGAGTGATTTGTGGTTTTCATCTTATTCTTTATAAGTTCATAATTTGATTTCTTCTCATTATTGTTATTGTGTGCTTACAATTATGAGTAGCTAAACCACAATTAGGGTTGTGGGAACCATGATGGATTAACAAAAGAGTGTTCAAAGTTTGACGTGATTCTCAAAGGGTGTTTGTGCATGTATTGTGGTTCTCTTTCGTTTGATTGCTTTCTTATAGTGGCCAACGTTAGAATTTCCCTTATCCTTACTCGCAATTAAAAAAAGGTGTTTCAGATGGGAAAAAGGAATTAATAAGGAGACTTAGAGCTATTAACCTCCAATTAATTAGACTTGAGCTGGTAAATGGGATAGGCTAATATGGGATCAATGATAGAGGTTAGTAATGCAAAACCCATGAGACATTAATTTGTGATTGGGATAGTCGTCTAATAGAGGCGTAAAGTCATTTAGATAAACATAACCTATTGATTTTACATGTCGAGAACCATGAGAGATCACTAGTGCAACGAACCTATGGAGTTATGAAGTTATTGGGGAACATAGTCCTAGTGCTTCTCACATCTTGATTGCACATCCAATGAAATCAACAATTGTTACTATTGAAATTCTGAATTATAAAAACCCTCTTTTTATTGGAGATTATTTACTGATTGCTTAGATAAACACTCCTCGTGGGATCGACACCAACCTAGTTGGGTTATATAGTTGATAAACGATCGCTTTATACTTTTATCGGAGGTGTAATTTGGTTGACATCAAATTTTTTCGTCATTTTGAGGGAATACGGTTACGGAGTTTATTAATTATATTTATTGGGTTGTTGGTTTGTATTTTCTAATTTTACTTTTTTTTGTTATTTCAAGGACACATACCGGTGCATGCCCTACACTTGGAGTCAAGGAAATCCCCTTATTCCACTTGATATGGAACTTGAGAGAACTCTGAAAGCTAGAAGAAAGTTGGTGAATGACGGAGTTCATAACAAGAGAGTTTTAGATGAGGGAGTCCTGAATCAAGCAAGACATCATCATAGGCTTTAGGAAACTGTGGAGCAGACCAATGCTCGATTGGTTATTGGAGAGAATGCTAGACAAAAAGCTGCCAGGCAGGTAGCAAGGGAAAAAAGGGCTAGACAAGCTGAAGTATACCGTATAGCCATACTTGAGGAATGAGAAAGGAAGAGAAGGAATCAGGGCAATAGCCTATACATCATTATCTTCCTCAGTTTGATGATGTAGAAGATGAGTTAGACTTTTTATAGTCGATTGAGACAAGTGTTATTATTCCACCACTATTGCCTCTTTGAACTAAGTTTGACATCACTAGTGTTATGATACAGTTGCTTAACTTAAAGGGGGTGTTCACAGGCCTTGCTACTGCTAATGCAAACCTTCATGTGATGAACTTTGTAGGGATTTACAATTCCTACAATCTACCTAGAGTGAGCCAAGATGCAATTAGACTATGGCTATTCCTTTCTATCTGATAAAGGAGGCTACATTATGGTTAATAGAGCTGCCACATGGATCGATCACTAATTGGAATAAGTTGAGGACCCAATTCTTGTAGAGATTTTTCCCACCTTCCAGAATGTTTCAATTGAAAAATGAGATTTATAACTTCAGGTAGCTATATTTGGAGGTGTTATATAAGACCTGGTTAAGGTTTAAGAAGAGCTGTAGAATGTTCCAAATCACAGAATATCAGGCAATAATTTTCTTGAGATTGTCTACAGAGCCTTGAATTCTAACACCAAGGATGTAGCAGACACTGTCACAGGTGGGGAATTTATAAATTAACATTGGGATCAGGCTTCTGAGATTCTAAATTGAATCATCAAAACCTATCGGGATTGGTGTACTCATGTCACGACCCAAAATCCCATTCGGGCCGGACTGGCACCCGAAGCCGATATGGCCCGAGAGAACCAATCTTTCCTCATGAACCTTCATATGCATATCCTTGTATGCATCTTATTATACCTCATTCGACTATGCAGAAGACATGAATCATGAAAACATATGCTATATACATATATATTTAGGAAACTTGGCCGTTGGGGCCATCAAGTCAAAACGGACATTAATCGTTTACATATTCATCTCTTACATCCATATACCCACATATGTCTACAAAAGCCTCTAACAGATGCATCCACAAGACCAACTTACATTCGGGACAAGTCCCCGCTTTATACAATATATATAACATCAAAATGAATAGAACAAGCCCAACGTCAATGTGAACAATATGTTCTAGAAGGATACGGAAAGAGAAACCTTACATACCTTGTATTCTCAATACAATTCTACAATCTTAAGTGTGCATACAATATTCCCACTCCGTCCTTATGTTTCACTCTACAACACAAGTACATAGCGTAACCAACATTAACCACCAATTACCTTACAATGGCACAATAACAATAAGTCACATGTTTGGCTTTAACATGTCATTTCCCCCTTGACAATACCATTTATGAAATTATTGTACCAATAATCCCATAATATTCCATACATTTACCAATAAATGATAACCAATAGCATGTCACACCAATTTCATACTTTCCACTCTCCATCATCACAACATCACAATTATGCCATCAATTTACTTCAATACACCTCACAACAACAAATCGGCCAAAATCTCATAATTTACACTTATAGAAAAATAACAAGTTTAGGACCATAATAACACCATACATGTTGTTATTTCATCCATACCATGCTCTTTCATCAAACCCACAAGTCATATTTCAAGTTACAATTCCATGGATAACACATCTTTAGCAAAAACACAAAGTGCTATATTCAACACTTCCAAGCATAACCAACATGATCTACATACTCTTCCATGCGTATAATATGTTAAAGTACAATAATAATCACTTACCCAAGCTTGGAAGATGATGATCTTGTCCAAAGATGGATTAGGGTTTGAAGAGTCACAAAGAGGTCTCTTGAAAATTCTAGAAAATAAGAGAATGTGATGTGTGTGTCTAATGAATTAAAAATATGATTTTTCCCCCTTTATATAAGCCTTGTGTCCATGCTTATCTAGTCCCACATGTGTGTTTACTAGTCAATGGAAGAATGGGTCCTTTTGACCCATTTTTTTGGCCCATGTCTTTTTCTCATTTTGGGCCCTTTTTGAGCCCAATTCACTTAACCTAATAAAATCAATAATTCCTCATGTTTAACTCATTTAATACATGTTACGATGATATTCCCACTCACGGTATTTATACTTGTGGCCTCAATCTCAAAAACAAGCAATTTTAGCCACGTATGGCCTATTTTGACCAAAAGGGTAAAATCGTCATTTTGACGCCAAATTCGTTCTCGAGTAATTTTATCATACCAATATAATACTTTACTCATTTCATGTATATTCTCATGGTTGTAGAAGAAACGTGGCAAAAATCGGCTTGGTACGTCCCCGGGCACCCTTGGGACTTAGAAATTTCCAACTTAAAAAAAATGGGAAAAACCACCCTGGCACACCCTGGGGCGTGCCAAATTGCTGCCTCTGGGCTAAAAAATTTGGCCCAGAGCGGCCTGGCGCGCCCCACCTTATTTTTTTTCAAAAATTTTGTTTTTCGACTTTTCTTCGCGGGTTTGGTTAGATACTTCAAGTCCTATTCTTTAACTTACTTCTTACCCTTAATATCCTTTGTTTGGAGGTCCTCTTAGCCTCATTTTGAACCCCACAAATGCTCCATGAAAATCCCAAAACACCTCCTACGCAAGATTAATCACAGGTACAAGGCCAAATGTAACATCCCATACATGTTTACCTTAGTTTTGAGAGAAAAAATAAATAAAAAAAAAAATTTAAGGGTCCGACGCGCCCGGGGGCGTGCCGGGACGCTTCTGGCTGAAATTTTCAGTCCACAGGAAGTGTTGGGGCGCGCCCAAGGGCGTGCCAGGGTGGTTTTGCCCATTTTTCAAAAGTTGGAATTTTTCTTAAGTCCCAAGGGTGCCCGGGGACGTATTGAGCCGATTTTTGCTACGTTTCTTCTACAATCATGAGCATATACATGAAATGAGTAAAGTGTTATATTGGTATGATAAAATTACTCGAGGACGAATTCGGCGTCAAAATGACGATTTTGCCCTTATGGTCAAAATAAGCCATGCGTGGCTAGAATTATTTGTTTTTGGGATCTAGGCTACAAATATGAATCCCGTAAGTGGGAATATCATCGTAACGCGTATGAAATAAATTAAACATGAGAAATTATTTATTTTATTGGGGTAAGTGTTTTGGGCTCACTAAAGCCCAAAAATGAAGAAGAAAAACATGGGCCAAGAATGGGTCAAATGACCCATTCTTCTTTTGACCAAACAATAATTGAGCAAGGACTTCAAGGGTCTATAAAAGGGAGGAAAAATAATATTTTATTACCACAAAATCACATGCTTTCTATTCTTTTTTTTCTAGAATTCTCAAGAAAGTTTCTTTGGGGCTCTCAAACTCTAAGTCATCTTTGGAGCAAGATCATCATCTTCCAAGCTTAGGTGAGTGTTTATTCTTATATCTTAACATATTATATGCATGGGAGAGTATGTATATCATGTTGGTTATGCTTGGAAGTGTTGAACATGGCACCTTGTGTTTTTGTAAAAGATGTGCCATCTATGGAATTTAAACTTGATAAAGGACTTGTGGTTTTGATAAAAGAGTATGGTATGGATAAAATATCAACATGTATAGTGTTATTATGGTCCTAAACTTGTTATTTTTCCATAAGTGTAAATTATGGGATTTTGGCCGATTTGTTGTTGTGAGGTGTATTGAAGGGAATTGATGGAACCATTGTGATGTTGTGGTGATGTAGAAGTGTAAAGTATGAATTTGGTGTGACATGCTAGTGGCTTATGATATTGGTCAATGTTGAGAATATTGTGGGATTATTGGTATGATAGTTTTGTAAATGGTATTGTTGGTGTGATAGTTTCACCCATGGTATAATCAAGAGGGAAATGACATGTTAAAGCCAAACATGTAACTCATTGTTGCTGTATGCATTTGTAAGGTAGTTGGTGATTAATGTAAACTCCATTGTATATTTGTGTTGTAGAGTGAAACATAAGGAAGGAGCGGGACTATTGTATTCGCGTATAGAATTGAGTGTTCATATTGAGACGATAAGGTATGTAAGGTTACTCTGTCCGTATTTTTCCCTGCAGCGCATATTGTTCATGTTGTCATTGTCCTTGTTCCATTCCGAAATGTTAAAAGGTATCTCATTTCAAGTTGTCATATATTATTATTCTCATGTATCACATAATTATGGACATGATTCCAAGTTCCAATAATATTATGCTCCAAAGCTTCCAATAATGTTACAACTTCAAAAGTATCAATCTCATGAACTTAAAAGATTGAAGTAATGCATTTATGTGTTTCCAAAAAGGTTATGATCCCCCAATGTAGCAATCTCAGAAAAGTAAAAGAGAGAAGTAATCCAATGAAGTAATGGAAGAAGTAACTCCCGTATGGTGACTTTATAATGTTTCTCATGGCTACTTTATATTTTCCCTCATGGCTACTTTATATATTCCCTCATGGTTACTTTATATTTTCCCTCGTGGTTACTTTATAATTTTCTTTATGGTTACTTTATAATTACTTGCTAATTACTTCAAAATTACTTTATCATTAATTTATGGTTACTTTATGGTTCTTTGAGTGCGGGTGATAGCTTTGGGGGAAAAAGCCAAACTTGATGCCGAACCTGCTTCCTTGTTTTTCGGGTGGTAGCAGGGGGAAAGCTCAGTGGGGCAAAAGCCAAGCTTGACGTTGAACTTTATTATATTCACTGGATCAAGGGGGAAGCTCAGTGAGGTAAAAGCCAAACTTGATGCCGAACCTGCTTCCTTGTTTTCCGGGTGGTAGCAGGGGGAAAGCTCAGGGGGGTAAAAGCCTAGCTTGATGCCAAACTTGAGACGGATGCATTGCATATTGACGGTTGCATATTGACGGATGCATTGCATATTGAAGTTTGCATATTAACGGTTATACATTATTGACGGTTCTAACTGTTAACGGTAACGGGCATAAAGGCAAATGGAGTAATGAACATAAAGTACCTATTTCCACACATACTGAACGATGATTGATCCACATTGACTATTCTCTTGCAATCGAGTTCATTGAGGTGTTTAAGTTTCATGAAGCTTCTTATAGCCTTGTATACTCAGTACATTCTTCGTACTGACCCCTTTTGGGGAACTTACTTTAGTTGCGGCAGGGACAGGTGTGAGTAGACCTCTACCATAGGCTACGGGTTATCCGCGGATCATTGGTGAGCTCCCAATTAGTTTGGGGCTTTCTGAGTCACATGTGTATATTGTTTTGATTTTGTAATTATTGTATAAAGCGGGGACTTGTCCCGACTACAGGTTGTTGTGTTCATGATCGGTTAGAGGCTTTGTAGACATATGTGGGAAGGTTAATGTAAGAGATGTGTATTCCATTTTGACTTAATGGCCCTAACGGCCAAGTTTCATATATTGTATAAGTTTTTCCATGACTTCCGCATAGTTGCATGATGTGTAATCTGATTCATACCAAAATAGCCTTGCGAATGAACATGAGCAAAGATTGGTTCTCTCGGGCCATATCGGTTTCGGGTGACAGTCCGGCCCGAATGGGATTCGGGTCGTGACACCAAATTTCAATTTTCTCATCACTAACATTACAAATTACATACTCATGGCATCTTGACACCTACATAACCATTGTTCAACGTCGTCACATTGGGTTAGGAAGGTACGGGGTGTTACAACTCATGATGCAGATATGCTCGCAGGAACTTATATGATTAGGGCATCTGTAGAGCAGAGAGAGCTAGATGACTTGGTCTCTCAAAAGGTAGCTCAGTTGAATACCAAGATTACCTTGTTTACTAAGCAGTTTGCAGCGGTGTGAGAAGAAAAGAAGAATGTGGTTGGTTCACAAGGAAAGGCACTGAGACAAGATGACATTGATTCTGAGAAAGAGGCTAAGTATCTAGAAAATCATGTGGTGGGATTCCGAACCAAAGTTTGGGGGTCTAATCAAGATAATTATAACTCTGGATAAGGGAATCACGGTCCAAACTACTATAAGGATAACAACTATAATAGGTCTAGGTATAGAGATAGAAGTTGGGAAAGATATGGTGATTGGAAGATAAAGGATGACTATAAGGATAGAAGTGGACCCTATGTTCCACCCAGGAGGTGCGATACTGATTCAATTAATTTGAGAATGGAATACATGCTTGCGAAAGTGGTGAAAAGGGTAGAGAAGACTAAAGACTACCTTAAGTAGCTTAGAGAAGATATTTTAGGGATGAGTGGAAGGTTGAATCGTATGCTACCGCCATTAAGCAGCTTGAGAAATAGTTTGGTCAGATGTCAGCCACATTGAATCAGTGTCAACAAGTGCACTTCCGATCAACACCATCCAAAATCATAAGAATAATATTTATTTCCTGGCTATTACTGCGAGCAGCAATAAGATGACCGTTGATCCACCTATGCCCATGGTTATTAAGAATAAGGTCGAGCCGGTGGTTGTCGATGATGAGAAAGTGGCAAAATTTAAAAATCTAATTGTTAATGAGAATGTATCTGAAAAGTCTCTAGTTACTAAAAAAGAGGCTAAGGCAAAAAAGGGGAAGAAAAATGAGGTCCCACAAGTATTGACGCCCATTCCACAATCTCCTCCTCTTTTTCCACAAAGAATGAAGAAGAAGGATGAAGAGGGAAAGTATCATAAGTTTATCTCCATGCTGAAAGAATAGTCGGTGAACATCCATATAATTGAGGCTATTGAGAAAATGTCGGGTTATGAAAAGTTTATAAAGGAATTGGTGACAAAAAAAAAGGACTGTGAGTTTTAAGCCCGTTGATAATATGCACCATTGTGGTGCAATCGCTTCCCGATCTCTAGTTGAGAATAAGAAAGATCCTGGAGCTTTCACAATTGTATGTTCTATTGGGTCTTCAAATTTTTCTAAAGCTTTGTATTACTTGGGTGCTAGAATTAATTTGATGTCTTTAGTAGTTTATAGACAGCTGCGGTTGGGGTTGTCCAAACCAACTTCAATGAGACTCCTTATCGCGGACTACACCATGAAGAAACCAATAGGAATTTTATGTGATGTTTTAGTGAGGGTTGCATAATTCATTATTCTAGATGATTTTGTCATCCTTGATTGTGAGGTTGACTTTGAGGTTGCCATTATTTTGGGAAGACCATTTCTTAAACTGGACGTGCGTTGATTGATATGGAGACTTGCAGAAGAAGTTTTGATTGAATGACAAACATGTGACTTTTAATGTATGACAATCCATGAAGCATACAAAGGATATACATGTGATTTCTGTGATTGATACAGTCGATGAGGATGGATTGCTAGCTCCTATTAAGGAGAGACATGTAGTTGAAGCACTTGCAGGAGTTATTATGAATTTTAAGGGTGGCGGCATTAATAGCTATGATGAGATGGTGAGCGCACTTGTTGGTAGTGGTTCATATAATTTAGTACAAAAAAAGCTAGATCTTGATTTAAAGAATAGAGTGACCCCAACGGCTAAGCCTTCTATTGAGGAGCCTCTAGTCTTAGAGCTCAATGCTCTTCTATCCCATCTTTATTACATATTTTTGGGAGCAAATAATACTTTGCCGGTTATTATTATAGCTGATTTGGTAGATTGGCAAGTTGAGGCTCTAGTGTCTATGTTGCAAAAGCTTAAGAGGGCCATTGGATGGTCCATTACTGGTATCATTAGGATTTTGCCTAGAATTTTCACACACAAAATCCAACTTAAGTCGGATTATGTGTCTAGTATTGAGCCTCAATAAATACTTAACCCACATATGCAAGAGGTAGTTAAGAAGTAGATTATCAAATGGTTGGATGTTGGTGTGGTTTACCTTATTGTCCATAGCAAATGGGTGAGCCCGGTCCAATATGTGTTGAAAAATGGTGGAATCACTGTGTTTCCAAATAAGAAGAATGAACTTATTCCTATGAGGCCAGCCAACGGTTGGTGTGTATGCATGGACTATAGGAAGCTAAATGCATGGACTATGAAGTATCACTTTCTGATATCTTTCATGGATCAGATGTTAGACCGTCTTGCTGGTAGAGGATGGTATTGTTTTCATAATAGATACTCGAGTTACAATCAAATTTTGATTGCTCCTAAGGACCAAGAGAAAACCATTTTCACTTGTACATATGGGACTTTTGCATTTAATAGAATGCCTTTCAGTCTGTGCAATTCACCAACGACCTTTCAGTATTGCATGATGTCCATTTTTTTGACATGGCGGAGGACACTATTGAGGTATTTATGGATAACTTCTTGGTTGTTAGTGATTTGTTTGAGGATTGTTTAGCTCATCATGCTAGTGTATTGAGGATATATGATGATTGCAACTTGGTGCTAAACTGGAAGAAGTGCCACTTCATGGTCAAAGAAGGAATAGTTCTTGGTCACAGAATTAGAAGAAGAGATTAGGTTGACAAGGCGAAGATTGAGGTGATTAAAAAATTGCCTCCACCAATTTTTGTAAAAGGTATTCGGAGCTTTTTGGGTCATGCTGGATTTTACGATAGATTCATCAAAGATTTCTCTACAATTGCACACTCTTTGTGCAAGTTGTTGGAGAAGGAGGTGAAGTTTGTGATTGATGATGTGTGTCTGAAGGCGTTTGAATGTCTAAAAGAAATGTTGATTTCAGCCCCTATTATTGTGTCACCTGATTGGTCCATACCATTAGAGGTTATGTGTGATGCTAGTGATGTGGCTCTAGAAGCAGTCCTAGACCAAAGGCGAGAGAAGATTTTACATCTAATCTATTATGTTAGAAAAGCACTTAATCCTGCTAAAAAAAAAAACTATACTGTGACTGAACAAGAGTTGCTTGCTGTTGTCACGCCCCGAATTCCAACGAGGCTTGACTGGCATCCGGAGCCGACATGGCCCGAGAGAACCAATCTTTGCTCATGAAACATTCGTATACGTAACCTCGTATGAATCTTATTATACTTCATCCAACTATGCGGAAGTCATGGACATGGAAACATATGCCATAAATATATATATAAAACTTGGCCGTTGGGGCCATCACGTCAAATTGAATGTACATATATTACATCCATATACCCACATGTCTACAAAAGCCTCTAACAGATGCATTTACTAGACCAACTAAAGTCGGGACAAGTCCCCGCTTTATACAACATTTACAATATCAAAAACAACTGTACAACTTTGACTCGGAAAGTCCCGAACCAACTGAGGCTCACCAAAGATCCGCAATTAAGTGTCAACCTACTGTGGAGGTCTACTAGTGCCTACAACTGCAACATGTAAGGTAAGTCCCCCAAGGGGGTCAGTACGAAGAATGTACTGAGTATGTAAGGCTCATAAGAAATGGCCTCATACATAAGAATGTCAATAGAATAAAATATGAGAGAATAGTCAATGTGGATAAACCATCATTTTATATAATATCTTTTATATTTATTTTTCACTTAAGGGAAATTACCTTCACTCAAGAGACTTGTCTCCACTAGATTCTTCTATATGCAAGAGATTCTTTCTTGTTTCTATGCTCATTACCATTAATAATCACCTACTTGTTTAGTAGGTTGTAAAAGAATAACATTCATCCACATACGTCCACTCTAGTGGTGGGGTAATAATATAACATACATCTACTCTATTGGTAGGTTAACAATATAACGTACATCTACTCTGTTGGTGGGTTAACATACATCCACTCTATTGGTAGGTTAACATACATCCACTCTCATGGTGGGGTAACATACATCCACTCTCATGGTGGGTTAGCATACATCCACTCTCATGGTGGGTTAGCATACATCCACTCTCATGGTGGGTTAGCATATATCCACTCTCATGGTGGGTTAACATACATCCACTCTCATGGTGGGTTAGCATACATCCACTCTCATGGTGGGTTATCATATATTACCTACACATTTCCTCATTTCTTCCTTGGGAGAGATTAATACTCTTATAATACATTATGGATCGTGATACTATCGGAAGCACACATATGCTTTACCTCATTTCTTTACTTTCAAGAGATTGACACCTTTACTAGTGAGGGATCGATATGTTAACTCGCACATTACCCCTTCATTATTCTTATGAGATCTTATATAAGTAAGTATATGATATCGGGCCTCCATCTTTGGTGGTCTATAATGAATAACATAGCATAATCTTGGGATTATTCCATCTTAAACTTATACCCTTTAGAATGTGATCCATTCTCAATGAAACACTTAGCAACCATGCGTGCATTACTTCTTTACAATCTTATACCCTTTACCTAGTTATGAGAGTGACACATCAAAGATTATGACATTAATTGAAGCACACACTTATATACACATTTCACTTCACTCCCTTACTTCATGAGATTGACATCTTTACTTATGAGGACTAATTATATTAACTTGCACATCACCTCTCTTATTACTCTTATGAGACTGGTACTTTTACTTGTGAAAGATTGGTACAACCATAATCATAATATTATTAGACTTTGGCACATAACATGATGGAAAAAAATGCTTATGCAAAATAAATAGACTCTCTTTACATCTTCACTCTTTCTTGAGATAGTTCTCTTAGAATCTACTTCATGACAACTTAGGAACTTCCGTCAATAAATAAGAGATAAGTGGATCATAATTCATCTAAGAGTAGGACACATATGAATAACAATATATATCAATCTTAGTTGGAATACTATAGAACCCCCATGGAATGTAACACTTTTGGAACCTTAGGATACTGATCCATATTAGATAATGAACATGAGTCAACCAATGGACATGAGTCATATGATTCACCATTGACCAATGAGTAAGAAACATATGAGTAACACTAGTCAACTACAGGATACGGAATACCTTAGAGCATTTCAGATTCGAATGAGTACTATGACAATGTGAACGCCATATGCTGCAGAAAGATATAGAAGAGTAACCTTACATACCTTCACTTCCAAGTATGAGTACAGAAGTCTATATATGAACGCAACATTCCAGCTTCTTCCTTACGCCTTACTCTACAATACAAGTACATATCGGAGCTTACATTAGCAACTAGTTACTATACATGCGTACAAGACGACAATGAACTATATGACTGCCGTATAATGTCATGTCACCCCTTACAATACAATCCACTACATTTTCATATCAACAACACCATAACATTACACAATTTGACCAAGAGATCATACGTCAATAGCATTTCACACCACACTTACCCTTTACGCTTTTCTCTTTATCATTCTGTCACAATTACTCCTCCATAACAACATATGAACAACCATACATACTTAACATAGTCCAAAATGCCTCCATACGACCCTTTAAAGTCATTAAAACGACATCACAAGTTGCTAATTATATCCATAAAGGGTATAGGGGCCTTCGGGGGTCAAAGGGGGACAAAAACATGCAAAATGGGGTTCTGGAAGTGACCTGAGAAGCCACCTGCGGCCGCAGATGGCCCTTGGTAGTGTCCAGGGGCCTCTGCTTTGGCACCTGCATCTGCAGGTGCCTCACCTGCGAGGGCGGATGCCCATTTTTGGCCAAATTGGTCTCTTTTGGGTATTTTTATGCAATGAATGGTCCATGATCATAACTAAACTTCTTTTGATATATTTTTTTATCATCTTATATGCCAACAATCAGCCATGGTCTCACAACACACAATAACATCCCCAAAATGACACTTTCCTTTCATTACGTCATCAAATCCATAACCAATTTCACAATACAATTCCAAACATTATACACAAGGATAAAATAATATAAGACCATAATCACATCTCACATGTCAATATTTAATCCATCAAGTTTAATTCCTTCAAGAACACAAGGCTATGTTCAAGTTTACAAGACAAAACCATCCTCCGATTTAGCAAACATGTAATATTACACTCATAGTGAATTCTCAATACACCACCGACATATCCAACATCATATAAGCACCCTCTCATGCACATAATATATTAAACCATCATAGGAAACACTTACCAAGTCTTGCAAGAGGATGATCTTGGCCAAAGGAATGAAGAGTTAGGGTTTGAGTGAGAGAGAAATGTTTGAGAGAATTCTAGAAAAAGGCATGTGTGTTGTTGTTGAATAAAATCTTATTTTCTCTTGCTTTATATGGTATTTAATGGTCATCCTTATCCAATTTAATGCATGTTGTCTTGGTCAAACATAAGAATGGATCTTTTACACATTTGGGCCATGTCTTCATTTGTGATTTTGGGCCTCATTTAAGCCCAATGGCTCATGACTCATTAATGCCCAACAAAATTAATGTATAATTCATCAAATCTCTCATGTTTAACTAATTCCATAAATGTATACGTAGTCGTATAGATTCGGAAACATACGGGGTGTTACAGCTATGGGTTTTGCATTTGAGAAATTCTAATATTATTTACTTGGCACAAAAGTAATTATGGATACAGACCATAGAACTCTTAGGTACCTGATGGCGAACAAGGAAGCTAAGCCAAGGTTGATTCATCAGGTACTTTTGTTGCACGAATTTGACTTTCAGGTCAAGGACTGAAAGGAGATGGAAAATAAAGTGGCTAACCACTTATCACACCTTGAAGAAGAGGTAATCCTGAAACTATAGGATGATCTTAATATTGATGATACTTTCTAGATGAACAGGTATTGGATGCATCGTAAGACTTTATTCCATGGTTTGCAGACTTTGCCAATTATTTGGTAAGTGACGTGGTGCCTGAGAACCTATCATTTTAGAAGCCTAAGAAATTTATGCATGATATGAGGAAGTTTTTCTGGGATGAGCCATACTTGTTCTGGATTTATCCAGGTGAACTGATTCAGAGATGTGTTCCTGAGGTAGACATGATGAGTATTCTATAGGCATGTCACTCTTCACCAGTTAGGGGTCATCATAGTGGTGCACGGACTGCCCATAAAATCTTGCAATGTGGGTACTACTGGCCCACCATTCATAAAGATACACATGACTATGAAAGGGCTTGTGATCAATGCCAAAGATAAGGAAACATCTCACAAAGGTAAAAGCTTTCAATGACCATGATACTAGAGCTTGAGCTATTTGATGTATGGGGCATTGATTTCATGGGCTCCTTTGTGAGCTTATATGGTATGAATTACATTCTGGTTGCGGTTGACTATGCTTTGAAGTGGGTATAAGCAGTTGTGCTTCCAAACAATTAAGGAAAGAGTGTGACTATATTTTTAAGAAAGAATATATTCTCTAAATTGGGACACCAAGGGCAATCATTAGTGATGGAACCTCACATTTTTGTAATCGTCTATTTAGAGACGTGCTTGAAAAATACGGTGTGAAACATAGGATGGAAACACCCTACCATCCTCATTCAAGCGGGCAAGTTAAGGTCTCAAATCGTGAGATCAAGTGCATTTTGGCGAAAACTGTGAATGCCAATAGAACGAATTGGGCTAGAAAGTTGGATGATGCATTATGGGCTTACCAGATAGCATTCAATACTCCTATTGGTGCTTCCCCATATCATCTTGTGTATGTTAAGGCATGCCATTTTCCTATTGAATTTGAGCATAGGGCATTATGGGTACTGAAAAGGTTGAATCTGAGTGGAGTGATGCGGCAAAGTTTAGAATTGAGCAGTTGAATGGGATGGATGAATTCCAACTTATATCTTATGAAAGTTCAGATTTGTACAAATAAAAGAGGAAGGCGTACCATGACCAAAAGATAGAAAGGACAGAGTTCACTACTAGTAATAGGTTGCTATTCTTTGAATCTAAACTTCGCTTGTTTCCAGGAAAGTTGAAGTCAAAATAAAGGGGGCCTTATTAAGTTGTGATAGTGTTTCTCTATGGTGAAATTGAGCTCAAAAATAGCGAGGGCCAAAAGTTGAAAGTAAATGGCCAAATGTTGAAGCACTATCTAGGTAATGTGGAAGAGGTTAAGGTGGTATGAGATGTGGATCTTGATGGAGCCTGAGTAATCAGGATCACCCGAGTTATTCCGCGACATTAAATTAGGTGTTTCATGGGAGGCAACCCATGGGTTAGTTTGCTGAAGTCTGAGTAGACAAACCAACCACATCTTGTCGCGACGTTAAATCAAGTGCTGCTTGGAAGGTAACCCAATGATTTTGTACTTATTTTATTTATAAGGCAACGCGTGCTAAGTTTGCAGGGACAATGCAGAAAAAAAACTTAGAAAACTGGAAAAAAATAGAACCCACGAAAGCAGTGGATGATTGTTAGAAGTTCAAACTATCATGGATTATGTCATATGTATAAAGTCCAGAGAATTTATTTTCAGGAGTTGTTCCTATGATTGAGCATCCACGATCATACCAAGATACTTCGAATCCATCGTCTGACTGAACTCCTGCAAATCAATTTTCAGGTGATGGAACCTACGATTTTAAGGAAAAATAATTGTTAGATACAATGATCGTCCTTAAGGTTCGTTGGTTCCCAGGTATGTTTTCTCATCCCTCTAAGAACGAGGATATACAACTATCATTGTATGGTCCTAAGATCGTACGTTCGAGTCGTCTGTTTGGTTTTAAAACTACCCAACCCGACTCATTTTAATTTCCTCAATCCTTATACCCTACAAAATAGATTGACACCATTCCTATTCAAACTTAAATTTCACATCACAAGCACGATCAAACAAGCAAACTAAGAGCAAAAAAACTTGATTCAAAAGTTAAAGTTTGAAAAGTTGATTGCTCCCAAGTGAATACTCCCTCAAGTTCTTGAACTCCTTCACATTTGAAACAATTTCACTCTCTAAATAGTAAGTGTATTCATAAGGCTTTTCATTTATGAATGATTAAGAGTAAAGAAATGATTAGCAATACATACCTTCTATAGTACAAAAAAATACCACTTGAGTTCAGAGGGAGTTGTGTAACTAAAAAATTGAACAAAATGTGCATTGTGAAGTTGTTTGAATGATGGGCATGGTCAAAGTAAAGTATGATAGCCTTAAGTGTCAAAACAGGGTCAAAATTTTGAGGTTTAAACTAGTTTTAAGTCAGTGCAAACTCCACCACACAATCAACGATCATTGTATCTATGTACGATCATTGATTGGATCATTGTGGGTGCTTGATTTCATGGTTGCAGGAGTTCATCAGACGACTACATCGTATCTTGGTACGATCGTTGGTAGTAGTCATATGATGTGACAACCCCCTAAGAAATTTTTGGAAGGGGCTTCCTACAACTGAAAGGATGATCGTCCTTTCATACCACTATCGTACCATGATTCATCTACATGAAGTACTGTGTACGTACTTCTATTTTAGTCTGAGGCTAATTGTGTAACACCCCATACATTTTTGAACCTATAAGACTGCGTTAGCATTTATGGAATTATTTAAACATGAGAGAATTGGTGAATTATGCATTAAGTTGTTGGGCTTAAGTGAATCATGTGCCATTGGGCCCAAATGAGACCCAAAAATCATAAAAAGACATGGCCCAAAATGGAATTTGACCCATTCCTCCATTGACTAAGTAAACACATTAAATATGTGGCTAAGAATGAGACTTAATGGGACTATAAAGGGACTAAAAATCAGATTTTATTCACAAAGACTCTCATGCCATTTTCTAGAATTGTCCAAATATTTCTCTTCTCCCACAAACCCTAAGGCACCTACTTGTTGGACAAGATCACTCTTTGGTAAGCTTTGGTAAGTATTTATTCTTATGTTTTAGTATATTATATGGTTAATATGGTTTATAAATCATGTTGGTTATGTTGGCAAAGTGTTGGACAGTGTGCTATGTGTGAAACGATTTGTGTTGCTTAATTGGTGAAGGGTTTTGCCTTGTAAACTTGAAAATGGAATTGTGGTCTTGAAGGAAGTGAATTTTATGGATTCAATATTGACATGTGATATTTTAATATAGTCTTAACTTGTTTTATCCTTGTGTATAATGTTTGGAATTGTTATTGTGAAATTGGTCATGAATTTGGTGACGTATTGAAAGGAAAGTGTAGTTTTGGTGTCGTTTATGTGCGTTATGGAACCATGAATGTTTTTTGGCATCCAAGTGACCAAAAATATGTAAATAAAATCTTACTTATGGCCTTGTACCATTTATTACACAAAAGGACCCAAAAAGGACCCATTTTGGCTGATTCGGGCATCCGCCCCAACAGACGAAGGCACCTGCGGGCGCAGATGCCAATGCAGGTGCCACTAGACACTTCCAAGGGTCACATATGGATGCATTTCATCCACCTTCGGGTGCATGTGGCTTCGCAGGTCACCCCAGAATGTCATTTTGTATGGTTTTGTCTCTCTTTGATCCCCGAAGACCCCTATGCCCTTTTTGGATGTAATTATCAACTTATGATATCTTTTTAATGACTTTAAAGGGTTGTATGGAGGCATGTTGTAATATAGTAGTTATTTATTGTTGTTCATAAGTTTTTATGAGGCAATTTGATGGAGTAATTGTGATGGAATGATAATGAGGAGACATAAAGGGTAAACGTGGTGTGAAATGCTATAGATGTATGATGTCTTGGTCAATGTGTGGAATGTTATGGTGTTATTGGTATGATAATGCAGTGGATTGTATTATAAAGGGTGAAATGACGTTATATGGCAGTCATATAACTCATTGTCGTCTTGTACACTTGTACGGTAAATAGTCGTTAACGTAAGCTCCATTATGTACTTGTATTGTAGAGTGAAACGTAAGGAAGGAACTGGACTATTGTGTTCATATATAGGCTTGTGTATTCATACTTGGAAGTGAAGGTATGTAAGGTTATTCTATCTGTATCCTTCTGCAGCACATAGTATTCACATTGACATTTTACTTGTTCCATTCCGAAGTGTTCTAAGGTATCCTAGTCCGGGTATCAATTGTTATTATCACATGTTTCCTACTCATTAATCAATTGTGATTCACATGTCTCATGTTCGTTGACTAATGTTCTGAAGATCCCATATTTCCAATAATGTTATGTTCCCAATAATGTTATGACTATCATTGTATCAATCTCAAAAGTAAAGAATGAAGTAATGCATACGTGGTTAATGATTGAGTATGGGTGGTAGCTTTGGGGGCGAAAGCCTAGCTCAAGCCGATCCTGAGATTATTGGATCAGGGGGTAGTCCTAGAGGTGTAAGCCTAGCTTGGACCGAACCTAACAGAGGGTAGCTCTAGAGGTAAGAACCTAGCTCGAGCTGAACCTGATATATTGGTTTATGGGTGGAAGCTCTAGAGGCATAAGTCTAGCTCGAGCCGAGCCCGATGTATTGATTTATGGGTGGTAGCTCTAGAGGCATAAGACTACCTCGAGCCAATCCCAACATAAAGTTATGTTATGTAAAGACCCACTGATCAGTCGAGGCCCGGGTACATAGTGACACAAGTGATGATGAATAAGCATAGAAGTAAAGAAGCAAAGAAAGTAATGAAAGAAATATACATGGTTCCCAACATACAAAATGGTGACTTATCCCTATTGGTTATTCATTTGTATTTGAGTTCATTGAAGCATTTGTATATCATACAGTTTTATATGGCCTTACATACTCAGTACATTCTTTGTACTGACCTCCCTTGGGGGGGCTTACTTTACTTGTTGCAGGAGCAGATGCCAGTAGACCTCCACAGTAGGTTGCCGGTTGTTTGCAGATTTTTGGTGAGCTCCAGTTGGTTTGGGGTTTTCTGAGTCACAGTTGTACATGTGTTTTGATGTTTTAAATATTGTATAAAGTGGGGACTTGTCCCGACTTTAAGTTGCTCTTGTAGAAGCATCTGTTAGAAGCTTTTGTAGACGTATGTGGGTATATGAAAGTAAGAGATGTATGTCCATTTTTATTTTGACGGCCCTGACGGCCAAGTCTCACATATGTACATATCACATGTTCCATGATTTTCGCTATTAGCATTTTATGTCCTTACGTGATGGTGATATTTCTTATGGCATGCATATGAATGGACTTGAGTAAAGATTGGTTATCTCGGGCCTTGTCAGCTTCGGGTGCCAGTCCACCTCAATGGGATTTGGGGAGTGACGTAAGTGGTATCAGAGCAGGTCATTCTAAGGGTGTCTACAAAGCCGTGTCTGAGTAGAGTCTTACTTATCGATGTGTTGTGCACTACATTTATAAGTGGGAGGCTACGGGACATTTAGGAGTTATTTCTTTTCTTCATTTCTAGATCGTGCAATAGAGCCAATGTGGTAAGTGGAATCATATCTAACCATTGGAATTGATTTTCTTTGATATAGTAAAAATGCCGATGACAAGATGAGGTAGAGGCAAGGGTAAGCAAGTAGATATGTTTGCCAGTGAAAGAATTAGTAAATCACCACCTGACCAAGCTAGCCAAGGTGGAGCAAATACTGAAATTGCGTCGCGGTCTTCTTTTACTTTTCCAGCTCTGGAAAAGCCAATCGGTAGAGAAGTACCCGCAGAACCACCAATGAATGCCACTGACCAGGATCTAAGAAATGCAGTGCATATGTTGACTCAGTTAGTAGCGGCACAAAGTCAAGGACGAGCTGGTCCAACAATAAATGAGGATGATGCGGCTAGAGTGGCGAGTCGCAGAACATAGTATTTTCTTAAATTAGACTCTCCTATATTCACAACATCGAATCCGAAAGCAGATCCGGACTTTGTGGATCAAATCCAGAGGGCTATAGAAGTTATGCACGTGACTGGTGTTGAAACAGTTGAACTTGCAGCTTATAGATTGAAAGGTGGAGCTATATTGTGGTATGAGGACTGGAAAAGATCGAGGGGTATTGATGCACTTCCAGTTGGTTGGGAAGAATTTAAAATGGCATTCCTTGATCATTACCTCCCATATGAGATTTGGGAGGCACGTGCAGATTAGTTTCTAAATCTCCATCAAGGAAATCTGAGCGTTAGAGAATACAGTTTGCAGTTTAATTCCCTGGCTCGATATGCTCCGAATGTAGTAGCTACAATGACAGACAGAGTCCATCGATATGTGGACAGATTAAAGCCATATTTGGTTAGGGACTGCACCATTGCTGCCTTGAACAAGGATATGCACATAGCTAGAATACAGGCCTTCGCACAGAAAATGGAATATCAGAGACAGAGAAGAAGGGTATATGAATCTGACAGAGGACAGTCCAAAAAAGCTAGACCAATGGGACTGTCTATGATGTCCCAAGGAGAATCTAGGCCTCGGATGTTTCCTAGACCGCCTAGACCATCATTCTCTTATTCCACAGCAGGTGCTCACTCTCAATTTCGAGGGTTTAGAGGTGGTCAATCTGGGCAGGATAGTGGAGTTCACGGATCACAGGCAGCAGGATTTCCCCGTCAGCAGTGTCAGCACTGCGGGAGTAATCATTCAGGTACATGCTGGTTGGGGACAAATGCTTGCTTTTGGTGCAGTATGACGGGACACATGATGAAAGAGTGTCCCCAGAGAAGCATGGGTGGTATAGCACGACCGGCGGGATCAGCCATTGCCTCTTCATCATCAGTTCCTTCTTTAGGCTGAGGTATGCAGTCTGTTGGTCATGGTAGAGGTACCAGAGGAGCAGCCAGTACTATTGGGGTCCAGAATCGCACTTATGCTCTAGTGGACCGATAGAATTCGAAGGCTTCTCCTGATGTCATCACAGGTACATTGTCCATATTTTCATATAATGTATATGCATTGATTGACCCGGGTTCTACATTATCATATGTTACTCCATTGATCGCTGAAAAATTTCCAAAGACACCAGAATTATTAATTAAGTCAATTGAAGTATCTACACCGGTTGGTGAATATATTATTGCAAAAAGAGTATATCGTAATTGTGTGGTAACTATGTATGGTCATGATACACTAGCCGATCTCATAGAATTAGACATGGTGGATTTTGATGTGATAATGGGAATGGATTGGTTGGATTCTTGTTATGCCACGGTAGACTGCTGGGCCAAGAAGGTACATTTTCATTTTCCACAAACGAATGTTCTTGAATGGAAGGGTGATGTATGGGCACCAAGAGAAAGATTTATTTTCTATCTGAAAGCCAGGAAAATGATTGCTAAGGGTTACATATGTCACTTAGTACGAGTGAAAGATACTAAAGTGGAACCACTAACTCCTCAGTCGGTTCCAGTGGTTAATGAATTTCTTGATGTCTTTCTAGAGGATCTTACAGGTTTGCCCCCGGAATGGGAAATAGAATTTGGTATTGACGTGATTCCAGGCACTCAGCCTATCTCTATTCCCCTGTATAGAATGGCTCCAGCAGAATTACGTGAATTGAGGGAGCAATTGAAAGATTTACTGGACAAAGGCTTCATCAGGCCTAGTATGTCCTCGTGGGGTGCACCGGTATTATTTGTACGGAAGAAAGATGGCAGATTGAGAATGTGCATTGACTATCGGTAATTGAATAAGGTAACGATCAAGAACAAATATCCCCTCCCTCAAATTAATGATTTGTTTGATCAGTTACAAGGCGCCAAGTGTTTTTCAAAGATTAACTTGAGGTCGGGTTACCATCAAGTCAGAGTTAGAGAAGAAGATGTACCCAAGACAGACTTCTGAACACGGTATGGCCATTATGAATTTTTAGTTATGTCATTTTGACTAACAAATGCCCCAGATGTGTTCATGGATTTGATGAATAGGGTGTTTAAGCCATTTCTAGACGTGTTCATGACGGTATTTATAGATGACATCCTGGTTTATTCAAATTCACAAGAGGACCATGCTAATCATTTACAGCAGATGTTACAAATTCTCCGCGAGCGTAAGTTGTATGAAAAGTTCTCTAAATGTGAATTTTGGTTAAAATCTGTTGCATTCTTGGGTCACATTGTGTCAGATGAAGGAATTCGAGTTGATACACGGAAGATTGAAGCGGTGAAAAAATTGGCCAAGAACTACGACACCTACAGAGATTCATAGTTTTCTTGGATTGGCAGGTTATTATAGAAGATTTGTGGAAGGTTTTTCTTCCATTGCTGCACCTTTAATGAATCTTACACACAAGGCAGTCAAATTTCACTGAAATGATGCATGTGAGAAAAGTTTTCAAGAGCTAAAAGATAAATTGACTTCTACACCGGTGTTAGTACTTCCGAAAGGCACTGAAGGTTACGCAGTATATTGTGATGCTTCCGGAATTGGCCTAGGGTGTGTCTTGATGCAGCACGGTAATGTAATAACATATACCTCACGACAGTTGCGGCCACACGAGAGAAACTCTCCCACACATGATCTCGAATTAGCAGCAGTAGTAATTACTTTAAAGATATGGCGTCATTATTTATATGGAGTTCATGTTGACATTATACTGATCACAAAAGTTTACAGTATATCTTTAAGCAGAAGGAACTCAATTTGAGGCAACGACGGTGGCTTGAGCTATTGAAAGATTATGATATTGATATTTTATATCATCCAGGAAAAGCAAGTGTGGTAGCTGATGCATTGAGCCGCAAGGCAATAGGAGGCACTAGTGTCCAATTGACAGAAAAGCAAAATTTAGTCAAAGATCTACATCAATTAGCCAGCTTGGGGGTTCGTCTTCTCGAATCCTCAGATGAAGGGGTTATTGTACAAAATGTTGTTGAATCTTTATTGATAGATGAAGTGAAAGCGAAGCAGCTTGCGGATCCTATGTTATTGCAGCTAAAGGAATATGTACAACAGAATTTGACAAAGGCATTTGATCTTACACAAGAAGGGGTGTTTCAATGCCAAGGTAGATTATGTGTACCGGATGTAGACGAATTGAGGAAACGAATTATGATCGAGGCGCATCATTCGCGCTATTCTATTAACCCGGGTGCTACTAAAATATACCGTGATTTAAAAGAAGTATATTGGTGGGGAAATATGCAGAAGAACATTGCAGAATTTGTCGGTCAGTGCCCGAATTATCAACAAGTAAAGGTAGAGCATCAGAAACCAGGAGGTTACATGCAATGTATAACTCTTCTAGTCTGGAAATAGGATTTGGGGCGTGACAAATTGTTCTTCCTAAAAGTACTATGGCACCTAAAGTGAATAAAAAGAAGCAAGACGAGGTTGCCCGCAAAGAAATAGTAAAGAAGCGAGCACTCAAAGACCAGCCCTCAGCCTCGAAGACTGAATCATAGGAATCTAGTGGTTTAGAGGTTGAATTCTCCTCAAGCAGTTTTGATGATCAACACGAGCCTTGAACCACTAGGTCAATGTCACACCCCAAATCCCAACGAGGCGTGATTGGCACCCGAAGTCGATATGGCCCGAGAGAACCAATCTTTGCTCATGAACACTCGTACGCATCATCTCGAATGACTAACACACTATTTCATGTAATTAATGAAATATTAAAATGCCATACATATACATATATAACACTTGGCCTTTGGGACCATTACATCGCACTGAACGTACATATTTTACATTCATGTACCCACATATGTCTACCAAATCCTCTAAATACATACATGACCAATTCATAACATCTATGACATCAAAACCAATGTACAACTTTGACTCGGAAAGCCCCGATCCAAGTGGAGCTCACCAAAACTCGGCAATGATCCCCAGTCTACCGTGGAGGTCTACTACTACCTGCACCTGCAACATGTAAGGTAATTCCCCTAGAGGGGTCCGTACGAAGAATGTACTGAGTATGTAAGGCCATAAGAACTACGTCAATACTTAATAACTTTAATGGAAATAATTATAAGAGGAACTCTATATGTGGAGCCATGTACCTTTCTTTCTTTATGATTATCTCCAATGATTCGTACATAATAACAACAACCATAGAATAAATATAAGAGAAATAGCAATGTGAATAAACTTTCTTTCTGTATGTGGGATACCATGTACATTACGTTCTTTATTTTCCTTTCCTTTTCTTTACTTTACTTTTACATTGCTCAGTGCTGTTAGGGCCCTCATCATGTAGGTGATCTTGTCACCCCATGGATTAAATCATGTCATCATGCAGGTGTTCATTGCACCCCATGGATACATCATGCAGGTATTCTTTTTACCCCATGGATAAGATCATGTCATCATGCAGGTGTTCATTTCACCCCATGGATAATGTATAGAGAACCATCATGCAGGTGTTTGCACCCCATGGATAAAGTAACATCATCATCATCATTACTTTGTTCTTACTTCATTTCTTTACTTTTGAGATTGATACTTCAACTTGTGAGAGATTGGTACCTTTGCTTGTGAGAGATTATTACAATGATAGTTACAACTTTATTTGAAGCTTTGGATAAATAATCAATGAGTGAGAATCATGTGAATAAGCATTATTGGAAACATAGCCTTCATGAAAACATAACACTATTGGAACTATTGGACAATGATCAATGAACAAGATACATGAGTATAACCACTATTGAAACCTTGGGACATAACCTCATTGGACTTTTGGAACATTACTAAGGATTAAGAGACATGTATATAACTCCATTGGAGCTTTGGAAACATAACGTGATTGGAACAATGCTATTCAACTAAACAAGCTCTCTCTACCTCATTGCTCTTGTTGGGATAATTCTCTTAGGATCTACAACATATGACGACTTAAGAACTTCCGCCCATAAATAAGAACTAAGTGGGTCATGATTCGTCTAGGAGTAAAACACATATGAATAACAATATATCAACCTTAGTTGGAATACTATAGAACCCCCTTGAAATAGTACACTTTTGGAGCCTTAGGATAATGATCACTAAATACGATACATGTGGATATCAACTATTTACCAACTTGAGATGCAATACCTTAGAACATTTGAAATGTTAGCCAATGACCATGAGTCAACCAACGGGCATGAGTCATATAATTCACCATTGACCAATGAGTAAGGAACATATGAGTAACTCTAGCCAACTATCGGATACGGAATACCTTAAAGTGTTCCGAAATCAAATGAGTGCTATGACATTGTGAACACCATATGTTGCAGAAAGATATAGAAAGTAACCTTACATACCTTTGCGTCTTACTATGCATACACAAGCTTATAGGAAGATACAATAGTCCAGCTTCCTTCCTTACGTTTCACTCTACATCACAAGTACATAACGAAGCTTATATTAGCAACCAACTACCTTTCAAGTGCACAAGATGACCATGAATCACCTAGTTATTTTAGAACGTCATTTCGACTTCTTACAATGTCATTTATCACATCAACATGCCAACACTACCATAACATTCCACTCATTGACCAAGATTTCATTCAACAACATCATTTCTCATCACACTTACCCTTTATGCTTTACTCTTCTCAATTTGCATCACAACAACATATGAACAACCATGCATATGTAATACAGTCCAACATGCCTTCATACGACACTTTAAGTCATTAAAACGACATCACAAGTTGCTAATTATATCCATAGAGGGTATCGGGGCCTTCGGGGATCAACTAGGGACGAAAACACACAAAACCAAAATCTGGAGGTGACCTGCGCTGCCAACTGCGTCCTCAGGTAGAAAGGTACGCACGCAGATGCCCTCTGGCAGCAGCCATAGGCATCTGCGTTTGCATCTGCCCCCGCAGGTGCCTCCGTCTGCGGGGGCGGATGCTCGTTGGGTCCGAAATGGCTTCTTTTTGGGTCTTTTAATGCCATGAATGGTCCATGATCATAACCAAACATATTTGAACATATTTTTAATCATCTAACCCACCAACAATCATCCATGGTCTCACAACACACATAACAATACCAAAACGATACTTTACGGCCGATCCGCCACCAAAACCATAACCAATTTCACAATAACTTTTCAAAACATTATACTCAAGAATAAAACAAGTCAATGCTGTAATATTATCTCACATATCAATATTGAATCCATCAAATTCATTTCCTTCAAGATCACAAGTCCATAGTCAAGTTCACAAGGCAAAACTCATCTTCCGATTTAACAAACACATACACTTCACACATAGTAAACTTCTCAATACTTCACCAACATAACCAACATATTATACACCATCTCTCATGCATAATATATATTAAATCCCAATAATAAACACTTACCAAGGCTTGAAAAAGGGTGATCTTGCCCAAAGAAGATGATAGCTTAAGGTTGTGTGTAGAGAGAATTGTGTTGAATTCTAGAAAATGGCATGTGTCTTTTTGATGAATAAATTCTGATTTGGGGCCTTATATAATTCCTCATGGTCCTCCTTATCCATCCAATTAATCAAGAATTAAGGGTCCTCTTTTGGTCAAAGCAAGAATGGACCTTTTCATTTTTGGGCCATGTTTGTCTTGAAGTTTTTGGGCCTCATTTAAGGGCCCAATTGTCTTAGACTTTTAAATGCCCACAATTCAATACAAAATTATCAATTCTCTCATGTTGTCATAGGTCCATAAACGTACATGTAGTCGTATAGTTTCGGCAATATACGGAGTGTTACACCTCTCACGAGGGTCTAATCCCTTGTACTAGGCCCAATGTCAATTAACTCATCAATACCATTACACAATACATACCTTTGGCTCTCGACACTTAAGTAAACATTGTTCAACATTGTCAAGTAGGGTTTGGTAGGTACGGGGTGTTACATTCTTCCTCCCTTAGGAACATTTGTCCTCGAATGTTAACAATGTCGTCTCATGTGTAACAAATGCCTTTCTATACGTATACTCATATAGATACTTACTTATTCTCTCTCCACTTTTGCACTTCTGAACCTTTCCCTTTCGTTTGGAGCACATATAGGTACCTTGGTCTCATCACTTTGTTTCCAGCTTCTCATCATTGATTTACTAACCTTTGCCCTTGTCGGTCTAGAATAGCCATAGACATCTCTTCCTAGTGGGATTCTCCATCATTAATACATTTGCAATAAAATCAATGGATCTTGGCATATAACTTGTGTTAACTTATAGCTACTATTGTACCACCTTAATCTTCTCTCTATGGCTTAATGAACAAAATCTCGCCCAAGTAAGGCAGTTTCACTCGCTCTAAATCACCTAACTGATTATTTCACCTTCTTGCTATGTAAACCTTTGTAAGACACCATTGTGATACTTGAAGAATAGATATTATTATAAACACATCCAATAAAAGGTAGAGGATCATCCCAACTACCTTTGTAACATATATTGTGTGAGCTGGTACTATAAGTGCAAGTGTCTGGATTCTATGTTCTTCTTGTCCACTTGTTTAAGCATGAAAAACTGTACCCAACGTCACTTGTATATCTGAACTTTCTGTATCTTTGGTTGTTACCTCATTCATTTGCCAATAATCGATACTCATTCTCAATGTGTCGTTTCTCTTCTGTGCAAAAATAAAAACACTGGTGTACCCTACAGGAACATGCTAAGTCTCGCTAGCTAACATGTGTGTATCATGGGCATCGCTTTCCTGTCCTCGGGATAGAAAACAATTTTACCTTTCCGCTCAAGGACGGTCTTTTGTGGAAGAACGAGGAACTATACTTTCTTAGCTGGCAATATTCGTGCCATCATAAGAGACCATCCACTTCTTAGTCATTACAACATTACAAATCTTCCATTTCCAAATCATGGTGCATATTGATCACTCCCTATTAGATAGAATACCATGCATGCTGTGCTTTTACCATAATGCATTTCCCTAGGTCATGTATATATCCGATACATAAAATATTTCCTTAGCTCAACCACCTTTGTTGAATTTTACCATGTGTTTTTTTTTTTCAACTGAATAACACAGGATTTGCATATTGCTCTTCTTTTTCTCAGATACCAATGAAACTTCTGCCACATTTGACACTATAATTCTTTCACCTGACGTTTTATACAAGTAGTGGTGCCATCTGCTATAAGCAATTGTCACAACTGTTAACTCAAAATCATATGTAGGATAAGTTCTATTATGTGGACGCAATTGTCTTAAGGCATATGCTATCACATTATCGTATTACATGTATACACATTCCATACCAACTTGTAAAACATCACAATAGACTGCATACTCTTATGTGCCTTAGGGAGGTACTAATACAGGTGTAGGAATCAATGTATCTTTCATCTCTTGCCAAAAATTTTCTCACATACATCATTCCACCGAAACTTAATTACTTTGTTTTAACTTGGTAAGGGTATTGTAATGGAAGATAAGCTCTCCAATAAACTTTCTGTACTACCCGGCTAAACTCAAGAAACTACGAAGCACTGTAGGCGTTGTAGGTTTTTTGCCAATTCTTCACGGCTGCTACCTTTGGTATATAGTCTATTATTCTTTCATCCGGTACTATGTGACCCAAGAATGCTACGGGGTTTACCCAGCATTTACCCTTAGAGAATTTGTGTCTATACCATACGGTCACGAAGAATCTATGACATCGTGTAAACCACCATAACATCTGGAAACTTTGTTACGGACTTGTCTAAGAATGGTTTTGTTCTACTCATCAAATCCATAATAACTACGGGTGCATTCGCTAGCCCAATTGACGTACTAAGAATTTATAATAACCTTACCGTGTTCGTAATGCTATTATAGGTATATCTTCATCATTCACTTTTCATTTCATCATTCACTCATTCATTCATTTCAATCATTAGCCTCTTTTCAACCAAGTAGTACATATATTCCCTTAGAGTATCATCTTTCTTGCCGTCAGATAGGCAACAAAGGTACCTCTCGATGTTCCGACATTGTCTATGTAACTTCGTAACTCGACACTCTACTGTGGTCTAACATGAAGCCAACGAATTCGTACCCCTTATAACGTCCAACTCTACCATGTCCTACTTAATAAAGCCAACCAATGTATCATGATCATCACATTCACTATACAATTACGATATACACAATAGATTCATGAGTTCTCCAGTTTTCCAGGTGACCTCTCTGACTTGTTGTTGATCTAGACTAGCAACAGGTAGCTCTTCCTAGTGACATCCTCTGTACTTGGTATATTTTAATGGGAGCAACATGAAATAGAACTCTTTTATACACTTTCGGCAAGTTCATATGACATGCTGTATAGGGCAATTTCCCCTTTCTTTCCACATCCCATTACCGTGTTCATAAATAACACTTTTCAAAGTGCTTAATCACCTGTGAGCACAACATCTACTATACCATTATACGACATGTGCTTTTAACTCTAGTAAATGCACCAACAAGTGGAGATAACCTTGACCAGCTTGGTCAGGTGGTGAGTTACTCATTCCTTCTCCAGCAGGCATATCTACCTGCTTACCGTTTCCTCTATTTCTTCTTGTGGTTGGAATTTTACTATACCAAAGAAAAACAAGTACCATGGTCAGAGACAATTGAACTTACAACACTGGCTCTATTGCCCGATCTAGAATGAAGAAAAGAAACAACATCCTAAATGCCCCATAGCCGCCTGCTCATAAATGTGGTGCACAACACATCCATGAACAAGACTCTACTCGGACACGTCTTTGTAGACACCCTTAGAACTACCTGCTCTGATAACACTTTGTCATACCCCGAATCCCAATGAGGCGTGATTGGCACCCGAAGCCGATATGGCCCGAGAGAACCAATCTTTGCTCATGAACACTCGTGCGCGTCATCTCGAATGACTAACACACTGTTTCATGTAATTGATGAAATATTAAAATGCCATGCATATACATATATAACACTTGGCCTTTGGGACCATTACATCACACTGAACGTATATATTTTACATTCATGTACCCACATATGTCTACCAAACCCTCTAAATACATACATGACCAATTCATAACATCTATGACATCAAAACCAATGTACAACTTTGACTCGGAAAGCCCCGATCCAAGTGGAGCTCACCAAAACTAGGCAATGATCCCCAGTCTACCGTGGAGGTCTACTACTACCTGCACCTGCAACATGTAAGGTAATTCCCCAAGAGGGGTCCGTACGAAGAATGTACTGAGTATGTAAGGCCATAAGAACTACGTCAATACTTAATAACTTTAATGGAAATAATTATAAGAGGAACTCTATATGTGGAGCCATGTACCTTTCTTTCTTTATGATTATCTCCAATGATTCGTACATAATAACAACAACCATGGAATCAATATAAGAGAAATAGCAATGTGAATAAACTTTCTTTCTGTATGTGGGATACCATGTACATTACGTTCTTTATTTTCCTTGCCTTTCCTTTACTTTACTTTTACATTGCTCAGTGCTGTTAGGGCCCTCATCATGCAGGTGATCTTGTCACCCCATGGATAAAATCATGTCATCATGCAGGTGTTCATTGCACCCCATGGATACATCATGCAGGTATTCTTTTTACCCCATGGATAAGATCATGTCATCATGCAGGTGTTCATTTCACCCCATGGATAATGTATAGAGAACCATCATGCAGGTGTTTGCACCCCATGGATAAAGTAACATCATCATCATCATTACTTTGTTCTTACTTCATTTCTTTACTTTTGAGATTGATACTTCAACTTGTGAGAGATTGGTACCTTTGCTTGTGAGAGATTATTACAATGACAGTTACAACTTTCTTTGAAGCTTTGGATCAATAATCAATGAGTGAGAATCATGTGAATAAGCATTATTGGAAACATAGCCTTCATGAAAACATAACACTATTGGAACTATTGGACAATGATCAATGAACAAGATACATGAGTATAACCACTATTGAAACCTTGGGACATAACCTCATTGGACTTTTGGAACATTACTAAGGATTAAGAGACATGTATATAACTCCATTGGAACGTTGGAAACATAACATGATTGGAACAATGCTATTCAACTAAACAAGCTCTCTCTACCTCATTGCTCTTGTTGGGATAATTCTCTTAGGATCTACAACATATGACGACTTAAGAACTTCCGCCCATAAATAAGAACTAAGTGGGTCATGATTCGTCTAGGAGTAAAACACATATGAATAACAATATATCAACCTTAGTTGGAATACTATAGAACCCCCTTGAAATAGTACACTTTTGGATCCTTAGGATAATGATCACTAAATACGATACATGTGGATATCAACTATTCACCAACTTGAGATGCAATACCTTAGAACATTTGACATGTTAGCCAATGACCATGAGTCAACCAACGGGCATGAGTCATATAATTCACCATTGACCAATGAGTAAGGAACATATGAGTAACTCTAGCCAACTATCGGATACAAAATACCTTAAAGTGTTTCGAAATCAAATGAGTGCTATGACATTGTGAACACCATATGTTGCAGAAAGATTTAGAAAGTAACCTTACATACCTTTGCGTCTTACTATGCATACACAAGCTTATAGGAAGATACAATAGTCCAGCTTCCTTCCTTACGTTTCACTCTACATCACAAGTACATAACGAAGCTTATATTAGCAACCAACTACCTTTCAAGTGTACAAGATGAACATGAACGTCATTTTACCTACTTACAATGTCATTTATCACATCAACATGCCAACACTACCATAACATTCCACTCATTGACCAAGATTTAATTCAACAATATCATTTCGCATCACACTTACCCTTTATGCTTTACTCTTCTCAATTTGCATCACAACAACATATGAACAATCATCCATATGTAATACAGTCCAACATGCCTTCATACGACACTTTAAAGTCATTAAAACGACATCACAAGTTGCTAATTATATCCATAGAGGGTATCGGGGCCTTCGGGGATCAACTAGGGATGAAAACACACAAAACCAAAATCTGGAGGTGACCTGTGCTGCCACCTGCCCCCGCAGGTGGCAAGGTACGCGTACAGATGCCCTATGGAAGCAGCCAGAGGCATCTGCATTTGCATCTGCGCCCGCAGGTGCCTCCGTCTGCGGGGGCGGATGCTCGTTGGGTCCGAAATGGCTTCTTTTTGGGTCTTTTAATGCCATGAATGGTCCATGATCATAACCAAACATATTTGAACATATTTTTAATCATCTAACCTACCAAAAATCAGCCATGGTCTCACAACACACATGACAATACCAAAACGACACTTTACGGCCGATCCGCCACCAAAACCATAACCAATTTCACAATAACTTTTCCAAACATTATACTCAAGAATAAAACAAGTCAATGCTGTAATAACATCTCACATATCAATATTGAATCCATCAAATTCATTTCCTTCAAGATCACAAGTCCATAGTAAAGTTCACAAGGCAAAACTCATCCTCCGATTTAACAAACACATACACTTCACACATAGTAAACTTCTCAATACTTCACCAACATAACCAACATATTATACACCATCTCACATGCATAATATATATTAAATCCCAATAATAAACACTTACCAAGGCTTGAAAAAGGGTGATCTTGTTCAAAGAAGATGATAGCTTAGGGTTGTGTGTAGAGAGAATTGTGGAGAATTCTAGAAAATGGCATGTGTCTTTTTGATGAATAAATTCTGATTTGGGGCCTTATATAATTCCTCATGGTCCTCCTTATCCATCCAATTAATCAAGAATTAAGGGTCCTCTTTTGGTCAAAGCAAGAATGGACCTTTTTCATTTTTGGGCCATGTTTGTCTTGAAGTTTTTGGGCCTCATTTAAGGGCCCAATTGTCTTAGACTTTTAAATGCCCACAATTCAATACAAAATTATCAATTCTCTCATGTTGTCATAGGTCCATAAATGTACATGTAGTCGTATAGGTTCGGCAATATACGGAGTGTTACACCTCTCACGAGGGTCTAATCCCTTGTACTAGGCCCAATGTCAATTAACTCATCAATACCATTACACAATACATACCTTTGGCTCTCGACACTTAAGTAAACATTGTTCAACATTGTCAAGTAGGGTTTGGTAGGTACGGGGTGTTACAGTCAAAATCTGCTAAGGCCGAGGCCATACTATCCATAGCATTGGTGCCTGTAGAGCCACTCATATTGTACCTTCCTAGTCTGTCTAAGAAGGCTAAGATTCAAACCCGAATGAGGGTGATATTGACACTGCTAGGGATAAGAATGAGATGAGTTCATTTGAGGAGGATGTCTCTATGGATGGTTCCGGTAATGCCAATCTGGAATTTTCCAAACCAGGTGCTTCTACAAATCTACCTCAAAAGGGGGTATACCCGAGGTGATGGAGTGTCCCAAAGTCCAGGTATTACTATATTTATGGTGTTTCCCTAAAAAACAAAGGAAACCTAAATAAAAGTATTCAATAAGAACCCTGCATACTACCCGAGGCACTACAAAGGGTTCTAGAATTAAACTGGGTATTTGAGAAGTATCAGTTGGGGTGTATGATAAAGGTCAAATTCACCCTCATAATGAATGTACATAGTTGTTAGAAATATATTTTATCCAACTTGGAGTCGGGTAAAATCCACGAGGAATAATGTGACTAGCGATAGAGAAAGTATGGAATAAAAGTAACTTGCTCAAATCCAAAATAAAAGATACAAATATTTTGAGTTTTTTAATATAAAAATGTAACACGGAAGTATCAGTTGGGGTGGATGATAATACTTAAATACACCCTCGAAATGAATGTACGCAGTCGTTAGCAATATATTTTACTCAACTTGGAGTTGGGGTCAAATCCACGAGGAACAATGTGACTAGCGATCGAGAAAGTACGGAATAAAAGTAACTTGCTAAAATCCAAATAAAAGATACAAATGTTTTGAGTTTTTTAATATAAAAACATAACACGGATATAACTGATTCAAATATGAACAAGTTGATCAATGGCTTTCACAAACGATAGGAAATAAGGAAAATGATATGGGCAATCGATTTTATCATTGATCCATCATATTCAATTAACTACTCATAATTTAATCATGGATTTAGCAAATTATCCTTGAATTCAACATCACCCACTAATGTCTTTCAACCATTGAGGGTTTAGTCCTCACTTGTTCTTTCAAACCAAGCTAAGAAGCACGAATCACAAAACCAACTTTTGGTTACGCTAGGATTTTTCTATTTCTAGCTCAAATCCATAACATGGGTCATATGTCCTAAGTTGAACTACATCAATATTTCCCAACCTCAATTGACTCTTTCAAGCTTAATCAAAGTAAATGGGTGAGTCCTCAGGTTAGCTACTCCCTTCGGAAATCAATTGAAAAATAAGACTAATTTAGACAAGCAAAACCCACTTATAAATCTAGAGTAATCAACTAATACGAAAGCATGAGATAAAATCAAAACCCAAATTCAATATATAAACATTGTATTATGTCTAACTACAATATCCAAGTATGAATTTAACTACACCCAAAATAAGTAACTATGAAGCAAGGAAATAAAGAAGGGATTGAGAATTGAACAATACAAAGCTTCTAATCTTCAATTCCAAGGGTAATGGGTCAACAACCCTAGCCACCAAAGTTGAGAAACATGCCAAAGATGTTCTTGGAATGACTGGGCATTGATTTTATGTGTTTTGGGATCCAAGAATATGAAATTCCAGACTTGCCCCTAAAATCTGCTTGATGACTGCTAAAGCGGTCCAAATGACCGCTTAAGCGTCAGTATTGACCTTGACCCAACCACTAAAGCGGTTAGTATGGCCGCTTAACCGGCTATTAACTATTGTTGATTGGTCATTTTAGCGACGCTCAAGCCGCTTTAGCGAATGTTGACCAGACTGGTTAACTTCTCTTAAGCGATCCTCAGGCTGCTTTAGCAGTACCTAAGGGCAATTTTTCCTCGCCTGTTCCAACTACTTCTCTTCAGCTCTTTTTCATCTTATTTCCACTTCTTTCCATCAAAACTCCTTGTAAACCAAAAATACCTAAAACAAGCACCATTCAAAGGATAATTAGCCTCATATTGTAGATAAACGACATAAAATCATAAGAAAAGAGATATAAATAAGTGGAAAAATCGCCACTTCTCAACATCCCCAACTTAAAAACTTTGCTTGTCCTCAAGCAACACAAAATCAAAACTCAATGAGGCTATCAATTTAAGTTCAAAAACCAACATCAACACTTCCACTTCACATTTATCAATTAGGCACCATTACTATGACTTTGGTTGGTCCTAACAATTAGTTAACAAGCACGTGAGTCTTACCTAAGAAACTCCCTCAAAATCAAACTCACTTTCAAGATAAAATGAAATTTCAAGAATGATCAAGTAATAACAACTAATTCTCAAGAAGTACCTCAAAATCACTAGTTTACCAAACATGCTCTCTTGACTCATTTTCAGAATTTGTCAACTTCACCAATCTATCCTAGTTCACATGCACTCACAAGAAAGAAAGTCCCAAAACTCACAATATTTGCATTACTTATACAAGGGAATGCACAACACTCACACTTAAAAACGAATTTCCAATGCAAACAAATATCATACCATAGGCTTGCCCTTATTTTCAATCACTACTAGCTCAAAAGCATGGGTAAGAGATCCCAAAGGACTATTCCTTGCTTGTAATGTAGGCTTGGGAAAGGGTAGGATAAGCATTTAGGATAAAAGTGACTACACCCTCCTTGAACTCTACTAAACACAATACAATCCAAACTTTGATCATTTGCCTTTTCATTTTCATAAAACACAAGTGCCTTTCCTTTTTAATTCTAGTTCAGCCACTTATTGACAACTTTCTCTTTTTCTTTTCTTTTCTCTTTTTCTTTCTTTTATTTTCCTCTCTTTTTATTCAATCATTGATTTGCTCTTAAGGCACTCACTTACAAAACCACGACACATGATCACCTCTTCTAAGTTCCACCACACCCCTAACTTAGGCTTTTAACCTCAAGTTGGTAATTTCAAGTTCAATGAGGGTAGGGTTCAAGAAAGAGAAAATTTCCAAAAGGTTCAAGGCTTGTAATGTGGTTGCCAAAGAAAGGGGTTAACAAAAATCACAAAGAAGGCCTAAGATCATTTCACCAACAAAACACAATCAAGACTAGCATTGAAAGACCGATCGGACAAGTTCTAGATGACATAAGTGATCAAAAGAATTTTACAACAAAAACTCACCCCACATTGCATGCAAACAATTCTAGATAGATCGATTTCACTCCCTAAATAATAATAAAAGAGTCTTTTTCCATATTATCACCACCTAATGAGTACGGAGTCACAAAAAGAGTTAAAGTGTTGTCAAAAAAATTATTCACTTCTATGTACTTGTTTTCACAAATTTTTCAGAGGGGTATGCTCATTTCAACATTTCACAATGCACGACTTATTTTGTTAGCATCAAACAAGCCACAATCCTACATTTTGACCCCCAACAAGAGCAATAATGCTATGGCTACTCAGACTTTACCATAGCAATTGGTTACTCAGACCTCACCATAACAACGACAATCATTACCCCAATTCACAATGCTACAAGTACTCAGACTCCCCCTGCACAAATGACACCAACACCTAAAAAGAATGATTTTCCCTCAAGAATGCCATCACTCAATCTATTAAAAACTATCAAAATAAAAACTACAAGATAACAAGCTAAAGAAATTAACCTAAAAGTGAAAACAAGAAAAATGACCAATAAACGAAATCACACTTAAGCCCAAGCCCAACAAGGGAGCACAACATCCATAACCAAATAGATAAAGCCAGAAAAGGGAACAGAAAAATCCATATAAGAAAGAAAAGGACGACAAGCGCACAATAATGTCAAGTCTAGTGAGGGCACAAAATAATAGTCCAGCCTGACAAGGGCACAAATGTATCAAAATAAAACAAGTATCAAGATAAAACAAAATATGAATCAAAGCCCTACAAAGGCATAAGTATCAATATCAACACAAGCCACCCCCAACTAAAAGATGTTTCATTGTCCCCAATACAAGCAAAATAGAGTAGAGGAGGAGGTAGTGGGCTTCCTAAAACTGCATCAAGCACTCCCGTCACTCTCGATACCATCATCATCATCATTCATATCCTCAGCATCATTATCAGACCACTGTACTATCATATCATTATCCTTGTCCTCCCTCGATGAAGGAAGTGGATCCTTAGATTTGAGGACCTTCCACAACCCATTCACACCCTTCCACATTCAGGTGAAGATTTGTCTTTTATCTTCTCTTTCTTCTTTATCTTGTTATGGGACTCACTCAACTGTTTATGTGATTTAGCTAAATTGATGTAGGCCTTCTCCAATCTCAAGAGATGGTCCCTCTGACTCTTTTGGTCGTCTAAAAAATTTTCAAAATCTTTCTTTGGGACAAAGCTAGTAGGCCCCTTATATGTCTTACCTAGCCCTATAGAGATTCTAGACACTAAGTGTGGGACTATCCTCAACTTATTAGTCAATATCTCAAATAGTCCTACGATCGATGCCCTGGAAAATTTAGTCTCAACCTGAATCAACTTTTGTCACGCCTCGAATTCCAACGGGGTGGACTGGCACCCGAAGCCGGTAAGGCCTGAGAGAACCAATCTTCATTCATGTACATTTGTATGCATGTCACTCAAGGAACGTCATTATCACGTATAGATACAAGATGCTAATGGCGTAAGTCATGAAAAACATATGATAGATACATATATGAAACTTGGCCGACAGGGCAACCATGTCAAAACATACATCCCTTACATTCCTTCGTTTGTCCCACAATATCTACAAAGCCTCTACAGATACATAGACATAAACAACCTACAGTCGGGACACATCCCCGCTTTATACATTACCAAAACAAATGTACATAATGACTCGGAAATCCCCGAACCAACTAGAGCTCACCAATGATCTGCAAATGACCCGCTACCTACTGTGGAGGTGTACTAGCACCTGTGCCTACAACAAGTAAGGTAAGTCCCCCAAGGGACGTCAGTACGAATGAATTTACTGAGTATGTAAGTCTATGAGCAACTGCATGAAATATAAGAACTTCAATGGAATCAAATACAAGTGAATAAACATTATGGATAAACTGTTGTTCTGTGTATGTGGAACCATGTACCTTACACTCATTACTTTCTTTGCTTTTACGATCATTATCATTATCATTCATAATTCATATCATATCATGCCCCGGCCCCAACTTATCAGTGGGTCATAACATAATCATATCATAACATAACATTAGGATCAGCTCGAGCTAGGCTTATGTGCCCCTTTGATGCTGTCCCTTGATCCAATAATCTCGGGATCGATTCTAGCTAGACTTATGTGCCCCTTTGAGCCGTCCCGATTCTCAAACAATAAACCATATATGCATTACTTTATTCCTTTACTTTTGTTAGATTGATACATTGGTGGTTTGGAGCTTTGAAATATTAGTCAATGAATAAGAGACATGTAAATCACAATTGGTCAATGAATAAGAAACATGTGAATAAAAATATATGACAACCTAAAATGAGATACTCTTGAACATTTCAGAATGGAACAAGTACAATGACGATGTGAACAATATGTGCTGCAGAAGGATATGAAAAGAGTAACCTTACATACCTTATCTTCAAACTATGAATACACAACCCTATATGTGAATACAACAATCCAGCTCCTTCCTTACATTTTACTCGACAACACAAGTACATCACGGAGCTCACGTTAACAACTAACTTCATTACAAGTGCATAAGATGACAATGAATTACGTGACTGCCATATAACGTCATTTCACCCTTCACAATACAACTCGCTGCATTACCATACCAACAACACCACAACATACTACACATTAACCAAGACATCATATAGCAATAGCATTTCACACCAAAATTATACTTTACACTTCCTCATTAACACTACGTCACATTTACTCCATCAAGTCATCTCCATAGCTTTCACAATAACACATTAACAATAATACTTAATTGATACCATTCAAAATACCTCCATGCTACTCCTTTAAAGTCATTCAAAAGGTACCATAAGTTGATAATTGTATCCAAGAAGGGTATAGGGGCTTTGGGGGGTCAAAGAGATGTAAAAACAATTGAAACGGAGTTCTGTGCTGACCTGCGAAGCCACCTGCACCTGCAGGTGGGTGAGGTGCGTCAGTAGGTGACCATTGTCCTGGTATAGGGCCAACTGTGTTGGCATCTGCGCCCGCAGGTGCCCCATCCGCGAAGGCGGATGCTCGTTTCAGCCTCCAAGGGGCATTTTTGGGTCCTTTTTTGCAATGAATGGTCCATAGTCATAATTAATATTCTCTTTTCATATTTAATTTATCTTGGATTCCAAAGAACATCCATGGTTTCACAACGCACTTAAACATCACCAAACTACATCCTCCTTTCAATTCACCACCAATTCCATGCATAATTTTGGTAACAACAATTCCAAATGTCAAACACAAAGAGAAATCAAGTTAAGGACATAACCACATCTTACATGTTGATATTTAATCCATCAAGTTGACTTCCTTCAAGAACGCAAGTCCACTTTCAAGTTTATAAGGCAAAACCCTTTACCGACTAAGCATACATAGACTGTGTCACACATAGTGGACTGTCCAACACTTTCCCAACATAACCAACATCATTTATACACCTTCTTATGCATATAATATATGAAACCATAAGATTAAACACTTACCAAAGCTTGCAATGAGGTGATCTTGTCCAAAGGGAATAGTTGCTTAGGGTTTGGATGAAGAAAAATATCTTTGGAAATGTCTAGAAATGGCATGTGTGTTTTGTGGATTAAAATCTAATTTTTGTGACTTTATATAGGCCCTCAAGTCATCCTTAGACAATCATTAAATGTGTTTTACTTGGTCAACATGAAGAATGGGTCATTTTCCATCTTTGGTGTAACACCCCGTACCTTCCTAACCCTATGTGATGATGTTGAACAATGGTTACTTAAGTGTCGAGATGCCATGAGTATGTAATTTGTAATGTTAGTGATGGATGGGAAAAATTGAAATTTGGCTTCGTACATGAGATTAGCCCTTCATAAGAGGTGTTTTGTGATTTTCATAGAACATTTGTGGGGTTCAAAATGAGGCTAAGAGGACCTCTAAACAAAGGATATTAAGGGTAAGAAGTAAGTTAAAGAATAGGATTTGAAGTATCTAACCAAACCCGCGAAGAAAAGTCGAAAAATGAAATTTTCAAAAAGTTTAAGTCTGGGGCGTGCCAGAGAGCGTGCCAAGCCGCTCTGGTCTAAAATTTTTATTCCAGAGGCAACAATCTGGCGCGCCCAAGGGCGTGCCACGCTGGTTTTTCCACTTTTTCAAAGTTAGAATTTTTCTTAAGTCCCAAGGGTGCCCGGGGACATATTGAGCCAATTTTTTCCACGTTTCTTATACAACCATGAGAATATACATGAAATGAGTGGATTATTATATTGGGATGATAAAATTACTCGAGAACGAATTTGGCATCAAAATGACGATTTTACCCTTTTGGTCAAAATAGGCCATACGTGGCTAGAATGGCTTGTTTTTGGAATTGAGGCCACGAATATGAATTGCATGAGCAGGAATATTGTCGTAACACGTATGAAATGAATTAAATATGAGAAATTATTGATTTTATTGGGTTAAGCTAATTGGGCCCAATAAGAGGCCCAAAATGAGAAGAAAACATAGGCCAAAATGGGTCAAAAGACCCATTCTTACCTTGACCTTCTAGAATACCACATTTAATGGCTAAGGATGGACTTAAGGCTTATAAAAGGTACCAATAAATCATATTTTATTCATTGGAAACCCTCATGCTTTCTAGATATTTTTCATCTATTTTTTTTCTCTCAAACCCTAAGAGCTCAAAGACAAATTTTGGAGCAAGATCATCATCTTCCAAGCTTGGTTAAGTGATTATTATTGTACTTTAACATATTATAAACATGATATATTATGTATATCATGTTGGGTATGGTTGGAAGTGTTGGACATGGCACTTTTGGTTTTGTGAAAAAGATGTGTTATTCATGGGATTGTAACTTGAATTATGATTTGTGGTTTTGATGAAAGAGCATGGTATGTATGAAATAACAACATTTATGGTGTTATTATGGTCCTAAAATTTTTATTTTTCTATAAGAATATAGTATGGGATTTTGGCCGATTTGTTGTTGTGAGGTGTATTGAAGTAATTTGATGGAATAATTATGATGTGGTGGTGATGGAGAAGTGCAAAGTATGAACTTGGTGTGACATGCTATTGGTTATCATGTATTGGTCAATGTTGGGAATATTTGGTATGATGATTTCATAAATGGTATTGTCAAGGGAGAAATGACATGTTAAGGCTAAACATGTGACTTATTGTTATTGTATGCCATTGTAAGGTAATTGGTGGTTAATGTTGGTTTCGTTATGAACTTGTCTTGTAGAGTGAAACACAAGGACGGAGCGGGACTATTGTATGAACACTTAAGATTGTAGAATCGTATTGAGAATACAAGGTATGTAAGGTTACTCTGTCCGTATCTTTTCACTTGTCCTATTCCGAAATGTGCTAAGGTATCCTATATCCGGTTATCAATGGTCATTATCACATAGTTCCTACTCATTGATCAATTGTGAATCACATGTCTCATATTCATGGTTAATGTTCCAAAAGTCTAATAAGGGTATGTTCAAATGTTCCAATAGTGATTATACTCATGCCTCTTGTTCATTGATTATGGTTCAATGGTTCCAATAGTGTTGTGTTTCCAAGGATGTTATATTTCCAATTTATTCACATGTCTCTCACTCATTGGTTAATGATCCAAAGCTTCATGTAATATGTCATAATGTTGTAATTCCTAAAAGAACTAATCTCATAAGAGCAATAAGAGAAGTGATGTGCAAGTCCATATATCTATTTTCCGCATAAGTGAAGCTGTCAATCTCCAAAGGTAAAGGAGTGAAGGAATATATAAGTGTGTGCTTCAATTAGTGTTATGACCCACCATGAGAGTGTATGTATGATAACCCACCATGAGAGTGGGTGTACATCAACCCACCATGAGAGTGGATGTATGTTGACCCACCATGAGAGTGGATATATGATAACCCACCATGAGAGTGGATGTATGTTGACCCACCATGAGAGTGGATGTATGATAACCCACCATGAGAGTAGATGTATGTTGACCCACCATGAGAGTGGATGTACGTTAACCCACCATAGAGTGGATGTATGCTAACCCACCATGAGAGTGGATGTACGTTAATAGAATGGATGTACATTAATAGAGTGGATGTACGTTATATTATTAAATCACCGATAGAATAGATGTATGTGGATGAATGTTATTCTTTTACAACCTACTAACCAAGTAGATGAATAATAGTGGTAATGAACATAGAAGCAAGAAATAATCTCGTGCTTATAGAAGAATCTACTGGAGGCAAGTCTCTTGAGTGGAGGTAATTGCCCTTGAAGGAGAGTAGATATAAAAGATATTATATAAATTGATGGTTTATCCTCCTAGACTATTCTATCATATTTCATTCTATTGATATTCTCATGTATGATGCTATTTCTTATGAGCCTTACATACTCAGTACATTCTTCGTACTGACCCCCTCGGGGGAATTACCTTACATGTTGCAGGTGCAGGCACTAGTAGACCTCCATTGTAGGTTGACATTGCGGATCTTTGGTGAGCCCCAGTTGCTTCGGGACTTTCTGAGTCATAGGTGTACAGTTGTGTTGATGTTGTAAATGTTGTATAAAGCGGGGGACTTGTCCCTACTTTAAGTTGGTCTTGGAAATGCATCTATTAGAGGCTTTTGTAGACATGTGTGGGTTATGAATGTACGAGATAAATGTTCGCTTGACTTGATGGCCCCAACGGCCAAGTTTCATATATATATATATATATATATATAGCATATGTTCCATGTTCATGTTTTCCGCATAGTTGCATAAGGTTTAACAATATTCATACTAGGATATGCATACGAAGGTTCATGAGCAAAGATTGGTTCTCTCGGGCCATATCAGCTTCGGGTGCCAGTCCGGCCCGAATGGGATTTTGGGTCGTGACATTTGGGCCATGTCTTTTACATCATTTTGGGCCTCAATTGAGCGCAATGGAAAAAGATTAATTTAGCCCAACAAATTTAATGTGTAATAACCCAACAATCTCATGTTTAAATAATTCCATGAATGTTACGGTAATCAACTAGGTTCGAAAATGTACGGGGTGTTACATCCTTGCCCCCTCAGAAACATTCGTCCTCGAATGTTAGTAACATTATCCCATTTAAACAAAGTTAGGTCTAAGTTTATCCTTCATGTTATCATATACACATCATGCTTGTAAAGACTTACTTGTTATTGCTCCAATTCCGCACCTTGAACTTTTTCTTCAGTTTGAAACAAATACGGGTACTTCGACTTTATCATTTATTTGGTTCCCCATGTGATTTATCCTACTTGTTGATTTCTCCAAAGTACTTTCACGGAAGCTACTTCTTTATTCCTTAACCTTTTCACTTGTCGATCCAGAATGGAAATAGGTGTCTTTTTCACAGGTGAGATCCTTCGTAACTTGTACCTCTTCAATGGGAGCCATACGAGATGGATTTCTTATGTACTTTCGAAGCATTGAAATATGAAACACTGGATGAACTATGGATAGTTCTCGGGGTATTTCAAATTCATACGCGACTTGACCAAATCTTTGAAAAATCTTATATGGAACGCTATATAGAGCTAACTTTCCTTTCTTTCCAAATCTCATTGCCCCTTTCATTGGTGATACTTTCAAAAATACCCAATCACCTATGGAAAATTCTAATTCCCTTTTTCTAATATCGGCATGTGACTTGTGTCGACTTTGGGCCATTTATAGCCACTGTTGTATCACCTTAACTTTCTCTATAGCTGGATGAACAAGATCTGGCCCGAGTAAAGCAGTTTCACCCTCTTCAAATCATCCAATTGGTGATCTACACTTCCTTCCATATAAAGCTTCGTAAGGTGTTATCTTGATACTTGAACAATAACTATTATTGTAGGTAAATTCAACAAGAGGTAAATGATCATCCCAACTACCTTTAAAGTCCTATGTGCAAGATCGTAGCATATCTTCAAGTGTTTGGATAGTACATTCTGCCTGTCCATCAGTTTGGGGATGAAAAGTTTTACTTAAATTCACTTGGGTTCCCAAACTCTCCTGAAAAGACTTTTCAAAAATGTGAAGTAAATTGAGCACCCCAGTCTGCTCTAATAGAAATTGGAATTCCGTGTAGTTGCACTATTTCCTTAACATACAACCGTGCATAATCTTCAGCTGTATAAGTAGTTTTGATAGGTAGGAAATGCACTGACTTGGTAAGCCTGTCAACTATTATCCATATGGAATCAAATTTCCACAATATACGAGGCAAACCTGTGATGAAATCCATGTTAATCAAGTCCCACTTCCAGACTGGAAGATTTATACATTGCATATAACCTCTAGGCTTCTAATGCTCTACTTTTACTTGTTGACAATTTGGACATTTAGCTACAAATTCTGCAATGTTCTTTTCATGTAGCCTTACCAATACATCTCTTCCCAATCATGGTATATTTTGGTAGCTCGCGGATGAATAGAATACCGTGAATGATGTGCCTCTTTCATAATTTGTCTCCTTAGCTCATCTACATCTGGTACACACAATCTACCTTGGTACTGAAGCACTCCTTCTTGCATAAGATAAAATGCCTTTGTCAACTTTTGTTTTACATTCTCCCTTAGCTGCAATAACATAGAATCCGCATACTGTTTTTCCTTCACTTCAGCTACTAATGAAGACTCTGTCACATTTTGCGCAATAACCCCTTTGTCTAGAGATTCAAGAAGATGAACCTCTAATATGGCTAACTGATGTAAATCCTTGACTATACCTTGCTTTTCCATCAACTGGCCACTAGTGATTCATATTGCTTTGCGGCTTAATGCATCGGCTACCACATTTGTTTTTCCCGGATGTTATAAGATATCACTATCATAATCTTTTAGTAATTCCAGCCACCTTCGTTGTTTCTATTTTAGGTCCTTCTACTTAAAAATATATCGCAAACTCTTATGATTGGTATAGAGGTCAACATGAACCCCATACATTTAGTGACTCCATATCCTTAAAGCAAATGCCACAGCTGCTAGCTCAAGATCATGTGTTGGATAATTTGTCTCATGTGGACGCAATTGTCTTGAGGCATAAGCTATCACATTGTCGTGGTGCATCAATACACATCCTGAGCCAACTCCTGAGGCATCACAATATACTGTATACCCTTCTGTTCCTTCGGGAAGTACTAATACGGGTGTGGAAGTTAATTTATCTTTCAACTCTTGGAAACTTTTCTTACATGCATCATTCCATTAAAACTTGATTGCCTTGTGTGTTAGCTTTGTTAAGGGTGCTGCAATGGAAGAAAACCCTTCAACAAATCTTCTATAATAACCTGCCAATCCCAAGAAAACTACAAATTTTTGTAGGCGTCGTAGGCCTTGGCCAATTTTGCACCACTTCAATCTTTTGTGTTTTCCTTCATCTAATACCATGTAACCCAAAAATGCTACGAATTTTAACCAAAATTCACACTTAGAGAACTTCGCATATAACTTATGATCACGAAGAATCTGTAACACTTGCCGTAAGTGATTAGCATGGCCCTCTTGTGATCTTGAGTAAACCAGAATATCACCTCTAAACACGGTCACGAACCCATCTAAAAATGGCTTAAACACCCTATTCATCAAATCCATAAAAACTTCAGGTGCATTTGTTAGCCCAAATGACATAACTAAAAACTCATAATGACCATACCGTGTTTGAAAAGCTGTCTTGGGTATATCTCTTTCTCTAACCCTGACTTGATGGTAACCCGATCCCAAGTCAATCTTTGAAAAACATTTGGCACCTTGTAATTGCTCAAATAAATCATCAATTCTGGGGAGGGAATATTTATCCTTGATTTTCACCTTATTCAGTTGCTGATAATCAATACACAGTCTCAGTGTAACATCTCTCTTACGTACAAATAAAACTGGTGCACCCCAAGGGGACATATTAGGTCTTATGAATCCCTTGTCCAACAAGTCTTTTAATTGCTCTTTTTAATTTCTGTAACTCTACTGGAGCCATTCTATATGAAGGAATAAAGATAGGTTGAGTGCTTGGAATCACATCAATACCAAACTCTACTTCCCGTTTTGGAGGCAAACCTGGTAGATCTTCAGGAACTACCTCAAGAATTTCATTTACTACTGGAACCGATTGAACAGTTGGTGGGTCCACATTAGTATCTTTCACTCTTTATGAAGTGACATATGTACCCCTTGGATATCATTTTCTTTGCCTTAAGATGAGAAATAACTTTACCTCTCGGTGCTCCAACATTACCCTTCCATTCAAGGTCATTCTTTTGGGGGAAATGAAAATGTACCTTCTTAGCTCAGAAACCTACCATGGCATAACAAGGAGCCAACCAATCCACACCCATTATAACATCAAAATCTACCATTTCCATCTCAATAAGATCAACCAATGTATCATAACCACAAATAGTTACTATACAGTTACGATATACTCTTTTAGCTACAATAGATTCACCAACTGGTGTAGATACTTCAAATGGCTTAACTAATAATTCTGGTGAACTTTTGAAATTATTTTCCGCAATCAATGGAGTGACATATGATAATGTAGAACCAGGGTCAATCAATCCATATACCTTATGTAAAAATATGAATAATGTACCTGTATCTACATCCGGAGAAGACTCCGAATTCTGTCGATCCGCTAAGGTATAGGTACGGTTCTGGGCTTCTCTAAAACTAGCTGCTCCTCTAGAACCTCTATCGTACCCCGTAGGCTGTGCACCTCTACTTAGAGGAGGCACCGATGATGGCGATGTGGCGGTTGCTCCCATAGGTCGTGCCATACCACCCGTGTTCCTTTGTGGACACCCTTTCCTTATGTGCCCCGACATACCACACCAGTAACAAACATTCATCCCAAACCAGCACTCACCTGAATGAAACTTCCCGCAGTGTTGGCATAGCTGGTGATAAAACTTCAATTGGCTCATACTTCGTTGTGCTTGATACCCCACTGTCCGTGAATCCTGAATTTCACTTATTTGCCCAAACTGGTTGATTCTAAACCCTTGGGATCGAGGTAGAGTATTTACTGTAGAATGAGGAAATAATGGTCTAGGTGGTTTGTTAAACACCCGAGTCCTAAATTCTCCTTGGGACGCCATGAACTGTCCCATAGGTCTAGCCCTCTTTGACGACCCTCTTTCAAATTCTTGTGTCATTCTCCGTTGCCTTTGATTCTCCATCTGCTGCGCAAAAACTTGTCTTCAAACTTGTGCAGCAACTACACGAGTCAATATTTGCACCACACTCATTAAATCCTACTCAATAGTATTAACGGGCAGTTTTGAAGATATTCCTCTCCTTCTTGGCTCTTCTATAAATGGAAGATTAGGAGAGGCCCGTGATACGAACTCATTTCCAGCCCCACCTTGATCAGCTTGCTCAGGTGGTGCTCTACTGGTTCCTTCTCTGGCAGTGTTATCTATCTTCTTACCTTTTTCCCAACCTTTTCTTGCCATCGGCATTCTATTATCACACAAGAAAACAATTCCCATGGTCAGATATGATTCCACCTACAACATTGGCTCTAATGCACGATCCAAGAAATGAAGAAAAGAAACAACTCCTAAATGTCCCATAGCCTCCTACTTATAAATGTGGAGCGTAACACATCCATAAGCAAGACTATACTCCGACACGGCTTTGTAGACACCCATAGGACGACCTGCTTTGATACCACTTTTGTCACGCCTCGAATTCCAACGAAGCGGACAGGCCCCGAAGCCGGTATGGACCGAGAGAATCAATCTTCATTCATGTACATTCGTATGCATGTCACTCAAGGAATGTCATTATCACGAATAGATACAAGATGCTAATAGCGGAATTCATGGAAAACGTATGATAGATACATAAATGAAACTTGGCCGTTAGGGCCACCATGTCAAAAGCATACATCTCTTACATTCCTTCGTTTGTTCCATAACATGTACAAAGCTTCTAAGAATACATAGACATAACCAACCTACAGTCGAGACACGTCCCCACTTTATACAATACCAAAACAAATGTACATAATGACTCGGAAAGCCCCGAACCAACTAGAGCTCACCAATGATCCGCAAATGACCCGCAACCTACTGTGGAGGTCTACTAGCACCTGTGCCTGTAGCAAGTAAGGTAAGTCCCCCAAGGGACGTCAGTACGAATAAATGTACTGAGTATGTATGGCTATGAGCAACTGCATGAAATATAAGAACTTCAATGGAATCAAATACAAGTGAATAAACATTATGGATAAACCGTTGTTCTATGTATGTGGAACCATGTACCTTACATTCATTACTTTCTTTGCTTTTACGATCATCATCATTATCATTCATAATTCATATCATATCGTGCCCCGAGCCCCAACTTATCAGTGGGTCATAACATAATCATATCATAACATAACATTAGGATCAGCTCGAGCTAGGCTTATGTGCCCCTTTGATGCTGTCCCTTGATCCAATAATCTCGGTATCGATTCTAGCTAGACTTATGTGCCCCTTTGAGCCGTCCCGATTCTCAAACAGTAAACCATATATGCATTACTTTATTCCTTTACTTTTGTGAGATTGATACATTGGTGGTTTTGAGCTTTGAAACATTAGTCAATGAATAAGAGACATGTAAATCACAATTGGTCAATGAATAAGAAACATATGAATAACAATATATGACAACCTGAAATGAGATACTCTTGAACATTTCAGAATGGAATAAGTACAATGACGATGTGAACAATATGTGCTGCGGAAGGATATGGAAAGAGTAACCTTACATACCTTATCTTCCAAATATGAATACACAACCCTATATGTGAATACAACAATCCATCTCCTTCCTTACATTTTACTCTACAACACAAGTACATCACGGAGCTCAAGTTAACAACTAACTTCACTACAAGCGCATAAGACGACAATGAATTACGTGACTGCCATATAACGTCATTTCAACCTTCACAATACAACTCGCAGTATTACCATACCAACAACACCACAACATACTACACATTAACCAAGACATCATATAGCGATAGCATTTCACACCAAAATTATACTTTTCACTTGCTCATTAACACTACGTCACATTTACTCCATCAAGTCATCTCCATAGCTTTTACAATAACACATTAACAATAATACTTAATTGATACTATTCAAAATACCTCCGGGCTACTCCTTTAAAGTCATTCAAAAGGTACCATAAGTTGATAATTGCATCCAAAAAGGGAATAGGGGCTTTGGGGGGTCAAAGAGATGCAAAAACAATCGAAACGGAGTTCTGGACTGACCTACGAAGCCACCTACACCCGCATGTGGATGAGGTACATCCGCAGGTGACCATTGGCCTGGTCCAGGGCCACCTGCATTGGCATCTGCGCCCGCAGGTGCCCCATCCGCGAAGGCGGATGCCCGTTTCAGCCTCTAGGGGGCATTTTCGGGTCCTTTTTCACAATGAATGGTCCATAGTCATAATTAATCTTTTCTTTTCATATTTTAAGTTATCTTGGATTCCAACGAACAGCCATGGTTTCACAATGCACTTAAACATCACCAAACTACATCCTCCTTTCAATACCCCACCAATTCCATGCAAAATTTTTGCAACAACAATTCCAAATGTCAAACACAAAGAGAAAGCAAGTTAAGGAAATAAAAACATATTACATGTTGATATTTAATCCATCAATTTCACTTCCTTCATGATCACAAGTCCACTTTCAAGTTTATAAGGCAAAACCCTTTACCGATTAAGCATACATAGACTGTTTCACACATAGTGGACTATCCAACACTTTGCCAATATAACCAACATGATTTATACACCTTCTTAAGCCTATAATATATGAAACCATAAGATTAAACACTTACCAAAGCTTGCAAAGAGGCGATCTTGTCCATAGGGAATAGTTGCTTAGGGTTTGGATGAAGAGAAATATCTTTGGAAATGTCTAGAAATGGCATGTGTGTTTTGTGGATTAAAATCTAATTTTTGTGAATTATATAGGCCCACAAGTCATCGTTAGCCAATCATAAAATGTGTTTTACTTGGTCAACATGAAGAATGGGTCATTTGCCATCTTTGGGCCATGTCTTTTGCATCATTTTGGGCCTCAATTGAGCCCAATGGCACAAGATTAATTTAGCCCAACAAATTTAATGTGTAATACCCCAACAATCTCATGTTTTAATAATTCCATGAATGTTACAGTAATCAACTCGATTCGAAAATGTACGGGGTGTTACAACTTTCCTGTATCAATCTTCCTCTTCTTGCTTTTAGTGATAGTGCCTTCACCATGCTTTTTCAATGGATAGATCGGTGCCTTTGGTTCTACCTAATTATTTTATAGGTACTCATCAACCCAGCCCGCTTACATAATTTAGTATTTAATGAAGGAAATATAAGAGTAGGGGGATCTTGTAACTTGAACTCATGGAGCTCCAGGATGATTAAATGACCCACATTCCCCCGAATGTTATCATAAATACAAGAAAACATCTGGGCCCTCATCAGTGGAATGTTGGTCACATTACCATATGGAAAGATTTAGCTACAAATTATTCAGATCCAATTTCTCGCTTTGGTCGTGAACTCTTTAGAAGTGATCCCTACTTTTGAGGTAGCCTAAGGCTCATTTTTACTCGAATAAAGCTTAGACACCAACCAACTACCCGGAGCACAATCTTTTGCCATGAACTCTGAAAGGTTGGAGACTCTCCTCCATTCTATCAAATATTGGTGACCACGGGTTAGACCTACCAAGTCGGAGTAGTAGGTGGTTTGATATTCAAGAGAGAGAAAGTGAGTCTGATCATACTCTCCCCCAACCTCTACTTCATCAACCAAACCAACATTTTGAGTCATCTTTGACTTTGGAAACCTGAAAACATCACACAACATGAACACGTAAGGTTAGAATGTAAGATGATACAATCTGCTTGATAGAAGCTAAAGAAATGAGTTAAAACTCTATTAGGACTTGTGCATCGAATTTCACTTTTTAAAACCTGCATAAAACAAGCCTCAGATGTTGCTTAAGCGGTCTGAGGTTGCTTTCATGGTCATTGCATTTGCACTTAGAGGCCTCTTAAGCGAACCTCGCTTTAGCGAAGGAAGGGCTGCTTAAGCGGACCCTTCATACCCAATAATCCCAAATCCGATTCATCACCTTTTTTTTTCACAAAGTACCAACAACACAGTTTATAAACTCAACAAAACAATATGTAGCATCCAAATCCATTACCAGTTCATGGAAAATCTAAGAATAAGTCATACTATACTTTGAAAAAAAACATCGAAAACTTGGTAGGTAACACAAGTTTTTAACTATTTTGAACAATCAATGGGTAATCAAGACTTCCCCATGATTTATATAACCAAGATGTTTCCTACCAATTTCAAATCAAGGCCAAATAAGACACAAATTCACAAGTAAAAGCATTCAAAAACTAATTACCAACCAAGTATCCTATAACTCTAGAGAAGTCAGTAAGAAGAGAATAAGATACTTACCAACTGAAGAGTGTGAGAGTTTCAAAAACATACCTGATTTTATGCAGGATTGAGTGAAATGGAGAGTATACTTTTTAAAGCAAATGAGAAAACAAATGAGAGTAAACAATTCTTTACACTGTTTTGAACCTTCTCCCTTTCCAAGGGTATTTTGAACATCGGGATCCACTAAAGCCAACACTTGACCGCTTTAGTGCTCTTGACTACTTTTTGACCTACCACTTTAGCGTATATAGGAATGCTTAAGCACCCTTGACTTCTCCTTTGACCTCCGCTTAGGTGGACAGTTAGTCGCTTAAGCGACTGTCTGCTTTAGCAGACGTTTGACCACTTTAGCGGTATTTGGGACTAATCTAACCTAGACAAATTCTATCATTTTTAGCGATGCACAGGCTAGTTTTTTTGATACGCCACTGAGTTTGGCCATTCAAATACTCCCAAAAAGTGTTCAAACTCACATTTTTAAGGTAGTACAACCCCAAACTTTATTCCAATCAATTTTTTGTATCCAAACTATTCAAATCACTTCCAACTCTCTAAAATTTTATGGATTAGTCAAAAACAAAATCCTTTGTTGTTCTAAAAATTAAAATTTTAAAAGTAAATCAAAAATTTTGAGAACGATGGGTTGCCTCCCATCAAGCTTTTGATTTATCATCACGGTACGACGCAAGCAACCTTACTATTTATATCTCCACTTTGAGGATTTGAATCTTCGGTCCAATTATAAATCAAAATCTTATTGAGGCACGCGGGAAAAAGTTAAGGAAGCAACGAGATCAACTCTATCTCGCCATTTTGAAGACTTGAATCTTTTACCCAACTTTAAATAAAAATTTCATTTAGGCTCGTTGGGCATTGGTGAGAAAATCAATAGACCGCTTGTTAAACACCGCCTTTTGCACTTTTTGTCCTTCAAGTGAGGAACGTCATTTTGTCCTCTTGGAATAACAAACTCCAAAATATAGGGATGTTGTCCCATATCTCAAAAAATCTCCATTTGTCTGGTTATTTTGATTTCCATCACATCTACCAAGCACAACATTAAAAAATGGTTGGAATATGGTCTAAGCCTCTCAATTTCCAAATTTGCATTTTTCTTGACATTCTCACCCAAAAATAAACTAGAGTCTTCACAAAGGATTTGTTTGACTTTTTCTTGCAACTCTAGTATTATTTCATCAATTTTGGTACCTTTCATTATTTTTGGCTTGGTTGGTTGAAAAATCACCATGAATTCTTCAACATCAATCTTGACCACATCTTCATTGGATATCATCTCATCGCAACTATTCATGACCATTTGACATTGGACACCACATGTATTAATTTTTGCATTCAATTTGGTTTCCAATTTTTGGGTAGCCATTTCGATTTTAATTACCACTTGACATTGCTCAACATGTACTTTGAGGGATTCATCCACCATAAGTAAAATTATATCAATTTGATCCTCATTGACTTCAAGGTTTTGAGATAGATTGAATAGCCACTCTTGGCTCACAATTTCTTTCTTGTCAAGTTTTTCCTCATTTTGGGACCCAATCACTACTTATATGTAACGGCTCAAATCGTTGTTTTGCTGAAAATAAGAAGTGAAAACCCCACAAAAATTTACTTATGAGATTTTTGAGAAATTTAGGGTTGGGCTAGTCTTCGACAAATTTTGAGGGTGTACTGTTCTAGAAAAAACCAGTGTTGATATGAGTGTTGGTGTGGATGTTTGACTAGATTTCTAGATAGCTAATGAGTTTAAAAAGTTGTAGCAACTTCCAACACATAAATAGAGTTATAGAACTACGATTATAAAGTTTATCATAGAAGGGTTGATTTGCAATATGGTAAATTGAGGAGTGTATTATGTAATGGATAAAACTGGGAAGAGGTCCTAAGTTTTTACCTGGGACTGCTACAGTAAAAAACAGAACTGCTGCAGTGGAACTGCTGCAGCAGAAAAGGGTACCACTATAGCTATAACCTCAATAGTATCGTCAACCGCTGCAGTAGTAATTTAACCAATGCAGTGGTAACACACAGTATTTTGATAGTCTTAAACCCAAAAAATATTTTTCATTCACGACTTTTTGAAAAATGCGAGAGAGCTCAAGAAAAGGTAATTTTCTGCAAAATTTGGAAGTTTCCATCTTAGGAGGTAAGTTTATTACATTCTAAACTTGAATTACTTCTTATAATCTCTTAAAATCATTCAAAAAATTGTTCATGGTGGAATTTGGGGTTTAACCTTAATTTATGAAATTGATGTAAAATCATGGAAAAGAATATAAAATCAGTAGATAATGATTCTAGGGTGTTAGAAAACACTGGAGTATAATCTTAGTTGTTCATGCTAAATAAAGTAGAGTTCATGGGGTTTGAAAGTAGGAAAACCCTAATATGATGAATTAAGGAAAATTTATGGTTAAAAGCTGTTAATTTTGAATCTCTAGTGATTAAAAGGGATGACTTGATTGAAATAAGTTTGTCATCTTGTTGTTATAGATTAAGAACAAGTTGAAAGGGAAATAAAAGTCAAGATTGTGGCCTAGAGGTGATTTTGAGAAGGGAATCGAGGTAGGTTATAGTTTATTATAGCAATTAAATTTGCTTGACTCTGTGCTTATATGTGAATTGAATGTTTGGAATGGATTTTGAGCACTACTTTTGATTATTGATTGTATTGCATATTCATACATAATGATGTTGTTGGGTTGACGATGATGATAACATACAACTCATGATGTTCATGAGGTTGATGATGATTGTGATGTTGATGAGAATGAGAAGATAAAGAGATGATGAGCATATCTTGCATTCATATATTCATTCGTGTGTATTGCATGTCCAATTATACTCTTATGTTGTGATATAACTTATTGCTGAATTTGATTAAGTGTAAACACACATGAGTATGAGATTGTATTTCCCCCTAAAGTGAAATGTCATAATTGTGTATTGTCTTTGATAATAAGTTCTGTTATGATCGCTTTACATCTATTTGATTTACTTATTTGTATGGTGTCGGGTTAAGTCAACCTATAATGCCTACCAGTACTTGTTGATGTATGGATGCTACCTGTGCTCTCCATTTTGTTGAGTGCAAAGTGTGTTCTGGTGTTTGAGTCAAGACTTCAACTTTAGCTGGCGGTTCCAGACTCAGTTTCAAGGGCGAGCAACATGACCGGACAGCCTTTGGATCTTCTTATTATTATTCATGTCCCTTGTTTTGGGACTAAGATATTCTATTGTTTATTTCTTATTCTGGATAATCATTTAACTTTAAGACTTGATTTCCTTTAGATGTTCATGTACGGTGACTTCAGGTTTAAGGAATGTAATAAATAGAGGTTTCCGTACTATATTAGCTTATGGATGTTTATGTTGGTTTGAAATTTTATTTATTTTATTAAAAAAAGACCTTTTAGAATGTATTTGAGATGATATTAAATAAAGGTGAATGTGAAAGTAACACTTGAGTTAATGAGGGATGAGTTTAGCATGATTCTCCCGCCATAGGTTAGGGTGGGTGCCAATGATGACTATTTGGGTCGTGATAAAGATGGTATCAAAGCACTGGGTTTGTAGATCTTATTGTATAAGAACTGGTCTAATAAAGTCCTGCGAAATAGTGCAGAAACATCTATACTTTTCTTCGGGAGGCTACAGGGCTTTAGGAAAAGAATTCCTTTCATTCTTCCTTCCGTGCTATTACTTGATTCCAATTGGTATTTGATGATCTAAATTTTTATCCAACTCATTCACTCTTATTCACAAATGGTGAATACTTAATCCACCAGAGCCGCAGCACCCGCTCTGACCGTTAAGGCTACAGTCCAGGACAGACCTTGATTTAGGAGTAGAGCTAGAAAAGGAGGACAGAAGGCAACACCTGTGAGTGGTGGAGTCCAGGCAGCCAGAGGACCATCCAGATAGAGATTAACATCCCCTCCCCCATAATAGGATACCCCATACCTTGTTCAAAATAAAGAAGTAGTAGTTGAGGAGGAAGAGATGGTAGTTCCAAAGAATGTGGTGCCAGCACCAAATGGTGCAGCCTCAGTGACTTTATCTGTGGAAGTGATTCAACAAGTTTAGGGATGATTGAGTAGCTTGGAAGGAATTATCCATACTCCAGTAGCTCCGTCTTTCCCGCCCCCATCGTTATAATATGTCATTGTAGTAGCACCAAGGATGGACGAAAGCTCTGAAACAGGGATGTATCCCCAATACGTACTTGGGCCAGTTATTATTGATGATGAATATGGACTATTTTGTAAGTTCATAAAGATGAAGCCCCCAGTATTCCAGGTTACAGAGTCTGAGGATGCATTTAAATTATTGATAGATTATCATGGGCATCTAAACAAGAAGGGTATTGTTGAAAGATGTGGTGCGGAGTTTGTTTCTTTTAAGCTGCAGGCTGAAGCCAAGAAAAAGTGGAGGTCATTTGTAGAATGCAGTGATGACTTACCTCCACTTACTTGGGTATAATTTTAGAATGTATTCCTTGAGAAATATGTTCCCTGCACCTATCATGATCCGAAAAAGGATGAGTTCTTGAGGTTGGAGCATGGTAATATGTCTGTGGTGGCCTATGAGGCCAAGTTTTATGCCTTGTCCTACTATTCACTACAATTGATCACCTCAGAGAAGGAGGGGATTAGGTACTTTGTGAAGGGTCTGAAATCTAGAATTCAATTTGTTACCCTATCTGTAGCTGCATTTAGGAAGTCTTTTTAGGAAATAGTTGAGTTTGCCAAGAAAGTTGAGGTACTTGACAAACAAGAAGAGGTAAAGGCAGAAGATAAGAAGGCCTGGACCTCAGTCCAGTTCAGAAGTACTTTCTCGAAGGGGCATGGTTTTTCTCAGCCTTATAATTTGGCTATGTGGGGTCAGTTATCATCCTTCATGAATAGGCAGGTATAAAACTTCATCCTCTTCAATTCAGAGGATTGCTTGGGGCATTAGGTGCCATGAGTGTGGGGGTTTGGGCCATATCAGGAGGTACTGTCCTAATTTCTTATCTGCAGATCAGTTGACTTAGTAAGCAACTTCTACTGCTCTAGTTTTGACAGGTCATGGTGGTAGAGGAAATGATAGGGGTTATCCACAAGGTGGGCATGGTAGCAAGGCTATAGGAAAGGATGGAAACCAAGCCAACCGAGATGGAGGACAGGTTGGTAGAAATTATTCTCAAAATGGTAGAGGTGGCAGTCAGGGTGGTGATAAGGCTCATCTTTATGCTATTTTAGCTCGCCCTAAAGTAGAAACTTCTGATGCTTTGATCATAGGTACTATTCTCTTCTATGATTATATGGCTTCTATATTATTGATCCCAATTTCACTTTCTCTTATGTGTCTGTGAAATTTATGGTGGACTAGGAATTAGACTGTGAATATCTTAATACTCCTATGTATATGTCCACACCAGTTGGGGTATCTGTATATGTTGATCAAGTGTATCGTGCATATCCTGTGATGTTTATAAGGTTTAAGACCTTGGCAGACTTAGTGATTCTAGATATGGAAGAATTTGATATCATTTTGGAGATGAGTTATGCTAAAATTATGCTATTCTTGATTATTATGCTAAAACCATCACTGTGGTAATGGCCGAGATGGAGAAGTTAGAGTGGGAGGGTACTTTTAAGTCTGCTCTAGTAAGAATTATGTCAGTGATTTGTACCCAAAAATTAGTAAAGAGGGGGTGTAGGGCATTTATAGCCCATCTTCGAGAAGATAAATCTACAATTCCTCCAATAACGTCAGTCCCAGTGGTGTGTGTATTCTTAAAAGTGTTTCCTGATGACTTTTGGCTTATGCCACTAGATCAAGAGGTTTATTTCTGCATAGATTTAGAGCTCGAAACTTAACCCATCTTTATCCCTCCCTATCGTATGGCACCCGTAGAGTTAAGAGAGTTGAAATCTCAGTTATAAGAATTATTAGAAATGGAATTTATTCACCAGAGTGTTTCTTCTTGGGGAGCACTGGTTTTATTCATGAAAAAGAGGGATGGTACCATGATAATGTGCATAGACTACCGCCAGTTGAATAAAGTGACCATTCGCAACAAATATCCCTTGCCTAGAATAGATGTCCTGTTTGATCTATTGGAAGAAGCTGCAGTATTTTCCAAAATAGACTTGAGATCGGTCTACCATCAGCTCAAGATTATGGAGGAGGATATCTCAAAGACTACTTTTCAGACTCATTATGGGCATTATGAGTTTCTAGTTATGTCTTTTGGTTTGACCAATGCACCAGTTGCTTTTATGAGTTTGATGAATGGGGGTTTTAAGCCATTTTTGGATTCATTCATTATTGTTTTAATTGATGACATATTGGTTTACTCCAAGAATGAAGAAGAACATGAAACTTGTTTGCATACAGTATTGGGGTTGCTTAAGGAGAAGCAACTATATGCCAAATATTCTAAGTATGAGTTCTGGCTTTCCTCAGTATCCTTATTAGGGCACATGTTTCTAAGGAAGGGGTTACGAAGGACCTGTAGAAGGGTGAAGCTGTTAATAATTGGGTAGACTAATGAATGTGATACAAATTTATAGTTTTATGGGACTGGACAGTTATTATCATCGATTTGTTAAGGGGTTTGTTGTCGTTGCTTTGCATATGACCTGCCTTACTCAGATGAAAGTTCCATTTGTCTGGGTTGACATGTGTGAGGAGAACCTCCAAAAGCTTAAAAATTTGTTGACCTCAACCCCAATTCTCGTGTAGCCTATTAAGGTTAAGGATTTCATTGTATATTATGATACCTCACGATTGGGTTTAGGTGATATTTTAATGCAGGATCAGAATGTGATTACTTACGCTTCGAGACGACTGAATCCTTATGAGAAAAACTACCCCACATAAGATTTAGAATTGGCATCCATGGTATTTGCTTTGAAGATTTGGAGACACTACCTTTATGGGGAGAAATATGAAGTGTTCACAGACCACCGTAGCCTACAACACGTGTTTACCCAGAGGGATCTAAACCTAAGACAGAGAAGGTGGATAGAGTTGATTAAGGACTATGACATCTTAATCTTGTATCACCTAGTAAGGCCAAATTGGTGGTGGATGAGCTAAGTCAGAAACCAGTGATCATGGGAAGTTTAGCATGGCTATAAGTGTCAAGGTGCCTATTAGAAAAAGAGATACAGTCTTTGGCTAATGATTTTCTGATATTGCAGGAGGTTAGTGGAGAAAGGGTGTTAGCACATGGGGAAGTTAGGTCCACATTCTACGACCAAATCAAAAGCAGGCAGTTTGAAAATAAAAAGCTAAGCAATCTCAGAGAAAAGATGTTACATGGTAAGGTGAGAAAGGCCATTCATGATGATAAGCAAGCATTGAGGATTTAGAGGCACTTGTGCATACCCCGAGTAGGCAATTTGATTCTAACTATTCTAGCAGAGGCTCACAACTTTAAGTACTCTATACATCCCGGTGCCAACAAGATGTATATATACTTGAGACAATATTATTGGTGGCAGAGAATGAAGCATGGCATTGTGGATTTCGTGACCAAGTGTCAAAACTGCCAATAGGTCAAATATGAACATCAAAAACCTAGTGGTATATTTTAGAGAATGGTCATTCCAAAATTGAAATGGGAAAGGATAACCATGGACTTTTTGGTTGGTATTCCTAAGACATTGAGGAAGTACGACTCTATATAGGTTATTGTTGACCGATTAACTAAGTTGGCTCACTTCATTCCGAAAAGAGTAGATTATAATGAAGCTAATTTGGCCAAAATTTATGTGAAAGAGATTATAAAGCTACATGGGGTACCTATTTTGATTGTGTCAGAAAGAGGTACTCAGTTAACCACTAATTTTTAGGAGATATTTTAGTCAAATTTGAGCTCTATATTGGACTTGAGAACAGCTTTCCATCCACTACTGACATTCAGTCAGAACAAACTATCTAAGTATTGGAGGACATGCTTCGGGCTTGTGTTATGGAATTTGGGGGTCAGTGGGATCAATACTTACCATTGTGTGAATTTTCCTACAATAATAGCTAGCACACTAGTATTGATATGGCCCCTTTTGAGGCCTTATATAGTAGAAGGTGTAGGTCTCCTATTGGGTGGTTTGATGCATTTGAAGTGAGGCCTTGGGGCACTGACATACTCAAAGATTCAATGGAAAAGGTGAGCTTCATATAGTAAAAGCTCATAGCAGCTGAGAGCCGATAGAAAGAATATGAGGACAACAAGGTGAGAAATGTGAAGTTTGAAAAGGGGAGAAGGTACTCTTGAAAGTGTCACCCATGAAGGGTGTAATGCGGTTTGCCAAGAATGGCAAGTTAAGTTATATTGGACCCTTTGAGGTTTTGAAGGGAGTGGGATCAGTAGTGTATAAGCTAACCTTTCCTCATAGTATGTCTGGCATCCACGCAGTATTTCACGTGTCTATACTAAAGAAATACCATGGAGATGAGAACTACATCAATTGTTGAGACCCCGAGTTATTCGATAAAGAGTTATCATACGAAGAGGAACCAATTGCTATATTGGGTAAGGATGTGAGAAAATTAATAATCAAAGTCATTCCATATGTTAAGGTTCAATGAAGGAACCATACTATTGAGGAAGCCACTTGAGAGACAGAGGCTGACATGTGCAAGCGATATCCATACTTGTTCGTTAACCCAGGTAATTTTTGCTTAATTTTTTTTATCTCGATCTATATTTTGTTTGAGGATGAACAAGGGGTAAATTAGTATCTAATATAATGATCCAAATCATCATTACGCTAAAAATAAAAAGTGAAAACCCCGCCAAATATTACTTATGAGATTTTGGGGAAATTATGAGTTGGGCTGGTACTCGACAAATTTTGAGGGTGTACAATTCTAGGAAAATCTTGTGTTGATTTGAGCATTGTTGGGAACATTTGGCCATATTTCTAGATAGTTAATGAGTTTAGAAAGTCATAGCAACTTTCGACACGTAAAATGGAGATGTAGAACTCCAGTTATAGAGTCTACCATGGAAAGGTTGGTTCACAATGTTGTAAATTAAGGAGTGTGTTATGAAATGGAAAAATTGGAAAGAGGTCTCGAGTTTCTGCCCGAGACCGCTGCAGAGGAAAATGGAACCGCTGCAGCAATAATGCTACAGCCAAAAAAGGTAGCATTGTGGCAGTAACCTCAATAGTGTCACAAACTACTGTAGCAGTAACCTTACAAATGTAGTGGAATTTAACCATTATAGCAGTAATTCACAGTATTTTGATAGGTTTAAACCCAAAAAATATTTTTCATTCCCCACTTTTTGAAAAATATGAGAGAGATCAAGAAAAGGCAATTTTCTGTAAAATTTAGAAGTTTTCATCTTTGGAGGTAAGTTTATTACATTCTAAACTTGAATTACTTATTATAATCTCTGAAAATCATTAGTAAACTTGTTCATGGTGGAATTTGGGGCTTAACCCTAATTTATGAAATTGATGTAAAATCATGGGAATGAGTATAAAATCAGTAGATAATGATTCTAGGGTGGTAGAAAATACTAATGGAAGTAAAATATTAGTTGTTCATGCTAAATGAAGAAGAGTTCATGGGTTTTGAAGGTAGGAAAACCCTAAGATGATGAATTAACGAAAATTTATGGTTAAAAGTTGTTAATTTTAAATCCCTAGTGGTAAAGGGGATGAATTGATTGAAATAAGTTTGTCGTCTTGTTGTTATAGATCAAGAACAAGTTGAAAGGGAAAGAAAAGGCAAGCTTGTGGCCTAGAGGTGATTTTGAGCAAGGAATTGAGGTAGGTTATAGTTTATTGTAGAAATTAGACTTGCTTGACTCTGTGCTTATATGTGAATTGAATGTTGGTGATGGATTTTGAGCAGTACTTGTGATTATTGACTGCATTGCATATTCATACATAATGAAGTTGTTGGGTTGACGATGATGACATACAACTCATGATGTTCATGAGGTTGATGATGATTGTGATATTGATGAGATAATAATGATGTTGATGATAATGAGAAGAGAAAGAGATGATGTGCATATCTTGCATTCATATATTCATTTGTGTGCATTGAATGTCCAATTATTCTTTTATGTTGTAATGCAACTTGTTTCTGAATTGGAGTAATTGTAAACATACATGAGTATAAGTTTGTATTTCCTCCTAAAGTGAAATGTCATAATTGTGTATTATTTTTTATTATAAGTTCTGTGATGATCGTTTTGCATCGATTTGATTTACTTATTTGTATAGTGTCGGGTTGAGTCGACCTATGATGCCTACCAGTACTTGTTGATGTACTGATGCTACCTGTGCTCTTCTTTTTGTTGAGTGTAGAGCGTGTTTTGGCGATTGAGATAAGACCTCGACTTTAGCTAGAAGTTCCAGACTCAGTTTCAAGGGCGAGCAACATGACCGGGCAGTCTTTGGATCTTCTTATCATTATTCATTTCCCTTGTTTTGGGACTATGTCATTCCATTATTTACTTCTTGTTCTAGATAATCATTTAGCTTTAAGACTTGATTTCTTTTAGATGTTCTTTTACGGTGACTTCAGGTCTCGGGAATGGAATAAATAGAGGTTTCTGCAATCTATTAGCTTATGGATGTTTATGTTGGTTTGAAATTTTATTTATTTAGTTAAATAAAGACCTTTTAGAACATATTTGAGATGAGATTAAATTAAGGTGAATGTGAAAGTGACACTTGAGTTAGTGAGGGATGAGTTTATCATGGTTCTCCCGCCATAGGTTAGGGTGGGTGCCAATCATGACCGTTTAGGTCATGACATTACAATAATCCACCCATGGAAAAATCAATGTTTTGGACAACTTTATTATCACCGTGTTAGACTAGATCCCACCATTTAGCCAAGACTTTCCCACATTTTTCACTCTTCTCCATTGTGCTTTCCAACATCTCCTCAATTTGTTTCCATGGAGAATCCAAGATTTCTTCGTCACAATTTTGTTCTTTGTCTTAAATTTGAGCCACTACTTTTCTTTGGCAATTTTCATTTGAGTCATCACTCATTTTTGGCTCAACCATATGCTTGAAATCTCTTCTTCAACAACTTTGTTTTGAGGATTAGGCAAATCCATGGCACTTGAGAGATTGGCATATTGACAAGGTTCTTCCTCTTTTCACATTCCTTTCCAAATGCCACCATGGATTGGTGCAAGAGATGTATATCCTCACCCACGTTAGTCACTCAGTCCAAGATAGTTAGAAGCATTGCTTCAATACCTTTGTTTCTGGCACGTTGTTCCTTTGCCACATCATGATGCCTTAAACTCAAAAGAACAACTAGCATTTTCATGCTGAATAACTAGAAAAAGGGGCACAATAATTGAGACAATCACTCCAATGTCCATCTCGACCACCACACAAGTAACAATCATACTCCCTATAATATTGAGATGGTGCACACACCTCTCTCCCCTAGATTATTTCTGCAATCTTTTCAAAAATGGGGTCTTCCACAATACGAACATGGGTCATCAACATAAGATTTGCAACTAGCAAACTCATTTTCATTCCATGATGTCGAAGTAACAAGTATATAAAAACAAAAATCTAACTAACACAAAAAAAAAAAAAAAAATCACAAACACATATTCACAAGTTCAAATCAAAGAAAGAAAGCTAAAATTCCAAACTAACTCAATACGCCAAATTATTTTCTGGCAACGATGCCATTTTTCATAATGCTCAAATACACCTAAGAAATGAATGTACACGGTTGTTAGTAAAATATTTTACCCAACTTGGAGTGGAGGTCGAATCCATGAAGAACAATGTGACTAGTGATCGAGAAAGTACAGAATAAAAGCAACTTGCTAAAATCCAAATAAAAGATACAAATTTTTTGAGTTTTTTAATATAAAAACTTAATACGGATAGAACAAAATAAAATATGAACAAGTTTATCAATGGCTTTCACAAATTATAGGAAGCAAGAAAAATGATATATGGAATAGATTCTATCAACGATCCATCGTATTTAATTAACTACTCATAATTTAATCACGAATTTAGTAAATTAGCCTTGGATTCAAAATAACCCACTAACGTCTTTCGACCATTGAGGATTTAGTCCTTACTTGCTCTTTCAACAAAGCTAAGAAGCATGAATCACAAAACCAACTTTTGGCTATGCTAGGATTTTCCTATGTCTAGCTCAAATCCATAAGATGGGTCATAAGTCCCAAGTCGAGCTAAATTAATCTTTCCCAACTTGATTAACTCTTTCAAGTTTAATCAAAGTAAATAGGCGAGTCCTCGGGTTAGCTACTCCTTTCAAAAATCAATTGAAGGATAAGATTAATTTAGAGAAGTAAAACCCACTAACAAATCAAGATTAATCAGCTAATACGAAAGCATGAGATAAAATCAATACCCAAATTTGATACATAAACATTGTATTATGTATAACTACAATATCCAAGTATGAATATAACTACACCCAAAATAAGTCACTACAAAGTAAGGAAATGAAGAAGGGATTGAGAATTTAACAACACAAACCTTCCAATCTTCACTTCCAAGGGTGATGGATCAAGAACCCTAGCCTCTAAAGTTAAGAAATATGCTAAAGATGTGATTGGAATGGATGGGGATCAATTTTGTGTTTTGGGATCCAAAAATATGAAATTCCATACCTGCCCCTGAAATTTGCCTGCTGATCGCTAAAGCGATCCAAATGGTCGCTTAAGTGGTAGTGTTGACCTCAACCCGACCTCTAAAATGGTCAGTATGGCCTCTTAGTGGTTTTTGACTGTTGTTGACTAGTCACTTTAGCGACGCTCAAGCCGCTTTAGTGACTGTTGGCCAGGCTAGCTAACTTCGCTTAAGAGATCCTCATGCTGCTTTAGTGGTACCTGAGGGAAATTTTTCCTTGCTTGTTCCAGCTCTTTCTCTTTAGCTCTTTATCAACCCATTTCCACTTATTTCCATCAAAACTCCTTGTAAACCAAAAACACCTAAAAAAATACCATTCAAAGGATAATTAACCTCATATTATAGATAAACGACACAAAATCATAAGAAAAGAGATACAAATAAGTGGCAAAATTGCTACTTATCAGTAGATGACCAAACCCTTAGGTCACTATGGAGCTAAGTTAGTGCCTGAATTCTATGCCAATTATGCGGTGACTATTGATAATATGATGCCTTTTGGGAAGGAGAAAGATATGAGGAAGCAGCCCAAATTAGATACAGTGTTAGTCCGAGGTGCACCGATTGACATATCAGAGAAGGCTATCTCTAGAGCCTTGTTTGGTGATGAATTTATGCCGGCAGTTGAAACTTTGGAGTATGACTACTGGATGACTGAATTGAAAAAAGTGAAACAACTAAGCACTGAAGACAAGCTAATACATTACAAGTGGATGGCGGGCCATATTACTGAAGCAAAGGAAAGAGCAAAATGGGTAAATGGTTTGGCTATCTATAAACATACATTGAGCCTCACCGCCATGGCTTTATAGTCTATTATCAGGCACCACGTAGCACTAATCAAAAATGATAACACACTTAGTGCTGACAAAGCGGGCATGGTAGTAGCCTTTAAGGCAAAGTTAGAGCTGAACATTCAATGGATCATTGCAGAGGAGATTTGGGAGAGGGCGTTGCTTTATCACACTACTCTGTCTTTCCTGAGTTTGGTGACTTTGTTGTGTTAGAAGTCGTATGTTCCTTCCATCTTGGCTGTTGATAGGTTTACCTAGCCGATTAAGATCGCAAACATTACACTAATTAAGGATAACTTGATTCCAGTGGCTTAAGTCCGAGGTTCTTTGACATATTTTCCTTCATAAGAAACTAAGGGAGCTGGACCTACTATAGAGACTCTGGCTTCAGAAGCCGGTGTTACTTCATCTTCTATACTGTAGCCCATAGCACCTTTAGGTGTACTTCAGTCTGTGTCATCCGGATATTCATTGGTCCCTATAGTATTCATAGAAAAGATAATGAGAAATCAGGCTATGTTTGATGCAAGAATCAAGAAGTTAGAGAAAGGGGTAAAGCCTTATATGGAGGATGAGATTAAGACTGCCGTATAGGGTATGCATACCCGAATTGACAGTTTTGAGATTTGGATGATAGAGAATTTGGAGAGTATATAGGCTCCTAATTTTAACAAGGTCACAGCTGAGTTAGCCGAGTTAAAGAATACGATGAAGGAGCTTTTTGAGCAGCAGTTCCCGATCATTCAGCCTCCACCACTACCCATTATGTCAGATTTTGATGTTGGTATTTATGTTATACTACCATACTTTTATACCTAGGCCCAGGTAGATGATGGTAAGGGTAAAGAAGTAGATAAGGTAGTAGATGATATGGGTGATGATACACAGCCCCGTAAAAAGAGAAAGAAGAAGGATATGGATGGATAGAAGAGAAAAGATAAGGAGGGAAAAAAGAAGACAGCCTTCGAGAGCGAGAGGACCTCTGAGGTGCCTATTTCATAGAAGAGTGAGGCCCCACCTACTGTGGTTACTATTGTTGAAATTGAAACTATTATTAAGAGTGGAAGGGGCATGGAGATTGCCCCCATAAGACCATCTTTGAGTGTGTCGACCACCATTAGCGCCATTGTTGCTGATTTGAGTGTGAGTACCATGGCCACTACCGAGGCCACTAGAGCTGAAGATGATGAAGGGGTTGCACCTGTAACCCTGATGGATCAGTCCATGACAGACGTCTAGTATGCCATAAGTATATATCTACCCTAGTCTTACTATTGTTGTGCATTAGAGACATTGCACAATTTCTAAGTTGGGGTGGGGGTATACCGTCATCCGAGGATTTTTGTTGCCGTGTTTATTTTCCCTCAAATGTGATATCTAGTTAGAACAAGTATGTTTAGGAGTTTAATTTATGTTTTTGTGTTATTTTTGTGTTGTTTGTGTAACTAAGAGAGAAATAGGAGAACGTGGCATAGTTTGAATAAAAACAGCATGCAATCTATGTTTTAAGAAATTTTGTGTTTAAATGATACCCCTCGGTAAAAAATTTGGTATGTTTGTTGTGTTGTGTGTTTATTGTGAATTGTGACCAATGTGGATCTCATTATGGCATTAGGATTATGAGCATGATAACCATAACCTAACTATGCAAGAACCAAATAGGTTGTAACTGTGTGTTTTGCCCTGATCCATGTGTAATGTGAGGCACTTACCTAGTTGGCATGTGTATGTGATCTAGAACTTATCCGGTTAGTCTCATCAAGGTTGTAGGATAGGGGGTTAGAAAAGGATCATAGGTCATTCTTGAATAGTCCACTCTAAGCATAAAAAGCCTACCAAATGAATATAATATCCCTTGATCCCGAACATTGCGACTGAATAGACCTTTTCTTTAAACTAACCCATTCACCTTTCCAATTTATTTACAATGAACCTGTTTTGGCCTTGGTCCCTCCTTGGACACTGTGCACCCCAACTCAGGCAAATTAACTAAGTTGAGGATGGCTATTGTAGGGGCGCATACAAGAAATTGGGTATACAAAAGAAGCTAGTAAATGAGAAAAGGAATTCAGGTGCAGTCTTGTGCAAAAAGAAAAAGAAAACAAAAGACAAAAAAAATTAGAAAAAGAGATGAAGTTGTAAGAATAAAACCACACTCGAGGAGCGAAAGTCAAAAAGGGAAAAAAATAAAGAAGCTAGGAAAGTGGAGCCAAAAGTAGTGTAGTGCCAAGGAGGATTTAGTCAATTGATCCATATGTACCATATCTTTCACCAAGCCTATATTACAAGCCAATAAAAGTCCTAAAGTGATCCTAATTCGACTATCCGAAAACTAAGGCGTAGAAAATAAGGACAAGCCTATGGTATCTCATGCACACTGTCTGACTTCTTTGAGAGAGTGAGTGCTTACATTCATTCCCTATCCTAATGTTCATTATGTGTTTTGAGTTTTAGGGACTTCTTTGATGTGAGGGCGTAGGGATTTCATTATATTTGCTGCTTATTTGTGTAGTGTCGTTGTTTTACGTGCTAGGTTGTCTATTGATAATGTAATGCCATTGCTTGATCCCACTATGTCATGGTGAGTGGTTTGTGTACACACAGTGATTTTGGTTTTGATGATCTTTGGAGGAGGGATGACCTTGTATTTTGATTCATGTGTGCTATAATTGATTTTGACAAATATGATTGTCGTAGTACTCTTAGATTTTTCTTGGTTAAGCATTATTTAGATTGTATTTTTTTTTGTTTTGTATTCCTGAGGAAATGCAAACGTTCTAAGTTGAGGGTGTTGATGTGTCGCGATCTTACGGCACTTTCGATGCTTAAATCTAAGGAAACTTGCTAGTACAAAGGCATTTCTATGTGGGTATGAAGTGTTTTATGGTATTTGCAGATGAAACAGGTCCAGAGAAGTGAAGTATAGAATTTTGGACTTAAAGGGCATTAGACGAGCTTAACCACAACCGTTGGATCTGATAACGGTCATACCTTGCTATCATGGAAACAACCTGAGAAGGTAAAAAATGAAAGAGATCAGACGAAGTCATCCCACGATCGTACATAGATACTACAATCATAAGATCGATCGTGGGATGAGAGTCTATAAACAAGGCTTGCAGATGTTTAGTATGAAGAGGATCAGACGAGGGGATCCCACGATTGTAGGATGATGCTACGACCTCTTCCTGAAGATCGTAAGAGGAAAGTTAAGAAATAGCAAAAGTCTAAGGTGAAAAGCATGAAAAGGGTTCTATGATCGTACAATGATACCATGAACTAGTACTGAGCATCGTGCCAGCCAAGATCTAAAAGATGAAAAAGTCAAGTATTATCCTATGAGCACTAAGGATGATTGTGGTATCTACCCACAATCATACATTCCTTAGTCTGAGGCGCAAACTCATCAAATCCAATTGTGTTTAGGATAGGTTTTATGTTTGTCAACAAATACATCTATTAGGTGTTATGTATTATTTTACATTCTATTACTCCTTTCAAGGCATATTGTTGTTTTACTAAGTACAAATATCGATTTTTAGGGTTTTAATTCAAAGAGTGATTTGTGATTTTTATCTTATTCTTTGTAAGTTCATAATTATGTTTTCTTCTTAGAATTATTATTGTGTGCTTGTAATTATAAGTAGCTAAACACCACAACTAGGATTATGGGAACCATGATGGATTAACAAATTAGTGTTCAAAGTATGACGTGATTCTCAAAGGATGTTTGTGCATGAATTGTGGTTCTCTTCGGTTTGATTGCTTTCTGACAGTGGCCAATATTAGAACTTATTTTATCCTTACTCGTAATGAAAGAAGGTGCAATAGATGGGAAAAGGGAATTAACAATGAGACATAGATATATCAACCTCCATTTAATTAGACTTGAGTTGGTAAATAGGATAGGCTTATATGGGATCAATGATAGGGGTTAGTAATGCAAAACCCATAAGACATTAATTTGTGATTGGGGATGGTCGTCTAATAGGGGCGTAAAGTCATTTAGATGAACATAACCTATCGATTTTGCATGCCAAGCACCACAAGAGATCAATAGTGCAAAGAACCTATAGAGTTATAAAGCTATTGGGGAACACAGTCCTAGTGCTTCTCACATCTTGATTACAAATGCAACGAAATCAATAATAGTTACTATTGGAATTCTGAATTACAAAAAAAAACCCTTTTACTAGAGATTATTTACTGATTGCTTAGATAAACACTTGATACATATTTTGACCTATTCCTCATGGGATCGACCCCAACCTAGTTGGGTTCTATATTTCATTAATGACCGCTTTATACTTTTATTAGAGGTGTAATTTGGGTAACATCAGAGTCGTGGTGAGATACTAAAGCTCATAGGATGCCCCGTCCTGATTAACCTATAGCAAAGTTTATTAGACATGCCCAATAACCCAATCTATGAGACGTTGTGAGATACCACTAGTCATAGGTTGGCTTGTGAAGTCTATCCTCCCTTTATCAGTGTACAATTAAGAATTTCACCTAAGTTTTATCATTTTTGGGGTTACTCAAACTTTACCCCCATCAAAACAATCTTTTGAGAACAGCTTACCAAACCAGACACAACCTAGTTCTACTCCCCTCCAAAATTCATTTTTTAGTACTTTAGCCTTATGACACAGTCAAGGTAATCCTCCAAACCATTTATCCTCTTTTACTCTTATCTTGTTTGTGTAATTTGCTCATTTTATTCAATTAACCTCATTTAAACATTTAGGAGCATCACAAATGCACAATTAATTAAATTGATTTGAACACTAGTAAGAAAGAAATAAGATGGAACTATTACTTACTTTGTTAAGGCTTTGACTCATAAGTGTTTAGAATAGGATGGAGGAGGGTGACTGATGCGCGTGATGATTTTGATTCGATTCCTTGGAGCTTGGAGGGTGTAGTTCCCAGATTTTAAGAGGGAGTGTCAGTTTAGTGCTTGATTTAATGTCGCAGCACGATGTAGGCATCTTGATTACTCAAACTTTACCAAGATACCCCCTTTATTTTCCTCCCCTGAAGCGTCTGACTTAACGTTGCAGCCATCTTAGGTCCCATGGTTACTCAGACATCACCAAGGGTCCATGTGTCAACTACCTTTATTTCCTCCTCAGTTCCCAAGTATGTTTTCACTCGCAGAACATTTACCTTGAACCATTTTCCTTCATGATTTTCAAGTTCAATGGAACCATAAGGGAACATATGTTCCAAATGAAAAGGTCCCATCCACTTAGATCTCAACTTGCCAGGAAAAAAGTGAAGTTTTGAATTGAACAGCAAGACCAATTCACATGGAGTAAAATCTATCTTTTCTATCTTCCAATCATGATACATTTTCATCCTCTCTATGTAAAGATATGAACTCTCATAAGCTTTTAGTCGAAATTCATCCAACTCATTCAATTGATCAAGCCTCAAGTTAGAGGCATCTCCCCAGTTCAAATTTAGCTTCTTGAGTTCCCACAAAGCTTTGTGCTTAAGCTCAACTGGAAAATGACATGATTTTACATATACAAGATGATAGAGATACATACCTATTTGACTCTTGAAAGTAGCTCGGTACACCCATAAAGCATCATCCAATTTTTTAGACCAATCTATTCTATTTGCATTCGCCGTCCTTACAATCATTGTCTTTATATCCCGGTTGGAGACCTCAACCTGCCCACTAGTTTGTGGATGATAAGGTGTTTCTACCCTATGTTTAACACCATACTTTTCAAGAAGGGCATGAAATAACCGGTCATAAAAATAAGAGCCTCCATCACTAATGATTTCCCTTGGCATACCAAACCTAGAAAAAATGTTCTACTTCAAAAATGTTGTGACACTCTTGCCTTCATTTTTTGGGAGACACCACCACCTCCACCCATTGGGCACATAGTCAATTGTTACAAGTATATACTTCATCCAATTTGAGTTCACAAATTAAAGTCAATAGCCCAGACATCAAAAAGCTCAATCACAAGAATAAGGGAGAGAGAAAGTTTGTGTTTTTTTGATATATCCCCTTGACTTTGGCATTGGTCACATACCCTCACATAATCATGAGTATCTTGATGAATGGTTGGTCAATAGTACCCACAATGCAGAATTTTAGGGACTATTTGAATACCACTATAATGACCCTCAATAGGGGATGAGTGACATGCCTCCAATATGCTCATCATCTCGACCTCAAGCACACATCTATGAATTATCCCATTATAAAATATATGGAACAAGTATGGATCATCCTATAAAAATTAAACTTGTTTCAATGCTGGAAGGACAAGTCCAAAAGCACCACATCACTCACCAAATAATTAGCAAAATCACTGAACCATGGAATCAAGTTGTGATCAGCCAATACTTACTCATCTAGAAAACTATCATTAATGTTGACCTCATATTTTAATTTCAACATTTCCTCTTACTCAAGTAGTGATAAGTGGTCAACCACTTAATTTTCAGTCCATTTTCGGTCCTTGACCTCAAAGCCAAATTCTTGCAACCAAAATATCCATCGAATCAATCTAGGCTTTGCATCTTTCTTCTCCATAAGGTACCTAAGAGTTGTGTGGTCAGGGTGCACAATCATTTTCATGCCAAGCAAGTAGTATCTAAGCTTTTCAAAATCAAAAACCACAGCAAGCAACTCTTGTTCCATCACCGTATAATTTTTCTGAGCTGGATTAAGTGCCTTGCAAGCATAATAGATAGGATGGAGTATCTTTTCACACCTTTGGCCTAGGACTACTCCTAGCTCCACTCCACTAGCATCATATATCACCTCAAAAGGCATGGACCAATCAGGTGAAATAATGATAGAGGCCGATGGAAATTTTTCCATAAGGAACTCAAATACCTTTCGACACGCATCATCAAACATACAGTTCACCTCCTTCTCTAATAATTTACACAAAGGGTGTACAATATTAAAGAAGTACTTGATGAACCTACGATAAAATCTAGCATGTCCCAAAAAGCTTCGAATACCCTTCATAGAAACCGATGGAGGAAATTTTTCAATCACTTCAATCTTTACTTTGTCAACCTCAATCCCCTTCTTTGAAATGTTATAGTTGAGCACTATCCCTTCCTTTACCAAAAAGTGACACTTTTCCCAATTCAGCGTCAAATTATAGTCTTTACACCTCCTCAAAACACTAGATAAATGGGATAAACAATCATCAAAGGAGTCACCTACTATAAAAATATCATTCATGAATACCTCAGTAGTGTCATCCACTATGTTTGAGAAGATGGACATCATAAAATGTTGAAAGGTCGCTGGCACATTAGATAATTTGAAAGGCATCCGCTTGAAAGCAAACATCCCATATAGACAAGTGAAAGTGGTCTTCTCTTGGTTTTCGAGAGCAATCAAAATCTGATTGTATCCCGTATAACCATCAAGAAAATAATACCATCCTCTACTAGCAAGATGGTCTAACATCGTATCCATAAACGGCAACAGGAAGTGATCTTTTTCAGTCCATGCATTCAGCTTCTTATAATCCATGCATACTCACCAGTATGTGACTGGCCTCATCAGAATAAACTCATTCTTTTCATTAGGAACCACAGTTATTCCACTTTTCTTTGGCACATATCGGACCGAGCTTACCCATTTACTATTTATAATAGGGTAAACCACACTTGCATCCAACCACTTGATAATTTCCATTTTGACAACTTCTTGTATAGGTAGATTCAGCCTATCTTGATGCTTAATACTAGGAATACAATCATGCTCGAGCTGAATTTTATGAGTGCAAATTTTCGGTATAATACCAATAATGTAAGCAATAGACCACCCAATGGCTCTCTTGAAATTATTTAACATAGATACTAAAGCCTCAACTTGCCATTTGACTAGATCTACTACAATAATGACCGATAAGGTACTGTTGGCTCCTAAAAAATATAAAAAAGATGGGATGGGAGAGCCTTGAGCTCCACCACTGAAGGCTTCTCAATAGAAGGCTTGGCCAGTGGGGTCGCATGGTTTTTCAAATCTAAATCTAACTTTTTTGAAGCATAATTGTAGGACCCCATACCGGCAAGTGCACACACCATCTCATCATACTCATCTATATCATCCCCATCAAAGTTCATAATCATAGTTTCTAGTGCCTCAATACCAAGCCTCTCCTCAATAGGAACTATCAAGGCCTCCTTATCAACCTTATCAATAATGGAGACCAAACGTATGCCATTCAGTTGCTTCATTAGTTGGAAAATATTGAAAATCACTTACTTATTATTCAACCAAAATTTCAATTATCATGTCAACTAATGCTCTTCTGGTCACTAGAAATGGTCTCCCTAAGATGATGCAGACCTTAAAATCAACTTCGCAATCTAGAATGACAAAATTAGCTGGAAAGATTAATGACTCAACCTTCACTAAAACATCATACAAAATACCCACAGGTTTCTTTAGAATGCGATCTGTGATAAGATGTCTCATTGAAGTTGGCTTGGATGCTCCCAACCCCAACTGTCTAAATACTTCTAGCAGCATTGATGTCGCCCAAAGTATACCTCCAAAAAAGTACAATGCGATCGCTGAATCAAATATAGAACCCAACTAGGTTGGGGTCGATCCCACAGGGAATAGGTCGAAGTATGAGTAGACTACTGGAAGGAATAACTGGCAAGTAACTAAAACTGGGGGGTTTTGCTAGTGAATAGTAATGATGACGATTGCTGACTTATATTGAGTTTGTAAACAATAAGAGAAATTCACTAGGACTGTGATCCCCAATGATTCCTTAACTCCACCGGTGACTTGTACTTAACAAGACTGTCCCACTTTGCTGCATGCAAAATCTAAGAAGATAGGTTCATCTAACTGTCTCTCGACTGTCATTAGACGAATTTCACTCTTCTCCTCTCGGTCTCCAAGTGTCGCAATACTAACCCTTGTCCTGGACTTCAGATAATTTTTCTCGCTAAGGCTCCGGTTATTAGATGAAGGTTGATAGCTTCAAATCTATGTCGTTATCTCCTTTTCCCAATCTCTACCCCTCTCTTGAGCAATTCTAGAATACAGGCAAGATTCTAACGTTTTCAACCGTTAGAAAAGCAATCCTAACGAAGGAAACAACAATACATGCATTAACAGCAGTACAAAGTTGTTTTGTACTTCACCAGTTTCGTTAATTCTTCATGGTTCACACAACCCTAGTTGATAGGTTTAGCTGCTCATATTTGCAAGAACACAAGAATAATACAAAGATGAACGTATAATTATGATCTAACAAGAATGAAGGAAAAACCAAAATTTCAATTATCAATCAACCTCAAAATTAGGGTTTGTGAATACAAAACCAAATATATGTCTGAAACAGTATAAAATAACTCTTAAAGTAGTAAATTGTCTAACTCTCGCACTTAGGACTACCTAGGGGTATTTATAGATACAAAGCTAGTGGTATCCAAAACAAAATAGGAGAACAGAGTCTGCAGCTTTCACAGTGTCGTGACTTGGTGTCGTGGAACCAAGTCACGGCACGTGACATGTATCGTGGGAATCAGGCCCTTTTTGGGATCTCTAAAGTGGACTCACGCCATCAAGTCACGCCCCGTGGATGTCAGTCACGTGGCGTGAGTCCTGTCGTGGAACTCAGGTGAGATGTTAGTCCTCTGAAAGTCAATTCACGACACAACCCACGGCTCATGAGTGGTAATCACGGCTCGTGAGTGATGTCGTGGGTTACTCCATAGTGAAGATTCATTCTTTCCTCATCAGACACATCATCTTTGGGCTTGATTCTTCCTCTTTTGGTCATTTTGCCTTTAAAAACTGTTTTCTTGCAAATTAGGAAAGAAACCACATCATACCTACAAAACATACCCAAGTTATTTCATCTTTTCCTCATTTTAAGCATCGAAAGTGCCATATAACCGTGGCACATCAACACCCTCAACTTAGAACGTTTGCATGTCCTCAGGCGAACAACATGAAACTACACCAACACAATGCTTAACTAAGAGAAACCTAAGGGACTTATGGCAGTCAACTTGTTGCTTTTTGATACAAAACTTTTTCCACCCCTCCTATTTTCAAAGTAAAACCAAAGTGTGTATGTAAGCAATGCAGAATCATGACATAGCAGGGATCAAGTGATGGCACCAAATTATGCACAAACAACTAAGCGTATATGCAATTTACATTTTCCGAACAACTAGCAGCTAATTATGCAACCCATGTACCCTCACAATCAAAGAAGTCCCATGCACTCTCAGTATACTAATGGATATCAACATAGGGACGAGGTCGAACCACTCATGCTCACAAAGAAGTTAAGACAGTGTGCATTAAATACCATAGGTTTGCCCTTATTTTCTACGCCTTAGTTTTCGGACCGTCGGACTAGGATCACAATAGGACTTTACTCGGCTTGTAATGTAGGTTTAGGGATGGGTATGGTGTATATGGATATAGTGACTCAACCCTCCTTGACACTACACTATTTTTGGCTCCAACTTCCAACTTTTTTTTTTTCATTTTTCTCCCTTATTCTCCATTCTTTTATTCTCAGATTTTGGGTGTGGTTTTTCTTCTCAACTTTAAACACATATACACTTTTTTTTTCACACCTAAATCTGTTTTCTCTTTTTCTTTTATTAACCCTTCTTCATACCCAACTCAATCTACGCACCCCTATAATAGCCACCCTCAACTTAGGCGATTTGCCTGAGTTGAGGTACACAGTGTCCAATGAGGGACCATGGCCAAGACAGGTTCATTGTGATTAAAATAGAAAGGTGAATAGGCTAATGAAAGAAATAGAACAATTATGGCTCAAAAGTCGGGATCAAGGGATACTTATTCTTTTGGTTTGGCATTTAGGCTCATAGTGGACTTTTTCAACAACGACCTATGATCATTTCCTAATCCTTATCCTCTAACCTAGGCAAGACTAACCGGGAAAGTTCTGGATCGCACACACACAGCTAACTAAGTAGTGACCTCACACGCACATAGCACAGGGTTATACTACCAACTACTACCTATCCGTTCATGCAATTCTAGCTAAGGTTGTTTGCCTATAATTCTAGTGCCATACCGAGATCCAACAGCAGTCACACACAAAGCATGTCAATTCCAAAAACCAAACTTTCAGGAGGGGTATCCTTAGCAACAAAAACACATAAGAAATTTTTCAAAACTGAACTGCACTAAAGTTCCCTCATTTTTCTCCTAATATAGCAAGAAACGTAAAAACATCAACGATATCATCTAAACATGCTGGTTCTACTATGATAGCACACTCGGGGGAAAAGAAACACGGCAACAAAAAACCCCAAGTGGTGGTACACCCCCACCCCCAACTAAACATGGTGCAATGCCCTCAATGCACCGATATCAAATCAAAAAAAGGGAGTGAAGACAAACCTGTGGCGCTCTAAGCGTCGGAAGTGGGCCCGCTAGCAGTGGGATCATCAGACTGTGCAGTGGTCACAGCCGGTGGGGGAATAGCCTGACTGGCAGATGCACCGCGCGCCCTCTGCTCTGCCTCAATCTGGATCGCGTGGTACTCTACCCGGGAAGCTTTAACAGCCCTCCTCAGATCACTATCGAACTTATCATCACTCGCACCCCCATCCGCCGGACTACGAGGTCTCTTACCTCTATCCATCTCCGACTCCTCATCAGCAAACAGATCCACCTCAAATACTGGTCGTACGGAGGTCGGGACAGGCATAGGTGGTATAATCGACGTGCTAGTCGATGCTAGTGCCTGAACCTCCTTTCTCAATGCAGCAACCTCCTGGGTCAAGCCGGCCATGTCAGGGCTCGGTGCAGCACTCTAGCGGGAGGCCATACGTGCCTCAAAACTATCAATCTGCCTATGTCGGCTCCGCATAAACTGGTCCATAGTTGCAGTCATCCGATCCTCCACCCTAGTCTCCGCAGCCTCGACTGTAGATCGAACCCAGGGCTTAAGCTGGGCTACCAACTTAGCCATCTGAGTCCCGGTGTGAGCCTGGCGCTCAAACATCTCCGTCTTCCTGTCAACCAGCTGCTGCAGAAAATCCCGTGATACTGAAACCATCCCTGCAGGGGTCGGTGGGGTACTAGTACTGGGTCCTCCCTCATCAATAGGGCCAGCACCCTCAGTCGGTACAGGAATCCTAACTGGTGCAGGAACAGGCAAAGGTACACCGCTCATATCATCCGGGACAGTACCTGACGCCTCAGACGGCTGTGTTCCTCGGGGAAGAATGGGGTGCAAACCCCTCTGCTGCATCATCGCAATATCTGCCAACCGGGTTACCTCTATAGAATTATCGATGGCAGGCATCCTGGCTACCCCTACTCTATCACACAGACCCTGGATCAGACATGGGAAAGGGATACTCGTGTGATCCCTGAACGCTCGCTTGTGGATCTCTTGGACGATGTACCTTGCGAAATAAATCTCATAACCAGCCAAGATGCTGGCTACCACTACAGCCCTGTCCAATGTGAGTGAGTTATCAGCATTGGTTGGAGCCAACCTATGACGAACCACTGACCACCAGAATCGACCAGCAAAATGAAGTGTGGACTTTTTGATGTCTAGCTTCCCAGTCACCCAACTAGCCGCTACACCCTCCTCGGCTATTTAACCTGCAATCCATTTAATCAACTCCAATTTCTGCTCTGCATCTCTCATCTGAACTCTATCTCTGACCGTGTCCATTTTGTGATCAAATTCAGCTGTCGAAGCCGGAAGTGGACGGTCAGGCCCAAACAGGAAGCGGTGAATGGTCTCTTCTGAAATGTCAACTCGGGTACCGCGCACCATAACATGAGTCAGCACTGGCTGTAAAATATATCGCTGCCCAACTGGAGTGCTCAAACCAATCGACGCTGCATAGGAAGCATAAAATTCTTGGACCAACTCCGAGTTATACCTTCCAGAAGGCTGCGCCATCCAACCCAATCCATATCGCTCAAAAAGATGCCAAATATCCGGTAATGTCCTCAGTCCCTCCACTCTATATCGGGGCTCCTCCATAATGCTTCTCCGACACACACCACGCTCTGTCAGCTCAGTATCTCGATCATAAATAGCACGCATGCCCTGTACACACCACCTCTGAACCTCCCTATCCTGTGCAGTAGTTGGGGCACTCTCAGCACCAATACCGAAAAGAGAGGTTGTAGCCTCTGCCATAGATGTATCCTGACCCGTAGCCTCATCCGCAGACAAACCCTGACCCGTAGCTTCATCCGCAGACCCTGACTCAGAAGCATCCTCCCCTTCTTCATACTGCGGGCGGGCTTAGAAGACACAGTTGGTACAACTGGCTCAGCAGGTGGTGGGACCGACTGAATTACAGCCCGAGCAGCCTCTCTGGCATGCGTCTGTAACCTCGTAGCCCGTGGTACTAAGGCCATGTCGTACTGACTAATATCAAACTCCTCCATGGAACCACTTGGTTCAGACTCAGTGGGTTCATCCCTCAGACGGGTCGGTAGGTCCAGATTTTTGGTCCAAATCCGAGATGATGCATCAAGGTGGTCACTTTTGGGATTGGATTTTGGAGGCATGGTAACGGGTTTGGATCAATTTTTTTAGGTATTGGGTCGGATTTGGGTCAGGTTTAGTATGGTTGATTCGAATTATTGGACCTATTTGGTAATGGGGTTCAGATTTTCGAATAGGGAACGGATGTAGTGAGTGTTTGGGATTTTGGTTTTCGGATTTTTGGAGTTTGGGAAAGATGGGATTCGAATTTAATGGGGAGAAGTAGAGGGAATTTGAATTTTAGGGGTTAAGTTGAATGATTTTAAAGTGGGGAAGAAAGAGTTTTAATCGGGTATAAATCGGGTGAGGAAGAAAGGGTTTCGGATTTATTTTGGAAAAATTGGGCTCGGGTCGGGTCGGATTTTGATTTCTGGTATTTTTAGGTTTCACGACATGACCCACGCCATGTGACTGACACCCACGTGACGTGGGGTCTATCGTGACTGGTGTGGTGTGACTGAACTGAGTGTCTAATTTAAACGACACCAGTCACGTGGCGTGGATCGCATACACGTCACGTGAACTACTTCCGTGGAACTGATTCAGAACCTGGAAATATTTCTCTGAGTTTGACGATGTCATCCACGTGGCGTAGAACCCCCTCACGTGTCGTGATTCATGTCGTGGAGAAAATTTCATCACTTCTGGTAGATTCTGTGATTTTCAACTAGCTGCTACTCAATAATCTGATCTCCTCATAACAAAATCTTGGGTTGCCTCCCAATCAGCGCTTGATTTAACGTCGCGGCACGACATGGCTAACTTGGATACTCAGACTTTCCCAACTAGCCCATGGGTTGCCCCCATGAAGCGCCTGATTTAACGTCGCGGCACGACATGGTTAACTTGACTACTCAGACTTCATCAAGTTCAAGTTCTTCAATCGTCCTTATCTCTTCCGAAACTCCTACATAATGCTTAACACGTTGTCCATTGACTTTGAATAGGACATTATCTGCTCCTTTCATCTCAATAGCACCATGTGAGAATACCCGAACTACCGTGAATGAGCCAGACCATTTGGACTTTAATTTTCCAGCAAACAGGCGAAGCTTGGAGTTATACACTAGCACCAAATCTCCCGGATGAAACTCTTGATTCTCAATTCGCCGATCATGATACAATTTCATCTTTTCTTTATACAATGCTGAACTCTCATAAGCCTGGAGGCAAAATTCATCCAACTCATTCATCTGTTCCAGTCTCATTTTAGCCGCTTCATTCCAGTCTAAATTCAACCTTTTCAATGCCCACAACCTTTTCCCAATCTCTACCCCTCTCTCGAGCAATTCTAGAATACAGGCAAGATTCTAACGTTTGCAACCGTTAGAAAAGCAATCCTAACGAAGGAAACAACAATACATTCACAGCAGTACAAAGTTGTTTTGTACTTCACCGATTTCGTTAATTCTTCATGGTTCACACAACCCTAGTTGATAGGTTTAGCTGCTCATATTTGCAAGAACACAAGAATAATACAAAGATGAACGCATAATTATGATCCCACAAGAATGAAGGAAAAATCAAAATTTCAATTATCAATCAACCTCAAAATTAGGGTTTGTGAATACAAAACCAAATATATGTCTGAAACAGTATAAAATAACTCTTAAAGTAGTAAATTGTCCAACTCTCGCACTTAGGACTTCCTAGGGGTATTTATAGATACAAAGCTAGTCCTATCCAAAACAAAATAGGAGAACAGAGTCGGCAGCTTTCACGGCGTCGTGACTTGGTGTCGTGGAACCAAGTCACGGTACGTGACATGTATCGTGGGAATCAGGCCCTTTTTGGGATCTCTGAAGTGGACTCACGCCATCAAGTCACGCCCCATGGATGTCAGTCATGTGGCGTGAGTCCTGTCGTGGAACTCAGGTGTGATGTTAGTCCTCTGGAAGTCAATTCACGACACAACCCACGGCTCGTGAGTGGTAATCACGGCTCGTGAGTGATGCCGTGGGTTACTCCATAGTGCAGATGCATTCTTTCCTTATCAGACACATCATCTTTGGGCTTGATTCTTCCTCTTTTGGTCATTTTGCCTTTAAAACCTGTTTTCCTGTAAATTAGGACAGAAACCACATCATACCTACAAAACATACCCAAGTTATTGCATCTTTTCCTCATTTTAAGCATCGAAAGTGCCATATAACTGTGGCACATCAAGCATCAGATTAATACTATCACCCTTGTCATACAAAGCCTTTGCAAAATTAAAAGCTCTTATAGTTCATGAAATAGTGAATGCTCCAGGATCTTCCAGTTTTTGCACAAGGGACTGGGAATCTATTGTATTATAATGGTGTAAATTATTCACAGGCTCAAAACTCACGGTTCTCTATTTTGTAACTAGATCCTTCATAAATTTGGTGTAGCCAGGCATTTGCTCAAGTGCCTCAACTAAATGGATGTTATAGATAATTGCTTCAGCATCAAAATAAAATTGTAATATTTTCCTTCGTCCTTCTCCTTCAATCTCTATGGGAATGGTGGAGGAGGTCATGGAATAGGAGACAAAACTTGTGGGACCTCCTTTTCCTTCCCCATTGTAGCCACGGTCTTCTTTTCAGCAACTAGAGATAACTTCTCAAATGAATTTTTACCAAAAATCTGATCTATATATTTGGTTACCTTTTAGCCACTGTCATCCTTGTAACCATTTCTCTTCTTCCAATCACCATCTCTACCTCTACTCTTTTCTCTATACCCTGACCAATTTTAGTTTTTGTCTTTGTAGTAGTTTAGAACTTGATTTTCTTGACCTTGGAGCCAAGCGTCTTTATTAGACCCTTGGTTATTGCCCCAAAAACCTATCTTGATTGTCCAAATAGTTTACTTCCTCCTCAAAATCAGAATCATCATGTCTTAGTGTTTTTCCTTGTGAGCCGACTGCATTAACCTTTTCAGCCCCTGCCCCTGTGATATGTTTTGTGTTGATACTCAATTCAGTTCTACTCTCAGTGAACTCTTGAGCAAGCCTCTCATCTATCCTATGTTGCTCCGTAGACGCACCTATAGCATAAGTGCCAGCAGGAACGACAGATTCCTGTTGTGCCAAGCCCGATTAGTTTTGGTGACTTTGTCAAGTATAACTGATGCAACTGTCCAAGTTTGACTCATTTATGCTCCCCCTACAACAATGTTAGCTACAACCTTATTTTTAAAATTCAAAGACCTATAGAAAATCTCTAGCAAACTATATTCCAATAACCTGTGATTAGGGACTGCTGCAGCTTCTACTTGAATCTCAACCATGTCTTATATAAAGCCTTTGAATGCAGTTGCATGAAGTTATAGATCTCATCCTTCAACTGCAACATTTGGAATGGCGGGAAAAACCTTTCCATGAAAGCCCACTTCAACTTCTGCCAGTTATGATTGAGTCAATGGTAATTCTGCCAGCCATAGGGTTGCTTCACCTACTACTGAAAAAGGAAATAACCACAATCGAATAGCATCTTGGCCCACACCGGGTATTTTATAAGCTTGCAAATCCCTAAGAAGTTTATTAAATGCTCCCAGAAATATTCACAAACTCGTGATAGATAGCTACTAATGAGTAACCTTATTCTATATATATAATTATCATGTATTAATTATAGTATCAACTCGAACTATTATAACAACACCAAGGGATGTAGTGGGATGCATAAAATTCTTTTACTCTAATTAGATGTCTCAAGTAGAAATGATATTGTTTTTAGTAGAGTGCATTTACATCAATAGTAGTGTGACCAGTAAATACTTTCATGTTTAGCAATTGGATCATCGTACTTGTAATGTCGAACTTGACCCCAGAGGGTAGTAGGGGAGGAACAATAGCACCCATTGCACCTATATCATATAGGTCAACGTCATCATCATCATTAGCAAACTGAGGGGAATATTGATGGTGTTGTAGATCATGGCCCCTATTCCTTCTTTCCTAGCATGTTGATCCAATGTAGCCCTACGGGCTGCTTCCTCCTGTCTAGCTTGCTCATTAGCAATAGCCTGACTGGCTGCTTCTTCTTTTCTAGCAAATTCCTCAGTTATCATCTGGGTTATGGCTTGCTCCGGAGTCTCCTGAACTCCTTGATTATCCATTCTCCTCAATGTTCTGAACATCTTTTTGATTTTGAGATCAAGTGAAATTAGGGGATTACCTTGACTCTAAGTGTTGGGCATGCACCGATATGCACCCTAAAAACAAAACAAAAATAGCAGAAAAATAAATCAGAAAATAAGAACTAATAGTCGAATAAAAATAGTCTATCTAACCCTGAATCGTATTCCTCGGCAACGGTACCAAAATTTGATATTTCCTAAATTACACCTCGCAATTGAAGTATAAAGGGGTCGTTAAATCAAATATAGAACCCAACTAGGTTAGAATCGATCACACAGGGAATATGGCTAGGAGCTAGGTCAATGCGGTTATTTAAACTATTAATCGATTATTTTCGAAAATGAGGGATTGATAGTACCAAGTATTAAATAGAAAGAGTTTAGTAACCAAGTAGCAAGTTTTATGCTGTTTTTAATCAATGAGAATGATGGACTAAGATTATTTTCCCTAAGATTTCATAACTCCATAAGTGTGTCGTATACTAGTGATCTATCCTGGATCTTATCATGCAATATTGGTATGTTAGGTTCATCTAAATGGATGGTTACCTATAAAGATGACTATTCTCAATTACCAGGTAGGTCTCATTAGCTTTGCATATTAACCCTTACATTTGATCCCAGACTAGCTATTCTCGGACAAGGTCAAGCTATTACATGAGGGTTGATAGCCTCAAATCTCCATTGTTAATCCTTTTTCCCATTCTCTACCTCTTTGGTCAATCAAGTAAAGAGTTAAGGCGAGTTCTAACGTTGGCCATCCGTTAAAAAGAAATCAATACGAAGGGAAGAACAATACATGCATAAACACCATTCAAAAATCACTAAGTACTTAACATTCTTTATTAATTCATCATGGTTCCCATAACCTTAGTTACGGGATTTAGCTACTCATGCTTGAAGAATCACAATTAGAAATTATAGATGAATTCATACTTATGAACTTACGAGAATTGAGTAGAAAAAATCCGGACACTTGAATTATTAAAAGAACTTTAATAACCAAGAATCAATATATGAGTAATCGCCCAAAATCCAAGAACAAAATCATATTGTATTTTTCTAAGAGTTAAGAGTCAGTAATAATGTGTAACCCATAAAAGAAAATCTAGGAAAGGTATTTATAGACAAAAACAAAACTTTTCCTAAACAAAATTGGATTGCAGGTTCAGCAGTTCTGACGGCTGCATAGCACAACTCGTGTTGAGATTGCACGAGTCGTTCCTTATGGTCATGGTTGGGATGCCTCTTTTGCTAGTCCTCTGATGTCTATAGTACTCCCCCTCAGTACAACCTGTCCTTGCATGGTATGACCCGTGTCAAGTGTTCATTGTTCCAGACCTAGAATTTTCAGGATCTCAATCCATGACTCTCAGGACTAGCCCGTGGTAAGATCCAACGGGTCGTGGGTTGAGGTCATTCTGAACACTTGAGATTTAACTTTCTCTGCTTCTCACACCACGGAGGCCTGGTAGAACCTGTGCCAAGACACAAGGGTAGTCCCAAGGCTCGTCTGATCCACTTCTACTCAAATTTCATACTTTTTTTTGCAATCTAACTCTCCGAACTTATTTTCCCTACAAACTCCACAAAAACACATCTTATCCACATAAATTTGCCTCAGAACTAGCATATTTTTCATGTTTTAAGCGTCAAAAGTGACGTAAAACCACGACACATCAAGATGTGGGACCAGCTGTGGAGTAACTTAAAGATTACCATTATCTGTAATTAGGAGTTAGTTACAAGTGGTTAGAGTTAGTTAAGTAGTTAAGTAGTGTAGTTAGTTACTAATCCTAACTAGGTCGGTTAGTGTAGTACAAGTACTTGTACACTGTTATATTGAATGTAAGCTGAGATATTTTCTCTCATTTCCATTCTAGAATATTCTCAGATCTCTCTCTCCCTTTCCTCCCTTCCTTCTCAATATGCAGCCTCTCATGTTCTTCACTAATAAAAATTTGCATTCACTTTATAGTTCATTAGATTACTGGATTGTAATTCATCCGTTCATTGTTACTTGTCCATTGTTTTAAAAAAAAAATAAGTTGTCCAACTTTAGTAGTCCAATTTAAAAAAATAAAATATAATTTACCAATTTGTGTCTATTTTATTCTTGTTATTAAATGTTATTCATTTATCAACATTTAAATAATTTATAATTAATTAGAGGTGATATAATAAAATTACTTTTCTTTTCTTGTCAACTTTGATTTTGCCAAAGTCTTTGGGTGGTCACATTATTAAAAAGACAAAAAATACGATTATCAACGAAGTCGACGCGTACGTTGTCATCTAATCACGCCACATTGTCATTCGCAATCGCAATATCAGAAAAAGAAAACAAAGTTCGTTGAAATTATAATTAGTTGATTAGTGAGCACTAGGAATTTTCTACTAGTATCTCACTATCTAACGTCATTTTCATCTTAGTTCTACATGAGAAACCCCTATGCTCATTACGTGCTTGTTATTTCCATTATTATCTTTAAAAAAAAAAAAAAAATGCAGCTTAGGCAAGTAGCTATGTTTTCTTTCCAACTCCGCTTTTTTATTTCCTTTCTACTGATATTGTCAGAGAATGACTGCAAATTAGGGACCTATAATGCTGGGAAATGTCGCATGACTTTTTGGTACATAAAGGACAAAATGCAGAACATTGACTTTCTAAATCCACTGATTGATTTGAAAATGTATACAAAAATTAGATAAAAAATTCCCCGAATCCTTCTCTGTTTTTGGAAATTTCCAGAAAAATTTGTAATAACTATTTTTTGGGTGAGCATTGAATAAATCCACTAAGGTGCAACAGTTTGAAAATGACACAAGTCTCGTGTGCTGAGCTCAACTACAAAAGAAGTTAATAACTTAAATGGTTACTCAACTATGAATTTTTATCTCAGAAAATCACTCAATTATGATTTTTACTTCAAAAGTCATTCAACTATAGTTGTTTTACTTAGAAAGTGACTCAACTTTGATTTTTACTTCAAAAGTCACTCAACTATAAGTGTTTTTCTTACAAAGTCACTCGATCTATTTAATTAATTTTTCCATTAAAATTTTCTTACATAGATTTTTATTTAAAATCAAAATTCGAAAAAATAAAAAAATATCCATTTAATGACCCGCTCCACTTGACTCGACTCGCTAAAAATATAATATTTATCCTTACCCGTATTTTTAAAAAAATTGATTGAACTTTACGGGTATCTAAGTTTTGTATTATTAGCTTTTTAGAATTTAGCTAATTTATAGTTAGTCAAAAAAATTTAATGGCATTTCAAATATCTATTTGTGTTCTTGTTTTTGATTCTTTTATTTAAAGTTTGTATTTATTTTGATCACTGTTTATGGGCAGTTTAAATAGAATCTGCAATGACATAAAAAAAAAAAACTTGAAATGCCATAAAAAAAGTGATAAAAAAATGTTCATCATTTTTAGCTAGTTAATTTTCTTTTTAGCTAATTTGTATAATCAATTCGTAATTTTAAAAAAAGTATGGGTAAGGGTAAAATAAAAAGGTAAATATTATAGTTTTAGCGGGCCGGGCCATTAAATGGTAAATGGATCTTATTTTATTTTTTAGATTTTTTTATTTTAAGTAAAAATCTCATGTAAGCAAATTTTAATTAAAAAATTATTTAAATAGGTTGAGTGACTTTGTAAGTAAAACATTTATAGTTGAGTAACTTTTGAAGTAAAAATCAAAGTTGAGTGACTTTCTGAGTAAAATAATTATAGTTGAATTATTTTTGGAGTAAAGACCAAAATTAAGTGACTTTTTGATATAAAAGTTCATAGTTGAGTGACCATTTGAGTTATTAACTCACGACAAAAGCAATCAAGTGGGAGACATCCCCTAACAGCCTTTTGGGATACTGCATTCGCTACACCAAACTCTGAAACTCATTAGCGAACTGAAAAAGGATTAGGTGAGATTCGATCTTTGATTTTCCTTATGGAATAACCTGAATTCTTTTTTTCTAGTGATTCCTCGTAGACTTTGATTTTGTCAAAGTCTTTTCTGTTTGATGGGCACATTATTAAAAAGACAACTATATGATTGTCAACGTAGTCGACAGTGTCATCTAATCATGCCTCATTGTCATTAGAAATCGCAATATCAGGAAAAAATGATTCTTTGTAATTATAATTAGTTGATTAATGACCACTAGGAAATTTTATACTAGTATCTCACTAGCTAATGTCATTTTCATCTTAGTTCTATATATGAAACCCCTATGCTCAATACGTGCTTTTAATTTCCATTATTATCTTTCACAAAAAAAAAAAAAAAAAAAAAAAAAATGCAGCTTAGGCAAGTTGCTCGGTTTTCTTTTCAACTCCCCTTTTTTATTTGGGCCGTGACATTAGCCACGGCCCAAATTATCCCCACTAACACCACTTCTCCTCCTCCCACCACCATTCCTCCTCCTCCTCCGCCCACAAACACTACTTCTCCGGCAACCAACACCACCACGACAATCACCAAAGCTGCTACCATCTCAAAACCAGGATGTCCGAAAAAGTGTGGGAACCTTACAGTTCCTTACCCTTTCGGGATTGGCCTAGGATCTGGTTGTGCCTTGAACGCGAATTTTGAGATCAATTGTGTCACTAATGCAACAGGTTTTTCGACACCTTTCATATGGAACATTCCGGTCTATGACATCTCGGATGCTGAAATGCGCGTATCAAGTACCATAAATCGGAGGTGTTATTCATCGACAGGAATGTTGATTCAAAATGATCCTGCATGGATGAGTTTAGGAACGTCAAGTCCTTACAGTTTCTCTACTCTCAACAGGTATATATTACATTATACATACCTATAAATATGGCTTTTTTCTTGAATCATAATATATGCTTATACAAAATGCTTATCTATAATAATTACACGGGATAAATGTTTGAGTTGGGCCAAATATGTCAAATCAAATAAATGGAAAATGAGTAAAGTTAAGTTTGCTTGGGATAATGTAAGTTTGCATTCTGAGGCAGGAAATTACATTCAATGTCCTTGAAAAGGGGTGGTTTCGAATTTTTGACGCCCACTCGCCCCATAGATAAATTCCAAGGTCAAAAGTCAAAATTTGTGGAACTTGATGTTTTGCCTATGGGACAAGCGGAGTCAAAAGCTTAAGATCATCCACTTCCTGGGCCAATCTTTTAAATCACCTAAGATGAGTTACAAAAATGACCTTAAAAGTGGATGGTTTTGAACTTTTGATCCCATGGCAAAACTTCAAGTCTAACAAGTTTTGCTCCATGGTCAATACTTTTAACTTTTGGCTTTGAAGGTTTGCCCATCGAACAAGCAGGAGGTCAAAATTCAAGACCACCCGTTTTCAAAATCATTGAGTGTATTTTGTTACAATCAATACATAAGATAAAAGAGTGTGATTTCCTGAATTACATTTGATTTGTCGGGTTACACTATTTTGACCTGATAAATTGATGGGTCATTTCGAGTTCAATCTGTTACTCAAGTCAACATACTAGTCATAACTCAATCCATTTAAACTTCTTATTGGGAGGATTACTACAAAATTAGTTGACTTTGTCTTCTCCTTACACCCTAAAACTGCTGAATTTAAATTTTGAATTCACCTCCACAGGTTCACCGTCGTTGGTTGTGATGAAGCTGCTATAATATTTGGAAGTGACTTCGCTAATGGCTGTCCCACTGTCTGTATTAGTTCCAGTAACGTAGCTGAAGGAAGATGTATGGGTGCTGGTTGCTGCCAAATACCAATACCAAAAGGCTTGAAATTTTTCAACACAACAATGCAAAGCTCGAAACAAAATCACACTGGAGTTTGGTCTTTCAATCCATGTGGCTATTCATTTCTTGGTGAGGCTAGTCGATTCCAATTCAAGGGTCTGCAAGATCTTAGTGATCTTAAATTTGTAAACAAGATTTTGGATAATATCCCTGTTGTGTTAGATTGGGCAATTGGAACTCTTAGTTGTGTTGAAGCACAGAAAAGTAACGATTATGCTTGCCTGAATAATAGCCAGTGTGTTGATTCCGACACTAGCCTTGGTGGTTATAGGTGCAGTTGTAACCCGGGATATGAAGACAATCCATACATCGGGCCAGGCTGTCAAGGTAACTTGATTTCTCTACTTCTTCAGATATTTGAACTTCATTTCTTTTTATTTATAAAAATTTAGTTTCTTTTTTCCCCTTTTCACTAACCATCAATGGTGAAGCTGAAATTTCAATAAGGAGATATAAGATTTAAAATAGTAAATACTTAAAAATTTAAAATTTAAAAATGTTAGTGTATAGTATACATATACAAAAAAAAGAATCAACCTTTTATTATACTCCCTCCGTTCTCATTTTATTTGGCCCCTATACTAAATATAAAAGTTTCAATTTACTCCCTCTGTTTCAAAATAATTGGCATGTATAGATTTTGCAAAACTCTTAAGGAAAGATTAATTAGTAGTGTGATTTGACTAATATATCCCTTATTATTTTTTTAATTTTCATCTATTTACGTGCCTCTTTATTCTAGAATAATTATTACTAAGGGTTCAGTTGAAAAAAGTGGTTAATTATCTCTTAATCTTTTAAACATGTCAACTATTTTGAGACTAAATGTTTTAGCAAACATGTCAACTATTTTGAAACGGAGGGAGTACTTGTCTATTTTCGCAAATCAAGAGTATTTTATTACTTCTTTCTCATGTTACCCTCAGTATTAAATAACTAAATAAAGTAGTAATAGTTAAATTTAAAGTTTCAAAACATCATTAATAAGATTAATTTTATAAAATACACTTCTAATTAATGTTTTCTTAATGGATTTGCCAAGTCAAAAAAGGTCAAGTAAACTAAAACGAATAGAGTAATTTTTTATGGAGGGTGCCAATTGACTCCCTTGAACATGGGTGTGTCCACCATTCCTCGTCCTATATATCCCTCTCCTCCATGTTTGACTTGAGACATTTAAATTTCTTAACTCTTTTCTTTCTTCTTTATTGAGGTGGAAGGGGTTGGTGGAGGGAAGAAGAGGTGCATATATATTTTCCTTACCATATTGAGGTATAGAGGTGTCAAATAGGCGGGATGAATTGAATTTGTGCGGGTCGAAATGAGCATAATTATTGATCTACCCAAAAGTTATTTGAGCTGAAATACGGGTCATAATTTAATCCGTCCAATTTTTATTAAGTTTTAATTACTTTATTTGTTCTTTTATAAGTTTCAGTACCTAATAAAACCATTTTTTTCTTCAATCATATCTATATATTGTAATTCTTCTCATGTCAATATGATAAAAAATTATATTGTAAATGTTGGTCAAAGTTCACATCATTTGAATTTTCAAAAGTAAAACATGTTACTCCCTCTGTTTAACAATACTTGTCCACTATACAAAATATAGATGTCCAATAATACTTGACTAGTTTGAAAAATCAATGGATAATTTACCCTGTTTACCCATTTTACCCTTACTATCAAATATTATATTCATCACTCAATGCATTTTCCAAGGCATTAAATTTATTATATTCAAATAGTGATATAGTAAAGTTACCCTTATTATTTATTGTTTCTGAACACATTTGTCAAGTCAAATAGTGGATAAGTATTGTTGGACGGAGGAAGTAGTATATAAATTGGGACAGAGTAACATTATTTTACTGGAAAAAAATTTCTGTTAAGACTTTTTTGAGGTGAATCAGTCTAGCAATGAGGTCGCTAGAAACTTATTTATATAAGTAACGTTTAAAGATTCAAAGATGCATGAATATTGATTAGCTTTTGGAATATTTAAGTTATATGATAAAGAAGTATGGTGTAACATCAATTCATCTCGTCATCTTTCGGGGAAAATGTCAAGAAATATTGGAAAAAGGAGTAACAATGCTAATTAAATACTCCTAGTTGCCATTAGTGAACAAAATAATGCTGCAACTTACAATTTCACATCTTACTATAGAGTATAATCACAACTTCTGCAGGTAATTAAATATGTAAAAAAACAAGAAAAAAAAAAAGACTAAGTGTCAGTAATTAACTTACTGCATCTACCAACACACGTAATAGATAATTATGTACTCTGAGATCTGGCAGATGAAAAAAGATTACCTAGTATCATGATTTTCATCACATTTTATTGATCGTTTGGTCATACTTTTGGGTGGCCAATGAAAAAATTTCCGTCGATTTTTGAGATCTCCACAACAATAAATATAAAAGGCATAATACATAGACATGTCTTAACTTGGCCTCAGCTCGCATCTATGACCTCCAACTTTGGATGTGCACAAGTAGACACTTAAACTTGTATAAAGTTGAACAAGTAGACACACGCATCCTATGTGGCGTAATACACGTAAGACACCATGTAGGACACAAATTGGGCACGTAGGATGCCACATAAGATGCATGTGTCTACTTGTTCAACTTTATACAAGTTTAAGTGACTACTTGTGTATACCCAAAATTGAAGGGCATAGATGAAAGTTGAAGCCAAGTTAAAGGGCACATTTATGTTTTATGCGAAGATAAAAAAAGACGGACATATGTATCTTATATGTAGCAAAAAAAAGTCATACTTTTGGGTGCTTAAGCGACATGGATCAATAGTCTATATTTTCTTTGTTTTGTACGTTAGATATTGATGAATGTGCGGATCCAAGTACCAATTCGTGTGAACACAATTGCATAAACACACCGGGGAGTTACAATTGTTCCTGTCCAGAAGGATACACTGGTGATGGCAGAAAGAATGGTCGTGGCTGTATTGCACCAAACTCCAACTCTGAGTTCCCATGGATCAAGTTTTCTGTTGGTATGTTTGATTCTCAGAAATTAAACTTGTGTCTACTCACATATGGATAAACGTCCTGCTAACTTTCTACTCCCTCCACTTCACTTTGTAATTTGACCGGATACGAAGTTTAAAAGGTAAAGAGAACTTTCGTATCTTGCGGTCTTAAAGATATGTATTATGTACCAAATCTTGTGATTTTAAACCGGGCATGTCGGATATTGGATTTAAGAATTGCTAAATTAGGAAAGAAACATTATTTTTTAAGTAGACTAAACTGAGAAACAAACAAAATGAAACGAAGGGAGTATTAAAAATTGCTTTTACACAGTAATAATAAATGAATACATTTACTTGAAGCAAAAAAATAAAAAGGAATTCATGTCCCTTCTCTTATCTTTCTAATTCCAATAAATATGTTGGATAAACACAGGTATGGGAGTTGGTTTTATGTCCCTAGCAGTTGCAACAACTTGGCTCTATTTCAGCATCAAGAAAAGAAAACTAATTAGACTCCGGGAGAAATTCTTCCAACAAAATGGTGGTTTGCTCTTGAAACAACGAATTTCTTCTAACGAGGGTGGTGTGGAAGCAACCAAAGTTTTTACAGCTGAAGAGTTGAAGAAGGCTACAAACAACTATGCCAGTGATAGAATTCTTGGTCGTGGTGGAAATGGAATTGTCTACAAAGGTATACTACCTGATAATCGCATAGTTGCCATTAAGAAATCTAAATTTGTAGACGAGGATCAGATTGAACAGTTCATCAATGAGGTACTTATTCTTACTCAAGTCAATCACAGAAACGTAGTAAGACTCTTTGGATGTTGTTTGGAAGCTGAAGTCCCTTTATTGGTCTATGAATACGTTTCTAATGGAACTCTTCATCAGCATATCCACAATCAAAATGGAGCACCTTGGTTATCTTGGCAAAATCGGCTAAGAATTGCTAGTGAGACAGCAAGTGCACTTGCTTACCTTCATTCATCTGCGCAAATGCCTATAATTCATAGAGATGTCAAGTCTGCCAATTTATTATTGGATGATGTTTACACTGCGAAAGTGGCAGATTTTGGAGCTTCGAGATTAATCCCTCTTGATCAAACACATATTGCTACATTGGTTCAAGGGACATTAGGGTATTTGGATCCTGAATATTTTCGTACAAGTCAATTAACTGAGAAAAGTGATGTTTATAGTTTTGGAGTAGTCCTTGCCGAACTTTTGACAGGGATGAAACCTATTTCTAGGGACAGAGACAACGAGGACAAGAATTTGGCAGAGTATTTTGTTTTGTCCATGAGAAAGAATCAATTGTTTCAAATTCTTGATCGCAGAGTGGTAAGAGAAGGAAGTCTTGAGCAACTCCAAAAGGCCAGTGAGCTAGTGAAAAGTTGTCTTAGATTACACGGTGAAGATAGGCCTACGATGAAAGAAGTGGCAATGGAACTTGAAAGTTTAAGAAAGTTCACAAAAAACAACCCTTGGGCCAATGGAAATGGAAATGGAAATGGAAATGAAGGGAATGAAGATGAATCATCAGATCTTTATACAATTCCAATTGACTCAATTACAGGTATCAATAATTCCTCTGGACAATACAGCTCCAACTCCAACACAAATAGCAGCAACTTTTCTTCAATGATATCTAATACAAATATCCCACGGTGATCTAAAGAAGGCCAAATAATTCTTCAATGTTGAATTTTCTGATGTAAATTTGCTTTCGATTTGTACTTTTCTCTTTGGATTTTGGTTTGCACAAAAAACTATTTCTTCCAGAATCATTGCCTTAAGGGTCAAACTTCGAATGATGCTAGCTTTTAAATTTATAGTTTCTCATTTCAATATGAGAAAATTTGTTGTTTATACTATTGTTGTACTATCTGTATTTTATTGTATTTAGTTCAGAAGGTTGATAAAATAAAGTTTTATAAACAAAATGGGAACTGAATTGAAATGGCGAAACCCGAAGCCCCGAATGGAACTAATCGTTTCTGCCGCCGAAATGATCACGGAGTCGATTCAAAATGCTTCTACGGTCCAGAAGTTCTATATCCACACAGAGGTAACCCTTCAGTGTCTTCAATCTTGGAGGATGACTCTAATGATGAAATTTACTAATTGTCTACAATATTATTGGGTATCTTGTTGGGCTATGGGTCTTATCCCTTCTTATGTGAATAAATAAAGCCCAATTTCGACCAACTCCGACACTCAACCATAGGCCCAATTCTATGGGGCATATTATATAGACCTCCATCCAAAAAGAGAGAAATCAGCACCCATATAGAGAGAAGAGAGCAGATTTTCGCCCAAAATTTCAGCCCTAAATAGTCAACTTCAAATTGTGATTCCTACTTCGTTTCATGTCCGATTGAGGTGATTTTTGAATAGATTGTTTCACTCATCTCAATATTTGATTAAGAACTGACAGAGTTGGATTTGGTACCCCGCAGCTCCAGTTTTGCATCCGTGAAAAGTAGTTGCGTTTTTGGTGATTTTGTTCCGTTCCTTTAGTTCTCTAGTTTTGGGTGCTGTGATTTATGTATGGTTGCTCGTTGTTTGGCACTTCTTTGGTGTCCATTTTGGAGAATATTATTGTAACTCTTGGTGATTATAGTGGAGGTTTTGGTCCCGTGATTTTTTACTCTTCACACTGAAGGGTTTTCCACGTAAATCTTGGTGTCTCGTGTGATTGGTTTTATTTGCCTTGTCTTATATATTTTGATTGATGTGTTTGCTTCCCTATTACCATTATGCTTGAATTTATTTGTCTTCTCTTGTATCAAAATTGAAAAGAAAAGTTTAGATTTGGGTATTCTTCCGCTGCTACCCTGTCGTGCACTTTGTTAATGCTCTTGCCTTTCCCAACAAAGTGGTATCAGACCGTTGGTTATTGTTGATTGTCGATTTGAATGATGGAGGCAAATATGAGCAAGATGGTGTGTTTAAATGGTAGTTGTCATGCCCTATTTTTCACCAAGGTTAAAACAAGCACGACTTATGAACTCTAAAAGAATTGAATTTGTTCAGAGTCGCCACCTAGTTTTTAAGGAAAACAAGGAAACCTACTTAATTATTGACATATGTGACTTGGGTTTTAATCTGCAAAAATCAGTTTAGATTCTAGGTAAGGGTTCAAATTATTCCGAAGGAAAGGTGTTAGGCACCCTTCAGAATCCACAAAAAGTGGTACCCGACTAGACTAAATTTATCAAAGAGGAAGGAGGTAAAAATCATTTTTTGAGAAGTACGAATAACATATAATAATGTAATAAATGCATGTGTAAAACATGGTATGTCAAATGCATGTATAGACTTTATTATCGTGATATATATGTGTAGAAATAAGCAAAATTATATTGTATAAAATATGAATAAAAATATATATGTGTAAAAATCTCTATCTCTCTCTCTCTCTCTCTCTCTCTCAATATATATATATTCTTTTATGAAAGGAAATCACTTTTGTGTGTAACGTATGGAAAGAAAATAAAGTTTGTATTATGCTAAAAAAATATTCAAATAATATTTTGTATTTGACAAAAGTTAATGGGAGAAAAGATTAAATAAAATGAATATTTATTATGAAAGAAAAGACTACACAATATTTTCAAATGAAAGAGTGAATTAATTGATAAAATATTCAAATCAATTTAATTCTTTTTGTCACGACCCAATATTTGAGTCATGATGGCGTCTATCGTAACCCACCAATAGGCAAGCCAAACCCTAGCTCGGAGCGACAAGCGACGGGCTAACGGGCGGAATCTCATAAAACAGAGAAGAAGTGGAAGTAACCATATTTATAAACATGCTATAACGCTACAGACAGAATCAAAATATGTATATATGCCAAGACTGAGAAGGAAGAGGACAGTATATAAAGTCAAGAACCCTTCCAAAGACCTGGTGAGGTCAGTACAGGAGCCATTACTAACATACCCAAAATACAAGACAGAAACCAAATATGTATAACAAGTACAATAGTCTCGTGAGCAAAAGACTATACAGTAGAAGATGGAGTAGGATCTGCCTCGGACTTCAGTAAGCTCACCCTGCTCCGAAGTCAATTCTGAGAAAAGAGTCACGTCAAAACCGTCGACTAGTGCCTGGATCTGCATCGGGGAAAAAGATGCAGAAGTGCAGTATGAGTACCAGGGCAACGGGTACTCAGTAGGCGTCATCGGCCGATTGAGCTCAATGTAATATAAGAAAGCTAAAATGCGAGGGTGCATGCTAATGTCCAGGGTATAAGTAATAAATGTATGCGTAACTACTGAGGCATATAGATATGCTTAGAGGAAATAAATAAATGTGATACAGATTAATGAGTAAATAATTGCGTAAGTAAACACACAAGTCAAACATAACCTATCTGGGCCCCCATAAACCCGATAGGCACACGAAAGAAAACAGTATTGTCAAGCCCCGAATTCCATCGAGACATGATTGGCACCCGTAGCCGATAAGGCCCGAGAGAACCAACCTCTGCCTATGTTCAATCATATGCATCTCATAATCATAACCACCATTTCATAATAATATGAAAGACGAATAAAGGAGAACATGGGACATATTTATACATACATATGAAACTTGGCCGTTGAGGTCATCCAGTCAAAACTACATGTGTCTTTTACACTATTACACCCACATCGGTCTACAAAAGCCTCTAACAAGAGCATTGACCAAAATGAACCATAAGTCGGGACAAGTCCCCGCTTTACACATTATGTACAATACCAAAACATATATACACTCTGACTCGGAGAAGCCCCGAATGAGCTGGAGCTCACCAAAGAGCCGCTAACACTGGCAATCTACTAAGGAGGCCTACTGGGACCTGCGCCTGCAGCAAGTAAGGTAAATTCCCCGAGAGGGGTCAGTACGAAATAAGTACTGAGTATGCAAGGCTCAGATGAAACTGTACAACACATGAATATTTCAATGAACTCAAAACATATGAATAATCAATGTGAATAAGTCACCATGTTACGCTTTGGAAACCATGTGGATTGCTTTCATTATTTTCATTACTTTCTTTATCTCAATGCTCACATGTCATGACATATCACAATGTGCCCGGGCCCCGACTGATCAGTGGGTCTTTCATATCATCATATAGGGATCGAGTCGAGCTAGGCTTATGCCCCTAGACTTGCCACCCTTGGGATCGAGTCGAGCTAGGCTTACGCCCCTAGACTTGCCACCCATAAATCCATATCTCGGGATCGAGTCGAGCTAGGCTTACGCCCCTAGACTTGCCACCCGTACTTGATCATTGACCACATTTGCATTACTTTGTTCATTACTTTGAGATTGATACTTTGATAATCATAACATCACTTTGGAACTTTGGAACACAACATTGTTGGAAACTTTGAATCATTGACCAATAAGTGAAGGACATATGAATAAATATCAATGAGAAATATAACATAACTAGCACCATGATACCATTGGAACCATTGGACAATAATCCATGAACAAGAGACACAAGTATAGGCACTATTGGAATATTGGAATATAACCTTATTTGAACTTTCGGAACATTAACCATGAATATGCGAAATGAGATTCACAATTGATCAATGAGTAGGAAATATATGACAATGACCATAGATAATTGCATATGGAATACCTTAGTATATTTCGGAATAGAACTAGAGAAATGTCAATGTGAACACTATTGGCCGTAGAAAGATACGGACAAAGTAACCTTGCATACCTTGGATGCACAATACGAATAGACAACCTTCGATGCGTATACAATGATCCCTCTCCTTCACTCTACAACATACATACATAACGAATTCACGTTAACCACGAATTACTTTACAAATGCATACAATGTCAATGAATTACATGTTTGCCTTTAAACATGTCATTTTCCTTCGACAAAACTATTGATATACCATTCTTCCAAAAATTCCGGAAAATTCCCAACATTGACCAATACATGAAAATCAATACATTTCACCACAATACTTCTCCTTTACACTTTCTTATCCATAACACATCACAAATAATCCTTCAAAGCACCTTAATTCAACTCATAACACATATCGGCCAAAAATCCCATAATTTCCACTTTTAGCCAAGAACAAATTTAATGCCAAAAATAACACCATACATGTTCATATTTTGTCCATACCATGCTTTTTCATCAAAGGCACAAGGCCTAATTCACACTTGAATTCCATATACCACAAATCTTATACAAAATCACCAAGTACCATGACCAACTTTTCCAAGCACAACCAACATGATATACATATTCTTTTATGCATATAAGATATTAATCCATGAAAATAAATACTTACCAAGGCTTGGAATATGTTGATCTTGTCCAAGAAGTCCCAAGGAATTATTTTGCTTTAGGGTTTGGAAATGAGAAATGTTGAGAAAAATGTTGTAAAGGCATGAGAGGTTTTGTATAATAAAAATCTGATTTGCCCCTTTATATAGGCCTCTCATGTTGTCCTTAGCCAATTCTTGGCATTTAATAATATGTCTAGAAGGTCAAATGGAAGAATGGGTCTTTTGACCCATTTGGGCCATGGATTTCTTCCACTTTTGGGCCTTATTTTGGCCCAAGAAGACATATCCATTTAACCCAACAAGTTTCATGCATTATTAACCATATCTCTCATGTTTATATAATTCCATAAGGTCACGACAATATTCCCTTAAAAGATTCTCATTCGTCCTTTCGATCGCAAAAATAGGCATTCTAGTCGCCCTTGGTTTCATTGGACATTTTGGATCACTATTCACCTTTCGTGATTTGATCATGTAGGAGTATGTAGGAGTGTATTGAAGTGTTTGACTCTTATGCTCCATGAAATCACAACACACCTCCTACGACGATCTAATCGCACATGTTACGTCCGATATCAAATGTTTCCCCAATGACACTATAAAACACATATGCATGGCATCTCAACACCTATGTAGATATGATCCCAAGGTATCAAGTGAGGTTATAAAGTACGGGGTGTTACAAGTATGGCCCTCATAAACCAGCGGGACACACAAGAAAAGTAAATGCATAGTCACCAGTGTCTCGAAGCTGTATCAGTATCTAGTAACCACGGTACCCGGTACCAAAACTCTCCAATCATATCATAACCAGATGCCGGACTCAAATCGAAACTCATAATAATCAGTGGCCTGACTCTAACCGAAACTCATAATAATCAGTGGCCGGACTCGAACCGGAACTCATAATAATCAGTACCCATCATATCTGAATCAGTGGCCGGACTCGAACTGGAACTCATAATAATCAGTGGCCGGACTCGAACCGAAACTCATAATAATCAGTGGCCGAACTCAAATCGGAACTCATAATAATCAGTACCCATCATATCTGAATCAGTGGCCGGACTCGAACCAAAACTCATAATAATCAGTGGTCGAACTCGAACCAAAACTCATAATAATCAGTACCCATCATATCTGAATCAGTGGCCGGACTCGAACCAGAACTCATCATAGCCAGTACCCAGAATAGAATCAAATGTCATATCATATCAGATAAACGGGAAATGACCTAGTCCCAAGTCAACACTAGTATATAAGTACAGAAGCTAATTCCACAACATGCTACAAGTCAATCTCGGGGTCCTTCTAGGTTACTACCTACTATTAAAAATATGTATATACAGGTCTGGGTATACATTATAAGTCATGAAAAGGCGGGCCAGTGCTCTAAGTCAAACTAGCCGACCCCGATCAAATACGGTGCTGTCAGGGACTAACAGGGCTAAACAGGCCAACCGAGTATAATTGGGGTGACTCAATCCCGTCACAACCCTAACAGGTCATATAGGGCTTAACTGAGCCCAAAGATGTCAAAGTTCTGACAGGTCGACAAGAAGGGTAACGGGGCCCGCTACCGGGTCCCGAAAACCAGGTCTGGTTATACTTGTCTAAGTCTGGGCTAAGTCTGTCTAAGCCTGTACTAAGGTCCAACAATAACATTCCCAGACTATCAACAACAACACCAATACTTTCCGACCCCAAATAGGTCATCTGTGGCGTACCACGAGGATAACGGGCCTGGAATATATCAGAATAGCCCTATCCGGCCTAGAAAGCCTAAATCACAGCAAACCAGCACCACCAAGTCTATAATAACAGCCCATATAACCAGCAAAATAGCATACATATATCACACATAAGCCCAATCTAAGTGTAAAGAAAGGTAAACCTAGCCGACCTGGACGCCTGTCGCAAGCCTGCCAAGAAAACCAGCTAAATAGGAGCCTTTCCCTTTCGAGAGGCCTCCGACTGTTGACAAGATACCAAAATAATAAACTACAGGTCAAAACATGACTATTGATACCCATATTGCATTAGTTCGGAAAATGTCCAAAAATCCCACGTGGGGCCCGCTTGCGGAATCGCAAAACTGAAACCGTCAAAGCGTCCCAAATTACCCCGTGACCAATAGTCACAACTAGAACCGCTTAATTTGAGCCCAAAATATAGCTCAAACATCAATACAAATCCCAAAATATACCATCGTAAACGAAAATTATCGTAAAAACAAGAAAACGTACCGTAGAAATGACGAGAGTGAGTCCACGGACTTGAAACCGTGAACAAACCTCAAAGTTTGGTATGTGAGGGATTAACTGGTTGTTGTTGTTGCTGTACGTGAGGGAGTAATAGTTATTGATTTTGGTTGTAGTAGTAAATAGTAGGCAGTAGGTATATGTATGGAACATATAAACATTATATGTGTCATTAGTTACAACTAATCACCCACATTGCTGCCACCTTTGTATTACACCATTTCCTCCACTTACACGTGGAGTGGAGGTGGCATACTATTCCTAATTTAATCCCATTGCATATATATTCGGATATTGCATAGATTCGTGGTAAAATAAATATAATATTTTCAATATACTGTAGTTAATAGAAAATTATTTCGAACAAAACCTCCATAAAATAATAATATTATTTTAACATATTTAAATTCACTATCTCCGCTTAAATTATTTATACGTTATAAAACTATTATAAAGTAGTATAGCTATATCATAACTAAAGAATTTTATAATTTCAAAGACATTTTCGAAAGGTAATCAACTATGTCATTTTACCAAATTCAAATTTAATTTAATATTTTACAATGTGCTCGGTCTAAATAATATTCTCAAACGAACTGCCTGGGAACCGAACTGTTAGTCCCAGCAAGTCATAAATAACTTGGGGCAGTTATAGAAAAGCTTTAAACGCTGAGAACTCACAAAAACGGGGAAATGACCGGGAAGGTCATTGCAATATCCACTACTAAAAGGACTTTCGTCCGCGAAAGTCAAGAAGAAGCACATACCTGAAGACGTAAACAAGTAGGGATACTGGGCTCGCATATCACGTTCAAGCTCCCAAGTAGCCTCCTTAACCGTACGGTGATGCCACTGTACCTTAACCACTGGAATGTCCCGAGAGCGTAACCGTCTGACATCTCTGGCTAAAATGGACACAGGCTCCTCCACAAATGTTAGTTTCTCGTCTAACTGAACCGAGTCCCACTGAAGCACATGCGACTCATCTGGAATATATTTTCATAGTATAGAAACATGAAATACTGGGTGGATAGCTGAAAATGCCGGAGGTAAAGCTAACACATAAGCCACCTCTCTAACTGTCCGCAAAATCTCAAAGGGTCCAATATATCTGGGGCTAAGCTTACCCTTCCTACCAAACCGCATCACGCCCTTCATGGGAGATACTCGTAAGAAGACCCTATCACCCACCCTGAATTTCAACGGACGACGTCTACGGTCAGCATAACTCCTCTGTCTACTCTGAGCTGTCCGCAACCTATCTTGAATCGCTCGAACTCGGTCCAAAGATTCTCGGAGTAAATCTGTGCCACGAGGACTGACTTCTGAAGTTTCAAACCAGCCAACTGGAGATCGACACCGTCTGCCATATAAAGCCTCAAAAGGAGCCATTTGAATGCTGGAATGAAATCTATTATTATACGCGAACTCGACTAAAGGTAAGAATTAATCCCATTGACCCCCAAAGTCTAACACACAAGCGCGGAGCATATCCTCTAATACCTGAATCGTCCGCTCTGACTGCCCATCGGTTTGAGGATCAAATGCAGTACTAAGGTCCACCTGAGTACCCAACTCTTCCTGGAAAGTCTGCCAGAAATTGGAGGTAAACTGAGACCCCCGGTCTGAGATAATAGATATTGGCACTCCGTGTAGGCGAACCACTTCCTGAATATATACACGAGCTAATCTCTCAGCACTATAGGAGACTCGAACAGGGATAAAGTGTGCAGACTTAGTTAACCGATCTACAATAATGCAAATACTATCAAACCCACGGGAGGTGCGAGGCAATCCAACAACGAAATCCATAGTGACCCGCTCCCATTTCCACTCGGGGATGGGTAATTGCTGAAGTAAACCACCGGGTCTCTGATGTTCGGCCTTTACCTGCTGACAACAAAGGCATCGAGCTACAAACCCTGCTATATCTCTCCGCATACCACTCCACCAATAGTGCTGCCTCAGATCCCGATACATCTTAGCTGTCCCAGGGTGAATAGAATATCTGGAACTGTGCGCCTCGTGCAAAATCAACTGAATCAAATCTCCAACCCTCGGAACACAAATACGGTCGTCAAACCTCAAAACACCATCATAACCTAATGTAGCTCTCTTAGACTTACCCTTCAATATCTGATCTCGAATGCTACGGAGACCGCTATCCTCAAACTAACGACTCTAAATCTGTTCCAGAAAAGTAGATCTCACACCAACACAAGCGATAACCCTTCCGGGGTCAGAAATATCCAAACGCACCATCGAGTTAGCTAAGGACTGAATGTCCAAAGCCAACGGCCGCTGAGAGACTGGAATGAAGGCTAAGCTACCCATACTCACTGCCTTCCGACTCAAGGCGTCCGCTACCACATTCGCCTTGCCCGGATGATAGGGAATAGAGATATCATAGTCCTTTAGCATCTCAATCCACCTGCGCTGCCTCGAATTAAGATCCCTCTGAGTCATAATATGATGAAGACTACGGTGATCTGTAAAGATCTCACAATGAAGACCGTAGAGATAATGCCTCCAAATCCGTAGTGCAAACACAACCGCTGCTAACTCTAAATCATGAGTGGGATAGTTACGCCCGTGCACCTTTAGCTGCCTCGATGCATAAGCAATAACATGACCCTGCTGCATCAGAACACATCCCAAACTAATACCAGACGCATCACAATACACGGTAAAACCCTCGCCCTCAACTGGAAGAGTCAACACAGGGGCAGAAGTAAGTCGATCCTTGAGCTTCAGAAAGCTTGCCTCACAATCCTCAGACCACTGAAATGGAAGCTCCTTCCTAGTCAGTCTGGTCATAGGAGATGCAATAGATGAGAAGCCCTCAACAAATATCCTGTAGTATCCTGCCAACCCAACAAAACTGCGAACCTCGGTAGGTGACGTGGGCCTAGCCCAACCTCGAATAGCCTCAATCTTCGCTGAGTCTACCATGATACCATGTCTGGACACAACATGGCCCAAGAAAGCTACAGACTCAAGCCAAAAATCACACTTTGAGAACTTGGCATAAAGCCGATGATCTCTCAAAGTGTGGAGCACAATCCTCAAATGTTGCTCATGCTCCTCGTTACTCCTCGAATAAACCAAGATGTCATCAATAAATACAATCACAAAGGAATCCAAGTATGGTCTGAATACACGATTCATCAAATCCATGAAAGCTGCTGGGGAATTAGTCAACCCAAAAGACATCACCAGGAACTCATAATGGTCGTACCGAGTCCTGAAGACTGTCTTTGGGATGTCCTCAGCCCTAACTCTCAACTGATGGTATCCAGATCTCAAATCTATTTTTGAGAATACCGCTGCACCCTGAAGTTGATCAAACAAATCATCAATACGAGATACTTATTCTTTACAGTTACCTTATTCAACTGCCTGTAATCAATACACATACACATAGATCCATCCTTCTTCTTTACAAACAGAACTGGAGTACCCCACGGAGACACACTCGGCCTGATAAAACCCTTCCCCAGAAGGTCCTGGAGCTGAGTACTCAACTCTCTCAACTCAGCAGAAGCCATACGATAAAGAGCCATAGAAATAGGTTGGGTGCCCGGCTCGAGGTCAATAATGAACTCTATATCACGCTCAGGAGGAATGCCAGGCAGGTCGTTCGGGAAGACATCAAAAAACTCACGAACAATAGGGACGAAGTCAAGTGATGGACTCTCAATACTAGCATCCCAAACATAAGCAAGGAATGAATCACATCCCCTCAACATCAATCTACGAGCCCGAACATATGAAATAATCCCAGTCGGTGTGCGGCTAACAGAACCCTACCACACCACCGGGGGTACACCAGGCATGGCTAAGGTCACAGTCTTGGCAAAGCAATCCAAGACTGCATGATGGAAAGACAACCAGTCCATGCCTAGAATCAAATTAAAGTCTACCATGGCCAATACAATAAAATCAACCCGAGTCTCAAACTCCCGAACAGTCACCAGACAAGATTTATATTCCCGATCCACTATAAAGGAATCACCAACGGGGGTAGATACACGTAAGGGTACAGATAATAACTCAGAACATAAACCCAACCGTGGTGCATAAGAAGTAGATACATAAGAAAACGTGGATTCGGAATCAAATAATGCAGAAGCTGGCTGATGGCATACGGAAATCGTACCTGTAATCACTGCATCTGAAGCCTCAGCCTCCGACCTAGCTGGAACGGCATACAACTGACGCTGGCTACCACTAGTCTGAGCAACAACCTGACTATTAGTCCGACCTCCCTGCGCTCTACCTCGAGAACCCTTGGGACTACCCCGACGACCCTGTGTACCACCTCTGCCTGCTGGCGGTATAGATCTGATGGGCTGTGCCGTCTGAGCTGAAGGCTCAATCGCCATGCGCTGAGGACACTCACGCGCGAAATGACCGACAACCCCATAAGTATAGCATGCTCCTGGCTCTCTGCTCGGCCTAGAAGGTCCGGCTGATCCGGTATGACCCCCTCTAGTCAATGAACTGGACTGACCAAGCCCTTGAGGCTGTTTAACAGAACCACTATAGGCGGGCTGACCCCTATCAGATATTTGTAAAGCTGACTGTACGGGCCTACTGGGCTGACCCTGTCGCTGAAAAGATTGCTGCTGCTGCTGAGGGTACCTACCCTGAAACTGGAAACCATAACCGCTGAACTGCGAACCACTATGGCTCCCACTGAAACTACCCTGAACACAAGGCCTCTTATCGTTGCCCCCTTGGGCCTCGTGATCCATCTCCTCAATAGAGTACACATGATCAGTAATCTCTGCGAATGACTTCCCTGAAGTCACTAAACTCTGGGTAGCCCTGTGGAGTGGCAATCTTAGTCCCCTGACAAAACATCTAACTCTTTCATACTCATCAGGCAAAAGAGAAGTAGCGTGCCTAGAAAGATCATGAAACCTTGCCTCATACTCGGCGACAGATAACAAACCCTGAGTCAATCTGGAGAACTCATCCCTGAGTCGCTCCCGCATAGTACGAGGCATATACTTTCCCAAGAAGATCTCAGAGAACTGGGTCCAGGTAACCGGCGGAGATCCTGCTGGCCTAGAATCAAGATATCCCCTCCACCATCTCCTCGCTGCAGTATCAAACTGATATACTACGAAATCAACACCACGAGACTGTACCAATCCCAAATTCCTCAATCTATCCTCGCAGCTGGATAAGAACTCATATGCATCCTCACCCAGAGTACCAGCAAATCTCGGTGGAGTCAACCTCAAAAAATGCCCCAATATCTTCTGCTCATCGACAGACATAACAGGCTGACCTATAACCATCTGTGGAGCTATCGGCGCTGGCGGAATCTCAACTTTGGGTGCTGCAGCTGCAGGCTTTGCCTCAACACCAACTCCTTGTACTGCTGGTTGGGCTCCCTCGACTGACGGACCTCCAACTATCCCCAATAACTGAAGTAATGTACCTCGGAGCAAAGAAGCATCTATAAATCCAGGTGGAGCCTGGGCTGCTCCCCGGCCCACCAGCTGCTGTGGAGGCGGAACATCTGGAGCTATAATAGGATCGGGTAACTGATCCCTAGCATGATCTCGGCCTGGGGATGCTGCTCTGCCCTGCCCCCGACCTCTAGGTCAACCTCGGCCCCTAACAGGAGCCCTCGCTATAGGCTCGGGGTCCTGACCTTCGGCGCTCGCACCATGCGTCCTAACCATCTGCGTAAAGAGTAAACCAAATGAAAATCAGAAACCAACATAGACTTAACGCACGGACATGAGTCAAGAAAATGAGAGACTCCCCTAAGAATGCTCCGTAACCTCCCTAGGATAGGATACAGGCGTCCCCGCACCGATCCACAGGACTCTACTAAACATTGGCCCACGTACCGACACTACCTATACAACTTAGGATTTGATACCAAGCTGTCACGACCCAATATTTGAGTCATGATGACGCCTATCGTAACCCACCAATAGGCAATCCAAACACTAGCCCGGAGCGACAAGTGGCCGGACTCGAATCGAAACTCATATTAATCAGTGGTCGGACTCGAATCGAAACTCATAATAATCAGTACCCATCATATCTGAATCAGTGGCCGGACTCGAACTGGAACTCATAATAATCAGTGGCCGGACTCGAACCGAAACTCATAATAATCAGTGGCCGAACTCAAACCGGAACTCATAATAATCAGTACCCATCATATCTGAATCAGTGGCCGGACTCGAACCAAAACTCATAATAATCAGTGGTCGGACTCGAACCAAAACTCATAATAATCAGTACCCATCATATCTGAATCAGTGGCCGGACTCGAACCAGAACTCATCATAGCCAGTACCCAGAATAGAATCAAATGTCATATCATATCAGATAAACGGGAAACGACCTAGTCCCAAGTCAACACTAGTATATAAGTACAGAAGCTAATTCCACAACATGCTACAAGTCAATCTCGGGGTCCTTCTAGGTTACTACCTACTATTAAAAATATGTATATACAGGTCTGGGTATACATTATAAGTCATGAAAAGGCGGGCCAGTGCTCTAAGTCAAACTAGCCGACCCCGATCAAATACGGTGCTGTCAGGGACTAACAGGGCTAAACAGGCCAACCGAGTATAATTGGGGTGACTCAATCCCGTCACAACCCTAACAGGTCATATAGGGCTTAACTGAGCCCAAAGATGTCAAAGTTCTGACAAGTCAACAAGAAGGGTAACGGGGCCCGCTACCGGGTCCCGAAAACCAGGTCTGGTTATACTTGTCTAAGTCTGGGCTAAGTCTGTCTAAGCCTGTACTAAGGTCCAACAATAACATTCCCAGACTATCAACAACAACACCAATACTGTCCGACCCCAAATAGGTCATCTGTGGCGTACCACGAGGATAACGGGCCTGGAATATATCTGAATAGCCCTATCCGGCCTAGAAGGCCTAAATCACAGCAAACCAGCACCACCAAGTCTATAATAACAGCCCATATAACCAGCAAAATAGCATACATGTATCACATATAAGCCCAATCTAAGTGTAAAGAAAGGTAAACCTAGCCGACCTGGACGCCTGTCGCAAGCCTGCCAAGAAAATCAGCTAAATAGGAGCCTTTGCCTTTCGAGAGGCCTTCGACTGTTGCCAAGATACCAAAATAACAAACTACAGGTCAAAACATGACTATTAATACCCATATTGCATTAGTTCGGAAAATGTCCAAAAATCCCACGTGGGGCCCGCTTGCGGAATCGCAAAACCGAAACCGTCAAAGCGTCCCAAATTACCCCGTGACTAATAGTCACAACTAGCACCGCTTAATTTGAGCCCAAAATATAGCTCAAACATCAATACAAATCCCAAAATATACCATCGTAAACAAAAATTATCGTAAAAATAAGAAAACGTACCGTAGAAATGACGAGAGCGAGTCCACGGACTTGAAACCGTGAACAAACCTCAAAGTTTGGTGCGTGAGGGATTAATTGTTTGTTGTTGTTGCTGGACGTGAGGGAGTAATAGTTATTGATTTTGGTTGTAGTAGTAAATAGTAGGTAGTAGGTATATGTATGGAACATATAAACATTATATGTGTCATTAGTTACAACTAATCACCCACATTGCTGCCACCTTTGTATTACACCATTTCCTCCACTTCCACGTGGAGTGGAGGTGGCATACTATTCCTAATTTAATCCCATTGCATATATATTCGGATATTGCATAGATTCGTGGTAAAATAAATATAATATTTTCAATATACTGTAGTTAATAGAAAATTATTTCGAACAAAACCTCTATAAAATAATAATATTATTTTAACATATTTAAATTCACTATCTCCGCTTAAATTATTTATAGGTTATAAAACTATTATAAAGTAGTATAACTATATCATAACTAAAGAATTTTATAATTTTCAAAGATATTTTCGAAAGGTAATTAATTATGTCATTTTACCAAATTCAAATTTAATTTAATATTTTACAATGTGCTCGGTCTAAATAATATTCTCAAACGAACTGCCTGGGAACCGAACTGTCAGTCCCAGCAAGTCATAAATAACTTGGGGCAGTTATAGAAAAGCTCTAAACGCTGAGAACTCACGAAAACGGGGAAATGACCGGGAAGATCATTACAATTTTATATAAATATTAACGGCCTATGTTTACCTGAGCGCTTGTAATAAATATGTAAGTAAAGGACAATCCCACCCGACGCCCCAAAAGTAAAGTTTCCACTATGATTAATATTTGTACAATTGTAAGAATATAAAATACAAACATAAAATTTAAACTCCTTTTTTGAATGTCCTTTTCCGAAAAGTATCCTCGAGAACCTGTGTAAACACTTGTTAGAAGTATTAGTAACGAACAAATAATTATAAGAACATGTGTGCATATATGTATGTAAATGTATATATAAAAAATAATATTTATCTAGTGGGCTCAGATGAAGTTTTAGATACGCCATGGCTACGAAGTGGTTGCTCGAATTTATTGGCCGTTCTAAATCGCCTTGCCAAGATACGAATCATAAAACCTTTGTGTTGTCGTGATAATATAAAGATTTCTTCATCGCCCAAATTTATTTATTTATTTTTACGTAATGTCCGTCTTTTATTTGTGGAGGCCTCAAAAACCGACGGAAATTTTTTCATTGGCCAAATTTAGTATCTGTTTCTTCTTGATGTAATAAATCACAAAGTAATGAAAGGATAAAATGTCCAAAACAGTCCAAAAATCAGCCAAAGACTAGCGAAGCAAAACCACATCCAGGGTGAATTTTTCGGATGAAAATTGACCCAAAATTAGCAAAATAGTGGGAAAATAGTAACAAAATATAGCAGCAATAGATCAATGGCAACGATGACCAAAAAAGAGCAAAATGATGCAGCAATAATGAAATATCAGTGAACAAGATTCAGCAAAAATAAAAAATATATAAAAGTGGTCAACAAGTCATGGAAAAGAAAATGGCGATAGTGGAGCTCGCCGATTTTAATGGAGCATCACCAGAGTTTGAGTTTTCCAGTATCAAGGCCATGGTTTCCAGCCAACAACATCACAAAAGTAAACTCCGAGCAAATCAATGGTGATTTTTGGTTATTGCTTCAACAGTTTTCACAAGAGTAATATCGAAAAAGGAGCAGTAGCGGAGGGGATAGGGAACAGGGACTAACAGCAGCGGCGGCGGCGTTCCCTCCATTATTTTGATGGAGCAACGCGTGAGACATGAAGAGATCATCCAGATCTGACCATTTTCGATGACGTGGTGGTACGATCGTGAGAAGAGGGGGATGGAAGCGGATCGTGGTGGTGGTAGTGGTGTTCGTTTTGGCTGGAGCAACGCGTGAGACATGAAGAGATCATCCAGATCTGACCATTTTCGATGACGTGGTGGTACGATCGTGAGAAGAGGGGGATGGAAGCGGATCGTGGTGATCGTAGGGGTGTTCGCCGGCCGTCCGGTGGTTAAATCCGACGGCAGCAGTGAGCAAAGAGGGAGAGGAGAGGGTGTGAGAGATGAGAGAGAGAAAAATATGATTTTTGTGTATGTATGTGTGGTGTATGTGTGTAAATGTGTATTGTGTGTGTATGAATCTTTCATCCAAAAAAACAATTAACCCCTCCCCTCTATTTATAATAAAAATCAACCCCTTCTTTTATCCAAAAAATAAAAGAATTCTCTCTCTACCCACTAGATACTATTTTAGTCCATAAGTTATTATCTAATGAATTTTTCATCCTTTAACCACCATTTAAAGTGTTATTATCCAAAGGGTAAAAATCATATGTAGTCATGTCACACATCATCTTTAATAAAGGTGACAAGTCACCTTTAATAAAGGTGACAAGACCTCGACTTGACCGGATTAGTTTTCCGTGTGTCAAAGTAATTGATCCGACTTATTATTTGCGGATTGTATTAAATAATGTACAAAAATATGTAAATATCGATATGTAATTACAGAAAATATAAACAACAATAAAAATATAATTATCTTGAAAAATGTATTATGATGTAAATAGTTAAAAATGTAGTGCACTTCAAAGAATTGTAGTGTTTTGTTGTGTACGTGTGCAGATAACTGTGAAAAATTTAAAATGACAATAAATTGATAAAATCCTATTATTTACTAAAATAAGGATAATTATCAATAAATTGTGCAAAATTGTATCTTGTGCTCTTTAACTATCAGGAAGCCTGACGATGTTAATTTTAGGCACGGAGAGCCAAAATTGGGTGTCAACAGGTTGCCCCTTTTCTTTTGAAGACAATGTAGAAGTCTTCAGACGAAAACGTTGACGTGTAGCCAATTTTGCTTGACAAAATCATATCTGTCAAAATATTTGACCGAACTCTAATTTAGAGTTGCCTACATACCTCAAAGTGTACGAGGATCAGGTCAGGTGTAGTTCAAAAGATTTAGCAAATTGCCTCTTGCCCTATTATTATGGGCGGACGACCCTGTGAAAATTATTATGAGAGAAGAGCTTGTTTGGGAACGAAACTATTAGCATGTTCCCGATATCTTTCAAAATTTCCCCAGTATCGAGTTGTGAGATGCTGGAGATGTAAAATTGTGTACTTGCTGGGGAGAAAGAATGATTATGTGGTTGTGATGATCGAACTCTGCATAGAGCTTCCTACATATCTCGCGTATTACAATAATCAGGTCAATGTAGTTCGAAATGAAGAAATAGGGTACATTTTGAGGTGATTCTCAAAATTTTGCCCAGTGTATGATTTATGGTAACTCTGTCCTCTCTGAAAGGAACCTTTTTTTAAAAAAAAAATGTCTTGTTGTTGTGAATTGTATTTTCGATTGAAAAGATGCATGATGTCTCCGATTGTCTACGGAGACTATTTGATGAACGATGTCTCTGATTGTCTACAGAGACTTGATGATGAGTGATGTCTTCGATTGTCTACAAAGACTATGTGAATGTTGTAAAATCCTCCGATTGTCTGTCGGGGACTTATGATGCATGATATCTCCAATTGTCTATGGAGACCAATGTTGATGTAAAGTCCTCCGATTGTCTTCGGAGATTTAATGCATGACATCTCCGATTGTCTACGGAGACTGATGTTGATTGTTGTAAAGTCCTCCGATTGTTTACGAGGACTTAATGCATGATATCTCCGATTTTCTACGGTGACTTGATGATGATTGTTGTAAAGTCCTCCGATTGTTTACAAGGACTTAATGCATGATATCTCCGATTGTCTACGGAGACTTGATGTTGATTGTTGTAAAGTCCTCCGATTGTTTACAGGGACTTAATGCATGATATCTCCGATTGTCTACGGAGACTTGATGATGAATGACATTTTCAATTTTCTACGAAGACTAAGGCCCTCAACTGCCGAGGTGATTGAAATGTAAAGAGCTCTCGACTGGCGGAGTAATAAAAATGTAATATACTCTTGATTGGTCGGGCTATTGAGATGTATAGAGCTCTCGACTGGTGGAGCAATTGAAATGTAATAGCCTCTTGACTGGTGGGGCTATTGGAATCTAAGGGATCTCGAATGGCGGAGAAATTGAAATATAATAGTCTCTCGACTGGCGGGACTATTAAAATGTAAGGTCTCTCGACTGGCAGAGCAATTGAAATAGAATAGTCTCTCGACTGGCGGGTCTATTGAAATGTAAAGGGCTCTCGACTGGCGGAGCCATTAAATGTAATAGCCTCTTGACTGGCGGGGCTATTGAAATGCAAGGGACTCCCGACTGGTGGAGCCATTAAATGTAATAGCCTCTCGACTGGCGGGGCTATTGAAATGCACAGGGCTCTCGACTGGCAGAGCCATTAAATGTAATAGCCTCTCGACTGAAGAAGCTATTGAAATGTAAAGGGCTCTCGACTAGCGGAGCCATAAAAATATAATAGCCTCTCGACTGGCAGGGCTATTGAAATGTAAACAGCTCTCGACTGGCGGAGCAATTAGAAGGTAATAACCTCTCGACTGGCAGGGCTATTGAAATGCACAAGGCTCTCGACTGGCGGAGCCATTAAAATGTAATAGCCTCTCGACCGACGGGGCTATTGAAATGTAAAATACTCAAATTAGAAGGAGGACATTTAACAAAGAAGTGAAATATTTGTATTTGAAGGTGAGTGATTGAGAAGGAAAGTCAACTGTCCGTATTTGAAGGTAGGTGACCTGAAAAGTAAAAATGCCCGTATTCGAAAGTGGAAATCTTGAAAAGGAAAGAAAATTTGTTTGTATATAGAGGTGGGCGCTTTGAAAAAGAATGAAAATTATTTTGTATTTTCCTTGTAAAAATGCTGACATCTGAAAAAGACATAATCGTGTCTTGACTTTAGTTGGTACCAACAATTAGTAGTGTGCATAAGAATTCTCTCATTTTCTTCCCAGCTAACCGAGATCAATTTTGAGGTAATTCCTATAGTTTCAAGTGGTACCTCAGACATACCTAAGTATCGACAAGATTTGTTCATCTTGCTTCAAATAAAGATTTTGAACTATACCTATCCTCATGTTTTGAGTGCCCTCTCTGGAAAGAAAGTCCCATTTTTCACACATGTTTGAGTAGTTTTCTTTTGAATTTAAGGACATCTAGAGAAATACACTCACACTCAGAAGGAAATTCAATGAATGCAATTGTGATATCATAGGTTTGGCCTTCATGTAAGTATCCACTAATGTGAGAACACTTGGAATAGGATCATGTAGGACTTGTTATCGGCTTGTAATGTAGGCTTGGGGATGGGTCGGATGACATTTGGGATGAAAGTGACTAATCCCTCAATGAGCGTCGCACTGTATATGTGCTTTTGATATTTATTGCACTTTTACGTTTTATCTTCTTTGTCTTGCTTTGTTGCACCCTCATTTTGCATTTGCTCCGACTTCTTTTGAATCGTGTGTTGGAGTCTTTCCCCTTTTCTTCTTAATATATATATTTTTCTTTATTTTTTTTAAGAGTCTCCACCTTTGTTGGAGTTCTTTTCTTTCTTTCTCTTTTTTTTTCAATGGGTTTTTTTTGCTCCTTCTTGTTTGAAGTCGTCTTTTCATTTTTGTTCTCTTGGGACCTTTGTATCTTTTGCCTTTAGAATCTTTGATCTTGGATCGTTGTCCGCAATTTGTACGTATTTAGTGCGCTCAAGGAGGTTGGGTCAAGAGAGGGATAGTGCATGTAAGCACTCAAAAGGTATAAGCTAATATGTGGTTATCCAAAGAAAAGGCTTTAGGCTCAAAAGGGGAATTCTAGGGATTAATGTCATTTGGTGGGTTATGAAAGGCTCAATCGGGTTGAAGAGGGCCTACGATCCTTTCCTAAACCAAGTGTAACTCGGAATTTTGCCTCAACAAACATTTAGGCCAAGTTCTAGATCAACAATGCAATGTAATGAACTAATTTGAAGCTCACCACACAATGCACGTGAAACGATCAGGTAGGCTTCATTCTTGTCTTGGATGTATGCAAGAGAACTTCCTAAGTGTCACTCAGGTATGATTAAAAGGTACCAAATGAATCTATGGCTTACTATGAAATTGATCCTCTCCTTCATACCAATTTGTTCTTTCCCATGCAAACTCCTAACTGTGTTGGTTCCAACCAAGTTAAAACTTTGATCTTTTATTTATTTATTTTTTTGTTTTTTGGAAAGAATGGGACCGAACCCGAATGAGGGTTGCCTACGTATCTTGTGAAAACAAGAATTAAGTTTGCGTAGTTCAAGAAGGTAAGGAATAAAAAGTATGCATAAAAATTGATTCATGTATTGAAGAAATGCAAGACAAAGATATTTACTGAATATGAACATATATACAAAATTAATGTGAAGGTATAAACAAACTCAGAGCGATGCCTCGTACGATCAATGTTGGCTGACATCTTTGGAGAGAGAGTGACTCCTGATTGTTTGCGGGTAGAAACATTAATGCGGTCTCCCAATAGTTTGTGGGGATCGTTCGTTATGGTGATCGTCTCCCATTTGTTTTAGGGGATGACATGTTGTGGCCTCTCGATTGTCTTTGAGGACATTTTTTGTTTTGCTGCTTCCTGAGATGTCTTTATGTGAATTTTTGTGACGTCCCCACCTGTTGTCCGGGATGATTTTTCCATAGAAATATGAGAAATGAGTGAAAGTAGGGAAGTCAAGAAAATGATAGAATGGAAAAGTGTAACCGTTTGGTCAAAGACTCCCCTAATTTGTCTGTCCCACTATGTGTTGATGTCTTGTGGAATTTGGTGCCACATGTTTAGTCCAAGGATCGTTTATCCTGCAAGAGTAAGAGAAGGGAGTGTTAGAGTTGTTCTTGGATCAAAAGATTAAGAGGGATAGAGTTAGGCCCCGTAGCCAAGTGATGCGTTTGGAATAGGAGACCAATGTGGTGCTCCCCGTGAGTTTCGGGGATGATGTTGTTCCTCCTACGTTCAAAGAAAACTTCTTAGTTTTAAGAAAGGATGTTTGCTTTTATGGATTTGAGACTCATTTCTCTGTCTTTTATTGCATTATGCTCCCCAATAAGTGCCCCTGTAAAGAAAGCAGGTTAACTTATGTTGAATCTTTAGTTTTGAGAAAATGAAAGTGATTCACCGTAGTTTCATGACCCACAGTGTGTATTGTAAATGATCTCCTACTGGCGGAGCTACAACAATGTTAATGCCCACGACTGGCGGGGCAGCTAAAATGTAAATTCCCTTAGCTGGCGGGACAGCTGAAATGTAAAAGCCCTACACTGGTAGGGCGACTGAAATGTAAAGGCCCTCGATTGGCGGGGAAGCTTGATTATAAAAACCCTCAACTGGCGGGGTAACTGAAGTGTAAAGAGGGGAGGTGTAAGAAAAGACTTATGTCTCAGATTTTAAGACTAAAGCCGAATGGATATTGGAATCAGGCTAACATTGATATTATTGAATTTTGGATTTAAGGAGATTGGTCGACGCTTTTGAGGGTTTTTGGAGAGCGTCATTGGACTATTTCAAAAAATTTCCCCAGTTTGTAGTCCTAGGAAAACTATTTTGAAATAGTATAAAAACCGAACCCTTATATAGGGTTACCTACATATCTCATCAAGGTGAATCGAGATGAGAATCATGTTAGTACGTAGTTCGACCGAACTTGTGGATTTGCATGTGGCATGTATGATTGTCATGAAGTGATGTCCATCCTTGAAACGGATGTGAAAGGCAACTGAGTGGGAACTGCTCGTAGACATGGAGAATTAAAATTACTCCGGTCAAATGACCGAGAGGATAGATGTCAAGTGTAGACAGAACTTTGACATTATTTCAGTATGTTGACAAGATTGAGAAGGATGGACATTGGAGAAGTTATGACATTACTTCGCCACAGTTGGAAGGATTGTTATGGCTGAAAGGATGTTGAACCCTTGCTTTTGAAAGTGAGGATCGATACGTCATAAATTTAATGGTTTACGACGTTCGGAAGGAGAAAACTTGATATCCTCAAATCAAAATCGGGTGAGGATTTAGAGGTAAGCCAGCTAAGCACTAATGTCATTGAGATTTGGATTTGTGGGGGTCATTGATTTGCGCTCTCAGAAGACATTTAAAGAGAGACTTTGAACTGTTTCAAAAAAATTGACCCAGTTTGAATAACGGAGGAATTATTCTGAAACAGTGAAGAGACCAAACCCTTAATATAGGGCTGCCTACGTATCCTTTCATGACAAGAATCAGGTCAAAACGTAGTGCAGAAAGATACGCGGTTATTGGTGGTTTGTTTGATTATTATGGATCGCTGATGGTACTGAAAAAGAAATGTGGTATGACTGAGAGTTCAAATCCAAAAAATATGTTTCGAGAATGAAAAGAATGTACAAAAAATACATTAATAGTTCTTGTAAAAAGATAGTAGAGTCCAGAAGAATGATTGTAAGGATAAAACATGGATGTGAAGTGATATGACGGTAAAGGATGATCGTAGAGACTTGAAATGAGTGTGAGGAATTAAAAATATTCTAAATTTAACACAAGTCAACCAAAATTATCAGATATAGTGGACAATGTTAAACATGTCGTGTAAAGTATATGTATAACGAAAGAATGTACAGTGAATGCAGAAAATGTATAATGTCTCATAAACATGTATCTAGTAAAGAATGTGCAACACATAAAGAATAAAAATTTATCCGACCAAAGTTATGATCAAAATCGTGTATAGATACGACCTAAGGATTCTAATAATAGATTCACCTAGATTGGTAGAGGGTATTCGGACAACCGCGAGAGGGTGAGTGGTAATCTAAATGCTCCTACTCTAAAACTAAGGAATCCAAAAAAGGTTTGGGGGAGTGCAATACACCCCCGTGTGAACCACAGTGTGTGAAGTGTACGGCCAAGGACTCGATAGAATCGTAACTACTATTAAATACAGTGAAACTATGTAGCAGTTTTCAGAATGTACAGATACAATGAATAATGAATCAAAGAATTGATAAGACTGTAAAACTGATTTGTGACAATAATGTAAAACATTTGTGAGGAAAACATAGATAATTCACACAATTTGCAGTACGTGAAACAAATAAAGAATCAATGAACTAAATAATTAGCATATGTCAAATGTAAAAATACCTCCTTCAATTGAAAAATTGAGTTTATCATGGTTAGAACCTGCTTATTCCCCAGCAGATTCGCCATTCTGTCATGCCCTATTTTTCAAAAAGGTTAAAATAAGCACGGCTTATGGACTCTAAAAGAATTGAATTTGTTCAGAGTCGCCACCTAGTTTTTAAGAAAAACAAGGAAACCTACTTAATTATTGACATGTGTGACTTGTGTTTTAATCTGCGAAAACCAATTTAGATTCTAGGTAAGGGTTCAAATTATTTCGAAGGGAAGGTGTTAGGCACCCTTCAGAATCCACAAAAAGTGGTACCCGACTAGACTAAATTTATCAAAGAGGAAGGAGGTAAAAATCATTTTTTGAGAAGTACGAATAACATATAATAATGTAAAAAATGCATGTGTAAAACATGATATGTCAAATGCATGTATAGACTTTATTATCGTGATATATATGTGTAGAAATAAGCAAAAGTATATTGTATAAAATATGTATAAAAATATATTCTTTTATGAAAGGAAATCACTTTTGTGTGTAACGTATGGAAAGAAAAGTAAATTTTGTGTTATACTAAAAAAGTATTCAAATAATATTTTGTATTTGAAAAAAGTTAATGGAAGAAAAGATTAAATAAAATGAATATTTATTATGAAAGAAAAGACTACACAATATTTTCTAATGAAAGAGTGAATTAATCGATTAAATATTCAAATCAATTTAATTCTTTTATATAAATATTAACGGTCTATGTTTGCCTGAGCGCTTGTAATAAATATGTAAGTAAAAGATAATCCCACCCGATGCCCCAAAAGTAAAGTTTCCACTATGATTAATATTTGTACAATTGTAAGAATATAAAATACAAACATAAAATTTAAACTCCTTTTTTGAATGTCCTTTTCCGAGAAGTATCCTCGAGAACCTATGTAAACACTTGTTAGAAGTATTAGTAACGAACAAATAATTATAAGAACATGTGTGCATATAAGTATGTAAATGTATATATGAAAAATAATATTTATATAGTGGGGTCAGATGAAGTTTTAGATACGCCATAGCTACGAAGTGGTTGCTCGAATTTATCGGCTGTCCTAAATCGCCTTGCCAAGATACGAATCATAAAACCTTTGTGCTGTCGTGATAATATAAAGATTTCTTCATCGCCGAAATTTATTTATTTATTGTTACGTAATGTCCATCTTTTATTTGTGGAGGCCTCAAAAACCGATGAAATTTTTTTCATTGGCCAAATTTAGTATCTGTTTCTTCTTGATGTAATAAATCACAAAGTAATGAAAGGATAAAATGTCCAAAACAGTCCAAAAATCAGCCAAAGACTAGCGAAGCAAAACCATATCCAGGGTGAATTTTTCGGATGAAAATTGACCCAAAATTAGCAAAATAGTGCAAAAATAGTAACAAAATATAGCAGCAATAGATCAATGGCACCGATGACCAAAAAAGAGCAAAATGATGCAGCAATAATGAAATATCAGTGAACAAAATTCAGCAAAAAGAAAAAATATATAAAAGTGGTCAACAAGTCATGGAAAAGAAAATGGCGATAGTGGAGCTTGCCGATTTTAATGGAGCATCACCAGAGTTTGAGTTTTCCGGTATCAAGGCCATGGTTTCCATCCAACAACATCACAAAAGTAAACTCCGACCAAATCAATGGTGATTGTCGGTTATTGCTTCAACGGTTTTCACCGGAGCAATACCGAAAAAGAAGCAGTAGCGGAGGGGATAGGGAACAGGGATGAGCAGCAGCGACGGCGGCGTTGCCTCCACGGTTTTGGCTTGAGCAACGCGTGAGACATGAAGAGATCATCCAGATCTGACCATTTTCGATGACGTGGTGGTACGATCGTGAGAAGAGGGGGATGAAAGCGGATCGTTGTGGTGGTAGTGGTGTTCGCTGGCCGTCCGGTGGTTAAATCCGGCAGCGGCAGTGAGCAAAGAGGGAGAGGAGAGGGTGTGAGAGATGAGAGAGAGAAAAATATGATTTTTGTGTATGCATGTGTGGTGTATGTGTGTAAATGTGTATTGTGTGTGTATGAATCTTTCATCTAAAAAATAATTAACCCCTCCCCTCTATTTATAATAAAAATCAACCCCCTCTTTTCTCCAAAAAATAAAAGAATTCTCTCTCTACCCACTAGATACTATTTTAGTCCATAAGTTATTATCTAATGGATTTCTCATCCTTTAACCACCATATAAGTGTTATTATCCAAAGGGTAAAAATCATATGTAGTCATGTCACACATCATCTTTAATAAAGGTGACAAGTCACCTTTAATAAAGGTGACAAGACCTCGACTTGACCGGATTAGTTTTCCGTGTGTCAAAGTAATTGATCCGACTTATTATTTGCGGATTGTATTAAATAATGTACAAAAATATGTAAATATCGATATGTAATTACAGAAAATATAAACAACAATAAAAATATAATTATCTTGAAAAATGTATTATGATGTAAATAGTTAAAAATGTTGTGCACTTCAAAGAATTGTAGTGTTATGTTGTGTACGTGTGCAGATAACCATGAAAATTTTTAAACGAAAATAAATTGATAAAATCCTATTATTTACTAAAATAAGGATAATTATCAATAAATTGTGCAAAATCGTATCTTGTGCTCTTTAACTATCAGGAAATCTGACGACGTTAATTTAAGGCACGGAGAGCCAAAATTGGGTGTCAACAGTAGTAATTATCATTCTTGGAAAGGTAAGATGAAAGATCTTCTATTTGTCAAGAAAATGCATTTGCTTGTGTTCGCTTCTAATATACCTCAGTCCATGACAGATAAGGATTTAGAATTTGGGTACTTGCAGGTTTGTGGCTATATTAGACAATGGGTTGAATATAATGTTAGAAACTATATTGTGAATAAGACACATGCCAGAAGTTTGTGGGACAAGCTCGAGACACTCTATGATACAAAGACTGCAATAACAAGTTGTTCCTGCTGAAACAATTGATGAATATCAGGTATAAAGAGGGCAGACCTATTTCTGATCATATAAATAATTTTCAGGGTGTCCTTGACCAGCTGTCTGGAATGGGTGTAATGTTCAATGAAGAAATTCAAGGACTTTGGCTTCTTAATACTCTGCCAGACTCTTGGGAAACTCTCCGAGTTTCTTTGACTAATTCTACTTCCAGTGGTGTTCTAACTATGGAATATGCTAAGAGTGGTGTCTTAAATGAAGAGATGAGAAGAAGATCTTAGGCCTCATCTTCTTTAATTTCACACTCTGATGTTTTAGTTACTGAAGATAGGGGAGAAACAAGTCCAGAGGTCCGAATGATAGAGATAAAAGCAGAAGCAAGTCAAAGTCCAGATACAAGAATGTTACATATGACTATTTCCATAAGAATAGGCACATCATAAAATATTGTCACAAGCATAAGAGAGATATGAGCCGACAAAAGAAAGAAGGCAATAATGAAAATTATGTTGTTTTTGTTGCTAATGATGATCTTCTTGTTGCTTCTAGTGAAAATGCCATTAATCTTGTTTGTGATGAGTCTAGCTGGTTTGTGAATTTTGGTGCTACTTACCATGTCATGCCAAAGAAGGAATTATTTTCTTTTTATACTCCAGGTAATTTTGGGATGTTGAAAATGGACAATAATGACGAAGTTAAAGTACTTGGCATTGGTACTATTTGTTTGGAAAGTAAAAATGGTTCCAGATTAGTTCTCAACAATGACAAGCATGTTCCAACTGTTCGCTTAAAATTAAATTTTTGTAGGGAACCTTAATAATGAGGGTTATATTAACACCCTTGGTGCTGGCCAGTGGAAGCTTTCTAGAGGTTCGATGGTTGTCGCTCGTGATGACAAGTTGTCTAACTTGTACGTATTTCAGGGCTCTACTTCCAGAGGCTCAATAAACTTGGTGGAGAATGATACTTCATCAGAGTTATGGCGTAGAAGGCTGAGTCATATGAGTGAGAAGGGGATTGTTAGTTTGGCTAAGAAAAATTCACTTTTTGGAGTGAAACAAGCAAAGTTGAAGACAGTGTTCATTGCTTAGCCGGTATATAGAAAAGAATTTCTTTTCAGAGTCATCCACCTTTAAGAAAGCTTGATTTGCTGGAGTTGGTACATTCATATTTGTGTGGTCCTTTTAAAGTAAGGTCTCATGGTGGTACACTTTACTTTATGACTTTTATTGATGATCATTCTCGCAAACTCTGGGTATTTTCTTTGTAGTCCAAGGATCAAGTACTTGATGTGTTCAAGAGTTTTTAGGCCTTGATTGAGAGAAAGACAGGAAAGAAATTGAAATACATCCGCTCAGATAATGGTGGTGAGTAGTTGGTCCTTTTGATAGATATTGCAGAGAGCAGGGTATTCGACATCAGAAAACTCCTTCAAAGACTCCTCAATTAAATGGTTTAGCAGAGAGGATGACCAGAACTCTAGTTGAGAGGGTTAGATGTATGCTTTCAGATGCTAAGCTGTCAAACTCTTTTTAGGCAGAAGCACTTAATACTGCTGCTTATATTATCAATTTATTCCTACTGTTGCTTTAGATGGTGATGTCCCTGACAGAGTTTGGTCTGGTAAGAATGTTTCTTATGATTATCTTAGAGTCTTTGGGTGTAAAGCATTTGTACATATTCCTAAGGATGAAACGTCAAAGTTGGATGTTAAAACTAGGCATTGTATCTTCATTAGTTATGGTCAGGATGAATTTGGCTATTGTTTCTATGATCCAGTTAAGAAGAAACTTGTTAGAAGCCGTGATGTTGTGTTCTATGAAGTCCAAATAATTGAAGATTTTGACAAAGCTAAGAAAGTTGATTCTCAGAGTAGTGAGAGTCTAGTTGATGTTGATCCAGTACCTTTGATTATTGCACCTGAAGAAAATCTTTATGATGATGGCAATTAAGTTGATAATGAAGATGATAATCATGTTTAGAATGACCAGCATTATATTATTGATGCTCCAGTTCAAGATGATGTGGTTGTACAACAACCAGTCGTTATTGATGCTCTAAAGAGTTCTCTCAGACGATCTACTAGAGAGAAAATACCTTCATCTCATTATTCTTCCAATGTGTATGTACTCTTGACTGATGGGGGAGAACCTGAGAGTCTTGATGAGGCCATGGAAAGTGAAGAAAAAGAAAAGTGGTTTGATGCTATCGAAGATGATATTAAATCTTTACATGATAATCATACCTTTGATTTGGTTAAGTTACCTTTAAAGACAGAAAAGCTTTGAAAAACAGGTGGATTTTTTGGGTGAAACATGAAAATGTTAATCCAGTTCCATGGTACAAAGATAGATTAGTTGTGAAGGGTTTTAACTAAAAAAAGGGAGTTGATTTTGATGAGATATTTTCTCCAGTTGGTAAGATGTCATCCATTCGTGTGGTTCTAAGCTTGGCTGCAAGTCTAGATTTAGAGGTTGAGCAAATGGATGTTAAAACTACTTTTTTCCATGGCGACTTAAATGAAGAAATTTATATGGAGCAGCCAGAAGGTTTTGAAGTCAAGGAAAAAGAGAATTATGTTTGCAAATTGAAGAAAAACTTGTATGATTTGAAACAAGCTCCCAGGCAGTAGTACAGGAAGTTTAGTTCTTTTATGAGTCAGCAGGGCTTCAAGAAGAGTTATTCAGATCATTGTGTTTTTGTGTAAAAATTCTCTGATGGTGACTTTATTATTGTGTTGCTTTATGTTGATGACATACTTATTGTTGGTCATAATGCTTGTAGGATTCAGAAGTTGAAGCAAGAGTTGAGTAAGTCTTTTTCTATGAAAGACGTAGGACTAGCAAGGCAGATTTTTGACATGCAGATTGTCCGTGACAGAAAGGCCAAGAGGTTGTGGTTATCACAAGAGAAGTACATTCAAAAAGTACTTCGAAGGTTTAACATGGATAAGGCTAAGGTTGTCAATACACCTTTAGCTATGCACTTCAAATTGAGCACGAAGCAGTGTCCTTCCAGAGATGATGACAAGGAAGATATGAAGAAAGTTCCTTATGCTTCAGTTGTTGGTATTTTGATGTATGCAATGATTTGTACAATTCAAGACCATATTTTGCTCATGTTGTCAGTATTGTTAGCCTTTTTCTTTCTAATCTGGGAAGAGAACATTGGAATGTTGTGAAGTGGATCATGAGATATCTTTGTGGTACTTCTAGTTTGAGTTTGTATTTTGGTATAGGGAAGCCTATTCTTTGTGCTTATACTGATTCAGACATGGCTGGTGTGTTGAGTTTGGTTGATAAGAAGTGAATGGAAAATAGAGGGAAAAGTAAAGAGTAAATCTTAACTTTAAGAAAGTGAAGTTTACCCATATTGGTGGGAGAAAGAAATTTTCTTGTGTATATATTGGAATACACTCCTTCATATGGATAGTAAGGTAAGAACAATACAAGACTCACGTCGTCGTCGTCATCATCGCTCGCTCGACTCGGCTTCGGCTTCGAATTTGGATTTGGATTTGGCAAATGATCGAGAGACTACCTTTTTGGACAAAGCTCATTTGAAACTTGAGAATTATTGATAGTTTAATCCAAAAATCCGATAGAAAATTATTTCTCCATATGCGGACACACATGAACGGATGCGGACGCATGTCACAACGCACCTCGAAGGAACGCGACCCTTCGAGGCACTGGTTGACACCGAATTGGCGACCTGCGCACGCATGTGGCACCTGCGGATGCAATGACCAACGCAGGCCAAACCAGTAGCTACTGGTTTTGTGCCAAATGCTGACCTGCAGCCGCATGTGGCCACATGCGGGCGCAGATCAGGTGTCGGTTCGAAACAGTGTGTATTTTCTTCAACCATTGCTTCTCTTCTGAAGCACCACCTTTTAGGCTATAAATACCTATGTTTTCCTCAAATGAAGGATATACGAAAAATTATTTTCACAAGTTAAAAACTTTCTTCTCTACAAGAGAAATCAAAGTAAGTGTGATTTACTCCATTAGTTGCGACAAAGTTCAGCAAATTCCATTGCCGGTTTTGCTGAATAGTGTTCTATCCTATCCTGGGAGGAATTAATCCAAACCTTGGACAATTGTGAGGGAATTATATTCTTTAAGGAAACACAGTTTAACTGTGGACTTAGAACTATCATTTTCATCAATATTCTGGTTTTTATGGGTGAAGGAAACAACATGGTGATGTTGATACTCGCAATTCTACTTCAGGGTACCTGGTTACTTTTGTAGGGAGAGTTGTGTCTTGGCAATCTAGGTTGCAAAAATGTGTATTACAAAAAAAATATATTCTTGTCGTGCACTTTGTTAGTGCTCTTGCCTTTCCCAACATATCTTTGGGTTATATTTTAATTTAACTGCATCATTTATTCATCTTTCAAGCAAAAAGAGTACAATAATAGGAGGTAAAAGCAAAAAAAAAATAAAAATACAAACACTCCTACCCTGCTAGTAAAAATGTAAAACATCTTTTTTTATCAATTTATGACTTTAAATAAAATCATACAAGACAAATTTAATAAAGTTTAGCCATTGAAATCATTTTCGGCTTCTTGGCCTGAGTTTAGCGATTGAAATCACTTTCAGCTTCTTGGCCTAAACATATGAGAATCATTTATGTACCTTTCACTGGGAATACTATACCAATACCGACAGAGTAATAGACAACACTAGGTAATCATCCTAGAGACAAGTATTCGACCCTACTTGTTTGGGCGGCTTCCCCTAGTTCCTTACGAGTTGACTTAGCTTCATTACTTTCAGTAGTGATCACTTGCTTTCTCTACGAGAAACTTAATCTCGCAACCTTAGCTTAGCCTTGGAATGCACGTATAGTTCCCCGATAGCGAACACAACATTCGAATCACTCTCAAGTTATCTCCATTAGTAACTCCCATTCTAGATCAGGATCTAGCCGAACATGAAAGAATGTTCAATTAGGCTGGAATATTTGTAATAAAGGCATCAAGTGGACGCCCCGAGATGGATCTACTATCTCACTTTGGTACGATGCTTGGATTCCCCAAAATAGCTCTCTTAGACGTTTAATTCATGGTCCACTAATTACTTAAATGGTCACTCAATTTTGAACCTTTATTCCAGAAAGTCATTTAACTTTGGATTTTACTCAAAAATTTACTCAACTTTAGATGTTTTACTCAGAAGTCACTCAACTCATTAAATTATTTTTTAAAACTAAATTTTGCTTATGTGGAATTTTTTTTAATAACAAAATTTTGTAAAATACAAAATATTCATTTAATGACCCTTTTACCCTTTCCTTCATTCCCCTAAATTATTTTTACCACCTCTTTCTCACATTTTGCTTCTCATTCTCACTTGCTGAACGTAACAAGTATTTTAACCATTTTTAGTTAAACGAGTCAAGTTGCTCCCGTTTTCTCCATACACACAGCTGATAACGTTTTCAGGAACCATGATCTCCACAGTAGTATTGGTCATAATGGCAGATTTGCTTCCACTGCAAGCAATAGAAAAATGCAACAAAATGATGAATACAACCGAGAAGTTTCTGCTTGGGCTTATAGATAATCTTATACTCCCTCCGTTCCATTTTACTTGACCTTTTTTGAGTTGACACAGCCATTAAGAAAACATTAATTAAAAGTGTATTTTATAAAATTAACCCTATTAATGATGTTTTGAAATACTAAATCTAACCATTACTATTTTATTTAGTTATTTAATATTGAGGGTAATATGGAAAAGAAGTAATAAAACACTTTTGATTTGCAAAAATGGACAAGCAATTTAAAACAACAAATTTAAAAATAAGGCCAAGTATTTTGAAACGGAGGGAGTATATCTTTTCTTTAAATCTATAATGACCATTCTTGGTAAATCTGGCTTAGCGCAAACATTTATGAAACATTTATGAAAATTGCACTAAGCCGGTGAGAGAAAACATAACTACAGATCCCCTTATTAATGGAATAAAAATGATTGAAACACTTGTTACATTCCGCAAGCGAGAAGGAAAAGCAAAGTGTGAGAAAGAGGTGGTACAGATAATTTAGGGGAATGAAGGAAAGGATAAAAGAGTCATTAAATGAATATTTTGTATTTTTCAAAATTTTGTTTTCAAATGAAAATTTCACATAAGCAAAATTTAGTTTAAAAAATAATTAACTGAGTTGAGTGACTTTCTGAGTAAAACTTCTAAAGTTGATTGATTTTCTGAGTAAAGTCCAAAGTTAAGTGACTTTCTGGGATAAAAATTCAAAATTGAGTGACCATTTAAGTTATTAACTCCAAATATGGAGGGTAGTAAGAAACTTAGCAGTATCATTGTGGCTAAATCATGGGCTCTTGATGATAATTAACTTACCCTTCTAACTCCCTTATGATATCATCTCATTCATGGAATTTATCTTCCTGATTTCCATCAATATGCTGATAAATTTATTTGGCCTTTAAGTCCTAACGGATCCTTCTGCCTACGGATTAGTCGACAGTAATCATACCAATCCTATAACTGACAGGAACTACAACTGATATGAAAACAATGCACCCCTAACAGGATTAAATGTTTCCTATGGCTATGTTATCACGATAGACATCCAACTCGACTCCATCTGAACTCTATTGGCATGGACGCAGCTGCAAATTGCCACATTTTTGACTGCACTGGATCCCTTTGCCATATTTTCTTAGAATATGTTAACGTTAAAATGTTCTGGACATTCTCCAGCATATCAGCGGCTACATCCAAAATCACATTGACTCTAATTGGATAGACCTCATGAAGAAAATTAATCACAATATCAATTCTATGTTATGACATGATTTCTCCCCTTTAAGTCTGGACAAGTTAGATCAGCAAGAATCATAAAACTTTCAACAATATCAAATCTTACATCTCTACCGAATTTAGAACTACTAAAGCTTTGGAGTCATTATCTTACAAACGCTCCTAAATAAGAGAAAATTCCAATACTCCTAAAATTCACCCCACCCCCACCCTCTCCATATACATTTTATAAACTCAAAACAGAAGGGTCTTCATATGGCAACCGGACAAAAAAAACTGGGAGTTAATTCCTCATATTGTCATTGAAATATTGACAATAGAGTTTAACTAATATACTCCGATGGTGTAAGACTTTTTTTACACCATCAATAATTTAAAAGGCTATTTTAGTTAAGTATTGACATTTTTTTAATAATAAAATTTTAATTAAGAAATTTAAAAGTATATAAGGCAACTTAAACACTGCATTTATTCTACAGATATATTTTATTAGGATTATTATCCTATTTACCAAAAATTTCACTCATTCCACCGCCTCTTCGTTGTTATCTCTCTTCCTGTTTTAAAGTTTAACTACAATTATTCAAGCTGAACACTCTTTATATTTGCAAATGTACATCAATCAGCATTGAACTTCCGTATGCATTTTGGTAACTAATTTTTTTTAATACAATCCTTTTAGATGATACGAACAATCTCTTCACGTTTAGCATGAGTTTTTTTAAAAAAATAAATTAAAATGATGGATTTTTTATATATATAGAATATAAACTTGTCAAAGTTTTACATTTTAAAAAAATTTGAAATCGTGTTTTGAAATTTCAAATCATATTTTTCTTGGAGAATTTGAGATTTATTTTGAAATTATGATCTCAAATCACATGTCTAAATGGTGATTTAAAATCATGAATTCAAATCACATATATCCAAATGTAAGCTTAAAAACCCTCCCAAAAATACAATACAATAATCTTCAACTTAGTAAAATAGGTTCCATATCTTGCAATCTGAGTTCAAATGAATTGGTAAATCTTAGATTACTTTGACTGAGTTAGAGTCATAATCTCATAGATAATGAGAGAGAACAATATTAGCGGAGATTTGACGAGTTAAAAGGGAATAGATAGAAAATTACGGAGGAGTGTTTAAGAAAAAAGAAATTAAAAATTTTAATTGTGAGTAACCGGCTATTGCCAGTAAAAAAAACATGATTGTGTAAAAAAAAATTTTACACTGACAGAGTATATTAGTTAAACTCATTGATAATATTCCACAAAGTCATTTTTGTTTTTTTTATGACAAAAATGTCATTGAACTATTACTTTGTCTCTTGTATAGTCATTCTAATATTTTAAGCTACTAAATTCACTTAGTTAACATTTTAATTTCAATTTTTTGATAAATTCATTAAATTGTACCACAAAATACATAACAAAAAATGGGTCTAGTATAAAAGCAATGACATTCATCAATATAAAATAGATTTTAAATAAAGACAAATTATACATGCTGAGATGTTAAAATAATAAATAAAATAACATGAGATTTTATAGGACCATTTTTTAAATCTTTAAAAGGGCCCTCTCTCCATCTCATATTATTTATCCACTTTTCTCTACGTGTCCCAAAAAAAATTATAAATAAGAAGAATAATTTACTAATTTACCTTGTAATTTTTCTTTTAATACACTCTATTTGTGTCTTAATCAATACTAAAATAGCAATGTAAGAATTTTTTTGAAACTTTTAATATTTATACATTCAAAAAGAATTAATTATAAGGAAAAATAAAAAAATTAATTAATTGGACAAAATTAAAATTTTAACTAAGAAGGTTTAATATATAAAAAATAAAAATAAATGCACTAAGAAACTAAGACATTCAACATTTACTATACGTACATAAAAATAATTTTATTTTTATATATGAAATGTCATTTTTCACTGTATGAAGTTTGGACGAATCCTTGAGCTCGGTAACTTAATTTGGTCCAAATTTTATATCTATTTTAAAATTTTATTGAATTTATACATATTAATAATTTAGAACTCATTGATTTAAAAATAAAATAAAATTAGAATTTATAAACTACAAATTCTGACTCTATCTATACATTTGAGCCCCTAACTCTATGAGACACCTAGAGAGAGAGGGAGGAGGAGGAAACACTATCAGTTGTGTGGGATTCAAAATAAGGGGGGTGAAGCGTGTAAAGAGAAAAGTGAGACATGTAAAGAGAAAAGTCTATAAATAATATAAAACGGAGAGAGTACCCACTTAATTTTATTTTTTTAAACTAGTCCTATAAAATCTCATGTTATTTTATTTATTTTTTTAACATCTCAATATGCATAATTTGTCTTTATTTAAAATCTATTTCATTTAGGCGGATTTCATTGCTTTTATACTAGACCCATTTTTTGTTATGTATTGGGTGGTATAATTTAATAAATTTGTCATTAAAATTGAACTTAAAATATTAACTAATAAATTAACTGAGTTTAGTAGTTTAAAATGTTAGGATGACAATATAAGATACAAATAATAGTTCAATGACATTTTTGTCATAAAAAAATAAAAGTGACTTTAATGGGATATTTCCAATAGTAAAATGATAATATGAGGAATTAAAAACTGGGTACTTTGATACATATGTGCTAGTCACCCTATTTGTAATAACTTTTAGGGAGAATAATACTTTTAGCCATTGTGTTAATGTGATATTATGATTTTAGTCCTTGTGTTATCCAACTTATCATTATCATCCTTTAATTTTACTATATGATTGATTTTCATCCTTCAACTAACAGAACATAAAAAATTAACAGAACGTTAACTCTATCGAGGGATAATTCAGGTATTAAATATAGTTGACGAAGAACCTCTTACATTGTGTGGAAAAGGACAAATAAGAGTTGTGGCAAAAGTCAAAATCAAGAATAGCTCTTACAAGATTTGTTGTAAACTTATCAGCTCATGGTACACCTGTAATAGTAATTCCTTGTTCTATGAGGTACGTCATACAAGCACTTATTAGATAGAAAAATGTATAGCAGAAAGTTTTTCTTTTCCTGTTAAGCAAAAAAAAAAAGCCACATAACAATGATCTAACAATTATTGTTGGCAGTAGAAGTCTTGGAAAAAGATGTGAGTTTTTCATATTATCACATAAGTCCTGTTCTAATCACTCAATTAGTACAACTGATTTTGAAGGTCAATTTTTGACCAAAAAAAATAAGTTCAAAGAGGGTCATGTTATTGAGTCATTACTGGTGGCTGTATATAGGATTTGTGGATTGCTTTTATTCATGTAAAGTCTTGTTACAAATTGAAAAAGAAAGAAAAGAACTACTCTAAAGTTTAATAAAGAAAATATACGCATAGATAGGAAACAGTGTCTCAAGATTGTAGGATTCAAAAGATTCATTTTTAAGAAGCAAGCAGTTGATGCAGGTTGCTCGTCAACCAGCAAGAAAAAAATTCAAATACCTACATTGTCCCTCAATGGAGTTAACTTTCTGCTAACTTTTCTGGGTACCGTTGGTTGAAGGGTGAAAATCACTGACAGAATAAAATTGAAGGATTATAGTGATAGGTTGAATAACACAAGGATTAAAACCATAATATAGCATTAACACAAGGACTAAAAGTATTATTCTCCCTAACTTTTAATTACCTTTAGTATTTTCCTTTATTACCTTAAAAAAAAAAAAAAAACAGTACCTTTGCAAATTTTATTTTCTCCAGTTCAATTTAGAACTTTCAGTTCTTATTTATCAAAATTTAGTTTTACAAATTTCTGAACTAAATTGAGTATAAACCAATTTATTTTAAAATTATATAAATATAAACTGTACAACAATAGTATTAAACAACAAATTTTCTCACATAAAACGAGAAACAATACATTTAGAAGCTAACCTACAAGGAATTGTTCCTATGTTAACAAAAATTCAAGAGGAAAGTACAAATCACAAGCAAAAAAATTACATCAGAAAATTCAAAAATTGAAGAAGGGCAAGGACCAAGGGAATTAAAAACGCATAATCTTCATCAATCATCATATTTCCCTTCTGTTTTGGATCAATGCGCTGTTAGTATGAGAATTACTACCCGAACTATATTGTCCTGAAAAGTTGCTGCTATTTGTGTTGGAGCTCGAACTATATTGTCCAGAGAAATTGTTGAAAGCTGTATTAGAGTCAATTGGAATTGTATAAAGATCTGATAATTCATCTTCATTCTCTTCATGTCCATGTTCATTAGCCCAAGGGTTATTTTTTGTGAACTTTCTTAAATTTTCTAGTTCCATTGCTACTTCTTTCATTGTAGGTCTATCTTCTCCGTGCAAACTAAGACAACTTTTCACTAGCTCAGCCACCTTTTGGAGTTGCTCAAGGCTTCCTTCTCTTACTACTCTGCGATCAAGAATTTGAAATAATTGATTCTTTTTCATGGACAAAACAAAATATTCTGCCAAATTCTTGTCCTCGTCATTTTTGTCCCTAGAAATAGGTTTCAACCCTGTTAAAAGTTCTGCAAGAACTACTCCAAAACTATAAACATCACTTTTCTCAGTCAATTGACTTGTGCGAAAATATTCTGGATCTAGATATCCTAATGTCCCTTGAACCATCGTAGCAAGATGTGTTTGATCAATAGGGATTAACCTTGAAGCTCCAAAATCTGCCACTTTCGCAGTGTAAACATCATCCAATAATAAATTGGCTGACTTGACATCTCTGTGAATTATAGGCATTTGCGCAGATGAATGAAGGTAAGCAAGTGCACTTGCTGTCTCACTAGCAACTCTTAGCCGATTTTGCCAAGATAACCAAGGCGCTCCATTTCGACTGTGGATATGCTCGTAAAGAGTTCCATGAGAAATGTATTCATAGACCAATAAAGGAACTTCAGCTTCCAAACAACATCCAAAGAGTCTTACCACATTTCTATGGTTGACTTGAGTAAGAATAAGTACCTCATTGATGAACTGTTCAACTTGATTCTCGTCCACAAACTTAGATTTCTTAATGGCAACTACACTATTATCAGGTAGTATACCTTTGTAGACAATTCCATTTCCACCACGACCAAGAATTCTATCACTGGCATAGTTGTTTGTAGCCTTCTTCAGCTCCGCGGCTGTAAAAATTTTTGTTGCTTCCACACCACCTTCGTTAGAAGAGATTCGTTGTTTCAAGAGCAAACCACCATTTTGTTGGAAGAATTTCTCCCGAAGTTTAATAAGTTTTCTTTTCTTGATGCTGAAATACAGCCATGTTGTCCCAACTACTAGGGACACAAAACCAACTCCCATACCTGTGCTTATCCAATAAATTTATAGGAATTAGAAATCTAAGAGAAGCTGGACATGCATTCCTTTTTATTTTATCACTTCAAAAAAATGTATCTTTTATCACTACTGTGTATAGGCCATGACTTTTTCAACTTACCAACAGAAAACTTGATCCATGGGAACTCTGAGTTCGAGTTTGGTTCAATACAGCCACGACCACTCTTTCTGCCATCGCCGGTGTATCCTTCTGGACAGGAACAATTGTAATTCCCAGGCATGTTTATGCAAATCTTTTCACATGAATTGGCGTTTGGATCTGCACATTCATCAATATCTAGCACGCAAAACAGAGAAAATTAATCCCTGACGCTTTGTCTTTTTTATCAGTTTTTTAGATAATTACTAGCAAAAGTTGTGATTTTGTGCACTTATGGCAGCTAGCTAGGACTATTTAATTAAGCTTGGCAACTAGCTAGGAATATTTAAACCGCTCTCGGATCATGCTAAATGTCTATTGCTTGACCTTGCTCCTTTTGAATGTGTTGGTGTAATATACCACAATAATTAAATTAAATTACAGTTGAAAACAATAAAATAAAAAAAATGAATAAAAAATATTTTTTAGGCTGAGGCACGGATATCTCGCTCTATTTAAGGAGATTCAAGCCTACTGCGGCATAATCTACACCGATCCAACAGTATTACTCTTGACTTGTCCCCTCCAGGATACAACAGCCCATCACTCTGTACAACTCAAGCAACTCCGTATTAGTTGAAGAGTCCAAAACTCCACCAATAGAACACCTTCCTTCCACATATAATTACTCTCTTTTGTATGGTGAATATAGTTAAAGACTTAGAATATTTTTCTCTGTCTCAACTCTCTCTTTCACTAAAATAAACAAAATGAATTAAAAATATTCTTTTAGGCTGAGGCACGGATATCTCGCTCTCTTTAAGGAGATTCAAGCTCACTGCGTCATAATCTACACTGATCCAGCAGTATCACTTTTGACTTGTCCCTGCTAGGATACAACAGCTCATCACGATGTACAACACAAACAACTCCGAATTAGTTGAAGAGTCCAAACTCCACCAATAGAACACCTTCCTTCAACATATAATTACTCTTTTTTGTATAGTGAATATAGTTAAAGACTTAGAATATTTTTCTTTGTCTCAACTCTCTCTTTCACCTATGTAATTACTCTCTTTTGTATTGTGAATATAGTTGTAAACTTAAAATATTTTTCTTTTATAAAAACTCTCTCTTTCACTACTACACACTACAATATTTTTCACACTTATCATTTTTTATTTTTTTTTCATCCATTACAACACAAGGAAGAAGACATCCTTTATATAGGTGTAGGATTTCTTTCACAAATAAATGACAAGAATATGAATAGTCATTTGAGAAGAAGTGGGCAATTAGTAGGAGTTAGTGGGAAGAACATGTCTTGGTGGTTACATAAGTTACACCAAAATAATTGACCACATTCTTGTCAATTTATACGCGATAATGTGATGAGTTACAAGAATAATGACACAATTTTCTTCACTTTATGCCTACTACTTATCATGCACTTAATATTTTATTTTAATAATAAAATGCACCAACAGAATGTATCTTTACCTTTTGCATGATAACGAATACAAGTTCATGTAGTTAAACCATATTCTTTTTCTTTTTTGAGTCAAGTTGATGTTAAACCATATTCTTTATCATATACATTGAATACTTTGAAGTTACTAGCTATTTATTTAGCTTCATCTCTTTAAACATTACTCTATGAAATAAGTTGATAACATCTCCTTTTCAAAAAAAAAAATTTAATAACATCTCATTGCTCGACTAATTCAACTCAAAATAGTTTATTTAATCAAAAATGAGATAAAGCACCAAACTATACCCCAAATTCTAGTGACACATCTAAACTTTATGAGGGTCCTATTACCCCTAAACTCATTTTTTCTATATTTTTGAGCTCCTGTTGTACTGATGTGGCTGCCAAGTCAGCACATGTCATCACAAATTATTCTGCCACTTCACATTTACGTTAGCATAAAAAGAGCATAAAAATACAGAAAAATGAATTTAGGAGATATAATAGGATCTCCATAAAGTTTAGGTCTTTCATTGAAATTTCGAGTATAGTTTGGGGGTGGGGGGTTACCTGTGCCTTATCCAATCAAAAACTACAAGTTTAAAAAAAGAATCATGATATGTGATATATTTAAGCCCACAAATATTACGACACATTTATAATCAAAAGTTTAAAAACATTTTTATTTTTTTCTTAAACTCTTGTAGAAATACTGGGTAAGACTGCATATAATAGTTTAAAACCCTTTTTATTTCTTTCTTAAACTCTTGTATAAATGCAGGGTAAGGCTACGTATAATAGACTCTTGTGTTCTGGCCCTTCCCTGGACCCTGCACGTAGCGAGAGCTTTAGTACACCGAGTTACCTTTCTTTCTTAAACTATGTAGTCAGTTAAACCATAGCATAAATTGAAATAGTCCAACTTTAATGAGAGGGATGGGTTAGTAATAAGTCAACTTCACCGCCAATGTCAGGTCTACGTTTGAATCGAAAGAGAACTACTATTGATTTTCTAGGGGTAGTGATAAAATGAAAACATAACTTCATATTACATATTATATTTGATAGGATAAAGATTTCTGACACTAATGAATTTAACTTGTTATAGCAAATTAGTGATCACTTTTATCACATTATCAATTAACGTGTATCAAGAGATTTACTTGATTGCGTAAATAATTTATACACTATTTAATGCATAAAACATAAACTCCAAAACCAAAAAAACAACAAGACAAAACATCTCATAAACAAAAGAAAGTTGAGACATGTGAGGACATAGAGAAACCAAATTACCTTGGCAGCCAGAGCCTATGTATGGATTGCCTTCATATCCCGAGTTACAGCTGCACCGGTAGCCACCAAGGCCAGTGTCCGAATCAACACACTGGCTATTATCGAGGCAAGCATAATCGTTACCTTTTTGTGCTTCGATACAAGTAAGATTTCCAATGGCCCAATCAAGCACAATAGGGACATTATCCCTAATCTTCTTTGCAAAATTAACATCAATGAGATCCTCTACACCCCTGAACTCGAATCGACTGGCCTCACCAAGAAACGAATGACCACATGGATTAAACGACCAAACTAAGCTGTGATTTCTTGTGGTTAGCATTGATGTATTGAAATATTTCAAGCCTTTTGGTATTGTTAACTGGCAGCAACCAAAACCCATACATTTTCCTTTAGTTACATCACTGGTGCTGGTGCAAAGAGCGGGGCAACCATTAGCAAAGTTACGTCCAGTCATTACTGCACCATCATCACAACCAACCACAGTGAATCTGCAGGGGTGAATTTACAATTTAGAGTCAGGAAATTAAATTAGGTGTGAAGAGTTATGGTACGTTTGTTGACTTGACTGAACAGATTGAACTTCAAAATACCCATCAAAATGAGTTAAAATAGTGTAACTCAACAGGTCAAATCGAAATCCAAATTCAAATATACAAAATTAGATTTGAAATTTAAGAATTATGTAAACTTAAAGGAATATAGAGTAAATTAATAATTTAAGAAAATTAATTACATTGATTTTCTTTTAGCCTTTCTTTCAAATGGGGGGAAGTTTGATCATTTGCAATTTCACAGTTAGCCAATAGCCAAAAAAATGTGTATTTTTTTTTTTTTTCTTTTAAACTAGTGATCCGGTTCAGTTCCGGACTGATCCAGTCAGGGGCTTGAGTGATTCCTTGGTGGATCGGTCCCGCAGGCCCAACCCCATAATCTGCCCCTTCCGAGCCCCCACCCTACTGGGCTGATCGGTTTCAGTGCCGGCCTCGGTCAGGTCCCAGTCTGGTTAATCAACGGGTCTCGTCAGTACTAAAGATTAACTATTTTTCCACTGAAAATTGTTCAGTGACTATTCCACAGATATTTTGATTGAATCAGTGGGAAAAAAAATAGTAGTGTAAAAATTAGGAAGCTTCACAATGTTTCAGTGAGAATATGTTTCACACCTTGCATTTTTTCAGTTAGCTGATTCGGTGAAAAATCATATTTCATAGCATAAATTTTTCATTCAATGCGGTGGTAAAAACCTCTATTTCAAGTAGTGCGTTGACACCCAAACATGTTGGACCGGTTAATTTATGACTTATCCTACTTCACCCATTATGATCTAAGCAAATTTTGATTGATTAGGCATGACATATTTATTAATTTAATCCATTTTTATTCGCTCTAGTTTAACTCAACCTGTCCATTTGCCATAAGCGCGTATTTACAAATTGTTTTGCTCATCTATGATTGGAGCAAAAAATAATAGGTTTAGTTGAATGTGATAACTTGTTCAGGATAGTAGGTCTCGTACCTGTTGAGGGAAGAAAAACTGTAAGGACTTGATCCTAAAACCATCCACGCAGGATCATCATGAATCAAAACTCCAGTTTGTGAGTAACACTTGGTAGTTATGAAGTTTGATATGCGCATTTCGGCATCAGAGATGTCATAGACTTGAATGTTCCCTATGTAGGGTGTCGGACTACTACCTGTTGTGTTAGTGTCACAGTTGATTTCGAAAGTCGGGTTTATGGCACAACCAGATCCTAAGCCAATTCCGAAAGGGTAAGGAACTGTAAGGTTCCCACACTGTTTTGGACATCCTGGTTTTGTAATATTAGCAGCTTTAGTGATTGTCTTGGTGGAGGCGGTGGCATTGGTTGGCGGAGAAGTGGTGTTTGTGGGCCGCGGCGGAAGAGGAGAAGTGGTGTTAGTGGGGAAAATTTGGGCGGTGGCTAATGTCACGATTAGTACAAAGGAAATAAAAAAGGGGAGTTGGAAAGAAAGCAGAGCAACTTGCCTAAGCAGCATGGTTTTGAAATATTATTATGGAAATTAAAAGAACGTATGGATAAAGGGTTCCATATCTAGGACTTAAGAGTATGTTAGGTGAGGAAGGATAGATTTTTGAGAAAATGTTTTCAATTTTTCTCATGTTTAGCTGGTCAAACTTTTAAAGCGACTGACCTCACGCCATAGCCCAATCTTCACCACTCTGCCCACCCTCAGTATTTATCTAAATTCTATATAAAAAATTTTAAAATAACATTTTCATTAACATACCAATTATAAAAATTTAAAAAAAAGTAAAAATCCCACTTTATATTTTTGACAATCATTTTCCTAAGAAAATATTTTTCATCAAAGATTTTCTTATTACCCAACACACCCTAAGAAGAAAATGATGTTAGGTAGTGACATACAAGATCTCTAGTGGCCTAGTGGGGGTATTAATCAACTTTTCATATCCATAATAATTTCATAGAAATTTGTTTCTTCTTTGCTCCCTCGGTCGAATATTAGTTGGTGATTTTATTTTTTACACGCATGTTAAGAAAATATAAATAATAAGGTAATTTTACTAATTTACTCCTTAAAAACTTCTTGAAAACTTTACAAACAAGTGTGAACACTTTCAAAAAAAAAAAATTAATTGCAAGAATAACATGGAAAAAATTTAATTACTGTTTTCTTGATTTAGTAAGGTGGACAACTAATATGAGACAACTATTTTTAATAAAATGATCAACTAATATTGGACGGGACATATGATTTTGCGAATGACAACGAGGCAGGAGTAGATAAATATTTCGAAGGTGTCGACAGTTGTAGTTTTGTCTGTTTAATAGTGTGCTCACCAAACAACGAAGACTTTGACAAAATCAAAGTCAACAAGGAATCATTTTAATGAATGCATTGTTAGTAATTAATGGAAATGGATACTAGAACCTAGAACACCCCCACCCCATGTCCCCCCTAAACCCCCCTTCCCCCCCCCCCCCCAAAAAAAAAAAAAGAAACTAGTTTATATAAGAGTTTGACTCACAAGGCAATAGAAAATAGAATGAATAGTTTCCTATGTAAGTAAGTCCTTTGAATCTTAGTGTATTCATATTTCAAACTTAACGGCCTCTTGTTAGAGAAAAAAATAGGTACATCGATTTTATGATCTATTGTAAATATTTTTAATTAGTATATGACTTTAGTTTTGTTGGATATTGCGTCTTAGAACAATTAGTTGTTTAGTCATAGGAGGAGTCTAATAATTAATTGTCACGATCCGATTTCTCAAGTCATGATGACGTCTACCTAATTCCACTAGTAGGCAAGCCAAGCCATAGCCCGGAACGAAAAGTAACAGGCTAACGGACAGAAAACCAGAAAAGACCAGACAAAAATGATAATAGTAGTAATAATAAGTGAAAGTGGAAAGAAAACATATAAAATACACCAAAACGGGAGAAGGAAGAGAACGGAATATACAAATGAATCCCTCCCAAGACCTGGTACGATCGGTACTAGAGCCACTTGTAACACCCCGTACTTTTATAACCTCACTTTATACCTTGGGATCATACCTACATAGGTGTTGAGATGCCATGCATATGTGTTTTAGAGTGTCATTGGTGAAACATTTGATATTGGACTTAACATGTGCGATTAGATCTTCGTAGGAGGTGTGTTGTGATCTCGTGGAGTATTTGGGTAAGAACTCGTACATTCTAACCTCATTTGGTGACTTTAAGTCATGTTTACTTGATGATTAAGATCACTAAATAAGTATTTCGTAGTGTTTGGATAAGGGATTGGACGATACGTAAACATTGGATAAGTGGCCGGAAATTTCAGCAAAATGCTGAAACTTGCGCCACACCCCTGAAACAGGGTAGTGGCGCAAGCCACCTGCAGCCAAAAACTTCAGAGAAGGTCACATTCTTGTGCCACAGGCTGCTTTGCAGCTAGTGGCGCAAGGCACAAAAACTATGCCTTTCCGGAGTCGTTTCGTAACGCAATTCTACGACGATTTCTAGATGGTTTCTTTTGGTTCTTTGGAGTTATTTGAGCATTGTTAAAGATTCAAACACTTCAATACACTCCTACATACTCCTACATGATCACATCATGAAATGTGAATAGTGATTCAAAATGTCCAATGAAGCCAAGGGCGACTAGAATTCCAATTTTTCCGATTAAGGCGAAGAATGAGAATCTCGTAAGAGAATATTGTCGTGACATTATGGAATTATGTAAACATGAGATATATGGTGAATAAAACATAAAATTGGATGGGTTACATGGATATGAGTTATTGGGCCCAAAGATAGGCCCAAAATGGGATTAAAAGACTTGGCCCAAGAGGAAATGACCCATTCTTCCACTAATTGACCAATTAAACATACCATGTAATGCCAAGTGTGGCTAAGGATGACTTGGGGTCTATATAAAGGCCCCAAGATCAGATTTTATTGTCCAAAAACTCTCATGCCTTTGTGATATTTTTCTCACATATTTCATTAAACTTCAAACCCTAAAGCAACATCTTCCTTTGGACTCCTTGGACAAGATCAACATATTCCAAGCCTTGGTAAGTATCTATTCACATGAATTAACATATTATATGCATGGAAGATTATATATATTATGCTAGTGGTGCTGGCAAGGTGATGAATAGTGTATTTTGCCTTTGGGGAAAGATGTGTCATCTTGGTAAATTGAACTTGAATTAGGCCTTGTGCCTTTGATGAAAAAGCATGGTATGGACAAAATATGAACATGTATGGTGTTATTTTTGGTCTTAAACTTGTTCTTGTCTATAAGTGGAAATTTTGGGATTTTGGCCGATATGTGTTATGAGTTGTATTAAGGTACTTTGATGGATTATTTGTGATGTGTTATGGATAAGAAAGTGTAAAGGAGAAGTATTGTGGTGAAATGTATTGATGTTCATGTATTGGTCAATGTTGGGAATATTATGGAATTTTTGGAATAATAGTATAATCAATGGTTTTGTCAAGGGGAAATGACATGTTTAAAGGCAAACATGTAACTCATTGACATGGTATGCATTTGTAAAGTAATTGGTGGTTAATGTGAATTTCGTCATGTATTTATGTTGTAGAGTGACACAAAAAGAAGGAGCGGGATTATTGTATACGCATCTAAGGTTGTATATTCGTATTGCGAATCCAAGGTATGTAAGGTTACTTTGTCCGTATCTTCCTACGGCAAATAGTGTTCACATTGATATGTCACTAGTCCTATCCCGAAATGTGCTAAGGTATCCGATATCCGTTTATCACTAGTCATTGTCATATATTTTCTACTCATGGATCATTTGTGAATCTCATGTCTCATATTCATGGTTAATGTTCCGAAAGCTCAAATAAAGATACGTACCAATATTCCAATAGTGCCTATACTTGTGTCTCTTGTTCATGGCTTATTGTCCAATGGTTCCAATAGTATCATGGTGCTAGTGATATCATATTTCTCATTGATATTTATTCACATGTCCTTCACTTATTGGTCAATGATTCAAAGTTTCCAACAATGTTATGTTCCAAAGTTCCAAAGTGATGTTATGATTATCAAAGTATCAATCTCAAAGTAATGAACAGAGTAATGCAAATGTGGTCAATGATCAAGTACGGGTGGCAAGTCTAGGGGCGTCAGCCTAGCTCGACTCGATCCCGAGGTTTGGAATTATGGGTGGCAAGTCTAGGGGCGTAAGCCTAGCTCGACTCTATCCCGATGCATTGATGTATGGGTGGCAAGTCTAGGGGCATAAGCCTAGCTCGACTCGATCCCAACACAATGATATGATATGAAAGACCCACTGATCAGTCGGGGCCCGGGTACATTGTGACATATGTAATGACAAGTGAGCATTGAGATAAAGAAAATAATGAAAGTAATGAAAGCAATCCACATGGTTTCCAAAATGCAACATGGTGACTTATTCACATTGATTATTCATATGTTTTGAGTTCAGTGACATATTCATTGAAATATTCATGTGTTGTACAGTTTCATCTGAGCCTTGCATACTCAGTACTTATTTCGTACTGACCCCTCTCGGGGAATTCACCTTACTTGCTGCAGGCGCAGGTCCCAGTAGGACTCCCCAGTAGATTGCCAGTGTTAGCGGTTCTTTGGTGAGCTCCAGCTCATTCGGGGCTTCTCCGAGTCAGAGTGTATATATGTTTTGGTATTGTACATAATGTGTAAAGCGGGGACTTGTCCCGACTTATGGTTCATTTTGGTCAATGCTCTTGTTAGAGGCTTTTGTAGACAGATGTGGGTGTATCAGTGTAAAGGACATATGTTGTTTTGACTGGATGGCCTCTACGGCCAAGTTTCATATGTATGTATAAATATGTCCCTTGATCTCCTTTATTCGTCTTTCACGTTTTTATGCAATGGTGATTATTATATGCATATGATTGAACATAGGCAAAGGTTGGTTCTCTCGGGCCTTATCGGCTACGGGTGCCAATCATGTCTCGATGGGATTCGGGGCGTGACACCACTGCTATAAGATAACAAGAGTACTAGACAGAATCAAGAATATACATAATATATACAAGGCAGTCTCGAAAGCAAAAGACTAAACCGAAACAGATGGAGAAGAATCAGCCTCGGACGACAGCAATCTCATCCTACTCCGGATTAGTACTGTTGTATATCGTATATATCACGTCAACGCCGGCTACTAGTACCCGAATAAAAAGATGCAAAAGTGCAGTATGAGTACCAAAGCAGTGGGTACTCAGTAGGCACTATCGGCCGACTGAGCTCAATATAGCACAGGTATAGCTAAAATGCGAGGGTGCAGTCTAAGTCAGCAGTAAATAGGGACCAAAAAGTAAATAGCTATCAAATGACGCAAATGCGATATAAGAAAGTAAATAGCTCACTAACACGGAAGCAAAGCAAACATAACATAATTGGGCCCCCAAAAGCCCAGAAGGCATACTGAAGAAGACAATTAACCAAACCGTGCTCCCATAAATCGATCGGACACAAAATAAGTAAATAACGAATAAGTGTAAATACTCTGTAGTTGAACCAGTCCCAAGTGACCATAGTAGCCATCCAAATGTGCACCGGGCTTGAACTGACACCAATGGGTAATAACAAGAGGCCAGACGCCGGGCTCAAATCGGTAATAGTGAAAAATAACGAGAGGCCACATATACGATATACAACAGAACTCATAATCAGGTGCCCGACTCGAACCGAAACTCAGAGGACCCACAACTCCCAAGATAACAGTAATCAGTACCAGAACTCCCAGATCTTATCATAACCAGAGCAGGACTCGAACCGAAACTCATAGTAACCATAACATAACCAGAACCAAGTGAACCCATAAGTAACCAAACTCATCTATAAAAAAAAAATCCAAACCATATCGTAGCCGATGAAAAAGCTGTGCCAGAACTCATAATACATAACAGAAATAAAGTATATGTTGGTCCCGAACCGGAACTGAAATGCATTTATATAAACATACGCATAACTATCTAAAAAGAAGGAATCCAAGGTTTCCTAGCTTATTACCACGCCCTAAGCTCATAAATATTGCATCATATTAAAAGATAACATGACCGAAATCTATCAGAACGGGACCTTAACCTGATAAATAAGGCATGAAATATTTCAACGATACCCGGACTACAACTACTTGCCCAAAACTAGCATAATAGTATACCAATACCACAAATAAGATCAATCTAAAGGTAGGGTAAGCCTAGGCTACCTGGACGCCAAAGCTAAAAGCCTCTTCGAGAAGCCTCCAAATAGTGTCCCACTAAAATCCGAGCTTGACTAACTTGATGTAGATATTTAATTTTCCTTTGAGATAAAATATGTCATCACAACATTTTGTGAAGTATCACTTCTTCAATGTAGTTAAGTGTAAATGTTTGGAATAATTGATAATTCACTTCGTATAATAGCAAAAAAAATAAACAAAATAAAACGGTTTTGGCAACACCTCTACCCGTATTAGGAAGAAACATTTATAAGTTTACTTAACAATGAAAAGTTAATTTGAATGCTATGTAGTGACTCATACAATTAATCACTTAATTTGCTGCCACCTTAACCCTTGATTGGTGATGAGTTTTCCCTCCACTTCCACGTGGGAGTGGAGGTGTCCCCTCCCAGTATCTCTTTATTTTATTATTAGGGTATTGCATAGGTTCATGGTAAAATAAATACAATATTTTGAATATACTGTAATTAATAGAAAATTATTTCGAATAAAGCCACTATTATAAAATAATAATATTTTAATATATCTAGATTCACTATATCCGCTTAAAACATTAATAGATACAAAACTATTATAAAGTAATATAGATATATCATAACTAAAGAATTTTATAAATATCAAAAATATTTTCGAAAGGTAATTAACTATATCTTTTTACCAAATTCTAATTTAATTTAAATATTTCAAAACACGCTCGGTATTAATAAAATTCTCAAACGAACTGCTCGAAAATCGAATTGTCAGTCCCAGCAAGTCATAAATAACTTGGGGTAGTTATAGGAAAGCTCTAAACGCCGAGAATGCACGAAAACGAGGAAAATGACCACAAGGGTCATTAGAGCATTCACTACTAAAAGGACTTTTGTCTGCGAAAGTAAAGGATAAGGGAGTACCTGAAGGCTCGAACAGGTAGGGATACTGGGCCTGCATATTATGTTCGATCTCCCATATAGCCTCCTCAACTGGACGGTGACGCCACTGAACCTTAACTACAGGAATGTCTCTGGAGCGCAACCGCCTGACATCTCTGACCAAAATAGACGCAGGCTCCTCTACAAATGCCAACCTCTCATCCAACTGAATTGAGTTCCACCGAAGCACGTGAGACTCATCTGGGATATACTACCGTAGCATAGATACATGAAACATAGGGTGGATGGCTAAAAAGGCAGGAGGCAATGCTAAATCATATGCTACCTCCCCAACTGTCCGTAGGATCTCAAATGATCCAATATACCTAGGGCTGAGTATACCCCTCCTCTCGAATCTCATTATGCCCTTCATGGGTGATACTTGCAGAAAGACTCTATCACCAACTCTGAACCTCAATGCACGACGCCTACGGTCAACATAACTCTTCTATCAACTCTGAGCTGCCCGCAGCCTATCCTGAATCAACCGAACCCTGTCCAATGACTCAAGAAGCAAATTTGTGCAACGAGGCCTAACCTCAAAAGTCTCAAACCAACCAATTGGAGATCAGCATCGCCTACCATATAATGCCTCAAATGGGGCTATCTGGATGCTAGAATGGAAGATGTTATTATACGCAGACTCTGTCAAAGGTAAGAACGGGTCCTACTGACCCCCAAAATCTAACACACAAGCACGGAGCATGTATTTCAAAACCTTAATAGTCCGTTCCGACTGCCCATCAGTCTGGGGGTGAAAGGTGGTGCTAAGGTCAACCTGGGTACCCAACTCCTCCTGAAATGTTCGCCAGAAACTAAAAGTGAACTGAGAGCCTTGATCTGAAATAATAAACATAGGTACCCCATATAGGCGAACCACTTTCTGAATATAAACATGGGCTAACCTCTCAACACTGTAGGAGATCCAAAAGGGAATGAAATAAGCAAACTTGTCAATCGATCCACGATGACCCAAATGTTATCAAAACCACGAGAAGTGCAAGGCAAACCACCTACGGAATCTATAGTAACTCGCTCCCATTTCCACTCGAGAATGGGTAGCTGCTGAAGCAATCCACCAGGCTTCTGGTGCTCAGCCTTTACCTGTTGAAAACAAAGGCATCGAGCCACAAACCCCGATATATCTCTCAACATACCACTCTACCATTAGTGATTACTCAAATCCCTATGCATCTTAGTTGTCCCAGGGTGCATAGAATATCTAGAGCTATGCGCTTCACGAAGAATCAATTGAATCAAGTCTCCAACCCTCGAAACATAAATGCGATCGTCAAATCATAGTACACCATCAGAATCCAAGGTAGCCCTCCTGGACTCACCTCTCCACACCGATCTCAAATGATACGAAGGTTGCTATCCTCAAAATAACGACCCCAAATCTACTTTAATAAGGTAGATCTAGCCTCAACACAAGAAATAATCCTCCTGGGGTCAGAAATATCCAAACAGACCATCAAGTAGCTAAGGACTGGATGTCCAAAGCCAACGGCTGCTATGAAAATGAAATGAAGGCTAAGCTACCCATACTCACTGCCTTCCGGCTCAAGGCGTCAGCTACCACATTCGCCTTGTCCGGATAGTATAAAATAGAGATATCATAATCCTTCAACAACTCAATCCATCTACGCTGCCTCAAATTAAAATCCCTCTGGGTCATAATATACTGAAGGCTATAGTGGTCTGTAAATATCTCACAGCGAATGCCATACAGATAATGACTCCAAATCCTTAGCACAAACACTACCGTTGCCAACTCCAAGTCATGAGTGGGATAGTTAAGCTCATGCACCTTCAGATGCCTCAATGCACATGCAATAACACGACCCTGTTGCATTAGAACACACCCCAAACCAATACTAGATGCATCATAGTAGATAGTAAAACCCTCGCCCTCAACTGGAAGAGTCAGAACTAGAGTTGAAGTAAGAAAATCTTTGAGCTTCATAAAGCTCGCCTCACACCCTGCAGACCATTGAAACGGAACCTTCTTTCTGATTAATCTAGTCATAGGAGCTGTAACGGACGGGAAACCCTCGATAAACTGCCTATAGTAACCTGCCTACCCAATGAAACTACAAACCTTAGTAGGCGATATAGCCTAGCCCAACCAAGAGTAGCCTCAATCTTTGCTGGATCCACCATAATACCATCCTTGGACACCACATACCCTAAGAAAGCTACAGACTCGAGCCAGAACTCGCACTTTGAGAATTTGACATAAAGCCTATGATATCTCAAAGTATGGAGCACAGTCTTCAAATGCTGCTCATGCTCCTCCCTACTCCTCGAATACTCCAGAATGTTATTAATGAACACTATCACAAAGAAGTCCAAATACGACCTGAACACACAGTTCATCAAATCCATAAATGTTGATGGGGCATTAGTCAACCCAAAAGACATCACCAGGAACTCATAATGACCGTAATCAGTCCTGAAAGCTGTCTTAGGGATATCCACATCCCTAACCCTCAACTGATGGTAACCAGACCTCAAATTTATCTTAGAAAACACATGCACTCTGAAGCTGGTCAAACAAATCATTGATACGACGCATATGATACTTATTCTTCACGGTCACCCTATTCAACTGCCTGTAGTCGATACACATACGCATAGAGCCATCCTTTATCTTCACAAATAGTACTGGAGAACCCCAAGGTGACACACTCGATCTGATAAAACCCTTACCCAGAAGATCCTAAAGCTTACTATTTAGCTCCTTTATCTCGGTAGGAGCCATGTAATAAGGAGACCTAGAAATAGGTCGGGTGCCAGGCTCGAGGTCAATAACAAACTTTATATCACGCTCAGGAGGAAGGCCAGATCGGTCGGTAGGAACAACATCAGAAAAATCATGAACAACAGAAATGGAGTCAAGCGAAGGACTCTCAGCACCAACATCCTGAACATAAGCAAGGAATGACTCACAACCCCTCGATATTAGTCTCTTAGCCCGCATATAAGAAATAATCCCCGTCGGCATGTGGATAAAAGAACCCTAAAACACAACAAGAGGTATGCCAAGCATGCCTAAGGTGATGGTATTAGGCTAAGGTGACGGTCTTAGCAAAGTAATCCAAGACAGTGTGGTAAGGGCATAACCAGCCAATGCCCAAAATCACATCAAAATCTATTGTATCCAACACAATGAGATCAACCCGAGTATCAAACCCCTGAACTGTCACCAAACAAGATCTATATACCTAATCCACTACTAAAGAATCACCTACGGGGCTAGCTACATGCAATAGCACAGATAAAGACTCCAAACATAAACCAAACCGCGGTGCATAATAAGCAAAAACATATAAAAATATGGAGCCGGGATTAAACAAAGAAGAAGTTGGCTGATGGTATATGAAAATCATACCTGTGATCACAACATTCAAAGCCTCAGCCTCCGGCCTACCCGGTGCATCATACAACTGACCCTGTCCACTACCAGACTGGGTGTCTGCTGACACCTGTCCTACCTTCTGGTGGACCACCTATAGAACACTGGGGACTACCCTTACTACCTTATGCACCACCCCTAACTAGAGGCGGTACTGCTCTGATCGACTGTGTAGTCTGAACTGAAGGTTTAATCATCCCACGTTGGGGACACTCACAGGTGAAGTGACCAACAACCCCACACTCATAATGTGCCCCCGGCAATCTGCTCTGTCTAGAAGTTCCAGCAGATCCAGAATGACCACCTCAACTCTACTATCTTGACTGAACACTCCTCTGAGGCTAACTACTACTCTAACCACCCAAACCACAACAACCAGGCTGACCCCTATCTGATATCTAAAGCACTGATAGAACGTGCCTACTATGTTGACTGCTACTGTTGGGGGTACCTACCCTGAAATATGTTGCCTCCAACTGTAACTACCCTGAGAACGAGGCCTCTTATCACTGCCCCTTTGAGACTCGTGATTCATCTCCTTAATCGAATACACATGCTCAGCTATATTGGAAAATGACTTTTCTAAAGTCACCAAACTCTGTGTAGCCCAGCGAAGCGGTACTCTCAAACCCCTAAGAAAGCATTGAATTAGCTCATACTCATCAGGTAGAATCATAGTAGCATGCCTGGTTAACTCGTAGAATCTCGCCTCATACTCAGCCACAGACATAAAACCCTCTCTCAACCCAGAAAACTCATATCGAAGACGCTCGCGTATGCTGTGAGCCATATACTTCCCCAAGAAAACCTTAGAGAACTGAGCCCAAGTCACAAGGTGAGATCTAGCTGGCCTGGAATCAAGACAACCTTTCCGCCACCTCCTCGTTGTTGTGTCTAACTGATAAGCAACAAAATCTACTCCGCGAGACTCAACCAACCCCAAGTTCCACAACTTCTCCTCACAACTGGACAAGAACTCATAAGAATCCTCTTCTGAGGTCCCAACAAACTTGGGTGGAGTCAATCTAAGAAATTAGCCCAACATCTTCTGTTCCTTCACAGACATAACTGGCTGGGCTACTATCGGTTGTGGGACTATTGGTGTTAGTAGAACATCTGCTCTAGGAGCCGCAGCTGCAGGCTGCGTCCCGATATCAGCACCACCCTATACTGTTGGTTGAGCTCTCTCGATCGATGGACCCCCAACCAACCCCAACAATTGTACTAGTGTATCGCAGTGAACCAAAAAAGATATAAACCCAGATGGGACTTGAGTTGTTCCCTGGACCACCCGCTGCTGTGGTGGCAGAACGCCTGGAGCTGTCTTAGGATCAGGAGCTATAATAGGGTCTGGTGATGGCTCCCTAGCCTGATCTCGAACTGCCGTTGCTGCTCTATTCTTTCCCCGACCTCTGGGTCGACCTCTGCCCCTAACTGGGGCTCTAGCAGCGAGCTCGGGTTCCTGATCCCCAGCTGTCCCTCCTCGCATCCTAAACATCTGCGAAAGAGTGAAACAAATAAAGATTAAAGATCATCTCATACCAACGCATGGAGATGAATCAAAAAGATGAGATTTTCCCTAAAAATATTTGGTAGCCTCCCGAAGATAGGATACAGATGTCTCCGTATGGATCCGCAGGACTCTACTAAATATTAGCTCCTATACTAACATTACCGATGAATCCTAGGCTCTGATACTAAGCTGTCACGACCTGATTTCTCAAGTCATGATGACGTCTACCTTATCCCACCAGCAGACAAGCCAAGCCATAGCCCGAAATGGAAAGTAAAGGGTTAACGGGCAGAAAACTAGAAAAGACCAAACATAAATGATAACAGTAGTAATAATAAGCAAATACAGAAAGAAAATATATAAAATACACCAAAATGGAAGAAAGAAGAGGAAGAAATATACAAATGAATTCCTCCCAAGACCTGGTAAGGTCAGTATTAGAGATACTAATATAAGATAACCAGAGTACTAGACAGAATCTAGAATATACATAATATATACAAGGTAGTCTCAAAAGCAAAAGATTAAACCAAAACAAATGGAGGAGAATCAGCCTCGGAAGACAGCAAGCTCACCCTACTCCGGATTAGTACTGGGGTGGAGGAAATCACGTCAACACCGGCTGCTAGTACCCAAATGTACATCAGGAAAAAGATGCAGAAGTGCAGTATGAGTACCAAAGAAACGAGTACTCAGTAGGTATCACCGGCCGATTGAGCTTAATATAGCACATGCATAGCTAAAATGTAAGGGTACAATCTAAGTCAGTAGTAAATAGGGACAGAAAAGTAAATAGCTATCAAATGACGCAAATGTGATATAAGAAAGTAAATAGCTCACTAACACGGAAGGAAAGCAAACATAACCCAACTGGGCCCCCATAAGCCCAGAAGGCACATTAAAGAAGACAATTAACCCAACCGTTCTCCCATAAGCCTATAGGACACACAATAACTAAATAATGAATAAATGTAAATACTGCGTAGCTGAACCAGTCCCAAGTGATCATAGTATTCATCCATATGTTCACCGGGCTTGAACCGGCACCAATAGGCAATAACAAGAGGCCATACGCCGGGCTTAAACTAATAATAATAAAAAATAACGAGAAGCCACATATACGATATACAATAGAACTCATAATCAGATACCCAACCAGAAGCAAAACTCAAAGGAACCACAACTCCCAGAATAATAGTAATCAGTACCAGAACTCCCAAATCATATTATAACCAGATGTCGGACTCGAACCGAAACTCATAGTAATCATAACATAACCAGAACCCAGTGAACCCATAAGTAATCAAATTCAAATATAATAATGAAACCAAACCACATCGTAGCCGATGCCAAAGTTGTGCCAGAACTCATAATACATAACAAAAATAAAGTATATGTTGGTTCCGAACCGAAACTGAAATGCATTTATATAAACATACGAATAACTATCTAAAAAGAATGAATCTAAGGTTTCCCAGCTTAATACCATGCCCTAAGCTTATAAATACTGTATCATACTAAGGGATAATAGGACTGAAATATATCAGAATGGAATCTTAACCGGATAAATAAGGCATGAAATATTTCAATGATACTCGGGCTACAACTATCTGCCCAAAACTAGCATAATTGTATACTAATACCACATATAATCTCAATCTAAAGGTAGCCTACTTGGATGCCAAAGCTAAAAGCCTCTCCGAGAAGCCTCCGAATAGTGTCCCCCTAGAACCCGAACTTGAATAACTTGATGGAGATAATTAATTTTTCTTTGATATGTCATCACAAAATTTTGTGAAGTACCACTTCTTCAATGTGGTTAAGTGTATATGTTTGGAATAATTGATAATTCACTTTGTATATGTAATGACCCTCCATGTCATTTTCTTGATTTTCGTATGTTTCGAGCCTTTCTACAGTGCTACATGTCATTTATGACTTTTTAGAATTAATGGTTCGGTCATCAGAAAGTTTGTTTGGATTTTAGGCTCATTTCCCTACTTTGGAGCTTTCGTTGTTAAGGAATTCATCTCGGATCAAAAATCCTAGTAGACGATCTTCGAAGGAAATTCTGATAGCACCATCAGCTCTAAAAAGTCTATTTTAGGCTAGGAAGACCCTTGGTTCAGGTCTCGAGGCTTTCAGACTCATTTTGGGTTATTGGGTAGATTGAATGAAAAATGGAACTATAGGTGTAGGCCCCACTTTAAATCGAAATGATCTCGGATGAAAGTTTTGATGGTTCCATTGAGTCTAGAATATCGAATTTGGTATGGTAGCATAGTTTGTTTGCGCGCACGGGGTTTCAAACGAATCTCGAACACCCCATCGGAGTCCATTTTGGACTTAGTAAAAATCTGGTGCCTGATATCTGGTGTGATTACTAAAGCGGTCAAAGAACCGCTTTAGTGGAAGTAACTTTAGTGACATCAGGACATTTTAGTGAGGATCGCTTAAGCGCCCTTTGTCAGCTTAAGCGACGGGGTTGCCGCTTTAGCGGCCTCCTACCCATTGCTCCAGCCTCTATAGCGGCACCCTACCGCTTTAGCGATAGTGGCTTAAGTTGTCAAGTGTCTGTTTTAGCGGTACCTGGGGGTTTTAAATCCCCTTCTTCACTCGAAGATCCCATTCATTTCTCAACTTTTTCCCCATATTTTTGAGAGCATGGGACATGGGAAAGTATGGGGAATCATCCATTGAAGCAAAGGTAAGTTAGCTCTACACTACTTGGTCCTTATTCATCATTTTTCCCATTGAATTTCATCCCATGTTATTGTATATTCTTAGAAATTAGGGCTTGAATTCCTAAACTTTGGGGACTGATTTAAGCCCCGATTTACGCTCCATGCTCAACTTTTGAGCATATATTCCTTGTCCTTCGAGGGACCTCGTGACGGATTCAATTTTTAGATTTTGTTTGCAGGCCCCGCTTGCCCGTTCTTGACCCAAATTTTGACCCAACGTTTTGTATAGAAATATGGGTCTCATTTTACTCATATTGACGTGTAGATGATTGTTTTGATAGCGTGGTGGCATTTCGGAATCATGGAAAAAAGTCGAACAAATTATAGGCGATTCAAGACTTGCGATTCGACATCAAGGTAGGCTTCGGTCTAATTTTGTCTATGAGATTTCATATATTATAGATTGCATGCTAGGTAGGGATTATAGGATGGACTTATGACTAGTATAACATGACTTAGCCTATTTAGGGAATTTGAGGTAGAAATGTGACCCGAACCTTAGTGTAAAACACTTGTCATGGCTATAGAATTTTATTACCCTCGAGTATAAGCATGCTAATCATAGTTTAATATTAAGGATCCCTTAGTTTAAGATTTATCATTTGACTTAGTGATTTGGGAGGTATTACCTCGATTAGATCCTTGTAGTGGCTTTATGCCCTTGATTTCTATGGATTCTCGAGTTATGAGGCTTGTTATGTTGATTATGTATTATTGGGCCCGAAGCCGTGGTTACGATACCAGTTAGACTCCAGTTGAGCATTTTACCCTTAAAGAGGGCATGGTTCTGGTTTATAGAAGCTTAGGCGCTTATGGTTTTATTATTTGGATACTACTGATGGCATGCATATTGTTCACTTAGTGGTACGATTCCAACCCCAAACCTTGATTTTACTACTGTTTTCCAAAAAGGGATTTATTCCCACTTTTCACTTTTAAAATGGATTCTTTTATAATGGGAATTGTACCACCTTATTTGATGATTTGTAAGTTTTTGGAACTCAAAATGATATTTTGGAAAGTAGAACGAGGTTGACTCTGGTCCATTATTAATCCACTCATTTTACCACTAATATTTACTTTGGTCAACGGAGATTTCAGCCCTTTCTATATTTTTATGATGATTTAGTCCCAAACTTGATCTCGGGTAATGGATTTACAGACTTACACTCTTTTAGTCACGGTTTGAGTTTGTGCACTTATTATGCTATGTACATTCCTTTAGTCGTGATTTGAGTCCGTGTATTTATTATACTATGTACACTCTTTTAGCCACAGTTTGAGTCCGTGCACTTATTATACTTATATATCTCTCTGGTACTGGACGGAGTATATGGATTATGATGATTATTAGAAGTCCTGGTTCAGGATCAGGCAGTGTATATGGATATCCCGAATCCCATATAGGCCCCTTCATCCGTGAGCCGTAGTGCAAGAGAAGGATGGTCGCCATAGGTCCTGCCTTTGTGAGCTACTGAGCTGGAGGAGGTGTATACACTTGTTACATTATGGTACCTGGAACATTCTGGCACTTGAATCGGTTATGGTATTTCAGTTTATGTTGCATTCATTCATTCATGTGCATTGCCTATCACCAGTATGACTGTTAGGCACTTATATCTATCAGTCTTATGGGGGGCCGTATAGGTATAGATGGTGATTGTTGTTTGTTGTGTGTTTCAATGGACCTTCTGGGTTTATGGGGGCCCGATTAGGTAATGTTTGCCCGGACTAGCCAGTTACTTTACTGTTGATTATTATGGTAGTTCGTGGCAGGTTAGTTATGGACTAGTACCCGAGGTGGTCGGTACATTTCTTATTCCCTTTCTTTATCATGCTGGGGTATGTCATTGGTAGGTTGCTTCACTATTAGTCACCCTGTGGTTAGAGACTTGATGATGCTAGTATTAGTTCCCTTACTTGGCTAAGGCCCTCGAGAGGTTAGGTTGACTCCCTCAGGTTATTACCTTTGAGTTAGTACTACAGGTTTACTTGTGTATATATATATATAAAAGGTATTATTGTATATCCCTCTCTTTCTTTGTCCACTCAAACTGTATATGTATTCTTTGGCCTTGTATGCTACTATATATACTTCTTTCACTCTTCATTGGTACATTGGCTAGTGATATACGGTATTGTAATTTAGTTCCCAAGTGTTGTCAGGATAGGGTAGTTATCCTTATTGCTCCATTAGCACTATTATGCCTAGTTCCTTGGATAGTTGCCTGCAGCTACATTCATGCCTTACATGTCATTTTATGCTTATATTATTTCTGGAGCTCAGTTGGCCGATGCCTACTGAGCACCATGTGTTTTGTATTCATACTACACTTTTGCAGCCTGCAGGTTATAGTACAGGTTATCACTGTTGATGTGTGTGTCGTGCAGACCAGCTATGGTTCGGATATATATATATATATATATATATATTTATTTATTTATTTATTTTTCCTGTATTTCACTTGTACTCCTGTTGTATTAGAAGCTCTTATACTGGCTCCACCAGGTTTTGGGATTATATTGACCCTTTTGTTATGTTTATTCCGCTGCTTTCCTTTATTTCTCTTGATTGTCTGTTACTAGCCGTTCTGGATTATGAGTTGGCTTACCTACTGGTGAGTTATAGTAGGTGTCATCATGACCTGAGAAATTGGGTCATGACAGTATAGGAGCAAAAAAAATGAACAAAATAAAGTAGTTTTGGCAACACCTCTACCCGTTTTAGGAAGAAACATTTATAGGTTTAGTTAACAATGAAAAGTTAATTTGAATGCTTTGTAGTGACTCATACATTTAATCACTTAATTTGCTTCCACCTTAACCCTTGATTAGTGATGAGCTTTCCCTCCACTTCCACGTGGGAGTGGAGGTGTCCCCTCCCATTATCTCTTTATTTTCTTATTCGGGTATTGCATAGGTTTGTGGTAAAATAAATACAACAGTTTGACTATACCGTAATTAATAGAAAATTATTTCGAATAAAGAGAAGTTTGGGATAAACTTGAAAAGGAGTATCAAGGAAGTGAACGAGGAAAATAAAATTAGATCATGAATCTGAAAAGGGATTTTGAATCTCTTAGAATGCAAGATGGTGAGACCATCACTAAGTATTCTAACAGGATCTCTTTGTTTGTCAATAGAATCAGGTTGTTTGGCGAGCATTTAAAGATAATAGAATAGTTAAAAAAAAACTCTTGTGGCTATTCCTGAGAGATTTGAGTCCAAAATTTCTGCTTTGGAAGAGCCTAAAGATCTCTCTACCATCTCCTTTGCAGAATTGATAAGTGCTCTTCAAGCACAATAGCAAAAAAGAGTTTTCAGATAAGATAAAGTTGTTGAAGGTCATGTTACAAAAGTTTGCGAGTTCAAAGATCAAAACAACTCACAAGCACTACTAATGGAAGAAGAAAATGATGAGGACCAACATTACTAGATTGCAGCAACAGAAGCAAGGAGGTGTGTTGGATATTTAGTTGTTTAGTTATAGGAGGAGTCTAGTAATTAATTTAATAGAATATTCAATTTTTAGTTTTAGTAAAAGTTAAGTACTTTTATTGTAGGATGAGTCTACAACTTTGTTTATATGTCTATATAAAGGCTTATGATTAATAAAACTAATATGAGAAAGTTTTCCATTCATCTTTTCTATTTTATTGTTTGTCTTTCTCTCCAAAAAAACATAACAAGTTTATCACGGGTGATCCGTAAAAAATAACATAAAATATCGATAAATGAAACACATGGGATTATTATATAATTATTTTTCTTATACTAAAATTGTAATAGCTAGATTATAAGATTGGAGGAACTAAAGAGATTTCCTACCATGGTTGTTGACTTGTGCGTGGACTACATGAGATCCTTCCATCTTTAATAATAGTCTCAAATTCGAGTCTTGTAAATGAAAACACTTTAGGGAGAATCACCTATATACAAAAATTTCGCTCAAGGCTTAAAAATTTTGCTCAAAATATGAAGTATGTATATAACTATATGAATTTTGTATAAAGTTCATGTTAGGTTTCGGTAAGAAAAACAAATTCTATGTATGAAAATGATATAAAACCGGTATTTCATATGCACGGGCGAATTTATGTGTAAAAAATAGGTCACGGAAACACATGGTCATCCGGCAAAACTCGATATATTATTTGTATAATTCTAAAAATATATTAAATATTAACTGAAGTGAACCCATGGTCATAAGCCGCTGGATGGTTCACTGGTTTAATGGCCGGTTTTCAAGCATGAGCTCTTGGGATTGATTCCCAGTAGGTACGCATTTTTGTTTCTGCTTTTTTAAAAGTTCTATGAGGTCTAGAAATTTTTTAAATAATGCACAACTCAAGAAGACTAAAAGTCAGGGTGTTCTTTTTTTTAATTATTATTTTTAATCTTTTAATTTCTAAAATCTTAAAACGTTGAAAAGTCTCCAACTTTCTAGCAAAAACACATGGCCTTTTTTATTCATAGAGAAGCAAGAAAACATAACAAGAACAACCTCAACTTTCTAGCCAAAAACGCTGCACCAATTGAAATCAAATCAGCACTATTGCAAAGGTAAAATTGATATCTTATTCCTTCCTTTTTGTTTATGATTTCTTTTCTTAGTAAATAAACTAGTAAAATCAAAATACCCAAAAATCAAAATATATGAGCTTTAATTTTAGGGTTTTCATAAAAAAATTAATTTTTTTTATTGCTTATAATAGGGAATCATCAAGAGCTAATGAATTGCTTATCTTGAACTCACATATTTTACAGATGAATTGGACATTGGTAAGGTTTCATTTTACTTTAATTTAAGTTGAAAGGAATGTGTTCCTCTATTTTATTATTAATTTGCAAGGGTGTGATTCCCTTATTTTTATTGTGAAAGGAGTGTGATTCCTCTTCTTTATTATGAATTTATGGTTCTCTTGTTCTCGAATGCGAAAGAGGTGTGAGTCCTCTTTTTTATTATGAATTTTCGTTTTCTTATTCTCGAATGCGAAAGAGGGTGTGATTCCTTTATTTTATTATTAATTTGCAAGGGTGTGATTCCTATTTTTTTAATGGGAAGGGGTGTGATTCCCTTATTTTTGAATGTGAAAGGCGTGTGATTCCTCTATTTTATTATTATTTTGCAAGAGATAATGCACAACTCAAGAAGACTAAAAGTCAGGGTCCTCTTTTTTTAAAAAAATTATTATTTTTAATCTTTTAATTTCTAAAATCTAAAAAAACTGAAAAGTCTCTCACTTTCTAGAAAAAACACACGGCTTTTTTTCTTCATAGAGAAGAAAGAACACATAACAAGAACAACCTCCAACTTTCTAGCCAAAAACGCTGCATCAATTGAAATCAAATCAGTGAAATCACTATTGCAAAGGTAAAATTGATATCATATTCCTTCCTTTTTGTTTATGATTTCTTTTCTTAGTAAGTAAACTAGCAAATTCAAAATACATGAGTTTTAATATTAGGGTTTTCATAAAAAAAATTATTTTTTTTTATTGCTTATAATAGGGAATCATCAAGAGCTAATGAATTGCTTATCTTGAACTCACATATTTTACGGATGAATTGGACATTGGTAAGGTTTCATCTTACTTTAATTTAAGTTGAAAGGAATGTGTTCCTCTATTTTATTATTAATTTACAAGAGTGTGATTCCCTTATTTTTAACGTGAAAGGGGTGTGATTCCTCTTCTTTATTATGAATTTATGGTTCTCTTGTTCTCGAATGTGGAAGAGGTGTGAGTCCTCTTTTTTATTATGAATTTGTGATTTCTTATTCTCGAATACGAAAGAGGTGTGATTCCTCTATTTTATTATTAATTTGCAAGGGTGTGATTCCTAATTTTTTAATGTGAAGAGGTGTGATTCCCTTATTTTTGAATGTGAAAGGGGTGTGATTCCTCTATTTTATTATTATTTTGCAAGAGTGATTCCTTATTTTTTAATGTGAAAGAGTGTGATTCCCTTATTTTTGAATGTGAAGGGGTGTGATTCCTCTATTTTATTTGAATTTGCAAGAGATGCAATACCTCTATTTTATTTGAATTTACAAGGGTGTGATTCCCTTATTTTTGAATGTGAAAGGTGTGTGACTTTCCTATTTTGTTTTGAATTTGCAAGTGATAAATTTTTGACTAAGTTGAATAGTAAATGGATAAACTCTTGATTAAGCAACAAGTTCTAGTAGTGGTCCATCCGTTAATTCACATGAGGCTCTAGAAGTTCAATGAGAGATAATTCTACCTCCTTCTTCAAATTTTGATTGTATTCTTGGGGTGGGATCTTTTAAACGGGATCCCAAAGAAAGAAAGCCCATTTCTGAATATGGTTCTAATACTCAAGATGATGTGAGGAGACATTATATTCTGATGGGGCCGGGCCTTATCAACCCAAGATCACCAATTTAATCCACAATGGTTTAAACTTTCATATTCTGTCTGGTTGGAATATAACATAAAAGATGATGTTGTATTTTGTTTGTGTTGTTATTTGTTCAAGAATGAATTTGAAAGTCGTGGTAATGCGGGAAAATCATTTATACAAAAGGGTTGAAAGGTCGGAATCATGGTCCGAAAAGACTTCGATTGCATGTTGGTAAGGTAAATAGTATTCATAACAAATGTTTGAATAGGATGCTAGATTTTGAGAACCACCGTCAATCGATTCAATCTTCTATTCACAGGCAAAGTGAGAAAGCAAAAAGTGATTATCGAATTTGCTTAAGTGCCTCAATCGATGTGGTAAGGTTTCTCCTAAGAAACGGATTACCATTCGTGGTCATGATGAGAGTGAAGATTCTGATTACAAAGGTCGTTTTCTTGAAATTTTGAAATTTTATGGTGTTAACCATCCGGATGTGGGAAAGGCAATATTACAACATGCTCCAAAAAATGATAAGATGATTTGTTCGATAATTCAAAATAAGATTTTGGATGCTTATGCTAAAGAAACAATTAAAGCTATCATCAAAGACTTGGATGGTGATTATTTTAGAATACTAGTTGATGAATCGAAAGACACCTTACATAAAGAGCAAATGGCACTAGTCTTACGATATGTCAACAAAAAATAGAGAGTTGATAGAGAGCTTTTTGGGTATTGTTAATGTGAGTGATAAATCCCCAAGATCATTGCAGAAAATAATCTATTCTTTACTTGAGAATCACTCTCTATTTCTATATATCAAAATTACGTGGACAAGGTTAAGATGGAGCTAGTAATACGCAAGGAGAAAAAAATCGCCTAAAGTCTTTGATTTTGCAAGATGCTCCGTCTGCATATTGTATTCATTGTTTTGCTCATCAGTTGCAATTGACACTTGTGGCTCTTTTTAAGAAACACCCGGATGTGAAAATTTTCTTTTATGTTGTCACTAATGTATTAAATAATACTACTGGAACATATTTTAAACGCAGGGACTTACTTCGACAACACCAAGTTGAGAAGTTGGAAGAATTTCTTAATTTTGGAGAAATTCTTACTGGGCAAGGATTAAATCAAGAATGTGGCCTCCAACGACCGGGTGATACTCGTTGGGGATCTTACTTTAAGACCTTGGAAAATTTCATGATTATATTTTGTTCAATTGCTAATGTGCTTAAAGATATGAAAGAAGATTCTCCACATGATCTCGATAAACTTGCAGCAGGAAATCTTTTAGACAAAATTCAAGAATTTCAATTTATCTTTATGTTGCATTTTATGTTCAAGATGTTGCTTCTTACAAATGAATTGAACAAAGCTTTACAGAAAAAAGATCAAGATATCATCAATGCTATGGAGTTGCTTAACCTTTCAAAGGGAAGATTGCAAACAATGGGAGAGAGTGGTTTGGAGTCTTTGATGGCAGAGGTTTATTCATTTTGTGGCAAACATGATGTTTTGATTCTCAAAATGGATGAAGACTATCCAGAAGCGTAAGAGGTCCAAAGTTTCATATTTTCATCACTTTAGTGTGGAAGTGTTTTATTGATTTGCAACTTCAGAAGCTCAATAATCGTTTTGATGTTGTGACTAGTGACTTACTCCTTGGTATGGATAGCTTGAATTCAGTTGATTCATTTGCTAATTTTGACAAAAGCAGAATAATGAAGTTGGTCGGATATTACAAAAGTGAGTTTGGTGAGAACCAACTTCGAGATCTTAGTTATCAGCTTGATAGTTTCATTGTCTATGCTCGAGAATAGGATAGCAAGTTTCTCAACTTGAAGGGGATTAAGGATCTTGCTATTATGATGACAAAGACAAAATTGAATGAAACTTGGTCTCTTGTTTATTTACTTGTGAAGCTGACGTTGATTTTGCCTGTTGCTACTGCAAGTGTGGAAAGAGCATTCTCCTCAATGAAGCTCATCAGAAATGATCTACGTAATAGCATTGGTGAAGAATTTTTGAATGATTGTTTAGTTTGTAAGATAGATCAGCGTAAGATATTTGCAACCGTAAGTAATGATGCTATTATAGATCGTTTTCAAAATATGAAGTCTCGTCGAGTGCAATTGTAAACTAATGTTATTTTCTTGTGATAGTGTAATTAATTATCTTTTGCTTACCAAGTCGTTGTCATTATAAAATTTTAGATCTTATCTTTAAAGCAATGGTGCACCCGTCTTCTTGAAATCCTGGAATTGCCTCTGTACATATGTATATAACTATATAAAGTTCATGTTAATTAGGTTTATGAAAAAATACCCTTTAAATCTCACTCACAATATCGTGTATAAAATCTAGGGAAAAGGGTCCAAAATATACCCAAACTTTGATAAAAAATGTTGTAACATGCCTGAACCTTGCGGGGGTCCTATGACCTCCTATACTATTTATTAGCGTATTTTAATGACATTTCTACGCTAATCAATAAATAAATAAAAAATATTTTAAAAATAAATAAATAAAAGAGTTTAGTGCAAATAAATGTCACTAAAATATGCTAATAAATAATCCAGAGGGGTCATAGGACCCCCGCAAAGTTCAGGCGTGTTATAACAATTTTCATCAAAATTTGGGTATATTTCACACCCTTTTCTCTAAAATCTACATAAATTTTGTATGAAATATGTATATAGTTGTATAAATTTTATTTAAAGTTCATGTTGATTGCTAGAAATTTAATACAACTACAACAACATTGTATTCAACTTTCATACAAATTTAATACAACTACAACAACATTATTTTCATAAACTCAACATACAATTTGTATACAACTTTCATACAATTTTGGTACATTTCGTCTATAACATTGAACTTCAATGAACTAGTATTGAATTATATATATTTACGTTTAATCGATTTTTAGAGAACTTGAGTTTCGAGCTCCATTGATAGCTAAAAATGGAGTTTTTCAATTTATATTTCTCCTCCATACTAAGACAGACTTTTACTCATCTTTAGTGCATAAAAAATACGAATAGCAAGAAAACAAAACGGAGGAAGATGTACAAAGTGACCGAAAAATGAGATTTTCTTCATGGCCGTTTTACTCTTTCCGTCACTTATATTTAAGTAAAGCAGTGAGACTTGGCTTTCTAGTTGTTGAACTTGGTTCACCTGTGTCAGCACTATCACTTAGAAAGTTAGTTCGTTATAGAGTGCTAAGGTATTTCATATATTAACTTCAGAATTCAAATTCCTAATCCTAAACTATGTTTCTTTCTATCAATTGTTACATAAAATAATTTTATGACTTTAATGTTATAAGAGTAGGCATAAGTAAAATTTAACTGTAAAATTAACCCCTGAATGAGATTCAGATTTTCTCCTTAAGGAGTCCTATATGTGGCATAATTTCGCGGTCAGTGAGTTTCAGATATACCAAATGAGAGAAATATGTTATTGGAGCTTTAGAAGTGGTAAAGATATGAATATCAAGTTAAAGAATTTAAGATTATGGATGCGTTTAGTACGGAGGATAATATTTCCAGAAAATAATTTTTAATCTTTTATGTTTGATTGGACAAAATATTATTTTTTTTTTAGAAAAATAAGTTCTGTAAAAATAATGAAAATGACTTTCTCTAGAAAAACAAATTCTTTAAAGATGCTGAAATTAACTTTCCGAATAAAAATAGGGAAAATAAGTTGAGATAAAGCACTATTAAATCCCCCACCGAACTATAGCTAAAGTTGCTATGATATACAATAAATTCACGGGGGTCCTAGTACCCTCCTAAACTCAATTTTACTATATTATTGTCCACCTTTTATGCTTACGTGGCTTAAAAAAAACTAGCAATTAAGGTGTGTCATAAAAGGTGTCACGTAAGCACAAAAGGTGGATAATAATACAGTAAAATTGAGTTTAGAGGGGGTAATAGAATTCCCGTAAAATTAAGGTATATCGTAACAACTTTGGCTATAGTTCAGGAAGTAATAGTGTCTTATCTCAAATAAGTTTCTTAAGTGGCACTTCATCGACCCACCGAATTCCACCCCAATCCCCAACAGCTCCAACCTCCACCACCCCCACTCTCTCCTATATAACCACTACCTCCACCTCCATAGTATAATTTACCTAGACTTTATATTAAAAAAAAAAAAGAGGGCAGTTCGGTGCACTAAAGTTATCGCTATGCGCGGTGTCCAGGGAAGGGCCCCATCACAAGGGTGTATTGTACGCAGTCTTGCCTTACATTTCTGCCAGAGATTGTTTCCAAGGCTTGAACCCGTGACCTCCTGGTCACATGGCAGCAACTTTATCAGTTACTCCAAGACTCCTTTTCTTAGACTTTATATAAATACTTTTAAAATAATACTTGTTGTTTGCTTAACAAATGTCAGAATAAGCAAACAAATGTCCAACTAAACATTTTCTATAAAAAAACATTTTTTTCTTCATATATATATTTACCAAACATACCCTACACCTCTTTTCTTTTTCTGAAAAAAGGATGTGCCTGGACCATATGATATTAGATTAATATACCAGAGCGATTTCACATTATGATTCAAGACTATCAAGGGAAAATCCGGTTTAGACATTGCTTTAATATTGAAACTTAGACTTCAGTGAAATATCAGGAAAATCGGTAGATTAATATAATTATTGCTGATACAAAATTTTCTTAAAGTAAAATAAAATTAGGAAAAACATTTTCTTGCATGAATTTGTGTGGAAAAAATCCATAGACAAAAGGATCTATCAAATGCCATTTGAACTGTTTCTTTTAATTTTTATTTGAGTTTACCATTCCACCAAATATCAAAGACTATCTAAAAGACTTAAGACTAAACTTGCTAATTCAAAGATATCATACGAGAAAGGATCCACCTGATGAGATTTGGGTAAAATATTGAAAAATGTCACACCTTCCCAACATCAAGTATACGAAACTGCATAATGTAACTTATTTTATTTTTATACCGGTAATGTATATAACTTAATTTCATTGTATAATAACGGAAATGTCAAAACGACCAATTGATCATGGAAAATGGATGGTTACGATTCCTCTACCTTTAACTAAAAGTCTCGGGGTTTGACTACATGAAAAAAATTCATGTTAGGGAGCGCTTTCTCCTTAATCTTATGCGGTGCAAATTTTAGGTCTAGAGCTAAAATTTTTACTAAAGGCGTTCAAAATATGTAGAAGTGTAAACACACCAGGACGCCAAAGAGATTCAACATGTGCCATTTTATGCATAAAAATATAATTTTATTCTTGTATATACAATGTAATTTTCCATCAAACAGGGGTTTGTATGAACCCACTTGCTCTCACCCAGTGAATTCGGATATTATTAGAGTTCCAATACAAATATAGAAGGGAAAATTATACAAAATGTCCATTGAGTTAAATTTTTACACAAAAAATAGCCCACTATTCCTTTCCTACCCAAAATGGCCTTTCGGCCAAGTTTACTTACCAAAATAGCCAGTCGGCTATCTTATTTACAACAAATATGGCCATTCGGCCATTCCAATCATTTCTATTTTTTTATTCATTTTAATTTGTTTCTTGAAATACTAACTACTAACCAACAATTAATTGAACAGCATCAGCTTGTCGGCAGTTTTTGTCAAAAAACTTTTTTTTATGTTTTTTTTCTTTGTTAATTAAAAAAATTATTGCTTTTAATAATTAATAATAAAAGTTATTCAGCATTTGATTAGTCCTAACTTGACTATAGCATAATTAAAATAATAAAGTAACTAAATTTAAAAAATTGATGTTTTCTTTAACTTATTTTCGCTGCAACTTTTTTTAAAAGAAAAATCGTTGCTATTTTTTCACTATATTTTTCCTTTTTTTTTAAAAAAAAATGTTGCTCTTTTTCAAAAACATTTTTTGCTATTCTAATTGTTTCATTTCTTTTATGAAAAAAATGATTTTTTTTGTTGTTTTATTGTTTTTTATTTATACTTTTATTTATTAAGTTGGAACACATGATAGTCAAATAAATATCGATATGGTCGATACATTACATAATTATTTATACAAAATTGATATACGTTTATACACCATTTATACAATATCGATACATTACAGAACTATTTATACAATATCGATACACGTTTATATACCATTTATACAATATCAACACATTACATACCTATTTATACAATATCGATATATTACATATACACTACATAACTATTTGTACATCATATATACTTGTTTATACATTACATATACACTACATAACTATTTGTACATCATATATACATGTTTATACACCATTTATACAATACCGATACATTACATAATTATTTATACAATATCGATACATGTTTATACACTATTTATACAATATCGCTAAACATTTATACGCTATTTATACAATGTCTATACACGTTTATGCACTATTTATACAATATCGATACATTACATATATACTACATAACTATTTATGCAATATCGATACATTATATATACACTACATAACTATTTGTTCATCATATATACATGTTTATACACCATGTATACAATATTGATACATGAAAAAAAAAAACTGCACGGAAAATGTTTGAAAAAAAAAGAGCAAAAATAATTTTTTTTAAAAAACATTAACGCTTAAAAAAAAAAAAAAAAAAAAAAAAGAAGCATAAATGGCCTAATGGCCTTGGGCCAAATTGAGCTTTGTTGAGCCCATGTCCTTTTTGGCTATTTTTTTTGTAAATGAAAAGTGGGCTACTTTTTTTGTAAATATTTTATTTTTCTGTATATAATTGAAATTTTCCCAATATAGAATACCCAATGAAAAATTAAAAAACAAGAAATAAAATGTCAACCTAGGGCTTAAAAGGAAACTTGTAAGCCGCTGTCTTGGCCAACACAATGTTTGAACATCTAAAGTCATACATTTGGCAAAAGTTGACTAGTGTTACATGGACCCAAAGAAAGAAAGAACTGTAGTTCATTAATAATTGATCTCCTTCTCGTATTGAAAATGATTTTGCAAAGTCGACACAGGATCATACACATGATGATAAGTGTAAGAACATTCGTACCGCAATATTGGAACTTTCATTCATTAGTCAATTCATCATATGGCATTAACTAACTATACTATCTATATATAATACTTAGATTAGTGTACGCGCAAAGCGCGTGATCAAAGTGCATATTTAAACTTGGAGATAAATATTATAGAAAAATAAGGTTGCATTTAAATGCGAACTTCGTCATTAATCCGTCGCTAAATTACTAAGAACTAATTTTTTTCATTTTGTGGTGGAGCTTACTTGGTCAAAATCCTATTTCACGTCATTTTTATGTATGCTTTGCATTTAATCTTGACACATAGGCTCCGTTTGGTCATGAATATTTTTTCACTATTTTTCAAATTTCTTTTTAATTTTATTCTAAAAATAGTTCTTGGCCATAAGAATTCCAAATATAACTTCAAGTTGTATTTGGAAAAGTGAAAACAGGTATATCTGTTTTAAATTCAAAAATAACTCCAACTCTAATTTTTTTTTATTTTCATGCCCAAACGCCTAGATAATATCATAATGGAATCTTATTGATGAGGGTTTGATTCCCCATCTTGTAATCACATTCTCTATTATCACTTCTACTACCCCTAATTTGAAAAAAAAAAAATAGCTTTTGAGAAATAATTTCTGCTACTCCCAAAAATATTTATTTTCTCCCAAAAGTTTGGCAGAACGCCCCATTTTTCATGAAGTTACATTTTAATTGATATTAAAGTTTTAAATATGCACATAATTCAAATAAAAAAATGTTTAGTATTCAAATTCCAATGAATTTTGAAGTTTTAAATTTTAGAAAAATAATTAAATAACTATTTTCTCTAGCGTGAAATGTAATTGTAAAGATCAAAAAAGGCAAACAATATTTTGCTAAGGGTGTTAGTATGCGTGTTGCACATATGTATCGTGTAAGCAATAAGTAAATATAAACTAATTTTCAAATAAGATCATAAATGGAAAAAAGGTTCGAAATATACCCAAACTTTGGGAAAATTTGTTGTAACATGCCTGAAGGTCCTATGACCCCCCTATACTATTTATTAGCTTATTTTAATGGCATTTATACACTAATAAATAATTAAAAATATGTTAATAAATAAATAAATAAAAGAGTTTAATGCAAAGAAATGCCACTAAAATACACTAATAAATAGTCCAGGGGGGTCATAGGACCACCGCAAAGTTTAGGCGTGTTACTAAATTTCGTCAAAGATTGGGTATATTTCGTACCCTTTTCCCATCCTTAAATTCATAGGCATATATGAGACGTTATAAATAAAATAACGGATGATATTTTACAATTTCATCAAGAATATACTGAACGTTTATTATCACATAACTTTAGGAACAAATTAAAGATTGGAAAGTTTACCTCATGCACTACTAAAAAAAGTCAAAAAAACGACGGACTGTGTCACTCTAGAAAAGCGACGGAAAAAGCGACGTTGTCCGTCGTTTTCTTAATTTATTTTTATTTTTTATTTATTTTTTATTAAAATCGACAGACAACGTCTCAATGTCCGTCACTTATTTTCGCGGATTATTGTGCCAAACAATTAATAAATAATTTATATATATTTTTTTTAATAAAAGTGACGGATAGAGTCGCTATTAATTTTTTTAAAAAGAAAATTAATTTTAGAAAAGCGAAGCAGTCCGTCGCTTTTTTAATTTAAATTAAATTTTTATTTATTTTTACAAACATCGACGGACAGCGTCGCTATTACTTTTTAAAAAAGAAAAGTAATTTTAGAAAAAACGACGTTGTTCGTCGTTTTTTTAATTTATTTTTATTTTTTCTTTATTTTTTACTAAAAGCGACGAACAGAGTCGGTTTCGTTAAAAATAAATAAAAATAATTTTATGAAAACGAAATTGTCTGTCGATTTTTGATATTTTTAATTTATTAATAAATAAATAATTTTCATATTTTAAAAAATTAAATCATATATATATATTTTTTAAAAATCGACGGACAACGTCGATTTTGTCCGTCGCTTTTTTAGTCAAACTTTTAGTCTACCATATAATTAGGGAAAGACTCACATCTTTCTCTATCTCTTTTCTTTCTTTTCTTTTCCTTCTCTCATATATCCAACAACTCTCTCTCTCTCTCTCACACTAATCTACGCTGGCAATGCCGCTGCCGACAGACAACAACAACAACAGTAGTCGACGACGGGCAGCATCTTCCATCTCTCGCTCATCTCTCTCCTCTCCTTCTCTCACCAACAACAGAAGCAGCAACAACCAAGTAAAGGTAAGATGATTTCTCTCTATTTTCTTATATTGAAGTCCTTAAATGTAGTGTTATGATGGGATAATTTGCTGTAGAAGACTTTGAAAGCCATAGGTTTTGTGATGATTATATAGTGTGAGAGGGACATGCGACGCCTCTACTTATTTGCTTTATTGAATTCATTAAATTGTTTGACTTATACTAGAATTGAAAATTTGAACTAGTGACTTGAAAATATATAAATGTAGTGACTTGAAATTGTGAACTTGTTTCTTGAAAATAGTTAAGTGTAGTTACTTGAAATGTGAATTAGTGACTTGAAAATGATTAAGTCTAGTTACTTGAAATGTTGATTAGTGACTTGAAAATAGTTAAGTGTAGTGACTTGAAATATGAACTTGTGACTTGAAAATGGTTAAGTGTAGTGACTTGAAATTGTGAACTTGTTTCTTGAAAATGGTTAAATGTAGTGACTTGAAATGTGAATTAGTGACTTGAAAATGGTTAAGTGTCGTGACTTGAAATTGTGAACTTGTTTCTTGAAATGGTTAAGTGCAGTGACTTGAAATTGTGAACTATTTCTTGAAAATGGTTAAGTAGTGACTTGAAATGTGAATTAGTGACTAGAAAATGGTTAAGTGTAGTGACTTGAAATTGTGAACTTGTTTCTTGAAATGGTTAAGTGTAGTGACTTGAAATGTGAACTTGTTTCTTGAAAATGGTTAAATGTAGTGACTTGAAATGTGAACTTGTGACTTGAAAATGGTTAAATGTAGTGACTTGAAATTGTGAATTAGTGACTTGAAAATGGTTAAGTGTACGTAGTAACTTGAAATTTGAATTAGTGACTTGAAAATGGTTAAGTGTACTGACTTGAAATTGTGAACTTGTTTCTTGAAATGATTAAGTGTAGTGACTTGAAATTGTGAACTTATTTCTTGAAAATGGTTAAGTGTAGTGACTTGAAATGTGAATTAGTGACTTGAAAATGGTTAAGTGTAGTGACTTGAAATGTGAATTAGTGACTTGAAAATGGTTTAAGTGTAGTGACTTGAAATTGTGAACTTGTTTCTTGAAATGGTTTAAGTGTAGTGACTTGAAATGTGAACTTGTTTCTTGAAAATGGTTAAGTGTAGTGACTTGAAATGTGAACTTGTGACTTGAAAATGGTTAAATGTAGTGACTTGAAATTGTGAATTAGTGACTTGAAAATGGTTAAGTGTACGTAGTAACTTGAAATTTGAATTAGTGACTTGAAAATGGTTAAGTGTAGTGACTTGAAATTGTGAACTTGTTTCTTGAAATGATTAAGTGTAGTGACTTGAAATGTGAATAAGTGACTTGAAAATGGTTAAGTGTAGTGACTTGAAATTGTGAACTTGTTTCTTGAAAATAGTTAAATGTAGTGACTTGAAAATGGTTGAAGTGTAGTGACTTGAAATTGTGAACTTGTTTCTTGAAAATGGTTTAGTGTAGTAACTTGAAATTGTGAACTTATTTCTTGAAAATGGTTAAGTGTACTAACTTGAAATGTGAATTAGTGACTTGAAAATGGTTAAATGTAGTGAATTGAAATTGTGAACTTGTTTCTTGAAAATGGTTAAGTGTAGTGACTTGAAAATGGTAAAGTGTAGTGACTTGAAATTGTGAACTTGTTTCTTGAAATGGTTTAGTGTAGTGATTTGAAATTGTGAACTTGTTTCTTGAAAATGGTTAAGTGTAGTAACTTGAAATTGTGAACTTGTTTCTTGAAAATGGTTAAGTGTAGTAACTTGAAATGTGAATTAGTGACTTGAAAATGGTTAAATGTAGTGAATTGAAACTGTGAACTTTTTTCTTGAAAATGGTTAAGATTAGTGACTTGAAATGTGAATTAGTGACTAGAAAATGGTAAAGTGTAGTGACTTGAAATTTTGAACTTGTTTCTTGAAATGCTTAAATGTAGTGAATTGAAATTGTGAACTTGTTTCTTGAAAATGGTTAAGTGTAGTGACTTGAAATGTGAATTAATGACTTGAAAATGATTTAAGTGAAGTAGTGCTTAAAATTGTGAAGTGTTTAGTGAATTGAAATTATGAACCATTAACTTGAAAATATAAACTAGTGGCTTTAAAAATGCTAACTAGCAACTTAATAAATATGAAGTGCTTAGTCAAATAAATGTTGTGGACTAGTGACTTGGAAATATTAACTAGTGAATTTAAATTGTGAACTAGTGACTTAATGTTTAGTGAATTGAAGTTGTGAACTAGTGACTTGGAAATGCAAATTAATAATTAAATATCTATATTTTTGTAGATAGATCATCGTTTGTGGATATATGATATGAATTATGAAACTAGTGGGGTTTTAAAACCCCAATATCTTAATGGTGCTAGAGGTTTTATCGATCATGTAATGTTACTAGACTTGTTTCAAAAAAGTGGGGTGGTTAGGTGTCCTTGTAGTTCATGTAGGTGCATGAAGTTTTTTCAACCAGATAAAGTTATGACTCATCTCTATCATAATGGATTTAAGCCAAGATATTTTGTGTGGATCGATCACGGAGAGAGAGATGGTTTGAATGGTATATTTTATAACTCGCTGCCTGAGGATGAATATGATATGCTTGTACATGATCGACATGCTAGGATTCAACATGCTAGAGTTCAACATAGGATTCAACACGATAGGGTACAATATGATGATAGAGTTCATGAAATGGTCAATGATGTCTTTGTGATTGGGGATGGGATGGAACTAGAACATAATTTAGAAGAAGCTCCCAATGAAGAAGCAAGACGCTTCTATCAACAATTAGAAGAGGCTAGTCTCCCACTATGTGAAGGGAGTCGTCATTCTGCTTTGTCTGTTGCAGTTAGACTAATGACTATCAAATCCAATTGGAATGTTGCTCAAGCTGCTATGGACTCTCTGATTTGTTTTTTGGGTGAACTAGTTAACCCGGAGTTGAACATACCTCAAAATTTTTATCAGGCTAAGAAATTGGTTTTCAAGTTGGGATTGTCGTATAATAGAATCCATTATTGTATGAATGGTTGCATGTTGTTCTATAAGAATGATGTTGAATTAGATAATTGTAAGTTTTGTGGACATGCTAGTTATAAGCGGACTCTCGGTGGAAAGATGGTTTCAATTAGGGCAATGCACTATTTACCTATTATACCTAGGTTAAAGAGGTTGTATGCTTCAATGAGTTCTGCCCCACATATGAGATGGTACGATGAAATAGAAGGCCACTAGGTGTCTTATCTCATCCATCGAATGGAGAGGCTTGGAAGCATTTCGATAGAACTTATCCTGATTTTCCTAGAGAACCAAGAAATATTAGATTGGGCTTGTGTGCAGATGGTTTCACACCATTCTCTAATTCTGGTGCACCTTATTCTTGTTGGCCTGTATTTATTACTCCATATAATCTTTCTCATGAAATGTGCATGGCAAGTCCCTACATATTCCTAAGTTGTATTATTTTTGATCCTCGTAATCCAACAAGTTTGATTGATGTTTATCTGCAACCATTGATAGATGAGTTACTACAATTATGGTATGAAGGTGTAGTGACATATGATATATCAACTAAGCAGAATTTTGTTATGCATGCTAATTTAATGTGGACTATGAGCAATTTTTTTGAATATGGGATGTTGTCTGGTTGGATGATTGCCAGAAAATTAGCTTGCCCGTATTGCATGAAAATAGTAAAGCATTCACTTTAAAGCATGGTCGAAAAAATTATTGGTTTGATTGTCACCGTCAATTCTTTCCAATGGACCACGAGTTTAGAAAGATGAAAAATACATTCAGAAAGAATAATATTGAGAATGATCCGCTACCTCCATCACTATCAGGGCATCAGATTTGGGAAAGAGTTTGTAATTTGCCTAAAGTTACAGATGGTCCACCTTCTAGACTTCCCGGATACGGTGTTGGACATAATTGGACCAAACAAAGTATATTTTGGGAGTTGCCGTATTGGGGGGACAATAAACTATGACATAATCTTGATTCGATGCACACTGAAAAAAATTATTTTGATAATTTGTTCAACACAGTCATGGATGTTAAGGGCAAGACAAAAGACAATCCAAAAGCTAGAATGGACATAAAGGAATATTGCAAGAGAAATGAGTTGTGGTTGAAAGAAAAAGAAAATGGTAACTTATTTAAGCCCAAGGCCAGTTTTTCATTCACATTGGATGAGAAATGAGAAATATGTGAGTGGGTTAAGAATTTGAGAATGCCCGAAGGCTATGCTTCGAATTTAGGAAAGCGAGCAGATATGGAAGAAGGAAAGTTGATTGGTATGAAAAGTCATGATTGTCATGTTTTCATGGAAACCTTGATTCCTATCGCATTTAGCCACCTTCCTAAGAGGATATGGAAACCAATCACAGAGATAAGTCTGTTCTTCAAAGATTTATGTTTGGAAAAGTTGTTGGAGAGTAGTTTGGACAGAATGGAGCAGAATATTTTTGTCATCACCACTAAGTTGGAGAAGATCTTTCCATGTGGCTTCTTTGATGTGATGGAGCATCTTCCAATTCACTTTGTAGAAGAGGCACGTCTTGGGGGCAAGTTCAAACGAGGTGGATGTATCTAGGCAAGAGGTACATTTTCTTTTGATTAATGCTTTAGTTTTTAAAAAAAATTATTTAACTACCTAAGATACAATTATGCAAAAAAATTGGAGAGTGCAAACAAACTATAAAACAAAGGGAAAAGATTGAAGGATCGATTTGTGAAGCTTGTCTTGCAAAAGAAACTGCTCATTTTTGTTCTTACTACTTTGGGGATGAAGTGCCATGTAAGAGAAATAGGTCCAATCGCAATGATGAAGGTGATGCTGATCCTATGTTTCCACCAATTTCAATTTTTAGGGGCAAAGGATCTAAAAATCGTGATACACGAGCCTTCACTGGTATGGAAAGAAAATCTGCTATGACACATGTTTTGATCAATTGTCTAGAGATTCAACCATATCTTGAGTAAGTGTTAATTTGTGTTATCGAATTACATGAATTTGGTAAGGATACTTAACTAATGAAAAATCTCAATGTTGTACACTTAACAGTTTATTCATAAGGACATAGGGTAATGATGCCATATATACAAAGTTTTTTGATTGGCTGAATGAATATGTAAGTATGAAAATCCATATGTGCATTTACTAAAATTATATATGTCATTTAATAAAACTTTATATTTTGAATTCACGATATGTAGGTTTTGGATGAATATAGTACCATCGAACATTTTCAATTGGTGAGAGATGTTGCATTTGGGCCTGGAAATCAAATTCATACGATGAATAAATATTGTGTGAATGGTTTCAAGTTTCAAACTGAAGAAGTTTCTAAGTATAAGAAAACTAATAACAGCGGTGTGTGTGTTCAAGGTGATATTGATGGTAACAACCATATCGTTGAATATTTTGGTGTTATACAAGAGATTATTGAAGTTGGGTAACCTGGCTCGCCAAAAAAGAAGATAATACTATTTCGGTACAAGTGGTTTGATCCATCACATAGAGGTACCAAGGTAAATTGGCAACATAATATAATTGAAGTTAAGCACACGAGGCAATATAATCGCTATGATCCTTTTATCATTGCACAAAATGCCACGCAGGTATATTACGCTACATATCCATTGCGTAGAGATAAACTTAATTGGTGGGTGGTTATAAAGACTAAGCCTATGGGGAGAATTGAGATTGAGAATATGTTAGCTGTGGCATACCAGAGCAAAGTCGCAGTTGTTGATCAAACAGTGGATGCTGAGTTGGAAAATAATTTAGAACATCCTCAACGCATATTAGAAGAAGTTTCTGATGATGAGATCATTGCCATGAAAAATATTGAGGAAGAAATAAATGAATTATTCTGGGAGGAAGAATGAAACGACAAAAATGAAACAACTGAAGAAGAAGAATGGGAGAATGATGGAAATGAAACAAGCGAGGAGGAAAATTGGGAGAATATAGACTAGCATGTTAGTTTTTTTCGTTACCACTAATTATTTGTTAATACTAATAATTTTTTTATATGTTTTAATGTAAACTTGCATACAGATGACATTCGGTGGTGATGGTGATCGACCTCGTACTAATAATGTAACACCCCGTACCTTCCCGACCCTACTTGATGACTTTGAACAATGTTTACTTAGATGTCGAGATCCATAAGTATGTATTTTGCAGTGTCATTGATGAAATATTTGATATTGGGCCTAGTACATGTGGTTAGACCTTTGTAGTGGGTGGCGTTTGTGACTTTGTGGAGCATTTGTGGGGTGAAAAATTGAGGTTTAAGGGACATCCAAGCAAAGAATCTTAAAGCTAAGAGGTAAGCAAAAGGTTGGGACTTGAAAGATCCAACCAAATCCGCAAAGAAAAGCCAAAATCAAAAATTTGGCATGGGGCACTGCAGAGGGCGTGCCAAGATGCTCTGGCCCAAATTTTTGTTTCCACAGGCAGCAAAGGGGCGCTCCAAGCGGCGTGCCGGGGTGGTTTTCGCCAAAATTTTTCTTCGACTATTATGAGGCGTATAAGACCTATAAGTCATGGTATCATTACTCCATCATAGTAGGACTATTCTTAAGCGCGTTTAGCATCCGAGTTGGGGTTAATTCTTCTTCACAAGTATTTTAACAAATTATGTTCAAATAAGCCATGAGCGACTAGAATTTCTATTTTTGCGATTGAGGCTACGAATATGAGTCCCGTGAGTTGAATATTGTCGTGACACTTACGAAATTATTTAAACATGAGATATATGATGGATTACACATTGAATTTGGTGGATTATGCATTGATTTTATTGGGCTAAATGAATTGGGCTCAATTTGAGGCCCAAAATGAAGCCAAAAGACATGGCCCAATGGGTCAAATGACCCATTCTTGCGTTGACAAGTAAACACAACATTTATGACTAATTGTATGGATAGATATGAGTATGAGGGCCTATATAAAGTAACCAAAAATCAGATTTTATGTCCACAACTCACACATGCCATTCTAGACTATTCCACTAAAGCAAAAAGAGATATTTTCTCATCTTCTCTTAAACCCTAGGCACTAAGCAATCACTTGTTGGACAAGATCAAACCTTTGAAGGTATTAGTAAGTGTTTATTCTTGTGATTTAATATATTATGTACATGGGAGATTATGTATATCATGGTGGTTATGTTGGCAAGGTGTTGAATAGTGCACTTTGGGTTTTTGCTAAAAGATGTGCATCATTGTGAATTAAACTTGAAAAAGGACTTGATGTTTTGATGAAAGTGAATGGTGTGGATGATATCTCAACATGTATGGGTGGTTATGTCCATAACCTGTTATTTTTATATATGAGTAAATTGTGAAATTTTGGTTATAAAATGTATGGGAGTGACTTGATGGGTTCATTGTGATGTGGTGTTAATGAGAACATGTAAAGGAGGAACTTGGTGTGAAAAGCTATTGGTTTATGATGTATTGGTCAATGTATGGAATATTGTGGTATTATTAGTATGATAATGCCATGAATGGTGTTGTAAAGGTTGAAATAATGTTATAAGGCAATCATGTAGCTCATGGTCATCTTGTACACTTGGAATGTAGCTTGTGGTTAATGTTGGCTCCGTTATATACTTGTGTTGTAGAGTGAAATGTAAGGAAGGATTCGGACTATTGTATTCACATATTAGAATGTGTATTCATATTGAGAATACAAGGTATTTAAGGTTACTCTTTCCGTATTCTTCTGCGGCATATAGTGTATACCTTGTTATTGTACTTACTCATTTCCGAAATTCATTTCCGAAATGTCCTAAGGCACCTCATTTCATGTTATCATCTATTGTTAATCATAGATACCTTATTCTTGATCTATTGTCATTCATGTATCACATAATTATGGACATGGTTCCAAGTTCCAATAATGTTATGTTCCAAAGCTTCCAATAATGTTACAACTACAAAAGTATCAATCTCATGAGCGTAAAGGCATAAAGTAAGCATCTATGTGTTTCCAATAATGATATAATCATCGAATGAACTTTTTCCAATATTAAAGAAGTAATGCTGTAAAGAGAAGTGATGTGTTCTTGGGTGCTATCCCAGGGGTTAAAATACCTAGCATGGGTCGATCCCAATATCTCGGGTGGTATCCCAGGGGTGAAAAGAACAACTAGCATGGGTCAATCCCGCTACTACGGGTGGTATCCCAGGTGCAAAAGAAAAGCCTAGCATGGGTCGATCCCAAAAACTGTTGATTACCCACTGATCAGCTTGGGGCCCGGGCATTATATGAATGAAAGGATGAGTAATGAATGAAGGAGTGAGTGATGAATGGATGAATGAGCAGAAAAGTAAAGAAAGAAAAGAAAGCAATATAAGTAGTTCCAAACATACAAATTGATGGATTATCCATATTGGTTATTCATTTATATCTAAGTTCATTGAAGTATTTATGTATCATACAGTTTCTTATGGCCTTGTATACTCAGTACATTCTTCGTACTGACCCCCTTGGGGGAATTTACCTTACTTGCTGCAGGCATTGGTACTAGTAGACATCCACAGTAGAGTGTGGACCATTTGCTGATTTTTGGTGAGCTCCAGTTGGTTCGGGGCTTTTCGAGTTATAGTGTACACTAATTTTGGTATTGTAAATGCTGTATAAAGCGGGGACTTGTCCCGACTCTAGCTTGGCTATGTATATGTATCTGTAGAGGCTTTGTAGACATATGTGGGATGAGGAATGTAAGAGATCTATGTCCATGTTGACTCAATGGCCCTAACGGCCAAGTTTCTTATATGTATATATCACATGTTTCCATAACTTCTGCTATTGACATTTCATACCTCTATGTAATGGTGCTGCTTATTGAGTGACATGCATATGAATAGACATGAGCAAAGATTGGTTCTCTCGGGCCTCATCGGCTTCGAGTGCCAGTCCGGCCCGAATGGTATTCGGGTTGTGACAAAAGTGGTATCAGAGCAGGTCGTTCTAAGGGTGTCTACAAAGCCGTGTCTGAGTAGAGTCTTGCTTATAGATGTGTTGCGCGCCATATTTATAAGTAGGAGGCTACAGTCATTTAGGAGTTGTTTCTGTTCTTCATTCCTAGATCGTGCAATAGAGCCAAAGTTGTAGGTGGACGCATTTGTACGCATTGACACTGGTTTTCTTTTGCATAGTCAAATGTTGATTATCAAACAAGATAAGGGCAAAGGTAAGCAGGTTGATATGCCCGCCCAAGAAGAAATGAGTAAATCACCACCTAACCAAGCTAGTCAAGGTGGGGCTGACATGGAATTTGCAATACGGGTTTCTGTTAGCCAAAAGGTAGAGAAGTATTCGCAGAACCACCTATAAATGCCACTGAACAGGATTGAAGAAATGTATTGCATATGTTGACTCAGATAGTGTTTGTACACTGTCACGGGTGATCTGGACCAGTGACGAGTGATGATGGTGCTGCTAGGGCAGCTAGTCGTCGAACACAGGATTTTCTAAAATTAAATCCTCCCACGTTCACCGGGTCGGAATGAAGACCCAAAAGGGTTCTAGATGTTATGCATGTGACGGTGTATTGATGTACTTCCAACTAGTTGGGAGGAATTTAAAATGTCATTCCTTGATCAGTACCTCCCATATGAGGTCCGAAAAGATCTTGCGGACCAAGTGCTAAATCTTTGCCTATGTCCGATAGAGTACATTGGTATGTGGATAGATGGATTGTACTATTGTGGTCTTAAAAAAAAGATATGGATATAGCCAGAATACAGGATTTGTACATAGATAATGGAGGATCAGAGGCAACAGAAAAGGACATAAATATTTGAAGAAGGGTAGTCAAAGAGGGCTAGACCTATGGGACAGTTCATGGCGTCCCAAGGAGAATTTAGGTCTTGGGTGTTTAACAGACCGCCTAGACCATTATTTCCTTAGTCTATAGTAAATGTTCTACCTCGATCCCAAGGGTTTAGAGACAATCGGTTTGCGCAAAGAAGTGAGATTCAGGATTCATGGGCAATGGGGTATCAAGTATAAGAACGTAGAAAGTAGGAACCAACCGACGTTTCTTCGTTAGCCGTGTTAGTGCTGCAAAAGTTATCATCTAGGTGAATGTCAGTTAGGGCCGAATGTTTGTTATTGGTGTGGTATGTCGGGCCACAAAATGAGTCTTCTCCTGATGTAGCTACAGGTACCGTACACGTATTGATTAACCCATATTCGACACTAGCATATGTTATTTCATTAATTGCTGGAAATTCAAAAGAACCCCAGAATTACTAGTTATGTCACATGAAGTTTATACATCAGTGATGAATCTATTGTAGTTAAAAGAGTATATCATAAGTGCATAGTAATTGTTTGTGCTCATGAGACACTGATTGATCTTATTGAGCTGGAAATAGTGGAATTTTGATGTTATAAAGGGATTGTGCCATAGTAGATTGCCGAATGAAGAAGTTATATTGTCGTTTTTCCCAAAAGAATGTTTTTGAATGACCAGGGAAATATGGGGGCACCAAAAGAAAAATTTATTCCCCATCGTATTTGTCACGCCCCGAACTCCCACGAGGCGTGATTGGCACCCGAAGCCGACAAGGCCCGAGAGAACCAATCTTTGCTTCTATTCATTCATATACATGTCATAGGAAACACTACTATCACATAGAAACATGAGGGGCTAAAATCGGAAAGCATAGAACATATGACGTATATACATATGAGAAACTTGGCCGTTGAGGCCATCAAGTCAAGATTTCATCTATTATCTTATACACATACACCCACATACGTCTACAAAAGCCTCTAACAGATGCATTGACCAAAACCAACTGAAAGTCGGGACAAGTCCCCGCTTTATACACAATGTACAATATCAAAGCATATGAACCACTGTGACTCGGAGAAGCCCCGAACTAACTGGAGCTCACCAATAAACCGCAAACAGCTGGCAACCTACTGTGGCGGCCTACTAGTACCTGCGCCTGCAGCAAGTAAGGTAAATTCCCCGAGAGGGGTCAGTACAAAATAAGTACTGAGTATGCAAGGCTCAGATGAAACTGTACAATACAAGAATATGTCAATGAACTCAAAACATATGAATAATCAATGTGGGTAAGTCACCATGTTGCATTTTGGAAACCATGTGGATTGCTTTCATTACTTTCATTACTTTCTTTATCTCAATGCTCACTGATAACAATGTACCCGGGCCCCTACTGATCAGTGGGTCTTTCATATCATATCATTGTGTAGGGATCGAGTCGAGCTAGGCTTATGCCCCTAGACTTGCCACCCATACATCAATGCATCAGGATCGAGTCGAGCTAGGCTTACGCCCCTAGACTTGCCACCCATAAATCCAAACCTCGGGATCGAGTCGAGCTAGGCTTACGCCCCTAGACTTGCCACCCGTACTTGATCATTGACCACATTTGCATTACTTTGTTCATTACTTTGAGATTGATACTTTGATAGTCATAACATCACTTTGGAACTTTTGAACATCACATTGTTGGAAACTTTGAATCATTGACCAATGAGTAAGAGACATATGAATAAATATCAATGAGAAATATAACATTACTAGAACCATGATACCATTGAAACCATTGGACAATAATCCATGAACAAGAGACACAAGTATAGGCACTATTGAAACATTGGAACATAACTTTATTTGAGCTTTTGGACCATTAACCATGAATATGAGAAATGAGATTCACAATTGATCAATGAGTAGGAAATATATGACAATGACCATGGATAAGTGCATATGGGATACCTTAGTACATTTCGGAATAGAACTAGAGAAATGTCAATGTGAACACTAGTGGCCGTAGAAAGATACGGACAAAGTAACCTTGCATACCTTGTCTTCCCAATGTAAGTACACAATCAAATATGTGAGAGCAACAATTCCGCTCCTTCTTTACGTTTCACTCTACATCACAAATACATAATGGAACCAACATTAACCACCAACTACCTTACAAATGCATACAATAACAACAAGTCACATGTTTGGCTTTAACATGTCATTTCCCCTTGATAATATCCTTTTCGGCATGGTCATATCAATGATACCACAACATGCCCAACATTGACCAAAATATCATTTATGAATTTATTATTCCAATAATCCCACAATATTCCATACATTGACCAATACATGATAGCCAAGATCATGTCACACCAAGTTCATATTTTACACTTCTCCATCACCACAACATCACAATTATGCCATCAAATTACTTCAATACACCTCACAACAACAAATCGGCCAAAATCCCATAATTTACACTTTTATGGAAATAACAAGTTTCTTAATGTAATCACACCATACATGTTGGTATTTCATCCATACCATGCCTTTTCATCAAACCCACAAGTCATATTTCAAGTTTAATTCACAAGAATGCACATCTTCTATCAAAAACCAAAAGTGCACTATTCAACACCTTGCCACCATAACTACCATGATATACATAACCTCTCATGTACATAATATATTAAATTACAAGAATAAACACTTACCAATACTTGTAGGATGATGCTCTTGCCCAAGAAGTGGACTTAGGGTTTGAGAGTCCAAAAGAAGCTTTCTTGAGAATTCTAGAAAAAAAGATAGAAAAGCATGTGTGTTGTGTGTATTAAAAATCTGATTTTTGGGGACTTTATATAGACCCTCTTGGCCATCCTTAGCCACTAATAATGCATTTAATACTTTGTCTAGAAGGTCAATGGAAGAATGGGTCTTTTGACCCATTTTGGCCCATGCTTTTCTTCTCATTTTGGCTCACTTTGGGCCTCAAATTGGGCCCAATACTTATCTCAACTTAGCCCACCAAATTCCATGTATAATCAACCATATATATAGCATGTTTCAATAATTCCATAATCTCACGACAATATTCTCTTACGAGTTTCTCATTCGTAGTCTCATTCGCAAAAATAGGAATTCTAGTCGCCCATGGCTTTATTGAACATCTTGAATAACTATTTATCTTTCATGCTTTGATCATGTAGGAGTATGTAGGAGTGTATTGAAGTATTTGAAGCTTTAACAATGCTCAAAGAACTCCAAAGAACCAAAAGAAACCATCTAAGAATCGACGTAGAATCGCGTTACAAAATGAGCGCGGAAGGGCACAATATGTTGTGCCTTGCGCCACTTGCTGCAAAGCAAGCAGTGGCGCGAGATCCTGCTGCCCTCTGAATCAGGTGGCTTGCGCCACACACCCTGAAACAGGGAGTGGCGCAAGTCTTGGTACTTTGCTGAATTTTTCGGCCACTTTTTCCAACACTTGCATATCGTCCAATACCCTATCAAAACACTACAAAATACTTACTTAGTGAGCTTTATCATCAAATAAACATGACTTAAAGTCACCAAATGAGGTTAGTATGTGTACGGGGTATTACCCAAATGCTCCACGAAAGCACAAAACACCTCCTACGAAGGTCTACTCGCATGTGCGTGGCCAAATTTAAATTTTCTCGTCATTAGCATTGCCAAATACATACTTATATCTCTCGACACCTAAGCAAACATTATTCAGCATCATCAAGTAGGGTTGGGAAGGTACGGGGTGTTACATTCTTCCCCCCTTAGAAACATTCGTCCTCGAATGTTAGTAACATTGTCTCAATGTAACAACATAAGTCAAAGTGAATTCTTCATATCATCATGTACACATGTATCACTTGTAAAGACTTACTTATTATGACTCCACTTCCGTATTTTGATCTTTTTCTTCCGTGCATAACAATGATAAATACTTTAAAAGGTCATTATTTCATAGGTCTCCCTTGTTACTCCGGCATCTCTTAATTCTTTCACTTATCGATGTATCATAACAATTAGTAACAATAAGTACCTCTTTCACATGTGAAATCCCCTGTAATTTGTACATTTCCACTGGCAACGATATAAGATAATCGCCTATACACTTTCAAAGCATCGCATATTAGATACTGAATGAACTGTGAAAAGTTCCTGGACTAGTGCTAATAGACACTCAATTTGCCCAAATCTTTGGACAATTTCCCTTTCTTTCCGATTCTCATTATTTCTTTCCCTTTCATCTTTAATATCGGCATCTAATTTGTATTGACTTTGGGCCATTGTAGCTGTTGTTATATCACCTTCACTTTCTCGATACCCAAGCGAAGCAAATTCCGTCAACTGTAACCCATCCAATTGATGATCTATATTCTCTTTCACATAAAGCTTCGTAGATGCCTTTTGATACTTTTATTGTAAGCAATTTCAATAAACCATAGATGTTCATCCCAACTACCTGTAAAGTCCAATGTACAAACTCGTGACATATCTGCAAATGTTAGTATAATGTGTTCTGTTTGTCCATCCATCTGAGGATGACAAGCCGCACTTACATCTACCTGTGTACCCATGCTTTACTGAAAGGACTTTCAACACTATGCAATAAAGTAAGCTCTCCCCTTTGATATAGTAGTGAGTAGAATCCCATGTAATCGTACTATCTCCGTAACATACAACGTTACATAATGTTCAGCTGTATCGGTGGTCTTAACTGGTAGGAAATACACTGACTCGGTAAGTCTGTTAACTATCACTGATATGGAATCAACCTTCGCAGAGTATGAGACAACCCTGTGATGAAATCCATATTATTCATGTTCCACTTCCAAACTGGAAGGATAATATAGCATAAACCATACAGACTTCTGATGCTATATTGTCAATTAGTGACCGCGTGGACCTTGAGCTACAAGTTCTACAATGTGCTTCTCAAGTATCCTTCCCCAGACCTCTCTACTACACCATGGTACATTGTGGTTGCTTCCGAGTAAATGAAATACTGTGAACAATGTTCCTCTGTCGTAATTCATTTTCTTAACTCGTTTATACCCAGTACACACAATCTGCATTGGTGTTAAAGTACTCCCCCCTTGTATTTGTTCAAATACTCTCGTCGACTTTGCTGTACACATATTTTTTTTTTTCCAAGTGAACTAAAAATGGCATTTACCTATTGCTTTTTCCTTTATCTCCAATATCAATGAAAATCCTACCACATTTGACACTATAATTCTTTCATCTGGAGTTTCAAGAAACAAAACCCCATATTTCCTCATTAATATAGATTTCCTGACTATATCTTTCTTTTCTGTGAGCTGGCCATTCATACTCTCTACTGCCTTGCAGCTTAATGTATCAACTACCCCATCTACTTTTCCCGAATGATACAAGATAGCAATGTCCTAATCTTTCAATAGTTCAGGCCACCTTCGCTACCTCGGACTTAAGTCCGTTGGCGTAGAAATATATTCCATTTTCTTATGACCAATATATGTCAATACGAACCCCTTACAAATAGTGACACCATAACTTTAAGCAAATAGCGCAGCCGCTAGTTTAGGGTCATGTGTTTGGTAATCATTTGTGTTCTCATGTGGCCGTCATTGTCGTGACGCATATGCTATTACTTTACCATGCTACAACAATATACCTCTGAGGCCAACCCCGGAAGCATTACCATACATTGCCTAACGTTCTGATGTCTTCGGAAGGCACTTACAATTGGTGTGAAAGTTACTTTATCTTTCTACTCTTGGACACTTTTCTCACATGCATCATTTTATTGGAACTTGATTGACTTGTGTATAAGCTTTGTTAAGGGTATAGGGATAGCATAAAATCCTTCAACAATTCTCGTAATGGTCAGCCAACCCAAGAAAATGATGGCTCTCTGTAAGCATCGTAGGCCTTAACCAATTGTTCACCATTTCTATCTTTTGTGTAACAACTTTCATCTCTTCATCCTATACAATGCATGGTCCTCTTGTGATTTTTTTGAATACCATCACCGAATATGGTCACACACATATTGAAAAGTGTCTTGAACACCCTATTCATTAAACCCATAACAATTACAGGTGCATTCGCTAACCCAATTGACATACTAGGAATTCATAATAACCATACCATGTTTGTAATGTTGTCTATGGTATATCATCATCAGTTTTATTTTTATCGTCATTCGTTTAACCCCATAACTAACCAAACAAATCATCCACTCTATGGAGGGAATATTTATTCATACTTGTCATCTTATTCAGTTGCCGATAATCGACACATATTCTCAACGTACTGTCTTTCTTTTGTACAATTATCACTAGTGCACCCCAAGGGAACATACTAGGTCTTATGAATCCCTTGTTCATCACGTCTTTTAACGTTTTCTATTATTTTTTTTTCCATTCCCATAACTTTGCCGGGGCCATACTATATGAAGAAATAAAAATAGGTCAAGTACCTGACATCACAGTAATACTAGCTCATACATCGAGGAATTCATTTACCACCAGAACTGATTGAAGAGTTGGTGGCTTCACATCAGTATCTTTCACTTTTACCAAGTGACATGTGTATGCCTTAGAGTATCCTTTTACGTGCGTTACTATGGGGAACAATTTTTTCCTCTTAGTGCCCCCACATTTCTTCTTTTGGGGAAAACGACAATATAACTTCTTAGTTCGGCAATCTACTATGGCACAACCCCTTTATAACATTACCATCCACTATTTCCAGCTCAATAAGATCAACCGGTGTCTTATGACCACAAACAATTACTATGCACTTATGATATACTCTTTTAACTTCAATAGATTCTCCGACTAATGTATAGACCTCATATGACATATCTAGAAATTCTGGTGCTCGTTTGAATTTTCAACCCTTAATGAAATAACATATGCAATTGTCAAATATGGGTTAATCAATACATATACGGTACCTGCAGCTTCATCAGGATAAGCCTAATTTTTATGGCCCGACATATCACACCAATACCAACATTTGACCTCAACCAATATTTCACCTAGATGATAACGTCCGCAGCACTAACACGGCTGACAAAGAGACTTCCGTTGGTTCATACTTTCTACGTGCTTGTCCTTAATGAATCCTGAATCTCACTTCTGTACCAATTCGATTGTCTCTAAACCCTTAGAATCGAGGTAAAACATTTACTATCGACTAAGGGAATGGTGATCTAGGCGGTCTGCTAAACACTCGAGACCTAACTTCTCCCTGGGACGCCGTAAACTGTCCCATAGGTCTAGCCCTCTCTCTTTGGCGACCCTTCTTCAAATAGTTGTGTCCTTTTCTGTTGCCTCTGTTCTTTTATTAGCTGTGCACAATGCCTATATTCGGACTATATCCATATCTCTTTTCAAGGTCGCAATGGTGCAATCCATTTGTGTATATACCGATGCATTCTATCGATCATAATGGTTATCACTTTTGGGGCATACCTAGCCAAAGACTTAAATCGAAGACTGTACTTTCTGATACTCATAATCCGTTAGCAAAGATTTAGCGATTGGTCCGCATAAGCTTTTCGGACCCCATATGGAAGACACTAGTCAAAGATTCTCGTTTAAAGTTCCTCCCAACTAGCTGAAAGTACATCACTGCACGTGTCACATGCATAACATCTCTTTTAGTGTGATCTTATAAGGTCCTGTGGGTCTTCATTCATATCCAACTCGGTGGACATGGGAGGGGAGTTTAATTTTTCAGAAAATCTTATGTGCGGCGACTAGCTTCCCGAGCCGCACCATCATCACTCGTTATTGGGCCAGCTTGCCCATGACATTATACAACAACTATCTGAGTCAACATATCCCCTACATTTCTTACATCCCGTTCAGTGGCATTTATAGATGGTTCTGCGGATACTTCTCTATCTTTTGGATAAAGAGACCCGTATAACAAATTTCATGTCAGCTCCACCTTGACTAACTTGGTCACGTGGTGATTTACTCATTTCTACTTTGGCAGGCATATCAACCTGCTCACCTTTGTCTTTATCTTGTCTGATACACCGCATTTAACTATACAAAATAAAACCAATGTCAATACGTCCATATGTGCCCACCTACAACTTTGGCTCTATTGCACGATCTAGAGGTGAAGGAAAGAAACAACTCCTAAATGTCCCGTAGCCTCCTGCTTATCAATGTGGCGCGCAACACATCCATAAGCAAGACTCTACTCAGACACGGCTTTGTAGACACCCTTAGAACGACCTGCTCTGATACCACTTTTGTCACGCCCCGAACTCCCACGAGGCGTGATTGGCACCCGAAGCCGACAAGGCCCGAGAGAACCAATCTTTGCTTCTATTCATTCATATACATGTCATAGGAAACACTACTATCACATAGAAACATGAGGGGCTAAAATCGGAAAGCATAGAACATATGACGTATATACATATGAGAAACTTGGCCGTTGAGGCCATCAAGTCAAGATTTCATCTATTATCTTATACACATACACCCACATACGTCTACAAAAGCCTCTAACAGATGCATTGACCAAAACCAACTGAAAGTCGAGACAAGTCCCCGCTTTATACACAATGTACAATATCAAAGCATATGAACCACTGTGACTCGGAGAAGCCCCGAACTAACTGGAGCTCACCAATAAACCGCAAACAGCTGGCAACCTACTGTGGCGGCCTACTAGTACCTGCGCCTGCAGCAAGTAAGGTAAATTCCCCGAGAGGGGTCAGTACAAAATAAGTACTGAGTATGCAAGGCTCAGATGAAACTGTACAATACAAGAATATGTCAATGAACTCAAAACATATGAATAATCAATGTGGGTAAGTCACCATGTTGCATTTTGGAAACCATGTGGATTGCTTTCATTACTTTCATTACTTTCTTTATTTCAATGCTCACTGATAACAATGTACCCGGGCCCCTACTGATCAGTGGGTCTTTCATATCATATCATTGTGTAGGGATCGAGTCGAGCTAGGCTTATGCCCCTAGACTTGCCACCCATACATCAATGCATCAGGATCGAGTCGAGCTAGGCTTACGCCCCTAGACTTGCCACCCATAAATCCAAACCTCGGGATCGAGTCGAGCTAGGCTTACGCCCCTAGACTTGCCACCCGTACTTGATCATTGACCACATTTGCATTACTTTGTTCATTACTTTGAGATTGATACTTTGATAGTCATAACATCACTTTGGAACTTTTGAACATCACATTGTTGGAAACTTTGAATCATTGACCAATGAGTAAGAGACATATGAATAAATATCAATGAGAAATATAACATTACTAGCACCATGATACCATTGAAACCATTGGACAATAATCCATGAACAAGAGACACAAGTATAGGCACTATTGAAACATTGGAACATAACTTTATTTGAGCTTTTGGACCATTAACCATGAATATGAGAAATGAGATTCACAATTGATCAATGAGTAGGAAATATATGACAATGACCATGGATAAGTGCATATGGGATACCTTAGTACATTTCGGAATAGAACTAGAGAAATGTCAATGTGAACACTAGTGGCCGTAGAAAGATACGGACAAAGTAACCTTGCATACCTTGTCTTCCCAATGTAAGTACACAATCAAATATGTGAGAGCAACAATTCCGCTCCTTCTTTACGTTTCACTCTACATCACAAATACATAATGGAACCAACATTAACCACCAACTACCTTACAAATGCATACAATAACAACAAGTCACATGTTTGGCTTTAACATGTCATTTCCCCTTGATAATATCCTTTTCGGCATGGTCATATCAATGATACCACAACATGCCCAACATTGACCAAAATATCATTTATGAATTTATTATTCCAATAATCCCACAATATTCCATACATTGACCAATACATGATAGCCAAGATCATGTCACACCAAGTTCATATTTTACACTTCTCCATCACCACAACATCACAATTATGCCATCAAATTACTTCAATACACCTCACAACAACAAATCGGCCAAAATCCCATAATTTACACTTTTATGGAAATAACAAGTTTCTTAATGTAATCACACCATACATGTTGGTATTTCATCCATACCATGCCTTTTCATCAAACCCACAAGTCATATTTCAAGTTTAATTCACAAGAATGCACATCTTCTATCAAAAACCAAAAGTGCACTATTCAACACCTTGCCACCATAACTACCATGATATACATAACCTCTCATGTACATAATATATTAAATTACAAGAATAAACACTTACCAATACTTGTAGGATGATGCTCTTGCCCAAGAAGTGGACTTAGGGTTTGAGAGTCCAAAAGAAGCTTTCTTGAGAATTCTAGAAAAAAAGATAGAAAAGCATGTGTGTTGTGTGTATTAAAAATCTGATTTTTGGGGACTTTATATAGACCCTCTTGGCCATCCTTAGCCACTAATAATGCATTTAATACTTTGTCTAGAAGGTCAATGGAAGAATGGGTCTTTTGACCCATTTTGGCCCATGCTTTTCTTCTCATTTTGGCTCACTTTGGGCCTCAAATTGGGCCCAATACTTATCTCAACTTAGCCCACCAAATTCCATGTATAATCAACCATATATATAGCATGTTTCAATAATTCCATAATCTCACGACAATATTCTCTTACGAGTTTCTCATTCGTAGTCTCATTCGCAAAAATAGGAATTCTAGTCGCCCATGGCTTTATTGAACATCTTGAATAACTATTTATCTTTCATGCTTTGATCATGTAGGAGTATGTAGGAGTGTATTGAAGTATTTGAAGCTTTAACAATGCTCAAAGAACTCCAAAGAACCAAAAGAAACCATCTAAGAATCGACGTAGAATCGCGTTACAAAATGAGCGCGGAAGGGCACAATATGTTGTGCCTTGCGCCACTTGCTGCAAAGCAAGCAGTGGCGCGAGATCCTGCTGCCCTCTGAATCAGGTGGCTTGCGCCACACACCCTGAAACAGGGAGTGGCGCAAGTCTTGGTACTTTGCTGAATTTTTCGGCCACTTTTTCCAACACTTGCATATCGTCCAATACCCTATCAAAACACTACAAAATACTTACTTAGTGAGCTTTATCATCAAATAAACATGACTTAAAGTCACCAAATGAGGTTAGTATGTGTACGGGTTATTACCCAAATGCTCCACGAAAGCACAAAACACCTCCTACGAAGGTCTACTCGCATGTGCGTGGCCAAATTTAAATTTTCTCGTCATTAGCATTGCCAAATACATACTTATATCTCTCGACACCTAAGCAAACATTATTCAGCATCATCAAGTAGGGTTGGGAAGGTACGGGGTGTTACAGTAAAGCAAATAAAAGGACACTATAAGGGACACATATGTCACTTAGTAAGAGTGAAAGATACTGATGTGATGCCACCAACTCTTCAATCAGTTCTGGTGGTGAATGAATTCCTTGATGTATGAGCTGGTATTAATGTGATGTTAGGTACTCAGCTTATTTTTATTTCTTCATATAGCATGGCCCCGGTAGAGTTACGGGAATAAAATGAGAAATTAAAAGATGTGATGAACAAGGGATTCATAAGACCTAGTACGACCCCTTGGGGTACATCAGTGTTCATAGTACAAAAACAAAATGGCACATTGAGAATGTATGTTTACTATCGGCAACCGAATAAGGTGACAACGAAGAATGCATATCTTCTCCCCGGAGATGATGACTTATTTGATCGGTTATAGGGTGTCAAATTCTTCCTAAAGATTGACTTAAGGTCAGGAGATCATCAAGTAAGGGTCAGAGGAAATAAAGATACCCAAAATAGAGGTATGGTTGTTATGAATTCGTAGTTATGCCATTTGGGCTAACAAATGTACCAGCTATATTGATGGGTTTAATAATTAGGGTGTTTAAGCCATCGCTAAGTGTATTCGTGATAATGTTTTAGATGTTATACGAGATTACTCAAGATCACCAAAGGACCATGCTAATCACTTGTGACAAGTGTTACGGATTCTTCGTGACCGTAAGATGTATGCAAGTTCTTTAAATGCAAGTTTGTTCACAATCCGTATCGTCCTTAGGGCACATTGTATAGAATGAAGGAATAAGGATTAATATGCACAAAAGAAGTGGCCAAGGCTTACGACGCCTACGAAAATTCATAGTTTCCTTGTGTTGGCTAGTTAGTACAGATGAATTGTTAAAAAGGCTTTCTGCCATTATCCTTAATAAAGCTTACACACAAAGTAACTAGGTTTCAGCGAAATGATGTATGTGAGAAACGTTAGCAAGAGTTGAAAGATAAATTGACTCCTACACCTGTACTAGTACCTCCCAAGGACACGTAAGAGTATGCAGTGTATTGTGATGTTTTAGAAGTTGGTATGGGATGTGTATACATGAAGCACGACAATGTGATAGCGTATACCTTAGACAATTGCGTCCACATAAGAGAAGTTATCCCACATATGATTTTAAGTTAACAGTTGGCAATTGCTTGTAACAGATGGCACCACTACTTGTATAAAATTTCATGTGAAAGAATTATAGTGTCAAATGTGGCAGAATTTTCATTGGTATCTGAGATGAAGGAAAAAGCAATATGTAAGTCATATTTTTAGTTAAATTGAAAAAAAAAAATGTACAGCAAAGTTCGATGAAGGTATTTGAGCAAACACAAGGGGGAGTTCTTTAACGCCAATGTAGATTATGTGTACTGGGTATAGACGAGTTAAGGAAATAAATCATGACAGAAGAACATCATTCATGGTATTTTATTCATTCCGAAGCAACCAAAATATACCATGGTTTGACAGAGATGTTTTGGTAAGGTTACCTGAAAAGCAAATTGTAGAACTAGTAGCTCAATGTTCAAGTGGTCACTGATTGACAGTATGGCATCAGAAATCTATATGTTTTATGCAATGTATTACCCTTCCTGTTTGGAAGTGGAACATGAATGACATGGATTTAACCACAGGGTTGCCTCGTACACTGTGAAGGTTGATTCCATATAGGTAATAGTTGGTAGGCTTACCGAGTCAGCGTATTTCCTACCAGTTAGGACCATCGATACAGCTGAACATTATGCAAAGTTGTGTGTAACAGAGATAGTACGATTACATAGGATTCCATTCCCTATTATATCAAATAGAAGAGCTCACTTTATTGCATAGTGTTGGGAGTCTTTTCAGTAAAGCATGGGTACACAGGGTGGATGTAAGTACGGCTTGCCATCCTCAGATGGATGGACAAACAGAACGTATTATATGAACATTTGAAGATATGCCACGAGTTTGTACATTTGACTTTAAAGGTAGTTGGGATGAACATCTATCGTTTATTGAAATTGCTTACAATAAAAGTATCAAAAGAAACCTTACGAAGCTTTATGTGAAAGCAAATATAGATCATCAATTAGATGGGTTACAGCTGATGAAATTTGCCTTGCTCGGGTCAGGTTTTGTTCATCAAGCCATAGAAAGGGTGAAGGTGATATAACAACAGCTCCAAATGGCCCAAAGTCGATATAAATCATATGCCGATATTAGAAGAAGGGAATTAAAATGTCTCATGGGTGATTAGGTATTTTTGACAGTGTCCCCAATGAAGAACAATTATGGGATTCGGAAAGAAAGGGAAATAGAACAAAGATTTGGGAAAATTGCATGTCTATTAGCACTAGTCCAAGAACTCTTCACAGTTCATTCAGTATTTCATATTCGCTGCTTTGAAAGTGTATAGGAGATTATCTCGTATTGCTCCCAGTGGTGATATATAAGTTACAGAAGATCTCACATGTGAAGAGGTACTGCTTACTATTCTAGATCGACAAGCGAAAGCAATGAGAAATAAAGAAGTAGCTTCTGTAAAGGCACTATTGGAGAAATTAGCACGTAGAATAAATCACAAGGGAAAGAAATCTAAAGTACTCGTAATTGTTGGAAACGGAAGAAAAAGTTCAAGATACGGAATTGAAATAAGTAAGTCTTTACAAGTAGTATGTGTGTATATGATAGTGTGAAGGATCCACTTCGACTTAAGTTGTTACAATGAGACAATGTTACTAACATTCGAGGACGAATGTTCCTAAGGGGGGAAGAATGTAACACCCCGTACCTTCCCGACCCTACTTGACGACTTTGAACAATGTTTACTTAGGTGTCGAGAGCCATAAGTATGTATTTTGTAGTGTCATTAATGAAATATTTTATATTGGGCCTAGTACATGTGGTTAGACCTTTGTAGTGCGTGGCGTTTGTGACTTTGTGGAGCATTTGTGGGGTGAAAAATTGAGGTTTAAGGGACATCCAAGCAAAGAATCTTAAAGCTAAGAGGTAAGCAAAAGGTTGGGACTGAAAAGATCCAACCAAATCCGCAAAGAAAAGCCAAAGTCAAAAATTTGGCATGGGGCTGCAGAGGGCGTGCCAGGCTGCTCTGGCCCAAATTTTTGTTTCCACAGGCAGCAAAGGGGCGCGCCAAGCGGCGTGCCGGGGTGCTTTTCGCCAAAATATTTCTTCGACTATTATGATATATATAAGACCTTTGAGTCATGGTATCATTACTCCATCATAGTAGGACTATTCTTAAGCGTGTTTAGCATCCGAGTTGGGGTTAATTCGTCATCACAAGTATTTTAACAAATTATGTTCAAATAAGCCATGAGCGACTAAAATTTCTATTTTTGCGATTGAGGCTACGAAAATGAGTCCCGTGAGTTGAATATTGTCGTGACACTTACGAAATTATTTAAACATGAGATATATGATGGATTACACATTGAATTTGGTGGATTATGCATTGATTTTATTGGGCTAAATGAATTGGGCTCAATTTGAGGCCCAAAATGAAGCCAAAAGACATAGCCCAATGGGTCAAATGACCCATTCTTGTGTTGACAAGTAAACACAACATTTATGACTAATTGTATGGATAGATTTGAGCATGAGGGCCTATATAAAGTCACCAAAAATCAGATTTTATTTCCACAACTCACACATGGCATTCTAGACTTTTCCAATAAAGCAAAAAGAGATATTTTCTCATCTTCTCTTAAACCCTAGGCACTAAGCAAACACTTGTTGGACAAGATCAACCCTTTGAAGGTATTGGTAAGTGCTTATTCTTTTGATTTAATATATTATGTACATGGGAGATTATGTATATCATGGTGGTTATGTTGGCAAGGTGTTGAATAGTGCACTTTGGCTTTTTGCTAAAAGATGTGCATCCTTGTGAATTAAACTTGAAAAAGGACTTGATGTTTTGATGAAAGTGAATGATGTGGATGATATATAAACATGTATGGGTGGCTATGTCCATAACTTGTTATTTTTCTATATGAGTAAATTGTGGAATTTTTGTTATAAAATTTATGGGAGTGACTTGATGGGTTCATTGTGATGTGGTGTTAATGAGAACATGTAAAGGAGGAACTTAGTGTGAAAAGCTATTGGTTTATGATGTATTGATAAATGTATGGAATATTGTGGTATTATTAGTATGATAATTCCATGAATGGTATTGTAAAGGGTGAAATAATGTTATAAGGCAATCATGTAGCTCATGGTCATCTTGTACACTTGGAATGTAGCTTGTGGTTAATGTTGGCTCCGTTATGTACTTGTGTTGTAGAGTGAAATGTAGGGAAGGATCCGGACTATTGTATTCACGTATTAGAATGTGTATTCATATTGAGAATACAAGGTATGTAAGGTTACACTTTCCGTATTCTTTTGCGGCATATAGTGTATACCTTGTTATTGTACTTACTCATTTCCGAAATGTCCTAAGGCACCTCATTTCATGTTTTCATCTATTGGTAATCATATATAACTTATTCTTGATCTATTGTCATTCATGTATCACATAATTATGGACATGGTTTCAAGTTCCAATAATGTTATGTTCCAAAGCTTCCAATAATGTTACAACTACAAAAGTATCAATCTTATGAGCGTAAAGGCATAAAGTAAGCCTCTATGTGTTTCCAATAATGATATAATCATCTAATGAACTTTTTCCAATATTAAAGAAGTAATGTTGTAAAGAGAAGTGATGTGTTCTTGGGTGCTATCCCAGGGGTTAAAATACCTAGCATGGGTCGATCCCAATATCTCGGGTGGTATCCCAGGGGTGAAAAGAACACCTAGCATGGGTCAATCCCACTACTACGGTTGGTATCCCAGGTGCAAAAGAAAAGCCTACCATGGATCGATCCCGAAAACTGATGATTACCCACTGATCATCTTGGGGCCCGGGCATTATATGAATGGAAGGATGAGTAATGAATGAAGGAGTGAGTGATTAATGGATGAATGATCATAAAAGTAAAGAAAGTAAAGAAATTAAAGAAAGCAATATAAATAGTTCCAAACATACAAATTGATGGATTATCCATATTGGTTATTCATTTATATTTGAGTTCATTGAAGGATTTATGTATCATATAGTTTCTTATGGCCTTTCATACTCAGTACATTCTTTGTACTGACCCCCTTGGGGGAATTTACCTTACTTGTTGCAGACATTGGTACTAGTAGACCTCCACAGTAGAATGCGGGCCATTTGCAGAGTTTTGGTGAGCTCTAGTTGGTTCGGGGCTTTCCGAGTCATAGTGTACACTGATTTTGGTATTGTAAATGTTGTATAAAGCGGGGACTTGTCCCGACTCTAGCTTGGCTATGTATATGTATCTGTAGAGGCTTTGTAGACATATGTGGGATGAGGAATGTAAGAGATCTATGTCCATGTTGACTCGATGGCCCTAACGGCCAAGTTTCTTATATGTATATATCACATGTTTCCATAACTTCCGCTATTGACATTTTATACCTCTATGTGATGGTGCTTCTTTGAGTGACATGCATATGAATAGACATGAGCAAAGATTGCTTCTCTCGGGCCTCATTGGCTTCGAGTGCCAGTCCGGCCCGAATGGTATTCGGGTTGTGACAAAAGTGGTATCAGAGCAGGTCGTTCTAAGGGTGTCTACAAAGCCGTGTCTGAGTAGAGTCTTGCTTATAGATGTGTTGCGCGCCATATTTATAAGTAGGAGGCTACGGTCATTTAGGAGTTGTTTCTGTTCTTCATTCCTAGATCGTGCAATAGAGCCAAAGTTGTAGGTGGACGCATTTGTACGCATTGACACTGGTTTTCTTTTGCATAGTCAAATGTTGATTATCAAACAAGATAAGGGCAAAGGTAAGCAGGTTGATATGCCCGCCCAAGAAGAAATGAGTAAATCACCACCTAACCAAGCTAGTCAAGGTGGGGCTGACATGGAATTTGCAATACGGGTTTCTGTTAGCCAAAAGGTAGAGAAGTATTCGCAGAACCACCTATAAATGCCACTGAACAGGATTGAAGAAATGTATTGCATATGTTGACTCAGATAGTGTTTGTACACTGTCACGGGCGATCTGGACCAGTGACGAGTGATGATGGTGCTGCTAGGGCAGCTAGTCGTCGAACACAGGATTTTCTAAAATTAAACCCTCCCACGTTCACCGGGTCGAAATGAAGACCCAAAAGGGTTCTAGATGTTATGCATGTGACGGTGTATTGATGTACTTCCAACTAGTTGGGAGGAATTTAAAACGTCATTCCTTGATCAGTACCTCCCATATGAGGTCCGAAAAGATCTTGCGGACCAAGTGCTAAATCTTTGCCTATGTCCGATAGAGTACATTGGTATGTGGATAGATGGATTGTACTATTGTGGTCTTAAAAAAAAGATATGGATATAGCCAGAATACAGGATTTGTACATAGATAATGGAGGATCAGAGGCAACAGAAAAGGACATAAATATTTGAAGAAGGGTAGTCAAAGAGGGCTAGACCTATGGGACAGTTCATGGCGTCCCAAGGAGAATTTAGGTCTTGGGTGTTTAACAGACCGCCTAGACCATTATTTCCTTAGTCTATAGTAAATGTTCTACCTCGATCCCAAGGGTTTAGAGACAATCGGTTTGCGCAAAGAAGTGAGATTCAGGATTCATGGGCAATGGGGTATCAAGTATAAGAACGTAGAAAGTAGGAACCAACCGACGTTTCTTCGTTAGCCGTGTTAGTGCTGCAAAAGTTATCATCTAGGTGAATGTCAGTTAGGGCCGAATGTTTGTTATTGGTGTGGTATGTCGGGCCACAAAATGAGTCTTCTCCTGATGTAGCTACAGGTACCGTACACGTATTGATTAACCCATATTCGACACTAGCATATGTTATTTCATTAATTGCTGGAAATTCAAAAGAACCCCAGAATTACTAGTTATGTCACATGAAGTTTATACATCAGTGATGAATCTATTGTAGTTAAAAGAGTATATCATAAGTGCATAGTAATTGTTTGTGCTCATGAGACACTGATTGATCTTATTGAGCTGGAAATAGTGGAATTTTGATGTTATAAAGGGATTGTGCCATAGTAGATTGCCGAATGAAGAAGTTATATTGTCGTTTTTCCCAAAAGAATGTTTTTGAATGACCAGGGAAATATGGGGGCACCAAAAGAAAAATTTATTCCCCATCGTAAAGCAAAGAAAAGGACACTATAAGGGACACATATGTCACTTAGTAAGAGTGAAAGATACTGATGTGATGCCACCAACTCTTCAATCAGTTCTGGTGGTGAATGAATTCCTTGATGTATGAGCTGGTATTAATGTGATGTTAGGTACTCAGCTTATTTTTATTTCTTCATATAGCATGGCCCCGGTAGAGTTACGGGAATAAAATGAGAAATTAAAAGATGTGATGAACAAGGGATTCATAAGACCTAGTACGACCCCTTGGGGTACATCAGTGTTCATAGTACAAAAACAAAATGGCACATTAAGAATGTATGTTTACTATCGGCAACCGAATAAGGTGACAACGAAGAATGCATATCTTCTCCCCGGAGATGATGACTTATTTGATCGGTTATAGGGTGTCAAATTCTTCCTAAAGATTGACTTAAGGTCAGGAGATCATCAAGTAAGGGTCAGAGGAAATAAAGATACCCAAAATAGAGGTATGGTTGTTATGAATTCGTAGTTATGCCATTTGGGCTAACAAATGTACCAGCTATATTGATGGGTTTAATAATTAGGGTGTTTAAGCCATCGCTAAGTGTATTCGTGATAATGTTTTAGATGTTATACGAGATTACTCAAGATCACCAAAGGACCATGCTAATCACTTGTGACAAGTGTTACGGATTCTTCGTGACCGTAAGATGTATGCAAGTTCTTTAAATGCAAGTTTGTTCACAATCCGTATCGTCCTTAGGGCACATTGTATAGAATGAAGGAATAAGGATTAATATGCACAAAAGAAGTGGCCAAGGCTTACGACGCCTACGAAAATTCATAGTTTCCTTGTGTTGGCTAGTTAGTACAGATGAATTGTTAAAAAGGCTTTCTGCCATTATCCTTAATAAAGCTTACACACAAAGTAACTAGGTTTCAGCGAAATGATGTATGTGAGAAACGTTAGCAAGAGTTGAAAGATAAATTGACTCCTACACCTGTACTAGTACCTCCCAAGGACACGTAAGAGTATGCAGTGTATTGTGATGTTTTAGAAGTTGGTATGGGATGTGTATACATGAAGCACGACAATGTGATAGCGTATACCTTAGACAATTGCGTCCACATAAGAGAAGTTATCCCACATATGATTTTAAGTTAACAGTTGGCAATTGCTTGTAACAGATGGCACCACTACTTGTATAAAATTTCATGTGAAAGAATTATAGTGTCAAATGTGGCAGAATTTTCATTGGTATCTGAGATGAAGGAAAAAGCAATATGTAAGTCATATTTTTAGTTAAATTGAAAAAAAAAAATGTACAGCAAAGTTCGATGAAGGTATTTGAGCAAACACAAGGGGGAGTTCTTTAACGCCAATGTAGATTATGTGTACTGGGTATAGACGAGTTAAGGAAATAAATCATGACAGAAGAACATCATTCATGGTATTTTATTCATTCCGAAGCAACCAAAATATACCATGGTTTGACAGAGATGTTTTGGTAAGGTTACCTGAAAAGCAAATTGTAGAACTAGTAGCTCAATGTTCAAGTGGTCACTGATTGACAGTATGGCATCAGAAATCTATATGTTTTATGCAATGTATTACCCTTCCTGTTTGGAAGTGGAACATGAATGACATGGATTTAACCACAGGGTTGCCTCGTACACTGTGAAGGTTGATTCCATATAGGTAATAGTTGGTAGGCTTACCGAGTCAGCGTATTTCCTACCAGTTAGGACCATCGATACAGCTGAACATTATGCAAAGTTGTGTGTAACAGAGATAGTACGATTACATAGGATTCCATTCCCTATTATATCAAATAGAAGAGCTCACTTTATTGCATAGTGTTGGGAGTCTTTTCAGTAAAGCATGGGTACACAGGGTGGATGTAAGTACGGCTTGCCATCCTCAGATGGATGGACAAACAGAACGTATTATATGAACATTTGAAGATATGCCACGAGTTTGTACATTTGACTTTAAAGGTAGTTGGGATGAACATCTATCGTTTATTGAAATTGCTTACAATAAAAGTATCAAAAGAAACCTTACGAAGCTTTATGTGAAAGCAAATATAGATCATCAATTAGATGGGTTACAGCTGATGAAATTTGCCTTGCTCGGGTCAGGTTTTGTTCATCAAGCCATAGAAAGGGTGAAGGTGATATAACAACAGCTCCAAATGGCCCAAAGTCGATATAAATCATATGCCGATATTAGAAGAAGGGAATTAAAATGTCTCATGGGTGATTAGGTATTTTTGACAGTGTCCCCAATGAAGAACAATTATGGGATTCGGAAAGAAAGGGAAATAGAACAAAGATTTGGGAAAATTGCATGTCTATTAGCACTAGTCCAAGAACTCTTCACAGGTCATTCAGTATTTCATATTCGCTGCTTTGAAAGTGTATAGGAGATTATCTCGTATTGCTCCCAGTGGTGATATATAAGTTACAGAAGATCTCACATGTGAAGAGGTACTGCTTACTATTCTAGATCGACAAGCGAAAGCAATGAGAAATAAAGAAGTAGCTTCTGTAAAGGCACTATTGGAGAAATTAGCACGTAGAATAAATCATAAGGGAAAGAAATCTAAAGTACTCGTAATTGTTGGAAACGGAAGAAAAAGTTCAAGATACGGAATTGAAATAAGTAAGTCTTTACAAGTAGTATGTGTGTATATGATAGTGTGAAGGATCCACTTCGACTTAAGTTGTTACAATGAGACAATGTTACTAACATTCGAGGATGAATGTTCCTAAGGGGGGAAGAATGTAACACCCCTTACCTTCCCGGCCCTACTTGACGACTTTGAACAATGTTTACTTAGGTGTCGAGAGCCATAAGTATGTATTTTGTAGTGTCATGGATGAAATATTTGATATTGGGCCTAGTACATGTGGTTAGACCTTTGTAGTGGGTAGCGTTTGTGACTTTGTGGAGCATTTGTGGGGTGAAAAATTGAGGTTTAAGGGACATCCAAGCAAAGAATCTTAAAGCTAAGAGGTAAGAAAAAGGTTGGGACTTAAAAGATCCAACCAAATCCGCAAAGAAAAGCCAAAATCAAAAATTTGGGATGGGGCGCTGCAGAGGGCGTGCCAGGCTGCTCTGGCCCAAATTTTTGTTTCCACAAGCAGCAAAGGGGCGCGCCAAGCGGCGTGCCGGGGTGCTTTTCGCCAAAATTTTTCTTCGACTATTATGATATATATAAGACCTTTGAGTCATGGTATCATTACTCCATCATAGTAGGAATATTCTTAAGCGCGTTTAGCATCCGAGTTGGGGTTAATTCTTCTTCACAAGTATTTTAACAAATTTTAACAAATTATGTTTAAATAAGCCATGAACGACTAGAATTTCTATTTTTGCGATTGAGGCTACGAAAATGAGTCCCGTGAGTTGAATATTGTCGTGACACTTACAAAATTATTTAAACATGATATATATGATGGATTACACATTGAATTTGGTGGATTATGCATTGATTTTATTGGGCTCAATTTGAGGCCCAAAATGAAGCCAAAAGACATGGCCCAATGGGTCAAATGACCCATTCTTGTGTTGACAAGTAAACACAACATTTATGACTAATTGTATGGATAGATTTGAGCATGAGGGCCTATATAAAGTCACCAAAAATCAGATTTTATTTCCACAACTCACACATGGCATTCTAGACTTTTCCAATAAAGCAAAAAGAGATATTTTCTCATCTTCTCTTAAACCCTAGGCACTAAGCAAACACTTGTTGGACAAGATCAACCCTTTGAAGGTATTGGTAAGTGTTTATTCTTTTGATTTAATATATTATGTACATGGGAGATTATGTATATCATGGTGGTTATGTTGGCAAGGTGTTGAATAGTGCACTTTGGCTTTTTGCAAAAGAATGTGCATCCTTGTGAATTAAATTTGAAAAAGGACTTGATGTTTTGATGAAAGTGAATGATGTGGATGATATATAAACATGTATGGGTGGTTATGTCCATAACTTGTTATTTTTCTATATGAGTAAATTGTGGAATTTTTGTTATAAAACGTATGGGAGTGACTTGATGGGTTCATTGTGATGTGGTGTTAATGAGAACATGTAAAGGAGGAACTTGGTGTGAAAAGCTATTGGTTTATGATGTATTGGTCAATGTATGGAATATTGTGGTATTATTAGTATGATAATTCCATGAATGGTATTGTAAAGGGTGAAATAATGTTATAAGGCAATCATGTAGCTCATGGTCATCTTGTACACTTGGAATGTAGCTTGTGGTTAATGTTAGCTCCGTTATATACTTATGTTGTAGAGTGAAATGTAGGGAAGGATCCAGACTATTGTATTCACGTATAAGAATGTGTATTCATATTGAGAATACAAGGTATGTAAGGTTACTCTTTCCGTATTCTTCTGCGGCATATAGTGTATACCTTGTTATTGTACTTTCTCATTTTCGAAATGTCCTAAGGCACCTCATTTCATGTTATCATCTATTATTTATCATATATACCTTATTCTTGATCTATTGTCATTCATGTATCACATAATTATGGACATGGTTCCAAGTTCCAATAATGTTATGTTCCAAAGCTTCCAATAATGTTACAACTACAAAAGTATCAATCTCATGAGCGTAAAGGCATAAGGTAAGCCTCTATGTGTTTCCAATAAGGATATAATCATCGAATGAACTTTTTCCAATATTAAAGAAGTAATGTTGTAAAGAGAAGTGATGTGTTCTTGGGTGGTATCCCAGGGGTTAAAATACCTAGCATGGGTCGATCCCAATATCTCGGGTGGTATCCCAGGGGTGAAAAGAACACCTAGCATGGGTCAATCCCGCTACTACGGTTGGTATCCCAGGTGCAAAAGAAAAGCCTAGCATGGATCGATCTCGAAAACTGTTGATTACCCACTGATCATCTTGGGGCCCGGGCATTATATGAATGGAAGGATGAGTGATGAATGAAGGAGTGAGTGATTAATGGATGAATGAGCATAAAAGTAAAGAAAGTAAAGAAATTAAAGAAAGCAATATAAGTAGTTCCAAAAATATAAATTGATGGTTTTTCCATATTGGTTATTCATTTATATTTGAGTTCATTAAAGTATTTATGTATCATATAGTTTCTTATGGCCTTGCATACTCAGTACATTCTTCGTACTGACCCCCTTGGGGGAATTTACCTTACTTGCTGCTGGCATTGGTACTAGTAGACCTCCACAGTAGAGTGCGGGCCATTTGCGGATTTTTGGTAAGCTCCAGTTGGTTCGGGGCTTTTCGAGTCATAGTGTACACTAATTTTGGTATTGTAAATGCTGTATAAAGCGGGGACTTGTCCCGACTCTAGCTTGGCTATGTATATGTATCTATAGAGGCTTTGTAGACATATGTGGGATGAGGAATGTAAGAGATCTATGTCCATGTTGACTCGATGGCCCTAACGGCCAAGTTTCTTATATGTATATATCACATGTTTCCATAACTTCCGCTAATGACATTTCATACCTCTATGTAATGGTGCTGCTTATTGAGTGACATGCATATGAATAGACATGAGCAAAGATTGGTTCTCTCGAGCCTCATTGGCTTCGGGTGCTAGTCCGACCCGAATAGGATTCGGGTTGTGACAAATAAGAGTTTGAAATCAATTGCTAAGAAGAAATCTAGGACGCCTATAGACCCTAATGATACTCCTGGTCGACTTTCATCCCAGCCATGGATGCACACTTCTTCATCAGGGCGATCTTATGTCCCCTATGGCACTAGAAATCCTGCAGATTTTCATGGTCCCAGAAAGCAATCACTACCTCTACACATTTCCACTTCACATACTATCTTCGAGATTATCATCTGCTAGTCCATACCCCCGCAATTCATCCCCCCACCTCTCAGGATTGAGGCTTAGAGATAGGTCTGACTTCGATGCACAGACATCTACTCCCCCGTTGACTCAGCAGTATGTACTCCCGAGAGTAGCATCTACATCTGGATCTGTACCTCCACCTCTTCCTATCGATGATGATATTGATGCAGATCTGAACGGGCTAGTACCTGGTGATACGGACAGGCTTGGTAGAGTGTTCATGGAGCCTGATGGATCATCGTAAGTTTATTTTCTTAATTGATAAGTTTATTTAATTTTTTTTATCGTTATTAATTAAATATTTATGAGGTGACACATTTATTATTTTTTTACAGGTGGTATCCCTCATCAAAAGAAGTTAATAAAGCACTAAGGGAGAGCGTTAGGAGGCTTTATTCGCATCCTTGGGTCAGTTGGAAGGAGATTCCAGAGAGATATCGACAAGCCATGTTTAATGAGTTTAAGGTATTTTGAATTTAATTGTTATTTAGTTAACTTTAATATTAATATATATATATATATATATATATCATCTAATGCTAGTCAATTGATTTTCAGACTATGTGTACTTGGTTGCGAAAGCACAATAAAGCCATGTCTGTTATTTTTGAAAATCATGTTGCAGCGAGGCTAAAAGGTTGGCTTGAACGTATTAGGCGTAAGGGAAATGTACAAGAATGGCTTCTTAAAGAAGTGTATGATGACATGCGTGTTATTTGGGATTCTCCTGAATCCATGGCATTGTCTAAGAAAAATAAGCAAGCCAGAGCTAGTTTAAAAGGTGGCTCATTACACACCGGGGGTGCAAAGAGTGTCGGGACCATAATTCGGGAAATGGTTAGTAATAACCTTAGATTCTAATTTACATGTTTATATAAAGTTCATTAAACACTACTTGATTATGTTTATTTGTTTTTTTACTTGCAGACAAAAGCTTTGGGTCGCGAACCGACTCAACTTGAGGTCTTCGAGTGAACACATTTAAGGAAAAAGATAAAAGAGTCAGATCCGGATATATGGGTTGAGCCAAGGGCTGAAAATGCCAATGTAAGTTTTAAAAATTTACTTACAAAGTAAAATCTACTTACAAAGTAATTGTTCTTTTCTACGTTATGTTCCACCTTGATTAGTAATAGTAAAATCTTCTAACATTTCTTTCTTAATATGCAGAATGATTATAAACGCTACTTGTCTGAGTTCGGTCCTACCGCACCTTCACAGAAAGAATTTATTCAAATTTGGACTGAAAAAGTGGCGGGGGAAAAACAAAAGGAGAGAGTCTATGGGATGGGACGCATCCGTTCAGGATTTAAAGGTGTTGATTCCTCAGGCCAAGTAGAGGCAATTGACGGTGTTCATCTTGCTGCTATGTCGCAGCAGATTGCACAGCTTACACGTGCCTTGGCACAGTCCGTTGCTCAAAATGATATCACGTGCAACACCGTCGAGGAACTTAAAAAACAAATGGTTAGCATGGCTTGTCGTCATCGTCATCATTCTCCATCACCCGATTCAAGTAGCGAAGAAGACAAAGAGAGTGACGAGGAGTTAGTTGGGGCTACTCCTTAGTGTTGTTGGATTCGATGTTTCTAGACACTTTTTAGACATTCTTGAACCTAACTTTTAACTTTTTAAAAACTTTTACGATTGTTTAAGTGTTTTAGATGTTGTTGGATTGACTGTTTAGTGTTTTGAATATTGTTGGATTAATTGTTTAAGTGTTGTTGACTAGTATTATGTGTTATATGCGTAATGGGTTTGCTTGGGGTTGTACATATTGAATTGCATTTTCATTTGGCAGGTGTTTTCTGCATCCAAAAAATATGCCCAATGATAATTTGTCCGTCGCTTTTCAATTTAATTTTTTTTAAAAAAAAAAAAATATCGACGCTGTTCGTCGCTTTTTTTCTTCATTTGTTCTTCATATGAAGAACAAAAAGCGACAGACAACATCGCATTTTCTAAAAGAATTCAAAAAAAAACAACGTTGTCCGTCGTTTTTTTTCGCGTCACATTTTCTGGAAAAAAAATTTTAATCATTTGTTCTTCAAATCAAGAACAAAAAACGACGGACAGCGTCGCAATTTCAGGAATTTTTTTTAAAAAAAAATTCTTCAAACAACGACGTTGTCCGTCGTTTTTAAAAATCGTCGAGCCTTTTTACTATGCAAATGACTGCATCGCTTTTTTGTCTATTTTGACCAAAAAAACGACGCGGTCCATCGCTTTTGACCGTCATTTTTTGGTCTTTTTTTAGTAGTGTCAAATGATTATCTCAAATAAAAAGAATTCTCAACATGCAGTGTGGTTGCATAGAAAGGCTAAAAGCAACAATAGTCAATGTACCAAAATTACTTTAGAGTTGGGGTGACAAAACTAGCCCAAACCCATTTAACCCGTCCAACCCGCTCATATTTTGAAAGGTTGGGCTAGAGTGATTTTGAAGATGGACTGATTTGGGCTAGCCCAAGTGAACCCATTATAAATCATCAAGTAGAATTGACATATAAGTACAACTCTCATAAAATAGTGACACTCTAATAGCCAAAAAAATAATTAGCAAAAAGAAAGTCTTAAATAATTGGCACTAAATAACTAACTAACAAAAAAATTTCCTCTTTTAAAGGGATGTATATTAATCCCAAAATTTAAGTGATATTCACGTACTCTCTCTCTTCCTCTTCTTTTATTTCTTTTTTTACTCTTTTTCTTTTTTTTTTTTTTTTTTTCCCTGTGAATCTAATACAAACAAACATATATCAAGTTATCAATGTATTCATGAAGTAAATGCTTACAATATATTTGTCGACACTATATATTAAATTCATTAAAAATGTATACTTGAACCATATGTATATAAAAAGTTTACATTATATTAGATTAACAAGTTTCATTATACTAAATATGCATATACGATATATATAATATACATTCCTATATATGTTACGTATATTTTGATCATGTTGGTAAACTAATTGGCCAAACTGTATAGGTCAGTAACTTTCCCAACAAAATGTTTGCCCAAACCCAAACGATTTTTTCAACAAAATTAATTTCAATCAACTAAAACCATTATTAAATAAGAAAAGAAAAAAAGAGAAAGCACTTGGACAAAACAAGGGATATGTTAATGTATTTAAAAGATGGTGTTAAATTTACAAAATTAGTGAATAAGTTAAGAATTGGAACAGAAAATTTACCGTTGAACGAACAAAATACACTGAATTGGTTTGCCTTCTCATCACAATTATTTTTTATGATAAAGTAATGTAGTTACGTTTGAATTATACATCAAGTATTAGTAAGTTTTTTCAATATCTTTTGTACCCTATGAATGTGAAGGACTGATAAAAGAACTAAAGGTTGATGTGAAAATGCAAAACTTATGAGGACTCAAACGGAAGATTTAATTTTTTAATTTTATTGAAAAATAATAAAAGTAAATAGCAAATTTACAAAAATTATAAAATTATCCTTGTGGGATTATGTAATGAAGATTTAACTTTAGAAAATTAGCAAAAGTATACATAGAAAATTGATTTAAAAAATATCCTTGTGTGATTATTTTAACGAAGAATTAACTTTTCAATTTATATAAATTTTTTTAGATATCTCTATATCAATAAAGAAACTTTTGGAAAAGAGATGAAAGAGGGGGAGAAGTTGTGGGAGGGAGAAGAGGAAACATACGATTATATGAAACTGTATATGTCGATTGCTTTATTGGATATGCGATGTAATAAAAAACATGTTAAATGGCTATTGTCTGCCAACTTTTTGAAACTTGGCTAATGTATGTCAATTGTTTATTTTGGTGGATATGGTGTGCCATTACTACACAATCATCAACCCAAATGGGCTCACGATGATGCCCAACTTTGACCCATAAAGATGTTTAATCCTAGTACTTATAGTTCCACTAATATTTTTATTTATTTTTTTAGTTTGCTTCAATTATATTCTTTGTCCGTCTTGAAAAAATTGTAGTAATAAATAATTTTTCTAATGAAAAAAAATAATTTTTTCTCACACCATCTCCCTACCCCGACCCCACCAAAAAAAATTAAATATTTTTTAAAATTTGTTTTTTTTACCCCACCCACCTCCCCCTACCCGAACCAACCAGCCCCCCTAAAAAAATTGTTTTTTTAAAAAAATGAATTTTTTCATACACCATCCCCCTATCCCCGACCCCCCATCAGCACACACACACACCCTCCGGCCAAAATAAATTCAATTTTTTTTAATAAAAAATAATTTTTTTAATAAGAAATAATTTATTTTTTTCATAATCAATTTTCATTTATTACCAAATAACACTCATTACAAGTTCACAGCCTGATTTCTTGGACATAGTCCCAAGATATCACTAAAGCATCACACTCCAGCCACAATCTACAAACTACTGGGGATAGTAATTCAAATGACTTAGTTGAGCAGCTAGTTTTGGCTTCTTCGTGCACCTACACATTTCCTCCTGAATTATAAGTTTAATGAGCATCTCTGGTCTTCTTTGAACATGTTAGAATACTCTCTGGTTACGTTCTTGCCACAAAAAATAAATACTGCCGGACAATACTATTCTATACATCTCATCTCTTGCACCCTTTCCATTGGCGTGGGATACGAACCAAGCCTGTTCCTCAGCCCATGATAACGGTTGCCTATTTTGACCTTGCCACTGTAATAGCTTTCTCCACACAACAATTGAATATGCACATCGAAAGAAGAGGTGATCAATTGATTCATTGGCAACTCCACATACTGGGCATGTCATGTGGTCAATTATCCCCCAAGCAAATAATCTATCTCTAGTGTAGAGTTTTCCTTGTAAGACAATATAGAGGATGAATAACCACCATGGCGCACCTTGGTTGTTACATATAGCTCTCCTCCAGCTCACTTTCTGCATCTGACCCCTCAACCTAGAGTATACATCATGTATGGAAAACTTGGCCATGCTAGTTAATTGCTCATAGTTTGTACCAGCCTTCTCCATAGTTTTCTTAGATTTGAATATCACATGTATTACCCATGATGCTTGTTATGGCATTATCTCCCAAATGTGCTTTCCATTGACATAATAAGCATGTACCCACTTCACTCAAAGTTTGTCTTTTTTTAGTGCATAGGTTCCATAATAATTTGCACATGACTGCCTTGTTCCAGATCTCCAAGTTTGTAATGTTTAGTCCTCCAACAGATTTAGGTAAGCATAATGTGTCCCATGCTATCATTGCCTTCCTCAATCCTTCATGGGAGCCTGTCCATAGAAACCTTCTGCATATCCCTTCTATCTGTTGTATAATCTTCTTAGACAGTAGAAATACCTGAGACCAATACTGCTAGATAGAGTAGAGTGCAACTTTAATCAATTGTAGTCTGCCAATATAGGAAAGGAATTTTGTAGCCCATGATGTAATCCTGTCCACTATCTTATCTATAAGAGGCTGACACTGTATAATTGAGAGTCTTTTAGTACTGAACGGTTCTCCAAGGTACCTAAAAGGAAGGTTACCCTAGGAGAATCCCAAAAATTGAAGTATATCCTGTTAGACAGTGTCTTGTACTCCTCCAAAGTATATTGAGCTCTTCCCGGTATTGGCCATCAAGCCCGTGGATTTAGAAAAGCTTTGGAAGCTTTCGTACACCATTCGCACAGAGTTGAAGTCACCCCTATAAAACAACAACAAATCGTTAGCAAACCCCAATTGAATGAGGTTTAGTTTAGAACGTTTTGGTTGAAACTGGAAGTCAGGTTCTCTCCCCAACTTTTTCAACATCCTACTGAAGTACTCCATGGACAATACAAAAAGATAAGGGGATATGGGTCCCCTTGTCTCAATCCCTTCTTTGCTAGAAAGGCTTTCTTTAGTTCCCCGTTGATAGATATGGAATACGAAACAGACGTTAGACACTCCATTATCCAACCTATGAATATATCAGGAAAGTTTAAACCAATTAGGACCTGCTTCATGAATGCCTACTCAACAGAGTCGTATGCCTTCTGCATATCCACTTTGAGCATACATCGGGGTGATAAGTTCTTCCTACCATAACCCTTGATTAGCTCATGGCTTAGAAGAATGTTGCCTATGATTAGTCTGCCGGGGACAAATACTGATTGACTTCCATCCACTAGTAAAGGCATTATTTCCTGAAGTCTGGCAGTAAGTATCTTAGATATTATCTTGTAATTCCTTCACACTAGTAGGATTCTTGAGTTTTGGTATCAGTGTCACACATGCACAATTTACTGATTTGTATAGCCTCTGAGTAGTAAAGAAGTCTAGGATAGCAACCACTATATCTTCTCCTATTATAGGCCACGCTCTTTTGAAGAAACAAGCATTAAAATCATTATGGCCCGGAGCCTTAGTATCATCTATACCCTTAAGGGCTAGGAGCACCTCATCACCAGAGATAGGTTCTATTAGTTTTAATTGCTGGGTTCTATTCAATACTGAACCTTTCTTCATCACGTCTAATTAAACTGTTGGAAGACAATCAACCGTTGTTCCTAGCAACCCCTTATAGAAGCCCAGAATTTCCTCTTCAATCTCCTTCTCTGTGGTTAGAACCAATCCAGCTGCAGTAGTCAAAGATCTTATCTTATTATGAGCTTCTCTGTTCTTTAGGCTTGCATGAAAATACACAGTGTTCGAGTCCCCCACCTTAAGCCAATGGACTTTAGATTTCTGTTTCATAGCACTCTCTTCTATTTTGGCCCATTTCTCCAACTGTTCCCTCAATGCATTCTCGTCATTCAGAAGATGTAAATTATGGCCATCATATATTTATTGTTGCATATCTCTGAGCTATTGCCTGATCATAGTCAATTTATTAGTGATCCCAGAAAACTCATTGTGACTTATCATCTTTAGTCTCATTTTTACCTGTTTGAGCTTTTCCCATACTATATATATCTTATTTCCATGAACCCTGTAATTCCATCCTTCTCTCACCACTCTAGAAAAGTCTTGATGATCAGCCAACCAATTAAAGAATTTAAAAGATCTAGCCACTATTTTTGGGTGACCCTGTAGTCCTAAGCATAAAGGCGAATGGTCTGAAAATAAAGGTTCTAAAGCATTGGCATTGAGGAATAGCATCCTCAACATCCATTGAGGATTTACAAGCACTCTATCGATTTTGCTGAACATTGTGCCATTGCTCCAAGTGTATTTTCTGCCCCCTATAGCTAGCTCAGTTATACCAGTGTCTAACATGAAGTTCCTAAAATCTTTGACTTCAACATCCAACACATTACTACCAAGAATTCTATCATCAATGTCTGCTATTGCATTGAAGTCCCCCATCAAGATCCAGGGACCCTGGTGTCCATTTGCAATTGCTCTCAACTGTCTCCACAATAGCTTCTTATCCTCCACAGTATGTAGTCCATAGATAGTTGAAAATAAGAACTCAAGTTTCATGTCTTTAACATATAAATTGCCATAAATTACTTGTAGATGAGTGACTTTTACTCGTTAAAAAATAAAGGATGGGTCCCAAAGTATCCATATTTGACCTCTGCCAGTAGCCTCGTAGTTTGAACACCATTCACAATTTCTAGCTAGTCTGTTAACAATTTTGCCAGCATAATGGTATTTAACTCTATGTTATACTATTGCCACTACCACAACTTTATTATCTCTAATGAACTTTATTAATTCTTTCTGTTTATAGGCTTGATTCAATCCTCTTACACTCCATGTAGCTATAATCATCAGGAATGATGAAGTGGTACCTGTTGGTTTACCCCTTCTTTACTACACTATCCATTATCTTTGCGTGGTGAGTTACCACGTAGTAATGGCCATCCAATGTGATCTTTAAGTGGGCTAAAACCATTAGTTGATTGAACCCCTGTGTTCTGGCTTATTTGAGTACCCTTTGCAGCAGTTCTTCTTCTAACCTCACTCCATTCTTTAACACAGCCTTGCACTTTAGAAGGATCTTCCTGTTCCTGGTGGTCCCCTTTTAAGTTATCAGATTATGTTATGTCCAGTTTTCCTCTGTATTTCCATATTGTCCTGATTATCTTTGACTTCTGTTGTTGGTCCATTGGCTTTTTCCTCTCCTGGTGTTATTCCTTCTTCAAGTGTTCCGCATTCGTATCTGTGGGTCGTTGCTTATTTCTATTGCAGTCATGTCCCACTTGCAGGCACGTACTACAATAGACGGGTTTCCAGTCATATGATTCTTGTTTCTCAAAGTATCTTCCATTAGGATCAAGTAACTTTACCGAAGCCGACAACTTCCTAGTAATGTCCGTTTCGATCAATATGCGGGCATAAGATATCCTCTCTACTTTAGTGGTGCACTCATCTGCGTATAAAGGATTGCCCAAGCTACTCCCAATTCTGCTTAATGAATCCATACCCCAACAATTCAATGGGAGGTTAGGCAATTTCACCCATAGCAGAATAGTTTGTAGAAGCTCCTGTGCAAAATCGAATTCGGGTGTCCATGCCTTGACAATCACTGGTCGGTTATTGAGCATATGAGGTCCAGAGTATAGGATTTCATTACGATTATCAATGCTACAGAATTTGATTAAAAATTAACCATCGTTGTGATAGTAACTTTTAGGCTTAGCAATTGAATTCCATTGACTTGCAATGTATCATTCTAGGGCACCAATAGTGGGGGAATGACCCACAACATAGAGAATTATAGCATGTTTCCATTGTTCACTGTCCTTCTCAATTTCATGCTTCTGTAACTCTACAATTTTCTCCCCATTCTGGATGTTAGGCGCTATGTAACTCAAATTCATACCTCGTGCTGCATAACGATTCTCAAAAAATAACGTTGACCATGGCTTGCATAACGATTCTCGAAAAATAACGTTGACCATGGTTTCTCTTGGTTTAGCTCCTCGGCCCTACTAGGGGGTGAAAAATCACCCACCACTTGCTTTGAAACCATGGTATCCTGTTGCTGGGTCTCTGTGGGAATCGATATTAGCATCAGTACCTCAGTACTAGCTGGTCTCGTTTCACTCAGTGAGCTCATACCCACATGACCCATACCAGATACTATAACTCTCTCCGGTGGAGTAACGGTTCCACTCGGTGAAGGGAGTGTTGGTTTCGAGGTCCCAGATTTCTTGTGTGTTGTGTTCTGATTTACCTTTCCTTTCCCATCTTTTTGTTCATGAGTTCTCCGGTTATGGTCTTCGTCCTCGGCCTTCCCCTCGCCGTTCGGCGAGCGGTGTAGGTTAGTTCACCCAAACGTGCGCCGGTGTTCGTCCGTTGGTGAGACAAAACTCATAAAGCAATAATTTTTTTTTCTTACACCATCCCGCTACCCAGACGCCCACCTCCCTAACCCGACCCCCCACCAGCTCCCCCCAACCCCTCAAAAAAAAATTAAATTTTTCTTAAAATTTGTTTTTTTTAAAAAAGAAAATTAATTTTTTCCTTACCCCACCCCCTCCACCTTCCCTACCCCGACCCACCCCAGCCACCCCCCTCCCCCTAAAAATTATTATTTTTTAATTTGCGTTTTAGAAAAAAAATTCAAAACTTTTTTCTTAGCCCACCCCCACCCTTACCCCTCCCCCCATGCTAACCCCCTCTCCCCTCCCCCCTCCCCACAAATTTTTTTAAAATTTTTAAAATTTATTTTATAAAAAAAATCATATTTTTTTCTTTTTCCATCTCTCTTACCCTATTCGTTATCATTGTTTTGTCTTAAATATATATACAAATGCTTTTATTACATTTTTTTAGTTTTCATATTTTATTTTTACTTGAAAATAATAATAATTACAATATAAATATAAAAAAGAAGATTAAAAAATATCATTCCAACCTAAATTGCTACTAGAATGGTAAATTGTTCAATGATGGGTTAAGTTGGGCGGATTGAACTATAACCCATTGTTTAGCCCATCTTGGCCTAATCCATCTTAGCCCATCTATATCTTGGGCGGGTTGGGCAATGACCCATTTGTTGCTTTAACCATCCGTCCAAATTCGACTCAAACCGCCCATTTGCCACCCCTACTTTAGAGTATAGAAGAATCTTTAAACATCATGTTTTTAGGTTAATATCTATAAAATTGATTTTCCAAATCTTAAAACTATATATAAAATAAATGAGGAGGAACATTTTTATAAAGGAATTTAATAATCCACATTTTGATTGAACCAGTTTCTTTTCATCTTCTTATTTTCTATTTTTTTCCCCCCATGTCTGCCTCTTTTATTTTTGTTTTTTCACAAAAAAGACCTAAAGAATCCTTACCTTGTTGGTAAATTGTTTCATAGATCTAAGAAGAAAAAAAAAATTATTGATTTTACTTATTTTTGTCTTCACTTATTGTAAGCTACAAATAAAACAAACAATATTAAAATTGAAGAAGAACTCTAACAATTTAATAGAAAATAACTATCAAGCAAAAATAATTTGCGGTAAACGTCAACTGTAGCAATTTGCAAAACGTGAAATTAAAAACTAAAAGCTAGAAGCAAGTTTAACAGCTGAAGCATGACCCCTTTTATTAAGGGGTCTGGCGTTATATAATTATTTCCTTTAAAATTTTAGGCAAAAAATGTGCCTTATATAAATAAATTAAACAAAACTGATATCAGAAAACATGTGCACGCGTAAACTAAAAATTTTCATATATTTAGGAGTTTTACTTTTCATATAACTAGTCTATGAGAAAGTAAGTTGCACGTTTGTCCCCTGCTAAGTTACAAAATTTGTATGCCCAATCTCATGTTCATAATTATTAATCCCATAATATTGTTGTAAATACGGTAATGTGTTCATGTATAGAGCTTACTTTTTCATCCAAAAAAATGAAAAGGTGATTTTAAAAATAATATTCTAAACAAATATATATTCGACTAAATATATGTTTTTCTATACAAACACAACAGTTGTCTTTAAGAAATTATAATCTGCTTTTTGTTCAAGAACATCCAATTTTTGTTCTTTAAAGCATTCATAATGATATCTGCTTCATTAAAAATCTCTGTAATAGACAAAATTATTTTTTTCACTTATTTTCTAATATTATTGAATTCCTTTATAAGATTAACAAACTATAATAATCCATAACAAATTTAGGGTAATTTTTCATAAATCTGACAGTTTACGAAAAGACACTCTAAACATTAAGATAAAAGAAAATACTAACTCCACTATAAATGAGCATAATAATATAACACCGATTTATCCAATTTGAATCTATCTAATTGAGAAAAATAATTTAGCTAGCAGAAGATATAGTTAATCAAAGATGTTGACAGGTACTTATCATTGATAGATAATAAATTGAGGTTTATCTATATATTAATGTAATAAATTTTATGTCAAAAAATATACCTAACAGAGTTGATTAGTGTTGGGAGAAAAATATAATAACCTAAAAAATAAGAAACACATAGATAAGATTTATAAAGGTGGGAAAACAAAAACAGAAAAGAGCAACAATATATATAAAATTTCAAAGACAAACCGGGAAAAAAACCCTCATAAAATTAACAATTGAAACTTTAAATCATGACTAACCTGTCAGTAATGACAATTTTTTTCGTCATTGGGCAATTTGTTATGAAAGAGCTTCTAAGTTCCGTTTTTCATTATTAAAATCCCTAAGTTATTGGCCTAATGCTAGAAGGAAAAGTTAAAAAGGAGAATAAGGGAGGGTCCTAACGTATTATAGGCTCCTGCAATATTTGTGTTTTTTTTTAAATAGAAAAGTCATGTATCCAACCCAACAAAGAATTCACCCAAAATTAGAATACCTTACCATCAAAGAATTCACCCAAAATTAGAAAACCTTACCATCAACTTAGAAATTTAGTTGTCACTAAAAAAACTTTTCCCCATAAATTTTTTCATAGCCGACCTTTTTTTCTATTTGAAAAGACACGTACCACCAAAGAATCTGGCCAAAAGTAGAAAATCTTGCCATATATTTTTTTATATATTTATTATTATCAATATTCAATATTATAAAGATATAATGATATAATAATTGAAGAAAAAAACGTAAAAAGATGATTTGGTCTATTGTGAAGTATTTTAATGAAAGTTAAAAAGTTTAAACAATATTTCTAAGGCCTTTGCATTTTTAATATAATATAGATAGATATAGATAGATAGATATAAACTAGTAATATCAAGCAGAATCTTTTAATGAAGGTAAAAAATTTTAAATCACATTTTTAAGGGTCTTCACATTTTTTATATAGTACTAGTTTAGGGTACGTGCGTTGCACGTGTATTTAATATCAAAGAAGAAAGTTGAATGTATTTATTTGTCTGATGTTTAAATATTTAGTTACAAAAAATTAGATGACATCGTTCACAGTTCACACGAGAACATAATGTATATGAGGTAATAGATATTTTAATTTATTTATAAAAGTAAATGCTAAGACTTTCTACACAATTCAAATAATATTTTTTTTAATAAACATAATTATACCTAATTTCAAAATACTAAATTAACAAAAGTAATATGAAATATTTACAGTTACGTTAAATAGTTCAAATAGGAAAGGTTTCATATAAGGTAAATTTTAGTACTTCCTACCTAATTAATAGCATAATTAGTCATGCTAACATATTTTGAAAAATATTTATTTTAAAAGTGTTTTTCAAAAAAGTATTTTTTTGAATCAATAAATTCAAAAAATAATTTTGAGCAGCAATTATTTTTTGGCGAAACTTTTTTAAAAATTTTTTAAGTATATTTTTCTCAAAAGTGATTTTCAAATAAATGCTTTTAGGAGGAAACTATTTTTTTATCATGTAAAACAACTTCTACTATACTTTCCAAAAACATTTATTTTCTCTCAAAAGTTTTGTCAAACACTTCATTTTTAAAAAAAAAAAATATTTGAGAAAAAATAAGTACTGTAGAAAAAAAGATAAAAACCACCTACACCCTGCCCAGTCCTCTTCCACCCCACCCAAAAGAAAAAAAAAACATCAAACACTTTTCAAGAAGTAAGATGCAAACTTTGATATTCCACCGCTAGCAAAAGCTTCTAGTTAGGTTGATTTTATTTTTTTGACAGAGGTGAAGCAAAGTGATGGGAAAAGGTTGATAGGAGAAGCGTCTGAGACTGATACAAAAACAAAATTTTGGGTTGAAGGAGCATTTAGCCGTTTAGGACACTGAACATTACTTTTCATAAAGGAGAATTCTAGTGTTTACAATACTATTGATTTAACTTTATAACAAAAAGTAATAATAAATGACTATTATAAGAAAAAAAAAAACAATAGAAGATAGCTGTAGGAGTTTTCTTCCCAAATATTACTCCTCATATATTAGGAGTCTTTGCGGTTCACCATAAAATTTGTGACCAGCAAAAAGCAAAATAGTATTCTTGATCAATAAAATTAACGCAATAGTAAAAAAAAAAAAATTTGAAACCTAGAAACCACAAAATTACTCAACAACCAAAGCTTGTTATTCGTGATAAAAAAACTCAATGTAATAAAAAGGATCTTTAGATGGGATCTGTTGCAACGGAAATGGTATACATGTCTAAGGAAACAGTAAAACACTATTTGGGTTGTGATGGCCTTGTGATCTTTATCAATCAAATTTTGCTAGTGCCCTTCATCCAGTTGATATGTATGGGTTTTACAGCGTCTCTCGTGTTTAGGTAAAGAGCTAGATTATGATCTTTCATATGCAGCAACAAGTTAATTTAGGCATTTATTTTGAAAGATAAGAAACGATCAACTCTTTGATCATAATTTCCCTTATGAATGCTGCTCCAACATGAAAATAAAGGGATTCAATAACGCAAGTTACTTACAAACATAAAAAAGATGTATTGTTATTCTTGATCAATAAAACCTACCTAATAGAAACGGAAATCTAAAACCTGAAAATTAAACGACAAAAATACGTTAGAGCCTCAATAACATAAGCTACTTACAAACATAAAAAGACGATTTGTTATTTATGATCAACAAAACTAACTTTATAGAAAAAAAAAATTGAAACCTAAAAACCATAAAGTTACTCAATAATGAAAGCTTGTTATTCATGATCAATAAATCCAATGTAATAGAAAAGGAAATTTGAAACCTAGAAACCACAAAGTTACGTTGGAGATTCAATATAACTGAAGTTACTTACAAACATGAAAGTTGTTTTGTTATTCTTGATCAATAAAACCAATGTAACAAAAATAAATTTGAAACCTAGAAACCACTTATTACCCAAAAAAGTACTCGTACGTTTTCTCTCCATTGATATGCCAATAAAACATCAAGCTCACACTATACCACAAGCTGTTAGTAGATAAAACAATTAGCTTGGACCTGGTATCTTGAAATTCCTTACAACACTTGGCTAACAGGCAGTTTCAAGAATCCTGCAACATGTGAAATATAAACCTTACGTATTCAAAAACAAAAACAAACCTTTTTTCTTTAGAATAGTCAACCGACTTTTTTTTTTGAATAAAATCACGCAGACAACAAAACACCCAACAAAATATTACCATAAGTTGCACAAAATAAGATATAACGTCAACACATGAATTCACATGTGATTTAACATAGCTCGAGTTGAATCACATGAAATTTAAAAGTTCAAATCTAATTCCAATTTTTAGAATGCTACAGTTTTACAGTGAAAAGGGAAAAATAATAAACTTTGTATTAATTGATCTTTTTTTAGAAGAAAAATCTCCCCTTCTTTGAAGTCGATAACCTTAAACGAAAATCTTTAATCATCATCTCACTTAATTCTGAAAATAAGAAAAGAAAATCAGAAAAACTTAAAACAAATATCCATCAAAACAAAGCAATTGAAGATCAAAAGAAAGAAAAATTAAAAGTTCTTGCACCATGATAATTAACAAATTGAATAAAACATGCAAAAAAAAGGATAAAAAATTTAACAAAAAAATTTTAGACCTAAACCTAATATTTCCTCCTACGGCAAATAAAGAGAGAAAAGTAATGCAAGTAATATTAATTAATTGATTAAAAGAATCCTAATCCTAAAGTGATTCTTAAATCAATACAAGAATTTTACAATTTAGACTTATTTTTATATACTAAAAATAAATTGAAAAAAATAGTAAAAAGACGACTTTGTCTAAAGCGGAAACATTTAATAAAGGGCAAAAAATTCAAACAACATTTATAAGAACCTTCACACTTTTAGTATAATAGAGATAGAGATAGATAAAAGAAAGTCATAGATAAAATGATGTGACACATTTCTATGGCCTATATTCCTATTCATCTTTTTTTTTTTTTTTTGGGCCTTTGTTCTAATTTTATTTTTTTTTGTTCTTCCTAGTACTTTTTAAGTAATTTTGTAACAACAATAAATAGCTCAATAATCAGTACTCCACTTTCCTTTCTCTTAAAATTCATTCAAAAACTCATCAAAATTTGTGGACAAGTCCAAAAGCATCATATAAACCTGTTAAAACTTTCAGATCATGAATCCGAACTCGTTTAGACAACTTTTTGACCAGGGTGAATTCGTAAATCTAAATTCAATTAGAATGCAACTCGAGTGTCTAAAACTCATTCCAAACCTCTCGGACTCAAATCTAATGTGCAACTCAATCATCAAATCAACAATACGAGGTCGTCTTGACCGAAAGTTGAAAATGGTCAAACTTAACTTCCTTAAAACTTAAAAATTAAACTAAAAACTCAAACTACTCCCAACACCTTGGAATCCATACCTCGGAATTCATACCAACATCTAATTAAATCAAAAATCACACTCATAATCTAATAGAACTGTCAAGCTTCGATTTCGAGCTCGTTAACCTAGAATGTTGACTTTCATCAAACTTAAAACCTTTAAAACTAAAAATCTTATCCAATATCGATATGATCACCATGAGAATCGTGTCACCCATTCTTGCAAGTCGTAAATGATATATAGAGCTATGAAGAGGGTAACAGGGAAAAATACTAAAAGAACTCAAAACGACCAAGAGGTTCATTACACTTCTCAACTTCTAAAACTGAAAACCTTTCTTTAAATGCATCCGATCACCTGTAGAATCCTGTCATCCTTTCTTGCAAGACATAAGCAATATAATAAAGTTATGAGAAGGTTCTAACTAAAAAAATAGATTCAAAAGAGCAAAACAATCATTCAGATCGTTACAATAAGCAGGTACCAGTTTGATAATATTGGTGTCTTCTGCCACTTTTTTCTTGTAAACTATCCAAAGAAAGAAAGACATTTTATGGGAGTTGGCCCTGTTTCACATCATTCTGTTGACAAAGAAAGTGTTGTGCTTCTTTCTGATGATGTTTCAAGTAAATTCAGATGCAAGCTATAGTTTCATATATGTTAGGAGTCCATATAGGTTGATCCATTTGATCAGGAAAGTTGATGTTGGGTAGTAATTAACGGTGTAACAAAAATTACTTATAACTTAGATATTTGTTATTTTTGTACGGACTGGCTCTATAGTAAAATGTTTAGGTGGTGTAAATAGCTACTTTTGGTTGAATACAATTTATTTTTAACCTATAAAGAAAATAAAACAAAATTTTTATGCTGCTCAATTGTTTTAGTATAGAATGTAATTAGAAGAGGTTTTGTCAAGCCTCAATAGGATTATTTAAGGTAAGATACAACCCCTTGCTTGTATTTTTCTTTTGAATTTCACTTTTATTAATATATATATATATATATATATATATATATATATATAAACAACTAGTCCAGGGTACCTCGCCTAGTGGATTTGCATAAAAAATAGAATGTAATTAACTTATATACTTGATCATTATTTTTTACTTTTCCTTTTTTGTGTAAAAAATAATACTGTATTTAATTTCTTATATGTAATCCCTCTCGCGCACGTTAGACCCTCTAACCTGCGCACCTCCATGATGGGGTGAGCAAGGGGAAGACCACGGCTGAAACCACTCACTGATGATCACATCGGAGAACAAAGCGCACGCAATCAAGGGAATAATAAGGGGAACACGAAGGTGACTGCTATACCGGAAGACCCAGACTCGGAGGAGGATCTAGGATGGCCAGAGTTGGCCTCAATGGGGGTCGCTCCGACAATCGATGGGAGTGCAACAAGGACAAAAATGCCTCACATTGGGAGCTCAAAGGGGACAATATCGTCGTACACTGTGCCTAGCCACTCAATTCCCGCAACACCCAGTGGATCTCTGCAAATCTCTGAGAATAAAGGGGTAAATCAAGCATAACAGGTGGTAGGGGAAGAAACCCAAGGGCAGATACAACAAAAGGATGGGGGTCGCGCGTGGGTTAGACTGTTTGATGCAAGCAAATATGCTACTAAAGGCATGTCGTTGAGATACGTGTCACCAGTTATCAAAAATGGGGAAAAAATGGTTCAATTGATGTAAGAGGATGTGGAGACGGACACGAGCAAATAGAATCAAGCCCTAGTGATGTATGTGGTTGGAAACACGCCTACGATTGGGGCTATTGAACGCTTTGCCGGGAGTCAATGGAGCTTCATGGTTAAGCCCCAAATATTCCTACATAACAAAGGGTATTTTGTTATCAGGTTCAATAGTACTGGGGATCGCGATAAGGTGATGCTTTCTGGACCATATACTTTGTTTAGTAGACCTATCATCCTGAAAGCTTGGTCAGCAGAGTTTAATTTTAAGGAGGAGGTTTTGAAAACGATCCCACTTTGGGTGAAGCTCCCGAATCTACCGCTACATTGCTGGAACAAGGATGCTCTGAGTAAGATAGGTAGTGGATTGGGTAAGCCAGTGTATGCTGATGAGTGTACCACCAATGTCCAACGAATTTCATATGCTAGGCTCTTAATTGAAATGGATGTAACCAGGACACTACCACGAACCGTGAAAGTATGAGAGCCTAATGGAAGAATTTTTGAGCAACAGGTAGAGTATGAATAGGCGCCTCAATATTGTTCCAAATTCTGTCAAGTGGGGCACAAATGTCAAGCCAAAGAGAAGGAGATTCCAAAGCATGCAAATGTGATACACATGCAGAAGGAAGTGCAAAAATGGAAATTTGTAAGGAAGATAGACCCCACAGCTGATAGAACCATTGATGCTCAAGGTAGATTCATTGAGTTCTTGGAACCTGAACTACCACTGGATGCACCACTAGTGATTGAATCAGAGGTTATTCCAGAACCTAGTCCCGAATGAATATTAGCAAAAGGGAAATCAACAGTTAAAACAATTCTGAATAGAGCAGGAGAAAGCAGAATAACTACTGTCAATGTGTTCAAAGCACTGTTAGCTTAGTTGGTGCAGGAACCAGGGGTACAGGAGGACCTAGAGCAGCTCCTAGAACATGAGCAGGGTCAGGATGTGTCAAAAATACAAGCACTAAGATGAAGCTCATTACATGGAATGTTAGAGGTATGAATAAAGTCTATAAGCAGAAGGATTTGCAAGCCTTCTGTAGGGACAATAATGTAGATGTTATAGCATTTTTAGAAAATAGAGTGAAACAAAGAAATGCTCAGAGGATTATTAAGAAAGTGGTAGGTAGATGAAAATGGGCTGACAACTATAGTGTTGATCCCGGAGGAAGAATATGGGTGTTATGGAATCAAGCAAAAGTAGACTTTCAAGTGATACATACTCATAGGCAATTCATTTATGGTGAGGTGACTGGAGCTATAACTACTCAGAGTTTTAATTTTTGTGCCATATATGGGTTGCATACAAATGTGGATAGAAGAAGCATGTAGGCAGATCTCAAAGCCATAGTAAATATGACTACACTCCCAGTAATCTTGATGGGGGATTTCAACACTATGTTGTATGGGGATAATAGAATTAATGGTACATTAGTAAACGAGGGAGAGATAAGAGATTACAAAAATTTCCTACTGGACACTGGTATGGCGGAGCTTAAATCCATAGGAAGACGATTTACTTGGACTAACAATACTGTCCATAACAGGATTGACTGGATGATTGTTAATGCAGAGTGGATGCAACAATGGCCACATGTAGAAGGGATTGTAATGGAACCATATTTTTCTGACCACTGTCCTTTGAGCGTTACACTGGATGAGCCACAATTGAATGTCAAAAGACCCTTCAGATTTTATAATTACCTGACTGATCATTAACATTTCTTACAGATAGTTAGTGACTGCTGGAAAACACAACCACATGATGCATCTATGATGGGCATATGGAGGACACTGAAAAAAATGAAGGAAGCAATGAGGTTACTGGCAAAGAAGGAGTAAGGGGCGGTAGAGCAGAAAATTAAAAGGGCCAGAGAGGAGCTACAACAACTGCAATATGAAATGACTAATCCTAACCAACACTTGGTACTTGTGCATCAAGAGAAGGAGCTTAAAAATAATCTTGAAAAATGGTTGTTAGTGGAAGAAAGTATGGTACAATAGCAAGCCAGAGTACAGTGGCTGAGATTGGGTGATACCAATACCTCATACTTCCATGCTTGCTTAAAAAGTAGACAATCCCAAAACTTGATTAAAAAGTTGATCACTGATGATGGGGTTCTGTTGCAAGCACCTGCAGAGATTGAACAGGAAATTTTGGGGTTCTATAAGCAATTATTGGGGACTTCTGCAGCCTACCTCCCAACAGTTCACCCAGAGATAATGAAGCAGGGGCCTATTCTAAATAGAATCCAGCAGTTGACACTTATACAACCAATTTCAAAGGAGGAAATCAAATCAGCCTTGATGGGCATTAAGGACAGCAAAGCCCCAGGTTGTGATGGGTTCAATGCCTTGTTTTTTAAAAGATCTTGGCCTACAATTGGAGATTAAGTAGTTGCAGCTGTCCAGGAATAACATGTGCAAAGCCATAAATTGCACCACAGTTACCCTTATACCTAAAGTTAAAAACCCTTCTTCTGTTATGGAGTTCCGACCCATTTCTTGTTGTACCATGTTATATAAGATTATTTCCAAAGTTTTAACATCAAGAATGTAAGGTGTGAGGGTATATTTAATTGATAACTATCAAAATGCCTTTGTTCCAGGTAGGTTGATTGCGGATAATATAATCATGAGTCATGAGCTAGTGAAAGGTTATGGGAGGAAGAGAATTTCTCCGAGATGTATGATCAAGGTCGATATGCAAAAAGCATATGACTCAGTAGAATGGGTGTACATTGAGCAAGTGTTGATCTTATTGGGGTTTCCTGATCTGTTTGTTACTTGGATAATGGCATGCCTTACAACGGTGTCTTATAGTGTGATCATCAATGGGCAACCTTCAACCCCTTTTGCAGCTCGAAAGGGCCTAAGACAAGGGGACCTCATGTCCCCTTTCTTGTTTATGGTTGCCATGGAATACCTTATCAGACTATTAACACCTTTGAAGTAAGATTAGAGATTTAAATTCCATCCTAGATGTGCTAAGTTTAACTTAGTACAATTAAGATTTGCTGACGATTTGTTATTGTTTTGTAAGGGAGATATCAGTTCTGTTACTTGCCTACAGGAAAGGTTTCAACTATTTTCCGCAGCCTCTGGACTGAAAGCCAACAAATCTAAAAGTGCAGTATATTTTGGTGGAGTCCAAGATAGAATACAACAGTAAATTCTTGGCATTCTTGGCTATACCAAAGGATTGCTTCCTTTTCGGTATCTAGGAGTACCTTTAAGCTCCAAAAAGCTATCTGTTGTTCAGTGTGAACCACTCATAGAGAAGATGTTAGGACGAATTAGCTCATGGACAACAAAATTCTTGTCTTATACTGGCCGGGTACAATTAATCCGAAGTGTTTTGTTCGCTATTCAAACCTATTGGGCGCAAGTGTTTATACTCCCAGCAAAGATTATTCAATTTCTAGAAGCCATCTGTCGACGGTTTCTATGGACGGGAAAGGCTGAACTATCCAAAAAGGCTCTGTTGGCGTGGCGTAGGGTGTGTAGTCCTGAGGTTGCAGGAGGGATTGACATCATTAGTATTGTGCATTGGAATAAGGCAGCGTTTTGCAAATTATTATGGGATCTAGACAAGAAGAAAGACAAATTGTGGGTCCTTTGGACTCATGCCTACTATATAAAAGATAGTGGTATTTGGGATGCTAGTGCAAAGAATGCTTCTTGGATGATCCGTCAAGTTCTCAAAGCCAAGCAATATATTGACGAAGCTGGATATAATTTAGTAACTATGTAACAAATGGATCAGTTCTCTATTAAGAAAGTCTATCATTCCTTAACAGGATCGGTTACAAAGGTGCCTTGGTATAGACTCGTATAAGGAAATAAGGGAGCTGGGAAGTGGATTTTTATTCTCAAATTGACAGCACATGGTCGTTTATTAACTCGAGATCGAATGAGAAAATGGGGCATGGATACTAGCCCAATGTGCCCACTATGTCTAGTAGAAGATGAGACCATTATACACTTGTTCTTTCATTGTAGAGTCACTGGGAGCTTGTGGAACAAATTTCTGGCATGGCAAGGAGTGCCACGGAGAAATCTGGAGTGGAACGAGGAGTTAGCTTGGGATATTGTGCATTGTAAAGGCAGGAGCAAAGGAGCTGCATTGTATAAAATGGTACTGGCTGCTGCTGTTTACTATGTGTGGCAGGAACGAAACTATAGAATCTTTCAGCAAAGACAAAGATCAGAGGAGGCTATCATTCGGAGAATAATCTAGGAGGTTTACTATAGAGCTACCATGTACCCCAAGCTAGCTGGGTATGTTGTGCAATTTGATAATTATCCAACGTAGCTGCAATGGGAAGGGGAGGGGTGGGGGGGTGGGGGAGGACTAGATGGATAGATGACTAAGTTGATAGGCTGATGTAACCTGATCTAGGAGCAAATTGTCCTGATCAGCTAGGAAACTTTCTTGATTTTTCTTTCCTTGAGCTGTACATATGCTTACTTTGGTAAATAAAGTTTTAGTTACCAAAAAAAAAACAGAAGTATGTTACACAGATTAAAGAAAAATATATCATGATTTAAAGAAGTGGAATAGAAAAAACACTAAAGTTGATAATATAAGAGTATAATAGGCATTTAAAAAAGCCAATTGATATGTGAACATTAAGCAGAGGAGTGTCTATTGTGTTAGTGTTTTAATGATGATTAATTATGTTACACAGATTAAAGAAAAATATATCATGATTTAAAGAAGTGGAATAGAAAAAACACTAAAGTTGATAATATAAGAGTATAATAGGCATTTAAAAAAGCCAATTGATATGTGAACATTAAGCAGAGGAGTGTCTATTGTGTTAGTGTTTTAATGATGATTAATTACATGTGCAGGAAATCTCAAGTTAGCAGCAAAGGGAAAAACAAAGTAAGGATGGATGACACAAAAAGAAGCAAGATCAAATGGAGCAAACAAGGAAAGATACACTGTCAAAGGGAAATTAAATGAAGTACCAAAAACCTTAATTGATTATGCAATCAATTAAGGAAACAAGTATCTACAAAAGTTTTCTCTGTCCCAATTTATACGACACACATTCTTTTTTAGTCAGTCCCAAAAAGATATATTTTTATATTTAGTAAAAATTTAATTTTAAAATAATTTTTCACAGTTAATAAGATGATTTATAATTACACAAATATCTATGACTAGTTTTAGACCACAATTCAAAAGTCATTCTTTATTTCTTAAACTTTGTATCAAGTCAAAATACATCATATATCATATAAAGTGGAAGGGAGGGAGTAATTGATTTCTTAAGGAGGATCTCAAAATTGCGACAACTAAGGAAACTATCAAAATCTCAGCAATCAAGGAAGAAACCAAGAATAAATCACCAAAGTTGGTCCCTTCTTTCTCGCATGGAAAGAGTCAAAAGTGAAGAATGAAGATCGTCTCAATGGCTAAAAAGATTTTGAAAGTCAATCAAGATTTTACCTTATTCATCTAAATAGGATTATTTACTCCTTTTTCCAAGGATCAAATCCTCCGGTTGTCTTCTCTTCTCTACGACTCCTCCTTAAACTATATAAAGGCTTGAAGTATCAGAAGAAGGATATACAAACATTTGAACCATCTCATGTTCTTTGCTGTACTTTTAATAAACATTATAATACTTAGTGTTTTACTGTATACTCAAAAAAGAGAGGAGAGAAAAATATTGTTAGTGGGGCTTTATTTGAAGAGTGAAAAGAAAAAATAGAGGAGAGAAAAATTGTAATGATCCTCCCGGTCATTTTCCTTGTTTTTGTGCGTTCTCAACGTTTAGAGCTTTTTTATAACTGCTCCAAGTTATTTATGACTTGCTGAAACTGACAGTTCGTTTGAGAATATTATTTAGACCGAACAAGTTGTAAAATATTTAATTCAATTGGATTTTGGTAAAAGAATAATTTTCTACTAATTATAGTATATTCAAAATGTTGTATTTATTTTATCATGAACCTATACAATATCAGAATACATGCGTAAGGAGAAAAATATATTCTTGTTTTATAACCCACGTAGCAACAACTTTATATAGATGCCACTTATCACTTCTAGGATATTGACACCTAGATAGTGATTCATATAACTTAGAAGCTATGTGTGAGCTTATCTTTCTATGTAAGTGGATACTACAAAAATTTTAACATTTGTCATATTATAGCTTCATGGACAGTTGCATATGTATCTAAAATACAATCCACATACTCCCTCCGTTTCATTTTATGTGGCCTACTTTTCTTTTTGGTCCGTTCCAAAAAGAATGTCACATTTCCTTATTTGGTAACTTTTTAAAAGCACAATTACTCTTTTATCCTTATTGATCCCACTTATAAGGTCCCACTTAATTAGAGATAGTAGTGGTACATTTTTAATAAAGGACAATTTGGTAAACATCACCAAGTCTTTTCTTATTTTTTAAACTCCATGTCCGGTCAAAGTAGGCCACATAAAATGGGACGGAGGGAGTATATTCTTTAAAGTGACATTTGCATTCATTTTGTTCATTCACTTCACTTACCAAATGAAGACCATTGCATCTGCATACAGCATATGTATATCTATATATACTTCGATAAGAGAATTTCATATAAAAATATTTTTGATGTTTCATTTAATCCATTAAAGAAAATTAATTGCCTACATTAAATTATTCAAGTTCGGGTTCTAGTGGGGAAGTGTTTGCGAACGTGAAATCGTCGTTATTTCGGTAAGTTTTATCGTGTTTACGGTAGTTTTCCTATACGTTGGTATTGTTGTTGCTATTTGAGTCACATATTGAGCTTGAATTTAGCGGTGCTAGCTATGACTATTGGTCACTGAGCTATTTGAGATGCTGTGACGATTTTAATTTCGCGATACCGTAAGTGGGCCCCACGTGGATCATTCGGGCATTTTCTGAACTAATGCAATATGGGTATCAATGGTCGTGTTTTGACATGTAGTTTATTATTTTGGTAGCGTGACATCAGTCTGAGGCCTCTCAGAAGGGGAAGGCTCCTATTTAGCTGGCTTTAGCAGGCGTTCAGCGGCGTCCAGGCAGGCTAGGTTTCCTTTACACTTAGATTAAGCTTATGTGTGATATATGTATGTTATTGTACTGGTGTTGTGGGATGGTATTATAGACTTTGGTTTGCTGTGATTTAGGCTTTCTAGGCTGGATAGGGCTATTCGGAGACATTCCAGGCCCGTTATCCTCGTGGTACACCACAGATGACCTATTTGAGGTCGGATAGTATTGTTGTTATTGTTGCTGGTTAGGGAATGTTATTGTTGGATCTTAGTCCAGGCTTAGACAGTCTTAGCCCATACTTAGACAGGTATAGCTAGTCTTGGTATCCAGGACCTAGTAGTGGGTCCCGTTACCCTTTTAGTTGACTTGGCAGAACTTTGACGTTCTTAGGCTTAGTTAGGCCCTAATATGACCTGTTAGGCTTGTGATGGGATTTAGTCACCCCGATTATATCCGGTTGGCCTGTTTAGCATTGTTAGTCCCTGTTAGCACCGTATTTGACTGGGGTTGGCTAGTTTGACTTAGAATGCGAACCCGTCTTGCCATGACTTATAATGTATACCTAGACTTATATATGCATATGGTTTATAGTAGATAGTTGACCTGGAAGGATCCCTAGATTTACTTGTAGCATGTTGTGGGTTAGCTTCTATACTTATATACTGGTATTGACCTGGGACTAGGGCGTTCCCCCTTTATTTGATATGATATGACATTTGGTTTTGTTCTGGTTACTGGTTATGATGAGTTTTGGTTCAAATCCGGCTACTGATTCAGGTATGATGATCTTTGTTATTAACTATTGGGTACCCAGTTCGAGTCTGGCCCCCGATTATGGGGCGATATGAGTTCTAGTACTGGGTACCGTTGTTACGATACTGTTGTTCTCTAAATTTTGGTTCAAGTCCGGTGGTTATGATATATATGCGGCCTATTGTTATTATCCACTATATCTGATATCTACTATATCAGGTTCAATTCTGACATTTGACTTCTTATTATTATCCATTGGTGCCAGTTCAAGTCTGGTGTGCCCTTGTTGGTTATTTTGATTATTGGATACTGGTACAACTTCGAGACACTGGTGGCTATGCATTTACTATTCTTGAGTGTCCCGCCAGTTTATGGGGTCCAGGCAGGGTTATTGTTTTCTTTCGTGTGCCTATCGGGTTTATGGGGGCCCAGATATGTTATGTTTGACTTGTGTGTTTACTTACGCATTTATTTACTCGCTATTCGATATCACATTTATTTATCTCCTGAGTATATCTATACGCCTTGGCAGTTTCTTATGTATTTATTACTTATACCCCGGACCTAGCATGCCCCATCGCATTTTAGCCTACTTATATTACATTGAGCTCAGTCGGCCGATGATGTGTAACGAACCTCCTGGTCGTTTTGTGAATTTGACTTGTCTTTCCCGTTTTAATCCTCCCCGTAGTTTCTATACGTGATTTATGACTTTTGAGGATGGGTAGTATCGATTCTCGAGGTGTTCGGAAGTGATTAAGTCGTTAGTTGGGTTCTTAAGTTTTAATAAAGTTAAGCTTGATCCCGGTCAACTTTTGATCATGACGACCCCGAATTAGTGTCTTAATGATTTTAATAGGTTCGGAATGTATTTTTTTTAGTCAATTTACATATTTGGTTTATTTTCTCGAGGTCTCGAACAAATTCTGAGGATTTATTAGAAGTTTTGGGTATTTTAGATAATTAATTTAATTAGTGATTTAATGGGTCAAAACCATAATTTATTTAATTATGTAGCCAATACAAGAATAAATTTAAGTGGGTAGGGTTTACCATATATAATATTAATAACATCAACAGTTTGGGGAAATTAAAAAGGGGGGCACGACAGTAGCAACATAGCGCAGCCTTGAAGGCGATTCTCCTTGTTAGCTTCTGGTAAGATTGTCGTTGTTTGTATACGGTAATAGGCTTATTGTTGGGGTGGAATTTTATATTCCAGTAACCAAATTGGTATGCTATATTGTGCCATTAGATTTAGGTTAAAAGAAAATAATTATAGAGTCAATTATTGCATAATGATGACTAGAATGAATGGGAAAATTTGTGGACAGCCACATGATGAGCCAATCATTGGCATTATTAATATAGAAATAGGTAATATCTATGTTTACTACGAATACGAGGGGTGTTACAATTTATTTCTTGTTGTTTTTCTAATTTATTTCATATTTCGGGATTAGAGAAATTGAGATTTAGATCTAGGATTTTTAGAGTAAGAATTTATAAGATGGGTGTCATTAGATTCGTACGCTTATGGGGATTGTTTATTTGAGCAGATTTTAACCATCTGGAAGCTTTTCGAAAGGGAAATATCCTTGCAAATTAGCTTGCATTCGGATTCTTCTGTTGAGGTAGGTTATGGTTTAATTGGAGTTTAGACTCAATTTAATTGTGTGTATGCTCCGAAATTGGATGCTTGTTGATTGGTCTTCGGACACACTTGAATTTGATGATGTTTGGATTGTTGATACTTACATGAATAATTATTGAAAAATCGAACTTGATTGAATTGCCTTATGATTATAAGTGTACTTGTAAATTTTGATACATCGTGTTGTATCCTGAGAGATAGTATGAATTTGATAAAATATACATAATATGATTATGGAGGATCGGGTACCACGCCGGTACGGATATGAATATTGATATTATTTATTTTGGAGGATCGGGTACCACGCCGGTACGGTACATGGACTTAGATTGTCCCTTGCAGGTCATGACTAATTGGGCAGAAATAAGTCCCTTAGCATGTGTGTACAGATTAGTGTTGATTTTGAGAGATCACGTGGTTAATAAGTTGATAACGAGCTAATGGTGTCCTAATTGCGAGGTTGAGAAGGACATAGTTGTTACTTATGGTATTATTGTTGATTTCGTGGTTGTTTACGGTATGGTTTATACTCTTGATGGTTACGTGGCTTGTTTGTAAGCATTGTTTGATCCATCATTGATGTATTTGTTGATTCATTGAATACTTGCTATGCGTTGATGCATGTCTACTTGTTATTTGATTTATGTTGTATACATGTTATTAAATTGAGTTGGCCTATGATACCTACCAGTACATAATGGCTTGTACTGATACTACCCTGTACTCTTCTTTTGTTGAGTGCAGAAAGTATTCCAGAGGCTCAGACACGACCTCATCTCTAGCGTTTAATAGCTGATCTCGATCCAAGGGTGAGCAATTCATCTCCAGGCTGCCATGGATCATCACATTAGCTCTTGTCCTTCTTTCGGACAATGAGACACTCTTTATCTTTGTTATTTAGATATTTCTTCTAGACATGGTTTTGATTTTAGAAGTTCTTGTACGATGACTTTCGGGCCTTGGGGATTTTTAATAAGTAGTTTATTTGATTTTCCGCATTATTAATGATTAGTTTTGAATTTTATTATTATTAAGTTGGTTTTTATGATAACCTCGTCTTAATATTGACTAAATGATGGGGTAATAGCTTGGGTTAGATGGTTCTCCCACCAAAGTATTAGAGTGGGTGTCACTCATGGCCATTTGGTTCGTGACAAAGTTGGTATCAAAGCACTAGGTTCGTCGATCTCGTCGTACAAGAATATGTCTAGTAGAGTCTTGCGGAATGGTATGGAGACGTCTGTACTTTTCTTCGAGAGGCTACATGATATTAGGAAAAATTCAAATTCTTCTTTCTTTCGTGCTATCACTTGATTTCAATTGGTATCTGGTGATACAAATTGATATCTAACTTCTTTCATTCTTATTCTCGCAGATAGTGAGAACAAGAGCAAATGTCGAATAGAATTTCTGGGATTGATGTGTATACATCCACATTAAATCCGCGGAAGGCTACAAGGCATTTTAGGAACTGTTTCACTTCTTCTTTCCTATCGTGCATTCGGAATTAGTTGCATGATTGGGTTTAGTCCAATTGGTATCTAGTCGGTACCAATTGGTATCTCACTAAAGATGATTGAGATTGACCGTCTCAATTTATATCCTAGCATTAAATTGGAATACAGGTTATTCCAATTGGTATCTGCCGAAAGGCCGTACTATGAGCGAATGATTAAGAAGTGATCGTTGAAAATAAAAAAAAATTACCACCTAAATAATGCTTATGAATAAAAAGTATATATGGTTGATTGTAAAGTACTTGTGTAATTGCGCTATTATGGTAGAGTGGATTGTTACAATACCTAGATTTGTGTTGAATAAATGTTAAGTGATGATGTGTTGATTAAAATTGTAGTTTATTTTATTATTATTATTATTTATTTATTTTTGGCTGAAATTATGTGTTGGTTGAAACTATATGTACTACTTGAACTCTGTGTGATACAATGACTTATTGAAATATGGGTTACATGGAGAAATATTAATCAAAATTGTGGTGTGATAAACTAGCTGATGATGATTCATGATGAATTGACCGAATAAATTGTCAAATTATGTGTGGATTATGGACCAAAGAGTCCAATTATGTTTCTTATGTGGTTTGAATTGATCATGAAGTCAGAGAAATAATGAAAGATTTACTGATGCTGAAATGACAGCATGAGCATCGGATAATAATGTTTCTTTTAGAGTGGGTTATGGAAATATAATTGTATTGTTGTTCCTAACAGTAGCATGAAGTTGCTTAGTGAAATGATTAGAGTAATTATAGTGTTGATTGATAATATTGATAATGATAATTTGATTAATAACTGTTTCTTAAGAGGTCTGGGATTGTGGATGATATATGACCATTAAGCTCCTTACAAGAGCCAGTTTATTACTTTACACTGTTCATAGCTTTTGTATGAACTAGTTTTCTAAAACTGGACAAATGATGAGATAATTTTGATGTTATTGTAGTGTATGAACATGTTGATTTAAAATATGAAGTTACGAATGCGGTAATTGATTTCTAACCTTGTGATGAAACTATTCCAATGAAATATCTGTGTGAAATCTTGTGAATGCTTTTGTAACTTGAAAAGATAACAACCGGTGGTTGTTAAATTGAATTACTATGGAGTATGATTAGTATCCAAATATTTATCATTGTGATGGAGAGTCTAGTCCGTAAAATTTGAGAGATGTTAAATCAAGGAGTGAAGTGCGAAGGATTCTGGGTTAAGGATCCTGGAAATCAAAACGAGTTTGGAACTAGTTGCATGTCAGAAAAATAGGATAAGTAATTAAAAAATTTATAGAACACTGCAGGTGTACCACTATAGTGGTAACCTTCCGTTGTAGAGGAAGGTAAGGAGTGTTTGCATGCCGCTATAACGGTACATTTTGCCGCTATAGCAGTAGGGAGCCAGAATCTCCCCTTGTCCTTGTCTTGTTTCGTTAAATTTTTATTTGAACTTTTTAAAGGTCCTAATTTTGACTAAATCCCTATTCAATTAGTCAGAAACCAGTGTTATGAAATATTAAGGGTACCAAGTCTTAGCATTTTCATAAAAAGAAATGAAAAGTACGAAAAGGAGAGATTAAATAGTCTTGTGTTGGGAAGGATGGGGGGAATACTGGAGACTGTCATCTTTCCTTGTCCTTTATACCTTTTCCAATTTCTTTCAAAAATTATATAGATGAAATGATTTGGTGCTAACTAGTTTGACACCTGAGACTTTGATTTAATAAGGATAAGTTGATCACTTAGCTTGATAACCTGACCGGTTAGAGGTTCCCGACTATAAGTATTTGATTGTCGTATATTCTTGAACGGTGCATTAAGACTGTAAAGACTAATTCTTGCAGTCATTGCATAGGTTGGAATCTGGTACCTTGATAGGAGGTGCTAGAAAAGGGAAACCTAAGTTTAATATTTATTATTTTATTGTTGACTCGTAGTTGGGGTATAATTACCTAATTGTAGACATTATTGCTAGTGATTAATTTATATTCCAGGATTGATTCCGGTGATATGCTAGGTGGAGATGATAATGATGGATTTACTTGATATTAGTAATTGAATATTGGAGTGTTAGCTAAACTGAATGATCAATGAATAGGTGTGGAAATACAGGTTGGTGGATTTAGTATTATTGTAAGAGTGTGAATAAAGTCAGTATTATAACCGTGGTTGAATGCACCCATTAATGATTGTAGGCTTGAACTTAGTGAAGTGAAAAAGGATGTTCGGTAGATAATTCTTGTAGTTCTGTCTTGGTTGTGGAGTTTGGGTGTATCCATATTAGCTTAAGCCTTCGTATGGAGTTGTCATGTTTTGTTAAAGTAATCCTTAAGGTTAGAGGAGTGGTTGTAAGTAATTAAATGCATTGTGGTTACAATTATTTAGTATCTAGACCTATTTGTGGTGATTTGTGCCTTTGTGTATAGATGTTGGTTGTCAAGTATAATTTTTTATTTTTTTTTATATAGGTGGTAGGGGAATATGTCGTGATGAGCATATGATTAGGAGGAAGTAATATCCAGGAAAAACGATTGCGGTAGACGAATGAGATTGGTATATTAAGAGTTGGTGATGTTGTAGATTAGAAAGAGCTTAGATTTTTTTTGATGGCTTATTGAATAAGTGGTGTATTTTCATCATTTTATTTTTAGGTGATGAGTTATGATGGTTATAGTTCTATGTGGTGCTGTAGGATCAAAAATTTGTATCGTGCCTTTCTTTATTCTTTGACCATTTAGGGACGAACAGTGGGTAAATTAGTATCTATTGTAACGACTCATTCCGTTATTACTGATTTACCCATAGTGATTTATAGGTTTAAGACTAATTCTTTAGTATGAGAGTGCATTTGGTATGATCTAAGGTCATACGAAACGCCTAGCACAAAGTTGTGTTGAAAGAATTCTTACCGACTGAGTTGTGGTTTAAGTTTAAATTAGGATCAACTTCAAATGAGTACTACTCCTAGAATAAACGAGTTAGGTTGCCCAAGACCTACCAAATTAAAGGTTTTCGAGTCTTCTTTCCAACGCCACCAACCGTTTATAAATCCGTCGTTGAAATAAAAAGTTATGATCGTTTTACTGAAGACTGTCTGTGCAGAAAAACTGTATATCGCTATAGCAGTAAAGACGCATTATATATGTGTCATTGACGGTTTTTGAGTTCCCAAACTCAAAAACTCCATTCCCAACCCCTAGTGGAGCAATTTTGATTATTCTTGGATGATTTTCTCTATAAAGTAAGTAATTCTAACTTGTTTTAACAAGTTCTCTATGAATTTATCCTTAAAATCTCTTAAATTCAGGCTTAGGGTTGAGTTAGGGCTGAACCCTAAGTTGGAAGAAAGGAAAAAAAAAAATTTGTAGATTTTCCAAATAACCCTTGGTAAACGATCTAAACTCCATGTAAGGGTACATTTAGAGATTTTGATGTTCTTAGTATTCCTTTAAGAGTAGATTTTGATTTACTCTTTTATATTCTCTTATAGACGATGATGGATTCAAAAAATCTTCCTTGGAGAAGGTTAGGTCCATCTAGGAGAAACTTAGAGTGGCCCAAAGTAGGCAAAAGAAGTATGCGGATTGAAAAGTGAGATATATGCATTTTATGGAGGGCGAGCAAGTGTTGCTCAAGGTTTCACCCATGAAGGGTGTTATGCATTTGGGAAGCGAGGTTAGGTTAGTCCTAGATATATTGGGCCGTCTGAGATTCTTCAGCGCGTAGGGCCAGTGACCTATAGATTGGCATTGCCTCCGAGTTTGTTGGGAGTTTATCCTGTGTTTTATGTATCTATATTGAAGAAAGTTCATGCTGATGGTAATTACATAATTCGTTGGGATTCGGTCTTGGTAGATGAAAGCCTCTCTTCTGAAGAGGAACCATTTGCTATTCTCGATAGAGATGTCCGTATGTTGAGGACTAAGGAGATCGCGTCTGTAAAGGTCCAGTGGAAGAATAATCCTGTTGAGGAGGCCACTAGGTAGACCGAAGCGGACATACGTAGCAAGTATCCACATCTTTTTTTTTTTATTGATTCAGGTAATTCCTTATTTTACCTTATTATTTCTTGTTTGCCCGTTCGAGGACGAACGGTTGTTTAATTGGTATCTGATGTAACGAACCTCCTGGTCGTTTTGTGAATTTGACTTGTCTTTCCCGTTTTAATCCTCCCCGTAGTTTCTATACGTGATTTATGACTTTTGAGGATGGGTAGTATCGATTCTCGAGGTATTCGGAAGTGATTAAGTCGTTAGTTGGGTTCTTAAGTTTTAATAAAGTTAAGCTTGATCCCGGTCAACTTTTGATCATTACGACCCCGAATTAGTGTCTTAATGATTTTAATAGGTTCGGAATGTATTTTTTTTAGTCAATTTACATATTTGGTTTATTTTCTCGAGGTCTCGAACAAATTCTGAGGATTTATTAGAAGTTTTGGGTATTTTAGATAATTAATTTAATTAGTGATTTAATGGGTCAAAACCATAATTTATTTAATTATGTAGCCAATACAAGAATAAATTTAAGTGGGTAGGGTTTACCATATATAATATTAATAACATCAACAGTTTGGGGAAATTAAAAAGGGGGGCACGACAGTAGCAACATAGCGCAGCCTTGAAGGCGATTCTCCTTGTTAGCTTCTGGTAAGATTGTCGTTGTTTGTATACGGTAATAGGCTTATTGTTGGGGTGGAATTTTATATTCCAGTAACCAAATTGGTATGCTATATTGTGCCATTAGATTTAGGTTAAAAGAAAATAATTATAGAGTCAATTATTGCATAATGATGACTAGAATGAATGGGAAAATTTGTGGACAGCCACATGATGAGCCAATCATTGGCATTATTAATATAGAAATAGGTAATATCTATGTTTACTACGAATACGAGGGGTGTTACAATTTATTTCTTGTTGTTTTTCTAATTTATTTCATATTTCGGGATTAGAGAAATTGAGATTTAGATCTAGGATTTTTAGAGTAAGAATTTATAAGATGGGTGTCATTAGATTCGTACGCTTATGGGGATTGTTTATTTGAGCAGATTTTAACCATCTGGAAGCTTTTCGAAAGGGAAATATCCTTGCAAATTAGCTTGCATTCGGATTCTTCTGTTGAGGTAGGTTATGGTTTAATTGGAGTTTAGACTCAATTTAATTGTGTGTATGCTCCGAAATTGGATGCTTGTTGATTGGTCTTCGGACACACTTGAATTTGATGATGTTTGGATTGTTGATACTTACATGAATAATTATTGAAAAATCGAACTTGATTGAATTGCCTTATGATTATAAGTGTACTTGTAAATTTTGATACATCGTGTTGTATCCTGAGAGATAGTATGAATTTGATAAAATATACATAATATGATTATGGAGGATCGGGTACCACGCCGGTACGGATATGAATATTGATATTATTTATTTTGGAGGATCGGGTACCATGCCGGTACGGTACATGGACTTAGATTGTCCCTTGCAGGTCATGACTAATTGGGCAGAAATAAGTCCCTTAGCATGTGTGTACAGATTAGTGTTGATTTTGAGAGATCACGTGGTTAATAAGTTGATAACGAGCTAATGGTGTCCTAATTGCGAGGTTGAGAAGGACATAGTTGTTACTTATGGTATTATTGTTGATTTCGTGGTTGTTTACGGTATGGTTTATACTCTTGATGGTTACGTGGCTTGTTTGTAAGCATTGTTTGATCCATCATTGATGTATTTGTTGATTCATTGAATACTTGCTATGCGTTGATGCATGTCTACTTGTTATTTGATTTATGTTGTATACATGTTATTAAATTGAGTTGGCCTATGATACCTACCAGTACATAATGGCTTGTACTGACACTACCCTGTACTCTTCTTTTGTTGAGTGCAGAAAGTATTCCAGAGGCTCAGACACGACCTCATCTCTAGCGTTTAGTAGCTGATCTCGATCCAAGGGTGAGCAATTCATCTCCAGGCTGCCATGGATCATCACATTAGCTCTTGTCCTTCTTTCGGACAATGAGACACTCTTTATCTTTGTTATTTAGATATTTCTTCTAGACATGGTTTTGATTTTAGAAGTTCTTGTACGATGACTTTCGGGTCTTGGGGATTTTTAATAAGTAGTTTATTTGATTTTCCGCATTATTAATGATTAGTTTTGAATTTTATTATTATTAAGTTGGTTTTTATGATAACCTCGTCTTAATATTGACTAAATGATGGGGTAATAGCTTGGGTTAGATGGTTCTCCCACCAAAGTATTAGAGTGGGTGCCACTCATGGCCATTTGGTTCGTGACATGATGTCTACTGAGTACCCATTGCCCGGTACTCATACTGCACTTCTGCATCTTTTTCTCTGATGCAGATCCGGGCACTAGCCGACTATTTGGACGTGACTCTCTTCTCAGCACTGATTTCGGAGCAGGGTATTGACGTCCGAGGCAGATCCTACTCCATCTTCTACTGTATAGTTTTTTGCTCTCGAGACTGTTGTATTTGTTATATATATTTGGTTTCTGTCTTGTATTTTGGGTATGTCTAGTAGTGGCTCTTGTACCGACCTCACCAGGTCTTGGGAGGGGTTCTCCACTTTATATATTGTTCTCTTCTTTCTCAGTCTTGGTATGTATATACATTTTGATTCTGTTTTTATATGTCTAGCATGTTTATTAGTATGGTTACTTCCACCTCATTTCTGTTCTTCTAAGATTCCGCTAGTTAGCCCGTTGCTTGTTGCTCCGGGCTAGGGTTTGACTTGCCTATTGGTAGATTACGGTAGGAGTCATCATGACTAAAATATTGGGTCATGATAAGAATATTGTTAGTGAGACTTTATATCAAGAGCGAAAAGAAAGAAAGAAAGAAAGTAAAAAATTGAGTGTATATATAAGAGCTACACTCCCCAAACTCTGTAGAATCAAAAAGTTACCCAAGAACTAGAAGAGAACACCCTTGTAACTCAAGAGAACTGGACTAAGATCTATTCCGAATCCTAAACAGTATAAAAACATCGGGTGTCATCTTTACTTTATGTACTTTCATTATTGTTCCTGTTATTGACATTTTACTTTTGCTTAACAGTTGACTGCATAGCTTAACAAGTCGACTAAGAAGATCAAAAAATAACAATTCACCGGCCCACTCCGCACATGCACTTTCATATTATATCTATATTATTATTAAAATAAGAGGACAAGGTCTCTATATTAAGTCCAGTGGCAGCCCAAGAATAAGCCACTTGGTAGTTTAGGACAAAAAATATTTAGGGTAGTTATTAGTTACTATCCTAAATATTTGAAGTGTGTGACCATCTCATCTAAGAGCTTAAGCTGTTAGAGAGAGCACACTTTTTTTATTTAATTATATTCTCAAAACGCCCCCTCACATGCTGGCCTGATTCTTTTTCATGGGCCAAGGACGTGAAAATTCTTTTAATAATGGGTAGCGGTGAGATTTGATCTCAGGATCTGTGCCTGCTCTGATACCATGTTGAAGTGTGAGACCATTTCATCTAAAAGCTTAAGCTGTTAGAGAGAGCACATTTTTATCATATAATTATATTCTCAACAACATGTACAATTCAATTTTATGATTCAGAGGATGGTGAACGTAAAGAGATTGAAGAAAATTTCTTATCCGTAGAAAGAGAGAATAAGATCATTATGAAAGAGGGAGATGTGGAAGATTAGAGTAAGAAATTGAACAGGTAAGCCTACAATACCAACACAGGAAACAACCTTTTTTTTGCCACTTTTTAAAGTGCTTTAACTTTTGTAAAAAGGACGAAATATACAACATGTTTCTTTATTAATGAATTTGAGATATTATTAAATATATATTCTCTTATAACTAAAGATATTCAAAATGTAAAATCTAATAATTGTGATATAAAGAAAATCATTCAATAATGTAGGTAATACGTATATTTGTTGTCTTCTTATTACTTATATGTATATTTGTTGCCAGTGGCGGAGCCACCTTCAGGCCAGGGAGGTCATCCGAATCCCCTTCGGCGGAAAATTATACATGGTTAAAATTATTTTTTACGTATATATAGTAGATGTTGAACCCCTTCGACTAGTTTGTATGTGTACTTTTTCCTATTTTGAACCCCCTTAATGAAAATCCTGGCTCCGCCACTATTTATTGCCCTTGAAATTTAGAGATAATCTCGACTGATCTATTTGTCTTCTAATTTGTTAAATTATTGTTTGGTACAGGTATTTAAATTTCTTTGGATAATACCATTTAATTCTATATACCTTTCCTAACCAAATTATTCACTTTTGTTCGTTACAAACAGTTCAATTGATGACTTATTGGTTTGCATTTTGGTTAATTTCTAACAATGGCTTTGCATAGCTTACAATTTATTGTACGAGTTGTAGGGTTCAAAAAATTGCCGCGCTTCCTCGGCCTAATAGTATTTTAGAAGTCTTAATTAATTGTAAGTTGCATTCATGTTTAAACAAATACCATTCTTTTTTGTTTAACTATGTTTGATTTTTATGTATGGGCGTAAGGTTGACGTTCATCAAATTTAACTTTACTTTTGGCGAATGTGATGTCATGACCCAATATTTGAGTCATGATGGCTCCTACCATAACCCACCAATAGGCAAGTCAAACCCTAGCCCGGAGCGACAAGCGACGGGCTAACGAGCGGAATCTCAGAAGAACAGAGATGAGGTGGAAGTAACCGTACTAATAAGCATGCTAGAAATATAAAAATAAACAGAACCAAAATATACCCACACCGAGACTGAGAAGGAAAAGGACAATATATATAAAGTCAAGAACCCCTCCCAAGACCTGACTAGGTCGGTACAAGAGCCACTACTAGACATATCCAGAATACAAGACAGAAACCAAATATATATAACAAGTACAACAGTCTTGAGTGCAAAAGACTATCCAGTAGAGATGGAGTAGGATATGCCTCGAACGTCAGTAAGCTCACCCTGCTCCGGAGTCAGTGTTGAGAAGAGAGTCACGTCAAACTCGTCGACTAGTGCCCGGATCTGTATCAGGGAAAAAGATGCAGAAGTGCAGTATGAGTACCGGGGCAACGGGTACTCAGTAGGCATCATCGGCCGACTGAGCTCAATGTAATATAAGCAAGCTAAAATGCGAGGGTGCATGCTAAGTCCAGGATATAAGTAATAAATACATAAGTAACTGCCGAGGCGTGTAGATATGCTTAGGAAATAAATAAATGTGATACCGAATAATTGAGTAAATAAATGCGTAAGTAAACACACAAGTCAAACATAACCTATCTGGGGCCCCCCAAAACCCAATAGGCACACGAAAGAAAACAATAACCCAACCTGGCCCCATAAACCGGCGGGACACACAAGAATAGTAAATGCATAGTCTCCAGTGTCTCGAAGTTGTATTAGTATCCAGTAACCACAATAACCAACAAGAGTGCACCGGGCTTGAACCAGCACCAATGGGTAATAATAAGAGGCCAAACGCCGAAATCAAATCAGACGTAGTGGGTAATAACAATAGGCAACATATATATCATGTCTGCCAGACTCGAACCGGAACTCAAAGAACAACAGTATCATAACCACGGTACTCAGTATCAGAACTTATAGTGTACCACAATCCGGGGCCAAACTCGAACCGGAACTCATCATAGACAGTAACCAGAACAGAATCAAACGTCATATCATATCAGATAAACGGGGAACGCCCTAGTCCCATGTCAATACTAGTATATAAGTACAGAAGCTAACCCCACAACATGCTACAAGTCAATCTCGGGGTCCTTCTAGGTCAACTATCTACTATAAACAATATGTATATACAAGTCTGGGTATACATTATAAGTGATGGAAAGGCGGTTCAGCATTCTAAGTCAAACTAGCCGACCCCGATCAAATACGGTGCTATCAGGGACGAACAAAGCTAAACAGGCCAATCGGGTATAATCGGGGTGACTCAATCCTGTCACAACCCTAATAGTCATATAGAGCCCAAAGATGTCAAAGTTCTGACAAGTCGACAAAAAAGGATAACGGGGCTCGCTATCGGGTCCCGAAAACCAGGTCTGGTTATACTTGTCTAAGTCTGGGCTAAGTCTGTCTAAGCCTGGACTAAGGTCCAACAGTAACATCCCCAAACTGGAAACAACAACAACAATACTATCTGACCCAAATAGGTCATCTGTGGTGTACCACGAGGAGAACAGGCCTGGAATATATCCGAATAGCCTTATCCATCCTAGAAGGCCTAAATCACAGCAAAACACCACCACCAAGTTTATAATACCAGCCCACAACACCAGCACAATAGCATACATATATCACACATAAGCTCAATTTAAGTGTAAAGGAAAGTAAACCTAGCCTACCTGGACGCCGCCTCAAGCCTGCCAAAAGAATCAGCTATACAGGAGTCTTCCCCTTTCGAGAGGCCTCTGACTGCTGCCAAGCTACCAAAATAATAAACGACATGTCAAATCATGACTATTGATACCCATATTGCATTAGTTCGGAAAATGGCTGAACAATCCACGTGGGTCCCGCTTGTTGTATCGTAAAATTGAAACCGTCACAGTGTCTCAAATAACTCTGTGACCAATAGTCACAACATATGCTATCCAATCCGATCTCATATTAAGCTCTAACTAAGTACCAACAACAATACCACTAAATAACAATTCAAATACGCGATTTTAAGCTAAAATTAACTGGGAAAACTTACGATATAAAGACGCTATACAATCAACCACGCGATCTTTGAGCTTGAATAACTTGATGCAGATAATTGGTTTTCTTTCGCAGATCAAATGAATTATTCAAGAATAATTTTCCTTCTAAATTTTTTCACGTAAGCATATACATCTAGTAGCATGCAATATGTAATATGCTTAGGGTCCGTTTGGATTGGCTTATTTTAGGTGCTTTTAAGCTAAAAATAGCTTTTAAACACTTTGAAGTGTTTGGGTAAATTTAAAAAGTGTTTATAAGCACTTGGTTTTTGGCTAAAATGCTTAAAATAAGCCAAAAGCCATAAGTTAGGAATCCTAACTTATGACTTTTGGCTTAAAATGCTAAAAAATAAGCCAAAAGCCAAAAACCCATCCAAATGAGCACTTAATTAATAAGGTAACAATTAGAAATGTAGTGGCAGATGCCCATTTATAATATGATAGAAATATGTTTTCCTTTCCAACACTAATCAAACCTCCAGGCTATATATATATATATATAGGAATTTAAGTAGGTAGATATTTGACATGTGGCAGCCCACTAATCTTGCAACAATGTTGGTGCCATCTCCTCCACTGTACACGTAGGAGTGGAGTTGGCGAAACAACATCATTCTTATTTCGGTTTGTAAATACTCGGGTATTGCATAGACTCGTGGTAAAATAAATACAACTTTTTGAATATACCAAAATTAATAGAAAATTATTTTAAATAAAACCTCTATAAAATAAAAATATTATTTTAACATATTTAAATTCATTATCTCCGCTTAAATTATTAATAGGTTATAAAACTATTATAAAGTAGTATAGATATATCATAACTAAAGAATTTTATAAATTTCAAAGACATTTTCAAAAGGTAATTAACTACATCATTTTTCCAAGTTCTAATTTAATTAAGTATTTTACAACGTGCTTGGTCTAAATAACATTCTCAGATGAACTGCCCAAAAATCGAGCTATCAGTCCCAGCAAGTCATAAATAACTTGGGGCAGTTATAGAAAAACTCTAAACACCGAGAACGCACAAAAATGAGGAAAATGACCGGGAGGGTCATTACATGTGATTATATAAGTGATATCATATTATAATTGATATTAAAAATACACCTTTATATAAGTGATGTCATATTATAAGTCATATCAGGATTGCTTATTTTCATTACTTATTGTTTACCTTTTGTGATTCATTAAAGAAATAGTACCACTTGCATTTTCCTTCTTCTCTACATGACTATTCTTTCTTCTTCTTCTTCTTCTTTTTTTTTTAAAACTATTGTTTTAATTAAATTTGATATAAAATACCATTTAAGGTTTCAATGGAGTGCTAAGTACTCATTCATCCTTAACCAGATGTCTCGGGTTCCTGAATAAGGAGTTGTCTTTGATAGGGAGCGCTTTAAACCCATAGTGGGACTTCCCGTTGCGAATCCGGATTAGTCTTTAATTTTAAGATTTCAAGTAATATAGTTCATGTTGTCCTTGATTGAACGCATAAGATTTTGACATTATCTCAAATAACTTGGTGATTGAGGAATTCTTAAAATGTTTTAGTGGTTATGAAGAAAATATATAGCAAAATATATACCAGAAGCATGAAATTATTTTTACCTAATAAAGGAGAGCATATATTAGTATTTTCTTTTTTCTTTTTATAATGAAGGAGATTACTCCATAGTACTCCTTATGTATCCATTAGCTGATTGACTTTGGTTGATATTTCAGCTATTCACTTGACTTTTATTTTTTATCCTGTTTAATTTTAATTGAATACTCTTTCTTTTAGTAATAATACCAATGATTTTTTACATTTAATAGTTGTCTCTTACATCAGTTGCTTTTTACCAACACAAAGAGGTCTCCAATAGACATCTCGGCCAGTTCGTCTCCTCTTTGATAAATGGTCACCTCCAACAGATATCCAGTTCAAAGTACGAACTTCACTCGATGAATTCTGAGGTCCGTAATCAGCAAGGACTTTTAGCAACATAAGGTTAGATGTTCTTTTCTCAACTTTATTAAGAATTAAATCATAACATACATTCTATGTATAAATGCATGATACTCTATATTGTGCTCTTGATGAAGAAATTTATGTGAATCCAAAAGTCTTTCTAATACCAGTTCGCTGGGGATCTTTTTATGGTTGATGATCCAGCAACGCAAAAATTACTATTATTTTCACAAATAGGCTCGTTTAGCCCAAAACCACACCTTGCTGAATAATTTTATTTACGAACATTGTCTCGCCATAAGTGGAAGGTATTATATGCTACTTGGTAGTTTGAATTTTTAGATGCTTATTTATATGATGCAAGGAACTATTGCTTCTTATTTGCAAAATTTGTTAGTTTAGTCCTTCCATAAAGTTTTAACTAAGCAACAGAACCAGTTATGTAATACATAAGCTTTGTTTTTAAAATGATGATTAAAAAGGTTGAAACTTCATTGAAGGTGTAGTAACTTTGAATTTTTTTTTTATTTTTTTTATTGTTGATACATTTTTCATGTACAAATTTGAGACTCAAATAAAGTTATGTTATGTGCTTATTCTACTCTTTTTAGGTATTCCATTAGTCGCCAATAGTGGTTGCTCATGGAATGTTTAAAACTAAGCAACAGAACCAGTTATATAATACTAAGCTTCTTTTTAAAAATGGTGATTAAAAAGCTTGAAACTTCATTGAAGGTGTAGTAACTTTGAATTTTTTTTATTGTATATGGTTGATACTTTTTGTATATACAAATTTGAGACTCAAGTAAAGTTATTTTATGTTCTTATTCTACTCTTTTTAGGTATTTTATTAGTCGCCAATAATGGTTGATCTTGGAATGTTTAAATTTCATTAATTTTTGTTTGTAGGTGGTTTGCTGCCTTTGTGACGAAAGCTGGCGGCTTATCTTTGTTTATGACGAGCAACTCCTTTTTCTAATACATGAAAATAGACTACTAGCTATCGGCTATAGCTTCTTACTGTAACTATATCTTCATTACAGTTTGTTTTTAGGATTCGCTTCAAAAAGTGCTTTAGTAATTGTTCATGTATAAATAATGACTATTATAGCTTTCTTGATCTGATATATCTTCTCAGTTTTATTATTCAGTTGTGCATATTGGTTCATGCTGAAAAGTTTGTTGATTGATCTACTTCTATTTCCACCATCAGTGCTAGCAGCTGCTGCAATCTTTACTAAGCAATGCACTCTCGATTTATCTAAGGAGTAAAATAAAACCCTCGAGAATATAGCAGCTACGGTAAAGATCATGTTTCGTACGTGTAGTATACTTTTGATTAAATATCAATTTATTAACAAATAGACAGAGAAGTTTGCATTTCTGAAAAGCTGATAACATGTTTAACAAATTCATACAATAACAGAATATTTTGCATTTCTTAATTTTTGACTATGTTTTTATGAGAATTTCTACACTTTATATCATAACTATAACATGGCAAAGACAAAAAATAAGTTGCGTATTATATAGTGCAAATTTTATGGGGCCATCATACTTTGAAAGGCAACAATGGGAAATTTTTTTAGCTGCAATGCTGTTGTGAACATCCTTTTCTCTCCTCGGGTTATATAAAGATTCTTAAGGTGTATATAACTCAAACGAATCAAGGTTTTCTAGAGCTTTGATTCTCAGGAGCAACCTTCGACAATCCATGTAAGTACTCTTGCAGTTCATGGTTGCTTTTTTTTGAGATCAAAGTTATAGTATAAGAAATATTTATTAGAACTACACTAAATACCAATTGTTAAATGTTAAAAAGATTCCACTTCTGGATAAATCACCTTGCACATATTATATGCACCCACAAAATTCTTGAAAATCAAGTACACATTAATTTTAAACTAACAACAATTCAAGTGAAGTACGCACTTCTGATATCAATTCTTTGGTAGCTGACCACTAATGAAACAACAACTACTTCTTGCATTTATTTTTTAATTAGTTCTATTGTGGATACCTCTTTACTGCAAAAAAGGGAGTTACTTGGGATTGAAACTACATTTCGGGTAATTCGAATGATTTTGTAGATGACTTTTTCATGACTTATTTGCTAATCGTATCACTTTGCATAAATGTATGCTGCAAGCAAATGACAGACAACAGATGCGACCAGATCAAAATGATAAAATTGATGTGACTTGATGTATAGAAGGCACATGGGTAAACTTGTAATTAGATAAGTAGATTAGATATTGTCGGTTAGTAGTTTCTCATTCTCTTTAAATAGGAAACAACTGTAACAAACCATATCATTCAGATAATCCTTTTCTCTCTAATAAGATTCTTCTTCTCTCTTCTCTGAAAAATATCTTCAATGGTGAGAGTAAATTAGGTTTACTGTTTCATTGAAATTCTTTATGGTATCAGAGCTACAACCACAATTGTGAGTTCTTTGTGTTGATTGGAGAGGAACTGTAGATCGTTGAAGAAGTTTTTCTCAGAAATCGAGCTTCGAACGAATCAACAATGGGGATGGTGAAGTTCGATCACAATCACGCATTGTTTCTCCATCCTTCCGACACCACTGGAGCACCGATAATCTCAATACAGTTGATCGGATCAGAAAATTACTCCATCTGGAGCAGGGCAATGAGGATTCAGCTACTTGGAAAGAACAAATTAGGGCTGGTCGATGGAACCTGGAAGAAGGAGGATTTTACTGCAGATCTGAGTCACAATTGGGATAGATGCAACGCCATTGTCTTGGGATGGATAATGAGTTTTGTTGCAAAGGAGTTACATACAGGAATTGTTTATGCTTCAAGCGCAAGAGCAGTTTGGGAAGACTTGCGTGAACGATTCGACAAAGTAAATACATCGAGGATCTATCAGTTACATAAAGCAATTGCAATGCTTACTCAGGGAACAGACAGTATATCTGTATATTTCTCAAAATTACGCAATCTATGGGATGAGTTTGGGAGCCTAGTACCACCGCCTTGTGTTTGTACGAGTTCCAGGGAATTTATGGAGCACATGCAGAGACAAAAGCTAATGCAATTTTTGATGGGACTCAATGAGAATTATGAACATGCTCGGAGTCAAATTATGATGACAAATCCGACTCCAAATCTCAATAAGGCTTATTCTTTGCTAGTTGATAGGGAAAGCCAGAGATCATTATGTAGTTCCTCTATGTCAAGAGAAGGAACTGAATTGGCAGCATTAATGGCCAGTCGAGAAAGAAATTATCACAAGCCGAAGAAGAAATAGAATGATCAGTGTACCCACTGCAAAATGAAGGGACACACACGAGAAATCTGTTATCAACTTTTTGGTTATCCGCCAGATTACAAAGGAAAAAAGAAGGCAAATCATGTTCTTGCTTATCCACCTAATACTAACTCTGCTCATAATATTTATACAGAGAATATGCATCCTAACATCTATGGAGGAGCTGGAATCACCAGTGGAGGAACTGGACATACCAATATGCTTGGAGAAGCTGGTCCTATCAACATATATGGAGGAGCAGGCAACCACAACATGTATGGAGGAGCTACCAACAGTAACATGTATAGAGGACCTGAAAGCAACATGACAGCAAACAATACAATTGGGAGAAAAGACTTTCCCATATCACCTCATCTTATGTAACACCTCGTACTTACCAAAACCTACGCGACAATGTTGGATAAGGTATACTTGAGTGTTGAGAGCCAAAGGTATGTATTATATAATGTTATTGATGAGTACGACTACATGTACGTTTATGGAAAAATGACAACATGAGAGATGTGATTAATTATGTATTAAATTGTGGGCTTGATGTAGTAAATATTGGACATGTAAAAAAATCTTACATCATTTGGGCCATAAGTGAAGCCCAAATCCATAAGAAGACATGGCCCAAACACATAATTTTGACCCATTCTTCCAATTTGTCCATTTGACCAACTCAACCATTGCATTTAATGCAAGGAAGAGATAAGAGAGACTTTGAGGGACTATATATAGAGAGAGATAGAGAGAAAAATCAGATTTTTATCACTTGAACTCTCATCCCATTTCTAGAATTTTCCAATATTTTCCCCTTTGCTCTCAAAGAACCCTAAGCCACTCTTTTGACCAAGATCATCAATTGGTAAGTGTGTATTATGATGAGTTCATATATTTTATGCATAACACATGGTTTATATTATGTTGGTTATGTTGGTGGAATGTTGAGAAATGTACAATAAGTGCAAGGTTACATGTTTGCTTAAATCGGAGGTTGCTTTGTCTTGTAAACTTGGTGATGAACTTGTGGTTGTGAAAGAAGTGAATTTGGTGGAGTAAATATTGACATGTGAGATGTGATTATGGTCTTACTTTGTTCCATTCTTGTGCATAACATTTGGAATTGGTATTGTGAAATCGGTTATGGTTTTGGTGTCGTATTGGCCGTGAAATGTGGTTTTGGGTGTCGTTATGTGTGTTGTGAAGTTATGACTGCATGTTGGCATGTTAAATGATCAAAAATATGTTAAAATGAGGTTGGTTATGATCATGTACCATTCATGGCATTAAAAGACCCAAAACGGAGCCATTTCGGACCAAACGGGCATCCGCCCCCGCAGACGGAGGCACCTGCGTGCGCAGATGCCATCGCATATGCCTCTGGCTTCTGCTGGAGGGCACCTGCGCGTGCATGTCAGCCACCTGCGTGCGCAGGTGGCAGCGCAGGTCAGGTCCAGAACTCGTTTTGTGTGTTCTCGACTCTAGTTGATCCCCGAAAGCCCCGATACCCTTTTTGGATGGAATTATGAACTTGTGATGTCGTTTTAATGACTTTAAAGTGTCGTATGAAGGCGTATTGGACTGTATTAAATGTGGATGGTTGTTCATATGTTGTTGTGAGGCAAATCGATAAGCGGAAATGTGACGGAATGGAAATGAGAAGGCATAAAGGATAGGTGTGATGCGAAATGCTATTGTTATACGAAATCTTGGTCAATGTGTGTAATGTTAAGGTGTTGTTGGTATGATAATGCAGTGAGTTGTATTTTAAGGAGTGAAATGAATTTATATGACGGTCATATAGTTCATTGTCGTTTTGTACGCTTGTATGATAAATGATCGTTAACAAGAGTTTCATTGTGGACTTATATTGTAGAGTGAAACACAAAGAAGAAGCTGGACTGTTGTGTTCATAAATAGTCTTGTGTACTCGTACTTGGAAGTAAAGGTATGTAAGGTTACTTCTATATCCTTCTGCAATATATGATGTTCACACTGTCATAGCACTCACTTGATTCCGAAATACTCTAAGGTATTTCATATTCGATAGTTGGCTAGAGTTACTCATATGTTCCTTATTCATTGGTCAATGGTGAATCGTATGACTCGTGTTTATTGATTGACTCATGTCCATTGGTTGACTCACGTTCATTGGCTAATATGTCAAAAGTTCCAAATGGTCTAAGGTATTGCATCGCAGGGTGGTGAATAGTTAATATCCACATGTATCGTATTTAGTGATCATTATGTTAAGGTATCAAAAGTGTACTATACCAAAGGGGTTCTATAGTATTCCAACTCAGGTTGATAAATTGATAGTCATATGTTGTAGATCCTAAGAGAGTTATCCCAATAAGAGCAATGGGGTAAAGAGAGCTTGCTTAGTTGAATATCATTGTTCCAATCATGTTATGAGTCCTATGGTATGATGACTATCCTTGTGCCAATTGTAAGAGTATCAATCTCATAAGAGTAATAAGAGAGGTGATGTGCAAGTTGATATAATTATACTTCATAAGTGAAATTGTCAATCTCATGAGATAAAGGAGTGAAGTGAGATGTGCATGTAAGTACGTGTGTGACTAAGGTGTTAATCCCATGAAGTACAAGAGTAAAGTAAAGCATATAAGTGTGTGCTTTAGTGTCATGATCCAAAAATTCCAATAGAGTTATACACATGTCTCATATCCATTAGTAATGTTCCAAAAGTCTAATGAGGTTATGTTCCAAGGGTTCAATAGTGATTATACTCATGTATCTTGTTCATTGATCATTGTTCAACGGTTCCGACAGTATTATGTTTCCATGAAGGCTATGTTTCCAAGAATGTTTATATACATGTCTCTAGCTCATTGGTTATTGTTCCAAGCTTCCAACAATGTCATGACTACAAAAGTATCAATCCCTCATAAGCCAAGGGTACCCTAATTCCGGGTATCAATTATGGTTCATCATATGTTCTTTATGCATTAATCAATTGTCATTCACATGTTTCATATGCTTTGGGGTAATGTTCTAAATAATTCATGGTTCCATCAATGTTTGTTCCAAAGTTCAAAATGATATTATGACTATCAAAGTACCAATTTCTCACAAGTTGAAGTATCTATCTCAAAGTAATGAAATAAAGTAAGAGCAAAGTAATGTATGATGATGATATTTATTTATCCATGGGGTACAAGTACCTGCATAATGATGGCCATTTATCCATGGGGTGCAAGGACACCTGCATGATGACATGATCTTATCCATGGGGTAAAAAGAATACCTGCATGATGATGATATTTTATCCATGGGGTGAAAGAACACACCTGCATGATGTATCCATGGGGTGAAATGAACACCTGCATGATGAGGGCCCTAACAGTGTATAAGCAGTGTAAAAGTAAAGTAAGGTAAAGTAAAGGCAAGGAAGAGAAAGAACGTAATGTACATGGTATCCCACATACAGAAAGAAAGTATATTCACACTGCTATTTCCCTTATATTGATTTCATGGTTATTTTTATTATGTACAAATCATGGGAGATTATAACAATGAAAGAAAGGTACATGGTTCCATAGATAGAGTTCCCTTATAATTATTTCCATTGGAGTAAAGCAATAAACGAAGGTAATGAAAGCAATACTCATGGGTTTCAGAAGGCAACATGGTAACTTATTCACATTGACTATTCATTTGTATTTGAGTTCATTGAAGTATTCATGCATTGTACAATTTCATCTGGCCTTACATACTCAGTACATTCTTCGTACTGACCCCTCTTGGGGACTTACTTTACATGTTGCAGGTGCAGGCATTAGTAGACCTCCACAGTAGGTTCACGGTATTTGCAGACTGTTGGTGAGCCCCAGTTGCTTCGGGACTTTTCGAGTCATAGTGGTACAGTGTTTAATGTTGTATAAAGCGGGGACTTGTCCCGACTTCTAGTTTGTTATGGTCAATGCGTCTGTTAGAGGCTTTGGTAGACATACGTGGGTATATGGATGTAAGATATGTACGTACAGTGCGATGTAATGGCCCCAAAGGCCAAGTGTTATATATGTATATATGTATATGTATGGCATTTTATATTTCATCAATTACATGCAACAGTGTGTTATTCATTTGAGGTTATGCGTACGAGTGTTCATGAGCAAAAATTGGTTCTCTCGGGCCATATCGGCTTCGGGTGCCAATCACGCCTCGTTGGTATTCGGGGTGTGACATCTTACTCATTGTAACACCCCGTACCTTCCCGACCCTATTTGACGACTTTAAACAATGTTTACTTAGGTGTCGAGAGCCATAAGTATGTATTTTGTAGTGTCATTGATGAAATATTTGATATTGGGCCTAGTACATGTGGTTAGACCTTTGTAGTGGGTGGCGTTTGTGACTTTGTGGAGCATTTGTGGGGTGAAAAATTGAGGTTTAAGGGACATCCTGTAACACCCCATACGTTTCTGAGTCTAGCTGACAACCGTAATATTTAGGGAAAAATGAAAACATGAGAGAATTGATGTATTATACATTAAATTGTGGGCAATTATGTATCTTGTACAATTGGTCCCAACAATGAAGCCCAAAATAAAAGAGAAGACATGGCCCAACATGGGGGTTTTGACCCATTCTTCCAAATTTGGTCCATTTGACCAATCAACATTGCATTAAATGCTAAGGAAAAGAAAAGGGAGACATGAGGGACAATATAAAGCAAAAAAAATCAGATTTTTATTGCATTGGACTCTCATCACATTTCTAGAATTTTCCAACATTTTCTCCTTTGCTCTCAAGAACCCTAAATCACTCTTTGGGCCAAGATCATCAATTGGCAAGACATGGTAAGTGTTTATTATGGTGGATTAATATATTTTATGCATAATACATGGTGTATATTATGTTGGTTATGTTGGTGGATCATGGAGAAGTTCACAATAAGTGAAGTGTACATGTTGCTAAATCGGAGGGTGATTTGTCTTGTAAACTTGTATATGCTCTTATGGTCTTGAAGGAAAAGAACTTGGTGGAGTAAATATTGACATGTGAGGTGTTTTTATGGTATTACTTTGTTTAACCCTTGTGTATAACGTTGGGAATTGTTATTGTAAAATTGATTGTGGTTTTGGTGCCGTATTGGCCGTGAAATGTGGTTTTGGGTGTTGTTATGTGTGTTGTGAAACCATGGCTGAATGTTGGTGTGTAATATGATCAATAATATGTTCAAATATGTTTGGTGGTGATCATGTACTATTTATGGCATTAAAAGACCCAAAAGAGACCATTTCGGACCAAAACGGGCATCCACCCCCGCAGACGAGGGCATCTGCGGGCGCAGGTGGCTGACCTGCGGGCGCAGATGGCTATGCAGGTCAGCCCAAAATTTTGTTTCGTTTGTTTTCATTTCCCTTTGATCCCCGAAAGCCCCGATACCCTTTTGGGATGTAATTATCAACTTGTGATGTCGTTTTAATGACTTTAAAGTATTGTATGGAGGTGTGTTGGACTATGTTAAGTATGGATGATTGTTCATATGCTGTTATAAAGGAATAATTATGACGGAATGATAACGGGAAAGGCGAAAAGGGTAAGTATGGGGTGAAATGCTATCAATGTATGATATTTTGGTCAATGTGTGTACTGTTATGGTGTTGATGATATGGAAATGCAGCGAAGGGTATTGTAAGGGGGTGATGTGACGTTATATGGTGGTCACATAGTTCGTTGTCGTTTTACTAATGTAAGTTCCGGTTGTGTACTTGTGTGTATAATAGATGTAAAGGGAAAGCTGAAGTGTTGTATTCACGAGTAAGATTGCGTATCCATATTGAGAACATAAGGTATGTAAGGTTACTCTTTCCATATCCTTCTGCAGCACATAGTATCACATCGTCATTATACTTGTTCCATTCCGAAATATTCAAAGGTATTCCATTTTCGGTTATTAATCATTGTTACTCACATGTTCCTTATTCATTGATCAATTGTGATTCACATGACTCATGTTCATTGGTTAATGTTCCAAAGTTCCAATAACATTGCAACCACTAATATACCAATCTCATAACAAAAGAATTGAAGTAATGAACACTTGTTGAGTACGGGTGGCAACTCGAAGGGGCGTAAGCCTAGCTAGAGGCGATGTAACACCCCGTATCTACGAAACCCTATACGACGACGTTGAACAATGATTACCCAAGTGTCGAGAGTGTAAAGTATGTATTGTGTAATATTAGTGAGGAGATAATTGATATTGGAATAGTACATGGGATTAGAACTTTGTAGGAAGTGTAATACCCCTTATGTTGTTGAACCTAGATGACTATGTGTACATTTGTGGAGATATGAAAACATGAGAGAATGGATGAATTATGTATTAATTTGTGGACATCAAGAAGTCTTGCATCATTGGACCTTAAATAAAGCCCAAAAATAGCAAGAAGACATGGCCCAACCCAAGATTTTTGACCCATTCTTCCATTTTTGACCCATTTGACCCATTCAACATAATAATTAATGTTGATAAAGGATAAGAAAGACTTGGGGGCTTATATAAGAGAGAAAAATCAGATTTTCTCTCATTTGGACACCCATGCCATTTCTAGAATTTTCTCAACCATTTCTTTATGCAATACAAACCCTAACTCTTCATCTTTTGGACCAAAGCATCATCTTGCAAGACTTGGTAAGTATATACTATCATGGTTTAATATATATTATGCATGGAAGATAACTTATATCATGTTGGTTATGTTGGTGAAGTGGGAGAAGTTCCCTATATGCAAAACAATGTGTGTGTGTTAAATCGGAGGATGATTTTGTCTTGAAAACTTGAACATGGGCTTGTGATCTTGAAAGAAATAAACTTGATGGATTCAATATTGATATATGAGATGTGAGTATAGTCTTGACTTGTTTTATACTTGTGTTTAGTGTTGGAATTTCTATGGAAAAATTGGTTATGGTTTTGGTAGCATATTGACCGTAAAGTGTCATTTTGGTGTTGTGATGTGTGTTGTGAGACCGTGGATGCTTTTTGGCATATAATATGATCAAAAATATGTTAAAATAAGTTTGGTTATGATCATGGACCATTCATTGCATTAAAAGACCCCAAAAATGACGTTTCGGACCAAAACGGGCCTCCGCCCCAGCAGACGGAGGCACCTGCGGGCGCAGATGCCAATGAAGATGCCACTAGAGGGCATCTGCGCACGCACCTCAGCCACCTGCGTGCGCAGGTGGCAGCGCAGGTCAGCCCCCAGGTTCGGTTTGTATGATTTTGTCTCCCGTTGGTTCCCCGAAGCCCCCGTACCCTTCATGGACGTAATTATCAACTTGTGATGTCATTTGAATGACCTTAAAGTGTCGTATGAAGGCATGTTGGACTGTATTAAATGTGTATGGTTGTTCATATGTTGTTGTGAGGCAAATGGATAAGCGTAAATGTGACGGAATGGAAATGAGAAGGCATAAAGGGTAAGTGTAATGCGAAATGCTATTGTTGTATGAAAGCTTGGTCAATGAGGGGAACGTTATGGTATTGTTGGCATGTTGATACGATAAATGACATTGTAAGAAGGCGAAATGATGTTCTCTATGTGATTTATGGTCATATTGTGACACTTATACATTTGTAAGGTAGTTGGTTGCTAACATAAGCTTCGTTATATACTTGTGATGTAGAGTGAGGCTTAAGGAAAGAGCTGGACTATTGTATTTTCATATAAGCTTGTGTATGCATAGTGAGACGCAAAGGTATGTAAGGTTACTCTTCTATATCCTTCTGGAATATATAGTGTTCACATTGTCATAATACTCATTCGATTCCGAAATACTCTAAGGTACTTCGTATCCGAGCGTTGGCTAGAGATACTCATATGGTCCTTAGTCATTGGTCAATGGTGAATCATATGACTCATGTTCATTGGTTGACTTATGTTCATTAATTGATTCAAGTTTATTGGTTGACTCACGTTCATTGGCTAATATGTCAAGAGTTCCAAATGTTCTAAGGTATCGCATTCCTAGTTGGTGAGCAGTTGACATTCACATGTGTCTTATCCATTGTTCATGAAGGTTCAAAAAGTGTTCTATTCCAAAGGGGTTTTATAGTATTCCAACTAAGGTGGATATATATTGTGCGGCATATGTGTGTTACTCCTAGATGAATTATGACCCACTTAATGCTTATTTATGATGGGGAGTTCTTAAGTTGTCATATGTGGTAAATCCTAAGAGAGCTAAGTTGAATAGAATTATTCCAACTATGACATGAGTCTAAGTTCCAATAGAGTTATATATAGGTCTCATATTCATTAGTGAGGTTCTAAAAGTCCGATGAGGCTATGTCCCAAGGTTTCACTGGTGGTTATACTCATGTATCCTGTTTATGGATCATTGTCCAAGGGTTCCAACAGTGTTATGTTTTCATGGAGGCTATGTTCCCATAATGTTTAGTTGCATGTTTCTCATTCATTGCTTATTAATCCAAAGCTTCAAATAAAGTTATGACTATCATTGTATTGCTCTTCCATAAGCCAAAGTATCAATCACTCACAAGTGAATGTACCAATCTATCACAAGTAAATGTATCAACCTCTCATAAGCAAGTATCTGATCTCTCACAAGTAAAGGTATCAATCTCAAAGTAAATACAAAATAATGCATACGTGGTTAATGATTGATTTATGGGTGGCAGGTCTGAGGGGCATAAGCCTAGCTCGACTCGATCCCGAGGCATTGATTTATGGGTGGCAGGTCTGAGGGGCATAAGCCTAGATCGACTCGATCCCGAGGCATTGATTTATGGGTGGCAGGTCTGAGGGGAATAAGCCTAGATCGACCCGATCCCGATGCGTTGATTTATGGGTGGCAGGTCTGGGGGGAATAAGCCTAGCTAGACCCGATCCTAACATGACGATATGTCATGTAAAGACCCACTGATCAGTAGGGGCCCGGGTACATTGTGATATATGTAATGACATTGAAGTAAAGAAGCAATGAAAGCAAAGAAAGCTATCAAAGTAATACACATGGTTTCCAAAATGCAAAGTGGTGACTTAATCACATTGACTATTCATTTGTATTTGAGTTCATTGAACTATTCGTGAATTGTACAGTTTTATCTGAGCCTTGCATACTCAGTACTTCTTTCGTACTGACCCCTCTCGGGGAATTTACATTACATGTTGCAGGTGCAGGCACTAGTAGACCTCCACCGTAAATTGACAGTAGCGCAGATCATTGGTGAGCTCCAGTTAGTTCGGGGTTTCTTCGAGTCGCAGTGGTTCACATGTATTGATATTGTACCTTGTGTATAAAGCGGGGACTTATCCCGACTTTCAGTTGGTTTTAGTCAATGCATCTGTTAGAGGCTTTTGTAGACGTATGTGGGTGGGTGTGTATATGGTAACAGATGAAGTCTTGACTTGATAGCCTCAACGTCCCAGTTTCTCATATGTATATACGTCGCATCTTCTATGCTTTTCGATGTTTGCCTCTCATGTTTCTATGTGATAGTAGTGTTCCTATAACATGCATATGATTAGAAGCAAAGATTGGTTCTCTCCGGCCTTGTCGGCTTCGGGTGCCAATCACGCCTCGTAGGGAGTCGGGGCGTGACAAAAGTGGTATCAGAGCAGTTCGTTCTAAGGGTGTCTACAAAGCCGTGTCTGAGTAGAGTCTTACTTATCGATGTTTTGTGCACCACATTTATAAGTAGGAGGCTACGGGACATTTAGGAGTTCTTTCTTTTCTTCATTCTAGATCGTGCAATAGAGCCAAGGTTGTAAGTGGAATCATATGTGCTCACTGATAGTGGTTTTCCTTTACAGAGGAGTTGTAGCCGAAATCATAACTGACCATGGGGTTTGTTTTCTTGTGTTTGATTAGAAATGCCAATGGCAAGAGAAGGAGAAGGAAACAGTAGAGCACCACCTGAGCAAGTTGATCAAGGTGGGGCTGGAAATGAGTTGGTCTCATGGGTTCCTCCTACTCTTTCACTTCCAGAGGAATTGTCCAATAATGCTATTGTGCAAGATTTAATGAGTGCAGTGCACATACTGACCCGTGTAGTTGCTGGACAAACTCAAACACGAGTGTTGGAGCAGCAAATGGTGGAACAAAAGAGAAGGACACAAGACTTTGAGGAAGGGTCGTCAAAAAGGGCTAGACCCGAGGGGCAGTTCATGGCGTCCCACGGAGGATTTGGGCCTCGAATTTTGCACAGACTACCTAGGCCATTAGTTTCTCAGCCTGCAGCCAATGTTCCCCCTCTATTCCAAGGGTATAGAGGCAACCAGTTTGGACAAAGACGTGAGACTCAGGGTCCACAGACAGTGGGATATCGAGGGCAAGAAAGTAGGAATCAATCAAGGTGTGTTCGTCAGCTGTGCGAGTGCTGCGGGAAATTTCACGCAGGTGAATGCTGGTTCAGAACAAATGTTTGCTACTGGTGTGGTATGTCGGGACATGTGAGGAAAAGGTGTGCACAAAGGAGCACAAGTGGTATGGTACGACTTACGAGACCACCTATCGCATTGCAATTATCGATGCCTCCTCTAGGTAGAGGTGTGCAGCCTACGAGGCGCGATAGAGGTGCTAGAGGAGCAGCTAGTTCCAGTGGGACCCAAGACCGTATGGATACCTCAGCGGATCCACGGAATGTGGAGTCTTCGCCTGATGCAGGTACAAGTACATTATTAGTATTTTTACATAAGGTAAATGCATTGATTGATTCGAGTTTTACCCTATCATATGTTACGTTATTGATTGTTGACCAATTTAAAGGAACACCAGAATTGCTAGTTACGCCATTTCTTTACACTCGTGGGTGCATATATCCTAATGAAAGTATGTTCTTGAATAAAAGGGTACTGTTAGAGCACCGAAAGGTGAAGTTCTTTCCTATCCTCAAGCAAGTAAAAATGAGACCCAAAGGGGTACATATGTCACTTGGTACTAGTGAGGGATACTAATGTGCTACCACCTACTGTTCAATCGATTTCGGTGGGAATGCATTCCTCGAGGTATGAGTTGATGTTAATGTGGTGTCAGGTACTCAGCATAGTTTTATTTGTACAGCATGGCCCCGGTAGAGTTACGGGAATGACATGAGGAAGTAAAATACGTGTTGAGTAAGAGATTCATACGGCCTAGTACGACCCCTTGGGGGTCCATCAGTGTTCCTAGTACAAAAAAAAATTAATAATAACAACATGGCATATTGCGAAAGTGTGTGTACAGGGGTAAATGATGATGAAATGAAAAGTAAAATATATATGAGTGATGATGATATACCCAAGACAACGTTACAAACATGGTATGATTATTATGAAATTCTTAGTATGTCAATTGGGCTAGATAATGCACTGGTAGTTGTATGGATTAATGAATAGGGCATTTAGGACACTTTTGAATGTGTGTGTGACCATGTTTGGTGATGATATTTCAAAAAAAAAAAAAAAGACCATGTGATTCATATTTAAATATGAAGTTTGATTAGAATCCATACCGTTCTTGAGTCACAATGTATAGGATGAAGAAATGAAAGTGGCTACGCGAAAGATAGAGATGGTGCACAGTTGGTTAAGGCCTACGATGCTTACAGAGATCCATTGGTTTCGTAGGTTGGTCGATTATTCTATGAGAATTGTTGAGGGGTTTTCTTCTATCCCTAAACCCGTAACAAAGCCTATACACAAGGCATCGATAAAGGCATAAGAATGTTATAAAATGTATGGTACTGCTTTCGGGGTTGGCCTCGGATATGTATTGATGTAGCAATGTAATAGCATATGCCTCATGACGGTTGCGACCATAGGAGAACACAAATTATTACTAAACACATGACCCTGCACTAGCAGCTGCGATATAAAGTTAAGGTGCCACTATTTGAAAGGGATTCATGTTGATATATATATTGGATAGTACTATATTTTGAAGTCGAAAGACTTAAATCTGAGGTAGCGAAGGTGACTTGAACTATTTAGGACATTGGTATCATTTGGGAAAAGATATCTCAATGAAGCAATATGGGGTTTTGTTTTCTTGAAACCCCAGATTACCGAATTATAGTGTAAAATGCGGCAAAATCTTTATTGGTAGCCGAGAGGAGAAACAGTATACAAATTCTTACAACAAAAGTACGACAAAGGTACTTGAGCAATCACAAGGGGGAGTACTTTGACACCAATGTAGATTATATGTACCAGGTTTGTTCGGAAACAACCAAAAGGCACCATGGTGTAGAAGAGATATGTTGGTACGAATATATGAGGAGCACATTGTAGAACGTGTAGTTCAATGCCCAAGCGGTCACTGATAAATAGTATGGCATCAGAAGTCTGTATGCTTTATGTAATAGATTATCGTCCCAGTTTGGAAGTGGAACATGAATAACATGGAATTAATTACAGGGTTGTCTCGTACACTGCGAAGGCTGATTTCATATAAGTAATAATTAACTGGCTTATCGAGTCAGCATATTTCCTACCAGTTAGGACCACCGATACAGCTGAACATTATACAAAGTTGTATGTGACAGAGATATTACGATTACATGGGATTCCATTCACTATTATATCCTACAAGAGAGCTCACTTTATTGCACAATGTGGTAAGTCTTTTCAGTAGAGTATGGGTACACAGATGAATGTAAAGACGGCTTTTCATCCTCAAATGGATGGACAAACAGAACATATTATATGAACATTTGAAGATTTGCCACGAGCTGGTACATTGAACTTTAAAGGTAGTTGGGGTAAACGTCTGTCATCTAGAGAAATTGCTTACAATAAAAGTATCAAAAGGCACCTTACGAAGCTTTTATATGAAAAAATAATAGATCATCATTTGCTTTGCTCGAGTCAGATTGTGGTCATCAAGCTATCAAGAAGGTGAATGTGATATAACAACAACTACAAATGGCCCAAAGTTGATATAAATCATATGTTGATATTCGAAGAAGGGAATGACAATATTCCATAGGTGATTGGGTATGTTTGACATTGTCACTAATGAAGAAAGATAATGAGAATTTGGAAAGAAAGGGACATTGTCCAAAGATTGGCTAGCTTCTGTAAGGGTACTGTGTAGAATAAATCACAATGAAGGAACTCTAATGTACTTGGATTTGATATAAAAAAATAAAAAAAAAAGAAGCTGAAAGTGTGGAATTGGGGTAATGACAAAGTGGTATCCATAAGCATTATGTGTATATGTTGATATGTGATAAGATAAAGATGCATGGGATGTACATGAGACGACGTTATTAACATTCGAGGACGAATGTTCCTAAGGGGGGAAGAATGTAACACCCCGTATCTACGAAACCCTATACGACGACGTTGAACAATGATTACCCAAGTGTCGAGAGTGTAAAGTATGTATTGTGGAATATTAGTGAGGAGATAATTGATATTGGGCCTAGTACATGGTATTAGAACTTTGTAGGAAGTGTAATACCCCGTATGTTGTCGAACCTAGATGACAACGTGTACATTTGTGGAGATATGAAAACATGAGAGAATGGATGAATTATGTATTAATTTGTGGACATCAAGAAGTCTTGCATCATTGGACCTTAAATAAAGCCCAAAAATAGCAAGAAGACATGGCCAACCCAAGATTTTTGACCCATTCTTCCATTTTTGACCCATTTGACCCATTCAACATAATAATTAATGTTGATAAAGGATAAGAAAGAATTGGGGGCCTATATAAGAGAGAAAAATCAGATTTTCTCTCATTTGGACACCCATGCCATTTCTAGAATTTTCTCAACCATTTCCTTATGCAATACAAACCCTAACTCTTCATCTTTTGGACCAAAGCATCATCTTGCAAGACTTGGTAAGTATATACTATCATGGTTTAATATATATTATGCATGTAATATATCTTATATCATGTTGGTTATGTTGGTGAAGTGGGAGAAGTTCCCTATGTGCAAAACAATGTGTGTGTGTTAAATCAGAGGATGATTTTGTCTTGAAAACTTGAACATGGGCTTGTGATCTTGAAAGAAATAAACTTGATGGATTCAATATTGATATATGAGATGTGAGTATAGTCTTGACTTGTTTTATACTTGTGTTTAGTGTTGGAATTTCTATGGAAAAATTGGTTATGGTTTTGGTAGCATATTGGCCGTAAAGTGTCGTTTTGGTGTTGTGATGTGTGTTGTGAGACCGTGGATGCTTTTTGGCATATAATATGATCAAAAATATGTTAAAATAAGTTTGGTTATGATCATGGACCATTCATTGCATTAAAAGACCCCAAAAATGACGTTTCGGACCAAAACAGGCCTCCGCCCCAGCAGACGGAGGCACCTGCGGGCGCAGATGCCAACGCAGATGCCACTGGAGGGCATATGCGCGTGCACCTCCACCACCTGCGTGCGCAGCTGGCAGCGTAGGTCAGCCCCCAGGTTCGGTTTGTATGATTTTGTCTCCCGTTGATTCCCCGAAGCCCCCGTACCTTTCATGGACGTAATTATCAACTTGTGATGTCATTTGAATGACCTTAAAGTGTCGTATGAAGGCATGTTGGACTGTATTAAATGTGTATGGTTGTTCATATGTTGTTGTGAGGCAAATGGATAAGCGTAAATGTGACGGAATGGAAATGAGAAGGCATAAAGGGTAAGTGTAATGCGAAATGCTATTGTTGTATGAAAGCTTGGTCAATGAGGGGAACGTTATGGTATTGTTGGCATGTTGATGCGATAAATGACATTGTAAGAAGGCGAAATGATGTTCTATATGTGATTCATGGTCATATTGTGACACTTATACATTTGTAAGGTAGTTGGTTGCTAACATAAGCTTCGTTATATACTTGTGATGTAGAGTGAGGCTTAAGGAAAGAGCTGGACTATTGTATTTTCATATAAGCTTGTGTATGCATAGTGAGACGCAAAGGTATGTAAGGTTACTCTTCTATATCCTTCTGGAATATATAGTGTTCACATTGTCATAATACTCATTCGATTCCAAAATACTCTAAGGTACTCCGTATCCGAGCGTTGGCTAGAGATACTCATATGGTCCTTAGTCATTGGTCAATGGTGAATCATATGACTCATGTTCATTGGTTGACTTATGTTCATTAATTGATTCATGTCTATTGGTTGACTCACGTTCATTGGCTAATATGTCAAGAGTTCCAAATGTTCTAAGGTATCACATTCCTAGTTGGTGAGCAGTTGACATTCATATGTGTCTTATCCATTGTTCATGAAGGTTCAAAAAGTGTTCTATTCAAAAGGGGTTCTATAGTATTCCAACTAAGGTGGATATATATTGTGCTGCATATGTGTGTTACTCCTAGATGAATTATGACCCACTTAATGCTTATTTATGATGGGGAGTTCTTAAGTTGTCATATGTGGTAAATCCTAAGAGAGCTAAGTTGAATAGCATTATTCCAAGTATGACATGAGTCTAAGTTCCAATAGAGTTATTTATATGTCTCATATTCATTAGTGAGGTTCTAAAAGTCCGATGAGGCTATGTCCCAAGGTTTCACTGGTGGTTATACACATGTATCCTGTTCATGGATCATTGTCCAAGTGTTCCAACAGTGTTATGTTTTCATGGAGACTATGTTCCCATAATGTTTAGTTGCATGTTTCTCATTCATTGCTTATTAATCCAAAGCTTCAAATAAAGTTGTGACTATCATTGTATTGCTCTTCCATAATCCAAAGTATCAATCGCTCATAAGTGAATGTACCAATCTATCACAAGCAAATGTATCAACCTCTCATAAGCAAGTATCTGATCTCTCACAAGTAAAGGTATCAATCTCAAAGTAAAGACAAAGTAATGCACACGTGGTTAATGATTGATTTATGGGTGGCAGGTCTGAGGGGCAAAAGCCTAGCTCGACTCGATCCCGAGGTATTGATTTATGGGTGGCAGGTCTGAGGGGCATAAGCCTAGCGCAGGTCTGAGGGGCATAAGCCTAGCTCGACCCGATCCCGATGAGTTGATTTATGGGTGGTAGGTCTGGGGGGCATAAGTCTAGCTCGATCCGATCCCAACATAACGATATGTCATGTAAAGACCCATTGATCAGTAGGGGCCCGGGTACATTGTGATATATGTAATGACATTGAAGTAAAGAAGCAATGAAAGCAAAGAAAGCTATCAAAGTAATACACATGGTTTCCAAAATGCAAAGTGGTGACTTAATCACAGTGATTATTCATATGTTTTGAGTTCATTGAACTATTCATGAATTGTACAGTTTCATCTGAGCTATGGATACTCAGTACTTCTTTCGTACTGACCCCTCTCGGGGAATTTACATTACATGTTGTAGGTGCAGGCACTAGTAGACCTCCACCGTAGATTGACAGTAGCGCAAATCATTGGTGAGCTCCTGTTAGTTCGGGGTTTCTCCGAGTCGCAGTGGTTCACATGTTTTGATATTGTACCTTGTGTATAAAGCGGGGACTTATCCCGACTTTCAGTTGGTTTTGGTCAATGCATCTGTTAGAGGCTTTTGTAGACGTATGTGGGTGTGTGTGTATATGGTAACAGATGAAGTCTTGACTTGATGGCCTCAACGGACCAGTTTCTCATATGTATATATGTCGCATGTTCTATGCTTTCCGATGTTTGCCTCTCATGTTTCTATGTGATAGTAGTGTTCCTATAACATGCATATGAATGATTAGAAGCAAAGATTGGTTCTCTCGGGCCTTGTCGGCTTCGGGTGCCAATCACGCCTCGTAGGGAGTCGGGGCGTGACAGGCGATCCAGAATGGATATTGAGTACGGGTGGCAACTCGAAGGGGTGAAAACCTAGCTAGAGGCGATCCCGAAAGTTCATTGGAAACGGGTGGCAACTCAAAGGGGCGAAAGCCTAGCTAGAGGCAATCCCGATTATTATGTTATTTCCCACTGATCAGTTGGCCCGAGCATTACATGATTGATGATTAAATGAGTGATGCTGAAGCAAAATAAAGTAAAGTAAAGGAAGCAATGCACATGATCCCACATGTCTAACCTATGATAGTTTATTCACATGATGTGTTCTCTTGTACTTAGTTTCATTGACATTCCTATATAGCATTCAGTTACATATAGCCTTACATACTCAGCACTTTCTACGTACTGACCCCTCTTGGGGGATTTACCTTACTTGATGCAGGCACAGGTATTAATAGGCCCCCACAGTAGGACTTGGATTTTTCTGTGGATCTGTTGGTGAGCTCCAAGTTGCTTCGGGGCTTTCCGAGTCCTATGTATATATTGGTTTTGATATCGTATCACAGTTGTCTAAAGCGAGGACTTGTCCCGACTTTAGGATAGTCATGTTCAAGTATGTATAGAGGCTTTGTAGATGATGTGGGATAAACGAAGGATGTATGTTATGTCATGGTGGCCCTAACGGCCAAGTTCGCATGTGTATATATTTATCAATAGATCAAATGTTCCATGAATTCTGATTTTCGCCTTTTATGTTCCTATGTGATAGTAGTGTTGTCTATGACATGCGTATGAATGTATAGAAGCAAAGGTTGGTTCTCTCGGGACTTATCGGCTACGGGTTTCAATCACGCCTCGTTGAGGTTCGGGGCGTGACACATCCAAGCAAAGAATCTTAAAGCTAAGAGGTAAGCAAAAGGTTGGGACTTGAAAGATCCAACCAAATCCGCAAAGAAAAGCCAAAATAAAAAATTTGGGATGGGGCGCTGCAGAGGGCGTACCAGGCTGCTCTGGCCCAAATTTTTGATTCCACAGGCAGCAAAGGGGCGCGCCAAGCGGCGTGCCGGGGTGGTTTTCGCCAAAATTTTTCTTCGACTATTATGAGGCGTATAAGACCTATAAGTCATGGTATCATTACTCCATCATAGTAGGACTATTCTGAAGCGTTTTTAGCATCCGAATTGGGGTTAATTCTTCGTCACAAGTATTTTTAACAAATTATGTTCAAATAAGCCATGAGCGACTAGAATTTCTATTTTTGCGATTGAGGCTACGATCGAGAATATCGTAAGTGAATATTGTCGTGATGATTATGGAATTAATTAAACATGAGATATATGATGGATTACACATTGATTTTAGTGGGCTAAGATAATATGTGTTAATGGGCAAATTTGAAGCCCAAAATGGAGCCAAAATGCATGGCCCAATGGGTCAAATGACCCATTCTTCCTTTAATTCATCAATTATTGACCCAAGTGGATCAAGATAACCATTAAATGGAGGCTATATAAGGCAAAAAGAAGATTTTTATTCAAAAAATCTCTCATGACATTTCTAGACTTTTCTCTCCATTTCCAAACCCTAAAACAATCAACTCTTGGGCAAGATCATCATCTTCCAAGCTTGGGTAAGTGATTATTCTTGTACTTTAATATATCATATGCATGAGAGACTATGTAAATCACGTTGGTTATGCTTGAAAGTGTTGGACATGGTACTTTGGATTTTTGCTAAGAGATGTGCATCCTTGTGAATTAAACTTGAAAAGAGACTTGATGTTTTGATGAAAGTGAATGGTATGGATGATAGTTCAACATGTATGGTGTAGTTATGTCCATAACTTGTTATTTTTCTATATGTGTAAATTATGGAATTTTGGTCATGAAATATATTGAAGTGATTTGGTGGATTAAGTGTGATGTAAAGTTAATGAAGAGGCGTAAAAGGTGAACTTGATGTGAAAAGCTATTGGTGTATGATGTATTGGTCAATGTATAGAATGTTATGGTATTTTTGGTATGAAAAGGCCATGAATGGTATTGTAAAGGGTAAAAAATGTTATAGGGAATCATGTAACTCATGGTCGTCTTATACACTTGGAATGTAGCTTGTGGTTAATGTTGGTTCCGTTATTTACTTGTGATGTAGAGTGAAACGTAAGGAAGGAGCGGAATTGTTGTATTCACATATTGGCTTATGTATTCATATTGGGAAGATAAGGTATGTAAGGTTACTCTTTTTGTATCTTCCTGCAGCACATATTAGTCACATTGACATTGTACCTATTCTATTCCGAAATGTCCAAAGGTATCCCATTTTCGGTTATTCATTATTGTTATGCACATGTTCCTTATTCCTACATCAATTGTGATTCACATGACTCATGTTATTTGGTTAATGTTCCAAGTTCCAATAATGTTACAATTATCAAAAGTATCAATCTCTCACAAACAAAAGTATCAATCTCTCATAAGTGAATGTATTAATCTCTCATGAGTGAGCGTATTCAATCTCATGAAAGTAAGGAATAAAGTAATGTATATACGTGTTCCCAATGATATTCCAATCACCAATGTATCACTCTCATAACAAAAGTAAAGAGAAGAAGCAATGCAAAGAAGTAATTCTTACATGGTTACTATATGGTTACTTTATGTTTCATTGAGTATGGATCAAATCAAAAGGGCCTAAGCTCGGATGGAACAATCCCAATATTATGCTATATTATTATTATTATTATATTATAAGCCACTTATAAGGTGATGAACGGTATTATATTATAAGCCACCTATAAGGTGATGAACGGTATTATATTATAAGCCACCTATAAGGTGATGAACGATATTATATTATAAGCCACCTATAAGGTGATGATCGGTATTATATTATAGCCCACCTATGAGTGGATGACGGTTATTGTATTATATCCCACCTATGAGTGGATGATGGTTATTATATTATAGCCCACCAAGTATGGATGACGGTTACTATATTATGGCCCACTAATAAGTGGATGACTGATAATAAAGATGAACGTAAAGCCAAAGGAAGCATGTCAAGTAATTGAAAATATGAAGGAATGTTATTCCACGAATAAAAATGATATAAATGAATGATCAACAATTAAAGTAATGAGAGCAATGGAAGTAATGAACATAGTTCCACACATGCAAAACGGTGATTGATGCATAATGTTTATTCACATGTATTGATCCCATTTGAGATCCTATGGTGCATACATTTTCTTATAGCCTTACATACTCAGTACATTCTTCGTACTGACCTCCCTTGGGAAGCCTTACCTTACTTGCAGTAGGCACAGGTGCTAGTAGATCTCCACAGTAGGTTGCAGAACATTTGCGGGTCGTTGGTGAGCTCCAGTTGCTTCGGGGCTTTCCGGGTCATTATGCACATATGTTTGATATTGTACATGAGCATAGAGCGGGGTGTTGTCCCGACTCTAGGTTTGTTATGATTATGTATCTATAGAGGTTTTGTAGACTTATGTGGTAGAATAATTGTAAGAGATATGTGTCCATTTTGACGTGATGGCCCTAACGGCCAAGTTTCATATATATATATATATATATAGCACATGGTTCCATAACTCTCGCTACTAGCTTCTAGTATGTATACGTGATGATGATGTTTATTGAATGACATGCATATGAATGGACATGAGCAAAGATTGGTTCTCTCGGGCCTTATCGGCTTCGGCTGCCAGTCCGCCTCGTTGGAACTCAGGGCGTGACAAAAGTGGTATCAGAGCAGGTCGTCCTAAGGGTGTCTACAAAGCCGTATCTGAGTAGAGTCTTGCTTATGGATGTGTTGCGCACCACATTTATAAGTAGGAGGCTACGGGACATTTAGGAGTTATTTCATTTCTTCATTTCTAGATCGTGTAGTAGAGCCAAAGTTGTAGGTGGAATTATATCTGATCATTGACGTTGGTTTTCCTTTGTATAGTGAAATGCCGGTTACAAGACAAGATAAAGGTAAAGATAAGCAGGTAGATAGGCCTGTCGGAGAAGGAACGAGTAAATCACCACCTGACCAAACTAGTCAAGGTGGGGCTGACACTGAAACTACATCGAGAGCTTCCCCTACTTTTCCAGCTTCAGAAGAGCTGAGAGGGAGAGAAAAACCTGCCAACACACCCATTCATGATACTGAGCAGAATCTAAGAAATGCAGTGCAAATGTTAACTCAGATAGTTACTGGTATAGTTGATGTATTGAATCAAAGGCAAGTAGGACCCATGACAAGTAATGATAATGAGACTAGAGCAGCTAGTCAAAGAACACATGATTTTCTGAAATTAGACCCTCCCACGTTCACCGGGTCAGATTTGAATGAAGATCCACAGGATTTTGTGGACCAAATTCAAAGGGCTCTAGAGGTTATGCATGTGACCGGTATAGAAACAGTGGAACTTGCGGCATATAGATTGAAAGGATAAGCTATATTGTGGTATGAAGATTAGAATGATCCAGGGGTATCGGTACACCTCCAGTTAGTTGGGAGGAATTCAAGGTGGCATTCCTTGATCATTATCTTCCATATGAGGTCCGCGAGGCTCGTGCGGATCAGTTTTTAAATCTTCGTCAAGGAAATATGAGCGTCAGGGAGTACAGTCTTCGGTTTAATTCGTTGGCTAGATACGATCCTAATATGGTAGCGACTATGGCCGATAGAGTTCATCGGTATGTAGACTGATTGGAGCCATACTTGGTGTAATATCCCGTACATTTTCTACCTTATTTGGTGACTTTAATACATGTTTACCTTAGTATTGAGGACAAAAAGTACGTATCTTGGATGGTATCAGATAGTAGGCTAGTATTTGCTAAGACAGAAAAAATTTTAGAGAACTAGTGAAACTTGCGCCACTCCCTGTTTCAGGGTGTGTGGTGCAAGCCTCAGGATTCATAGGGGCTTCAATTCTTGCGCCACTGCCCTGCTTTGCAGCAGTGGCGCAAAGCACAAGGATTTTAGTCTTTCCGGGCTTGTTTTGCGACATAATGCAATGTCGATTCTTCCATGGTTTATTTTGGTTCTTTGGTGTTCCTTTTCTTATTTTTAAGGTTTCAAATACCTCGACACACTCCTACATGATCAAACCATCCAACACAAGTATTTACCAAATTATGTTCAATTAAGCCATGAACGGCTAGAATGTCTAATTTTGCGATTGAGGCTACGAACGGGAATCTCGTAAGAGAATATTGTCGTGACATCATAGAATTATTTAAACACGAGATATATAATGGATTATACATGGATTTTGATGGGCTAAGCTAATAAGTGTTATTGGGCCCAAATTGAGGCCCAAAACAAGGCCAAAATGGAAAGGCCCAAAGGAAAATGACCCATTCTTATATTAATTAAGGGACCATGACATTTAATTCCAAAAACGTGGCTAAGGATTGAATTGAGAGTCTATATAAAGGAACACAAATCAGATTTTTAAGTCATCACAAGTCTCATGCCTTTTTGGATATTTTCACAAACATTTCTCTCTTTTTCCAAACCCTAAGGCACCCATTTCCTTTGGACACTTTGGACAAGACCATCCCTTTTCAAGCTTGGGTAAGTATTTATTATTGTGATTTAGAATATTATATGCATGAATTATTGTGTAGATCATGATGGTTGTGTTGGAAAGGTTGAATAGGACACTTTTGCCCTTTGGTAAAGATGTGTTTTGTGAATTAAACTTGAAAGGTGAATTGTGGTTTTGATGAAAGAGCATGGTATGGATGAAATATCAACATGTATGGTGTGATTATGTTACTAAACTTGTTATTTTCTATAAGTGTAAATTATGGGATTTTGGCCGATATGTGGTATGAGGTGTATTAAGGTGACTTGATGGATTATTTGTGATATGGTGTGAATGAGAAAGTGTAAAGAAGAAGCTTTGTTGAGAAATGCTATTGGTTATGATGTTTGGTCAATGTATGGCATGTTGTGGTATTTTTGGTATCGTCATGCCGAAATTTCATTGTAAAGGGGGAAATGACGTTATAGGCAATTATGTAACTTTTGTCGTGTTTTGCACTTGTAAGGTGGTTAGATGTTGACGTAAAATCCATTATGTACTTGTATTGTAGAGTAAAGGGCTGGATCATTATATTCGTTAGGATTTTGGATTCTTATTGAGGAATTAAGGTATGTAAGGTTACTCTTTCCATATCCTTCTGCAGCATATAGCATTCACCTTGTCATGGTATTTACTCCTTTCCAAAATGTCCTAAGGTATCTTATCTCAAGTTATCATCTAGTGTTAATCATGTATATTTCATTCTTGGTTTATTATCATTCTTGTGTCACATAATCATGAACCTGGTTTCAAGTTCCAATAATATTATATCCAAAAGTTCCCAAGAATGAAGTAACCATTGTTTGAGCTATTTCAAAGATTAAAGAAGTATTGTTGTAAAGAGGAGAGATGTTTCATGGGTGGTATCCCAGGGGTTAAATAACCTAGCATGGGTCGATCCCAATATTTATGGATGGTATCCCAAGGGTGAGAACAACACCTAGCATGGGTCGATTCCGCTACGGGTGGTATCCCAGGGGCAAGGAAAAGCCTAGCATGGGTCGATCCTGATCACTATTGATTACCCACTGATCAGCTTGGGGCTCGTGCATTATACGAATGGATGAATGAGTGATGGATAAAGGAATGAGTGAATGATCGAATGAGTATAAAAGTAAAGAAAGTAATTCATAATGTATACTTTTTCCATATATGGAAAATGGTGACTTATCTATATTGAGTACTCATTTATATCTGATTTCATTAAAGTCTTTATGTATCATTCAGTTTCATGCAGCCTTACATACTCGGTACATTCTTCGTACTGACCCCTCTTGGGGGATTTACCTTACTTTCTGCAGGCGCAGGCACTAGTAGACCTCCCCAGTGAGCCGCAGGACTTCTACTGACTTTTGGTGAGCTCCAGTTGATTCGGGGCTTTTCGTGTCACAGTTGTATATGTATTTTGATGTGGTAAATGTTATGTAAAGCGGGGCTTGTCCCGAATTTAGGTTGGTCATGTATGTACTTCTATTAGAGTCTTTTGTAGACGTACGTGGGTATGTGAAGTGATGTGAAGAAAATAGATGTGTGTTGTTTGACTTGATGTCTATGTCAGCCAAGTTTTTCATATGTCTATACATATATCCTACATGTTCCATGATTTTTGATGTTAGCCTATTATGTTCTTACATGATGGTGGTGGTTCCTATGGCATGTGTATGAATGAATGTAAGTGAAACACAGTTCTCTCGGGCCTTATCGGCTACGAGTGCCAATCCGTCCCGATGGGGTTTGGGGCGTGACAAAAGTGGTATCAGAGCAGGTCGTTCTAAGGGTGTCTACAAAGCCGTGTCTGAGTAGAGTCTTACTTATCGATGTGTTGTGCACCACATTTATAAGTAGGAGGCTACAGGACATTTAGGATGTTGTTTCTTTTTCTTCATTTCTAGATCGTGCATTAGAGCTGAAGCTATAAGTGAAATTGTTCCTGACCACAAGTATTGTTGTTCTTTTGTATTATATAAAAATGACGATGGCAAGAAGAGGAAGAGGTAAAAGTAAGAGGATAGACAGAATTGCGGGAGAAGGAACTAGTAGAGCTCCGCCTGAACCAGTTAATCAAGGCGGCGCTGAACCAGAGATGGCATCACAAGCATCTTCTACTCTTCCATTTTTGGAAGAGTCAAGAGGAAGAGAAGTACCTACAGAACCACCAGTAACTACTACTGATCAGGACTTAAAGGATGCAGTGCGAATGTTGACTCGGATTGTTGCTGCACAAGTTCAGGGACAAGGGGGTCCAGTTATAAATGATGATAGCGCAGCTAGGGCAGCCAGTCGACGAACGCAGGATTTTCTGAAACTAGATCCTCCTACATTCACTGGATCAGATTTGAATGCAGATCCATAAGACTTTATAGATCAAATTCAGAGGGCTCTGGAAGTTATGCACGTGACTGGGGTTGAAACAGTCAACCTTGCTGCGTATAGATTGAAAGGGGAGGAGATATTATGGTATGAGGAATGGAAGAAGTCTCGTGATATTGGTGCAAACCCACCTAGTTGGGAAGAATTTAGGACGGCCTTCCTCGACCACTATCTCCCCTATGAGATCCGAGAGGTTCGTGCGGATCAATTCTTGAATCTTCGTCAAGGGAATCTGAGTGTACGGGAGTACAACTTGCAGTTTAATTCCTTGGCTCGATATGCTCCGAACGTAGTGGCCACAATGACGGACAGGGTAAATCGTTATGTGGACAGGTTGGAGCCGTATTTAGTAAGGGACTGTACCATTGTCGCCTTGAACAGAGATATGGATATAGCTCAAAATCAAGCCTTCGCGCAAAAGATGGAGGATCAAAGACAGAGAAGAAGGGTACATGAATCTGATAGAGGACAGTCCAAAAGAGCTAGACCCATGGGACAGTTTATGGCATCCCAAACGGAGTTCAGGCCTCGGAGTTTTAGTAGACCGCCTAGACCTTCATTCTCACATTCCACAGTAGGCGCACAATCTCAATTCTGAGGGTTCAGAGGTAGCAATGTTGGGTAGAGTAGTGGGATTTGAGGTTCGCAGACTGTTGGATTTTCTCATCCGCCATGTCAGCAATGTGGACGATTTCATGTAGGTGAATGCCGAATTGGGTCAAATGCTTGCTTCTGGTGCGGTATGCTGGGACATATGATGAGAGATTGCCCACGAAGAGGCTTGGGTAATGTGGCACGATCGGCAGGATCGACTGTTGCGTCATCATCATTGGTTCCTTCTTTAGGCTGAGGTATGCAGTCTGTCGGTCATGGTAGAGGTGCCAGAGGAGCAGCCAGTACTAGTGGGGTCCAGAATCGCACTTATGCTTTGGTGGATCGGCAAAATTCAGAGGCTTCTCCTGATGTTGTCACAGGTACATTATCCATATTTTCATATAATGTATATGCATTGATTGACCCGGGTTCTACATTGTCCTATGTTACTCCCCTAGTTGCTACGAAATTTGCAAAAGCACCAGAATTATTAATTAAGTCAATTGAAGTGTCGACACCGGTGGGTGAATATATTATTGCAAAGAGAGTGTATCGGAATTGCGTGGTAACTGTGTGTGGTCATGATACACTGGCCGACCTCATTGAACTAAATATGGTGGATTTTGATGTGATAATGGGGATGGATTGGTTGGCTTCTTGTTACGCCACGGTAGATTGCCGGGCCAAGAAGGTACATTTTCATTTCCCACAAATGAATGTTCTTGAATGGAAAGGGGATGTAGGGGCACCACGAGGAAGATTTATTTCCTATCTTAAAGCTAGGAAAATGATAGCTAAGGGGTATATATGCCATTTGGTAAGAGTGCAAGATCTCGATGTGGAACCACTAACTCCTCAGTCGATACCAGTGGTTAATGAATTTCTCGACGTATTTCCTGACGATCTTCCAGGTTTACCTCCAGAACGGGAAGTGGAGTTTGGCATTGATGTGATTCCAGGCACTCAGTCGATCTCTATTCCTCCGTATAGAATGGCTCCAGCAGAATTGCGTGAATTGAAGGAGCAATTAAAAGACTTGTTGGATAAGGGCTTTATCAGGCCTAGTATATCCCCGTGGGGCGCACCAGTATTGTTTGTACGAAAGAAAGATGGCACCTTGAGAATGTGTATCGATTATCGACAATTGAATAAGGTAACAATCAAGAACAAATATCCCCTCCCCAGAATTGATGATTTGTTTGATCAGTTACAGGGTGCCAAATGGTTTTCCAAGATTGACTTGAGGTCGGGTTACCATCAAGTCAGGGTTAGAGAAAATGATGTACCCAAGACAGCTTTTCGAACATGGTATGCCACTATGAATTTTTAGTTATGTCATTTGGACTAACAAATGCACCGGCTGTTTTCATGGATTTGATGAATAGGGTGTTTAAGCCATTTCTAGACGTGTTCGTGACGGTGTTTATAGATGAAATTCTGGTTTATTCAAGATCACCGGAGGACCATGCTAATCACTTACGACAGGTGCTACAGACTCTTCATGAGCGTAAGTTGTATGCCAAGTTCTCTAAATGTGAGTTTCGGTTAAAAGCAGTTGCATTCTTGGGCCACATTGTGTTAGATGAAGGGATACAGGTTGATACACAAAAGATTGAGGCAGTGAAAAATTGGCCAAGACCTACGACACCTACAGAGATTCATAGTTTTCTTGGACTGGCAGGTTATTACAGAAGGTTTGTGGAAGGGTTTTCTTCTATTGCTGTACCATTGACGAAGCTAACACACAAGGCAATCAAATTTCAGTGGAACGACGCATGTGAGAAAAGTTTCCAAGAGCTGAAAGAGAAATTAACTTCCACGCCAGTTTTAGTACTTCCCGAAGGCATAGAAGGTTATGCAGTGTATTGTGATGCTTCTGGGGTTGGCCTCGGATGTGTATTGATGCAACATGGTAAGGTAATAGCGTATGCCTTATGATAGTTGCGGCCACATGAGAGAAACTACCCAACACATGATCTTGAGTTAGCAGCGGTGATATTTGCTTTAAAGATATGGCGTCATTATTTGTATGGAGTTCATGTTGATATCTATACTGACCAAAAAAGTTTGCAATATATCTTTAAGCAGAAGGAGTTAAATCTGAGGCAGCGGAGATGGCTTGAGCTATTAAAAGATTATGATGTTGCTATCTTATATCATCCCGAAAAAGCAAATATGGTGGCCGATGCTTTAAGCCGCAAAACAGTAGGAAGCACTAGTGGTCAGTTGACAGAAACACAGGATATAGTTAAAGATCTACATCAACTAGCCAGCTTGGGAGTTCGTCTCCTTGAGTCTCCAGATAAAGGGGTTATTGTGCGAAATACAGCAAAATCTTCCTTAGTAACCGAAGTAAAGGAGAAGCAATATGCGGATCCTATTCTATTGCAGCTGAGAGAGAATGTGCAGCAGTGCCTGACTAAAGTTTTTAATCTTACGCAAGAAGGGGTACTTCAATGCCAAGGTCGATTATGTGTACCGGACGTAGATGAGCTAAGGAAGCGGATTATGACAGAGGCACATCACTCACGATATTCTATTCATCCGGGATCTACAAAGATGTATCATGATTTGAAAGATATATATTGTTGGGGAAATATGAAAAAGAACATTGCGGAATTTGTCGCGCAATGCCCGAATTGTCAACAAGTGAAAGTGGAACATCAGAAACCGGGAGGTTACATGCAATGTATCAATCTTCCAGTCTGGAAATGGGATATGATTAATATGGATTTCATTACAGGGTTGCCTCGTACATTGCGGAAGTTTGATTCTATATGGGTCATAGTGGACAGGCTTACCAAATCAACGCATTTTCTACCGGTCAAGGCGACCTATACAGCTGAGGATTATGCGAAGTTGTATGTGAAAGAGATAGTACGATTGCATGGTATTCCACTTTCCATTATATTAGACAGAGGAGCACAGTTCACAGCACACTTTTGGAGATCTTTTCAGCAGAGTTTGGGTACGCAGGTGAATCTGAGTACGGCTTTCCATCCTCAGACAGATGGACAAGCAGAGCGTACTATCCAAACACTTGAAGATATGCTACGATCTTGCACATTGGATTTTAAAGGTAGTTGGGATGAACATCTACCTCTTATTGAATTTGCGTACAACAATAGCTATCATTCAAGTATCGGAATGGCACCTTATGAAGCTTTATATGGAAGAAACTTTCGATCACCAATTGGATGGTTAGAAGCGGGTGAACCTATTTTACTTGGGCCAGATCTTGTTTATCAAGCTATGGATAAAGTTAAAGTGATTCAGCAACGGCTCCAAACAGCCCAAAGTCGACACAAGTCATATGTGGATGTTAGACGAAGAGGACTTGAATTTGTCATAGGTGATTGGGTATTCTTAAAGGTGTCGCCGATGAAGGGGTAATGAGGTTTGGAAAGAAAGGAAAATTGAGTCCACGTTATATAGGTCCATATGAAATTGTCAAAAGATTTGGACAAGTTGCGTATGAATTGGCATTACCTCAAGAACTCTCCACAGTCCATCCAGTATTTCATGTTTCGATGCTTCGAAAGTGCATAGGAGATCTATCTCGTATTACTCCTATTGAAGATGTACAAGTCACGGAGGATATTACCTATGAGGAGATACCTATTGCTATTCTGGATAGGCAAGTGAAGAGGCTAAGAAATAAAGACGTTGCTTCCGTAAAAGTACTTTGGAGAAATCAACAAGTAGAAGAGATCACGTGGGAAGCTGAAGAAATGATGAAGTCAAAGTACCCGTATTTATTTCAAACAGAAGGAAAAGTTCACAGTGCGGAGGTGGAGCCATAACAAGTAAGTATTTACAAGTATTGCGTGTATGTGTATATCTGTTAAGATAGGAATACATTTGTTGAACATGAGACAATTTTACTAACATTCAAGGACGAATGTTTTTAAGGGAGGAAGAATGTAATATCCCATACATTTTCTACCTTATTTGGTGACTTTAATACATGTTTACTTTAGTATTGAGGACAAAAAGTACGTATCTTGGATGGTATCGGATGGTAGGCTAGTATTTGCTAAGATCGAAAAAAATTTAGAGAACTAGTGAAACTTGCGCCACTCCCTATTCTAGGGTGTGTGGCGCAAACCTCAGGATTTAGAGGGGCTGCAATTCTTGCGCCACTGCCCTGCTTTGCAGCAGTGGCGCAAGGCACAAGGATTTTGGTCTTTCTGGGCTTGTTTTGCGACGTAATGCAATGTCGATTCTTCCATGGTTTATTTTGGTTCTTTGGTGTTCCTTTTCTTATTTTTAAGGTTTCAAATACCTCGACACACTCCGACATGATCAAACCATGCAACACAAGTATTTACCAAATTATGTTCAATTAAGCCATGAACGGCTAGAATGTCTAGTTTTACGATTGAGGCTACGAACGGGAATCTCGTAAGAGAATATTGTCGTGACATCATAGAATTATTTAAACACGAGATATATAATGGATTATAGATGGATTTTGATGGGCTAAGCTAATAAGTGTTATTGGGCCCAAATTGAGGCCCAAAACAAGGCCAAAATGGAAAGGCCCAAAGGAAAATGACCCATTTTTATATTAATTAAGGGACCATGACATTTAATTCCAAAAACGTGGCTAAGGATTGACTTGAGAGTCTATATAAAGGAACACAAATCAGATTTTTAAGTCATCACAAGTCTCATGCCTTTTTGGATATTTTCACAAACATTTCTCTCTTTTTCCAATCCCTAAGGCACCCATTTCCTTTGGATACTTTGGACAAGACCATCCCTTTTCAAGCTTGGGTAAGTATTTATTCTTGTGATTTAGCATATTATATTCATGAATTATTGTGTAGATCATGATGGTTGTGTTGGAAAGGTTGAATAGGACACTTTTGCCCTTTGGTAATGGATGTGCCATTTTGTGAATTAAACTTGAAAAGTGACTTGTGGTTTTGATGAAAGAGCATGGTATGGATGAAATATCAACATGTATGGTGTGATTATGTTACTAAACTTGTTATTTTCTATAAGTGTAAATTATGGGATTTTGGCCGATATGTGGTATGAGGTGTATTAAGGTGACTTGATGGATTATTTGTGATATGGTGTGAATGAGAAAGTGTAAAGAAGAAGCTTTGTTGCGAAATGCTATTGGTTATGATGTTTGGTCAATGTATGGCATGTTGTGGTATTTTTGGTATGGTCATGCCGAAATTTCATTGTAAAGGGGGAAATGACGTTATAGGCAATTATGTAACTTTTGTCGTGTTTTGCACTTGTAAGGTGGTTAGATGTTGACGTAAACTCCGTTATGTACTTGTATTGTAGAGTAAAGGGCTGGATCATTATATTCGTTAGGATTTTGGATTCTTATTGAGGAATTAAGGTATGTAAGGTTACTCTTTCCGTATCCTTCTGCAGCATATAATATTCACCTTGTCATGGTATTTACTCCTTTCTGAAATGTCCTAAGGCATCTTATCTCAAGTTATCATCTAGTGTTAATCATTTATATTTAATTCTTGGTTTATTATCATTCTTGTGTCACATAATCATGAACCTGGTTTCAAGTTCCAATAATATTATATCCAAAAGTTCCCAAGAATGAAGTAACCATTGTTTGAGCTATTTCAAAGATTAAAGAAGTATTGTTGTAAAGAGGAGAGATGTTTCATGGGTGGTATCCCAGGGGTTAAATAACCTAGCATGGGTCGATCCCAATATTTACTGATGGTATCCCAGGGGTGAGAAGAACACCTAGCATGGGTCGATTCCGCTACGGGTGGTATCCCAGGGGTAAGGAAAAGCCTAGCATGGGTCGATCCTGATCACTATTGATTACCCACTGATCAGCTTGGGGCTCGGGCATTATACGAATGGATGAATGAGTGATGGATAAAGGAATGAGTGAATGATCGAATGAGTATAAAAGTAAAGAAAGTAATTCATAATGTATACTTTTTCCATATATGGAAAATGGTGACTTATCTATATTGAGTACTCATTTATATCTGATTTCATTGAAGTCTTTATGTATCATTCAGTTTCATGCAGCCTTACATACTCGGTACATTCTTCGTACTGACCCCTCTTGGGGGATTTACCTTACTTTCTGCAGGCGCAGGCACTAGTAGACCTCCCCAGTGAGCCGCAGGACTTCTACTGACTTTTGGTGAGCTCCAGTTGATTCGGGGCTTTCCGTGTCACAGTTGTATATGTATTTTGATGTGGTAAATGTTATGTAAAGCGGGGCTTGTCCCGAATTTAGGTTGGTCATGTATGTACTTCTATTAGAGTCTTTTGTAGACGTACGTGGGTATGTGAAGTGATGTGAAGAAAATAGATGTGTGTCGTTTGACTTGATGGCTATGTCGGCCAAGTTTTTCATATGTCTATACATATATCCTACATGTTCCATGATTTTCGATGTTAGCCTATTATGTTCTTACATGATGGTGGTGGTTCCTATGGCATGTGTATGAATGAATGTAAGTGAAGCACGGTTCTCTCGGGCCTTGTCGGCTACGAGTGTCAATCCGTCCCGACAGGGTTCGGAGCGTGACACTTGGTAAGGGACTATACTATTGGTGCGTTAAATAAAGATATGGATATAGCCAGAATACAAGCCTTCGCGCAAAAAATAGAGGATCAAAGGCAAAGGGGGAGGATACAAGAATCTGAGGTAGGGCAGTCAAAGCGGGCTAGACCCATGGGACAGTTCATGGCATCTCAAGGAGAATTTAGGCCTCGGGTTTTCCCTAGACCACCTAGACCATCATTTTCCTACCCTGCGGTGGGTACTCCATCTCCATTTCGAGGATCTAGAGGCAGTCAGGTTGGACAGAGTAGTGGAATACGGGGTTAGCAGACAGCGGGATCTTTTTGTCGACTGTGACAGCACTGCGAGAAGATTCATTTAGGTGGCCGCTGGTATAGCATGAATGTTTGCTTCTGGTGTGGGAGGTCAGGGCATATGAAAAGAGACTGCCCACAAAGGGCCACAGGTAGTATGACACAACCTACGAGATCAACAGAATTTGGAGGCTTCTCTTGATGTAGACACAGGTACAACATTCATAGTTTTACATAAGGTATATGCATTAATTGACCCGTATGCTATATTATCATATGCTACTCCAGGGATTTTGAAAAAAAATTGAAGTAGAAAGGACACCAGAATTAGTAGTTACGCCAATTGAATTCTATACACCAGTCGATAAAGCAATTGTAGCTAACAGAGCATATCATAATTGTATAGCGAATGATAGTGATCATGAGACAGTAGTTGACCTTATTGAATAGGACATGGTAGAGTTGGTACTAATGTGATGCCAGACACTTAGCTTATCTCTAGTCCTCCGTATAGAATGGCTCTAGCAGAGTTAAGGGAATTATAGAAGCAGCAATTAAAAGACCTGTAGGAAAAGGGATACAAAGGACCTAGTATGTCCCCTTGAGGGTGCACTAGTGTTAATTGTACGGAAAAAAAAAAGACAGTACGTTGAAAATATGTGTCGACTGTCGTCAATTGAATAAGGTGGCAATTAAGAATGAATATTCCCTCCCCAGAGTTGACGATTTGCATGATTAGTTGAGGGGTGAGACAAAAAAAAATGAATGATGACATGATGAAATGATGAAGGAATGATGATGATAGTCCCAAAACAGCATTACAAACACGGTATGGTTCTTACGAAATCCTCGTATGTCATTTGGGCTAATAAATGCACTAGTAGTTTTTATGAATAGAATGTTCAAACCATTCTTAGACATGTTCATGACAAAGTTTACAGATGTTATTTTGATTTACTCAAGATCCTAAGGGAACCATGCTAACTAGTTACGGCAAATCATTCCCTCCCCATTTTTCTTATATAGTCCGTATTTCAAGTAGTCAATATGCCAGTGCCTATTTATTCTCTTACCCTTCCTTCTCTTGTGCCGGGCATGTGATCAATTGGAAAGCTCCTTCCCCTTTTCGCCTGGAAGAGTGTTACAGATCCTTCGTGATCTTAAATGATATGCAAAGTTCTCTAAGTGTGAATTTTAGTTAAAATCTGTAGCATTCTTGGGTCACATGGTATCAGATAAATGAATAAGGGTTAATAAACCAAAGATAGAAGCCATGAAGAATTGGCTAAAACCCACGATGCCTACAGAGATTCGTATTTTTCTTGGGTTGGCCGGCTATTACGGAAAGTTTGTTGGAAAGTTTTTCTTCCATTCCAACACCCTTAACAAAGCTAACACACATGTAACTAAGTTTCAGCGGAATGATGTATGTGAGAAAAGTTTGCAAGAGATGAAAGATAAATTGACTCCTACACCTATACTAGTACCTCCCAAAGGCACAGAAGAGTATACAGTGTATTGTGATGTTTTAAAAGTTGGTGTGGGATGTGTATACATGCAACACGACAATGTGATAGCGTATGCCTTTAGACAATTGCGTCCGCATAAGAGAAATTATCCCATATATGATTTTGAGTTAATAGTTGTGACAATTGCTTGTAACAGATGGCACCACTACTTGTATAAAACTTCAAGTGAAAGAATTATAGTGTCAAATGTGGCAGAATTTTCATTGGTATCTGAGATAAAGGAAAAGCAATACGTAAATCATATTTTTAGTTCAGTTGAAAAAGAATGTACAGCAAGGTGCGACCAAGGTATTTGAGTAAACACGAGGGGGAGTGCTTTAACGCTAATGTAGATTGTGTGTACCGGGTATAGACGAGTTAAGGAAATGAATTATGACAGAAGAACATCGTTCAGGGTATTTTATTTATTTGGAAGCAACCAAAATGTGCCATAGGTGGTTAAGTATTTTTGATAGTGTCACCAATGAACAAAAATAATGAGATTCGGAAAGAAAGGGAAATTGTCCAAAGATTTGGGTAAATTAGTCCAAGAACTATTCACAGTTCATTCAGTATCTCATATGCGATGCTTTGAAAGTGTATAAGGGATTATCCTGTATTGCTCCCAGTGGAAATACACAAGTTACGAAAAATCTCACGTGGGAAGAAGTACGGCTTACTATTCTAGCTTGATAAGTGAAAACAATAAGAAATAAAGAAGTAACTTCCGTGAAGGAACAAGTGGAAAAATTAGCACGTAGAAGTAGTCACAAGAGAGACCAAAGAAATATTGAAACCTAAAGTACTCGTAATTGATGTATACGGAAGAAAAAGTTCAAGATATGGAATTGGAGTTATAATAAGTAAGTCATTATAAGTATTATATGTGTATATGATAGTGGGAAGGATCCACTTCGGCTTAAGTTGTTACAATGAGAGAATGTTACTAACATTCAAGGACAAATGTTCCTAAGGGGGGAAGAATGTAACACCCCGTACCTTCCTGACCCTACTTGATGACTTTAAACAATGTTTACTTAGGTGTCGAGAGCCATAAGTATATATTTTGTAGTGTTATTGATGAAATATTTGATATTGGGCCTAGTACATGTGGTTAGACCTTTGTAGTGGGTGGCGTTTGTAACTTTGTGGAGCATTTGTGGGGTGAAAAATTGAGGTTTAAGGGACATCCAAGAAAGAATCTTAAAGCTAAGAGGTAAGCAAAAGGTTGGGACTTGAAAGATCCAACCAAATCCGCAAAGAAAAGCCAAAATAAAAAATTTGGCATGGGGCGCTGCAGAGGGTGTGCCAGGATGCTCTGGCCCAAATTTTTGATTCCACAGGCAGCAAAGGGGCGCGCCAAGCGGCGTGCCGGGGTGGTTTTCGCCAAAATTTTTCTTCGACTATTATGAGGCGTATAAGACCTATAAGTCATGGTATCATTACTCCATCATAGTAGGACTATTCTTAAGCGTGTTTAGCATCCGAGTTGGGGTTAATTCTTCGTCACAAGTATTTTTAACAAATTATGTTCAAATAAGCCATGAGCGATTAGAATTTCTATTTTTGCGATTGAGGCATCTCATAAGTGAATATTGTCATGAAGATTATGGAATTAATTAAACATGAGATATATGATGGATTACACATTGATTTTAGTGGGCTAAGATAAAATGTGTTAATGGGCAAATTTGAGGCCCAAAATGGATCCAAAATGCATGGCCCAATGGGTCAAATGACCCATTCTTCCTTTAATTCATCAATTATTGACCCAAGTGGATCAAGATAACCATTAAATGGAGGCTATATAAGGCCAAAAGCAGATTTTTATTCACAAAATCTCTCATGACATTTCTAGACTTTTCTCTCCATTTTCAATCCCTAAAACAATCAACTCTTGGGCAAGATCATCATTTTCCAAGCTTGGGTAAGTGATTATTCTTGTACTTTAATATATCATATTCATGAGAGACTATGTAAATCATGTTGGTTATGCTTGGAAGTATTGGACATGGTACTTTGGCTTTTTGCTAAGAGATGTGCATCCTTGTGAATTAAACTTTAAAAGAGACTTGATGTTTTGATGAAAGTGAATGGTATGGATGATATTTCAACATGTATGGTGTAGTTATGTCCATAACTTGTTATTTTTCTATATGTGTAAATTATGGAATTTTAGTCATGAAATATATTGAAGTGATTTGGTGGATTAAGTGTGATGTAAATGAAGAGGAGTAAAAGGTGAACTTGATGTGAAAAGCTATTGATGTATGATGTATTGGTCAATGTATAGAATGTTATGGTATTGTTGGTATAAAAAGGCCATGAATGGTATTGTAAAGGGTAAAATAATGTTATAGGGGAATCATGTAACTCATGGTCGTCTTATACACTTGGAATGTAGCTTGTGGTTAATGTTGGTTCCGTTATGTACTTGTGATGTAGAGTGAAACGTAAGGAAGGAGCGGAATTGTTGTATTCACATATTGTCTTATGTATTCATATTGGGAAGATAAGGGATGTAAGGTTACTCTTTCCGTATCTTTCTGCAACACATATTAGTCACATTGACATTGTACCTATTCTATTCCGAAATGTCCAAAGGTATCCCATTTTCGGTTATTCAATATTGTTATTCACATGTTCCTTATTCCTACATCAATTGTGATTCACATGACTCATGTTATTTGGTTAATGTTCCAAGTTCCAATAATTTTACAATTATCAAAAGTATCAATCTCTCACAAACAAAAGTATCAATCTCTCATAAGTGAATGTATTAATCTCTCATGAGTGAGCGTATTCAATCTCATGAAAGTAAGGAATAAAGTAATGTATATACGTGTTCCCAATGATATTCCAATCACCATTGTATCACTCTCATAACAAAAGTAAAGAGAAAAAGTAATGCAAAGAAGTAATGCTTACATGGTTACTATATGGTTACTTTATGTTTCATTGAGTATGGATCAAATCAAAAGGGCATAAGCTCGGATGGAACAATCTCAATATTATGCTATATTATTATTATTATATTATAAGCCACCTATAAGGTGATGAACGGTATTATATTATAAGCCACCTATAAGGTGATGAACGGTATTATATTATAAGTCACCTATAAGGTGATGAAAGGTATTATATTATAAGCCACCTATAAGGTGATGAACGGTATTATATTATAAGCCACCTATAAGGTGATATGTCAAGTAATTGAAAATATGAAGGAATGTTATTTCATGAATAAAAATGATATGAATGAATGATCAATAATTAAAGTAATGAGAGCAATGGAAGTAATGAACATAGTTCCACACATGCAAAACGGTGATTGATCCATAATGTTTATTCACATGTATTGATCCCATTTGAGATCCTATGTTGCATACAGTTTCTTATAGCCTTACATACTCAGTACATTCTTCGTACTGACCTCCCTTGGGGGGGGGCTTACCTTACTTGCTGCAGGCACAGGTGCTAGTAGATCTCCACAGTAGGTTGCAGAACATTTGCGGGTCGTTGGTGAGCTCCAGTTGCTTCGGGGATTTTTGGGTCATTATGCACATATGTTTGATATTGTACATGAGCATAGAGCGGGGTGTTGTCCCGACTCTAGGTTTGTTATGGTTATGTATCTATAGAGGCTTTGTAGACTTATGTGGGAGAATTATTGTAAGAGATATGTGTCCATTTTGACGTGATGGCCCTAACGGCCAAGTTTCATATATATATATATATATATATATATATATAGGCCAAGTTTCATATATATATATATAGCGCATGGTTCCATAACTCCCGCTACTTGCTTCTAGTATGTATACGCGATGATGATGTTTATTGAATGACATGCATATGGATGGACATGAGCAAAGATTCGTTCTCTCGGGCCTTATCGACTTCGGGTGCCAGTCCGCCTCGTTGGAACTCGGGGCGTGACACTTATGATCAGCATGGCCAAATCATGAGGATGATTGACAAGGATACATCACATGAAACTATGGCCAATATGGCAGGTACAACTTTTAACTCTATAGGTATCATAGAAGAAATCAGGTGGATAGTTGACAGTGGTGCAACAAATCATATGGCATCAAATCTGAATATACTTACTGAAGTTAAGCTAGTTGATTCAGATCATAGTACAAAAGTGCATCTGACAAATGGAGGGGTCACATTAGTATCACACACTGGAAAAAGTAGAATAACGGAGACAGGAGAAATAGAAAATGTCTTGTTTATTCCAGAATTTAAATACAACCTATTATCAGTTTCCAAAGTCATAAGAGAACTCAATTGCTTTGTTTCCTTTTATCCGAGATTTTGCTTATTCCAGGACCTCATTAGTGAGAAGCTGGGGGGGATTGGTAAAGAATCGGATGGTTTGTATATCCTTACCTCTCCAAAGATCAATAATAATAAAGGAGCTACAAAAGAGAGTGTTACAGTTTGCAGTGCACAAGGGGCAAAAGAGGACATCAAGCTTTGGCACACAAGACTGGCTTATGCGTCAGGAGGTTCCATAGCTCATGAACTTGGTTATAGCTTGGCTGATTGTAAAGAAGCTTTAATCAACTGTGACGTGTGTCCATTAGCTAGGCATACTAGGTTGCCTTTTCCTTCTAGTAGTACTAAGTCCACGAAGGTTTTTGAACTATTACATTTGGATGTATGGGGGCCTTATCACACTGCAACTTTTGATGGGAATAAATTCTTTTTGACTATAGTAGATGATTACTCTCATGTGACTTGGATTTTTCTGCTTAAACATAAAAGTGATGTGATAGTGGTTCTCAAACCTTTCTTTAAAATATTGCGTACTCAATACAATGTTGTTGTACAAACTATTCGAACTGATAATGGAGGAGAGTTCTTAGGAACTGATATGCAGGGGTTACTCAAGGATCTAGGGATTGTACATCACAGGACCTGTGCTTATACACCTCAGCAAAATAGTGTAGCTGAGAGAAAGCACAGGCACCTGCTTGAGGTAGCCATGGCTTTAAGATTCCAGGGTCACATCCCTATTCAGTTTTGGGGCCATTGTATTTTAACTGCAACTTATGTGATAAGCAGATTGCCATCAGTAATTTTGGGCAACCGGTCACCTTATGAGCTTTTCTTAGGGAAGAAACCTTCAGTCTCACACATGAAAACATTTGGTTGCTTATACTTTGCAAGTGCATTACCACGAACTGACAAGTTTGCTCTAAGGGCCATTAAATCAGTGTTTATGGGATATTCTGTAGTTTTAAAAGGTTACATCTTATTTCTTCAGCAGAGAAAAAAGTTTTTTGTCAACAGATATGTAGTTTTCAAAGAACACATTTTTCCTTTCAAGGAATCTTATACTGATCCAACATTTTCTAAGCCTTTCTTATTTGAAGACTCTATTATGATGCCTCATGACCTTCCTGATGCTACAAGTTCTCTAGAAGAGTCTGTTATTCCATCAGAATCTGCTTCACCACTAGAGCCTATTGATTTGCCTCCATCTGATTCACCTCATGTTCTACAGGTGCACCTTAGAGAAGACCTCAAACAGCAACCAAAGCCCCACTTTGGTTGACAGATTATGTCACTCAGAAGCCTGTTGCTCATGCTGCCTTATATCCTCTTGAAGACTGTCTATCATATGCTAATCTATCTCCTAAATATCAAAGTTTCTTGGGTGTCTTTTCTTCTATTCAAGAACCCAAGACTTATCAGGAGGCTTGCAAATATAGTAGATGGATTGAAGCTATGAATGCTGAGATTCAAGATTTTCGAGATAACTATATTTGGGACCTCATGCCTCTTCCAAAAGGCAAGGTTGCTATAGGTTGCAAATGGGTATACAAGGTTAAGCTTCAGGCTAATGGGGATATTGAGAGGTTCAAGGCTCATTTAGTGTCTAAAGGTTATGACCAACAAGAAGGTCTTGATTATAATGATACTTTCTCTCCAGTTGTTAAGATTGCAACTGTGCGAACTGTCTTATCTTTGGCTGCTCAGAATTCTTGGCCCATCCAACAGTTTGATGTTTATAATGCCTTCCTTCAGGGTGATATCCATGATGAGGCTTACATGGAGCTTCCTCCGGGCTTTGCAATTCAGGGGGAGTCCTGTAGTAATTTGGTTTGTAGATTTGTGAAATCCCTTTATGGGTTGAAACAAGCAAGTAGGCAATGGAACTTAAAGCTCTCTGAATCTCTACTCAAATCTGGTTTTGTGCAAAGTAACCTGGATCTTTCTTTATTCATCAAAAGGCAAAGTAGTGCCATTGTTGTGATACTTGTGTATGTAGATGATATGTTGGTTACAGGAAATAATATGCAGCTTATAGAGGATACAAAGAAATCCTTATATCAAGCTTTTAAAATCAAGGAGTTGGGTGAATTAAAGTTTTTCCTTGGTATGGAATTTAGCAGGTCTTCTAACGGGATCCTAGTGAATCAAAGGAAGTATGCTTTGGATATATTGTCAGAACTAGGACTAGGGACTGCTAAACCAACATGGACACCATTAGATCCCAATGTGAAATTAACAACTCAAGCACTAGATAAGTTAACAGACAAAACAGATGATAATCCACTAGAAGATAAGGGGAAATACCAGAGATTGATTGGGAAAATGTTGTATTTGACACTGACCAGGCCTGATATTGCCTTCTCAGTTCAAACTCTTAGTCAATTCTTACAACAACCAAAGCAATCTCATTGGGATGCAGCAATTAGAGTAATGAAATATGTGAAGAGGTAACCAAGAATGGGGATCTTGTTGAGCAGCAAGAAATCAAATACATTAACTGTATTTTATGATGCAGACTGGGCATCATGCCCCAATACTAGAAGGTCAGTCTCAGTATTCTTAGTGAAACATGGAAATTCATTAATTTCATGGAAATCAAAAAAGCAGCATGTGGTCTCCAGAAGCTCAGCTGAAACTGAATACAGGAGCATAGCTAGTACAATCTCAGAAATTGTTTGGCTGGGAGCTCTGTTGAAGGAACTAGGTAATGAGATCATTGGACTAGTGATTGTACATAGTGACAGCAAGGCAGCTCTCCAAATTGCAGCTAATCAAGTCTTTCATGAGAGGACGAAGCATATAGAAATTGATTGTTATTTTATTAGACAAAAGATACAGGAAGGTGTAGTGAAAAAAGAATATGTACATACCACAGAACAACTGGCAGGCATCTTCACCAAAGGATTAGCAAAGAGGGAGCATGAGCACTTAATTGGCAAGCTAGATGTAACACCCCGTAATTTTTTTTGAACTTATTTGATTACCTTAATATTTGTGGAATTATTTAAACTTGGGATAGTTGGTGTATTACACACTAACTTTGTTGGGCTAAATTAACATTGTGCTAATGGGCTCAATTGAGGCCCAAAGTTTAAGTAAATAAGACATGGCCCAAAAGAGAAATGATCCATTCCAATTTGATCAAGTAAAACACACCATTTTTGGTCAAAAAGTGGGGCTAAGGATAGACTTTAAAGGAGAGTATTTAAGGATGAAATTCAGCCTAAATTCAACATAAGTCACTTGCCAAAAAATCAGATTTTTATTTCATATTTCTCTCCTCTCAAAACCCTAACCACCCTAAGCTTTCTTAAGGATTTTTGGACAAGATCTTCTACTTGCAAGCATTGGTAAGTGTTTATCATTGAATATTAATGTAATACATGCATGATATATGGTGTGAAACATGTTGTTTATGTTTAAAAAGCATAAGGCAGTCCACTTTTTAAGTGGCAGTCCACCGGTGCTTTCGGTTAAGAATTTGCCTCCTATGTGGTTTACACTTGAAAAGGGACAAGGTATTGAAGGAATTGAATTATATGGATGAAATTTCAGTATATTAATGTGTTTTTATGTCCCTAATTCGTTCCCCTTGTGTATGTCTTGATGGAAATATTTATACGTGTTTGTATATGGAACGTTTGGCGTAGTGAAAAGAGAATACTTTCTTGTTTTGTTAAAGTGAAATCTGAAACTGTGTGGACTGTTTTTGGTATGTTGTTATGAAAGGTATTTATGTGACTTGATGGAATAATTATGTGAAGTTGCATTGAGGTAAAATTGTGAAGTATGAATTCGATATGAAATCCTATCGGTTTGTGACGTCTATGTTAATGTGCGGACTATTTTGGGTTTGTTGGTATGGTGAGGTAGTAAATTATATTGTATAAGGGTGGAATGAAGTTATATGGTAGTAGGAAGGATGGTGGAATGAATTACCATGTGTTTGGAATGTTGGGCGGGTTTTACTTCCCGTTAAGTAACTAATTGTCGTCTTCTGAACTTGTAGTGTAATTAGTTGTTAATGTTATCTCCATTATGTACTTGTGTTGTAGATTAATACATAAGGAAGGAGATGAAACATTGTTGTATTCATGAGGTGAGGATATAGGGTATGTAAGGTTTCACTTTTTCGTATCCTTTGGCAGCACCTATTGTTCACACTGTTATCGAACTTGTTTCTACTCCAAAAATGTTCTGAAGTATCTCATTCAGGTTTGTTATAAATTGTTATTCACGTGTCTCTTATTCATTGATTATTTTTCCAAAGTTCCAATAATTTTATAACCACCAATGTATCAATCTCATAACAAAAGAATTGAAGTAATACATATTTGCTTGAGTACGAGTGGTAGCTCAATGGGGCGAAAGCCTAGCTCGAGACGATCCCGAATGATTATTGGACACAGGGGGTAGCTCAAAGGGGCGTAATCCTAGTTAGATATGAACCTGCTTTATTGATTTATGGGTGGCAGCTCAAAGGGGCATAAGCCTAGCTAGAGACGATCCCAATATTATTTACCACTGATTAGTTGGTCCCGGGCATTATATGGTTGATGATTGATATTGATATGAACGTAAAAAGAACGTAATGAAGGAAATGTACATGTTTCCACATATGCTGTAAGGTGGTTTACCAATATTGTCCATTCACTTGTATTTGGTTTCAATGAAGTTCTTATGTTTCATGCAGTTACATATGGCCTTACATACTCAGTATATTCTTTCGTACTCACATCCCTTGGGGTACTTACCTTACTTGCTATAGGCACAGGAGTTACTAAACCTTCTCAGTAGGATACGGGTCATCAGCGAACTATTGGTGAGCTCCAGTTGACTCGAGGCTTTTGAGGTGTGACAAAAGTGGTATCAGAGCGAGGTTGTCCTAGGGTGTCTACAAAGCCGTGTCTGAGTAGAGTCTTGCTTATGGATGTGTTGTGCACCACATTTATAAGTAGGAGGCTACGGGACATTTTGGAGTTGTTTCTTTTCTTCATTTTCTAGATCATGCAATAGAGCTAAAGTTGTAGGTGGAATCATATCTGACCATTGAAATTGTTTTCTTGTGTTATAGAAAAATGTCGATTGCAAGGAAAAGTAAGGGTAAAAGTAAGAAGATAGACAGGATTTCCAGTGAAGGAACTAGTAGACCACCACCTGAACAAGGTAATCAAGGTGGGGCTGGAACTGAGTTTGCAACGCGGGCTTATTCTACTCTTCCATTTCCAGAAGAGCCGAGAAGGAGAGAAGTACGTACAGAACCACCTGTAAATGCTACTGACCAGGATTTAAGGTGCAAATATTGACTCACATAGTTGCTGCACAAGCTCAAGGACAAGCTGGTCCAACTACAAGTAATGATGGTGCGGATAGGGCAGCTAGTCGGCGGACACAGGATTTCCTTAAATTGGATCCTCCCACATTCAGCGGATCAGATCTTAATGAAGACCTGCAGAACTTCATGGATCAAATTCAAAGGTCTTTGGATGTTATGCATGTCTCTAGTGCAGAAACAGTTGAGCTTGCAGCATATAGATTAAAAGGGGAGGCTATACTATGGTACGAGGAATGGAAACGATCTAGAGGTATCAGTGCACTTCCATCTAGTTGGGGAGAATTCAAAGCGGCATTCCTTGATCACTATCTTCCATATGAGGTCCGAGAGGCTCGTACCGACCATTTCTTAAATCTTCGTCAGGGGAATATGAGCGTCAGGGAGTACAGTATTCGGTTTAACTCTTTGGCTAGATACACTCCTAATGTGTTAGCTACTATGGCCGATAGAGTTCATCGGTATGTGGACATATTAGATACATATTTAGTGAGGGGTTATACTATTGCTGCTTTGAATAGAGATATGGATATAGCCAGGATACAAGCCTTTGCACAGAAAATGGAGGATTAGAGGCAAAGGAGAAGGACGCAGGAATTTGAAAGAGGGCAGTCAAAGAGGGCTAAATCTACGGGACAGTTTATGGCGTCCCAAGGAGAATTTAGGCCTCGGGTTTTTAATAGACCGCCTAGACCATCATTTTCTTATTCTACAGCAGGCACTCCATCTCAATTCTGAGGGTTTAGAGGCAGTCACGTTGGGCAAAGTAGCGGGATCCAGGGTTCACAGACATCGGGGTTTTCTCTTTAGCCGTGTCAGCACTGTGGAAAGCTTCATTTAGGTGAATGCCGATTTGGGACGAATGTTTGTTTTTGGTGTGGTATGTCGGGGCACATAGTGAAAGAATGCCCACGAAGGGGCACGGGTAGTATGGCGCGACCTACTGGATCAGCCGTATCATCATCATCATCGGTTCTTTCCTAAGGTAGGGGTGTACAGCCTACTGGTGGTGGTAGAGGTGGTAAAGGAGCTGCTAATTCTAGTGAGGTCCAGAATCATACCTATGCTTTAGCGGATCGGTAGAATTTGGAGGCTTCTCCTGATGTGGTTACAGGTATATAATCCGTCTTTTCACATAATGTATAGGCATTGATTGATTCGGGCTCTACTCTGTCATATGTCACTCCATTGATTGCTGAAAAATTTGAAAGAACACCATAATTACTAGTCTCATTTGAAGTATCTACACCCGTTGGCGAGTCTATTATAGCTAAGAGAGTCTATCGTAATTGCATAGTAACTGTTTGTGATCATGATACGTTGGTTGATATGATAGAGCTGGAAATGGTAGATTTTGATGTTATAATGGGTATGGATTGGTTGGCTTCTTATTATGCCACAGTAGATTCTGAGCTAAGAAGGTACTTTTTCATTTTCCACAAAAGACCATCCTTGAATGGAGGGGTAATGTTGGAGCACCGCGAGGTAAATTTATTTCTTATCTTAAGGCAAAGAAAATGATATCCAAGGGGTACATATGCCATCTAGTAAGAGTGAAAGATACCGATGTGAAGCCACCAACTCTTCAATCGGTTCCGGTGATAAATGAATACCTTGATGTATTTCCTGAAGATCTTCCAGGTTTGCCTCTTACACTTTGAAAGTTTGATTCCATATGGGTACTAGTTGATAGGCTTACCAAATCAGCACACTTTCTACCCATCAAGACCACCTACACAACTAAAGATTATGTGAGGTTGTATATTAAAGAGATAGTTCGACTACACGGAATTCCAATCACTATTCTATTAGAAAGGGAAGCTCAATTTACTGCACATTTTTGGAAGTCTTTTCAGAAGAGTTTTGGTACCCAGGTGAATTTAAGTACAACTTTTCATCCTCAAACAGATGGACAAGCAGAACGTACTATCCAAACACTTGAAGATATGCTACGAGCCTGCACATTGGACTTTAAAGGTAGTTGGGATGACCATTTACCTCTTATTGAATTTGCCTAAAATAATATCTATCATTCAAGTATCAAAATGGTGCCTTATGAGGCTTTATATGGAAGAAAGTGTAGATCACCAATTGGGTGGTTTGAAGCGAGTGAAACTGCCTTGTTTGGGCCAGATCTTGTTCATCAAGCTATAGAAAAGGTTCAGGTGATACAATAGCGGCTACAAACAGCCTAAAGTAGGCACAAGTCCTATGCCGATGTTAGAAGAAGGGGGCTAGAATTTGCCATAGGTGATTGGGTATTCTTGAAAGTATCACTAATGAAAGAGGTAATGAGATTTGGGAAGAAGGGGAAGCTGAGTCCACATTATATAGGGCCATATCAAATTGTCCGAAGATTTGGTCAAGTTGCGTATGAATTAGAACTACCCCAAGAACTCTCCACAGTTCACCCAGTATTTCATGTCTTGATACTTTGAAAGTGCATAGGAGATCCATCTTGTGTCACTCCTACTGAAACTATACAAGTTACGGAAGATCTTACTTATGAAGAGGTACCCATTGCTATTCTGGATCGACAGGTCAAGAGGTTAAGAAATAAAGACGTAGCTTCAGTAAAAGTGCTTTGGAGGAATATGCAAGTAGAAGAAATCACATGGGAAGCTGAGGAAATGATGAAGTCTAAGTACCCACATTTATTTCAAACTGAAGAAAGAGTTCAAGATGCGGAATTAGAGCAATAACAAGTAAGTATATATAAGCATTATGTATATGTGATAATATGAAGAATGAACTTAAACTTGAACTTGTGTAGATTGGATAATGTTACTAACATTCGAGGACGAATGTTCCTAAGGAGGGAAGGATGTAACACCCCGTCCATTTTTTCGAACTTATTTGATTACCTTAATATTTGTGGAATTATTTAAACTTGGGATAGTTGGTGTATTACACACTAACTTTGCTGCGCTAAATTAATATTGTGCTAATGGGCTCAATAGAGGCCCAAAGTTTAAGTAAATAAGACATGGCCCAAAAGAGAAATGATCCATTCCAATTTGACCAAGTAAAACACACTATTTTTGGTCAAAAAGTGGGGGCTAAGGATAGACTTTAAAGGAGAGTATTTAAGGCTTAAATTCAGCCTAAATTCAACATAAGTCACTTGCCAAAAAATCAGATTTTTATTACATATTTCTCTCCTCTCAAAACCCTAGCCACCCTAAGCTTCCTTAAGGATTTTTTGACAAGATCTTCCGCTTGCAAGCCTTGGTAAGTGTTTATACTTGAATATTAATGTAATAAATGCATGATAAATGGTGGGAAACATGTTGGTTATGTTTAAAAAGCATAGGGCAGTCCACTTTTTAAGTGGCAGTCCACCGGTGCTTTCGGTTAAGAATTTGCCTCCTATGTGGTATACACTTGAAAAGGGACTTAAGGTATTGAAGGAATTGAATTATATGGATGAAATTTCAGTATACTAATGTGTTTTTATGTCCCTAATTCTTTCCCCTTGTGTATGGCTTGATGGAAATGTTTATACGTGTTTGTATGTGGAACGTTTGGCATAGTGAAAAGAGAATACTTTCTTGTTATGTTAAAGTGAAATCTGAAACTGTGTGGACTATTTTTGGTATGTTTTTATGAAAGGTATATATGTGACTTGATGGAATAATTATGTGGAGTTTCATTGAGGTATAATTTTGAAGTATGAATTCGATATGAAATCCTATCGGTTTGTGACGTCTATGTCAATGTGCGGACTGTTTTGGTGTTGTTGGTATGGTGAGGCAGTAAATTATATTGTAGAAGGGTGTAATGAAGTTATATGGTAGTAGGAAGGAAGGTGGAATGAATTACCATGTATTTGGAATGTTGGACGGGTTTTACTTCCCGTTAAGTAACTAATTGCCGTCTTGTGAACTTGTAGTGTAATTAGTTGTTAAGGTTAGATCCATTATGTACTTGTGTTGTAGAGTAATACATAAGGAAGGATTTGAAACATTGTTGTATTCACGAGGTGAGGAGATAAGGTATGTAAGGTTTCTCTTTTCTGTATCCTTTGGCAGCACCATTGTTCTCACTGTTATCGAACTTGTTTCCACTCCAAAAATGTTACAAAGTATCTCATTCATGTTTGTTATAAATTGCTATTCACGTGTATCTTATTCATTGATTATTGTTCCAAATTTCCAATAATTTTATAACCACCAATGTATCAATCTCATAACAAAAGAATTGAAGTAATGCATATTTGCTTGAGTACGGGTGGTAGCTCAATGGGGCGAAAGCCTAGCTCGAGACAATCCCGACTGATTATTGGACATAGGGGGCAGCTCAAAGGGGCGTAATCCTAGTTAGATATGAACCTGCTTTATTGATTTATGGGTGGCAGCTCAAAGGGGCACAAGCCTAGCTAGAGACGATCTCAATGTTATTTACCACTGATCAGTTGGTCCCGGGCATTATATGATTGATGATTGATATTGATATGAACGTAAAAAGAACGTAATGAAGGTAATGTACATGTTTCCACATATGCAGTACGGTGGTTTACCAATAATGTCCATTCACTTGTATTTGGTTTCAATGAAGTTCTTATGTTTCATGCAATTAGATATGGCCTTACATACTCAGTACATTCTTTCGTACTGACATCCCTTGGGAGACTTACCTTACTTGCTGCAGGCACAGGAGTTAGTAGACCTTCTCAGTAGGATACGGGTCATCAGCGGACTGTTGGTGAACTCCAGTTGACTCGGGGGTTTTCGAGTCATTTGTACACACTTGTTTTGGTATTGTATAACAGTTGTATAAAGCGGGGACTTGTCCCGACTATAGGCATGGTTATGTATCTGTTAGAGGCTTTGTAGATGTTGTAATGTCAAATGAAGGAATGTCTTACCTTTTTGACGTGGTGGCCCGAACGGCCAAGTTTCATATCTATTTGAATGTCTTTCCATGATTTCCGTCATTGATATCTTGTGTCTATAAGTGACATAGTGTTGTTCATTTAGTGACATGCACACGAATGTTCTAGGTCATAGGTTGGTTCTCTCGGGCCTTAACGGCTTCGGGTGCCAGTCCGCCCCAATGGGATTTGAGGCATGACACTAGGTGTGTTGAATGTGTTTGCACCCACCAGCTTGAGGGGGAGTGATAAAATTGATGTGACTTGATGTATAGAAGGCACAGGGGTAAACTTGTAATTAGATAAGTAGATTAGATATTGTTATTTAGTAGTTTCTCATTCTCTTTAAATAGGAAACAGCTGTAACAAACCATATCATTCAGATAATCCTTTTCTCTCTAAGAAGATTCTTCTTCTCTTTTCTCTGAAAAATATCTTCAATGGTGAGAGTAAATTAGGTTTACTGTTTCATTGAAATTCTTTACAAAAGACTATTACATTGTATTGTAGCTTCATCGTCTATACTCCCTGATGAACTTTGGTGTAAGCAATGATCAAAACACTACCAGGAGATACTATTCGTAGATGTGTGATGATGGTCTTTTTATCCTACACTATAATTACTTCTTGGCATATCTCCTAAAATTTGTATTATTTTGTTCATCAAACTTGAATAATATTAGTCCCACACACATATGCATTTCTTTTTCCACATAATTTGAATTATTTTCATTTTTTGTCAATTTGTAAAAATGTATCTTTTTTCAAAGGGGGATCTCTGCCAAGACCAATAGGTAAGATTGGAGAGTGGAGCATCGGTCGTTGACAATCTAAATGCACAATTCTCTAGCGATGTCATACAAGTGGTTAAAAGAAAAATCATGAGTAGATGAGGGGGGGGGTATAAATAAAAAGTCAACTATGTAAATCTACAGTTATATGCTAATATTCTTTTTTCAAGCTCCGACAGAAAGATTTGAGTTGATCTGATGTCTCCTTCGTCATATATACATGGAGATATCTATTAGGAACAAAAGAAATCTCTAACAAAGCAAAGACAAGTAAAGCTCAATAAAGTTATCACAGACAACACTTGTGCAATTGCTTGTAGTCCTGAAAATTGTATTGTGCAATTTTCTTTTCTACATTCATGTGACTATAGCAGTTGTAGTAGTTGAAAAGCTTCTTCTTCAAGAATGTACTTTTTAAAAATTAAGAAAATAAATTCTACAAACTTCCTTTTACATTTTTATTTATATCATGTTTTCATTCTCAGTATTATTAATTCTATTATCAATTTTATATAATGACTCTCGTATTGAAATTTAGAAATTTATGCGTCTTGACCATTTTTCTCTTCTCCATAGTTATTTTGTATCTTTTATGAGTTGCGAAAATGATTGACACGGTCCCCGATGCATTCAGAAATGTTTTACATGGAATTGTGGTTTCGATCATCCTCAAAGGGATTAGTTTGACTTCGGTCAACATTTTATGTCCCGAGCCTCAGATAAGGATTTTGACAATTCCATTAGATCCGGAACGTCTATTTTGGGTTAGTAGCACAGTTAGTTTAGGTCCCGAGCATTTGTTTTGCATTTTGACCTCTTAAACAGGACTAGTTAAAGTAGCCTAAAAAGGGTCCCCGAGGATTAATTTATTGTAAACTACTTTTTTTTCATAAATTTAATGATTCCATTAGATCCACAACACATTTTATGATCAATTTTCACTATTTATTCATGTTCTTAGGATTCCAGATGAGTTCCGAGGGTTAAAAACAAGTTTTGAAATTGTTGGTGTTGGTGTGGCCGCTAAAGCGGCTGGTTGACCGATTTAGCGGCTGTTGACCATTTGAACGAATGCTATAGCGACTATTTGACCACTTTAGCGGTAGTTTGACTCTTTGACCAGGCCGATTTAGCGGACAAAGTGCCGTTTTAGTGGACATCACTGAGTTTAAGACCAAACCAAACTCATTTCTTATTTTTGACATTTCAGGAGCTAGGAAGCTCCAATTTTGATGATTCTCGATGTATTTTTCATGTATAATCATTATATATGTGATTATAACTTCATATTGCTCATTTTCCAAGAATAAGCATTCCGTTTTTCAAGATTTCTACCCAAAGTTGAGATACAAAGACCCCATTCCACCATTTTCAAAGCTTCCAAGCTCGTTTTGAGAGTTTTAACGAGGATTTTCAAGATTTGAAATTTAGGTGAGCTTCTATACTAGTATTTCATTATTTCCCATTAATTAATTCACGTTTTCATCTTCAAATTCGTGATTTTAAATGTTATTTTTTTTGGGGGGGGGGTTTGCCCGATAAATTGTAAAATTGATTTTTCTTTGATTTGAGGTCCGATTTCAACTCATTTTCGCGTGGATTTTATACTATATACTGCTATAATTATGGAGAATTTTATTCTTAAAATAATTTTAGTTGGACCCTAGGATTTTCTGAAACGATTTTCAAAGTGGATTTTGGACCCGGAATAATTATTATCGATATGGGTATCATTGGACTCCTTTTAACTTGTAGATGTTATATTTGAGTATATTAGACGAGTTTGGTATTGATTCGAGGAAGCTGATCTTCCGATTGATGCTTTGGGCTGCGTTTCAGCTTGTAGATCTTCTTTCAAGGCAAGTTGAGATGTACCTTTACTTTTTTCAAAGTGTTTTATGTGTTGTATGCTTTTTTGTGTGTATGTTGTGATTCATTTAGGATTGAGGGTCCCACTTAGATGAAATAGTGAGCATCTTCGCGGGTACCGGAGTCTTTTGATGGACTGTAGATAGATTATTGCATTGATTAGTTAGTATTATTACTTATAAATATCCTTAGAGTAGATTGTAGATAGATAACTTGGTGATCTTGAATAATTGATATTGGATGCTTACCTTGGATCTTGTTTAATAGGCTTTATTGTGATGATCGGGGCTTAGTGACCTTTAGGAGATAATTATGTTAATGTTGCTAGTGATGGAATAATTGGGTTTTAGAGAATATTTAGAGTATAAATGGACTTGTAATAGTGGATGAGACTTATCATTTGGATTAAGTTAGGTTTGGGTAGTTTGGTGATATATTATTATTGAGATTGTTATTTATTATCGTGTGCCCTAGTGGGGGCTTATGTGCATATTATTATTGATTTGGAATATATATTGTGGTGATGCCCGAGTGGGGGCTTGAGTTGATATTGTTGTCTATGATTGTGAATTTAATTGCCATATTTATTATGTGTCACCGAGTAAGGGCTTGACTTGTAATCATAGACCATGTTAAAGCATTAAATTGACATATTTGTTATTGTGCATTAAATTGCCTTTATCATGTTGATGATACTCAACGAGGGACTTTAAATGATATTATTGATGTAATGCATGACTATTTACACCAGTGGTGCCTTATGAGGGCTTACATCATGGAACATTGTCATATGGAGCTGATTCTGAGCTCACTTATACTTGTATTGAATTGATTCATATCTTCATACTAATTTGGTTGTGAGCATATATCCTCATACCATTCATACATGTTCATGAGAATTGATACCACTAAGATTTTCCCCAATCAAAAGAAAATGATGATTTTTATAAAATCCGTGAACGAGATCATGTGATGGCAAGATTGATTGAGATATTTTATGAGATATTGTGGTAATCCTGATCTGTGAACATTAACCGGAGAAGTGGATTGAGATTATGGAAAGTATATGGGTTGCGAACCCCCCATGGATCCTACTTTGGGAGTATTGAGGCTCGGAAAGTGTATACAGAAAGTTATGTGATAACTTTCAAAATATTCATCATCATCACTACATTGCATTGCATTACCTTCCTTGGTATGATTCGATATTGTGTTAGTATTTATTCTTGTATTGTATTATCGTGTTAGAACCTTGTTTATAATATTGTGTTTGAGGATTCATCTCACTTAATTACATTATCTTATATCATCTTATATTGGTTGGGAGGTTGAGGTATTATGAGATGTGGGTTATGGTTGTGGCTTAATCGGAGAGATAGTTGTGTAGCACCTTTTGGTAGCATGAGATACAACCTTATATATGTACAACCTCCTTATTTATCCCATATTATTAGTTGATTATGGTTGATTAAGCCTGATATATCGTATTAGTGAGTCTTCTTCATAAATGATTTCCCTTATTATTGATAGTAAGATGGCTAGTGTATACTCACCTAGATTAATGTGCCTACCCTATATTTAGTAAATCTGTTATCTGTTGTGTTGGGTTATCCTGATAGGATGAAGTGCTGTAATTGCGGGTTATAGACTGTTTGGGAAACCTTGGGTAGTTGGGGTGGTGGTTCTCGCCATGCTTTGGATTAGGGTTGGTTATCGATGATACTTGCTGAGTACACATGCTTTCGTACTCACTCTTGCTTTTCTTTTCTTTTTTTTTTAATTTCTGCACCCCGTGCAGGTATGGTTCGAGCAGTAGATTGTAGATCGTGTTTCTTTCAGTATTGACATTACGGAGATTGAGGTAGTGGCTGATAGGCTTCAGGACTTACTCAGATCTCTCTACTTTATCTTATGCTCTCTTCGCAATTAAGATATTTTTAGGATTTTGTTATTATTCTGTACTAGAGGCTTGTACTGATGACAACCAGACTTGGGATGTATCTTTGAGACTTGGGTCTCGTATATATATTGGGGATTTTCTTCTATTCCTTATGCTTCCGCTTTTGATTCCCTTTAATTCTAGTTCTTTGGGTTGGGTTAGGCTTACTTGTCTGGAGGGTGTGATAAGTGTCATCACGTGCCTATTTTGGATCGTGACATTTTACCTGTTTGTTTTCTTTATAATTACATATTATTAGTTTTACATTTTAACCTTTGACTCTTCCGAAAATCCTGAATCCATCGTGTGTTGTGTTGATTTTATCTCTTTCATATTGTTTTCCTTTCCACATTTTGTTGTTGATTTCCCTTTCACTTATTGGAAAAGTAAATTGAGACTGAAAAATGAAAGACGATATCTGAATCTATGGAATAATGTTGCATGTTTGTTGGTGGTGCTATTTAGAAGAGGTTATTTGGAGAGTACACACATCTCAAAGATGTTCCTTTAACATCCAAACACTATACAAATCTATAGGCATACATCAAATGAGAGTATCTTCATATGTCTAGGGGAACACTACCATAGTAAAACAAAATCAGTCTCCTGCATCGGACTTGATTTATGCAATAAAGATTGTGATGATAGCATTCCATGTAGCTAAAATTATCAACCGACACACTTGTTATTAAATCTTATTATTATTTCATTCGGTGCCGGAATAAGCAATGATCATCAAGTAATTACTTGGCCCAACTAATTTGCAACCTTAGATAATTGAGTGACATTGTACACATGAGATTGTTGACTAACCATAATAGGATCATTGAAGTAGTTCTGCTTGGCCTGAGGTTTATTTATAGTTGAGTGTATGTATATGTTAAAATATTCTCTGGTGGTAAAAATTCACCCCATTCAATTTTTATGCTAAATCATTACTAATTTACTATGATTAAGTTATAAATTTAGAGAAATGTGCAATTTACTAATGTTTATTGATAAGAACCTATATGAAGACACATGTAATGTATTTATTAGTTTGGTATAAATATGAAAAATTTTACCATCTTTGATTTTATAAATTTTTTTAAGTTTAGAATACGTTGCACAGGGAATCAAAATCACAGTTATAATTTTATTAAAACATATTAAATTTAATATGCTCACACAAATATGATAATATTTTTACATAACTAATTTTTTTATCAACCATGCATCGCACAGATGCGAATACTAGTTTAAAGTAAAGTTGGGATGTAATAATTTTCACCATTCCAATTCATTGCCTCCCCTCCCCTCACCCTTGATACCTCTTACCACCCCACGCCATGCCACTTCCAACCCTCAACTCATAATGTTTTCTAGATTCTATATAACTAGTGAATTTGGCCGCGCTTCGCGCGGTCATCAAAAACCTCATTAATTTTACTACTTAACTTGTTTGATAACCCAAATATATAAATAATTACAAAGAATATTTTTAAGATTTAAAGTTTTCTTTAATTCTTCTTTCACAGGATGAATTAAACATTTATAAATTCTGTGTATTTCACAAAACTTAAAAATTTAAAAAGATAAATTAAAAGTCTAAACAAATCAAAACAACTCATATCCTAATTCATTCATTAGAAATACACATGAAGATAGTATAATCGTACTATAAAACACACATAAATAGTTACAACACATTCATTATGCAAAGGATGGCAACGAATAAATCAGTGTGTAAATTTATATGCGCATAGAAAAACTTACATTCTAATATATACCACCAAGTGGTTCTAGTATAACCAACATCAAAACTCATAAAAGTATCAAAACTACTTGGGTTAAGTCCTCATTCCTGTTTATTCCTTGTAAGTTTTTAAACAGTCTCCTTCCTAAACACCAAAATGAAAAAAGGAATAAAGGTAAAAAGAACAACTTCAAAATTCATAGAAACTCTTGTCTTATGTTGACAATAAATTATTTAACAATATAAATTACGAATACTAACAACATATCCTTATTTTAGTCTGATTTGAGTAAAACCATGTAACATACAGAAAAAAGAATACAAAGACGAACATGAAATCTCAATAAAAAAAATAATAAGTCTGAGCAACTAACTTTATAGAAATATTGATATTTGTTTACCTCCTCATTTGAATTTTTGTTTGCAAATTAATTGTGAGCCCTTACTAACTATTGATTACATGTGTGGGGTAACCGAAATTTCAAGAGCCAACTAATTTAGTATCTCAGGTGATCTTCAACCTCTTTGTAAGCGATAGATTCATTTTCAAACTAAAAGTATGAATAAAGTACCAAATTAAAATTTGCTCTTCATTTCTTTTATCGATCAAATGACATTCAAATCTAATGAGGTAAAATATAACAAATAAATTTTGTGGTACCGGTCAAATCAATTAGATAAATCATATATCTTTCTTACATGATATAAATTTGATATATAAAATTCACTTAGTTGGGATCAAAACTTCACAAAATGAAAATACATGTGTATAAGCTCCACAAATATTTCTGCGTAGACGATCCCATATTTGACCATTCATTTCTTCCAAAATGATAATGCCTTGAAATGAGATGATTTTTTTTTTGTTGTTGTTGTTACTGATTTGCTTAATTGAACTTTGCATCTTGCCTTTGTAACTTAGTGGAAATGAATGAATTCTACCACTAATACCACTGATTGTCCATTGTATTAATTATATTCTTAAATTCTATCTTCCTATCATAAAGAGAAAAGAAACTGGAGAAATGAAGCGGGACAAAGTAACAGATTCTTTCACTAAATATAAATAATTATAGTCTTCTCAAAGGGTCAAATTCTATCTCTAAATTATAAAATAGCCTCCATTTGAGAAAATTGATCCAATTATTAGTTGAAATGATATCCATTTATAAACTACTCCATTTTAACCTAGTATTTTAGTTTTTCATGAAGAAAACGAAAAGTGTGGAGTAATTAATATTTAGGCTTTTAAAGAATAGAAATAATTGGAGTAGTAAATTTTGAGAATTTAAGTTTTTACAATAAAAACTAAAAATGAATGGATGGATTAGTAATTGACATGTTTATTTTCTTACAATAATAAATAAATAAAAATGTAAGGGCAATTGCCAAAAAAAATAGGGAAAAAATAAATAGGATCCTTGGTCAAAGAGAGGTGTCACATCACTTCTCTAATGCCTAGCTTTATATTATATAGTGATTGATTTTCGTGATGATTTTTTTTATCAGACTTCAAGATTGATAATACATTAAAAATGTTAAACTTAAAAAAGTGCAATACATACATAAAATGAAAAAAAAGACTTGAGAGCGAAATACTTCTTGCCTTCATATACTCCTTTCCAGTTACATGTTAATTCACAAGATTTTCTCAATCATACTTGTTTGGAGGATGATAATATGTGTAAACAAAATGCTAAAAAAATAAGAAATCATGATAAAGTACATAAATATGAAAGCCTTCACAAATCAAAGTAATGAAGAAGAGAAAGGATGACCTTGAATGAGAGCCTTCATGAAACAAAATATGAATTTATATAGGTGAAATAGAGGAATACCATAAGACATTGCAAACTTATAAATTAAATTATGGGGGTTATGGATATGAAAATTATGAAAGTTATGAGTAGCTATTCCTTGTAAATGCATTAAATAAAAAAAGAGAAAAACACTTAAAATGTTAGAGATCTTGTCATTTCATTATTAGAAGACGACCAAAAAAAAAAAAAAAAAAATTAAACAAAGAAAGGTGATACTCTTCCTTTGCCTAATTTTAATATATAAATAAATATATATACAAATTAGTAGAAATAAAATAAATAAATAAATAAATAAAATCATTATAAAAGAAGATGATTTTTTTAATAACACATAAATAAATAAAAATTAGGATAATAATAAAATATTGAGAAAAAAGATAATTGAATCTCTTGTCATTCTTTTATTATTGTTCTTCTTTATTGTATAACCAATGCACAATTAAAAAATAAAAGACTTGCACTCATTTGAATTTCTTAATAAAGAATAGGAGTGAGTGGAATAATAAATTTTGAAACATTTAAGTTTTACAATAAATAATAGAAATAAATGGAGAGAGTACTAATCAACACATTTATTTTTGTACAATAAATAATAAGTAAATAAAAATATAGGAAAAAAAGTCCCAAAAAAAAAGAAGAAAATAAATAAATAGAAATGGAGTGTTTTGAAGCATGCCACATCAGCAACTTCATAACCCTCCTTGCTTTATATATATATTGATTTTATTGTATTATGTTGTTAGTTTAAGTATAATGTTTGCTTTATTGCCACTTAAATTTTATTGTATTATTAAAATTCATTGTTAGGTAATGAAGAAAAGTCTCATTTTATGTAATGACCAATTTAGTGATACATTATAAACCAATACATAGCAACCCTCCAATAAATTAGCACCATCTGAATATCTAATACCTATTTTTTAGTGATATCCTAATAATTGAACATTAATATTCTTTTATCCATACTATTATATATGTATAATATTGTAATAAATATGAAAGTCATAGATAGAGTTATCAGAAAAAAAAATAAAAAAGAATATACTACACTTAATAGTAATAAATAAAATAAATAATTATGACATGTCATTTTTTATGTACATACCTAAAATGTAGAAGTAACATGCAAATTGGTATAAAAATAGTAGATCTTGCTTAAGAAAAAAGAAATACAAAAAAGGAAAAAGAACAACAACGTGGAGATAATAACACACACATGACGGTGAATGAAATGATTTTCTAACTCTTTACAATATTTTTTTAATTTTATGTTCTTTTCATAAAAGATTTTGATTTTTATACATAAAATATCTTTATTTTTTTTAAAGATCTGAAAAGGTTATTTTCTTTTATTCAAATTGTAAAAGAGCAAGAAATCTAATTATTTCTTCATGTCAGAGCCTCTCCCTTAGTGCAACTATCTAAAATAAAAAGATATATTTTAGAAAAAAATGAAAATTGCCTCCTCATTTTTTTTGATAATAAAATGTGAAATATTATCATACCAACACACAGAACCAATATACAAGAGAGCACCCACTGCTTTGGCCCCCTTTTAGGAAGGTTGTCAATCCCCGTGAGCCTCTAGAATCTAATTACAGATGGAATCAATAAGGAAAACATATTTTCTACCACTCTTTGTGTTCCTATACATGTCTAATCTGATCCTTATTATACTCTTTATTTGTTGTATTACACAATTGCTTTGTATAGTTTGCCCTCTAAATTTCTTGTTGTTCCTGCATAATATCTAAATTTGATAGATGGTGGCTCCGTAGACGGCAATCATTAACTATAAAAATGGGCAGTATTGTTTTCCAATGATATAATGACAAAAAAAATCATCAAACTCCAATTAATCAACAACATAAGTACGCAACAAACAAATTAAAATGCAAGCTCTTGTCACTCGTAAAAATAATTTTGAAAAAGTGTATAGGAGATTTTTACAATTTTTTTTTGTTGAAAAGTGATTGCATCAATGTAATTACGGCAAAAGAGCTAAACACTAACAAATGCACAATTCTTCAATTACTCGTGTATTTCTTTAATAGTCAACTTCTTTCAATTCTGTCCATGACCCAGTATTAGTAATTTCATTTCATACCATCACATTTATCATTTCTTTTATTCTTACCAGAAAAACAAATTGAAGGTACCCATAATTATTGACTTTTTTTTGTTTCCCACTAGGTGTCTGGTATCCGCATTGGAGTCCGACTAAATCCGGATTCGTGTCGGAAAGTCCCAAGTTGGGGGGTAAAGCACTCCCTAACAAAGGCGACTCCATATCTAGGGGGAATCGAACTCGAGACCTCTGGTTAAGGATGAAGGAGTACTTACCACTCCACCACAACCCTTGTTGGTTAATTATTGACTGTGTTTCTACTCCATATGATACACTCATATATAATCATGACCTTTCTCCTCTTTCCACCAGCTAATGTTATTTTTATTTTGAAATTTAAATGTATAATATCAGTGCAAAAAAAAAAAAATCAAAATAAGAAACACCATACCTGTAGTGAAATTAGAACCTGCACTTTAATGGATATAAAGTGGAATAGAAAGTATTGGATAAAAAAAAAACTACACTAATATAGATAAGCATAGAATGCATGTCAAAAGACATTATCTTAAAAAATGATTTTGTTAACCTCTTTACTCGAAAACAAAGAAAATAGTGAAATTTCTCGATTACAACATTTTACAAATTTTCTTGTAATGAGTTTCAGTTCCTAATGGTTAAAATTTTTCAGGAAAGAAAATTAATCAGCACGAAGGAATAAAACCTCTTTGCATGGTGCATACTTGTAAATTTGTCCCGAAGGGCCCTTTAAACTTGTAAGACTCATTTTCAACTTCATTTTCTCATTGTTGTTGTATTTGTATCTTGAAGGCCCTCGACCCAACTTATCTGTCATATATATATATATATATATATATATATATAAAGACTTGAAATCATGCTCCAAATCAACATGGACCCAGGGTGCATGTTGTTTTCACCAATCCCTCGGCAAAAAATTATACTATATATAAGATAATTTCTTTTATTATTTATGTACATATGAAGATTTTGAATCTCTTAAACACAAGAGTATTGTTTGACTCGTGGTTTAGGGAATTCAAAATTCATCTTGAGGTTCAAAGTTCAAGTCTTAGATATTAGATTTCTTTTTTCAAACCTCTTTAGTGAAAATCTTGGATCCATCACTGCATATGGACCCTTATCAATTAAGTTGCTTCTCCATTATCTGTTTCTGCAAAAAACAAATGCAAATACTAAGTGAATAGACTCAAACTTGCATTTAGATGTGCAGTATTAATTCATTATTTCTCCGCCCTGCATATATGGCTGCTATATAATTTGTTCTTGATGGTGCATTTTTTGCTTAATGTTTTGATATGAGAAATTCTTACTCAATCCGCTTCTGAGGAGAAACTTCCTTCGTCCAACTCTTCAAATGAGTAGAAAGTAATTTTTATAAGGAGAAGTTGAAAGAAGTATCATTAATTTCACACCATATTTGTCTAATTCAATCCAATACGTTTTTGACTTTTGAATTTTTTTTTTTGTTTAATGCATCATTAAAATATGCAAAATGAAGAAGGTCATTCAATTAGATCAAATGAATCGGGTCTGCATTGACTTATTCTTTACTACGGTTATCTAAAGGGGTTAAATGACAAGGAACCTTAGGATTTTAAAGCTGAAAAATAATGAATAATTACTTTTTTTTAGCCTAAGAAATGAATTAAAAAGCCCAAAAATCTGAGAAAATAGATAAATAACCATACTCAAATATTAGAGCTCCACGTCACCGGATCTACATTCTCCTTTATTATTATATATTGATTCTTGTCTAGACAATATACCTAAACATAAGAAAATGACTTATTATCAAGAAAACATTTTCAAAGAAAATTATTTTCCCTCATACCAAACAAACCCTAAATTGAACATAAGTGAATTTCTTTTTTAATAAATATCTAAAAACTATACAAACCATACAACAAACAAGATATTTTCTCAAATTTATATAATAAGAAACAATACATTTGAAAACTATTAAGTTGGAGTTTAATTCTCAAGGCAGAAGAAACCTAGAAAGAATATAGTTTTCTCAATGCACCAAAACACCAAGGAAAAAAAAAACAAATGAAATCAAATTTTTTAATAGCGCAGAAAGACTTGGGAGGAAATTAAGGACATACAAAAATACACAATCTCCATCAATCATCATATTGGCCCTCAAATAAGGTTCACCGAGGGATATTTGTATTATATATTAATACCAGTGAATATATTCTCACTTCGCGCAATCATAAAAATAAATAAGTATATATTTAAAAATTCTTAATTAGTTTCAAGAAATATTAATTTGAAGAAAATAAAATGATATTGTGCCTAAAACTATGTATACTTAATATTTATACATGCATACACTACAATCATATAGTAACAACCATTTTTTTTTGGGTGAAAATAACAATAGTACTACTATATCGAATCACGAGTGAGCACACAGCTCAAGCAGGCAGCTACGGTTGTCATGCCTGCTTCTGATCGAGGGAATTTTTATAATTTTATATTTTTTGTTTTAATTTTAATTAGTTTATTTTTATTTTTAATCTGTTATATGTTTAAAAATTGCGTAAAAAGTATTATAAATTATAATAATTAATAATTTAAATTATTTGGAGACACATAAAAAAAATTGGTTGACCCAAAATTCTATAAGAGCAACATAAATTGGGATATATTATCTAAAAATTTCGTGAAAAGTAATATAAATCACAATTTAACAAATTAAAATATTTGAAAAATGTATTAAAAAAATTGTTTGACTTTCAAGTTCTATCAATGTCATATAAATTGGGATAGATGGAGTAACATATATTACTTGAAAATTACGTAGAAAGACGTATAAATCATAATAATTAACAATTTAAAATATCTAAAACCATATAACAAATTTTCAGTACCACATAAATTGGGACCAAAAGAGAAACATATAGTATCTAAAATTATGTAAAAATAATACTATAAATCAATAATTAATAACTTAAAATATCTAATATATATATATATATATATATATATATATATATATATATATATATATATATATATATGATAGAACGTTGATTTTTTTCGTCCTTAACAAAATTGTCTCCTTTTTCTTTCAAATTTTTTTGATGATTTTTTTTTTGAACCGTCATAGAATTTTCTATATCCTTTTTGTGTCTATAATTTTCTAATGAAGCACTACCAACAATTTTATCAACAAAATTTAACTTATACTTCCCAAGTTCTAAACTAAATGAGTCTTTACATGTGCATGACGTAATTTATATACAGTTGAGGATATGAAGGCAATCACGTAATAGAGGAAATATGATGATAATGTAAGTGTATTATAAATTAAATTTCTGTATGTGGAACTTGAAAAGCAACCAAATATATATGTTAGCATACGTTTGTGACATTTGTGCTAACAATTATTCTACTTTATGATATAAATATTATTTTTTAATAAAAAATATGCAAAAATAAAGATAAATTAACAAAGAAATTCATAGATTTGTGCAATTTACATTCACAGCATCTCCATCTAACCTTCTTCTATAGTTTCATTTACTTTTTTTTAAAACACCCGAATTTCAAGCATAAGCCTATGCATGTGAAACCTGAAAAGCAACCAAGTATATATGTTACCATACATTTGTGAAAATATGTGCAAAAACTATTCTGTTTTACGATACAAATATTCCGTATATAAAAAAAAGTGAAAAAACTAAGATGATTAACAGAGAAATAGACAGATTTATGCAATTTTTATTTAAAACATCTCCATCTAACCTTCTTCTATAGTCTCATTTGCTTTTTTGTAAGCACCCGAATTTCAAATTGTAAATTAAACTATGTGTGGAACTTGAAAAGAAACCAAGTATATATGTTAGCATACGTTTGTGAAATCTGTGCAACAATTATTTTGTTTTACGATATAATGCATTTCTTTATTAAAAAAATGGAAAATAAAGATATATTAACAGAGAAAATAAGTTGTTTGTCTATATAAACAATCAAATAAAAGTGTAAGCAAATGAAGGATAAATATAATCACAAGAGAATCACGTGAAGAAGATTAACAAAAGGAAAAATGTATATGTTTCGTGAGTAAGGAAAATGAAACTTAAAAGGAGGAAATTAATGGAAAAAAAATAAAATGAAACGTCCCAGCAATATGGAAGAGTAATAAATGTGTGATTAAGAGGTAAGAGATTTAATTAGAAACTGTGTTTTTAATGTGGCAACTTTTCAGGACTTTCAGCAAGAAGTTATTGAAACTGTAAAAACATTTCTCTTTCGTAGTATTTAATAATATTTGTTTAAAACTATTTTTAATTTAAAAGACAAAGAAAATTTAAAAAATTAAGAAAATAGATAAATCCATTTTCTGATCATTGAGGCATGCCACATCAGCAGGATCATGTTTCTTCTTTACATATAGAGATTAACTACTATCCTCAGGGAAACACAATTTACACAGTCACGTAATATTGACCGGCAACAGCCGGTTAGCATCTAATTTGATCTTTTATTTTTTCTTGTTAATTTTTTTAAACACTCTCCTCAATATCTATTCTCTCTCTGCAGACCTCAATTTTTGGATCTCATTCATATCCTCTTACCCTCCTCTTTCATCCTTCCATTAATGTCAAAAGATTCAGTGCTTAATTTTTTCTTGACCGTATTACATACAATTGTCCAGCTGATTTTGTGTAATTTGTGAAACAAAACAAGTTGTATTTGATAGGGTCCATACCCATTTAATGAAAAAGGAAAATAAAAATGAATAACAAAATACAAGTAGCTTGTGGGCAAACAATACTTGTTTTTTGGTAGGTGACAATTTGTCAACTTTTATAAGCTTGTTGTTGGTAGATTTGCAAATTGTCAATTTGCACAACTTGCAACAAATCCAAGCATTTTGATTGGATGATATGCTGACCATCTTTCCTATAAATAGGAGGCATGATTTCCTCATTTGCAACACACCCAAAAACAACAACTAAGAAGTAGCTGTGGAGAGCATCTCATAGAGAGTGTGAGAAAATAGTGTGTTAGGAAAAATAGAGAGTGTGAGCGGTATTATAGTGAGGTGAGAAATCAAAAGAGGGTTATTTCTTTTGAGTGTAGTGGTTCCTGGAGTATTTACTCGGACCTACAAAGTGTAAAATTCCTCATTATAGTGGATTATTTTGCTCCTATTGATCCCGTGGTTTTTTTTCCTTATTCAGAAGGGTTTCCACGTTAAAATATTTGAGTCCTTGTTATTTCTTTTTGTTGATTATCGTATCACGGTGCTACATTATTATTCCGCTGTTATTACCGCAAATATTATTTCTGTGGCGGGGTTTATCCCCAACAACTGGTATCAGAGCTAGGTTCTGCTTATTCACGGAAATAAATTTTTTTTTTGCGGTGGGTCATACTATACTCGGAGAAATAAAAATGTCCGGAGTAAAGTATGAGGTAGCAAAATTTAACAGGGATAGCGGTTTCTCAACATGACAGAGAAGGATGAAGGATCTGCTCATCCAACAAGGATTACACAAGGCACTAAATGGCATATTCAAAAAGCCCGAATCCATGAAAATGGAGGATTGAGAAGAAATGGATGAAAAGGCTGCTGGTGCAATCAGGTTGTACTTAACAGATGATGTAGTCAATAACATCATCGACGAAGATAGTGCATGTGACACTTGGACAAAGTTAGAAAATCTATATATGTCCAAAACGCTGACAAATAAATTGTACCTAAAGAAACAAATGTACGCCCTACATATGGGTGAAGGTACGAATTTTTTGTCACATTTAAATGTGCTCAACGGACTAATCACGCAGCTGGCTAACCTCGGGGTAAAGATCGAGGAGGAAGATAAATTCATTGTGCTCTTGAACTCGTTGCCATCTTCTTATGATGCTTTGGCAACAACCATCTTGCATGGTAAGGACACTATTGAGCTGAAAGATGTCACGTCAGCTCTTCTACTTAATGAGAAGATGAGAAAGAAGCCTGAAAATCATGGTCAGACTCTCATCTCAGAAAGTAGAGGCAGGATTCACCAGAGAAGTTCAAGTAACTATGGCAGATCAGAAGGTCGTGGAAAGTCCAAGGTCCGATCTAAATCAAGAGCTAGAAATTACTACAATTGCGATCAACCAGGTCACTTTAAAAGAGATTGTCCAATTCTAAAAAAGGGCAAAGGTGAAAGAAGTTGTAACCCCGTACCGTCCCAACCCTACATGACAACGTTGAACAATGTTCACTTAGGTGTCGAGAGCCATAAGTATGTAATTTGTAATGATTTTGATGAGATAATTGATATTGGCCCTCGTACATGTGATTAGACTTTCGTAGGAGGTGTTTTGTGACTCCGTGGAATATTTGTGGGGTTAAAAACGAGGCTTGAAGGACCTCCAAACAAAGGATATTAAAGGTAAGAAGTAAGTTAAAGAATAGAACTTGAAGTATCTAACCAAATCCGCGAAGAAAAGTTGAAGAAACGAAAATTTTAAAAAAAATAGGAGTGGGGCGCGCCCAAGGGCGTGCCAGGCCACTCTGGGCTAAAATTTTTATCCCACAGGCAGCAAGGTGGCGCGCCCAAGGGCGTGCAAGGCTGCTTGTGCGCACCTTTCAAAAGTTGAAATTTTTTCTAAGTCCCAAGGGTGCCCGGGGACGTACCGGACAGCTTTTTGCCACATTTCTTCTACAACCACGAGCATATACATGGAATAATTGAATTATTATATTAGCATTCCATTTTGATAAGATTATTCGTGGACGATCCAAATGGCGGTTTTACCCTTTCGGTTAAAATAAGCCATACGTGGCTAGAATCACTTATTTTTGGGATTGAGGCTACGAATATGAATCGCGTGAGTGGGAATATTGTCGTAACACGTATGAAATGATTTAAAGATGAGAAATTATTTATTTTATTGGGTTAAGTGAATTGGGCTCAATAAAAGGCCTAAAATAAGGAAAAGACATGGGCCAAAATGGGTCAAATGACCCATTCTTCCCTTGACCTTCTAGATATAACATTAAATGCCAAGAAATGGCTAAGCAAGACTTGAGGGCTTATATAAAGGGGCCAAAAATCAGATTTTTTTATCACATAAAAGTCTCATGCCAAATCTAGAAATTTCCCAAAGCCTTTTCTCTCAACTTCAAACCCTAAGGCACTTCTTGGAGCAAGATCATCATTTTTCAAGCTTGGGTAAGTGATTATTCTTATGGATTAATATATTATATGCATGGGAGAGTATGTAGATCATGTTGGTTATTCTTGGAAGTGTTGAACATGGCGCTTTGTGTTTTTGTAAAAGATGTGTTATCCATGGGATTTAAACTTGAAATATGACTTGTGGTTTTGATGAAAGAGCATGGTATGGATGAAATATCAACATATATGGTGTGATTATGTTATTAAACTTGTTATTTTTCTATAAGTTTAAATTATGGTATTTTGGCCGATATGTTGATATGAGGTGTGTTGAGGTGATTTGATGGAATAATTGTGATGTTGTGGTGATGAAGAGTGGGAAGTATGAACTTTGTGTGACATGCTAGTGGTTTATGATATTTTGGTCAATGTTGGGAATATTGTGGGATTATTGGTATGATAATTTCATCAATGGTATTGTCAGGGGGGAAATGACATTTTTAAAGGCAAACATGAAACTCATTATCGTTATATGCATTTATAAGGTAGTTGGTGGTTAATGTAAATTCCGTTATGTATTTGTGTTGTAGAGTGAAACATAAGGAAGGAACTGAACCATTGTATTCATGTATAGGATTGTATATTCGTATTGGAAGTATAAGGTATGTAAGGTTACTTTTTTCGTATTTTTCTGCAGCATAGAGTATTCACCTTGTTATGGTACTTACTCATGTCCGAAGTGTTCTAAAGTATCCCAGTTCAGGTTGAGATATATTGTTATTCATATGTGTCCTATTCTTAGACGAATTATGATTCACTTATCTCTTATTCATTGACTGAAGTTCCAAAGATGTCATGACGTTATAATTTCTAAAAGAACTATCTCAAAGAGAGTAAGATGGAATAAAGGGGTATGTGGAGGATAGTATATGAATAATAAGGATATGAAAGAATAATCATAAATGACAGAAGAAATATATACATGGTTCTGCACATATAGAAAGAGAGTTTATTCACATTCACTATTTCTCTTATATTGACTCCATTGTTGTTGTTTTTATTATGTATGATATAATTCTTATGAGCCTTACATACTCAGTACATTATTCGTACTGACCCCCTCGGGGGACTTACCTTACATGTTGCAGGTGCAGGCACTAGTAGACCTCCACAGTAGGTTGACAATTTTTGTAGATCTTTGGTGAGCCCCAGTTGGTTCGGAACTTTCCGAGTCACAGTTGTACAGTTGTTTTGATGTTGTAAATGTTGTTTAAAGCGGGGACTTGTACCGACTTTAGTTGGTCTTGTAAATGCATCTGTTAGAGGCTTTTGTAGACGTATGTGGGTATGTGAAAGTAAGAGACGTATGATCCTTTTGACTTGATGGCCCTAACAGCCAAGTTTCATATATATATATATAGATAGATATGCCATATATTTCCATGTCCATGACTTCCGCATAGTTGCATGAGGAATAATAAGATTCATACGAGGATATGCATACGAATGTCCATGAGCAAAGATTGGTTCTCTCGGGCCATATCGGCTTCGGGTGCCAGTCCACTTCAATGGGGTTTGGGGCGTGACAAAAGTGGTATCAGAGCAGGTAGATCTACGGGTGTCTACAAAGTCGTGTCTGAGTAGAGTCTTACTTATCGATGTGTTGTGCACCACATTTATAAGTAGGAGGCTACGGGACATTTAGGATGTTGTTTCTTTTCTTCACTTCTAGATCGCGCAATAGAGCCAGTGTTGTACGTTGAATTGTATCTAACCATGGTAATTATTTTTCTTTGGTATAGTCAAAATGTCAATCACAAGAAGAGGTAGAGGCAAAGGTAAGCAGGTAGATATGCTTGTCGGTGAAGGAATGAGTAAATCACCACCTGACCAAGCCAGTCAAGGTGGAGCTGACACTGAAATTGCATCGCGGTCTTCTTCTACTTTTCCAGCTCCAGAAGAGCCAAGAGGTGGAGAAGTACCTGCAGAACCACCAATGAATGCCACTGACCAGGATCTAAGAAATGCAGTACATATGTTGACTCAGTTAGTGGCTACACAATCACAGGGACGAACTGGTCCAATGGTAAATGAAGATGACGCGGCTAGAGCAGCTAGTCGGCGTACACAGGACTTTCTAAAATTAGACCCTCCCATATTCACAGGGTTCGATCCGAAAGCAGATCCACAGGATTTCATGGACCAAGTTCAAAGAGTACTAGAGGTGATACACATAACAGGTGTAGAAACGGTTGAGCTGGCAGCTTATAGACTGAAGGACGAGGCTATCTTGTGGTATGAGGACTGGAAAAGATCAAGGGGTATTGATGCACTCCCAACTGGTTGGGAAGAATTTAAAATGGCATTCCTTGATCATTACCTCCCATATGAGATTCGGGAGGCACGTGCAGACCAATTTCTAAATTTGCGTCAAGGAAATATGAGTGTTAGAGAATACAGTTTGCAGTTTAATTCCTTGGCTAGATATGCTCCAAATGTAGTGTCCACAATGGAAGATAGAGTCCATCGATATGTGGATAGACTTGAGCCATACTTGGTACGAGATTGTACTATTGCAGCATTGAACAAAGATATAGACATCGCCAGAATTCAGGCCTTCGCACAGAAAATGGAGGAACAAATGCAAAGAAGAAGGACGTAGAAATCTGAGGAAGGGCCATCAAAAAGGGCTAGACCTATGGGGCAGTCTATGGCGTCCCAAGGAGAATCGAGGCCTCTGATGTTTTCTAGCCCACCTAGCCCATCCCTCTCCTATTCCACAGTAGGCACACACTTTCAATTCTGAGGGTTTAGAAGTAGCCAATCTGGATAGAGTAGTGGAATTCATGGATCACAGGAAACAATATTTTCTCGTCAGCTGTGCCAGAGCTGTGGGAGATTTCATTCAGGAGAATGCCGGTTTGATACGAATGTTTGCTTTTTGTGTAGTAGGCTAGGACACATGATGAGAGAGTGTCCACAGAGGCCCATGGATAGTATGACACGACCTACAGGTTCAGCCGTTGTGGCATCGACGACTGGTGTACAGTCTGCTGGTCGTGGTAGAGGTGCCAGAGGAGCAGTTAGTTCCAGTGGAACTCAGAATCGCACCTATGCTTTAGTGGACCGACAGTATGTGGAGGCATCTCCTGATGATGATACAGGTATTTAGGTGTATTACCATATTTTTACATGATGTGTATGTATTGACTGATCTGAGCTCTACTCTATCGTATGTTACTCCATTAGCTACTACGAATTTAATAGGACACCGGGGTCATTAGTTAAGTCAATTGAACTATCTCCACCTGTTGGTGAATTTATTAGAATTAAAGACACATATCTTAATGGTATAGTAGATGTTTGTGATCATAGATGATTAAGTACTCTTAAAAGCGTCACCAATGAAGGGGTAAGGGGATTTGGAAAAAAAAATAAAATTTGCCCTATACAACATGTCATGTGAAATTGTCGGAAGTACATAAGAGTTCCATATCATATTGCTCCCATGGAAAATAGAGAAATTACGAACTCACTAGGAAGAGATATCTATTGTTATTCTAGACCGACAAGTTAAAAGGTTAAGAAATAAAGACGTAACTTCCATAAAAGTTCTTTGGAGGAATAAACAAGTCGAAGGGATCGTATGGGAAGTTGAGAAAAAAAAATGAAAATGATGAAATTGACGTACCCATATTTGTTTCAAATGGAAGAAAAAGTTCAAAATGTGGAAGTGGACCAATAATAAGTAAGTGTCCATGAGCCTTAAGTGTTTATGTATATGTGTGCTACTATAAAGATGCATTTGTTGTAATTGAAGCGACATCGTTAACATTTGAGGACGAATGTTTCTAAGAGGGGGGGGGGGGAATGTAACACCCCGTACCTTCCCAACCCTACTTGACGATGTTGAACAATGTTCACTTAGGTGTCGAGAGCCATAAGTATGTAATTTGTAATGATTTTGATGAGATAATTGATATTGGCCCTCGTACATGTGATTAGACTTTCGTAGGAGGTGTTTTGTGAATTCGTGGAACATTTGTGGGGTTAAAAATGAGGCTTGAAGTACCTCCAAACAAAGGATATTAAAGGTAAGAAGTAAGTTAAAGAATAGAACTTGAAGTATCTAACCAAATCCGCGAAGAAAAGTCGAAGAAATGAAAATTTTTAAAAAAATAGGAGTGGGGTGCGCCCAAGGGCGTACCAGGACACTATGGGCTAAAATTTTAGCCCACAGTCATCAAGGTGGCGCCCCCAAGGGCATGCCAGGCTGCTTGTACGCACCTTTCAAAAGTTGAAAAATTTTCTAAGTCCCAAGGGTGCCCGGGGACGTACCGGACCGCTTTTTGCCACATTTCTTCTACAACCACGAGAATATACATGGAATAATTGAATTATTATATTAGAATTCCATTTTGATAAGATTATTCATGGACGATCCAAATGACGATTTTACCCTTTCGGTCAAAATAAGCCATACGTAGCTAGAATCACTTGTTTTTGGGATTGAGGCTACAAATATGAATCGCGTGAGTGGGAATATTGTCAAAACATGTATGAAATGATTTAAATATGAGAAATTATTGATTTTATTGGGTTAAGTGAATTGGTCTCAATAAAAGGCCTAAAATAAGGAAAAGACATAGGCCAAAATGGGTCAAATGACCCATTCTTCCCTTGACCTTCTAGATATAACATTAAATGCCAAGAAATGGCTAAGCATGACTTGAGGGCTTACATAAAGGGTCCAAAAATCAGATTTTTTATCACATAGAAGTCTCATGCCAAATCTAGAAATTTCCCAAAGCCTTTTCTCTCAACTTCAAACCCTAAGGCACTTCTTGGAGCAAGATCATCATTTTTCAAGCTTGGGTAAGTGATTATTCTTATGGATTAATATATTATATGCATGGGAGAGTATGTAGATCATGTTGGTTATTCTTGGAAGTGTTGAACATGGCGCTTTGTGTTTTTGTAAAAGATGTGTTATCCATGGGATTTAAATTTGAAATATGACTTGTGGTTTTGATGAAAGAGCATGGTATGGATGAAATATCAACATGTATGGTGTGATTATGTTATTAAACTTGTTATTTTTCTATAAGTGTAAATTATGGTATTTTGGCCGATATGTTGATATGAGGTGTATTGAGGTGATTTGATGGAATAATTGTGATATTGTGGTGATGAAGAGTGGGAAGTATGAACTTGGTGTGACATGCTAGTGGTTTATGATATTTTGGTCAATGTTGAGAATATTGTTGGATTATTGGTATGATAATTTCATCAATGGTATTGTCAAGGGGGAAATGACATTTTTAAAGGCAGACATGAAACTCATTATCGTTATATGCATTTATAAGGTAGTTGGTGGTTAATGTAAATTCCATTATGTATTTGTGTTGTAGAGTGAGACATAAGGAAGGAACTGAACCATTGTATTCACGTATAGGATTGTATATTCGTATTGGAAGTATAAGGTATGTAAGGGTAATTTTTTCGTATTTTTCTGTAGCATAGAGTATTCACCTTGTTATGGTACTTACTCATGTCTGAAGTGTTCTAAAGTATCCCAGTTCAGGTTGAGATATATTGTTATTCATATGTGTCCTATTCTTAGAAGAATTATGATTCACTTATCTCTTATTCATTGACTGAAGTTCCAAAGATGTCTTAATGTTGTAATTTCTAAAAGAACTATCTCAAAGAGAGTAAGATATAAAGAGAATCTATTTATTCTTGAAAAGCATTTTCCAATCATGTCATGTTCCAAAGTCTAATAATATTATGATTATGTTTGTACCAATCTCTCACAAGTGTAAAGGTACCAATCTTATAAGATCTCATAAGAATAATGAAATGGTAATGTGTGAGTTAATATATCTATCCCTCACTATTAAAGGTGTCAATCTCTTGAAAGCAAAGAAATGAGGTAAAGCATATATGTGTGTTTCCGATAGTATCACGATCCTCAATGTATCAATCTCTCACAAGTAAAAGTATCAATCTCTCCCAAGTAAGAAATGAAGAAAGGTGTGTTTATGTTATATTATTAACCCACCAATAGAGTGGATGTATGCTATATTATTAACCCACCAATAGAGTGGATATATGTTAACCCACCAATAGAGTGGATGTATGTTAACCCACCAATAGAGTGGATGTATGTTATATTATTAACCCACCACTAGAGTGGATGTATGTGGATGAATGTTATTTTACAACCTACAAACCACATAGATGAATAATAACGGTGATGAGCATGGAAGCAAGAAATAATCTCTTGCATATAAAGAATCTCTTGAATAGAAGAATCTCCGGGAGGCAAGTCTCTTGAGTAAAGGTAATTCTCTGGAATAAAGGGGTATGTGGAGGATAGTATATGGATAATAAGGATATGAAAGAATAATCATAAATGACAGAAGAAATATATACATGGTTCTGCACATATAGAAAGAGAGTTTATTCACATTCACTATTTCTCTTATATTGACTCCATTGTTGTTGTTTTTATTATGTATGATACAATTCTTATGAGCCTTACATACTCAGTACATTATTCGTACTAACCCCCTCGGGGGACTTACCTTACATGTTGCAGGTGCAGGCACTAGTAGACCTCCACAGTAGGTTGACAGTTTTTGCAGATCTTTGGTGAGCCCCAGTTGGTTCGGGACTTTCCGAGTCACAGTTGTACAGTTGTTTTGATGTTGTAAATGTTGTTTAAAGCGGGGACTTGTCCCGACTTTAGTTGGTCTTGTAAATGCATATGTTAGAGGCTTTTGTAGATGTATGTGGGTATGTGAAAGTAAGAGACGTATGATCCTTTTGACTTGATGGCCCTAACAGCCAAGTTTCATATATATATAGATATAGATATAGATATAGATATGCCATATGTTTCCATGTCCATGACTTCCGCATAGTTGCATGAGGAATAATAAGATTCATACGAGGATATGCATACGAATGTCCATGAGCAAAGATTGGTTCTCTCGGGCCATATCGGCTTCGGGTGCCAGTCCGCTTCAATGGGGTTTAGGGCGTGACAGTAGTGGCCAGAAGAATGATGAAAACATGGCTTCCACAGTGCAAAACAATGATAATGTTGTTCTTTTCATAAACGATGAAGAGGACTGCATGCACTTGGCAGGTCTAGAGTCGGAATGGGTGGTTGATACAACAACATCTTACCATGCTACACCTGTAAGGGATCTATTCTGCAGATATGTAGCAGGTGATTTTGGCACTGTGAAAATGGGTAACACAAGCTACTCAAAGATTATGGAGATATTAGTATCAAGACTAATATGGGATGCACATTGGTTCTGAAAGACGTGCGCTATGTACCTGATTTGCGGTTGAACTTGATATCGGGAATTGCTTTAGATCGAAATGGGTACGAGAACTATTTTGCAAATAAAAAATGGAGACTCACCAAGAGAGCATTGGTGATTGTAAAAGGAGTTGATCATGGCACGTTGTACAGGACAAATGCAAAAATATGTCGAGGTGAATTGAATGCGGCTCGAAAAGAGATTTCTGCTAATTTGTGACATAAAAGAATGGGTCATATGAGCAAGAATGGATTGCAGATTCTCGCCAAGAAATCACCCATCTCTTTTGCCAAAGGTAAGATGGCAAAACCATGTGACTATTGTTTGCTTGGTAAGCAACACAGAGTCTCATTTCATACATCGTCTGAAAGAAAGTTGAATATACTTGATTTGGTATATTCGGATGTTTGTGGTCCCATGGAGGTAGAATCGATGGGCGGTAACAAATATTTTATTACTTTTACTGATGATGCTTCATAAAAATTATGGGTTTATATCTTGAAAACCAAAGATCAGGTGTTTCAAGTATTCCAGAAGTTTCATGCTCTGGTGGAAAGGGAGACGAGTCAAAAGCTAAAGCATCTTCGCACTGACAATGGAAGTGAGTACACTTCAAGGGAATTTGAAGGGTACTGTTCAAGTCATGGGATTCGACATGAGAAAACAGTTCCTGGAACCCCACAACACAATGGTGTAGCTGACCGGATGAATCGCACCATTGGCGAGAAGGTGAGAAGCATGCTCAGAATGGCTAAACTACCTAAGTCATTTTGGGGTGAAGCAGTTCAGATGGCCTGTTACCTGATCAATCGCAGTCCATCAGTTCCATTGGAGTTTGATATTCCAGAGAGAGTTTGGACCAATAAAGAGGTGTTCTACTCACATCTGAAGGTGTTCAGTTGCAGAGCTTTTGCATATGTACCGAAGGAGCAAAGAAAAAAGCTGGATGATAAATCAGTTCCCTACATATTCATTGGATATGGAGATGAAGAGTTCGGGTACAGATTGTGGGATCTTGTAAAGAAGAAGGTCATCAGAAACAGAGATGTTGTACTTTGAGAAAGTGAAGTCGGAACTGCTGATGATCTGTCAGAGAAGGCCAAGAATCGGAATGCTATAATCCTCAACCTTATTACCATTCCTTCTACTTCTAGCCATCCCAGAAGTATAGAAAGTACAACCGATGAGGTTGCCTAGCAGGGGGAGCAACCTGATGAGATTGTCGAGCAGGGAGAGCAACTTGGTGATTATATCGAGCAAGTGGAGTACCCTAATCAAGAAGATCAATCTCAACCTCTGAGGAGATCAGAAAGGCAAAGGGTAGAGTCATCCAAGTACCCTTCCTCAGAGTATGTCCTTATCAATGATGAGGGGGAGCCAGAAAGTCTTAAGGAGGTGCTGTCCCATCCAAAAAAGTACCAGTGGATGAAAGCCATGCAAGAAGAGATGGAATCTCTACAGAAAAATGGAACGTACAAGCTGGTTAAACTTTCAAAAGGTAAAAGATTGCTTAAGTGCAAGTGGGTCTTTAAACTCAAGAAAGATGGAAATGGTAAACTGGTCAGATACAAAGCTCGATTGGTGGTAAAAGGATTCGAACAAAAGAAAGGTATTGATTTTGATGAAATTTTTTCACCTATTGTCAAAATGACTTCTATTTGAACCATTTTGATCTTAACAGCTAGCCTAGATCTTTAGGTGGAGTAGTTGGATATGAAAACTGCGTTTCTTCACGGAGATGTGGAAGGCGAAATTTATATAGAGCAGCCAGAAGGATTTGAAGTAGCTGAAAAGAAACACATGGTGTGTAAACTGAATAAGAGTCTTTATGGGTTGAAGCAGGCACCGAGGCAGTGGTACAAAAAGTTTGACTCATTCATGCAAAGTCAAACTTACACATAGACCTATTCTGATCCATGTGTATACTTCAAAAGATTTTCTGACAACAGCTTTATTATTTTGTTATTGTATGTGGATGACATGCTAATTGTAGGACAGTACAAGGAGCTGATTTTCAAGTTGAAGGGAGATTTGTCCAAGTCATTTGATATGAAGGACTTGGGCTCAGCACAACAAATTCTGGGGATGAAGATTGTTCTAGAACGAGTAAGCAGAAAGTTGTGGCTATCTCAGGATAAGTACATTAAACGTGTACTCGAACGCTTCAACATGAAGAGTGCTAAAGCTATTAGCACACCTCTTGCGGTTCATCTAAAGTTAAGCAAGAAGATGTGTCCTAAAACAAAGGAGGAGAAAGGAAATATAACAAAAATTCCTTATTCTTCAGCAGTCAGGAGTTTGATGTATGCAATGGTGTGTACCAGACCAGATATTGCTCATGCAGTTGGTGTTGTTAGTAGGTTCCTTGAAAATCCTGGAAAAGAACACTGGAAAGCAGTCAAGTGGATACTCTGGTACCTGAAAGGTACCTCTGGAGACTGTTTGTGTTTTGGCGGATCTGAACCAATCTTGAAGGGCTATACCGATGCTGATATGGCAGGTGACCTTGATAATCGAAAATCCACTACTGGATATTTGTTTATCTTTTCAGGGGGAGCTATATCATGGCAGTCGAGGTTGCAAAAGTGTGTTGCACTATCTACAACTAAAGCGGAGTATATTGCAGCTACTGAAGCTGGCAAAGAGACGGTTCCTTCAAGAGCTTGGCTTGCATCATAAGGAGTATGTCGTCTATTGTGATAGTCAAAGTGCAATAGACTTGAGCAAGAACTCCATGTATCATGCAAGGACGAAACACATAGACGTGAGATATCACTGGATTCGGGAAAAGCTAGAGGACGGATCTATACAGGTCAAGAAGGTCCCTACAAGTGAGAATCCTTCGGATATGCTGATCAAGGTGGTGCCAAGAGACAAGTTCAATTTATGCAAAGAACTTGTCGGCATGCACTCAAACTAGAAGCTCGATGCTATCTCCTTCCGGTTAATGGGTCTGGAGGGGGAGATTGATAGGGTCCATAACCATTTAATGGAAAATAAAAATAAAAAATGAATAACAAAATACAAGCAGCTTGTGGGCAAACAATACTTATTTTTTGATGGGTGACAATTTTCCAACTTGTACAAGCTTGTTGTGGGTAGATTTGCAAACAAGTTGTACAACTTGTAACAAATCCAAGCAAGATTTGCAAATTGTCAAGTTGCACAACTTGCAACCAATCCAAGAAAGATTTGCAAATTGTAAAGTTGCACAACTTGCAACAAATCCAAGCATTTTGATTGGATGATATGTTGGCCATCTTTCCTATAAATAGTAGGCATCATTTCCTCATTTGCAACACACCCAAAAACAACAACTAAGAAGTAGTTGTGGAGAGCATCTCATAGAGAGTGTGAGAAAAAATAGAGAGTGTGAGCGGTATTATAGTGAGGCGAGAAATCAAAAGAGGGTTATTTCTTTTGAGTGTAGTGGTTCCTGGAGTATTTATTCGGACTTACAAAGTGTAAAATTCCTCATTATAGTGGATTATTTTGCTCCTTTTGAGCCCGTGGTTTTTTTCTCTTATTCAGAAAGGTTTCCACGTTAAAATATTTGAGTCCTTGTTATTTCTTTTTGTTGATTATCGTATCACGGTGCTACGTTATTATTCCATTGTTATTACTGCAAATATTATTTCTGTGGCGGAGTTTATCCCCAACAGTATTGGTATAGTAGTAACTCTTTTTCAAGTACTCAAGTAAATCATGAAATTCTAGTTTGTCCTGCTTCATACAATTTTGAATATTAGATTAACGAGATAAATTTTGCTTAAAATTTTAAAATGTAATTCAACATTAATGTATTGGACTTACCCGATTTATTGAAAACTTCTGAAATATATTTTTTATATAACAATAACATACCCAATGAAATCCGACAAAGTAGAGTGTAGAAAAGGTAGAGGGTATGCAGACTATCTCTAAAAAATAAAGGTTGTTTTCGAAAGACCGTCATAAAATTGTAATAAGAAAAAGTTATGTGAAAAAGTATTCAATGGCTTAGGTGCAATCGACTTTGAGTATTGTTGTTCATATAGAATTCTCCAAAATCAGAAATAGAAAAATAAATAGAGTAAAAAGTTAGCATATAAAATTGTTCTTCAATGATGTATATTGATGATTGCTTCAATGGTTTGAAGAAACGTTGATTTCCTGAAACTAATGAGAGATGAAAACAAGAACTGCATAATTCTTCTATTTTTGGTAAGATTAAATTCTCCAGGATAAACAGAGTCCAAATTGTCTTAAACCTCTGTTTTCCTTAAACAGAGTTCAAATTGTCTTAAACCTCTGTTTTTCTTATTTACTTTTTTAATATTTAAAACTGAAAATAATGGAAAATCTTACTTGTTGGACCCGTCAAAATTACTTGACAGTGTAAAATATGTTTCCACTGACAGTGTAAATCTTACTTATATATAGAGAGAGATGGGACTGCTCGAACTATATTGTTCAGAAAATTCGCTGCTATTTGTATAGGAGTCAAAACCATAATTTCCAGAGAGTTTGTCAGTGCCTATATTCAAGTCAATCGAAATTGTATAAAGATCTATTAAGTCATCTTCATTCTCTTCACATCCATGTCCATTAGCCCAAGGGTTATATTTTGTGAACTTTCTTATACTTTCAAGTTGCATTGCCACTTCTTTCATTGTTGGCTTCATTCTCTTCACATCCATGTCCATTAGCCCAAGGGTTCTCTTCACATCCATGTCCATTAGCCCAAGGGTTATCTTTTGTGAAATTTCTTATACTTTCAAGTTCCATTGCCACTTCTTTCATTGTTGGCCTATCTTCTCCATTCAAGTGAAGACAACTTTTAACAAGCTCAGTAATATTCTGAAGTTGCTCTAGACTTCCTTCTTTTACCACTCTGTGATCAAGAAGTTGAAATAAGTTATTCTTGTTCATGGACAAGACAAAAAATACTCTACCAAACATTTGTCATTTTCATCTTTGTCCTTCAAAATAGGTTTCAACCCTGTCAAGAGTTTGGCAAGGACTAGTCCAAAACTATAAACATCACTTTTCTCTGTCAATTGACTAGTGTGGAAATATTCAGGGTCCAAGTATCTTAATGTTCCTTGAACCATTGTAGCAACATGTGTTTGGTAAAGAGGGACTAATCTTTAGGCTCCAAAATCTGCCACTTTTGCTGTGTAAACATCATCCAATAATATGTTAGTAGATTTGACATCTCTATGAATTATTGGCATTGATGCAGATGAATGAAGGTAAGCAAGTGAACTTGCCGTCTCTGCAGCAATTCTCAGTCGTTTTTGCAAAGATAACCAAGGAGCTCCATTTTGATTGTGGATACGCTCATATAGAGTTCCATGAGATACGTATTTGTAAACAAGTAAAGGCACTTCAGCTTCCAAACAACATTCGAAGAGTCTCACTACATTTCTGTGACTGACTTGAGTGAGAATAAGTACCTCATTGATGAACTGTTCAATTTGATTCTTGTCCACAAACTTAGATTTCTTTATTGCAACTATGTTATCAAGTAGAATACCTTTATACACAACCCCATTTCCACCACTACCAAGAATTCTATCACTGGCATAGTTGTTTGAAGCCTTGTTCAACTCCTCAGCTATAAAAGTTTTAGTTTCTTCCACACCACCCTCATTAGAGGAGATTCGTTGTTTAAGAGGAATCCACCATTTCGTTAGAAGAACTTCTCCCTGAGTTTCATGAGTTTTTGTTTCTTGAAGCTAAAATAGAGCAAAGTTGTTCAAAGTATTAGGGATATAAAGCCAACTCCCATGCCTACACTAATTAGTAGAACAGAATCTAAGCACCTCTTAAAAAAAAAAAAAAAACTAAACTCATCTTAATTTACTCATACCTAGTCATGTTTACAATAAACTACATCAACTTACTATGATTAAGTGATTAAATAATGCGGGAATACATATAATTAACCATAATATATGAGGAAACTCTATGTGCGATATAAGTACATGGAGTAACATTTCTAGGTAGGGTTTGCCGAAATGTTATACTATCTCATGATGACTTATATCGACAACTTATAGTAGTAGGCGTAATTTGAGAAGTATATATATTTCCTATCGTAACATGTTAAATCATCCCGAAAATATAACCTTTATGAATGTCAATGTACACGAGTTAAATCCTAGAGTATGATGACCTAGCTTTATATCAAATTTCATTCGATATTCATTATTTAAACTCAAAAGAATTCTTTGATTTAGTGAGGAAATTAGCTATAGAAAACTTGATCCATGGAAACTCAGAGTTGGAGTTTGGTGTAATACAGCCATGACCATCGTTTTCGCCATCATCAATGTATTCTACTGGACAGGAACAACTGTAGCTCCCTGGCGTGTTTATACAAATGTGTTCACACGGTTTGGTAGTTGAATCTGCACATTCATCAATATCTAGCATACAAAACAAGAGACAATATAATCATATTAATCATCGATGTTGTTCTTTTTTGATGGGTCCATACCCATGTGAAGAAAAAGAAATGAAAGAAGAAAAGCAAAATAAAAATAGAGAAATTCTATTGGCCGTTGAAATTTGGTTGGCAACTTGTTCAAGATTGTGCGCGGCAGAAGTTGCAAATTGTTGAACTTCCTCCATTCTGATTGGCTATAAAGGATGGCCCTTTTGCTATAAATAGAGTGCCTCAGCTCCTCATTCATCACACCAACAAAAAAAACAACTTAGTAGTAGTTGTGGAAAGAGAGAGAGTTTCACAAATAGAGAATTAATTTGTGAGGAAAAATAGAGAGTGTGAGCAGTATTATAGTGAGGAGGAAAAATTAAAAGAGGATTATTCGTTTTGAGTGTGTAGCGGTTTCTGGAGTATTTACTCAGACCTACATAGTGTAAAATTACTCATTATAGTGGATTATTTTACTACTTTCGGGCCCATGGTTTTTTTTTATTCAGAAGGTTTTTTCACGTTAAATCTTTGTGTCCTTGTTATTCCTTTTAATTCTTATTGATTACCATATTCTACGTTATTATTCCGCTATTATTATCGCAAATATTATTTTTATAGCGGAGTTTATCCCCAACAACTAATATCAGAGAAGAGGTTTTGCTCATTCACGAAATATTTTTTGTGGTGGGTTGTACTATACTTGGTGAAATAAACATGTCCGAAGTAAAGTATGAAGTATGGTGATAACATTTTTTCAACATGACAGAGAATGATGAGGGATCTTCTCATCTAACAATGATTACACAAGACACTAAGTGGCAAATTCAAAAAGCTCAAATCCATGAAACTAGAGGATTGGGAAGAAATGGATGAAAAGGCTGCTAGTACAATCAAATTGCACTTAACAAATGATGTGGTCAATAACATCATCGATAAAGATAGCGTATGTGGTATTTGGACAAAGTTAGAAAATCTATATATGTCCAAACTGCCGACAATATTCATTGTACCGAAAAAAGCAGTTGTATGCCCTACATATAGGTGAACGTACAAATTTTTTATCACATTTAAATGTTCTTAATGGACTAATCATGTAGTTGGCTAACCTCGGAGTAAAGATCAAGGAGGAAGATAAAGCCACTGTGCTCTTGAACTCGTTACGGTCTTCTTACGATAATTTGGCAACAAGCATATTGCATGGTAAGGACTCTATTAAGCTAAAGGATGTCACATCAGCTCTTCTATTTAATGAGAAGATGACAAAGAACCTTGAAAATCATGGGCAGCTCTTATCACAGAAAATAAAGGCTTACCAAAGTAGTTCAAGTAACTATGGTAGATCCAGAGGTCGTGGAAAGTCCAAGGTTTGATCTAAATCAAAAGCCAGAAATTGTTACAATTGTGATCAACCATGCCACTTCAAAAGAGATTATCCAAATCCAAAGGGGCAAAGGTGAAAGTAGTGGCAAGAAGAATGACGAAAATATAGTTGCCACAGTGCAAAACAATGATAATGTTGTTCTCTTCATAAATGAAGAAGCGAAGTGCATGCATTTGGCAGGTCTAGAATCGGAATGAGTGGTTGATACAACAACGTCTTACCATGCTACACCGGTAAGGGATCTTTTCTTCAGATATGTATCAGGTGATTTTGGCACTGTGAAAATGGATAACACAAGTTACTGAAAGATTGCGAAGATCGAAGACAATAGTATCAAGACTAATGTCAGATGCATATTGATTCTAAAAGACGTGCACGATTTACCTGATTTGCAGTTAAACTTGATCTTGGAAATTGCTTTGGACCAAGATATTGGATATGAGAACTATTTTGCAAATAAAAAATGAAGACTCACAAAAGGAGCATTGGTGATTACAAAGGTTGTACATGACAAATGCAGAAATATCCCGAGGTGAATTAAACACGGCTTAAGAAGAGATTTCTGCAGATTTGTGGCATAAAAAAAGGGTCATATGAGCGAGAAAGGACTACAGATTCCTGCTAAAAAATCGCTCATCTCTTTTGCCAAAGGTACAATGGCAAAACCTTGTGACTACTGCTTATTTGGCAAGTAGTATTGAGTTTCATTTCAGACATTATTTGAAAGAAAATTAAAAATACTTGATCTGGTATATTATGTTGTTTGTGGTCCAATGGAGGTAAAATCGATGGGCAGTAACAATTATTTTATTATTTTTATTGATGATGTTTCATAAGAATTGTGGGTTTATATCTTGAAAATCAAAGATTAGGTGTTTTAAGTATTCCATAACTTTCATGCTCTGGTGGAAAGGGAGATGGGTTGAAAGCTAAAGTGTCTTCACATTAATAATAAAGGTGAGTATACTTTAAGGAAAATTTAAAGAGTATTATTCAAGTCATAGGATCAGACATGACAAGACAGTTCCTGAAACCCATAACATAATGGTGTAGTGAGCAGATAAATCACACCATTATTGATAAGGTAAGAAGCATGCTTAGAATGGCTAAACTGTCTAAGTCATTATGGGGTGAAGCAGTGCAGATAGTCTGCTACTTGATCAATCATAGTCCATCAGTTTCATTGGAGTTTGACATTTCAGAGAGAGTTTGGACCAACAAAGAGGTGTCCTACTCATACTTGATAGTGTTCAATTATAGAGCTTTTACACATGTACCAAAGGATCAGAGAATAAAGTTAGACGATAAATCGGTTTCCTGCATACTCATTGAATATAGAGATGAAGAGTTCATGTACAGAATGTGGGATCTTGTAAAGAAGAAGTCCATCAGAAGCAAAGATATAGTCTTCCAAAAAGGTGAAGTCAAAATTGCTGATGATCTGTCAGAGAAGGTCAACAAATAGAATGGTGTAGTCCCTAACATGACTACAATTCCTTCTACTTCTAATCATTCTACTAGTACAAAAAGTACAACCAACAAGGTTGCCCAGCAGGGGGAGCAACCTGATGAGATTGTTGAGCAGAAAGAGCAACTTGGTGATTATACCGAGCAAGTAGAGTACCCTACTCAGTAAGAAGAACAATCTCAATTTCTGAGGAGGTTAGAAAATCAAAGGGTAGAGTCATTCAAGTATGTACTGTTCCTCAGTGTATGTCCTTATCAACGATGAGAGGGAGCTAAAAAGTATTAAGGAGGTGTTGTCCCATCTAAAAAAGAGCCAGTGGATGAATGTCATGCAAAAAGAGATGGAATATCCAAAGAAAAATGACACGTACAACTGGTTAACCTTCCAAAAGGTAAAAGACCTCTTAAGAGAAAGTAGGTCTTTAAACTCAAGAAAGATGGAATAGGAGAACTGGTTAGATACAAATCTCGATTGGTTGTAAAAGGTTTCGAACAGAATAAAGGTATTGATTTTGATGAAATTTTCTCACCTGTTGTCAAAATGATTTGTACTCAAACCATTTTGAGCTTAGCAACTAGCCTAGATCTTAAAGTAGAGCAGTTGGACGTGAAAACCGCATTTCTTCATGTCGATTTAGAAAAAGAGATTTATATGGAGTAGCCAGAAGGATTTGAAGTAGCAGGAAAGAAACACATAGTATGTAAACTGAATAATAGTCCTTATGGGTTGAAGCCGGCACCAAGGTAGTGGTACAATAAATTTCACTCATTCATGCAAAGTCAAACTTACACAAGAACCTATTCTGATCCATGTGTATACTTCAAAAGATTTTATGACAACAACTTTATTACTTTGTTATTGTATATGGATGATATATCGATTGTAGAATAGGACAAGAAGCTGATTGGTTTGGGGGTGAAGATTATTCGAGAGCGAGTAAGTAAAAAGTTATGGCTATCTCAAGAGAAGCACATTGAACGTGTACTTGAACACTTCAACATGAAGAGTGCTAAACCCATTAGCATGACTCTTGATGTTCATCTAAAGTTAAGCAAGCAAAGGTGTCCTACAACAAAGGAGAAGAAAGAGAGAATGACCAAAGTTCCTTATGCTTCGGCGATTGGGAGTTTGATGTATGCTATGGTATGTACCAGACTTGATATTGCTCATGTAGTTGGTGTTGTTAGCAGGTTCCTTAAAAATCCTAGAAAAAAGAACATATGGAAGAAGCCAAGTGGATACTCAGGTACCTAAGAGGTTACTCTGGAGACTATTTGTGTTTTAGAGGATTTGAACAACTGGAGACTATTTGTGTTTTAGAGGATCTGAACAAGTATTGAAGGGCTACACCGATGCTGATATGGTAGGTGATCTTGATAACAAAAAATCTACTACTGAATAATTATCTTTTTAGGGGGAGCTATATCATGGCAATCGAGGTTGTAGAAGTATGTTGCATTATCTAAAACTGAACTAGAGCATATTGCAGCTACTGAAGTTGGCAAGGAGATGATATGGATGAAACTGTTTCTTTAAGAACTTGGATTGCATCAGATAGAGCATGTCATCTATTGTGACAGTCAAAGTGCAATAGACTTGAGCAAAAACACCATGTATCATGCAAGGAAAAAATATATTAACGCGAGATATCATTGGATTTGAAAAAGGATTGAAGACGGATCTATGAAGGTCAAGAAGATCCATACAAGTGAGAATCCTGCATATATGCTAACTAAGGTGGTACCAAAGGACAAGTTCGAATTATGCAAAGAACTTGTCAGCACGCACTCAAATTAGAAGCCCTGTGTTATCTCCTTCCGGTTGATTGGTCTGGAAGGTGAGATTGATGGGGTCATACCCATGTGAAGAAAAAGAAATAAAAGAAGAAAAGAAATCAAAACTAGAGAAATTCTATTGGCCGTTAAAATTTGATTGGCAACTTGATTGCAATTTGCAATTGCTGAACTTCCTCCATTCTGATTGGCTATAAAAGATGGTCGTTTTGCTATAGATAGAGGGCCTCAACTCCTCACTCATCACACCAACAAAAACAACAACCTAGTAGTAGTTGCGGAGAGTGAGAGAGTTTCACAAATAGAGAATTAATCCGTGAGAAAAGATAGAGAGTGTGAGCGGTATTATAGTAAGGTGGAAAAATCAAAAGAGGATTATTTCCTTTAACTATGTAGCAATTCCTGGAGTATTTAATCAGACCTACAAAGTGTAAAATTCCTCATTATAATGAATTATTTTGCTCCTCTCGGGCCCATGATTTTTTTCCTTAATCAAAAGGTTTTTCTGCGTTAAAATCTTTATGTCCTTGTTATTCCTTTTAATTTTTATTGATTACAATATCACAATACAACATTATTATTCCGTTGTTGTTACCACAAATAGTAATTCGATAGCGGGGTTTATCCCCAATATTTTTATCATTTAGAATTCAAATTATACGCTCGGTTAGTGTATATAACCTCCAATTACTTTATATATGGCTTGATTATATAAATATTATATACACTCTCAAAACATAGAACTTAAAACATAGGTAATTGTACCTAGTAAAATAACTGTAGAAAGATCAGGGCTAACTACCTTGACAGCCAAGGTAAGGATTGCCTTCATATCCCAGTTTACAGCTGCAGCGATAGCCACCCAAGCCAGTGTCGGAATCAACACATTGACTATTATCTTGACAAGCATAATCATCACATTTTTCTGCTTCAACACAAGTAAGACTACCAATGGCCCAATCCAGCACAATGAGGACATTATCAATTATCCTTTCTAGGAAATCCACACCATTTAGATCCTGCATGCCCCGGAATTGGAAGTGGCTAGCCTCACCAATAAACGCATAGCCACATGGATTAAACGACCAAATTATACTATGAGTTTTCAAGATTCGCATTGACGGATTGAAAAGGTTCCAGCCTTTTGGTATTTGTATTTGGCAGCAACCGGAGGCCATACATGTACCATCGACTACGTCAGCCGAGCGCTCGCACTTTATGTGGCAGCCATTATTGAATCTAGTCCCACTTATTACAGCAGTATCATCGCAACCAACAAGGGTAGATCTGCCGAAGCAAATTCGAGATCTAAAGTCAAATTAAGAATTTAAAGTCGATCAATTAGAATAGATTAATATTTCGTGTGAATTCAGATATGTTGGAAATATAATCAGACAACTCAAAAAGAATTATTATATTTTACCATGTCTATAATTATCATTGTAAGACAACTAATTTCTACTTTAATGACTTTTATGGTCTTATTCAAATAGCCTTAATAAGTCATTATATGGTTCTTAATATTCATAATGGTTGAGCCGTTTCATATATCACTATAAAAAAATGGTAAATTGTGGAGGTTAAGACTACAATTTGCGGAGGCTTATAACCTCCGCAAATTGCAGTTTCAATCTCCCATAATTTACCTTTTTTTTGTAGTGTATATTCCTAAATAGCTATTACTATTATACATTAAAGCTTCTACCCATTGACTCATTCAACCTTTATCATTAATCAGATATTGATCACCATTATTGTTGATAACAATTAGTAATGTTTCAACAAATGTCAATGTTTTTTGGTAGTTGATTTCTTACCTATATATATTGGATGTCTTCTCCTTTGGGGAAGGAGGTAGAAGAGAGAAAAAAGACATATTATGCTTTCTATATTATATTGAGGTTGGGTTTTCAATTTTTTTTAATTTTTGTTAGTTTCTGACTCTTAGTTATACTAGAAGGGCTTGTTGAATCCTAGGGGATACACTTATATCGGGTGAAATATCCTTCCAGACAGTGTCTGACACGCATCAAGCTATGTGAATTCCATTCAAGTGATCGTGATGAAGTATTTTCCGTAAGATTTCCAACAATCTTAAGGATATTTCGTACTTTATTCTTACTGAAAATCAGCCCCAATTATGTCCGTTGATAAGTTGGTGACTTTGTATGTGGGAAAGTCTGGTACTATGGGTATGTGTCTTTTGGTATGTCCATCCCTTTCGAATAGAATGTTGGGAGTACAAAAGTTGATGAAGGAGAAAATCATACTATGTAAGTCAACATTTTGGAGGAAACTAAATTCTTGTATTTATGCAAATAAGATATGTGATTATACTATATGTCTATATTTTAATAGATTCGTTTGTGATAAATTGAGGTAATATAACCCTCAATATTAAAGAAGATTAAAAGAAATGATAATCCCACTAAGTGAAATTAAATTTGACTAAGCGGATAATATAATTGTTGTGGTCATTTATTAAGCAAATCTTGTGACTAATTAATATGTGAAAGATTGGGCGGTAGACTTTGTCACACCCCTTTTTCGTTTGGGTCGAAGAGTTTTTCCAATTAAAGTGGCGGTTTTGATTAGGGATTATTTTTATTTACAGAGTCGTCACTTGAAATTGAGTTATGGTGTTCCAAGTCACCTTTTTAAATCCCTAATCAAAAGAAAGTTGACTCTTTATTTATTGGTCTGCAAAAACAGAAGATCGGGTAAGGAATTCTATTGACCGAGGGGAAGGTGTGAGGCACCCCTCGAGTCTCGTGGTTCTAGCACGGTCGCTTTTATCAACTTATACTTAACTTGAACTATTTTGGATAAATTGGGTTTGTAAACCTTAGTTCGCTCATTTTTAATTTCTAATAATATCGATCTATACTTCTCACATTAAGCTAGTGAAAATTAATTTTAAGATGATCTTGGACAAGGTTAATAATTGCATCCTCGAGCTTTACATTTGCTATTAAGCGTATCGAGAAAGATGCATATTTGCATTCTTAATCGAAATAAATTTTATCGAGCCTAAAGCTTATCTAGAGTTAAAGGCATTTGTTCGTCTCTTATAAACTTGAGACTATTTTTCTTAATATCAAATTTTCACTTTTTTTTTTAATCAATAACAACGGGTCTTAAATAAATTCGCTACTCATCACGCTCTTTCTCACATTAGTAAATCGATTAGGAGTTAAGCATGTCCAGACCCATGTATTATTTTTTAAGAACGAAAGGGTTAATCTGGCAATTGCAACGACAACCTCAAAGTACACACTAGCCTTACAAGTATCTCAAATTGCATGTAAAATTTCCAAATAAAACGTACAGAAAACATTAATTACATAAGCACATTCTCTATTATTAAAACAAGGTCAAGCTTTTAATAAATTAATAAAATCCAAATACACTTGTTTAATCCCACCAAGCATCTGTTTCCCTAACTTATCATTTTTTTTTAAAAAAAAAATTATTGTTAACTACGACACTAATCACTAAAATAACAATCTCTTCCTCGTGCCCCAACAATAATAAATAGGGAATACATTAATATATCAACTTAACAAATATCTCTTAATTTCCACATGTAAACAAAGTTACTTAAAAAGCCAAATAACTTGCAACACATTTGATCAACAAACTCTCGTAGATCTTGGATGAGTTTGAGGGAGAGAGCAAATATCAATTAACTGTATGGTTAGAACACTCGAATTTTCCATATTAATCAAAATCAAAGTAAAAAAAAACTTGGATCTTAAGCATGCAAGAAATATCATATGTTATACCCATTTACTCAGAATTTAACAAAAAAATAATTATGAACATACACATGCTATAAATATTAGTAATAGGTTAAACACATATGAAATTTGAGCAAACTTCATAATATTGGAATCAAGTCTCGCATAATTACAATGTTACATTATTACGAATAAAGATTGAGGGTTACCTCTTGCGAAAAATAATTCACGATAAAAGCCGCTACAATCTACTAATTTTAGGAGCCACGAACTCGAAACCGCGAATAAAATCCCAAACTACGTACCAACTTGGTTTCTTGTTCACTCTCTGTTTTTTTTTTTCTTTTTTTTTTTGGTTGCTATGGATATTGTGTATTGTATGGTTGATGGATGCGATGTTGTAGTTGTTTGTGGTGTATATGGGTTGTTGTAGTATTGGGACGTGAGGGATCATTTTTTTTCTTGGAAAAGAAGAAGTGTGTATGTATGTATAGTACTAGTGTGCATGGGAATGTGTTGTGGACGTGTATGTGTGGTGTATGCAGAAGATGGGAAAAGTGGGGGGGAATGTGAGGGAGTGGGGTGGTTTGGTAGTTTAGGTTTGATTTTTTTTTTTTTTTTTATATAATATAATAGTAAAAGATATTACCTAATTATTTTAAATTAATGAAAATATAGAGTTAAAATAACTAGTCCTAAAAATATATAGTTAAGAAAAATATTAAAATTACTAGCTTATTTGTTAAAATCTAAATTAAGAGAAAAATATATTTTTTAAAAATTTTCTTTTTAATACGAAAAGTAAAAACAAAACTTATCCTAAAATGTGACTTTATTTTTGAATCCTTTTTTTTCACAATTTTTCAAATAAAACCAACTAAAAATGAAAATAAAAGCTAAAATAAAGATTAGACCAAAAATAAATAAATAAATAAATAAATATTTAATGTTAAAATAGGTTAAAGCTTGGAGAGGGTCAAAAATCACATGTCTACATTTGCCCCTCTTTGTCTTAGAACACGAAGAGTTTTTAGACAAAGAAGTAGAAAACGAGACAAGTTTTGACCCTACTGTTATTTGAAATGAAAGAGAAAAGAAGGAAAAGATGCGACCGAGTCCTGGTTTTGGATAGCCTACATATCCCGGGTTATAAGGGAATCAGGTCACGTGTAGTTCAAGGATAAGGAGGGAGGTGGAACATACTGAGATGGAGAGTCGAGTGAGGTCCTGTCGAGATTCCGGTTCGTGGCTCCTATCATTACATAAACAAAATACAATAAAGGAAAAATACAATAGCTTATCTACTCTATTTGTCTTGAGTCTTCCTGTAGTTCTCCCATTTGGATCTTCAGTCACCGTCTCACGCTCTTTTGGTGGGTACCTTGATCTTGAAACTGAGGTTTGAGACTTGAACTTGAAACTTAGATTGAGTCTTAAACGCTCTTTCAAATAACAATCATAGATAGTTCTTGAATGCTTGTTTTCTTGACCACTGGTTGAATATAAACTGATGTTAGGATGTCGGGCCGCTACATGCATTTCAAAGCTAATTCTGATTGTCATTGAGATTGAACGTCTGGTAAGAGTTGGGACTGTGTATACGGACATCAAGATCATGTACTACCAGGAAAAACCTGCAAGACATCATAAACAAAAGAAACAAACAAAAATTTTTGCCCCAGTTTTCACTGGAAAATTTTGTGAGTTATTAGCAATTGTAAACTTTATAAATAAATTCAGACCAGGAAATGTATATCCTAGGAGAAAAATGAAAATAAATATCTTCGACTAGAAAATATTGATCCTAGGAGACGAATGCGAAATAATTGTCTGCTACTAGAAAATGTTTATCCTAGGAGACGAATGGCAAAATAAATGCCTACTACTAGGAAATATTTATTCTAGGAGACGAATGGAAAATAACTGTCTACTACTAGGAAATGTTCATCCTAGGAGACGAATATAAAAATAAATGTCTACTACTAGGAAATGTTTATCCTAGGAGACGAGTGCGAAATAATAAATGTCTACTACTAGGAAATGTTTATTCTAGGAGACAAATGAAAAATAAATATCTACTACTAGAAAATGCTTATCCTAGGAGATGAGTGCGAAATAATAAATGTTTACTACTAGGAAATGTTTATCCTATGAGACAAATGAAAAAATAAATATCTACTACTAGGAAATGCTTATCCTAGGAGACAAACGAAAAACAAATGTCTACTACTAGGAAATGTTTATCCTAGGAGACGAATGGAAAAATAAACGTCTCAGACTAGGAAATGTCATCCTAGGAGAAAATAGAAATGACTCTCTCAGACTTTAGGAGGATCCGGCTACGCTAAATCCCATTATTCAGGAGATGCCTGACCTGAAATGTTAAGTCCCATTTTTCAGGAGGGTCCTGAGCTGAAATGTAAAGTCCCATTTTTTAGGAGGTCCTGAGCTGAAAATTAAAGTCCCATTTTCCAGGAGGGTCCTGACCTGAAAAGTAAAGTCCCATTTTTCAGAAGGGTCCTGCTACGCTAAATCTCATTTTTCAGGAGGGTCCTGAACAAAAAATAAAGTCCCATTTTGCAGGAGGGTCCTGCTAAACTAAATTTCATTTTTCAGGAGGGTCCTGAACAGAAAATAAAGTCCCACTTTCCAGGAGGGGCCTGAGCAGAAAGTTAAAGTCCCATTATCCAGGAGGGTCCTGCTGATCCCATTTTTCAGGAGGGTCCTGTGCTGAAATATAAAGTCCCATTTTTTAGGAGGGTCCTGAGCTGAAAATTAAAGTCCCATTTTTCAGGAGGGTCCTGAGCTGAAAAGTAAAGTCCCATTTTTCAGGAGGGTCCTGTTACGCTAAATCCCATTTTTCAGGAGGATCCTGAACAGAAAATTAAAGTCCCATTATTCAAGAGGGTCCTGAGCAGAAAATTAAGTCTCATTTTTCAGGAGGGTCCTGAGCAGAAAAGTAAAGTCCCATTTTCCAGGAGGGTCCTGTTGATTCCATTTTTCAGGAGGGTCCTGAACAGAAAGGTAAAATCCCATTTTCCAGGAGGGTCCTGAGTTGAAAAGTAAAGTCCCATTATTCAGGAGGGTCCTGCTAATCCCATTTTTCAGGAAGATCCTGAGCAAAAAATAAAGTCCCATTATCCAGGAGGGTCCTGTTGATCCCATTTTTTCACGAGGGTCCTGCTAATCCCATTTTTCAGGAGGGTCCTGAGCAAAAAATAAAGTCCCATTATCCAGGGGGGTCCTATTGATCCCATTTTTTTAGGAGGGTCCTACTAATTCCATTTTTCAGGAGGGTCCTGAGCAAAAAATAAAGTCCCATTATCCAGGGGGGTCCTGTTGATCCCATTTTTTCAGGAGGGGCTTGCTGATCCCATTTTTCAGGAGGGTCCTGCTACAATTAAGTTCTTAAAGAAAAACAACACGAACAACTTTTTTTCAGTTTGCACCAGAAATTACTTTTGTGAATAACTTGTACGATGCAGAATACTTATGCCAAAGAAAATAAAATTCAAGAGAGATATGCAAATAGGATGTGTGATTCCCTAGAAATGAACGATCATAGGGATGTTTATTTCTTAAGAGACTAATAGGGTGTTTATTTCCTAAAGTGAAAAGTGCAACTTGGGTGTTTGTTCCCTGTGAAAGCATGGAGAGAATTTTTTATTTTTTTATTTTTTTTATTTTTGAAAAAAGAAAAAAAATTGCCCCTGTTTTGATATTCGAAAATTTTGATTTTAATTTATTTTATTTTATTTTTAAAAAAAATAAAATGTCCTAGGCTCTTTTTTTTTTTTGTGACACAGTTTTTATTTGATGAGACCGAACCCCATTATAGGACTGCCTACGTATCCTGCCATAACAAGAATCAGGTCAAACGTAGTTCACAAAAAAAAAAAAAACATGTCTTTTTGGCCCCTTTTTTTATGGATTTTTTTTGTACAGAGCACCAGAGAATGAAGAGAAAGAAATTCCTTTGTTGGTCAAAAATGTCTTGATTTCAGTTGGTACCCACAATTAGTATTGTGCATAGGAATCATTATCGATTACTTTCGGCTCAATTCGGGGTTACCTTAGAAGTAACTCCTATAGTTTCAAATGATACCTCAAACATACTTAAGTGTTGACAAGAGATGTTCATCTTACCTTAATCAAGGGTTTAAAATTATTTCTATCCTAATGTTTCAAGTGCCCTTACCAAAAATAAAGTCCTAATTCACTCACAAAAGAATTGTTTAAAATTTTAGGACATTGTGGAGACCACTCACACTCAAAAAGATATTCAATGCAGGCAATAGAAATACCATATGCTTGGCCGTCATGTAAATATCCACTAATGTGAGAACACTCAAAATGAGATCAAGTAGGGCTTGTCGTTGGCTTGTAACATAGGCTTAGGGGATGAGTAGGATATTCATTTGGGATAGAGTGACTATTCCCTCCTTAAGCATTGCACTATGCATTATGCACACGATATTTTCAATTTTCACACTTGTCCTTCATTTGCTTTGATGTTTTTTTTTTCACCTCACCCTTTTTTTTTTTTTTTTTTGAGTTTCTTTCTTACTTTTTTCTCCTGGTCTTGTATTTTTCTTGAACCTTCACATTTCTATCTTTTTGTTTTTTCATCCAATTTAGATCTTGTTAGTACGCTCAAGAAGGCAGGATTAAAAGAGGGGTAGTGCATTTATTCACTGAAAAAGATATAGGCTAAAATTTGATTGTCCAATAAAAGGATTTAGGCTCAAAAGGGGGAGTCTATGGATTAAATTTCATTTGGTAGGCTTCAAAGGTACCATCGGAGCAAAGAAAGCCTACAATCCTTTCTCAAGTCAAATGTTTCTCCAAATTTCATCTCAATAAACATTTGGGCCAAGTTCTAGATCAACGAAGCTATGCCATTGAATTTTTTATCTAAAGCTCACCACACAATACACATGAAACAATGAGGTTAGATTTATTTTTACCCTGATTTTAAGCAAGAATTTCTAAAGTGACACTTTAATATAATCAAGAGGTACCAAAAGAAATTATGATTCACAGTAAAGTTGGCCCATCCGTTATGCCGAGTAATTTAATACTTGTTCTTTTCTCATGAACATTTCTAAGTATGTTGGTACCAACCAAATCAAGAGATTATTATTTTACATATATATATTTTTTTAAGTGGGACCGAACTCAAAAGAAGAGTTGCCTACGTATCTTGTTGAAATAAGAATCAGGTCAGACGTAGTTCAGAAAATTTCAAATAAAAGGTAACAAACTTTGTTTTGTTTTATTTTTTTGAATAAGGAATTTTTTTAAATTTTTTTTTAAAATAAAGTGAAAAACTTTTTTTTTTTTTTTTTTTTTTAGGATCACCGAACCTGATAAGGATTGCCTACGTATCTCATTAGGGTGAGAATCAGGTGCGCGTAGTTCGTAAAATTTCAAATAAAAGGTAACAAACTTTGTTTTGTTTTATTTTTTTTTTGAATTTTTTGAATAAGGAATTTTTTATTTTTTTTAAATTTTTAAATAAAGTGAAAAACTTTTTGTTTTTTTTTCTTTAGGATCACCGAACCCGATAAGGGTTGCCTACATATCTCATTAGGGTGAGAATCAGGTGTGCGTAGTTCGTAAAATTTCAAATAAAAGGTAACAAACTTTGTTTTGTTTTATTTTTTTTTTTGAATTTTTTGAATAAGGAATTTTTTATTTTTTTTAAAATTTTTAAATAAAGTGAATTTTTTTTTGTTTTTTTCTTTAGGATCACCGAACCCGATAAGGGTTGCCTACGTATCTCATTAGGGTGAGAATCAGTTGTGCGTAGTTCGTATTTCAAATAAAAGGTAACAAACTTTGCTTCTTCTTTTTTTTGAATTTTTGAATAAGGAAGGAAAAAAAAATACTTTTTTCTTTTGAATTTTTAATTAAAGATAAAAACCTTTTGCTTGATTTTTTTTTTTAAAGTTCACCGAATCCGAGAAAGGCTGCCTACGTATCTCATCATGGTGAGAATCAGGTGAGCGTAGTTTGTGTTAAGGAAAATAGTTGCAAAGGTCAGAGGAAGTTTTTCTCTTTTATTTTGTTAAGTAACCTAAAGCCGGTCAACAATCATACATGCCTTCCAAATAAATGTCAAAGAGCGCATAAGATGCACATGTTGGTCATATAAAGAGGGACACCTGCCCTAGACGGACCCCACCCCTGTGCCGAGTCCCGCTAAAATGCAGATGATGCATATAAAGCAGAGCCTAATAGGGATAGCCACGTCTGAGTTTCAGTTCTACTAGGTTTAACATGATGGAGATAGGTGTCTAGACTGGCTTACCCGAGCGGACACTCGAGCCAGGGAGGGGCAACTTGTTCGGTAGCAGAGCTATTCCGCCTTCGTTGCTGATCCAAACCCTGCCTAATAAGTGTGACAAATAATCCGTCACCAGGTTCCTGGACACTCTGGCTATATCTCAAAAAGAAAGTAGGATGCATACTTTGCATTCATTCTACCCTATATTTCAGAGACTCAGAAGGGGTGCGCGAGAGAAGATAATTTATAGTACCACTCAACAATATCAAAGCAATAAATGAGCAGTAAGTAGCATATTAGGCCAACAAACACAATATCCAAATAGTTAAAACAAGTACAAGTCAATATCAAAAGCTCGAATTCTGATTAGTCCCCAGCAGAGTCGCCAGAGATGTCACACCCCTTTTTCGTTTGGGTCGAAGAGTTTTTCCAATTAAAGTGACGGTTTTGATTAGGGATTATTTTTATTTACAGAGTTGCCACTTGAAATTGAGTTATGGTGTTCCAAGTCACCTTTTTGAATCCCTAATCAAAAGAAAGTTGACTCTTTATTTATTGGTCTGCAAAAACAGAAGATTGGGTAAGGAATTCTATTGACCGAGGGGAAGGTGTGAGGCACCCCTCGAGTCCCGTGGTTCTAGCACGGTCGCTTTTATCAACTTATACTTAACTTGAACTATTTTGGATAAATTGGGTTTGTAAACCTTAGTTCGCTCGTTTTTAATTTCTAATAATATCGATCTATACTTCTCGCATTAAGCTAGTGAAAATTAATTTTAAGATGATCTTGGCCAAGGTTAATAATTGCATCCTCGAGCTTTACATTTGCTATTAAGCGTATCGAGAAAGATGCATATTTGCATTCTTAATCGAAATAAATTTTATCGAGCCTAAAGCTTATCTAGCGTTAAAGCCATTTGTTCGTCTCTTATAAACTTGAGACTATTTTTCTTAATATCAAATTTTCACTTTTTTTTTTTTAAATCAATAACAACGGGTCTTAAATAAATTCGCTACTCATCACACTCTTTCTCACATTAGTAAATCGATTAGGAGTTAAGCATGTCCAGACCCGTGTATTATTTTTTAAGAACGAAAGGGTTAATCTGGCAATTGCAACGACAACCTCAAAGTACACACTAGCCTTACAAGTATCTCAAATTGCATGTAAAATTTTCAAATAAAACGTACAGAAAACAATAATTACACAAGCACATTCTCTATTATTAAAACAAGGTCAAACTTTTAATAAATTAATAAAATCCAAATACACTTGTTTAATCCCACCAAGCATCTGCTTCCCTAACTTATCATTTTTTTTTAAAAAAAATAATTATTGTTAACTACGACACTAATCACTAAAATAACAATCTCTTCCTCATGCCCCAACAATAATAAATAGGGAATACATTAATATATCAACTTAACAAATATCTCTTAATTTCCACATGTAAACAAAGTCACTTAAAAAGCCAAATAACTTGCAACACATTTGATCAACAAACCCTCGTAGACCTTGGATGAGTTTGAGGGAGAGAGCAAATATCAATTAACTGTATGGTTAGAACACTCGAATTTCCCATATTAATCAAAATCAAAGTAAAAAAAAAAGTTGGATCTTAAGCATGCAAGAAATATCATATGTTATACCCATTTACTCAGAATTTAACAAAAAAATAATTACGAACATACTCATGCTATAAATATTAGTAATAGGTTAAACACATATGAAATTTGAGCAAACTTCATAATATTGGAATCAAGTCTTGCATAATTACAATGCTACATTATTACGAAGAAAGATTGAGGGTTATCTCTTGCGAAAAATAATTCACGATAAAAGCCGCTACAATCTACTAATTTTAGGAGCCACGAACTTGAAACCGCGAATAAAATCCCAAACTACGTACCTACTTGGTTTCTTGTTCACTCTCTGTTTTTTTTTTTTTTTTTTTTTTTTTTTTGTTGCTATGGATATTGTGTATTGTATGGTTGATGGATGCGATGTTGTAGTTGTTTGTGGTGTATATGGGTTGTTGTAGTAGTATTGGGACGTGAGGGAGTATTTTTTTTCTTGGAAAAGAAGAAGTGTGTATGTATGTATAGTACTAGTGTGCATGGGAATGTGTTGTGTACGTGTGTGTGTGGTGTATGCAGAAGATGGGAAAAAGTGGGGGTGGGGGTGGGGTGGGGGAATGTGAGGGAGTGGGGTGGTTTGGTAGTTTAGGTTTGATTTTTTTTTTTTATATAATATGATAGTAAAAGATATTATCTAATTATTTTAAATTAATGAAAATATAGAAAAGTTAAAATAACTAGTCCTAAAAATATATAGCTAAGAAAAATATTAAAATTACTAGCTTATTTGTAAAATCTAAATTAAGAGAAAAATATATTTTTTAAAAATTTTCTTTTTAATACGGAAAGTAAAAACAAAACTTATCCTAAAATGTGACTCTATTTTTGAATCCTTTTTATTCACAATTTTTCAAATAAAACCAACTAAAAATGAAAATAAAAGCTAAAATAAAGATTAGACAAAAAAATAAATAAATAAATATTTAATGCTAAAATAGGTTAAAGCTTGGAGAGGGTCAAAAATCACGTGTCTACAGACTTTAGTACTATCAAGTAACAAAATTAATTTTGTGTCCTACACCTAGGTTGAAAAAGAAGAATGGATTATATATGTTGGTGATTCTAGAACTACTCAAATTATAAGAATGAGAAATTCTTCTTATAAAACATGCATATGAAAAATATTGACATTATCTGAGGCGGTACACGATTTTAATATTTGTACCAAATTGATTCTTGTGGAATTATGAGGAAAAGTTGAATGAAGAATTTATTTGAATTTGATAAAATGTTAACAAAAATGACGTTGTTGTTGACGATGAGCATTGTGAACATGATTTATTTGTGGTTAACATTTTTTAAGATGAAAATTTTAGTGCTTATATTTACTTGATTGATTCGTGTGATTTATGACATGGTAGACTTGTATATTTTAATTCTTTTTAAACTAAGAACATGCAAGAACTTATTATTTAAAATGGCTAGATCTTGAATAGTAATTGTATAGTCTTAATGGTCAAATCCTCATTTGGACTTAAGGTGATTGAAGTAACTTTTGAATTCAATAATGAAAAGGTGTTTGTGCTATGTATAGTAGATAGCCATTAAATTTTATTTTTCAATATTTTAGTATTAAATTATTTAAAAAGTCGGATGATTTTTCTTTGTTCCTAAATATATTTAGTCTTCTCTATTTTGGTGATTTTATATTGACAAAGAGAAATTCTTTTGAACTTTTATTTTTCTGTTTTATTTTTGTTATATTTTGTTGTATGAGTTTGTATGTTACATACAAAATATTTTATTTTACAAGAAATTGAAAATCTTACGAATTACGAAAAATTTATCCCCTATTTTGAATTATTTAAAAGTGTAGGGGTGTTTTGTTAAGATTGTGATATATGATCCTATAAAATAATATAATTTTTTTTTCTTAATTGTATGTTATTGTAATGCTGCATATATATAGATTCATGATAATCAATAGTGATGTGATTGAATTCAACGTTTATAGTAAAAAAAAAAAAATGTTGTTGAGTCTGTTGAAGAATGTTTCATATTTTTATTAGTGATAATATAAATTTTGTAGTATTAGAAGTGTATAATGACCCAATGTGAATCTAAAAATTCACTAGTGATTATGAGTTATTATTGGTGGGGTGTAATAACATCAAAAATCAACTAAATATAGTTAGTTGTTTTGGGGTTGGTTGGTAATGAGACTAAGTGGTTAAGAGAATTCTTAGTGACTATTCCAATTGAAATAAAATCAATATTTTTTTGTGGTTATATATTGTGATTGCTAAACAGAAATAACTATAGTGAAAAATAAAATTTTCATTGGCAATTTGAGACATAATGTGATAAAGCAGCTATTATGAGATAAAATTATTTACGTAAATAAATTATGTGTAATCGGAGGTGAATCTGATCAATTCACAGACTAAAAAAAACATCGAGGGGAGTGGAATTTTTAGTCAATTTGAGAAGATTAACAATGATGGTAACCCAACTTATGTGATTGGAGATCGCGTGAATTAGGTTCATATGGGTAATAATAAGTCATTAGTTGATCATGTAAGCACTATTAAATTATGTCATTCCTATGATGTGTGAATATAACGCAGTGCTACAAGGAAAAGTGAGGATTGATTTATACTCTTAATTCAATTCATATCCTTTATAGGTGGTGTATTGTTTTGCAGAATACACTTGATGATTGGACCTATATGAGTGTGGAGTGGAGTCACTTCTATGAAATTGTGATAATTTTTTAGAGCACTTATGAATACCAGAACATGCGCATAGCCTCTTAGCGTAAAACCGCGACAACGATAAAGATAGAACAAGTATAATGTGATAGAATAAGACAATGAACTTACAAAAGAATTCTTGGTTCATAGAAGTTCTGAACATCACCACTTGTTCTGTAAGTTTAATCTTATTTTATCTAGGTCTGGTTGATAGTCTACGGGCACTAGATTCGACGCATTGTACTCATATGTGAAAACCCAACAAATTTTCTTAGTTCATTTTTTTTAAATATTCTTTTAGAGATATGTAGGGAATTATTGAAAATATAATCACATATCTCAAAAAGAATTATTATATTTTACTATGTCTACAATTACAATGGTAAAACAAATAATTTCTACTTTAATGACTTTTATGATCTTATTCAAATAGCCTTAATAAGTCATTATATGATTCTCAATATTCATAATGATTGAACCGTTTCATATATATTTTTCAATGGCTATTACTATTCTACATTAAAGCTTCTACCCATTGACCCATTCAACCTTTATCATTAATCCAATATTGATCACCATTATTGTTGATAACAATTAGTAATGTTTCAACAAATGGCAATGTTTTTTGATAATTGATTTCTTACCTATATCTATTGGATGTCTTCTCCTTTTGGGAAGGAGGTGGAGAGAGAAAAAAGACATATTATGCTTGCTCTATTATATTGAGGCTTGATTTTCAATTAGAAAACTTGGTCGCGTTTCGCGCGGTCGTCAAAGAATTTATATTTCCTTTTTGATTAATTTTATATCCATTTTACTGTCTTATTGTAATATTATCCACCCATTTTAATTATATTATAAAGACTGTTTTCAAATGATAAAAAAAATTTTATATCTATTAAATGTGAGACAGTATATTTTTTATGAATAAGTTTAAATATATTCCATAATAATGATTTTGTTTTATTTCTCTTTTGTACCTTCAATGAAGTAAACCTTTAATCTACAATATATATTCTGGTGATTTGAGTGTTTAAGAAATATCTCACATTGTAAAATATCGATAAAATACTAAATATATAAGCAAGTAGAACTTAAATTAAAAAAAATAGTTGAACAATAACAAAATATCTTGACAGAATTTTCTATTACTCTACAATTCCTTATATCTTTTTATTTAGTAGAAGAATCGTCATTTGATATAGTCTACTCTACTTCAATTTGTACCACCAAAGTTATAGAACAATCACTAAATTTCAAACCAGTACAAAAAAAGATAACTGAAAAATAAGAAAATAAAAATTTGAAGCCCAATAGGCAAAATTCTCGCCACCAATTCCTAAGATAACTTTCTTCAAGAAAATTACATGCTCTTAGAAATAATGTACTGAACTTTGAAGCCATTATAGAGGCGATTATATTGAAGAATAGACCAATATTATGCCTCTCATCCCATAGAATTGACAAATAAAGGCACAAGACTTAAAAGAGCAGAGTTAAACCTTTTATATAGGCCGAAGCCTTCTTGAATTTCTTTACATAACTAATCACATAATAATTAACTAAAAATGTTGTCATATATGTGTAAAAACGGTGCAAGGTACTTTTAAGAGATTTAAACTCCATGCCTAAAAATTTATGATGAGAAAAATTTGATAAAATATTAAAATTTATAAGTAAAATATTATTTAGGGGTTATGGACTTGAAAAGACATAGGAGTAATGAAGGTTATTAAGAGTAGGAGTTATGAAGATTATGAATGTGGAGTTAAAGGTACAAGATTAATGGATATTATTAAAATAGAAGTTATGAAAATTAAGTGGTGCGAGTTATGGAGATGACTTTTAACTAAAATAATTAAAAAATAATAAATACTTTAAAATAAATTATTTTAATAATCTTTTAACATCCTATATAAAATTCCTTGACTAAAAGTATCTCCCGAAAACATTTCAATATTATTTTGAAACAACTCATTAAAATTAGTTAGTTAAATTTGAAAAACAAATCTAATCAAACATAAGAAAGAAATAATATTGGAATGTTGAAGGATATATGATAGCTAATAATTGTTAAAAAATAGTGTTAGTCCCGTCGCTTATTATATAATCAATTTTCAGTCGTTACACCTTCATCTTAACCGTTTTAAGTTTAGTTAACTTAGATTTTTTTAAAAAGAAAAAAGAAGGACAACAAAGGATAACTAAGACACTAAATACTATTAAATTAATTCATGAAAAAAGAACAATACATTGTTATTTGTTAAAAGGAGATTGATTGCAGTACTATTCCTTTTGACCTTTTTCATGAAAATCACATAGACAATAAACCATAAGCTCTTTATTGTATAATTTATGTGCTAAATAAATGAAAGGTACTCACGTGAAAAATTATCCGCTAAAGAGTACTAAAGCTTAATAGGAATGGGAATGTGTAGAGAAACCATACACAAAAGGCATACATGAAAAGTTTAAATATGTGAAATTCGAATTTAATCTCTTGAATTAATTGATAAAGGCATATGATAAATAACAAACAATCTGAAGGTAATATGTCAAAAAGAAAGGAAAAGGAAGAATGTAAGTATTGCAAGCCAAACATAAAAAGAAACACAAGTTGAAACTTATATTACTCCGTAACAGTTAACTCCATGCATTATCCATGTCATGACCCAAAAAGTTTTATATTAGCAACAACATAATTAGTTGAAGACTTTTTTCACTGTCCTTCATACACGAAGTGTAAAATTTTGTAATAGAGTCTTGTTCTTGGAGGGTACATATTTTGTGTTTGAAGAAATAATTAATTGGAGATATTAAAATAAGCAACAAAAGGTTTCTCTTTATATATTTGTAAATCATTCAAACTTCTACACTTCACCAAACTAATCTGATCATCTTTCTTCGGAGTTGATGAAATATATGGACAGTTCGCACGGATGAATCTTCCAAGACCATTAAACTACCTTCTTCATTTTGATGAACTCGTACTAAACTAAATCTCTCTTTGATGAATCTTACAAGTTACACCGCCATCAAACTTCCTTCGTTCTTGATCTCCTCAAGTTCTGTCTTCATTTGAAATGACACAAAAAGAATTTCTAAAGAATATATGTATGATCTTTATCAAAGTGATGGTCATATTGTCACATTACCTTTTCTATGTCTATTCTTTTGATTATTAAATAAATGATTGATGAAAAAGATGAGGAAGAAAAAATCAAAAAAGGAGAAAAAAATATATACTACTAAAATAGAAGAAGGAGAAAATGAAAATGAGCACCCAACAACCCCACTATGATTGTTATTTATAGATTTTTTCATCCATAAGAATTAGGTAGAAGGGGGTTGAGAAGACATGTTATTTAAGTAGAGAATGCAAATAGATGGAGGTTTTTTTATAACTCATGAGATATAATTAGACATAGTAAATATTATAGACTTTTTTTAATTATTAAACAAATTGATTAATGCAAAGAATGAAGGGAAGAAATTCAAAAAAAAGAGAAAAAAAATATATATGAATAGAGGCCATAGAGAGGTGCCACATCACCTTGTCTTGTTTCTTCTTTATTATTATATATAGATTTTGTTGAATCTTTGTCAGTTTCTGGCTCCTACTTATACTAGAAGAGCTTGTTGAATCCTGGGGGATATATCTATACCGGGTGAAATATCCTTAAGGGCAGTGTCTGACATGCCTCAAGCTATGTGAATTTCATTCAAGTGTTCGTGATTAAGTATTTTCCGTAAGATTTCCAACAAGATATAGGACTTTTGAGATTTTTGAAATAAAGTTTACATATTATATTTTTAAGAAAAAATATGTGAAAACAATAAAACAACCTCTATGACTTCAAATAGTAAAATCATCACGTGAAATAAAACAAAAGGAACAAACATCCTTTTTGCGCTTATGTATATACTATAATAATGTTCGAACAAAAAATAATTTAGTTTAATCGGAATTCGAATTGAACCTGTTTAGGGTAGAGAAGGTGAAAGGAGTTGATCTTCCTAAATTGAACCATACCGGAAATTCCATGCGCGTAAGTCCCTCGGGTGTATAACATGTCTCCGCTATGAAATGATTGAATAAGCTCATTTCAGTGTCAGAGGTGCCGTATACTTCGATTTCAGTTGAATAGAGTGTTGCGGAACCTGTTGAAGTGTTGCAGCTGATCTCGAACCTTCAGTCAAGGGCACGACCTGATCCTAACCCAATCCCAAAAGGATACGGACAGGGGCGGCTCAAGAACGTCCGGGGCTTAAAGCCAAGTTTTATCAAGAGGCTTCAAATTTAATTAATGTTCGGTATAAATTTGGACATTAAATCTTCAATTTGTTGAAATAATATTTAGAAACTACATAAAAACAAAATATTACAAGTCACAATAGTTAACAATTTGAAATATCTAAAAATAAAATTAAAAAATCATGCTCAAAAAAATATTTGTTGATTATCCAAATAGTAACTAAGATACATAAATTAAACCGAAAGGAGTGTTATTTGAATATAAATTAACCATCTGACTGATTGTATCAATCACATTAACTAAGTAATTTCACTATACAAAGATCTTATACTTTTTTACCATAAAATTTCAAAAACAAAATGATACTTTCAATTTTTTAAAAACTAATTCAAACATTAAATCTCATATTATCCCTAATGAGATGATTTATAACCACATAAATATTTTATGCTCAATCTTGATTTCAATTTCAGAAAAAAAAAGAAAAAATATTTTCTAATTATGTATCAAGTCAAACTACATCATATAAAATAAGATAAGAGAAAGTATTAATTAAAAAGATGAGGCTTTAATTTTTTGGGGCCTCAAACCCTTGGTTCAGTTGCTTGGCCCTTGTGCTGGCACTGGATACGGTACTATGAGGTTCCCACACTTCTTTGGGCATCCTGATTTCGTGATATTCGTGCCTTTGGTGATGGTCGCCGCCGTGGTGTTGGTGGAAGGAGAAGTGGTGTTAGTGGTAGTTTGAGCGGTGGCTAATGTCAAGATTATTAGAGAGAAATGAAGCAGAAGCAGTTGTCATTGCTTCATGATTTTGAAAAAGTACGAAAAAGAACGTGGGAAGTATAGACTATAGTATGTGAGGTGTTCAGCATATATAAAAGTAGGGTGACAACATAGGGGGTAAAATTTATGGTTATCACGGTTGGATACCCAATCATTTAAAATTGGGTTGAATATAGATCAACTCATATTATCCATCATAAAATATGGTTATTCACCAATGGTACTCCTCTTAAAATATGTAAGGGTGTAGGAACCTCTAAAGAGTGCACTTATTAAGGGTGTGTTTGGTACGAAGAAAATTATTTTTAATTGAACTAATCTCCCTCTAATTTAAGGACAATGACTTCCCTACATAAAGTAAGAAAATTATTTTACAAAGTTTTTCTTAAACCAGTAAAATATTTTTCAAAACGTTTCTTAAACCTCACCACCTCGAAAAGGGTCCCGAGCCAAGACCTAGAACAAGACATTCCACACTAACCCCGACCCCGACTTAGACCCAACTTACGACTATGATGAACTCGACATCCTACCACGATTGTGACCCGACTACTAGCTTTAAACCGAGACATGACTCCCGACTGCAACTCCCACTACAAAAAATAAGCAGTCAAAATCGGCCTAAAATCTTAGGTTGGAAAAGTGAAAAAAATCCGACTTTTTGAGGTTGGTAAAACTGACCCTGGAAGGTTGTTTTTTTCTAAAAAAATACAAAACAAAATTGGAAATATCTAATTTAAGGAGGTCGGTTTTATTTATTTATTTTATTTTTTTGGAAAATTCCCACCTAAGGAGGTCGGTTTTTAAAGTACAAATTAATAAAATGCACCATTTTGGGTTTTAACCCCTAAAAAACTAACCTCATGAGGTTAGTTTTGCGTTGTTTTTTTTTTTTTTTTTTGATAAAAAACAGCCTTCGGAGGTTGATTTTGTTAAAACGAAAAAAAAATTAAAAAATCGACCTCGTAAGGCTGTTTTTTCCGACCACTTTTGAGGTCAGTTTTTTTTAGGTTGGTTTTAAACATTTTTTAGTAGTATACTAACCCCAACCCAGGGATCGAGATCAAAATCCCGACCCCAGACACAGGACCTGACTAGCAAATCGAAATAGAGACCAGACCCAAGACTTGAATGCCGACCCTTGACCCAGCTCCCTACGTGGAACTGATTCTCAACTCCCGACTTTTGATCCTAAACTAGGACTTGACCCGAGACATGAATTTTGACCCCGACCTGATATCCAACTCCCGACCCCGACTCAAGACCACTTATTATCAACAATTTTCGTTTTAGGAAAATGCAAAAATATTTTCCTTCAAACAAGAAGAAGAAAAGATGCTCGTAATTTGAGAGTACTTATTTCTTTATGTAATAAGATCCAAATTCCAATGGAAAATATTGATTGGGCTACTCATTTGTTATCCTTGTTAAAAATAGTCAAATCAGATATTTTATCCATTTTCACTCAACTCATTTTTGATCCACCCATATCCTATTCAACCCGCATGTTTGCCTATTCTATATTATGGATGTACTTAAACCAACTATTGATATGTTACCATAAGAAATCATAATCCAATGGTGGTAAAATTATTTACACCATCAAACACGAAAAATAAAATTACATATACTTTCTTAATTCTTCAAATTTTGGGCAGTACTGACAACGTTTTTTACGTTCACCTTATCATTCCTTGTAAATAGGCGAATCTAGTATTTAAAATTTGTGGGTTCCTGGCAAAATAAAAATTCAATATAGTGACTGACGAGGTTAGAACCCATAACAAAGAGGCATACAAAGCTTTCGGAAGCTCCTTTTCCGCCACTATACCAATAACACACTTCATATATGGGTTCCGAATTTATAATTCTAATATATTTACTAGATTTCTCAATATAAATACAAGATCCACAAGAAAGTTACTGGGTTCCCGGGAATCCCCACCTAATAACATGTTGTAATTATTCATAGAATATCTAATATCATTATAACCAATAACTTCTTAAATCTAAAAAGAAGCAATATTTTCAATTTGTTTTTACTAATATTGCGGATGCCAAGTTGAAAAGTTCGAAGACGTTGACAATTAGAGCCGTAGAGGTTTGTTTGATTTAATAATTTGCCCACCAAAGTTTAGTCAATGTTCTGTTCTGTATTTTATCCTTACTTCCTATCATGCTCGCCACAACTTCGAAGCATTTAAAGAGAAATGCATATAATAGCTTGCAGTAATCAATTTACAGATTTATAATGCTCTTTTATGTAGGTTTAATTTTGATTAATCCAATTTCTTGTCAACTTGTTTAACAACATCTGTAGGCCACTTGCAATTTTTTATTTTTTTTTGGTTTTATGATTTTTTTCTTACTCCCCCATTTTAAAAAGAATGACATGTTTTGACTTGGTACGGAATTTAAGAAAATAAATAAGACTTTTGAATCTCGTGCTCTTAAATTAAAGTTATTTCAAATGTACCAAAATGTCCTTTAATCTTTTGGTCTTAAACATGTCACATGGAATGTTGAAATAAAAGTGTTGCCAAAAAAGGAAAGGGTCATTCTTTTTTTAAATAGACTAAAAAGGAAAGTAGGTCATTCTTTTTTAAACAGATGGAGTATAAGAGATCTCATTTTTATACATAAGAAATTTGAAGAAAGATAATTTTCTTCTATTTAATTTGTAAGTGGCCAAGAGATGATATTTCCTCCACTTGATATAAAAGTACTATAACTCTTTTTCTTTTCAATGTCATTACTTCTTGATAGGGTCGGACCCATGTGGTGTCAAGTGAGTTCAACTGAATTTGCTTCGTCTAAAAATTTAGAGTCTATATCAGGAAAATTATTGTGAAATTTGAGTATAAGGAATTAATTGAACCCACATTAAGGTGTGTTTGGTGTTGACACCCAATTTTAACCTCCCGATATTCCTCCCGGACTGCTATTTTATCAAAAATATTAGTTTTAAATTATTATTTTTGGTATCGAATAAATTCTGACATTTCATATTCATGATTTTAAGGTATGCAATTTATTTTTAGAATTTAATTTTATATTCTTATATAATATATATAATTTACTAATTTAAATATAATTTCTTATATAATTTTATAAATATTTATTAAATTATTTCTGTAAATGTGCACATTCATAATTTACAAACATGTGGTCTATTACTATTATTATTATTATTATTATTAGTATAGCATTTTTAAATTCGCATTCATAATTCACATGGTGCATAATTTATTTCAAATTATTATTTATCGTCAACTTTAAATAATATATTACGTATCATTAATTTTATACACAATTTATTCATAGTTAATCTAAGCATAATAATTTTTTAGGATGATTGTTAATTTTACTATTGTTATTGATTTTGTTACTATATTTACAAAATAGCAGCCTATTTCAATTCAATTTCTGTCACGCCCCGAACCCTATCAGGACGGATTGGCACTCGTGACCGACAAGGCCCGAGAGAACCAAACTCTGCTTACATTCATTCATACGCATGCCATAAGAAACACCAACATCACATAAGACATAATAGGCTAACACCAGAAATCATGGAACATGTAAGATATATATATAGACATATGATAAACTTGGCCGACATAGCCATCAAGTCAAACGACACACATCTCTTCTCCTCACATTACTTCTCATACCCACGTACGTCTACAAAATCCTCTAATAGAAGTACATACATGACCAACCTAAATTCGGGACAAGCCCCGCTTTACATAACCTTTACAATACCAAAAATACATATTCAACTGTGACACAGGAAGCCCCGAACCAACTGGAGCTCACCAAAGGTCAATGGAAGTCCTGCATCTCACTGGGGAGGTCTACTAGTGCCTGCGCCTGCAGCAAGTAAGGTAAATCCCCCAAGAGGGGTCAGTATGAAGAATGTACTGAGTATGTAAGGCTGCATGAACATGAAACTGAATGATACATAAAGACTTCAATGAAATTAAATATAAATAAGTACTCAATATGGATAAGTCACCATTGTTCATATATGGAAAAAGTACCCATTATGTGAATTACTTTCTTTACTCTCATATTCTTTACTTTATCCATCACTCATTCATCCATCATATAATGCCCGGGCCCCGAGCTTATCAGTGGGTATATATTAATCGGGATCGACCCATGCTAGGCTTTTCCTTGCCCCTGGGATACCACCCGTAGCGGAATCGAACCATGCTAGGTGTCCTTCTCACCCCTGGGATACCATCCGTAAATATTGGGATCGACCCATGCTAGGTTATTTAACCCCTGGGATACCACCCATGAAACATCTCTCCTCTTTACAACATCACTTCTTAAATCTTTGAAATCGCTCAATCAATGGTTACTTCATTTTTGGGAACTTTTGAATATAACATTATTGAAACTTGGAACCATGTTCATAATTATGTGACTCATGAATGATAATAAGCCAAGAATGAGATATATGTGATTAACAATAAATGATAACTCAAAATGAAATACCTTAGGAAAATTCGGAAATGAGTAAGTACCCTAACAAGGTGTACATTATATACTGCAGAAGAATACGAAAAGGGGAACCTTACATACCTTAGCTTCTCAATAAGAATCCACAATCCCAATGAATATAATGATCCAGCCCTTTACTCTACAATACAATTACATAACGGAGTTTACGTCAACATCTAACCACCTTACAAGTGCAAAAGACGACAAAAGTTACATAATTGCCTATAACGTCATTTCCCCCTTTACAATGAAATTTCGGCATGAACATACCAAAAATACCACAACATGCCATACATTGACCAAACATCATAACCAATAGCATTTCGTAACAAAGCTTCTTCTTTACACTTTCTCATTCACACCATATCACAAATAATCCATCAAGTCACCTTAAGACACCTCATAACACATATCGACCAAAATTCCACAATTTCCACTTATAGACAAGAACAAGTTTAATACCAAAAATAACACCATACATGTTCATATTTTGTCCATACCATGCTCTTTCATCAAAGGCACAAGTCCTAATTCAAATTCAAATCACCAAGATAGCACATCTTTCACCAAAAGCAAAAATACACTATTCACCACCTTGCCAACACAACTAGCATAATATACATAATCTCCCATGCATATAATATGGTAATACATGAGAATAAATACTTATCAAGGCTTGGAATATGATGATCTTGTCCAAGGAGTCCAAAGGAATTATTTTGCTTTAGGGTTTAGAAATGAGAAAAATGTTGAGACAAATATCTTAAAGGCATGAGAGTTTTGGACAATAAAAATCTGATCTTGGGTCCTTTATAAATACCCCAAGTCATACTTAGCCATTCCCTTGGCATTTAATGTGGTCAAAGTGGAAGAATGAGTCATTTTGCCCTTTGGGCCAAGTCTTTTAATTCCAATTTGGGCCTAACTTTGAGCCCAATAACACATATCCATATAGCCCATCAAATTTCATGTATTATTCACCATATATATCATGTTTACATAATTCCATAATGTCACGACAATATTCTCTTATGAGATTCTCATTCGTCACCTCGATCGCAAAACTAGGAATTCTAGTCGCCCTTGGCTTCATTAGACATTTTGGATCACTTATTCATGTTTCATGATTTGACCATGTAGGAGTATGTAGGAGTGTATTGAAGTGTTTGAATCTTTAACAATGCTCAAAGAACTCCAAAGAACCAAAAGAAACCATCCAAGAAGCGTCGTAGAATTGCGTTACAAAACGGGTCCGGAAAGGCACAAGATTTGTGCCTTGCGCCACTAGCTGCAAAGCAGGCTGTGGCGCAAGAAATGAGCCTTATCTGAATTCTATGAATGCAGGTGTCTTGCGCCACACCCCTGAAACAGGGTAGTGGCGCAAGTTTCAGCACTTTGCTGAATGTTTCGGCCACTTATCCAATGTTTGCATATCGTCCAATCCCTTATCAAAAAACTACAAAATACTTACTTAGTGATCTTAATCATCAAGTAAACATGACTTCAAGTCACCAAATGAGGTTAGAATATGTACGGGTTATCACCCAAATGCTCCATGAAACCACAAAACACCTCCTACAAAGGTCTAATCGCACATTTTAGGTCCGATATAAAATGTTTTACCAATGACACTATAAAAAACCTACTCATGGCATCTCAACACCTAGGTAAGCATTATTCAATGTCATCAAGTAGTGTTGGGAATGTATGGGGTGTTACATTCTTCCCCCCTTAGAAAGATTCGTCCCCGAATGTTAATGGTATCGCTTCAATTACGACAAATGCATCGCTTCTTTAACATACGTATACACATGCACTTAATGCTCTTAAATACTTACTTGTTATTGTTCCACCTCCTCACTTTGAACTTCTTGGTCCATTTGAAATAAATGGGGATACTTGGATTTCATCATTTCTTCCGCTTCCCATGTGATCTCCTCTACTTGTTGATTTCTCCAAAGGACTTTCACCGAGGCTATGTATTTATTCCTCAATCTCTTTACTTGTAGATCTAGGATAGCAATGGGTACCTCTTCATACGTGAGATCCTCTGTAACTTGAACATTTCCAATTGGAACAACACGAGATGGATCTCCTATGCATTTTTGAAGCATCGAAACATGAAATACCGGATGGACTAAGGAAAGTTCTTGAGGTAGTGCTAATTCATAAGCAACTTGCCCAAATCTTCTAATGATTTCATATGGGCCTATGTAACGTGGACTCAATTTCCCTTTCTTTCTGAACCGCATTACTCCTTTCATCGGTGACACCTTTAAAAACACCCAATCACCTATGGCGAATTCAAGCCCTCTTCTTCTAACATCGGCATATGACTTGTGATGAATTTGAGCCGTTTGTAACCGCTGTTGGATCACTTTAACTTTAGCCATAGCCTGATGAACAATATCGGGTCCAAGTAAAGCAGTTTCACCCGCTTCAAACCATCCAATTGGTGACCTACATTTCCTTCCGTACAAAGCTTCATAAGGTGCCATTTTAATACTTGAATGATAGCTATTGTTATAAGCAAATTCAATAAGAGGCAAATGGTCATCCCAACTGCCTTGAAAATCTAATGCACAAGCTCGCAGCATATCTTCAAGTGTCTAAATAGTACGTTCTGCTTGTCCATCAGTCTGAGGATGGAAAGTCGTACTCAAATTCACCTGTGTACCCAAACTCTGCTGGAAAGATCGCCAAAAGTGCGCTGTGAACTGTGCTCCTCTGTCTAATAGAATGGAAAGTGGAATGCCATACAATCGTACTATCTCTTTCACATACAACTTCGCATAATCCTCAGCTGTATAGGTCGTCTTGACTGGTAGAAAATGCGCTGACTTGGTAAGCCTGTCCACTATGACCCATATAGAATCAAACTTCCGCAACGTACGGGGCAAACCAGTAATGAAATCCATATTAATCATATCCTATTTCCAGACTGGAAGATTGATACATTGCATGTAACCTCCCGATTTCTGATGTTCCACTTTCACTTGTTGACAATTCGGGCATTGCGCGACAAATTTTGCAATGTTCTTTTTCATATTTCCCCACCAATACACCTCTTTCAATTCATGGTACATTTTAGTAGCACTCGGATGAATAGAATAGCGCGAATGGTGCGCCTCTGTCATAATTCGTGTCCTCAGCTCATCTACGTCCGGTACGCATAATCTCCTTTGGCATTGAAGTATCCCTTCTTGTGTAAGATCAAATGTCTTGGTCAAATTCTGCTGTACATTTTCCTTTAGCTGTAATAAAGTAGAATCCGCAAATTGCTTCTCTTTCACTTCAGCTATCAAGGAGGATTCTGCTGCATTCTGCACAATAACTCTATCATCTGAGGATTCAATAAGGCGAACTCCCAAGCTGGCTAATTGATTCAAATCTTTGATTATCTCATGCTTTCCATTCAACTGACCACTAGTGCTTTCTACTACCTTACGGCTCAATGCATCAGCTACTACATTTGCTTTGCCTGGGTGATAAAGAATATTAATGTCATAGTCTTTTAAAATTTCTAACCACCTTCGTTGCCTCAAATTGAGTTCCTTCTGCTTAAAAAGATATTGCAAGCTTTTGTGATCCGTATAGATGTCAACATGAACCCCGTATAAATAATGACGCCATATCTTTAAAGCAAAAACTACCGCTGCCAATTCAAGGTCATGAGTGGGATAATTTCTCTCATATGGCCGCAACTGTCGTGAGGCATATGCTATCACCCTACCATGCTGCATCAACACACATCCGAGACCAATCCCGGAAGCATCACAATACACTCATAGCCCTCTGTGCCTTCAGGAAGTACTAACACTGGTGTGGAAGTCAATTTATCTTTCAATTTTTTGAAACCCTCTTTCACATGCATCATTCCATTGAAACTTAATTGACTTGTGAGTTAACTTTGTTAATGGTGCTGCAATAGAAGCAAACCCTTCTACAAATCTTCGGTAATAACCTGCCAAACCTAGAAAACTGCGAATCTCTATGGGTGTCATAGGTTTTGGCCAATTTTTCACTGCTTCTATCTTCTGTGTATCGGCCTGGATCCCTTCGTCTAACACAATGTGACGCAGGAATGCAACTGATTTTAACCAAAACTCACATTTGGAGAATTTTGCATACAACTTACGTTCACGGAGAATCTGCAACACTTGCCGTAAATGATTAGCGTGGTCTTCTGGTGATCTTGAATAAACAAGGATGTCATCTATAAATACTGTCACAAACACATCTAGGAATGGCTTAAACACCCTATTCATCAAATCCATAAACACAGCTGGTGCATTTGTTAGTCCAAATGACATAACTAAAAATTCATAATGACCATACCGTGTTCGAAAAGCTGTCTTGGGTACATCCTCTTCTCTAACTCTGACTTGATGGTAACCCGACCTCAACTCAATTTTCAAAAAACATTTGGCACCCTATAACTGATCAAACAAATCATCAATGCGAGGAAGGGGATATTTGTTCTTGATCGTTACCTTATTCAACTGTCAATAGTCGATGCACATTCTCAAGGTGCCATCTTTCTTCCGTACAAACAATACTGGTGCGCCCCACGGGGATATACTAGGCCCGATAAAGCCCTTGTCCAACAAATCTTTCAACTGCTCCTTCAATTCACGCAGTTCTGCTGGAGCCATTCGATAGGGAGGAATAGAGATAGGCTGAGTGCCTGGAATCACATCAATGCCAAACTATACTTCCCGTTCTGGAGGTAAGCCAGGAAGATCCTCTGGAAATACATCCAGAAATTCATTGACCACTGGAACCGACTGCGGAGTTAGTGGTTCCACATTATTATCTTTCACTCGAACTAAGTGACATATGTACCCCTTAGCAATCATTTTCCTTGCTTTAAGATAGGAAATAAATCTTCCTCGTGGTGCCCCTACATCCCCCTTCCATTCAAGGACATTCATTTGTGGGAAATGAAAATGTACCGTCTTGGCCCGACAATCTACCATGGCATAACAAGAAGCCAACCAATCCATCCCCATTATCACATCAAAATCCACCATATTTAGTTCAATGAGGTCGGCCAGCGTATCATGACCACACACAGTTACCACGCAATTTCGATACACTCTTTTTGCAATAATATATTCACCCACCGGTATAGACACTTCAATTGACTTAATTAATAATTCTGGTGCTTTTGCAAATTTCGCAGCAACTAGGGGAGTAACATAGGACAATGTAGAACCAGGGTCAATCAATGCATATACATTATATGAAAATATGGATAATGTACCTGTGACGACATCAGGAGAAGCCTCTGAATTTTGTCGGTCAACCAAAGCATAAGTGAGATTCTGGACCCCACTAGTACTGGCTGCTCCTCTGGCACCTCTACCCCGACCGACAGACTGCGTACCTCGGCCTAAAGAAGGAACCGATGATGATGACGCGATAGTCGACCCTGCCGGTCGTGCCATATTACCCAAGCCTCTCCGTGGGCAATCTCTCATCATATATCCTGGCATACCGCACCAGAAGCAAGCATTTGACCCAATTCGGCATTCACCTATATGAAATCATCCACATTACTGACATGGCGGACGAGAAAATCCAGCAGTCTACGAACCTCGAATCCCACTACTCTGCCCAACATTGCTACCTCTGAACCCTCGAAATTGAGATTGTGCGCCTACTGTGGAATGTGAGAATGAAGGTCTAGGCGGTCTACTAAAACTCCGAGGCCTGAACTTCGTTTGGGATGCCATAAACTGTCCCATGGGTCTAGCTCTTTTGGACTGTCCTCTATCAGATTCATGTATCCTTCTTCTCTGTCTTTGATCCTCCATCTTTTGCGCGAAGGTTTGAATTCGAGCTATATCCACATCTTTGTTCAAGGCGGCAATGGTGCAGTCCCTCATTAAATACGGCTCCAACCTGTCCACAGAGCGATGTACCCTGTCCGTCATTATGGCCACTACGTTTGGAGCATATCGAGCCAAGGAATTAAACTGTAAGCTGTACTCCCGCACACTCAGGTTCCCTTGACGAAGATTCAAGAATTGATCCGCACGAGCCTCTTGGATCTCATAGGGGAGGTAGTGGTCGAGGAAGGCCGTTTTAAATTCTTCCCAACTAGGTGGGTTTGTACCAATATCACGAGGCTTCTTCCATTCTTCATACCATAATATCGCCTCCCCTTTCAATCTATACGCATCAAGTTCGACTGTTTCAACTCCCGTCACGTACATAACTTCCAGAGCCCTCTAAATTTGATCTATAAAGTCTTGTGGATCTGCATTCAAATATGATCCAGTGAATGTAGGAGGATCTAGTTTCAGAAAATCCTGCGTTCGTCGACTGGCTGCCCTATCTGAGCTATCATCATTTATAACTGGACCACCTTGTCCCTGAACTTGTGCAGCAACAATTCGGGTCAACATTCGCACTGCATCCTTTAAATCCTGATCAGTAGTATTCACTGGTGGTTCTGCACGTATTTCCCTTCCTCTTGACTCTTCTGAAAATGGAAGAGTAGAATAGGCCTATGATGCCATTTCTGGTTCAGCGCCTCCATGATTAACTGGTTCAGGCGGGGCTCTACTAGTTCCTTCTCCTGCAATTCTGTGTATCCTCTTACTTTTACCGCGTCCTCTTCTTGCCATCGGCATTTTTCTATCATATACAAGAACAACAATACTTATGGTCAGGAACAATTTCACTTATAGCTTCGACTCTAATGCACGTCTAGAAATGAAGAAAAAGAAACAACATCCTAAATGTCCCGTAGCCTCCTACTTATAAATGTGCTGCACAACACATCGATAAGTAAGACTCTACTCAGACACGGCTTTGTAGACACCCGTAAAATGACCTGCTCTGATACCACTTTTGTCACGCCCCGAACCCTATCAGGAAGGATTGGCACTCGTGACCGACAAGGCCCGAGAGAACCAAACTCTGCTTACATTCATTCATACACATGCCATAAGAAACACCAACATCACATAAGACATAATAGGCTAACATCAGAAATCATGGAACATGTAAGATATATATATAGACATATGATAAACTTGGCCGACATAGCCATCAAGTCAAACGACATACATCTCTTCTCCTCACATTACTTCTCATACCCACTTACGTCTACAAAATCCTCTAATAGAAGTACATACATGACCAACCTAAATTCGGGACAAGCCCCGCTTTACATAACCTTTACAATACCAAAAATACATATTCAACTATGACACAGGAAGCCCCGAACCAACTGGAGCTCACCAAAGGTCAATGGAAGTCCTGCATCTCACTGGGGAGGTCTACTAGTACCTGCGCCTGCAGAAAGTAAGGTAAATCCCCCAAGAGGGGTCAGACGAAGAATGTACTGAGTATGTAAGGCTGTATGAACATGAAACTGAATGATACCCAAAGACTTCAATGAAATCAAATATAAATGAGTACTCAATATGGATAAGTCACCATTGTTCATATATGAAAAAAGTACCCATTATGTGAATTACTTTCTTTACTCTCATATTCTTTACTTTATCCATCAGTCATTCATCCATTCATATAATGCCCGGGCCCCGAGCTGATCAGTGGGTAATCAATATTAATCGGGATCGACCCATGCTAGGCTTTTCCTTGCCCCTGGGATACCACCCGTAGCGGAATCGACCCATGCTAGGTGTCCTTCTCACCCCTGGGATACCATCCGTAAATATTGGGATCGACCCATGCTAGGTTATTTAACCCCTGGGATACCACCCATGAAACATCTCTCCTCTTTACAACATCACTTCTTAAATCTTTGAAATCGCTCAATCAATGGTTACTTCATTTTGGGGAACTTTTGAATATAACATTATTGGAACTTGGAACCATATTCATAATTATGTGACTCATGAATGATAATAAGCCAAGAATGAGATATATGTGATTAACAATAAATGATAACTCGAAATGAAATACCTTAGGAAAATTCGAAAATGAGTAAGTACCCTAACAAGGTGTACATTATATACTGCAGAAGAATACGAAAAAGGGAACCTTACATACCTTAGCTTCTCAATAAGAATCCACAATCCTAATGAATATAATGATCCAGCCCTTTACTCTACAATACAATTACATAACGGAGTTTACGTCAACATCTAACCACCTTACAAGAGTAAAAGACGACAAAAGTTACATAATTGCCTATAACACCATTTCCCCCTTTACAATGAAATTTTGGCATGACCATACCAAAAATACCACAACATGCCATACATTGACCAAACATCATAACCAATAGCATTTCGCAACAAAGCTTCTTCTTTACACTTTCTCATTCACACCATATCACAAATAACCCATCAAGTCACCTTAAGGCACCTCATAACACATATCGACCAAAATTCCATAATTTCCACTTATATACAAGAACAAGTTTAATACCAAAAATAACACCATACATGTTCATATTTTTTCCATACCATGCTCTTTCATCAAAGGTACAAGTCCTAATTCAAATTCAAATCACCAAGATAGCACATCTTTCACCAAAAGAAAAAATACACTATTCACCACCTTGCCAACACAACCAGCATAATATACATAATCTACCATGCATATAATATGGTAATCCATGAGAATAAATACTTACCAAGGCTTGGAATATGATGATCTTGTCCAAGGAGTCCAAAGGAATTATTTTGATTTAGGGTTTGGAAATGAGAAAAATGTTGAGAATAATATCTTAAAGGAATGAGAGTTTTGGACAATAAAAATCTGATATTGGGGCCTTTATATAGACCCCAAGTCATACTTAGCCATTCCCTTGGCATTTAATGTGGTCAAAGTGGAAGAATGGGTCATTTTGCCCTTTGGGCCTAACTTTGGGCCCAATAACATATATCCATATAACCCATCAAATTTCATGTATTATTCACCATATATATCATGTTTACATAATTCCATAATGTCACGACAATATTCTCTTACGAGATTCTCATTCGTCGCCTCGATCGCAAAACTAGGAATTCTAGTCGCCCTTGGCTTCATTAGACATTTTGGATCACTTATTCATGTTTCATGATTTGATCATGTAGGAGTATGTAGGAGTGTATTGAAGTGTTTAAAGCTTTAACACTGCTCAAAGAACTCCAAAGAACCAAAAGAAACCATCCAAGAAGCGTCGTAGAATTGCGTTACAAAACGGGTCCGGAAAGGCACAAGATTTGTGCCTTGCGCCACTAGCTGCAAAGCAGGCTGTGGGGCAAGAAATGAGCCTTCTCTGAATTCTCTGAATGCAGGTGTCTTGTGCCACACCCCTGAAACAGGGTAGTGGCGCAAGTTTCAGCACTTTGCTGAATTTTTCGGCCACTTATCCAATGTTTGCATATCGTCCAATCCCTTATCAAAACACTACAAAATACTTACTTAGTGATATTAATAATCAAGTAAACATGACTTCAAGTCACCAAATGAGGTTAGAATGTGTACGGGTTATCACCCAAATGCTCCACGAAACCACAAAACACCTCCTACAAAGGTCTAATCGCACATTTTAGGTCCGATATAAAATATTTTACCAATGACACTATAAAACACCTACTCATGGCATCTCAACACCTAGGTAAGCATTATTCAATGTCTTCAAGTAGGGTTGGGAATGTACGGGGTGTTACAATTTCTCCAAGTTATTTAATTGTTAGCCTGATTTTTAAGCAATTAACGTCAATTTTAGCCTAAATTGAGTTCAGACTCAATTTTAAACCCCAATTCTATTTAAATTAAACTCAATTTAAATAACCCAATTTTGACCCTTTTTGCAATTTCAAATCCCAGCCATTGATCAAGATTGATCCAATGGTTGAGATTAACTCTCCACTTTCTTTCCTTTTAACCAAATAAGCCCCCAAACCCTAAAATTTATTTTTTTGTCTCATCAGCCACCCCCTCTCTCTACTCGTTCTCTTTCTCTCTCTACCCTATCTCTCTCTCTCTCTCCGTTTTTCGCCCTTCACTGACAGTGAACCAAAGCAGTCGCACCCTCATCTTCTCCTTTATCTATCGCTGCTGTCGTCGGAGTTGATCATTGGGCGGACCGGCAACCGCATCTCCCTTCTCTCTCCCCGCCATCTCCCTCTCTCTGGTGAACCCAAATGCTACTCCACACCGCCACCAGCCATCATCGCCGTACACCCACTGCTCCAGCGAACCCCATGCCGTTCCACCGAGCTAGCGTCACCTCCTTCTTTTTCTCTCTCTCTCCGAGGTCTCTTCTGTCCCTTTCCCGTCGATATCACTTAATCGGAGGTGATGACCGGTGAGACGTTTCTTATAACAACCACAAGCAAATATCGACTTCAATCGAAAATCGAAGACTCGAGAGGGATCTCTCCGATAGAGCAAAATCCATGTGGGCGTGAATAATTTATTTCCAAGATTTTTATGTTGGTGGATTCACCTTTGGTATGATCATTCCTATCTTCTTTGTTGCGTGGTATAACTGTTTGTTCAAATCAGATTCTTAGATTTAAAATTCGCGATGTTCGATTTGGAATTTTGATTTGATTCGTTCAAATTTGTGTTTATTTACATCTTTAGACTATCATATGTCAAAATTCCCAATTTCTTATGAACATCCGTTAACCCTAATTATCGATCGGGTACTAATTTTTGGGCAATTTCTGAAAATATCTTTTCTTTTGCTTGTTGATTGATTAATTTGATACTGAAAGTTAGGGATTAGATATTGATTTGATTGCAAGGAATCTGCCATGTGCCTTATTTTATTGACAACTTATTCTAATTGATTTCGCTGCTTTAAAACGATTGCATGTAACTAAAATAAGTTTCGGATTCGTTTGACTTGTCCTACGTGATTTTGTATTAAACTCATATATGATTCATTTTTGGCAATTTTTCTTATTCTGATATATTTTCATCCCTTAATTAATTTTTACTTGCACAGATATCCGATTGTATGGTAAGTTGTCCATGTGTCTTTAATTCTCTCTCTCTCTCTCTCTCTATCTCTATCTATCTATCTATCTATCTATCTATCTATCTATCTATCTATCTATATATATATATATATATATATATACACGTATATACATTTTGTTACTTACATAATTATGGTAATATTTGACCCCTTTAATTTTTAATTGATTCACCCCATTCATTTAAAGAAAAAATATTTTTTTTTATTGGTTGTCAAATATTCTTCTTTCTTATTAATAATTGGTATAACAGTCATCCTCTTATATATATATATAAAAAAAAAAAATCCTTTTCAGCCATTCGCTCATGCTTTCAAGCACTACTGCTTCTACACTTCAAATATTTTTTATCTTTGGTTGGTCACACTCAGAAATACCTCGAGCCTTCCTCTTGTTGGTATTCTGGAAATACTGAAGGTTTGATTTTTCTCACCTATATACTGCTATTAACCAGTTAGTTTTCTTATTTATATGTTCGGAATGTGTATGCTAATGTCCTCTATATTTCTGTTATCTTGTTTTGGTGTGTTCCTTAAACTATTTAAGTGATAACATGCTATAGCCTTTCTAATTGTTTGTCTCAAGTACCCATGTGATCTGTTTGATTCTTAAAACCCATTAGTTATGCTACTTGCTTGTGTTGGTAAATGATGGCCTACTTTCTGGTATTAGATGTCGTAAGCCCTTTTTCCCTAAAAAAGTGTTTCGATGTCAAATTCTATTGGTTTGTTTGTAGCACACTTGTTCTGTTTAACAGGTACCATGCTGGGTGGATATTAGTTTACAAAGAAGGGTTGCTTGGGTTGTGCTTAAAGCTATCTAAATGACCTTTAATTTTTTTTTCTTTTATATTTACTGGGTTTATAATAATTTGTATAAACAATCTATGTAATAAAAGTTGTGGGGATATTTATTGGGGGTTGGGGGGGGGGGGGGGAGATTCTGTGATTTGATTATTTTATCACTTAGGCAAAACATTTTAGGTTTGCTAATTAATTTCAGCATGTTTATTTGTTGGTTTATCACCTAGAGATCATGTTTTTTAGGATTTTTAATCAACTTTCAAAATATTTGATTAATTTTCGGCATGGCGATTTAATCTAAGGCTTGTTTAATTAATTTTTTGCGTGTTTAATTAATCTTTAACGTATTTTAAACAGTTTTCAGCATGTTACCTATTTGCATCATGTTTTATTAATTTTCAACATCCTAAAATTGAATTTTTAGGATTTTTCAGCACCTTTTAATTAATTTACTGCACTTTAAAAAATAACTTTCTGCATGCTTATAAATTAATTCCCTGCATAGTTAAAACAATTTTCTGCAAAAAATAAAAATAATTTTTTCTGCACCCTTTTATTAATTTCCTGCACCTACAATTAATTTTCCGCACAATTATAATCCTTTTCCAGCATATAATAATTTATTTCTGGCATGTTTATTTAATTTCCAGACCATAAAAATCAATTTCCCACCTTCTTAATCAATTTCCAGTATATTTTTTAAATTAAGTTTCTGCACTTTTAATCAATTTTCCTGCACTTTTAAATCAATTTTCTGTGATTTACATTGATTTACCTGCACTTTGAAATCAATTATCTGCAACTTAAAATCATTTTTGCAGTAATTTCCAACACTTTCCTATACACCTTAATAATTTTCAGCATATAAGTATTAATTTTCAGCATGTAAATATTAATTTCCAGCATCTAAAAAACTATTTTCCAGCAAATTGAAATTAATTTCCAGCATCTAAAAATTATTTTCCTGCAATTATTAATTAATTTCCAGCATCTTAAACTATTGTTTCAGCAGCTGTTAATTAATTTTCAGCATGTTAAAATTAGTTTTTAGCATGTTTAAACTAATTTCCAGCATGTTAAAATTAATTTTTCAGCGTGTTTAAACTAATTTTTAGAATATTAAATTAATTTCCAGTATTCCTAATTTTAACATCTTGCGTTTTATTTAATTTTCGGCCAATTTGAATAACGTCTCGCCTAGAAATCATGCCTATAGGTCTTAATCATGTAAAAGTGAATAATTGTCTTTTCAAGCATGTTAATCACCTAATAGACTTTAATTAACCAAGAGGCTTGCTTGAGACCCTTATGTGATATGTGTAAGTTCTATTTGTTTTACGTAAATCCTGAGTCTATTTAGGAAGCCTAAGATTTTCGTTGCGTCTAGATCCTTACCCAAAATAGGTGGTCCAACGCCTCTTGGACATTAAGTAGGGACGGGTAGGCATTTTAGGGAACGCTAATTTTATCGCTTTCTTTAGAGCACCTTTAAGATTAATAACCAACTAGGTGGGGTGGGTAGAACATTCAGAAATGATGGAAGTTGCCCCGAGCAGTATTCAACAATGCGATATGCGTCATTGCTGATCCGAATAAGATAAAAATTTACTTTTGTCTAAATTCGATTGAATTTTATTTACTTATGCATGTCTTTTGTTTGGGGTAGTCTAGGTATAACCTAATGAATCTTTTCATTATAATTTGTGCCTTTTCTATCTTCTCTCTTCTCTAATTCCTTTCTTTCTTTATTTACACATTTTTTTTTACTACTTTATCACATAGTTAATTATTAATTAGATAATAGTTGTATGTTTAGTTTATTTATTACTTTTCATGTTTGAACACTTAGTTAGTATTAAGTTAATAAAATAAGTCGGCTTTTTGATTATCACATAGAAATTTCCACGTAATATATGAGTTCGGCCGGGACCCACATTTGTGGACCTCGAAAGGTGCCTAACACATTCCTTTCGACGTAACTTGAACCCTTACCCGAATTTTTGGTTGACGTAGACTAATTAAATAATTTGTAATTAATTTAGAATGGTGCCCTAACGCACCTTAATTCGTTAGATGGCGACTCTTCACTCTAATTAATCCCAAATAGAGTTATCACGTAGAATCCCGCTTTTCGCGAGAAAAATGGGGCGCGACATTTGGTATGAAGGAAAATTTTTCCCAGAAAATATTTTCTTAAAATATAAGTGGTTTCTTACTTATTTTCTACCTCCTCCGTTCCATATTAGTTGGTCATTTTTTTTTATACGCATGTTAAGAAAACATAAATAAGAAGATAATTTTACTGATTCACCCTTTAAAAAACTTTTTGGGAACTTTACAAACAAGTGTGAACACTTTCAAAAAGAATTAATTGCAAGGGTAATATGAGAAAAATTTAATTAATGCTTTCTTGATTTAGTAAGGTGAACAACTAATATGGGACAACTATTTTTAGTAAGATGACCAACTAATACGGTACAAAGGGAGTAGTGTTTGGTTAGTAAGAAGAAAATATTGTCCTAAAGCATCTAGATATAATCTAGGCAAATGCTAATGACACCACACCCGATCACGACCCTAAACCTTGACTCCTGACACGAGATTCAGGACCTGACCCTAACAACCGACCCGAGACCCGACCTCGAGTCCTCACCCTAGACCCCACCCCAACTCTCAACCTGAGAACCTACCCCGACTATCGATCTAGGATTCGACTCCGACACACGACCCGAGACCTGACCCCGACTCCCGACTCCCAACTCCCAACTCCCTATCTCGAGTCCCGACCAAGGGCCTGATCCCTGACACTTAACACCCGACCCAGGATCCGATCCTAACTCCTGATTCGAGACCCAACTCCGACACCCTACTCGGGACTAGACCCCGACTCCCATCCTAACAACCGACCCTAAACTCAATCCCGACACCGGTCCTAGGATCCTACCCCTACTCTCGATACTTGACACCCGACATGGGACACCGACTCTTAACTCCCAACTCTAGACCGACCCCGACTTTCAATTCAAGACCTGACCCGACTCTTAACACGAAATCAGATCCCGACTCTCGACCCAATGATTAACGCTGACTCTCAACCCAAGTTGGGTAGGAGACGCGTCATGAGTCAGGGTCAAAGTCAGATTCAGAGTCGAAGGTTAGGAATCGAATTGAGATTGAACCCTGATTCCTGTCTCGTGGTTAGTGTCGAGAGTTGTTCTCGAATCGGGTTAGGGTTGGGTCGAGTCCCGAGTTTTGGGTCGAGGTGAAGAGTCGAGACCTAGGTTAGGTTTGGGACTTGGGTCTAGAGTCGAGGTTGGATCTCAGGTCCTGAGTCGAGAATTGGGAGTCAAGGTCGAGAATTAGATCTCGAGTCAGTGTCAAAAATCGACACCCAAGACTCGAGTTATGGTGGAAAGTTGGGGTGTAAGGTTGAAAGAGGGTTTTGAAAATGTTATACTTACTTTTTGAAGGGAAGTCATTTTCCTTAAATTTGAGGAAAATAGGTTTATCTGAAAACTATTTAAGCCATCCAAATATGAGAAAATTGGATTCCAAACACACTCTAAGCTTAACTGTAGTTGCGGAGCAACAGTTAACGAGTTCAAATTTGTGCCGGATATACAATTTCGAATCCGCTTAGTATAATTGTTGGTTGTTGTTTTGCTTCTTTTGGTTCAATATTGATATCACGTATATGGTAGGCTAAATTGGCTACCATATTTCTTTTTTCTGACTCCCAACGGGAGCAGCTCCTCTCCATTACACAAACTATCTAATTTGTCCAGTGTACTAGTAATCTGCTAACAAGCGTCCACCTATACATCTAAACCCAAAAAGCTTTTTAAACCATGGTTAAATCAAAGTACCGGTCTGGCTTAATATCAATTTGGCACGATTAAGGTAAAATCTGAGAATACCGCTAATATTTGCGAAAAGAATTGTCATGGAATTTTTTTTCTGTTGGAAAAAAGATTTTCTTAACATGGAAAAAAGATTTCAAGGGATAATCGATACAACACTCGACAAATCGAGAAAACTAAATGGTTTACAAGGCACAACAACAGAAGATCGCAAAGAACAAGAAAATTAGTTGAAGAACAATTTTATTTTCTCGGGAAGAAGTGACGACACAAAAACAGGTTAGTCGTTGCTTTACACTCTTCTTATAGATGCAATTGTCAATGTATAAAAAATGCCGACCATATGTTTGGTAAAATGCCTCAACTAGACCTTTATAGTTATCAAACTATTTCACATAAATTGTGAGTATTTACTATTCTTAAAAGACATAAATGATGCTTATACTTATCAAACTATTTCACATAAATGATGCTTGTAGTTATACCTTGAAGTTGTTGGAGTATCAAAGTAACATCCTTTTAAAGTTGCTGAAATCACCAATATAATATACCTCCGAAGACATATACCATATAAATATACAATTAAGTGCTAATTTACTAGTATAGCCTGGACGGATGACACAAATAGCTTATACAACAGCTAAAATATTTTTGGCTTCAACTCACTATGCCCCTCTGCTCCTCTTCTATCCCTCTTCTTTGTTCTTTTTAAAAAATATATGAAGACTAGTTTAAAACTAGGGCAGACTTAGCGTTTAGTTTCTCAACTCACCTATTATTCCCCCCAAATGTAGTGTGATTCATTATTTGAACTTGTTTTATAATTAATTTTTTAAAATTTCACATTACAGTTCTTTTTAACTATAGGATTTACTGATTATTCTCTAGTTTATATTCTTTGTATTTTAGATTTATGGACATTGGATCTAGTGAGTCCCAAAGTGGATGTAATGTGCCTATAAAACTTGGGATGGAGTTTGATTCGGATGAACATGCATATGAATATTATAATCACTACGCTGGTGTAATTGGTTTTAGTATTAGGAAAGAATATGCTAACAAAAACAAAGTCCAAGGATAGGTGACTTCAAGAAAATTGACATGTTATAAAGAAGGGTATAGATACAAAGACAAAAGAGATGAAGTGGTTAAAAAAAAGAGATGAAACTAGAAGAGGATGCTTATCTCATATTACTGTTAGTCGTCAGTCAAATGGAATGTTTCACATCAATTCGTTTGAAGGGAAACATAATTATCCTCTTGTTCCTTCTTCTTTGGCTCATATGTTGCCCTCACAAAGAAAGATAAAAGTTGTTCAGGCATATGAAATTGACCTATTAGATGATTCAGGGATACGTCCTAAAGCTCCGTTTAATTATTCTGCTCGTCAAGTTGGAGGACAGTCTTTTCTTGTTCTAATACTCGACCAAGGAGTTTTATGGAAAAATCCAAGAAGAAAAGTAGGACTTCATTGCCATCTCCTCAATGTCAAACTAGCCAGCAGTTAGATCACCTTCCAAGTCTTCAGGTCTCATGTCCAGCTTTATCCGACACATCAAACACTATGGTATCTCACGACGTTTTATATTTCCTGTTGTTTATTATAGTTTTTTGAAATATAAAGGATTTTATTTACTAGGAATGTTGTTGTATAACGTAAAAAATTCATGTTATCTTTTAATTAATAGGGTATGACGGAAGGAAGTTTTCCTCTATGGTGCTCTTCACAATTATCTCAAGAATCATCCATTGGAAGTCTGACTCAACTCTTAAGAGTTAGTGAAAAGCACTTTTGCTACTTCACATATGTTTATATTTTTCTAGCAAGTAATGTTATTCATCGTAAGGTGGCTTTTTTATCAATTGCAGGATGTTTCTTTTCCTGATTCAAACAACTATTCTCAACATTGATTGTGGCAAATTCATAAAAGCAGAGATTACATCGTGATCCTTGTATGGAGTAATAGGTTGGTTTAGTTCGTAGGCTTTGTATCCGAGCTCAATTGACATTCACTTCAATGAGTTGAAACTTTTTCATTTTTTTTCATCAAGACTCAAGAGGCTATAACCCACATATGGATGTTGAAATTTGTTTTGTCCAGTAGTTTTTTGTTTTTTGTTTTGTGACAATCTGGTGTTTGTTATTATGAATTATGTTGACAATTTTTAATATGATTGAGGTTCTGGTTATTGTTCCTTAAGGCAACAATGGAGAAAATATTTATTTCAACATCATCAGTAATGTAATTCATGAGTGTTAGCCTCATAGAAGTATGACTTTTCTTTCTCAATTCCCATTTCCTTTAACATTATAGTGAAGATATGAATCATCTTCAACTTTGAAACTAGCTCTAATGAAGCAATATAATATCTCTAGTACAAATCTAGTCTACAACTCAATTTTACTCTAATATATTTTTGTTGTTTTTTATGGGAAAAGATGGGGAGCAATGGTTTTCTAGTCCGTTACCATTTTTTTTTAGTTTTACGTCATTTTCTCGAAGGATTTGGAAATATGACTACTATGAGCATATATACTACTACAAAATTTTCAATCTCACACTAATGGAAGCCTATATAAAGTCGTATATAAAAATTGTCAATATAATTCATGAAAATATGAAGGAATCTCGAAAGAGTTACGAAAACAATCTATGAAAATAATAGTAATTTGAAAGAATTGGAATTTGGGATGAAAATTAGGTGAAAATAATGAACTAAAGAAAGACCATTAAAATTTAAAAATAAATAAAAAATAAATCATGAAAATAAGGTAGCTTGCCAAATAAAGAAAAACCAATTAGCTTGAGCAAGATTCTCGCCCACTCCTAATGTTGACTGTAACACCCCGTACTTTTCTAATCTCACTTGATACCTTGGGGTCATAGCTACATAGGTGTTGAGATGCCATGAGTATGTGTTTTATAGTGTCATTGGTGAAACATTTGATATCGGACCTAATATGTGCGATTAGACCTTGTAGGAGGTGTTTTGTGATTTCTTGAAGCATTTGAGTGCTACCCCGTACACATTCTAACCTCATTTGGTGACTTGGAGTCATGTTTACTTGATGATTAAGATCACTAAGTAAGTATTTTGTCGTGTTTTGATAAGGTATTGGACGATATGCAAGTATTGGAGAAGTGGCCGAAAAATTCAGCAAGGTGCTGAAACTTGCGCCACTACCCTGTTTCAGGGGTGTGGCGCAAGCTACCTGCATTCAGAAAATTCAGAGAAGACCCATTTCTTGCGCCACAGCCTGCTTTGCAGCTAGTGGCGCAAGGCACAAATCTTGTGCCTTTCCGGACCCGTTTTGTAACGCAATTCTACGACGCTTCTTGGATGGTTCCTTTTGGTTCTTTGGGGTTCTTTGAGTATTGTTAAAGATTCAAACACTTCAATACACTCCTACATACTCCTACATGATCAAATCATGAAATGTGAATAGTGATCCAAAATGTCTAATGAAGCCAAGGGCGACTAGAATTCCTATTTTTGCGATCGAAGCGACGAATGAGAATCTTGTAAGAGAATATTGTCGTGACATTATGAAATTATGTAAACATGAGATATATGGTTAATAATACATGAAATGTGATGAATTACATGGATATGTGTTATTGGGCTCAAAGTTAGGCCCAAAATGGAATTAAAAGAATTGGCCCAAAGGGCAAAAAGACCCATTCTTCCACTTTGACCACATTTAATGCCAAGGAATGGATAAGCTTGACTTGGGGTCTATATAAAGGCACCAAGATCAGATTTTTATTATCCAAAAGCTCTCATGCCTTTGTGATCTTTTCTCAAATATTTCATTAAGCTCCAAAGCTCCAAACCCTAAAGCAAAATATTCCTTTGGACTCCTTGGAAAAGATCAACATATTACAAGCCTTGGTAAGTCTGTATTCTCATGGATTAACATATTATATGCATGGGAGATTACGTATATTGTGATAGTTGTGTTGGCAAGGTGGTGAATAGTGTCTTTTTGCCTTTGGTGAAAGATGTGCTATCTTGGTGATTTGAACTTGAATTAGGACTTGTGCCTTTGATGAAAAAGAATGGTATGGACAAAATATGAAAATGTATGGTGTTATTTTTGGTATTAAACTTGTTCTTTTCTATAAGTGGAAATTATGGGATTTTGGCCGATATGTGTTATGAGTTGTATGAAGGTCATTTGATGGGTTATTTGTGATGTGTTATGGATAAGAAAGTGTAAAGGAGAAGTGTTGTGGTGAAATGTATCAATTATCATGTATTGGTCAATGTTGGGAATATGATGGAATTTTTGGAATAATAGTATGATCAATGGCTTTGTCAAGGGGAAATGGCATGTTTAAAGGCAAACATGTAACTCATTGACATTGTATGCATTTGTAAAGTAATTGGTGGTTAATGTGAATTTCGTTATGCATTTGTGTTGTAGAGTTACACATAAAGAAGGAGCGGGACTATTGTATGCACCTCTAGGATTATATATTCATATTGTGAATCCAAGGTATGTAAGGCTACTCTGTCCGTATCTTTCTACGGCAACTAGTATTCACATTGACATTCCACTAGTCCTATTTCGAAATGTACTAAGGTATCCCATATCCGCTTATCCATGTTCATTGTCATATAATTCTTACTCGTTGATCATTGATAAATCTCATGTCTCATATTCATGGTTAATGTTTCAAAAGCTCAAATAAGGTTATGTTTCAATATTCCAATAGTGACTATACTTATTTCTCTTGTTCATGGTTTATTGTCCAATGGTTCCCATGGTGTTATGGTTCTAATAATGTTATGTTGCCAAGTTATTCACATGGTTCTCATTCATTGGTTAATGATCCAAAGCTTCCAACAATGTTATGTTCCAAAGTTCAAAGCGATGTTGTGACTATCAAAGTAGCAATCTCAAAGTAATGAATAAAGTAATGCAAATATGGTCAATGATCAAGTATGGGTGGCAAGTATAGGGGCATAAGCCTAGCTCAACTCGATCCCGATGTATTGATTGATGGGTGGCAAGTCTAGGGTCATAAGCCTAGCTCAACTCGATCCCGATGCATTGATTTATGGGTGGCAGGTCTAGGGGCATAAGCCTAGCTCGACTCGATACCAACATGATGATACAAAGACCCACTGATCAGTAGGGGCCCGGGTACATTGTGACGTATGTATTGACAAGCAAGCATTGATTGTAAAGAAAGTAATGAAAGTAATAAAAGCAATCCACATGGTTCCCAAAATGCAACATGGTGACTTACTCACATTGATTGGTCATTTGTATTCGAGTTCATTGAAATATTCATGTGTTGTACAGTTTCATCTGAGCCTTACATACTCAGTACTTATTTCGTACTGACCCCTCTTGGGGAATTTACCTTACTTGCTGCAGGCGCAGGTACTAGTAGGCCTCCACAGTAGGTTGCCAGTCGTTGCAGATCGTTGGTGAGCTCCAGCTAATTCGGGGCTTCTCCAAGTCAGAGTGTATATATTTTTTGGTGTTGTACATGTTGTATAAAGCGGGGACTTGTCCCGACTTTTAGTTCATTTTGGTCAATGCTTTGTTAGAGGCTTTTGTAGACAGGTATGGGTGTACAAATGTAAAAGGGCTATGTCGTACTTGACTCGGTGGCCTCAACGGCCCAGTTTCGCGTATGTATATATATGGCATGTTCCATGACTTTCATTGTTGGTCTCTATAGCTGTTATGTGCTTATGGGTTTCTTATGGCATGCATATGATTGTACATAGGCAAAGGTTGGTTCTCTCGGGCCTTATCGGCTACGGGTGCCAATCATGTCTCGATTGGATTCGGGGCGTGACAAAAGTGGTATCAGAGCAGGTTGGTCTAAGGATGTCTACAAAGCCATGTCTGTGTAGAGTCTTACTTATCGATGTGTTGTGCACCACATTTATAAGTAGGAGGCTACGGGACATTTAGGATGTTGTTTCTTTTCTTCATTCTAGATCGTGCAATAGAGCCAATGTCGTAAGTTGCATTGTATCTGATCTTGGTAATTGTTTTTCTTTGGTATAGTCAAAATACCGAACACTAGAAGAGGAAAAGGAAGAGGAAAAGTAAGCTGATAGATAGAATTGCTGGTGAAAGAACCAGTATACCACCACCTGATCAAGTTCATCAAGGTGATAGTGAGCCTGAATTTGTGTCACGAGCTTCCTCCACTCCCTCTGTACCAGAAGAGTCGAGTAGGAGAAGCGTACCTGTAGAACCACCAGTCAATACTACGGACCAGGATCTTAAAACTGCAGTTCAGATGTTAACATAGTTAGTGGCAGCCCAGAGTCAAGGGCGAGCTGGTCCAATTACACATGATGATGATGCGGCTAGAGTAGCAAGTCGCAGAACACAGGATTTCCTCAAATTGGACCCTCCTATCTTCACAGGGGTAGATCTAAAAGAGGATCCACAGGACTTCGTGGATCAAATTCAGAGGGCTTGGAAGTTATGCATGTGACAGGGGTAGAGATAGTTGAACTTGCTGCGTACAAGTTAAAAGGAGAGACAATATTATGTTATGAGGATTGGAAGAAATCCCGTGACATTGGTGCAAATCCACCTACGTGGGAAGAGTTTAAAATGGCTTTCCTTGATCATTACTTGACCTATGAGATCCGTGAGGCACGTGCGGATCAGTTCCTAAATCTCCGTCAAGGAAATTTGAGCGTCAGGGAATATAGCTTGAAATTTAATTCCTTGGCTCGATATGCGCCAAATGTTGTGGCTACGATGACAGACAGGGTCCATAGATACGTGGACAGACTAGAGCCATATTTGGTAAGAGATTGCACTATTGCGACCTTGAATAGGGACATGGACATTGCTCGAATACAAGCCTTCGCCCAGAAAATGGAAGATCAAAGACAGAGACGAAGGGTACATGAATTTGATAGGGGACAATCCAAAAGGACTAGACCTATGGGACCACCTATGATGTCCCAAGAAGGATCTAGGCCCCGCATGTTTCCTAGACCACCTAGACCGTCATCCTCTTATTCCACAAGAAGTGCTTATTCTCAGTCTCGAGGGTTTAGAGGTGGTTCAGCTGGGCAGAGTAGTGGGGTTCATGGATCACAGGCAGCAGGTTTCCCTCGTCAGCAGTGTCAGCACTGCGGGCGTATTCATTCAGGCACATGTCGGTCATGGACGAATGTCTGCTTTTGGTGTGGTATGTCAGGACATATAGCGAGAGATTGTCCACAGCGGAGCATGGGTGGTATAGCACGACTAGCTGGGTCGGCTGTTGGGTCATCAGTATCGGTTCCTTCACTAGGCCGAGGGGTGCAGCCTATTGTCCATGGTAGAGGTGCCAGAGGAGCAGCCAGTACTAGCGGGGTCCAGAATCGCACTTATGCTTTGGTGGACCGCCAGAATTCAGAGGCTTCCCCTGATGTCGTCACAGGTACATTATCCATATTCTCACATAATGTATATACATTGATTGACCCTGGTTCTACATTTTCCTATGTTACCCCATTGGTTGCAGCGAAATTTGCAAAGGCACCGGAATTACTAATTAAATCAATTGAAGTGTCTACACCGGTTGGTCAATATATTGTTGCAAAGAGAGTATATCGTAACTGTGTGGTAACAGTGTGTGGACATGATACGTTGGCCGATCTCATTGAATTGGACATGGTGGATTTTGATGTAATTATGGGAATGGATTGGTTGGCCTCTTGTTATGCCACGGTAGATTGCCGGGCCAAGAAGGTGCAATTTTGTTTTCCACAAGAAAATGTTCTTGAATGGCAGGGTAATGTAGGGGCACCACGAGGGAGATTTATTTCCTATCTGCAAGCCAGAAAAATGATTGCTAAGGGTTACATATGTCATTTAGTACGGGTGAAAGATACCGAAGCGGAACCACTAACTCCGCAGTCGGTTCCAGTGGTCAATGAATTTCTGGACGTATTCCCAGAGGATCTTCCAGGCTTGCCCCCAGAAAGGGAAGTAGAATTTGGCATTGATGTGATTCCGGGCACTCAGCCCATTTTTATCCCTCCATATAGAATGACTCCAGCAGAATTGCGTGAATTGAAGGAGCAATTGAAAGATTTGCTGGATAAAGGCTTCATTAGGTCTAGTATGTCCTCGTGGGGTGCACCGGTATTATTTGTGCGAAAGAAAGATGGCACCTTGAGAATGTGCATCGACTATCGGCAACTGAATAAAGTAACGATCAAGAACAAATATCCCCTCCCTCGCATTGATGATTTGTTTGATCAGTTACAGGGTGCCAAATGTTTTTCAAAAATTGACTTGAGGTCGGGATACCATCAAGTCAGAGTTAGAGAGGAGGATGTACCCAAGAAAACTTTTCGAACACGGTATGGCCATTATGAATTTTTAGTTATGTCATTTGGACTAACAAATGCACCGGCTGTGTTTATGGATTTGATGAATAGGGTATTTAAGCCATTCTTAGACGTGTTCGTGACAGTATTTATAGATGATATCCTTGTTTATTCAAGATCACCAGAAGACCACGCTAATCATTTACGGCAAGTGTTGCAAATTCTTCGTGAGCGTAAGTTGTATGCAAAATTCTCTAAGTGTGAGTTTTGGTTGAAATCAGTTGCGTTCTTGGGCCACATTGTGTCAGATGAAAGTATACAGGTTGATACACAGAAGATAGAAGCAGTGAAAAATTGGCCAAGACCTACGACACCCACAGAGATTCGCAGTTTTTTGGGTTTGGCAGGTTATTACCGAAGATTTGTAGAAGGGTTTGCTTCTATTGCAGCACCATTAACAAAGTTAACTCACAAGGCAATTAAATTTCAATGGAATGATGCATGTGAACAGGGGTTCCAAAAACTGAAAGATAAGTTGAATTCCACACCAGTGTTAGTACTTCCTGAAGGCACAGAGGGCTATGCAGTGTATTGTGATGCTTTCGGGATTGGTCTCGGATGTGTGTTGATGCAGCATGGTAGGGTGATAGCATATGCCTCACGACAGTTGCGGCCACATGAGAAAAACTATCCCACACATGATCTTGAATTAGCAGCGGTAGTTTTTGCTTTAAAGATATGGCGTCATTATTTATATGGGGTTCATGTTGACATCTATACGGATCACAAAAGCTTGAAATATCTTTTTAAGCAGAAGGAACTCAATTTGAGGCAACGAAAATGGTTAGAGCTTTTAAAAGACTATGACATTGATATTCTTTATCACCCAGGCAAAGCAAATGTAGTAGCTGATGCATTGAGCCGTAAGGCAGTAGAAAGCACTAGTGGTCAGTTGAATGCAAAGCATGAGATAATCAAAGATTTGAATCAATTAGACAGCTTTGGAGTTTGCCTTATTGAATCCTCCGATGATAGAGTTATGGTGCAGAATGCAGCAGAATCCTCCTTGATAGCTGAAGTGAAAGAGAAGCAATTTACGGATTCTATTTTATTGCAGCTAAAGGAGAATGTTCAGCAGAATTTGACCAAGGCATTTGATATTACACCGGAAGGGGTACTTCAATATCAAGGGAGATTATGTGTACCGGACATAGATGAGATGAGGACACGAATAATAACAGAGGCGCACCATTCGCGCTATTCCATTCACCCGGGTGCTACTAAAATGTACCATGAATTGAAAGAAGTGTATTGGTGGGGCAACATGAAAAAGAACATTGCGTAATTTGTCGCGCAATGCCCGAATTGTCAATAAGTGAAAGTGGAACATCAAAAATCGGGAGGTTCCATGTAATGTATCAATCTTCCAGTCTGGAAATGGGATATGATTAATATGGATTTCATTATGGGTTTGCCTCGTACATTGCGGAAGTTTTATTCTATATGGGTCATAGTGGACAGGCTGACCAAATCAGCGCATTTTCTACCAGTCAAGACGACCTATACAGCTGAAGATTGTGCGAAGTTGTATGTGAAAGAGATAGTACGATTGCATGGCATTCCACTTTCTATTATATCAGAGAGAGGAGCACAGTTCATAACACACTTTTGGAGATCTTTTCAGCAGAGTTTGGGTACACGGGTGAATTTGAGTACGGCTTTCCATCCTCAGACTGATGGACAAGCCGAACGTACTATTCATACACTTGAAGATATGCTACGAGCTTGTACGTTGGACTTTCAAGGCAGTTGGGATGACCATTTGCCTCTTATTGAATTTGCGTATAACAATAACTATCATTCAAGTATTAAAATGGCACCTTATGAAGCCTTATATGGAAGGAAATGTAGATCACCAATCGGATGGTTCGAAGCAGGTGAAACTGCTTTACTTGGGCCAGATATTGTTCACCAATCCATGGAGAAAGTTAAAGTTATCCAACAGCGGTTACAAACGGCTCAAAGTCGTCACAAGTCATATGCCGATGTTAGAAGAAGAGGTCTTGAATTTGCCATAAGTGATTGGGTATTTTTAAAGGTATCACCGATGAAAGGGGTAATCCGGTTCGGAAAGAAAGGGAAATTGAGTCCACGTTACATAGGCCCATATGAAATCATTAGAAGATTTGGGCAAGTTGTGTATGAATTAGCACTACCTCAAGAACTTTCCTCAGTCCATCTGGTATTTCATGTGTCGATGCTTCGAAAATGCATAGGAGATCCTTCTCGTATTGTTCCCGTAGAAGATGTTCAAGTTACAGAGGATCTCACTTATGAAGAGGTGCCCATTGCTATCCTAGATTGACAAGTAAAGAGATTGAGAAATAAAGATGTCGCGTCCATAAAAGTCCTTTGGAGAAATCAACAAAAGGAGGAGATCACATGGGAAGCGGAAGAAATGATGAAATCCAAGTATCCCCCTCTATTTCAAATGGACCAAGAAGTTCACAATGTGGAGGTGGAACAATAACAAGTAAGTATTTAAGAGCATTATGGGTATAGGTATGTTAAAGTAAAGATGCATTTGTTGTATATAAGACAATGTTGTTAACATTCGAGGACGAATGTTTCTAAGGGGGGAAGAATGTAACACCCCGTACTTTTATAATCTCACTTGATACCTTGGGGTCATATCTACATAGGTGTTGAGCTGCCATAAGTATGTGTTTTATAGTGTCATTGGTGAAACATTTGATATCGGACCTAATATGTGCGATTAGGCCTTATAGGAGGTGTTTTGTGATTTCTTGAAGCATTTGGGTGCTACCCCGTACACATTCTAACCTCATTTGGTGACTTGGAGTCATGTTTACTTGATGATTAATATCACTAAGTAAGTATTTTGTCGTGTTTTGATAAGGTATTGGACGATATGCAAGTATTGGAGAAGTGGCCGAAAAATTCAGCAAGGTGATGAAACTTGCGCCACTACCCTGTTTCAGGGGTGTGGCGCAAGCCACCTGCATTTAGAAAATTTAGAGAAGGCCCATTTCTTGCGCCACAGCCTTCTTTGTAGCTAGTGGCGCAAGGCACAAATCTTGTGCCTTTCCGGACCCGTTTTGTAACGCAATTCTACAACGCTTCTTGGATGGTTCCTTTTGGTTCTTTGGGGTTCTTTGAGTATTGTTAAAGCTTCAAACACTTCAATACACTCCTACATACTCCTACATGATCAAATCATGAAATGTGAATAGTGATCCAAAATGTCTAATGAAGTCAAGGGCGACTTGAATTCCTATTTTTGCGATCGAAGCGACAAATGAGAATCTTGTAAGAGAATATTGTCGTGACATTATGGAATTATGTAAACATGAGATATATGGTGAATAATACATTAAATGTGATGGATTACATGGATATGTGTTATTGGGCCCAAAGTTAGGCCCAAAATGGAATTAAAAGAATTGGCCCAAAGGGCAAAAAGACCCATTCTTCCACTTTGACCACATTTAATGCCAAGGAATGGATAAGCTTGACTTGGGGTCTATATAAAGGCACCAAGATCAGATTTTTATTATCCAAAAGCTCTCATGCCTTTGTGATCTTTTCTCAAATATTTCATTAAGCTCCAAAGCTCCAAACCCTAAAGCAAAATATTCCTTTGGACTCCTTGGAAAAGATCAACATATTACAAGCCTTGGTAAGTCTGTATTCTCATGGATTAACATATTATATGCATGGGAGATTACGTATATTTTGATAGTTGTGTTGGCAAGGTGGTGAATAGTGTCTTTTTGCCTTTGGTGAAAGATGTGCTATCTTGGTGATTTGAACTTGAATTAGGACTTGTGCCTTTGATGAAAAAGAATGGTATGGACAAAATATGAAAATGTATGGTGTTATTTTTGGTATTAAACTTGTTCTTTTCTATAAGTGGAAATTGTGGGATTTTGGCCGATATGTGTTATGAGTTGTATTAAGGTCATTTGATGGGTTATTTGTGATGTGTTATGGATAAGAAAGTGTAAAGGAGAAGTGTTGTGGTGAAATGTATCAATTATCATGTATTGGTCAATGTTGGGAATATGATGGAATTTTTGGAATAATAGTATGATCAATGGTTTTGTCAAGGGGAAATGGCATGTTTAAAGGCAAACATGTAACTCATTGACATTGTATGCATTTGTAAAGTAATTGGTGGTTAATGTGAATTTCGTTATGCATTTGTGTTGTAGAGTGACACATAAAGAAGGAGTGGGACTATTGTATGCACCTCTAAGATTATATATTCGTATTGCGAATCCAAGGTGTGTAAGCCTACTCTTTCCGTATCTTTCTACGACAACTAGTATTCACATTGACATTCCACTAGTCCTATTCCGAAATGTACTAAGGTATCCCATATCCTCTTATCCATGGTCATTGTCATATAATTCTTACTCATTGATCATTGGTAAATATCATGTCTCATATTCATGGTTAATGTTTCAAAAGCTCAAATAAGGTTATGTTTCAATGTTCCAATATTGACTATACTTATGTCTCTTGTTCATGGTTTATTGTCCAATGGTTCCCATGGTGTTATGGTTCTAATAATGTTATGTTGCCAAGTTATTCACAGGTTCTCATTCATTGGTTAATGATCCAAAGCTTCCAAGAATGTTCTGTTCGAAATTTCAAAGCGATGTTATGACTATCAAAGTAGCAATCTCAAACTAATGAATAAAGTAATGCAAATGTGGTCAATGATCAACTATGAGTGGCAAGTATAGGGGCATAAGCCTAGATCAACTCGATCCCGATGTATTGATTAATGGGTGGCAAGTCTAGGGGCATAAGCCTAGCTCGACTCGATCCCGATGCATTGATTTATGAGTGGCAGGTCTAGGGGCCTAAGCCTAGCTCGACTCGATACCAACATGATGATATAAAGACCCACTTATTAGTAGGGGCCCGGGTACATTGTGACGTATGTATTGACAAGCAAGCATTGATTGTAAAGAAAGTAATGAAAGTAATGAAAGCAATCCACATGGTTCCCAAAATGCAACATGGTGACTTACTCACATTGATTGGTCATTTGTATTCGAGTTCATTGAAATATTCATGTGTTGTACAGTTTCATCTGAGCCTTACATACTCAGTACTTATTTCGTACTGACCCCTCTTGGGGAATTTACCTTACTTGCTGCAGGCGCAGGTACTAGTAGGCCTCCACAGTAGGTTGCTAGTCGTTGCAGATCGTTGGTGAGCTCCAGCTAATTCGGGGCTTCTCCGAGTCAGAGTGTATATATGTTTTGGTGTTGTACATGTTGTATAAAGCGGGGACTTGTCCCAACTTTTAGTTCATTTTGGTCAATGCTTTGTTAGAGGCTTTTGTAGACAGGTGTGGGTGTACAAATGTAAAAAGGATATGTCGTACTTGACTCGGTGGCCTCAACGGTCCAGTTTCGCATATGTATATATATAGCATGTTCCATGACTTTCATTGTTGGTCTCTATAGCTGTTATGTGCTTATGGGTTTCTTATGGCATGCATATGATTGTACATAGGCAAAGGTTGGTTCTCTCGGGCCTTATCGGCTACGGGTGCCAATCATGTCTCGATTGGATTCGGGGCGTGACATTGCCGATTAGAAAAACAAATAAAATATAAAAATGAACTGATGTGTGATTTAACCATGGTTTAAAAAGCTTTTGGGTTAATCAATTATTAACCCTTAGATGTATAGGTGGACAACTGTCAGCAGATTACTAGTCCACTGGACAAACTGGACAGTTTGTGTACTGGAGAGGAGCTGCTCCCCTCACAACCATATTCAATATGCTAGCTAGTAAATTTACTATCTTTGTATTTTCTTTCTTTTTCTTATTTCACCGTATATATTTTGTTTTCTTACTCAAATTCAATAAAAAATTATAATCTATTTTACTTCAACAAACATTTAACTTTTTATTAATTGTATTTTGATACTCTCTTTCATAGGTTTTACTAAAACATACAACTATTTGGTTGAAATTATATGTAGTTTGTTAATTTACTTTAATTTAGTTAAAATAAATGCAAAAAGGTTCTTTGTAATTTTTTATTAAAAAATAAATTCAACTTTATTAAATAAGATAATTGTCAAGTTTAATAATAATGGAAAAAAAAATCTATTTTGAGGTTACATTATTAATAAAAAGGAACAAATAAAAGAACAGTGGACAAATCATTTGTTGTGCGACGCTGTTTACAATATTGACTATCACCACCGATTTTTATTTACTGATTGAACCCATTTATATAAAAATTCTGAGTTTGCTACTGCTTCTTGAGTCATGATTTTTTATATACATAACACGGCAAGTGCTCTTCTTATGGTCACTCATTCGAATATAATTGAAATTCATCTTTGATCGTTTTAGCAAATTAAACATTTATGAACACATACCACAAGGTTCTAGAAAAGAAAAGTTATATTTAAAATTTTCTAGACCAATGTACGAAACATTATAATATTTTTTTGGTTAAGAAAGACATATATTACATAGTAAATTGTTTTCATTGAGCATCAAAGTTTTCCAAAACCGGCCAAAATAGAAATTGTTCTAGTAAAATGAGTAGCTAGCTAATTTTTAAGATTTTTAATTGAATTTAGAAGTTTGTTATTTGAATGTGCAAATAAGTTAATAGAATGTTTTTCTAATTTCTTGTTAGAAATTATAGATATAAATATATTTTTCTTAGTAATTAATTGTAACAATCGTAGTTGTGGAATTCACCGTTTTATGTGTTTTGGTCATTTTGCGCTTCTCCGTAGTTGCTATATGCTATTTGTGAGTTGTGAAATTGGGTGTTATGGTCCCCAATGCGTCCAGGAGTGATTTGGGTGAGTTTGAGACCCTTAGAGGCTTTTAAAGCCATGAGTTTGAGTTCGGTCAACATTTCGTGATCCGTGCATTGGATGGTGATTTGGAAAGTTCCACTAGATCTGGAATGTTGATTTTGGGTTAGCAGCGTGATTAGTTCGGGCCCCGACCCTTTATTTTCCCTTTAACCTCTTTGACGAAAACTAGTTAAAATAAGCTCGAAGGGTCCTAGGGGCTAGTTAATTGAAACGATCTCTTTTTGAAAATCTGATGGTTCCGCTGAGTCCAAAACTTTGAAAATAGACTAGTAGCATATTTGATTTATTTTTATGGGGTCCGAAACGAATCTCGATCCAATCGGGATAAATTTTTTCAAGTTTCAACTTCAGGTTTGCAGTTTCTGGTGCAGCTATAGTTCCTTCTTCACATTCGCGGGCTAAGACTCACGTTCGTGGAGAAGAATTTTGTTTTTCATTGCACTAGCGGTGGAGGGCTCGCGATCGCGAAGGGTATGAGGTCTTGGGCATTGAAAATGTGAGGGGGTGACCGCATTCGTGAAAGTTCGGTTCGGGTCGAGTCGCGATTGTGACGTAAGTGGCTGCGATCGTGAAGAACAAATAGGACCTGGGCAGTTTTTTTAAACCCTTTTCTTGACCAAAACCCCAATTTCTCTATTTTTGGACTTTGAGAGCTCGAGTGGAGGCAATTTCAAGGAGTTTTTCGCCAAAAATTCATGTGGGTAATTTCTAAACCTTTATCAATTTCCATTGAATTCCTTACAAATCCACCTTCAAAATTATGATTTCAAACTCGAATTTGGGGATTTTTTCTAGCAAATTATAAAATTGCTTTTTCTTCGATTTGAAGGTCGATGTCACCTCATTTTTACATGAGTTTTAGATTTAGACTCCTCTTGATACAAGGAACATGATTTTAAAATAAAATTTCAGATTTACCCCTTTTGATTTCAAATCTATTTTTCAAACTATTTTTGAACCCAGAATAAATATAACTGAAATGGGTATTATTAGTTCCCTTTTGAAGTGTAGCTTATGTTTTTGATAGATGTAGTTTATTTAGAGACCTTTTGTAAAGGAAAGGCTCCGCGTTGAAGGGTCTGGTGCGGTGAGAGTTTGACATTTCAAGGTACCGCTGAGATCTAGCATTCGAAGCAGACTTCCAGACCTCATCCTAACCTAAAAATGTCTGGAGTAAAGTATGAGGTAGAAAAATTCAACGGTAATAGCGGTTTCTCAACATGGCATAGAAGGATAAAGGGATCTTCTCATCCAACAAGGATTGAACAAGGCATTTAGCAGCAAATTCAATAAGCATGAATCCATGAAACTAGAGGATTGAGAAGAAATGGATGAAAAGGCTGCTAGTGCAATCAGGTTGCACTTAACAGATGGTGTGGTCAATAACATTATTGATGAAGATAGTGCATGTGGTATTTGGAAAAGTTAAAAAATCTATACATGTCCAAGACGTTACCTAAAGAAATAGTTGTATGCCTCCCTACATAAAGGTGAAGGTACAAATTTTTTGTCACATTTAAATGTGCTTAATGGACTAATCACATAGCTTGCTAACCTCGTGGTAAAGATCGAGGAGGATGATAAAGCCATCGAGCTCTTCAACCCATTTCTATACTCTTATGATACTTTGGTAGAAACCATCTTGCATGGTAAGGACTCTATTGAGTTGAAGGATGTCACGCCAGCTCTTCTACTTAATGAGAAGATGAGAAAGAAGCTTAAAAATCATGGAGAAGCTCTCATAACAGAAAGTAGAGTCAGGAGTCACTAAAGGAGTTCCAGTAATTATGGTAGATCCGGAGGTCGTGGAAAGTCCAAGTTTTGATCCAAATCAAGAGCCAGGACTTGTTTCAATTGTGATCAACCAGGTCACTTCAAAAGAGATTGTCCAAATCTAAAAAGAGAAAAAGGTGAAAGCAGTGGCCAAGAGAATGACAACAAAATTATTGCCACGGTGTAAAACAATGATAATATTGGTCCGTTTATAAATGAAGAAAAGGAGTGCATGCACTTGAAAGGTACAAAGTCAGAATAGGTGGTTGACACAACAACAACTTACCATGCTACATCGGTAGGGGATCTTTTCTGCAAATATATAGCAGGTGATTTTGGTACAGTGAAAATGGGTAACACAAGTTACTCAAAGATTGTGGGGATCAGAGACATTAGTATCAAGACTAATGTTGGATGCACATTGGTTCTAAAAGACGTGCTCCATGTACCTTATTTGCGGTTGAACTTGATCTCAAAAATTACTTTGGACAGAGATGGATGTGAGAACTTTTTTGAAAATCAAAGTTGGAGACTCACTAAGGGAACATTGGTGATTGGAAAGGAAGTTTCTCGGGGCATATTGTAAAGGATAAATGTAGAAATATGCCGAGGTAAATTCAACGCGGTTCAAGTAGAGATTTCTACAAATTTGTGGCACAGAAGAATGGGTCATATGAGTGAGAAAGGATTGCAGATTCTCGCTAACATTCACTTAGCTCTTTTACCAAGGGTCGACGGAAAAACCTTGTGACTACTGCTTATTTGGAAAGCAGCATAAAGTCTCATTTCAGATATCGTCTGAAAGAAAGTTGAATATACTTGATTTGACATATTCGGATATCTGTGGTCTAATGGAGGTAGAATCGATGGGCGGTAACAAATATTTTGTTTCTTTTATTAATGGTGCTTTATAGAAATTAAGGGTTTATATATTGAAAATGAAAGATCAGATGTTTCAAGTATTCCAGAAATTTTATGCTCTGGTGGAAAGGGAGATGGGTCGAAAGCTAAAATGTCTCCACACTGACAATGGAGGTATATCCACACTGACAATGGAGGTGAGTACACTTCAAGGAAATTTGAAAAGTACTGTTCAAGTCATGGAATCAGACATGAGAAGACGGTTCCTAGAACCCCACAACATAATGGTGTAGCTGAGCCGATGAATTGCACCATTGTTGAGAAGGTGAGAAGCATGCTTAGAATGGATAAACTACCTAAGTCATTCTGGTGGTGAAGCAGTTCAGATGGCCTAGTACCTGATCAATCATAGTCCATCAGTTCCATTGGAGTTTGGTATTCTAGAGAGAGTTTAGACCAATAAATAGGTGTCATACTCGCACTAAAGGTGTTTGGTTGCTGAGATTTTACACATGTACTGAAGGAGCATAGAAAAAAGCTGGATGATAAATCGGTTCCCTGCATATTCATCAAATATGGAGATGAAGAGTTTGGGTACAGACTTTGGGATCTTATAAAGAAGAAGGTCATCAGAAGAAGAGATGTAGTCTATTGAGAAAGTGAAGTCGAAACTGCTGATGATCTGTAAGAGAATTCAAGAAATAAAATGGTATAGTCCATAAACTTAATACCATTCCTTCTACTTCTAACCATCCCAGAAGTGAAGAAAGTACAATCGACAAGGTTTGCTGAGCAGGGTGAGCAACCTGATGAGATTGAAGACTAGAGGGAGCAACTTGGTGATCATACTGAGCAAGTGGAGTACCCTACTCAGAAAGAAGAACAATCTCAATCTCTAGGAGATCAAAAAGACAAAGGTTAGAGTCATCCAAGTACCCTTCCTCAGAGTATGTCCTCGTCAATAATAAGGGGGTGCCAAAAAGTCTTAAGAAGGTGCTATCCCATCAAGAAAAAATCTTGTGTATGAAATCCATGCAAGAAGAGATGAAATCTCTACAGAAAAAAGGCATGTACAAGCTGGTTTAACTTTCAAAAGGTAAAATACCACTTAAATGAAAGTGGGCCTTTAAACTCAATAATGATAGGGTATGATTATGGCTAATATAGCATGACTTAGCCTATTTTATGGAATTTGGGGTAGAGATGTGACCCGAACCCTAGTATAAAAACTTGTTATGTCCATAGAGCCCTATCGCCCTTGAATATAAGCATGTTAACCACAACTGATGATTAAGGATCCTTTGGTATGAGACTTACCATTTGACTTAGCGATTCAGGAGGTTCTTCCCCTTTTAGATCCTTGTGGTGGCTTTATGCTCTTGATTATTGTGGTTACCCGGGTTATGATACCTTGCTATATTGGTTATATACTATTAGGCCCGAGACCGTGATTATGAGGCTAGTTGGACTTTGGTGAGTATTCTGCCCTTAGCAAGGGAAAGATTATCATTTATAGAGGTTAGGCGCTTATGGTTATGTTTTCTGGATACTGGTGATGGCATGCATACTATTTGGTGCATTCATGCTCATTTAGTGGTACGATTCTAACCAAAACCTTGATTTTACTATTGTTTTCTAAAAGGGGATTTATTCCCACTTTTCACTTTTTAAAAGGGTTATTTTATAACAAAAATTGTACCACCTTATTTACTGGATTATGAGCTTTAGGAACTGAAAATGATGTTTTAGAACTCTGACCGAGGATAATTCCGGTCCATTATTTATCCACTCATCTTACCACTACTATTTACTTCGGTCGAGGGATATTCCGATCCTTTGTACATGATTATGATGATTTAGTCCCGAGCATGATCTCGGGCAATGGATTTACGAATTATATCCTTTTAGCCACGGTTCAAGTCCGTGCACTGATTGTATTTTTATATATCACTCTCTGGTACTGGACGGAGTAGATGGATTATGATGGTTATTGGAAGTCCTGGATTGAGACCAGGCAGTGCATATTGATTTTCCCGAATCCCCTAGGGGCCCCTTCGTTCGAGAGCCGTCGTGCTGGAGAAGCTTGGTCACCGTAGGTCCTACCTTTGTGAGCTAGGTGAGCTGGAGGAGGTATATACACTTGGTATAGTATGATTTGAGATTGTGGAACCGGTTCGAGTTCGGTGTCCCCGGTATGCTTTGAGATTGTGGAACTGGTTCGAGTCCGGTGCCGCCGACATGGTTATAGCATTACGATTTACGTTGCATTCATCTATTCACATGCATTGCCTATCACCAGTATAGTTGTTTGGCGCCTGTATCTATCGGTCTTATGGGGCCCCATATAGGTACGGGTTATGGTTGCTGTTTGCTGAGTGTTTTTGTGAACCTTCCAGGCTTATGGGGGCCCGGTTAGGTTCTTGTTTGCCCAGACTAACCGATTACTTTATTATTGTTTATTATGGTTAGTTTGTGGCAGGTTGGTTGTGGACTGGTACCTGATATTAGAGGTACATTTCTGATTCCTTTATCCTTTCGGTAGATTATATTATGGTTGGTTAGCCCAGGATTTGTCACCCTTTGGGTATAGGCTTGATGAGGCTAGTGATGGATCCTTTACTTGGCTATGGACCTTGAGATGTTAGATTGACTCCCTCAGGTAGTTACCTTTGAGTTAGCTCTATATGTCTACTTATATGTATGGTATCACCGTATATCCCTCTCTTTCCTTATCTATTTACATTGTATATGTATCCTTTGGCCTTGTACTACTATTATATATATATCCTTCTTTCACTCTTCATTTGTATATTGGCCAGTGATATACGGTATTGCGCTTTAGTTCCAGAATGATGTCAGGATAGGATAGTTATCCCTATTGCCCCATTAGTATGGTTATGCCTAGTTTCGTGGATAGTTGCCTGTAGTAACTTTCATGCCTTCATGTTATTTATGCTTACATTATTTCTGGAGCTCAGTCGGCCGTTGCCTACTGAGTACCACGTGTTTGGTACTCATACTACACTTCTGCAGCCTGCAGGTCATAGTGTGAGTTATCGCCGTTGATGTGTGTATGTCGTGCGGAGCAGCTATGGATCAGAGATATAGGGTGAGCTCCCGACTTTTTGGAGTATTCCTACTCTCCCTCTTATTGTTAGACTGTTCTCTATGTTGTGTTAGAGATGACTTGTATACATATATTTTTCCTGTATTTCACTTGTACTACTGATGTATTAGAAGCTCTTGTACTGGCTCCACCAGGTCTTGGGTTTATATTAGCTTTATTATTATATTTATTTTGTTGTTTCCTTTATTTCTTTTGGTAGTCCGTTGCTAGCTGTTTTGGACTATGGGTTGGCTTACCTACTGGTGGGTTATTGTAGGTGCCATCATGACCTATGAAATTGGGTCGTGAAAATTTGATATCAGAGCCTAAGTTTACCAGTGTTGTTGGTACCAGAGCTAAGTGTTTAGTAGAGTCCTGCAGATCGGTGCGGAGACGACTGTATCCTATCTTCGGGAGGCTACAGGCCATTCTTAGGAAATTCTATTCTTGTCTCCTTGTCGTGTTTTCGTACTTCTATGAACCTCTAAGTACTTCTTTTGACTCCATTCTGTATCAAAGGGATAACGTGAGGTCATCGATAGGTGCGAACGGTATTTCAGCGCGTGTTACCAGGATTTCTACCCAGCATTGGGCTAGAGAGTTAAAAATTGACATCAAAGATCTTCAGCGTCAACCAGAGGGTCTGGGGTCAGCCCAGGTTTCAACAAAGTTGTGACTGTCTCAGCTTTTCAAGATTCAGTGTTATGGGTTTCGAGTATATTTCTGGATACCACTCAGCTAGAGATAATGTCGGGTCCATCAAGTAGTTCTCAGATTCGAGTTGGATTTATTGGTGTTCAACAGGGTTCTCTATCTATTTCAGCGTATGAAATTGGGTTTCTTGAGTGGGCCAGACATACTCCTATGTTATTTTCTACTGAACATGAGATGGTGCAGGGATTCATTAGAGGGTTGACTTTAGCACTCCATTTGGCATCAGAGAATTTGATAATAGCTGGGTCTTCTTTCTCTGAGGTTGTTGATCATGCGAGGGCTATAAAGAGGGCTTACTTTAAGGAATATGGAAATGGTAGTATAAGGCCATGTCAGCAGTTCGGTGTTAGGGGTATTCCGTTCGAAGGTCAAAATCTTCTCAATAGAAGTCAGCATAACTTGCCACCTATTAGGCCTGTACATATGGTACCTCAGCTTGTGGATAGCTCTCAGGTTGATTGTGGCAGTATCAGTGGATAGAGTCCTGCTCAGACATCACGGAGTATTCGGTCTAGGTCTTTAGGCCGTGGCGACCTTCTGAATCAGCAGGTTCAATGCCTCAAAGTATCCCAGGAGCATGTTTCGATTATGGAAAGTGTGGTCATTGGTATAATGATTTCCCATGCGCGAGTTGGTCAGCCAGTTAAGGTTAGTTCGTGTTTCTACCAGTTTAGTACTTCAAGGGTTTTTTGTGACTACATAGAGATCGGTCACTGGTCCAGAGAGTGTCTCCGACGTGGGATCATTAGTCATTCAGTTCATCCCAATCAGTCTCACAGTGTGTTGGCACCTTCAGTTAGAGGTAGTGCACCTAGTGTCTCAGTTGATCATTCAGACGCTCAATTCTAGTTCGGATATGCTCAGATTTGTACTCTTTCGGGCATGCCAGACTTATGATGTCGGATTTCCACGGTGTGAAGTGCGCCTTTGATTCTATGCCTTTAGTTACTATTTGAGTTGTGTTGGGGTTTTCATACCCATCGATGATCATATGCCGTGGTATTTCTATATTGGTTGTTATATGCCTTGGCGTTTTCATGGTGATTGATGTATGCCTTCGTGTAGGTTTAGACATGTATGACTACCCCCAGTAGATAATTCTTTAGTAGTGGATCAATGTAGTATTGTTCTAGGGGTGTAGCAATTGGGTTAAAGTCCCATTTTTCCTTGGCATATTGGCCTTGTTATGACTATAGAGTGGATCGATATCATGTTTCCCTTGGGGTATGGCATTTGGGTTAAAGTCCCATTTCCTTGGCATTCAGTTTTGTTGTGACCCTAGAATGGTACTTCGGTTGATTTTCATTTTAGTACCACCTGCTTTTTATGCGGTTGATATTATGGTCATTAGTTTGACATTGACTGATTTTCATTTGGTAGATGGCTAGACTAGCGTTATCTAGTTAGCGTTTTTCCTTCCTTACGATTCTCATTTCCTTAGCATAGTTGGCTACCTCAGTTGGTTAGCCTTACCTTTCTGTTAACAAGATCGGTTGTAGAGTGGATTGTGAGAATGAAGGTAAGCTTGACCTTGAAGGCTTTATTATGACTATAACATTGATAGGCTTCTTCCATAGCCCATTTCTTTGGTGATACATTTGGGAGTTGTCCTTCGATTTTGGATAAGTCATCACCCGGTAGTGGTCTTGATCTTGAGGTTCACTTTGAATTGGGGTTGGCAATTCAGTTCTATCGCACGTTTCTGAGACTTAGTTTGGATTTATGGATTCGTCTCTTGGTGAGCGTGTTGATCTTGGTTTCGGTGTGTAGTTCGATACTCCATTCTTCCTGTGCTATGATATATGGTTCAACCGAGTTAAAAGTTGATGTAATTAGGAGAATTCAGAAAATTCTCATTTCGGCACTTGTTCGGCCTTGCATGACTTCGCGGAGTGCTTCTGCTTGATAATATGCGCCTATGGGTATTCATCACCGTAGATTCAGTAGTGGTTTGACCAGATGCAGTCTAAGGTTGTATTCCCTTAGAGTTACTCGAGTGTTAACTATCAGTAGCACTTGTTACAGCCTTGGTGAGTTCTTGGTTATGCCGTGATACGATCTGACCTTAACGGATTGGGTACTGATTGCTCGTGTCTTCATCATAGTGCTTTTCCCCAGTTGGGATTACGTTCTTCGGCGACATTTCAGTTTCAACCTCGCGGAGATCGTTGGGCATGTGCTTGATCTTCTAATAGCAAGGTTGGTTGGGGCAATTGGCCTTTGCAAGGGCTTGTTGGCTCCTGTTTTAGATTTTGAAGCCTTCGGATGATGGCTTGGGAGTTATGATAGACTTCAGTTTGTGGATGCCTACCCGCCAACAGGATCAGTTGGGATAATTGAGATCAAGTAGTCTAGCCTCAGTGTTGGGGTTTTAGCTTGGGATTGCATAACTTGGTTGCGTCCTCGTTTTGAGGTTTTGCTTAAGTTGGGCATTCATTTATAGGCTGGCCAAGCCTACTTTTTGCATAATGGTTTAATTTCCTCCAGTTGGGGTAGACCGTACTGGATAGATGGTTAGAAGATGGTCCATTAGTATATAGTATTGGTTTTTACTGCTTCCAACCTTAGTCCTCAGTTTCAATCAGAATTATGAATTTTCTCCTTAGTAGGAGAATTGCGCCTAAGTTGGGCTTAGCATGGCTTCATCCACGTTTGGTGGAATGTCTTGAAGTGGATCGTTCAGTTTCATGAGATTGGTACTTCGGACTCTTGATTTTCAGTTTAGAGAGTCATCCAGGCCAGTTGTAGCTTTGGCTTAAGAGTGCAGACTTTGGTCACCTTTATTGTGTGTCCTGGTAGCACCTTATGGGCTTAATTCTTGCGCTTGCCATTATGGATTTTTCGTAAGTCAACTTCAGTCGTTCGAGGTCAGTGTGTTGTGAATGCGCAGACAGGACTTAGATGATATCTTGTATGGTTTGGAATAGGTAGCAGGTTTGAAAAGGCAAAAGAAGGTTAAGTTTGGATGTTGCAATTGTAGCATGATTCTGACTTCGGATTACGTTTAGACTGGCTCAGTTTCCTCCTAGTTAGGCTTGTATTGGTGTGTTGTCAGCATGTTGTAGTCTGGATATGCGTGCATCAGTCGTTCTTGATTCAGTTTGAAGCCAGTTGATTGTTGAGGTTTAGTTTTGGTTATTTGAAAAGTGAAGTACGAAAGTGGGTTTAATAAGGGATACTTTTGGCAAAATCCCTTGGAAGAGTTGTCTTTTCTTTGAGGTTGTCTGGAGAGTCATGTTCGAAGAATGCGGGCCCAGTACCTCATCCTTTCGAGCTTTCGGGCTCTTTCTATCCATGGACTTTCGCGGATGAAAGTCCTTTTAGTAGTGGATATTGTAATGACCCTCTAGGTCATTTCCTCAATTTTTGTGCGTTTTGTCATTTCGAGCCTCCCCGTAACGGCAACATGTCATTTATGACTTGCCGAAACTGTCGATTCGGTTATCGGATAGTCCGTTTGGGTTTTACACCCATTTCCCTATTGTTGAGAGCATGTGGAGTGCGAAAGAGTGGGGATTCACCCATTGAAGCTAAGGTAAGTTAGCTCATCACTCCTTGGTCATTATCCATAATTTTACCCGTTGATTTCCGTCCCATTTCATTGTAAATTCTTAGAAATTAGGTCTTTGCAATCCTAATCTTTGGGGACTGATTTGAGCCCCGGTTTACGCTCCATTTGTGTTCAACTTTTGAGCACATATTCCTTATCGTTCGAGGGACCTCGTGACGGATTCAATTTTGGAATTCCGTTAGCGGGCCTCACGGGCCCATTATTGACCCAATTTTGGGCCCGGAGTTTTATATTGAAATATGGGTATCATTTTACTCTTAATGACGTGTAGGTTACTATTTTGATAGTGTGACATTGATTCGGGATCGTGGAGCAAAGGTTGAGCGATTTGTGGACACTTCAAGAATTGCGGTTCGGCATCGAGGTAGGCTTCAGTCTACTTTTCTCTATGAGATTGTGTATAGTATAGACTACATGCTAGGTAGGGAATATAGGGTATGATTATGGCTAATATAGCCTGACTTAGCCTATTTTATGGAATTTGGGGTAGAGATGTGACCCGAACCCTAGTATAAAAACTTGTTATGTCCATAGAGCCCTATCGCCCTTGAATATAAGCATGTTAACCACAGCTGATGATTAAGGATCCTTTGGTATGAGACTTACCATTTGACTTAGCGATTCGGGAGGTTCTTCCCCGATTAGATCCTTGTGGTGGCTTTATGCTCTTGATTATTGTGGTTGCCCGAGTTATGAGACCTTGCTATATTGGTTATATACTATTAGGCCCGAGACCGTGATTATGAGGCTAGTTGGACTTTGGTGAGTATTCTGCCCTTAGCAAGGGAAAGATTAGCATTTATAGACGCTTAGGCGCTTATGGTTATGTTGTCTGGATACTGGTGATGGCATGCATACTATTTGGTGCATTCATGCTCATTTAGTGGTACGATTCTAACCAAAACCTTGATTTTACTACTGTTTCCAAAAAGGGGATTTATTCCACTTTTCACTTTTTAAAAGGGTTATTTTATAACAAAAATTGTACCACCTTATTTACTGGATTATGAGCTTTTGGAACTGAAAATGATGTTTTAGAACTCCGAAAAGGATGATTTCGGTCTATTATTTATCCACTCATCTTACCACTACTATTTACTTCGGTCGAGGGATATTCTGAGCCTTTGTACATGATTATGATGATTTAGTCCCGAGCATGATCTCGGGCAATGGATTTACGAATTTATATCTTTTTAGCCACGGTTTGAGTCCGTGCACAGATTGTATTTATATATATATATCTCCAGTACTGGACGGAGTAGATGGATTATGATGGTTATTGGAATTCCTGGATCGGGACCAGGTAGTGTATATGATTTTTCCCGAATCCCCTAGGGGCCCCTTCGTCCGAGAGCCGTCGAGCTGGAGAAGCTTGGTCGCCGTAGGTCCTACCTTTGTGAGCTAGGTGAGCTGGAGGAGGTATATACACTTGGTATGGTATGATTTGAGATTGTGGAACCGATTCGAGTCCGGTGTCCCCGGTATGCTTTGAGATTGTGGAACTGGTTTGAGTCCGGTGCCCCCGACATGGTTATAGAATTTTGATTTACGTTGCATTCATCCATTTATATACATTGCCTATCACCAGTATAGTTTTTTGGCGCCTGTATCTATCGGTCTTATGGGGGGCTGTATAGGTACGAGTTATAGTTGCTGTTTGCTGAGTGTTTCTGTGAACCTTCCGGGCTTATGGGGGCCCGGTTAGGTGCTTGTTTACCCGGACTAATCGGTTACTTTGTTATTGTTTATTAAGGTTAGTTTGTGGCAGGTTGGTTGTCGACTGGTACCTGATATTAGAGGTACGTTTCTGATTCCTTTATCCTTTCGGTAGATTATATTATGGTTGGTTAGCCCAGGATTTTTCACCCTTTGGGTATAGGCTTGATCAAGCTAGTGATGGATCCTTTACTTGGCTATGGACCTTGAGATGTTAGGTTGGCTCCCTCAGGTAGTTACCTTTGAGTTAGCCCTATATGTCTACTTATATGTATGGTATCATCGTATATCGCTCTCTTTCCTTATCTATTTACATTGTATATATATCCTTTAGCCTTGTTCTACTATTATATATATCCTTCTTTCACACTTTGTTTGTATATTGGCCAGTGATATACGGTATTGCACTTTAGTTCCTGAATGATGTCAGGATAGTATAGTTATCCCTATTGCCCCATTAGTATGGTTATGCCTAGTTTCGTGGATAGTTGCCTGTAGTCACTTTCATGCCTTCATGTTATTTATGCTTACATTATTTCTAGAGCTCAGTCGGCCGTTGCCTACTGAGTACCACGTGTTTGGTACTCATACTACACTTCTGCAGCCTGCAGGTCATAGTGTGAGTTATCGCCGTTGATGTGTGTATGTCGTACGGAGCAATTATGGATCAGAGATATGGGGTAAGCTCCCGACGTTTTGGAGTATTCCTACTCTCCCTCTTATTGTTAGACTGTTCTCTATGTTGTGTTAGAGACGGCTTTTATACATACATTTTTCCTGTATTTCACTTGTACTACTGATGTATTAGAAGCTCTTGTACTGGCTCCACCAGGTCTTGGGTTTATATTAGCTTTATTATTATATTTATTCCGTTGTTTCCTTTATTTCTTTTGGTAGTCCGTTGCTAGCTGTTTTGGACTATGGGTTGGCTTACCTACTAGTGGGTTATAGTTGGTGCCATCATGACCTATGAAATTGGGTCGTGACAGCTATCCATCTGTGTTGGTGTTCTTGTTATCACACAGTTCCTAGATATACTTTTCCAGAAACTACTTCCATATATATATTAGCCCCGGATAAATGACCTATAGCAGGAAAGAGAGAGAAATAAGTTACTACAAGCTTTGAAGTTAATCCAGGAAACAAGATCGTAGAACAATATTTACTTAAAAGTTTATTTCTCTCAATCAGCTAACCACACACGACATCTTATAAAGCCTTATGATTCCATAGGCATATTCGTTGCCTTTTGCATGCACTGTGTATGGGCTTTATAAGCTGTAGTGAGTGATTAGGTGATTGAATATAGTAAAACTTTTAAGTAAATGCTGTCCTACGATCTTGTTTCCTGGATTAACTTCAAAGTTGATAATAGCTTATTTTTCTCTCTTTCTTGTTATAGGTCATTTCTCCGGGGCTTAGATATATTTGGAAGATGTGACTGGAGAATTATATCTAGGCACTGTGTGATAACAAGAGCAACAACACAGGTGGCTAGCCATACCCAGAAGTTTTTCAACCGCCTCAATTCTGACTACAAACAGAATGGAAGAGCAAGACCAAGCGTTCTTGATATAATTAGTGCAGATGTTGAAGATGCTGGAACTTCACAAGCCAAGCACCAACAATGAGAGCATGTTGCCTCGAGAAAGCACTAGTGCTAAGCAGATGATAGCATTTCCGGGAGAAGAGTCCTCAGGCCATAATCCTGATATGAATGATGAGTTCATATTCAACTCATCACTAGGCATTGATGACATAATTATGGAATAGGAGGAGGCTAATGAAGCTGGGTTTCGTGTTGATGCTGCAAAATCCCTATTACCCAGCGAACAACCATGTACTCCTACCAGCAGTAGAACTTACCGTCATCCTATCACTAGAATTGAGAGTGACCTTAAAGCATTAATCACTGAGCACATGGACGAAGATAATGATATATATCAATTGCATTTTTGATGTTGGGAAAGCACCAACTTCTCATGCAATGCTCTTCAATGCTACTCATAGAAGAATTTATGGTAACATAATTTCTAGATTTGAAGCTACGAATGCACCTGATAACAATGTGGTTGCTCATAGTGGAGTGACCAGTTTTGCAGTTGCTAGCATCGGTGCTATGAATGAACCTCAGAGCATGGTGGTTGCTCACAGCGGAATGACCAGGTTTGTAGGTGCTAGCATTGGTGCTTTGAATGCACCTCGAAACACGGTGGCTTCTTATAGTGGAATGACCATTTTTTCAGTTGCTAGCATCAATGCTATGAATGCACCTCAGAACATGGTGGCTGCTTATAGCGGAATGACCAGTTTTGCAGGTGCTAGCATTGATGCTATGAATGCACTTCAAAACATGGTGGCTGTTACTGCTCAGTTACCTCCTTCGTCCCTCATCTAACTTTGGTGTTGGAGTATGCCCCAATTTTAACATTCCCTTTGAGGTGAAGACATTTTTGATCTGCATGACCTGTTCACAAATTAGATGTTCTGAGTTGGTGGAGAAAGGCTATTACTGTCTGCTATTAATTGGTCATAACCAGATAGTGATACTGCACTTGGTCACAGTATTAATCTTCTTCATCTACTCTGCTTTTGGTTGAAATTTTTCAAAAAGAAAAAAACTGAGTTAGAAATTATTTTCGAGTTCTTGCAAACTCTTTGTTTTTGCATTTTTTTTTGCCAAAATGTCTTACAAGCTAAAAGTTCAGGCTAGGATCAAATGCTACTAAGCTAACTTTATTTATGTATTCTCATGTCTACCTGATCATAAAACAAATCTAATACTATGATGAGTTGAAGACCAAATAGGTACGACTGGAAGAACAGGAACAAGAAGTAATTTACTAGCCACCACCTAGGTGGTTTGGGGGGGGGGGAATGTTGAGATCTCCTTACTACGTACGTGAAAAGTCCTTAATGTATAGAAAAAATGATCCTCTTAGTCTAAATATATACCTCGAAATCCTTAGTTTATAAAAAAAAATGACCCTTTTCCTCCCGCCACCACATGTGCGCCTGCAATGATGAAGTAAACATTTTTTTATTATAACATATTTTTGTTCTTACAGCAGTTGGAATAAGATTTCGAAGGAAAAAACATACATTGATTATTGGTACAAGAGTTTCGCCTTTTTTCTCATCACATAAGATTTGGTTTTGGCCAAATGATTTCACTCCATTTTTTAAAAATGTTTTTATACAACTTACCTTAGTTTTAATACTACTTACAATATGTTGTAATTAGTAAATTCTCTTATGGATGGCCTGAACTAGAGGATCTTAAATGCCAAATACCTAAGCAATGCAAAGTAAAAGGAGACTGCAAGATTGGCTTACTTAGAAATAGAAATATACAGATGAGGTTCAATTTGATGGAGGATTTTGTGAATATGATGTCAAAGAATGTTTACTACATTACTGCGAAGGATGGAGTGGCATATCAAATGAGACCTCTCATTATGATGCCAAATTTAAATCAGATAAGGAGACCATCTAAGTAATGGCTTGGATCTTTTTCCCCGACCTATTGCCTAACTTTTTTTGTAAAAGAATTTTTCTCTTTAACTGCTGCTGTTGGAAAGCCAATACATCTCGATATGGCTATTATCAATAAAATCTGACCTAGTTATGCTAGGGATAAGGTTCAAGTGGATTTGGTAGCTAAATTATCTGACTATGTGGAGTTAAAGGTGGTAAAAAACAAGACAAATACAACAAGAGTACAAGCTATAAGGATTCAATATGACATGCTGTCCAAATATTGTCATATATGCAAGCTTAAAGGGCATGAGAAAATTGAATGCAGGAGTTTGCATCCAGAATTAAAGAGGCAAGTGCAAGAAAAGAAGCTCTAAGATAAAGTGGAAGACAAGGATGATGTACCAGTGCAGAGAAGATATATAAATGGGAAACTAGTCCTTGCAAAATGGAACCTTACACGTAGAAGATTCAGGATAAAAAAAGGTGCAGAAGGGTTTTTGAGTGCATTAGGTGTAGAAGCAACTCCTTCCATCAAAGAATTAATTATGACTGTTACCTTTGATAGTCTTCAAGAGGAAGGGGAGGGTAGCAGGGAATTACAAGAACAAAATAGCAATTTAGTTGGGAATGAGGATCGGTCCAATAGCAAGTGTAATGATATGAATGTGAAGCGAGTGCAAGAAAAAGATTCTCAATATTTAACCCAAGAGATTACATCAGCAACATTATTCGGACAAAGCAAAGGAGAGTAAAACAAACAACAATTATAACCAAACATACAGAAAAGGATCAAAAAGTAAGTTCAGCATATGATAAGATGAGCACAGAAAAGTATAATGTTTCCACTAAAGAGTACATAAAAAACTCATTTCCCAAGGAGAAAGGGAAAGGTACTTTGACCTATCTAAATGGTCCTACGAAACAAAATCAGAGTCATATTGAGCATAGCAAAGGAGAATCTGATAAGAGGGATTTGAACATTGCAACAATTGGCTAGATTTGGGTCTATAGAGAGCATAAGGAGACATAAAGAAGAAGATGGATCTATAGAGATATATGATGCACCAAATGTACAAAACCATTTGGCAGTAGTAGAGATACCAATAGTAGTGCAAGCAGATGAATCACTAGTTATTTTGGGTGCTATAGAATCTCCAAATAAAGCTTTGTATGAAATTGTCACTCATAATGTAGGGGATAAAATAGATGGGGGCAACGGAAAGAGAAGAATAGTATGGAAGGCAGATTGATTCATTGAATGAAGAGAAAATATATAGAGATGCAAATATTTCCCCAAGGGAAGTCAAGGTGCTTAAATCAGCCAGGAAAGGGAAAAAACAAGGTATTAGAGAAACTTCTCAGCCTATTAGGGTGCAACCAAAAAGGAATATGGTATCCCATTATAATAATAATTGATGAAAGCATTTATTTGGAACACAAGGTCAGTAAAGTCACAGAAAGCATTCCAAAGAGTGCAAATATTAAACAATTTTCGTAAGTTTGCTTTTGTGTCTTTACTTGAACTTTTTCAGCATGTCAAAAAAATCAATAGATATAAAAATAAATTAAAGATGAAGGTAGACATAACAAAAATGGTCAGATTTGGGTCTTTACTAATCATGGATATGATGTTACAGTGATAAGTGATTCTGATCAACAATTGTCTTTAAAGTTACTAGATCAGTCTTCTGGATCCTATTTTACACTACTCTGGTCTATGCTAAATGTGATAGTAATCTCAGATTGGAGCTGTGGGATGATTTGTTCTGGGTAGCTCAGGGGTTGACTCATCTATGATTGATAAGTAAAGACTTTAATGTGGTGTTGAATGGGGAAGAAAATATAGGAGGTCTTCCTGTTATAGATGTTGATACTAATGATTTTCGGACTTGTATTGAGTCCTGTGATATTGCCTAAATACCCTTTAAGGGGAGTCCTTTTACTTAATGAAATGATAGAGCTGGGGATGATTGTATTTTTGAGAGGATTGACAGAGTTTTGTTTAATGCTAATTTCCAAGGACTATTTGCTCATGTTGAAGTGGAACATCTTCCTAGAAATGGTTCCAACCATGCCCCCTTCTACTATCTTATCATACTAATTCTCCTAATTTTAGTAGGCCTTTTAAATTTCTTAAGTTTTTGACTTCTCATGAGTCCTTTAAGGAAGTGGTTCGAATGAATTGGGATACTGATTTTTCTTCTAATCCATTCTTAGATTTTAAGAAAAAGATAAAAAAGATCAAAAAGGTTTTAACTTTGTGGAGTAGAGAGACTTATGGGGAAATCTTTTAGCAACTGATAATCAGGGAAGATATAGCAAGAATCAAAGAAAAACTGTTTGAAGAAGACCCCTCTACTGAGAATAGAATTGTAATGCAAAAAGCTAAGGCTGAGTACAACAAATATCTAGCTTTGGAGGAATCATATTGACAACAGAAGGCTGGGTATGAATGGTTTGAAAATGGTGATAGAAATACAAGATTTTTTCATAGTATGGTGAAAGGAAGAAGACAAAGGATGAAGGTGAATAGGATTCAGGATCATCAGGGTGCATGGCTGGAAGATCAAGGGGAGATATCTGATGTTGTAATTTCCTTTTATCAGAATAAATTTAAACAAGAGAGAGACTCTACTATTTTATTACTTTTATTTCATATTCATGAAATGATTAATACTGAAGAGAATAATGGTCTGGGAGACATTCTAGATCAAGAAGAGGTGAAAAAATTTGTTTTCAGTCTCAAAGGAGATAGTTCTTGTGGTCCTGATGGTCTATCACGATGATTTTATCAAGAATGCTGGGATATAGTTGGGCCTGACATCGTGAAAATAGTGCATGATTAATTGCAGGTAACTCCCTTCCTAAATCAATTACTCATACTAATTTGGTCCTCTTTCCTAAGAAATCTCTTGTTCAAACATTCTCTGATCTGAGACCTATTAGTTTGAATAATTTTTTTTTTAATAAAATCCTTTCAAGGATTGTCCATGATAGACTAAAAAGCCTGCTTCCAAAGATTATTTCCTCTAATCAGTCAGGGTTTGTCAAAGGAAGAAGTATCATTGAAAATGTCCTGCTTACCCAAGAACTAGTAAATGATATTGGCATGAGAAGAAAACCTATTGATGTTGTTATCAAACTTGATATGACCAAAGCATATGATAGGGTCTCCTAGTTTTTCTTAATAAAGGTACTAAGGAAGATGATATTTTCAAATAAGTTTGTTGATATGATATGGAGGTTGATTTCCAATAATTATTATTCTGTTCTAATTAATGATCAGTCACATGATTTCTTTCACTCTACTAGGGGAGTGAAACAAGGGAATCCCCTGTCCCCTGCTTTATTTATTTTATCAGCTGATGTTTTTACTAGGGCTCTGAATTCACTATTCATGGATGATCAATTTGTAGGCTATGGGATGTCTAAATGGAGTCCTAATTTGAACCAACTTGCATATGCTAATGACACAATTATTTTCTCTTCTGCTAATGAATGTTCATTGATGAAGATTATGGGGATTTTACAAGAATATGAGAGGCAGTCTAGGCAGAAAGTGAACACTGAAAAAAGCTTTTTTTTATATGCTCCAAAATGCAGCAAGGAATACTTCAGATATGGTTGAACAATGTCTATGTATGAATAGGGTTTCTTTCCCTATGAAGTATCTGGGATGTCCTATTACACATATAAGGAAAAGAAAATAATACTATGCAGAATTGATTGAGAAAGTGAAAAGGATTTTGCAGGCTTGAAAAGGTAAGATGTTGTCATATGGAGGTAAAGAAGTTCTAGTCTCTAGTGTCGTACAAATTACTCCTATTTATGTTTTATCAGCCATTGTTCCCCCTATTTGTGTTATTAAAGATCTTCACAGAATTTTTTCAAAGTTTTATTGGAGTAACAAGGAATTAGGATAGAGCAAGCATTGGTCAGCACGAAATAAAGTGTGCCTTCCAAAGCAAGAAGGAGGTCTTGGCTTTAGATCTATGTTTGAAGTATCTCATGCCTTGTATGCTAAACTTTAGTGGAGATTCAGATCTCAGAACAATGTGTGGTCCATTTTTTTTTTGGAACAAATATTGTAAGAAATAAATCTAGCACTTGTGGAATGGAAAAGAGGTTCTCAGGTTTGGAAACATATGCTGAAAAATAAAGATAAGATTGAGCAAGCTCTATATTGGGAACCAAAAGGTGGTACTTCTAGTATTTGGTTTGAAAAATGGACCAATTTACGTCCTCTTTTCAAACATCAATCAGATGTTCACACTTGTCATGTAATGAGAGATGTTGAAGAATTTCTTGCTGTTCAAGGTTGGAATTTTGAAGAAATGAAGAACTATGTTCCTGACTATGTAGTAGCATATATCAGGAACAACATGAGCTAGATAAAACTAGTTAACCAAGGGGATAATCCTTTGTGGACTGTTAAAAACACAAGTAAATTCAATGTTTAAAATGCTTGGGAGCTTTGAGATATAAAGAAAAAATTTGTTAAGACCTGAAAGTGTTGTGGTGTAAAGATATTCCATTCAAGCTCTCTTTCTTGGCTTGGAGAATTTTGAAGGGTCAGGTACCAATGTCACAGTTATTGCATGTATGGAATCCTAATGTTTCCCATTTTTGTATGTGTTGTACAGAATAAAAAGTTAAAAACATAGAACATCTTCCTTTGAAGGGAGAAATTGCTCAAGTCATCTAGCAATATTTTACTAGAGCAACAGTTTTTAATCCTTTAATTAATTTGGAGCAGAGTATAAGAAAATGGTGGAGCTTTAACGATAATTCTAGACTTAAAGGGGTTTATCAGGTGGTGCTTATATTAATACTGTGGTTCCTGTGGAAAAGGAGGAATACTGTAAAACATGGTGGTAAGACTCTACTGGAAAAATCATCTAGGAGGTAACAAACACAATAAGGAAATTCATGAAAATCAGATTCAGAGTTCATTGTGAGGGCAAAAATTAGCCCCAAATAGTTGCTGTGTTAGAAAGATACAAGTTCGTTTATAGTTAAGTGGTTCCCCCCCTCTTGTGCACTGGTTGAAATGCAATACAAATAGGTCTTCTAGGGGAAATCCTGACCCTAGTGCAGCTGCATTTTGTATTAGAAATTCAAAGGGTGATTTTGTGATTGCTAAAGGTGTGAGACTATAAGATACCACTAACCTAGTGGCAAAAACAAGGGCTATCAAAGACGTTTTAGTTTACTGCAGGAATAATAGTATCAACAGTGTTATTCTAGAGTCAGATTCTATAGCTCTAGTTCAGATTCTACAAGGAGAATGGGAGATCCCATGGAGCATATCAGTGGAAGTGAATTGTATGAACAATATAAGGAAATCATTATCAGAAAGAGTACAACACTCCCTTCAGGAGGAAAATACTCTTGCTGATTTTCTTGCTAATCTTGTTTTCTATTTTCTAGGTGATTCTCAAATAAATCAATTTCAAGATTGTAACACCCCATAATTTGGATGGTCCTTGTTTTGCCTCTCAAGCTAAGAAAAATGAGTTATTTGGAGTTTAGAACCTTTGGGAATGTTGTTGGTTTGAACCGGGCGATTTTAGGAGGTAAAGAATGAGAGAAAAATTAATTTTCACACAAAATAGTGCCCCTCCACGATACCTCCATGTCACGGAGCTAAATTCTTGATTTTTCCTCCATGCCACAGAGCTATTTTTCTAATTTTGCCTCCGTTCCACAGAGGTAGTTTTCCAGCGATGATGCATATATTCTCCTATGTTCTTTAAGGGACTTTTGGTCTTTTCTTTATCAAAAACCGTCCCCTATTATTCTAAAACATTTCTCTATGTTTTTGTTAGCCCTAAATCAATTAAAACCTCCTCTCTTATTCTTTGTAAGTGCAAGAAAACTCTAAGGTTTCATAAGGTTATCCTAAGGTCAAATTTCAAGGTTCCTCTTCTAAGATCATCGTCAAAAGGCATGTTGAACACTCCCTACTTCAATTACTATTTTCAAGTGTTAATTTAATTAGTATTTATATGTATTATATTATTGGTTTGAAGCTAGGGTTGAGGATTTTGTTACGAAAAGCTTCACATGAATTTCCTTTCTTTATAAATGAATGATTAAATCTTTGTTTGGGGTTTTGAACTAAAATGGCTATTTGAAAATGATGAATCTTTATGTCTTGAAATTTGAATATTAAACGGATGAATGTTTAAGCCATGATTTTGAAATCTCTTGAAAGCTATGAATTGCATAAGGAAATATAAATGTTTTCCCCATCCTTTATATCATTGAAGGTATTGTGTTATTCAAATGGTTTGAAATGGTTGTGGAAAATTCAATTATGATTATGCTCATAATTTTAAAGGTGGGATTTTGGAGTCTAAAATATTTAATGATAATGGTTTGGCATGATATGGGTGAGTTGCAAGTCTTGGTATGATGGAACCAAAATGTGAATGCCTTAATGAAAGACTCCAAGGATAAATGTCATGAAAATGTTTTAAATTGGGCTTAAAGGGAATTATGTAGTTCACTGAGAAGGTGGAGTCCTTGTGACCCAACACCTGAAACCGTATTTGCCGATGTGTCCTGAAGATGGATGATCGTTGTATGCTTGCTTCACACAGTAGTATTACAGTCTATGTTTATATTATGGATTGGCCAATTATGATACCTCAATCCATATGGTTAACATAGATTAGGACCATGCCAGTTATAGCTTGTGGGTTGCTTTATGTAGGTGCAAACTACATAGCTCAGGACTAAAGGTTTTTCCTGTGATTATATTTCTTTTATGTTTTGAGTGACTTGCTTCTTACTTCTTTTATGATGGATTTATGTTATGATTTTCTTGAATTTTATATAAACTGCTTTGGTCCTTTTCCTTGGGTTGCATGGCAGTACTCGTCATACTGACCATCCTCGAATACTATTTCATTTCATGATGTAGGTTCCGAAGCATTTTCCCGTGATCCTGCTCAACATTAGGATTCATTCGGGACAACATCTAGCAAGTGGTGAGCCATCCCTTTTTTGGAGGGCATATGATTCTCTTCTTTCATTTAGATTTGGATTATCCTATTTTATGGTATTTGTCTGGGCAATGTTCCATCTTAGGATTTTCATTCATATTGTTAGAGGCTTTGTAGACTGACTTAGATAAATGTTTTCATGTCATATTTGAAGACTTGGGTTTTGAATTATCATTTAAGTTAAGCTTCATATCTTATGGGCCTATTTCTATTCTTTACTATGACTATGCTTATGATGATATGCTAATGGGTCTTCTCGGGCCTTCATTGGTCTGGTATGCTCTTAACGTCTAGGGCTTGGGCTCGAATCCTGACAAACTTGGTATCATAGTACGGTTCAAGGTCCCAAGGTGTTTACGAAGCCGTGTCGAGTAGAGTTCTTTTTATGGGTGTGTAGTGCGCCACACTTATAAATAGGAGGCTACAAGATATTTAGGAATGTTTTCCTTTCTTCATGTTCTAAGTTTGTGATAGATAGTCTTGTTCTAAGAAAATACTTCTAACTCTTAATTTTTCCCGCGTTTCAGATCATGCCTCCAAAATGAACTAATGGCCAAAGGACTTCAGCTGGAACCTCCGCCTCTACAGGGGAAACTGTTGAAGAGGTTCATCCTACTCATGGAATACGGACCCATAATAGAGCCCACACTTCTGATTCCACTGCTCCTACTGGGGTTCCACCAGTCTCGATTAGTCCTCCTCGGGCTCCCAAGTCTGGTAGCACACGAGCTCAGCCCCCTTAGGGTGAAGTTTTTAATGTTGAGTTCATATAGACTATCCAGATGCTTGCCCACATTGTGTCATCTTAGTCCTGCCTGTCGGGGGATACTGGTTCTATTATTTGTTCTTCGGATGCTACTTGGGTTTGCTAGTTTATGCAGCTACACCCACCGATCTTCACGGGATCCAAAGTTGAGGAGGATCCTCAAGAGTTTGTTGATGAGATGGAAAAGATTTTCAAGGTGATGCATGCTAGTGATACTGAAGGGGTGGAGTTTGCAGCCTACCAGCTGAAAAGGGTAGCATATTAGTGGTATGCTAAGTTGGAGTAGTATAGGGGTGAAGATGTTGAACCGACAGCCTGGGAAGATTTTTCTGTGGCCTTTCTCGATCACTTCTTTTCTCATGTGTTGAGGGAGGCTAAGGCTGAGGAGTTTGTGAACTTTAAACTGGGAAAGATGAGTGTTAAGGAGCATGCTTTGAAGTTTGCCCAATTGTCTCGTTATACTCCAGAATTGGTTACTAATATGAGGGCCCGAATAAGAAAGTTTGCTTCTGGTATTCCTGATGATCTAATACTAAAGAGTAAAAGGGAAGTGCTAAATAAAGACATAACTATCTCCAGGTTTGTAGTTTACATGTACCAGGTTGAGGATGAAAAGAAAAAGCAGGCTGAGGCCGAGGAGCGAAAGAAAAAGAAAACTAGGCCAACATATCAGGATGCAGGCTAGTAGCATAGTGGTAAAGGGAGCAGACGGTGGTTCAAAAAGAAATCTTGGGGTAATTCTCATTCATCAGCTAGTGCACCAGCCCCTAAGCCATTAGGTGATCAGCAATTCTTGCCTAATAATGGCTCTAGGATGCAAGGTACGCTGTGTCCAATCAATGGGGCTCAGTCGGCTCCACCTTATCCTCCTTGCCGCACTTATGGGAAACTCCATCATAGGTTTTGTCATTTTGATAAGAGGGTGTATTATAATTGTTGTCAAACTAGTCAATTTCAGCAGGAGTGTCCTTTTGTCATGACCCGACCTCCCATTCCGATCGGACTGGCACCCGAAGCCGATATGGCCCTAGAGAACCAATCTTTGCTTATGAACACTCGTATGCCTCTCCTCGTATGGACCTTATAATACCTCATGCAATTATGCGAAAGTCATGGATATGGAAACATATGCCATATGTATATATATGTCAAACTTGGCCGTTGGGGCCATCAAACCACAATGAGCATACATGTCTTACATTCTGTTCCCACATAAGTCTACAAAAGCCTGGACAGATACATAGCTATGACAAACCTAGAGTAGGGACAACACCCCGCTCTATACTCATATACAATACCAAAATACATGTACATAGCAACTCAGAAAGCCCCGAACCAACTGGAGCTCACCAAAAGTATGCAAAAGATCTGCAACCTACAGTGGAGGTCTACTAGTACCTGCGCCTGCAGTAAGTAAGGTAATCCCCGAGAAGGGGTCAGTACGGATAATGTACTGAGTATATAAGGTCATATGAAACTGTCATGAATACATCAATAGAATCAAAATCTAAGAGGATAATCAATGTGAGTAACTCATCGATTTGCATATGTGGAACCATGTAGCTTACATAAATTAGTTCTTCTCTTTATGGTTTATTCCTCATCTCTCATATCATAACGTACCCGGGCCCCAACTGATCAGTGGGTCTTAACATAACATAACGTTATGTTGGGATCGGCTCGAGCTAGGACTTTGCCTCTAGAGCTGCCACCCATAAATAAATATCTATTGGGATAGGCTCAAGCTAGGCTTATGCCTCTAGAGCTTCCACCCATACCAACATATCAGGTTTGGCTCGAGCTAGGTTATTACACCTAGAGATTCCCCCTGTCAGGATCGGTCCGAGCTAGGCTTATGCCTCTAGGACTGCCCCCTGATCCAACAATCTAAGGATCGGCTTGAGCTAGGCTTCTTTCCCCCCAAGCTACCACCCATACTTGATCATTAACCACCAACAGATATGAATTACTTTATTTCTTACTTTTGAGAGATGTACTTGCAAGAGATTGATTCATCATCTTATGAGAGATTGATACAATCAGTTATGAGAGGTTATCGTATATATACATAGCCACAACATTATTGGAAACTTAAGAACACCATATTATTGGAACTTTTGGAACAGGTCCATAATTATGTAACTTATGAACAACAACGACTAATGAATAAGGAATATGTGACTTAAGAATGAATAGATTCTCCTTATGCCGTCACTTCCCTTGAAACAGTTTCTTTTGGTAACTACAACATTATAGGAACTTTTGACTTGTGAGAGATTGGTACAAAGATAATCACAATAACATGAGACCTTGGAACATGACATGATTGGGAAAATACTTCTCAAGAATAAATAGATTTTTCTTCCATCCAACTCTCTTTGAGATAGTTCTTTTAGAATCGACAACATTATATCCACTTTGGAACTTCAATCAAGGGATAAGAGATACGCAAATCATAAGTCATCTAAGAATAGGACACATATGAATGACAACATATGTCAACCTGAATTGATATACTTCAAGCCTCTCGGAATAGGACAAGCCTAACATCAATGCGAACAATGTGGTGTAGAAGAATATGGAAAGAGTAACCTTACATACCTTGTATTCTCAATACGATTATACAATCTTAAATGTGCATATAATAGTCCCGATCCTTCTTTACGTGTCACTCTACAACACAAATACATAACGGAACCAACATTAACCATCAACTACTTTACAAATGCTTACAATGTCAATGAGTTAAATGTTTGCCTTTAAACATGTCATTTCCCCTTGACAAAACCATTGATGAACTTATTATTCCAAAAATCCCATAATATTCCCAACATTGACCAATACATGATAATCAATACATTTCACCACAACACTTCTCCTTTACACTTTCTTATCCATATCACATCACAAATAATCCATCAAATTACCTCAATACACCTCATAGCACATATCGGCCAAAATCCCCCAATTTACACTTATAGAAAAATAAAAAATTTAATAATAAAATAACACCATACATGTTCATATTTTATCCATACCATGCTCTTTCATCAAGACATCAAGTCTCTTTTCAAATTCAAATCACAAAGATGGCACATCTTTCACCAAAAGAAAAAATACACTATTCACCACCTTGGCAACACAACTATCATGATATACATAAGCTCCCATGCATATAATATGTTAATACATGAGAATAAATACTTACCAAGGCTTGTAATAGGATGATCTTGCTCCAAAAGTTGTCTTTGAGCTTTTAGGGTTTGAGAGAAAATGATTGAAAAAATACCAAAAAGGCATGAGATTTCCAAATGACCAAAAATCAGATTTTTGGACCTTTATATAGGCCCTCAAGTCCATCCTTATCCACTTCTTTAGCATTGATTGTTATTTCTACAAGGTCTTTGAAAGAATGGGTCATTTGACTCATTTTGGGCCATGTGTTCTTTTCATTTTTGGGTCCTTTTTGGGCCCAATTCACTTAACCCAGTAAAATCAATAATTTCTCGTGTTTAAATAATCTCATACGCACATTACCACTCACGGGATTCATATTCGTAGCCTCGACCCCCAAAACAAACAATTCTAGCCACGTATGACTTATTTGACTCTAAAGGCAAAATCGTCATTTTGATGCCAAATTCGTTCTCGAGTAATTTTATCATACCAATATGATACTTGACTCATTTCACGTATATACTCATGGTTGTAGAAGAAACGTGGCAAAACTCGGCTTGGTACGACCCCGGATACCCTTGGGACTTAGAAATTTCCAGCTTTCGAAAAAGTGGAAAAACCAGTGTGGAACTCCCAAGGGCGTGCCAAATTACTGCCTATGGGAACAAAAATTTGGCCCAAAGCGGCATGGCACGCTCCCCAACGCGCCCCTCACTTAGATTTTTCGAAAATTCCATTTTTTGACTTTTCTTCGCGGGTTTGGTTAGATACTTCAAGTCCCATTCTTTAACTTACTTCTTAAACTTAATATACTTTGTTTAGAGGTACTCTTAGCCTCATTTTGAACCCCACAACTGCTCCACGAAAATCACAAAACACCTCCTATGAAAGGCTAAGCACATGTACGAGGCCAAATTTTAATTTTTTTCATCATTAACATTACCAAATACATACTTATAGATCTCGACACCTACGTAACCCTTATTAAATGTCATCAAGTAAGGTTGGAAAGGTACGGGGTGTTACATTCTTCCCCCCTTAGAAACATTCATCCTCGAATGTTAGTAACATCGTCTCATGTACATCCCATGCATCTCTATCTTAACATATATACGCATATGCGCAGAATATTCATGGATACTTCCTTGTTATATCCCAACTCCATACCTTGAACGTTCTCCCCACGTTTAAAATAGTCACGGGTACTTTGACTTCATTGTTTCTTTGGCTCCCTACATGATTCGGTTTCTCCACTATACTTTTACCAAAGCTATATATTCTATTTTTTTTCATCTTATCCATATAGGATGGCAATATATATACTTTCATAAGTGACATCCCGCATAGCTTGGACATAATGGATCTCAGCATATGACTTGTTTTAGCTTGTTGCTACTGTAGTACCATCTTACCCTTCTCTATAGCGTAGTGAACAAAATCTAGCCCCAAATAAAGCAATTCCACTCGGTGTAAATCACCCAATAGATGATTTAAACTTCCTTTTACATCAACCTTCATAAGATACCATTTTGATACTTAACCATTAGCTATCATGATACGCACATTCAATAAGGGTAGATGATCATCCCAACTACCTTTTAAGTCTTTCGTACAGGTTCGTCGTATACCTTCAAGTGTTTGGATAGTATACTCTAGTTGTTCGTTCGTATGAGGGTGACAAACTGTACTCAAATTCATTTAAGTACCCAAACTTCTCTGCAAAGAAACTTCAAATAAAATGTGTAGCAAATCGAGCCCTCCTTCCTAATGTAATAGAGTTCAGAACTCCGTATAGTTTTACTTCCTCTTTAATAAACAACCTCGCATATTCTTCACCCATGCAAGTGGTCTTGAAAGGCAACATGTGTAATATGTAGGTAAACTTGTCAGCTATCTCTCATGTGGAATCACATTCCTAACCCTTATGTGTATGAGGCAAACTTGCGATAAAATCCATGTTAACCATGTCTTATGTTAAACTGGAAAATGTACACATGAAAAAGGTATACATGGCATATAATACCTCCAGGTTTCTGATGCTCTGCTATTACCTATTGACAATTTGGTCAAGGAGTTACAAAGTCTATAATGTCCTTCTTCTTTATATTGCATCACCAATGCCTTCTTACCAAACCATGGTACATTTTGGTTTCTCCCGAATAAAAAAGAATACCGTGAATAAGGTGCTTCGGTTATAATTCATTTACTTGGTCCATCTATATTTGGTATACCTACTCTACCTTGATATTGAAATAATCTCTCATACATAAGGTCAAATCTCATCGAACCACGTGATACGTTCTTGTTGTCAAACTCAAAATAGGATTCGCATATTGCTTTTCCTTCACCTCTACGAATGAAGATGTTATCGCATTTCGCGCTATAACCCTTTGATCTGGAGTTTCCAGTAAATGCATTACCAACCTATTTAATCCATATGTAATATGTAGATCCTCAACCATACCTTGTGTACCCATGAACCGACCATTAGTACTTCCTAGTGCTTTTGCGGTTTAACGCATCAACCACCGCATTTGCTCTTCCCGAATGCGATCTCAGTATCTTATCTTAATCTCTTACTAATTTGAGTCATCTTCCCTACCTCAGATTTAAGTCCCTCTACTTTAAGATATACGCAACTCTTATGATCGATATTTATATCCCAATATGAAACCTAAGTAGGGGTGTCGTAGTTTTCAAATAACTACCACCACTTGTTATCTCAAAATCATGTGCGAGATAATCTCTCTCCTATGGCTACACTATCGTGAAGCATACACTGTTATCTTATCATGCTGCATTGACCCCTTATCCGAAGTCAAACCCTGGAGCATCATAATATAATTGTGTAACTTTTGTGTCTTCCAGAAATATTAAAACTGATGTCGACGTTACTTTATCTTTCAATCTTGGGAACTTTGCTCGCATGCATCGCTCTACTAAAACTTAATTGTCTTGTGTGTAAACTCTCTTCTCTTTGCGTACCAACCTTTACTCCTTCTTCCTATACAATGTAACCCAAGAACGCTATAGATATATCCAAAATTTACATTGAGAAAACTTCTATAACACTTCCTGCACATGATTAACGTGGTCCTCTTGTGGCCTCGAATAAACCAGAATATCATCCGTGAACACAGACCAATACATCCAAGAATAGTTTGATCACCCTATTCACCCAATCCATAACAACATCTGCTACATTTGTTAGTCCCAATGACACAACTAATAATCGTAATAGTCAGACAGTGTTCGAAAGACTGTATTGGGCATATCTTTGTTTCTAACTCTAACTTTGGTGATAACCCGGTCTCAAGTCACTCTTGTTTCAGGGAAATTGGTGCAAGAAAGAGTGGATACAATCCTTTTGATAAAAGGAACAACACACTTGGCACCCTGTAACTGATCAAACAAATCATCAATTCTTGGGAGGGAATATATATATTATTATATTTTTTTTTCTTGATCATTACTTTGTGCAGTTGCCAATAGTCAATATACTTTCTCAAGTACCATGTCACTTTTGTTTTCCATATTCACACGGATGCACCCCAAAGGACATATTTGGTCTTATGTATCTCTTGTTTAATTCCCATAGCTTTACTGAAATCATGTTATACGGAGAAAGAGAAATAAACGGAAGGCCTGGAATCACATCAATAGTAAGCTCTACTTCTCGTTCCGGGAGTAAGCCTTGGACTTCATCGGGAATTATCAAGAAAGTGATTGACCACCAGAACCTCTTGAGGACTTGGTGGTTTCACATCAATCTCTCGCTCTCAGACTAGCACTGGCATACGTACCCCCTTGGCTATCAATTCAGATAGAAAAATAAAAGTTTCCTTGGTGCCCCCACATTACCCTTCCACTCAGGAACATGTTCTTATGGACAATGGAATATACCTTCTTAGCCCGGCAATTCACCGTGGCATAACAAGAAACCAACCAATCCATTCCCATTATTAACATCAATATCCACCAGTTCCGATTCAATAAGATCAGCCAATGTATCATGACTACACACGGTTACCACACAATCATGATTCACTCTTCTAGCTACACTAAATTCACCTTTTGGTGTAGATTCCCCAAATAGGTTAACTAAAACTTCTAGTGTCCTTTTTAAAAAATTTGTCTGTTTAACCATCAATGGAGGCACATATGATAGGGTAAAACCCAAATCAATCAATGGAAATACGTCACGTAAAACTAAACAGATCATATATCTGTTGCATTCTCAGGAGAAGTCTCAAATTTCTATCGATCCGCTACGGCGTAGGTACTGCCCTGAATGCCACTAGAGCTAGCTTCCCCTCTAGTTCCTCTGCCATGACCAACAACTTGTGCATCTCTACCTAGAGGAGGCACAGATGATGTCGATGCGACGGTTGGTCCCGTGGGTCGTGCCATGCCACCCGGGTTCCTTTATGGGCACCCTCTTGCCACATGTCCTGGCATGCCACAAAAATAGCAAACATTCATTTCGAACCGAAATTCACCTGCATGAACTCTCCCACAGCGCTGGCACAACCGACGAAAAAACCTCGGGAGGCTCATACTTCCTTGTGCTTGATACCCCACTGTTCGTAAACCCCGTATCTCACCTCCTTGCCCAAACTGATTGCTTCTAAACCCTTGGAATGGAGGAGGAGTATTTGCTGCGGAATGGGGAAATGATGGCCTAAGCGGTTTGTGAAAAACTCGAGGCCCAAATCCTTCTACGGATGTCACAACCTGTCCTATGGGTTTAGCTCTTTTTGACAATCCTACTTCCAATTCCTGCACCTTTCTCCTTTGTCTCTGTCCCTCCTTCTGCTGCACAAGAGCTTGTCTTTGAGCTTGTGCAGCAACCACACGGGTCAATATTTGTACCACACTCATCAAATCCTGCTCAATAGTATTAACGGGCAATTCTGAAGATACTTCTCTTCTCCTCAGCTCTTCCGGAGATGGGAAAGTGGAAGAAGCCCGTGATGCAAATTCATTATCTGGTCCACCTTGACTAGCTTGGTCAGGTGGTGGTCTACTCATTCCTTCTTCAGCAGGCATAACTACCTGCTTCCCTTTTCCTCTACCTCTTCTCGTCATCGACAGTTTCTACATCAAGAAAACCAATCACCATGGTCAGATATGATTTAACTTACAACAGTGGCTCTATTGCACGATCTAGAAGTGAAGAAAAGAAATAACATCCTAAATGTCCCGTAGCCTCCTACTTATAAATGTGGTACACAACACATCGATAAGTAAGACTCTACTTAGACACGGCTTTGTAGACACCCTTAGAAAAACTTGGCTCTGATACCACTTTTGTCACGACCCGACCTTCAATTCGGGCCGGACTGGTACCCGAAGCCGATATGGCCTGAGAGAACCAATCTTTGCTTATGAACACTCGTATGCCTCTCCTCGTATGGACCTTATAATACCTCATGCAATTATGCGAAAGTCATGGATATGGAAACATATGCCATATGTATATATATATCAAACTTGGCTGTTGGGGCCATCAAACCAAAATGAGCATACATATCTTACATTCTGTTCCCACATAAGTCTACAAAAGCCTCTACAGATAAGTAGCTATGAAAAAACTAGAGTTGGGATAACACCCCGCTCTATACTCATATACAATACCAAAATACATGTACATAGCAACTCAAAAGGCCCCGAACCAACTAGAGCTCACCAAAAGTCTGCAAAAGATCTGCAACCTACAGTGGAGGTCTACTAGTACTTGCGCCTGCAGCAAGTAAGGTAATCCCCGAGAAGGGGTCAGTACGGATAATGTACTGAGTATGTAAGGTCATATGAAACTATTATGAATACATCAATAGAATCAAAATGTAAGAGGATAATCAATGTGAATAACCCATCGATTTGCATATGTGGAACCATGTAGCTTACATAAATTAGTTCTTCTCTTTATGGTTTATTCCTCATCGCTCATATCATAACGTACTCGACCCCCAACTGATCAGTGGGTCTTAACATAACATAATGTTATGTTGGGATCGGCTCGAGCTAGGACTTTGCCTCTAGAGCTGCCACCCATAAATAAATATCTATTGGGATCGGATCGAGCTAGGCTTATGCCTCTAGAGCTTCCACCCATACTAACATATCAGGTTCGGCTCGAGCTAGGTTATTACCCCTAGAGCTGCCCCCTGTCAGGATCAGTCCGAGCTAGGCTTATGCCTCTAGGATTGCCCCCTGATCCAACAATCTAAGGATCGGCTTGAGATAGGCTTCTTTCCCCCCAAGCTACCACCCATACTTGATCATTGATCACCAACAAATATGAATTACTTTATTTCTTACTTTTGAGAGATGTACTTGCAAGAGATTGATTCATCATCTTATGAGAGATTGATACAATCAGTTATGAGAGGTTATCGTATATATACATAGCCACAACATTATTGGAAACTTAAGAACACTAGATTATTGGAACTTTTGGAACAGGTCCATAATTATGTAACTTATGAACAACAACGACTAATGAATAAGGAATATGTGACTTAAGAATGAATAGATTCTCCTTATGCTGTCACTTCCCTTGAAACAGTTTCTTTTGGTAACTACAACATTATGGGAACTTTTGACTTGTGAGAGATTGGTACAAAGATAATCACAATAACATGAGACCTTGGAACATGAAATGATTGGGAAAATACTTCTCAAGAATAAATAGATTTTTCTTCCATCCAACTCTCTTTGAGATAGTTCTTTTAGAATCAACAACATTATATCCACTTTGGAACTTCAATCAAGGGATAAGAGATACGCAAATCATAAGTCATCTAAGAATAGGACACATATGAATGATAACATATGTCAACCTGAATTGATATACTTCAAGCCTCTCGGAATAGGATAAGCCTAACATCAATGCGAACAATGTGGTGTAGAAGAATACGGAAAGAGTAACCTTACATACCTTGTATTCTCAATACGATTATACAATCTTAAATGTGCATATAATAGTCCCTCTCCTTCTTTACGTGTCACTCTACAACACAAATACATAACGGAACCAACATTAACCATCAACTACTTTACAAATGCTTACAATGTCAATGAGTTAAACGTTTGCCTTTAAACATGTCATTTCCCCTTGACAAAACCATTGATGAACTTATTATTCCAAAAATCCCATAATATTCCCAACATTGACCAATACATGATAATCAATACATTTCACCACAACACTTCTCCTTTACACTTTCTTATCCATATCACATCACAAATAATCCATCAAATTACCTCAATACACCTCATAGCACATATCGGCCAAAATCCCCCAATTTACACTTATAGAAAAATAAAAAATTTAATAATAAAATAACACCATACATGTTCATATTTTATCCATACCATGCTCTTTCATCAAGATATCAAGTCTCTTTTCAAATTCAAATCACAAAGATGGCACATCTTTCACCAAAAGCAAAAATACACTATTCACCACCTTGGCAACACAACTATCATGATATACATAATCTCCCAGGCATATAATATGTTAATCCATAAGAATAAATACTTACCAAGGCTTGTAATAGGATGATCTTGCTCCAAAAGTTGTCTTTGAGCTTTTAGGGTTTGAGAGAAAATGATTGAAAAAATATCAAAAAGGCATGAGATTTCCAAATGACCCAAAATTAGATTTTTGGACCTTTATATAGGCCCTCAAGTCCATCCTTAGCCACTTCTTGTAACACCCCGTACCTTCCCAACCCTACTTGATGATGTTGAATAATGGTTGCTTAGGTGTCGAGAGATATAAGTATGTATTTGGTAATGCTAATGACGAGAAAATAGAAATTTGGCCACGTACATGGAATTAGACTTTCATAAGAAGGGTTTTGTGATTTCGTGGAGCATTTGTGTTATACCCCGCACACATTCTAACCTCATTTGGTGACGATGTTAGATTCATAGACAACAGGGTATTATCGCCCACTGTGCCAGTTTTGCAGACGATTTCATGAAGGTGAATGTCGGAGGGGGACGAATGCTTGTTACTGGTGTGGTATGCTGGGTCACATAATAAGAAACTGCCCACGACGAGGCTTGAGTAGTATGGTACAACCTGTGGGGTCCACTGTGGCATCATCAGCATCGATTCCTTCTTTAGACCAAGGTATGTAGTCTGTTGGCCGTGGCAGGGGTGCCGGGGGAGCAGCCAGTACTAGTGGGGTCCAGAATCACACTTATGCTTTAGTGGACCGGCAGACTGAGGGGACATCTCCTGATGACGATACAGGTATTTAGGTATATTACTATATTTATATGCATTGACTGACCCGTATTCTCCCTTATGATATGTTACACCATTGATTGTGGAACAAATTTGAAAGAACACCAGAATTACTAGTTATGATAATTGGAGTCTATACACTAGTTGGTGAATCTAAGATAAAAGAGTATATCGTAATGGTATAGTAAATGTTTGTTATCATGTTACGATGGTTGCTTTTATGGAGATGGAAACGAAAGAGTTTTAGTGTTGTAATGGGTATGAAGTGGTTGACTTCTTGTATGTCACGAAGATTGTCAAGCTACGAAAGTATATTTCTATTTTTCTTCCACAAAAGACCGTCCTTGAACGGAAAGGTAAATTTGTTTCCTAACCTGACGTAAGGAAAGCTATGTCAAAGGTATATACATGTCAGTTGGTAAGACTTAGTATGTCCCTGTAGGGTGCACCAGTGTTATTTGCACAAAAGAGAAATGGCACATTGAGAATGCGTATTAATGATGGGTAACTAGATGAAGTAACAGTCAAAAAAAACAAAATAAAAAAATATAGAAAGGTTGGGTATACAAGTGAATTTGGGTACAGTTTTTCATCCATAAACAGGTGGACAAGCATAACGTATCATCTAGACACGTGAAATATGTGACTAGCTTACACATCCCTTATTGGATGTGCTTACAATAGTATCTATTATTCAAGTATCCAAAAATGGTACCTTACAAAGGTTTATATGGACGAAAGTTTAAAGCAAATGAAACCACCTTGCTTGGGGGTTAGATTTTGTTCACTAGGCTATAGAGAAGATTAAGGTGGTACAATAGTAGCTACAAGCTAATACAAGTCATATGTTGAGATCCATTGCTTTTATTGAAAATGTGCAAATTATGGAGAGTCTTACTCATTAAGAGATATATATTGCTATGCTAAAGGGGTAAGTGAAAAATATGAGGAAAGGTACGTTATAGGAATTGACAAATAGGAGAAACCACGTGGAGATCCAAATAAATGATAAAGTCGGAGTACCCGTAATGGTTTCAAACGGAAGAGAAAATTCAAAGTGCAGAATTGGAGTAATAACAAGAAAGTATCGGGAAGTAGGGATATATACCTGAGACGATGTTACTAACATTCGAGGACGAATGTTTCTAAGAGGGGAAGAATGTAACAACCCGTACCTTCCCAACCCTACTTGATGATGTTGAATAATGGTTGCTTAGGTGTCGAGAGATATAAGTATGTATTTGGTAATGCTAATGACGAGAAAATAGAAATTTGGCCACGTATATGCAATTAGACTTTCATAGGAAGGGTTTTGTGATTTTTTGGAGCATTTGTGTAATACACCGTACACATTCTAACCTCATTTGGTGACTTGGATTCATGTTTACTTGATGATTAAGATCACTAAGTAAGTATTTTGTAGTGTTTGGATAAGATATTGGACGATATGCAAGTGTTTGGAAAAATTGCCGAAAAATTCAGCAAGACATGGAAACTTGCGCCACTCCCTGTTTCAGGGGGTGTGGATCAAGCCACCTGATTCAGAGGGGGTTCAGTTCTTGCGCCACAGCTTGCTTTGCAGCTAGTGGCGCAAGGCACAAATAATGTGCCCTTCCAGACTCGTTTCGCGACGCAATTCTATGGCGATTCTTGGATGGTTTCTTTTGGTTCTTTGGAGTTCTTTGAGCATTGTTAAAGCTTAAAACACTTCAATACACTCCTACATACTTCTACATGATCAAACCAGGAAACACAAGTAATTATCAAAAAGTTCAGTGAAGCCATGGGCGACTAGAATTCCTATTTTTGCGATTGAGACGACGAATGAGAATCTCGTAAGAGAATATTGTCGTGACATTATGGAATTATTTAAACATGAGATATATGATGGATTGTGCATGAAAAATTTATGGGCTAAGTTGAGATGTGTTATTGGGCCCAATTTGAGGCCCAAAATGGAATAAAATACATGGGCCCAAAAGAAAATGATCCTTTCCTCCAATATTGACCAAGTAAAACTTGTATTAAATGCCAAGAATAGGATAAGTACAACATGAGAGGCCTATATAAAGGGGAAAATCAGATTTTATTCACAAAATCTCTCATGCCTCTCTAGATATTTTCCCAAATATTTCTCTCAAACCCTAAGAACCCTAAAGCACTTCTTGGGGCAAGATCACTCATTTGCAAGTTTGGGTAAGTAATTATGCTTATGGATTAATATATTATATGCATGGGTGAGCATGTAGATCATGATGGTTATGCCTAAAAGTGTAAGTGGTGCACTTTTGTGTTTTGGTAAAGATGTGTCATTTTTGTGAATTAAACTTAAAAGGTGACTTGATGTCTTGATGAAAGTGAATGGTATGGACAAAATATGAACATGTATGGTGTGATTTTGTTATTAAACTTGTTCTTTTTCTAAAAGTGTAAATTGTGGGATTTTGGCCGATATGTGCTATGAGGTGCATTAAGGTGGTTTGATGGCTTCTTTGTGATGAGATATGGATAAGAAAGTGTAAAGGAGAAGTGTTGTGGTGAAATGTATTGATTCTCATGTATTGGTCAATGTATGGAATATTGGGGGATTTTTGGAATAATAATTTCATCAATGGTTTTGTCAAGGGGAAATGGCATGTTTAAAAGCAAACATGTAACTCATTGATATTATATGCATTTGCAAAGTAATTGATGGTATAATTATGATGTTGTGATGGTGGAGAGTGGAAAGTATGAACTTGGTGTGACATACTAGTGGTTTATGATACTTTGGTCAATGTTGGGCATGTTGTGGTATTATTAATATGACCATGCCGTAAATGGTATTGTAGAGAAAGAAACAACATGTTAAAGACAAACATGTGACTTATTGTTATTGTATGCATTTGTAAGGTAGTTGGTGGTTAATGTTGGTTCCATTATGTACTTTTGATGTAGAGTGAAACGTAAAGAAGGAGCGGAATTGTTGCGCTCACATATTTGATTGTGTACTTACATTGGAAAAATAAGGTATGTAAGGTTACTTTGTCCGTATCTTTCTGCGGCAAATAGTATTCACATTGACATTTCACTATTCCTATCCCGAAATGTGCTAAGGTATTCTATATCCGGTTATCCATGGTCATTGTCATATATTTCCTACTCATTGATCATTGGTGTATCTCATGTCTCATAATCATGGTTAATGTTCCAAAAGCTCAAATAAGGTTGTGTTCCAAAGTTCCAATGGTGGTTGTACTCATGTATCTTGTTCATTGATTATTGTTCAATGGTTCCAATAGTGTTATGTTTCCATGAAGGCTATGTTTCCAATAATGCTTATACACATGTTTCTCATTCATTGATTATTGATCCAAAGCTTCAAGTAAAGTTGTGACTATCAAAAGTATCAATCTCTCACAAATGATTGCATCGATCTCTCATAAGCAAAAGTATCAATCTCTCACAAGTAAGGTACCAATCTCAAAAGTAAAGAAATGAAGTAAGAATAAAGTAATGCATGTTGATTGTGTTCATGGGTGTTATCCATGGGGTACAAATACCCGCATGATGATGATAGTTTATCCATAGGGCGCAAACGCCCGCGTGACGATGGCCATATATCCATGGAGTGCAAGAACACCCGCATGACAATATGATCTTATCCATGGGGTGAAAAGAATACCTGCATGACGATGATATGTTATCCATGGGGTGAAAAGAACACCCGCATGATGTGGGCCCAAAAAGTTTATGAATGATGTAAAAGTCAATTAAAGTAAGGCAAGAGAAAGAAAGAACGTAATGTACATGGTTTCCAAAAGTACAGAATAGTGACTTATCTACATTGTGAATTATCTATATTGGTTATGCATTTGAACTTGAGTTCTTGACATATTTTCACACCTTACAGTTTCATTTGAGCCTTACATACTCAATACATTCTTCGTACTGACCCCTCTTGGGGAATTTACCTTACTTGCTGCAGGCACAGGTCCTAGTAGGCCTCCACAGTAGATTGTCAGTGTTGCATATCTTTGGTGAGCTCCAGTTAGTTCGGGGCTTCTCTGAGTCACTGTTGTACATGTGTTTTGATTTTGTACATGTTGTATAAAGCGGGGACTTGTCCCGACTTTTAGTTCATTTTGGTCAATGCATTTTGTTAGAGGCTTTTGTAGACGGATGTGGGTGTATAAATGCGAAGGTACATGTCGTTTTGACTTGATAGCTCAAATGGCCAAGTTTTACATATATAGCTATGACACATGTTTTCATGTCTATGACTTCCGCATAGTTGCATAAGGTGTAATAAGATTCATATGAGGTTATGTATGCGAATGTACACGAGCAAAGATTGGTTCTCTCTGGCCTTATAGACTTCGGGTGCCAATCACGCCTCATTGGGATCCGTGGCGTGACACTTCTTTAGCATTGATTGTTATTTCTATAAGTTCTTTGAAAGAATGGGTCATTTGACCCATTTTGGGCCATGTGTTCTTTTCATTTTTGGGCCCTTTTTGGGCCCAATTCACTTAACCCAGTAAAATCAATAATTTCTCGTGTTTAAATCATATCATATGCACATTAACACTCATGGGATTCATATTCGTAGCCTCGACCCCAAAAACAAACAATTCTAGCCACGTATGACTTATTTGACTCTAAGGGCAAAATCGTCATTTTGATGCCAAATTTGTTCTCAAGTAATTTTATCATACCAATATGATAATTGACTCATTTCATGTATATACTCATGGTTGTAGAAGAAACGTGGCAAAACTCGGCTTGGTACGACCCTGGATACCCTTGGGACTTAGAAATTTCCAACTTTCAAAAAAATGGAAAAACCAGCGTGGCACGCCCTTGGGAGCGCCAAATTACTGCCTCTGGGCACAAAAATTTGTCCCAAAGCGGTGTGTCACGCTCCCCAATGCGCCCCTCACTTAGATTTTTTGAAAATTTTGTTTTTTGACTTTTCTTCGCGGGTTTGGTTAGATACTTCAAGTCCCATTCTTTAACTTACTTCTTAAAATTAATATACTTTGTTTATAGGTCCTCTTAGACTCATTTTGAACCCCACAACTGCTCCACAAAAATCACAAAACACCTCCTATGAAAGGCTAGCACATGTACGAGGCCAAATTTTAATTTTTTTCATCATTAACATTACCAAATACATACTTATAGGTCTCGAAACCTACGTAACCCTTATTAAATGTCGTCAAGTAAGGTTGGGAAGGTACAGGGTGTTACACCTTTAGTGAAGGGAACTTTTGGGTGCAGTAAGGACCAAGCTAATACTTCTTCGGCCCTAGCTTAAAGGGGGCTACCTTTGGTACAGGCGGGGGTCGCAACAGTCTGTATGCCCTATCTACTCATAAGGACTCAGAGGCCTCATCAGATGTTGTTACGTGTATGTTATAGATTTTCTTCCGCGATGTTTATGTGTTACTTGATCCCGGTTCCACTCTATCTTATGTGACCCCTTATGTGGCTATAAATTTTGGTTTTGATCTCAAAAATATTCTTAAACCCTTTTCAATATCTACCCTTATTGGTGAGTCCATTATTGCTAGGAGGGTCTATAAAAATTATATTGTGTCTATTTTTCATCGGGATACTATGGTGGATTTGATAGAGCTTGATATGGTAGATTTTGATATTATTCCAGGGATAGAATGGCTCCACTCTTGTTATGCTACTCTGGATTGTAGAACCAGAAAAGTCACTTTCCATTTTCCAAATGAACCTATCCTTGAGTGGGATGGTAGCCCTGTAGTACTAAAGGGAAGGTTCATCTCTTATTTTAGAGCCCAAAAAATGATTTCTAAAGGCTGTTTGTACCATTTAGTTTGGGTTAAGGATACTAGTGCTGAAAGTTCCTCACTCTAGTCCGTTCTTGTAGTCAATGAATTTCCCAAAGTCTTTCCCAAAATTCACCTGGACAGGGAAATAGATTTTTGGGATTAATCTCTTACCTGATACTCATCCAATTTCTATCCCACTATATAGAATGGATCCTACGGAGCTAAAAGAGTAAAAGAGCAGTTAAAAGATCTCCTTGATAAAGGTTTTATAACTCCTAGTGTTTCTTCTTAGGGTGCTCCGGTACTTTTTGTACGTAAGAAAGATGGGTCTCTTCATATGAGCATTGATTATCGCTAGTTAAATATGGTTTCGGTGAAAAATAAATACCCTCTTCCCAGGATTGATGACCTTTTTGATCAGCTTTAGGGTGCTAAATGTTTTTCAAAAATAGATCTCCATTCGGGTTACCATCAGTTAAAGGTTTGGGAAGCAGATATTCCTAAAACTACATTTCGAACCCGGTATGGACATTTTGAATTCCTGGTTATGTCCTTTGGTTTAACTAAAGCCCCCGTAGACTTCATGGATCTTATGAATCGGGTGTTTAAGTAGTTTTTTGACTATTTTGTTATCGTGTTCATTGATGACATCCTGTTTTACTCATGGAGTGAGAAAGAGCATGCCAATCACCTACGGATTGTTCTTCAGACCCTTAAGGATCAAGAGTAGCATGCCAAATTTTCCAAGTGAAAATTTTGGTCAAGTGCTATGACTTTTCTCAGTCATATTGTATCTAGTGAGGGGACTAAAGTGGATCCCCAAAAGATTGAGGCATTGAAGAAATGGCCTAGGCCAACAACCCCAACTGATATTAGGAGTTTCTTGGGTCTGGCGGGTTATTATAGAAGGTTCGTGGAAAGTTTTTCTTCTATAGCTGCTCCATTAACAAAGTTAACTCAAAAAAAGGTGAAGTTCCTGTGGTACGATGCTTGTGAGGGCACTTTTGAGAAGTTGAAGGATCGTTTGACTTCTTCCCCTATTTTGACGCTCCCCGAGGGTATTGAAGGATTTGTGGTTTATTGTGATATGTCCTGGGTGGGACTTGATGTGTACTTATGCAGCACAGGAAGGTTGTGGCTTATGCTTCCAGGCAACTTAAGGTGTATGAGAAAAATTACACGACTCACGATCTTGAGTTGGCGGTTGTGGTGTTTGCACTCAAGATTTTGTGTCACTATTTATATGGGGTGCATGTGGATATTTTCACTAATCATAAGAGTTTATAGTATGTGTTCACAGAAAAGGAGCTGAATCTCAGGCAAAGGCGGTGGCTTGAGTTATTGAAAGATTATGACATGAGCTTGCACTATCATCCAGGTAAAGCCTAATGTTGTTCCTGATGCTCTTAGCAGGTTGTCCATGGGGAGACTTTCTCATGTTGAGGAGGGAAAGAGAGGTTTAGTAAAGGACATCCACCGTCTTGCTAATTTAGGAGTCCGACTTTTGGACTCGAAGATGGGGGAGTAATTGTTCACGAAATGGCTAAGTCATCCCTAGGTGCTGAAGTTAAGGAGAAACAGACTAATGATCCCATACTTATACAAATCAGGGAAGATGTTGGTCAGTAAAAAGTTATGGCTTTCGAGATTGGGGGAGATGGTGTTTTGTGGTATCAAGAAAGGTTGTGTATTCCCGATGTTGATAGGCTACGAGAGAGGATCTTGACCAAAGCCCATGTCTCCAGGTATATTTTTCATCCCGACTCTACTAAAATGTATCTTGACTTGAAGGAGATGTATTGGTGGAATAATATGAAAATAGATGTTGCTAATTTTATTGCTAAGTTCTCCAATTGTTAGCAAGTCAAGGTTAAGCCTTTAAGGCCTGGTGGTACATCCCAAGAGATAGCTATTACAATGTGGAAGTGGGAAATGATAAATATGATTTTCATCACAGGCCTTCCACGTTCTCGCAACCTATATGATGCTATTTGGGTCATCATTGATAGAATGACCAAGTCTGCTCACTTTTTGCCTATGAGAACGACTTATTTGGGAGAGGATTATGCAAAGCTATACATCCAAGAGATTGTTAGATTGCATGGAGCCCCTGTGTCCATTATATCTGATGGAGGTACACAATTTTTTTCTCAGTTTTGGCGGTCTTTTCAGAAAGGTTTGGTCTCGCAAGTGAATCTTAGCACCGTTTTCCACCCTCAAATGGATGGGCAAGCGGAGCATACGACTTTAGAAGATATGCTAAGAGACTGTGTTATTGATTTTAATGGTAGTTGGGTGGATCACTATCCTTTTATAGAGTTTGCCTACAATAATAGTTATCGCTGTAGTATCCAGATGGCACCATTCGAGGCTCTGTATGGTAGGAGATGTAGATCACCTATTGGGTGGCATGAAGTGGGTGAAACTAGATTGTTTGGGCCTGACCTTATGCACTAAGTGATGGAGAAAGTTAAGGTTATTTGAGTGGGGCTTAAGACTACTCAAAGTCTTCAAATGTCCTATGCTGATGTGAGGTGAAGAGAGTTGGAGTTCGAAATTGATGATTGGGTATTCTCAAAAGTCTCTCCTATGAAGGGAGTGATGAGGTTTGGGAGGAAAGGTAAGCTCAGTCCTCCCTACATTGGTCCTTATCAAATTTTGAGAAAGTTTGGCAATGTTGCATTTGAGTTGGACTTACCCATGAATTTGGCATCGGTTCATCCCATGTTTCATGTATCTATGTTCAAAAAGTGTATGGGTGATCATTTTTTGGTAGTTCCCGTAGAGAATATTAGTGTGAAAGATTTTTTTTCCTAGGAGGTTCCTATAGAAATTTTAGATCGTCAAGTCCGAAAGTTGAGGACCAAACAAATAGCTTCGGTAAAAGTATTGTGGAGTAACCAAAAGGTTGAGGAAGCTACTTGGGAGTCGAAGGAAGGCATGAAGGCTAGATATACATTTCTATTTATGACTCCGAATGATGTTATCGAAGGTACCAAATCCTATACCATTCTTAAATTCTCCATATTCATGCTTTAGTTTCATGTTCATATGAAATGTTAGAACCTCAAGAGTTATGTTGATGGAATGATTTAATGTTATTGTCGAACTTTCCATTAGGTGTAAAAGCTTAAGTTAAATCTAAAATTCTAGTTCATGCATCGTGCGCTTAGAAGGTTCTTATCCATCATTCGAGGACAAATGATCCCAAGAGGGGGATAACGTAACACCCCGTATTTCCGACATTCCATGTTGTACCTTTTGAGCTAAGAAAAATGAGTTATTTGGAGTTTAGAACCTTTGGGAATGTTTTTGGTTTGAACCGGGGGATTTTAGGAGCTAAAGAACGCAGAAAAATATATTTTTGGAGCCCAAAATAGTGTACCTCCACATTATCCCCGTACCGCGGAGCAATGGGATAAGAAAAATCAATTTTTGCACAAAACAGTGCCCTTTCACGATACCTCCGTATCACGAATCTAAATTCATGATTATGCCTCCATGCCACGGAGGTAGTTTTCCAGCGATGATTTCTATATTCTCCTACGCATTTTTAGGGCGTTTTGGTCTTTTCTTTATCCAAAACTGTCCCCTATTATTCTAAAAATATTTCTCTTTGTTCCTATTAGCCCTAAATCGATTAAAGCCTCCTCTCTTATTCTTTGTAAGTGCAAGAAAACTCACGGTTTTATAAGGTGATCCTAAGGTCAAATTTCAAGGTTCCTCTTCTAAGATCATCGTCAAAAGGCATGTTGAACACTCCCTACTTCAACTACTATTTTCAAGTGTTAATTTAATTAGTATTTATATGTATTATGTTGATGATTTGAAGCTAGGGTTGAGGATTTTGTACGAAAATCTTGACATGAATTTCCTTTCTTTATAAATGAATGATTAAGGCTTTGTTTAGGGTTTTGAAACTAAAATGGCGATTTGAAAACGATGAATCTTTATGTCTTGAAATTTGAATGTTAAACGGATGAATGTTTAAGCCATGATTTTCAAGTCTCTTGAAAGCTTTGAATTGCATAAGGAAATATAAATGTTTTCCCCGTCCTTTATATCATTGAAGGTATTGTGTTATTCAAATGGTTTGAAATTATTATGAAAAATTCAATTATGATTATGCTCGTGATTTTAAAGGTGGGGTTTTAGAGTCTAAAATGTTTAATGATAATGGTTTGGCATGTTATGAGTGACTTGCAAGTCTTGGTATGACGGTACCAAAATGTGAATGCCTTAATGAAAGACTCCATTGATAAATGTCATGAAAATATTTTATATTGGGCTTAAAGGGAATTATGTAGTCCACCGAGAAGGTGGACTCCTTATGACCCAACACCTGAAACCGCGTTTGCCGACATCTTGTCCTGAAAGATGGATGATCGTTGAATGCTTGCTTCACACAGTAGTATTACAGTCTATGTTTATGTTATGTACTGGCCAATTATGATACCTCAATCCCTGCGGTTAACATGGATTGGAGCCCCGCCAGTTGGGTACGGACTAAACCATATAGCCCGTGGGTTACTTAATGTCAGTGCGAACTACATAGTTCAGGACTAGAGGTTTTTCAAGTGATTATATTTCTTTTATGTTTTATCACTTGCTTCTTACTTATATTATGATGGATTTATATTATTACTTACATGAATTGTTATATAAACTGCTTTGGTTCCTTTTCTTGGGTCGCATGTCAGTACTCATCGTACTAATCATCCCAAAATGCTACATCTTTTTATGACATAGGTTTTGAAGCATTTACCCATGATCCTGCTCAACATTAGGATTCATTTGGGACAACAACTAGCAAGTGGTAAGCCATCCATCTTTCGGAGGGCATATGATTCTTTTCTTTCAGTTAAATTTGGATTATCCAGTTTTATGGTATTTTCCAGGGCCATGTTCCGGCTTAGGATTTTCATTCATATTGTTAGAGGCTTTGTAGATTGAGTTAGAAAAAAATTTTCATGTCATATTTCAAGACTTAGGTTTTGAATTATCATTTAAGTTGAACTTCATATTTTATGGGCCTATTTCCGTACTTTACTATGACTATGCTTATGCTGATATGCTAATGGATCTTCTCGGGCTTTCATTGGTCTGGGATGCTCATCACATCCAGGGCTTGGGCTCGGGTCGTGAAAAAAAAATATTCCTAGCACAGGAAGGAGGATAATGAAAATGAGATACAAGATAAGGAGAATTAATAGATAATCAAGAAATTGAGGGAGATAAAGAAGAAAGAAAGAACAATCTCACAATTGAAGTAAATTAGAGACCAAACAAATGTAGATTTGTAATTCTCTAATTTGAACACACAACTACAAGATTAAATTCAAGGGAGAAGAGAATTGAACTCATACATGAATAATCTTACCAAATGATATTCAAGAGAGATCCAATATAGAGAATAAGGGATAAAACCCACAAACCTCACAAGAGAGTTTTCAACCTAAAAATAGAGTTTACCTAAAATAATGTTCATCCTATTCTATTTATAGTGTGTTAGCTAAGATAGAAAATGACATAAATGCCCTTAGATACATATGCATCATATATGACCGGATCCTAATATAATGTTAATATTTTCTTGTATTGATTTTTTGGTTTCTACACTCACTTGAAACACTCCAAGCTTTCGATGTCAAGTTGAAATCCTTGCATGGAATTAGCACTTCTCGAACTTGCATCATTCTCCCCTTGTTGAAAAGAATTCGACCTCGAATTCAAACCTTGCAAATCATAGAGGGGAGTTACTACCCAAGCCAAAAAATAATCTTCCAAATAAGTTACATACCAATCCCAAAAGTACACACTTTTGTGATAGAGTCAAGAATCATGAAATACAATAAAAATCAACTTTTCAAGCATTGTATCAATAACTTGACTCAAAAGTATACCACAATCATAAAAAAAGTTAAAGACGCTAATAACTCTACACATTAGAACTTTGAAGTCAAAACTAGTTTCTTCAACAACTTGGATCAAATAGTTCGTTAATTCACAATTGAATTGTACACTTCTAACCACATGATTAAGAGAACTAACAATATCATTCACAAACCTTAAATACAAGTATGTATTCCCGGGATCAAACACAAACATCAATATCAAAACTTTCTTGTATTTCTCCCTTAGTAACTCACAACTTGAATCAAATAGCAACATTAAAGAATTCTCCCTAATCACAACAAAGTTGCTACTCGAAAGTCAAAGGCATAGAAATATACCTTCATGGCTTTAGAAAGTCCAAAAATAAGTACTAGCCATTCAAACAAATCATTCTTGGATTTAGAAGGCAAAGATACCTCAAATATTTTTGTAGCCCAAGAAGCATCTTACCTCATTGTAGATCCTCTTTTGATGGTGTCTCACAAATAGATCAACAAGGTTAGTAAACTTATCAAAAGAAGGATTGTCACATTTATGCCCATAAATATTTGGTAATGCTTCAAATAGATCATATTTATATTTTCTTCTAGAAGAATTTAAAAATTCAACCCAAATTATATTCTCAAAGGCAAGATTAGAGTAAGTAAATAAATTGACACAAAAGCTAGCATCTATCAATTTACTACTCCAATCACTTGTGCCTCCCCCATTCTTTAAAATATTTTCTTCAATTTTAGAGGACTTTTCAACACAAGAAGTACTTTCAACAAACAATTTGGGAGTTAGCTTGCTAACATCCAAACAATTAGCAACCTCAAGCAAGCCACAAAAATTATTTTCACAAGTCATGCACTCTTTAAATTTTGGATAATCATTTTCATCAAGTGCAACTGAAACAACACGAAATGAATCATTCAATTGAATTTCATCAATAGTATTCACACTTTTAAACTCAATTTTCAAATTATGATCATTGTGGATCACACAATCAAGATTAGGACAACTTTAAGAATGACTCACATTATCAACACAAAAATCACTTTTCAAATTTTCTTGAATATTTTCACCAAATAAAGAATTGTCAAATATTTTGAAAATGTGACATTCTTTAGGCTCAAAAAGGATATTATCACACATTGCATGCTCCATTCCAAGTGTACTACCACAAAGCATATTCATGTCCTTACAAGAAAAAGAATTGCTACGATCAAACTCACTTGCAAAGAGACATTCATCATCAATCACATTTTTAGTGTTTCTAGTAGCTAAAGAAGAAATATATTCATCTTCATCACAAGAATTCAAGAAAACACCATGTTTTTTTATATATAACATAACACTAGCTTGAAACATTTTAAGCTCACAATCAATAACAATTTTAGCTCCACAGTCATATTCAACTAGTGTATAGACATCATTCATTTGTCTATTGACACAAATTAAAGAATCATCAACCACACCAAAAGACGGTCTAACATTCACACTCAAGTCACTATCAAGTTCATTTGAAGTATCTAAAGAGTTAGCATTAGCCTTTTTACCTTGATGAACACTTAAAGAACCTTCTTTACCTTGACTTTCTAAAATTAAGCTCACTTGCTCACTTGAAGTAGTCCCAACTTGACTTGTTTCTTTCAATTCTTGAATTTCATGCCATGTTGAGTCATCCTTTTTGTTTTCTTCTTCAAGAAGACCTACAAAAGAAGTGGAAACACTAGAAGAACAAGAATTCAAAGGGTTAGAGTTAGAATAAGAAAACCTCTCACTCGCACTCTCTTGGTTTTTTACTATCTCACCTTGTTTCATCTCACTTGAATCACTTTCCTTCTTTTATTATCTTGGAAATTCACTCTCATTTTCAACTCTCTTTTCTTGTGTTCTTGTAGCCACTCACTCACTTCATTCCAAATATCCTTTCCTTTTTGCCCTCTTGAATTGGCACTATTCACTCCCTTACTCCTCTCTTTCTTTTCTCTCTCACTCACTTTATTAGAAGTGCTATAGGCTCCAAGGATCCCTTTTGAGTCATTGGGATGACTTTTCACATAAATTTTCAACTTAGCATCACTAGAAGCTCCAAAGACTCTACTTGAATTTTTGGAATGACTTTGTACATCAAATTTCAAGTTAGTAGTCTTTACTTTCGCTTTCTTGACTTCATCATTTGTTATTGAAGGTTCCTTAATGACCATAGGAGTTAAGACATGCTTTCATTCCATCGAATCTACAAAAACAAACTTTCTCAAATTTCTATCAAACCAAAACTTATTATGTTTGAACCAAGGAACTCCTAAACATACCAAACAAGTAGACAAAGGGTAGATATCGCACCAAAGTCCCCCTTGATAGCTTCCATGGTAAACAATGATCTTCACCTCTTTGTCAATCAATTTTCCGCCAAATTTATATGGTAAACTTTTTGCATGACAAGGTCTATCCAACCACTCAATCAAAGAAGGATCAATGAAGCTGCTATAACACAATTTATCTACACCAAAGTGCAATCAAATGTGCAACCACTCTCATATCCCTCCACAGTGATGTTAAAGTTAATCAAACTTCCTTTAGGCTCATGCTTTTTTGTTCTCATAGAAGCACTACTATAATAATCATGAAAAACTTCACAATAATTCTTACTAGAAGTAGAAATCTAAGATGAAGTTTTGTTTTCTCCATTGGTATCCAAATCTTCATTGTAACTCCTTGAACCTATATAATACATACTTAAGACAAGGAAAATGGTTAGTATAATAATGGACCTCACAAGTCACTCCCTCACGTGTATCACTCAAATGATTGCACTCAATTTTCTTTCCACTCATGTATACACTCAAAGGTCGTAGGCTTTTAAGACCACACTCAAATAATCTCTCCACTCAAACCTTTTACCACTCAAGGATATCCCTTCGTCTCTTCACGGTTCTACAATCTCAAATAAGCTCAAAGTAAGATTTCAAGTATCGATTCGGAATGGAGTTTACGTCACTAATAAAGAAGGACAAAACACACTAACGGACAAGGAATGAAATAAACACACAATGAAACTAAGAGATAAAAGCACAAAATAAATTGACACGAAATAAAACCGGACACAAAAATAGCTAGATAACACAGGTAGAACTAATACTCAATGTAATCTAGCTAAAGAAATTGACACACGCTATGATTTACCTATAAACCAAACATCTCAAATATAAGAGTTTGGGCAAAAAGATCACTCGAAATGCCACATTCATCAAATCTATCAAGACACAACTCAAATCATGTTTACTCAATCAATGAGAAAAATTTCTAAGCATCACCCAATAGTGTTTGAAGTAAGGAATCCACTATATTCTAACCAAAATTTGCACAAGGAAAAATGCCCAATTTTTGAACCCAAAATAGAGCCCAATTTCATCCTTAGATCCCAAATTGGAACCTAATATAATTTACCCATGATGGAAACAACTTAGATCCAAAAGATGAGGAAAACTATTCACACAAAATAGCTCCAAAACTCAATTTTTCGCACTTTAAATAGTGCCGATTTTTATTCAAAAAATGAGGGGAAAATGGGCAAAATCAACTCCTAATCACCTTCAAATTCTCTCAAATTTCATATTCAAGCATTTTAGATTACTTCCAACAATACCCATATGAAAAATAGCTCCAATTTCAGATCCGATTTTTTTTTCTTTTATTTTTTCTGATTTGTTTTTTGATTTTTCAAAAAGTATAATAAGATCAAGGATTAAGAATTGTAAGAACAATTCTTTAGCCTTGATCTGATACCAATTGATATAAAATGAGATACAAGATAAGGAGAATTAATAGATAATCAAAAAATTGAGGGAGATAAAGAATAAAGAAAGAACAATCTCACAATTGAAGTAAACTAGAGACCAAACAAATGTAGATTTGTAATTCTCTAATTTGAACACACAACCACAAGATTAAACTCAAGGAAGAAGAGAATTGAACTCATACATGAATAATTTACCAAAAGATATTCAAGAGAGATCCAATATAAAAAATAAAGGATAAAACCCACAAATCTCACAAGAGTGTTTTCAACCTAAAAATATAGTCTACCTAAAATAATGTTCATCCTATTCTATTTATAGTGCATTAGCTAAGATAGAAAATGACATAAATGCCCCTAGATACATATGCATCTTATATGACCAAAAAGGATCCTAAAATGTAATGTTAATATTTTCTTGTATTGATTCTTTGGTTTCCACACTCTCTTGAAGCACTCCAAGCTTTCAATGTCAAGATGAAATCCTTGCATGCAATTAGCACTTCTCGAACCTGCATCAATACTCAATCTAGATAGAGTTGGAACACCTAAATAAGAAGGTTTTGCGTAAATATATCATGAGTATGCATCAATTTGGATATCATCTTTAAGCTGGTTTTAACAATTTTTCTGGAACCGAAGTTGACAATGGCGTAAGTAATTAGATAGCTACTCATGTACGAAGTCATTTCATGAGGTTTGTGTATCCACACCTGTGAGAATTTTTGGGTGCTCATTTGATGCCAACCAATAGCTAAGTGTCTTTACTATTGATAACCGGATCTCGATGCCTAGTTTAACCTGTAAAGAGATGAACAAACATATGAATCTCTATTTTCATTTTTGTTTTCCTTTTGACTTTAGATTTGATGGTCGTATTAACTTTATTAGAGGTTCAGTCCATTGATCTGGAGAAAAAAGGAAAATGATTATGTTTAAAAGAGGTTCATAAATGGTTATACCTATCTGAGATGTGAAGGAGTTGACTTGAGTAAAGAGATCTCGTTGTGGATCTGGAGTTGAACAACATCTACATAGTTTAGCATCTTCGATTGAGTTTGTGAGAAGATGAAATGAAACTTTGCTAGAAGTGGAGTTACATTTAATTGCTTGAACAACTCTAGCTTGAACAACATTGATTACATAGCTGATGAGTTGTTTAGCTGATGAAGCTTAGACAAGTGGGAGACTAGAATGGAGGATAAGAAGTGGAAGTGGATATTGAATGATTGAAGCTGAGGAAACCATTGAAGATCAAGTAGATCGATGGAGACAAGAAGAAGAAAAATCGTGTAGGCTTTGAGAAACTTCTGCTCCGATCTTATCAGTGTTTTAAAAGGCGTTCCTGAGGCGAGCCCCGGGGCGAGGTGTAGTAAAAATGCTCCTGGGCGATGTGTGGGGGCGAAAGTATCGTGATGCGTACGCCCCGTCAGTTTGGGCGTACGCCTAGGCGTTTGGGCGAGTTTTATTTTTGGGGCGTAAGCCCAGAAAAAATCTCCTAATTAAAATTATAATTTCTAAATAAATATTTAAATTAACACGAAAAAAATAAAATTCAACATGTTACTAAATTTTAAGAAGTTAAAAAGCTTAAAAATCTAAATATTTTTATTCTTAGCTCTATTTTTTTGGTTCTTTCTCTTCTTCTTTCACTAGGTAATGGGAAAAATTAATGATCAATGTGCAAACTTTAAGTAAAATGCATCATCTTTCATCACTTGTTATGTCTCTAATTGTAGGTTCCTTCTTTTTACAAGCTACTTTATAAATTTCTACTCAATCTTTTTACAAAGTCTAATTAGTCTTTTGAGATGAGCAGTTCTGATTATTTTTTAATCAATTGATGACTTTGATTAATATTTTAAGATGAAACAATTTCATATATATTTTCACTTATTTTTTATTTTCTTGAATTTTATAATATTTTATGATAAAGCAATTTCATATATGTTTTCACTTTTTTTTAATTTTATTGAATTTTATATAATTACTATGTAATTTTATTTTTTTATTATTTATTTTAATTTAGAAAATATTAAAAATTAATGTTCCACGGGGCTTACGCCCCACTGCCTCAAGGCTTACACCTCGCCTCGCATCAGGTAAAACACCTCACTTCACACTCCCGCCTTTAAAAACATTGGATCTTATCAGATATTTCCTTTTCAGATTTTTACATAATTAATATCTTTTAATGCATTTAATTACTATGTATAGTATAACTTTTAATTTATTATGACTTATGGCATACCTTTAGCTTTAATAACAGATTTGTCCTATTATCTTATTTTACTTCTCAACTTCTTCTTTTTTGTGTCTCCCTCACCCGCCTTGATCTTCTCCGGCGAACTCACAACGCCGGAGTACAATCAACGCCAAAACAACTAACTATTTCTCTGTTTTTCCACTGCTTCGGTGAGGAGCTTTAAGCTCCGGTGAACCGGAGCAAACCAACAACAGTGGCCAGTCCCTTTTCTCATTTTTCTTTCACCATTTTACTCTGTTTATTCCAAGAACCATGTTGATTTTTCCATATCTGACAAAAAAAATTCATTTCAATGATTTCAGTCTATTGTCGAAGTTTTAATCCATGGAGAAAATGGTGTGGAGAGGTGAAAGGGGCGGGGCCTGGTTCGTCGTTGTTGGTTTGCTCCAGTTCATTGGAGCTTGAAGCTCCTCACCGAAGAAAATGGAGAATACGAAAGATCTGGTAACGGAGTGGGTAGTGAAGCTATTGCTTGCTCCAGCGATGTGAGTTCACCAGAGAAGACGTGGGTGGTTTGATTGGCTGTTGTCTGGTGCTAGTTCGCCAGAAAAATGAAATAAGGGAGTTGATGGGTCTGTTGTTGTTGTTGGTGGAGCTCTGGCCGGAGTTTGGTGGTGGTGACGGGAAAGGATGGTGTAAGGTGTTGGTGGTAGAATAATTTGTATTAGAATAGTATTAAACATAAAGGATCTTTGTAATACAATTCAAATTCAATAGTATATATTTTTATGAATTATAAAGTTGTTATTTCATAACAAATATAATATATTTCTAACAGCGTAAACTGATTTAAATTATAATGGAATATTTGAAATTCATATATAATACTTATAATACATTTGTATTAAAATTATTTTAGTTATATATATTCACCACGTATATTGAAATACGTCTTTAATACATATAATATATTGAATCTAAAATATATTAAAATTATTGTTTTTTTTTCTCTTATTAATGATGTTAAAACTGTGTTTAAAATGTATTTTATATGTATTTAGCTATTTTTGATAATAAAAAGTTAGTCTATCAGCTGTAAAAATAAAAATGTACTATAATTGATAAATAAAGTTATATATTTATACTATTTATGTAAATGACCCTTTCCTTTTTGTGACTTTAGATTTTCCTTTGTTTTTCCTTTTTCACTTTTTTTCTCTCATTAATTTGGGGCGGGTCACTTTTGGACCTCTCCCAAGTATGTAAATATTCAAATTTTATTTATAAATGGGCTCTATGCCCGACTTTGATAAAAAAAAACTTAGTTGCTAATTAACTTAACAAGGTTTTTTTTCGCACCGTCGTTTTCAAGGTTTTGTACTAAAACGATCACTTTTTTCATGCATTAAGGACTATTTCAATTACATGGTATATATGGACTGAAAGAATCACTTTTTTGTACATTAAGGCCTATTTCGATTACATGCTATATAAGAAGGATTAAAAGAATCATTTTTTCTGCCCATTAAGGACTATTTCAGTTATACGTGAAATATATGAAGGACTAAAAGCCCAACTCGAATACATCAAGGAAAAATTTGATCATTTTAGAGTCCCCGGGCTGTCGAGAAACCCGATTGTCAACTTGAATGTTTACACAAGAATGTCCAATTCAAGCCTCTTTTGTCAATCCAGAGCAATATGAGGATTTAGTGGAATAAGCTATTTCTTATATGTATTTAAGAAGAAATTGGAGGACTACCTATTGATTGACGCCAAAGAAAAGAATGATGGTTCGATGAACTCTTATTCACCCCAGATGTATGTTGACACCTAATTTTGGCCCTCCCTATTCCAAATTAGTTTTTAGAGCTTCTTAAGTTTAAATAATTTTAAAATAATTGTTTAAGTTATTTGGAAAATAAATTTCGAGCATACCTTTGAATCTTAAGTGAAATCAATATGTTCTGTGTTTGATTACACAAAGTCATATCATTTTTTGTTTAAAGAAAATGTTTTAGAATTTATTTTGAGTGAAAAGTTTGTTCAAATTGCAAATACTCTACTTTTCTCAAAGTTGCTTTTAAAATAAGGAATTGGTGACATAACTAGTTCCTTAATTTTTAAACAAAATAATTATGTTTTATTAAATATTTATTTTAAAACTATTGAATTTGAGAAACTCGTTAAATTAATTAGAAGTTAAGTTCATCTCAACTTTGCCCAATCAATTCAATTTGGCTCATTTTATTAATTTAGATTGACTAAATTGTTAAGTTGGGCCTCCCTTCCTATTCCCCTCATTTAATTAAATCTACCCGGCCCAATCCCAAATCAGCCACCCAGGCCCAACCCAATACACCTCGATCCGGCCCAACACCCTTAAAAAAAACCCCAAATCAGATTTTATACATATACACCTATACACACACACGCTTATCTCTCTCTCTTTTATCTTTCTCTCTCCCCGAACCTCTCTCTCACAACAACAATGATACAACATCAACAAACGGCAACCCATACCGGTACAGTAACTCCGTTAAACCACGACCAAACAACACCCGCAAATTCACCCAAACGATGCCTAAATATCTGAACTCTGTCAAAGACCCGTCAAAATCTCTTGGATTCTGTTAAAGTGCCTTCATTGAAGCTTCCAGAAGATGGACACCTCAGATTCCCAACGTTCAAAATTCGTACCATGAAGGTACAGTGTTGTGCGATTTTGATTGGTTGATGAGGATTCCGGTTTTTCCCCCAAAAATCCCAAACGAATTTGACCCTATTTTTGGTTAGGTTCATCAATTTCAAAAGCTGAAAATCCATTCTTATCCAAGATTATTTCGAATTTCAAAATCTCCTATCGAAATTCCCATTTTTACCCCTCCGTTTTCCCCCCAAAACAGCCCCATTTCTTTCTATAAATAGAGAGTGTAGGTTGAGGGTTGGGTAGAGGATTTTTTTTGGGGAAAAATTGGGGATTCGGGAGGCGCACGCTTCTAATCCCACGTAACCAAAAAAAAATTCGGGGAGAAACAAGACTCGAAAACTCAATTCCGGCGAAAAAGATAAACTCCAATAAGTTGAAATTAAAACTCCAGTGGTGGAAGTCCATCGTCGAAGCTCGTAATCCCAATTCGCTGCTCCAAAAAAGGTGAACGCTTCATCTCTCTTGTATTTTCTGTGTTTGGGTGTCAAAAAGTGTAGAATTTTACCATTATTATGAATTTCGTGGTTGATATGAGAATTTGTGCGGGCTGGTCTTGTATGCAAGAATGTTTATCTATATTGATGAAGATTTGAGATTAAATAAGACTGTTTTGAGTGAAATATGTTTTCTTTTGTATAAATCATGAAACAAAATTCGTTCGTCGCATTATTCCAAATGTATGGGTTGCTATTTGGTTCTTTTTCGTCTATGCTAGCTAAAAGAGGGCAATAGAGACTCGTGGCTGAAATTTGTTTAATACTTGAGTGTGTCAAGAGGTTAATGTAGTAATTCAAATTTTGTTTCTAGGCTAATGAATCCCCAAGGACCATCTTGACTATTAAAAGCTCATTTTGAGCTTGTCAAGGAGAGGGTGAGGATGAGAATGTGGTATGTCAATATATTTCCTTTGTGAGGTCTAGTGATTGTGCCTTTGTATAGTTTTTTTTTGAGTCTTGACCTGTCTTGAGTTTATTTATTGTTTGAGTGCTGCGTGAAACCACTCCTCAAGCTTTCCTTGATTCATAATGTCAAAAAGGAACATAGAGTGTATTTAATTATTGCAAATGTCATAAAAAGTTTGTTAAGAACAAGTGAAAAAGAAGTGTTTTGAGCTGGGTTTTTTCTTTGAGTTGTTTGCTTTGCTCATTAAAGTGTGCGATGGCTATTGTTTGTGGACTGATCATAGGTTGAGAAAAAAGAGGAAAATGAATAGATTCTTGGCTCAATTCGAGTTCTAGTTGAGGCCTTGAGTTGATTAAATTCGACCTCCTACTAGGTGCTTGAGTCTTGAATCTTTGTCCCCTCTATTGCTTACCTTAAAATTATTTGGGATATATCGATGGCGTCTATTTGACCTTGTTTGATTTTTAAAGTTAGTGGGCTGTTTCACTTAGCTAGGGGATAAAAATCAAGTTCTGGTTCTGTATTGGTAATTTGTGATTCTCTCGTTTGGAGTGCTGTTCATCTATTCATCCCTCCCATTCCTCGTTACTTGTTTAAGGTTATTAAGTGACCAAGTGCTCCTTTTGGTTTATTGAAGCGTTTTTAAATTCAATGAATTTCGCACCATGATTTATCTGTATCTTTGAAACTGGAAAAAGGAGCTTAATCAGCTGTAGTAATCTGCCTTACAATTTGCTCAAAAAGGGATTTGTTTTTTACTGATATTTGGTGCAAGTTGACTAGGTTTGACATGCTAAATGATCACTTGAGTAATTATCCGCTAGCTAAGTCATGTGTGCTTGTCCTCGCGTCTTGTTTACACGAACCTATAAATACTTCTTACCTAAATTATCTTGATGCGAATCTGTTTTCTTCTTCCTCTGTTAAAGAATGTCCAAGTCAGACACCTCTAATTACGATTAATGTGGTCTCAACATGTGTATAAGTATCAATAGGTGATAATTGGCCTGCTTAAAACTCTTTGAATGGTTGTGTGGACTGTTTTGTATGCATAATGATAGTTAGATTTCTCGTAAGACTTTCCTAATTCATAATACCAGGAAAAATTTATCGAGAAAGGAAAAAATCTGATTTTTGAGAGCACTTTGTAGTTCTAACCAGAAAATCGAGATATTGGAAAAAGATAGACTTTAGCGTAATCTGAACCGTGTTTGAACTTGTTTGGTAAGTTTATAGTGTTACTCTCTTCCCCTTCTTTGCTTGTTTGCTTCATTCCATGAGAAGAGGAAGGTGAAGTAAGCCTCGTCATGGTTTATTCTCACCTTCCATTCGCATGACAGAAGTTACAAAGTCACGGTAACCTTCCCATGATTCTTTATGGTGTTATCGACCCTCCTGTTAGAGGCCACAGTGCACATTTCTTGTTCTTTCCTCTTTGGTTGTGTTTCTCTGGAAAACAGCCACAGTGTCCATGTCTTTTTCTTTCCTCTCTGGTTGTGCTTCTCTGGAAAACAGTCGCAATGCCCATTTCCTTTTCTTTCCTCTTTGGTTATGATTCTCTGGAAAACATGTTTCAAGAAACCTTGTGAAAACATTTTTCTTTTAAAAGAAAAAACCTGATAGTTCCTTACCTTTTCTCCTTGCCATGTGCAACTGTGTATTTTGAGACGTTCTTGATATGTTTTGTTGACGTGATTTTCTTTCTTTTGGTGCTACTTCCTGATTGTCTAAATTGTGATAAGTTCAAATCTTTTATACTAATTTGGAATCATGTTCCCTGCCACCTCTCTTGAGCAAATAACTTGATTAGCTTTTAATAACTCAATGTATTCACTGGTGATGATTTCTCCTGTCTATTCATCAAAGGTTTTCTTTAAAACCTCCTGATAAATTTCTATTTTTTCTTGGTATGATTTTAATTGCCCAAGGCTCTTGTTTCTATCCAGCACCTGTATGCTCTTAGTTGTTATTGTGGGCATGTTTTGTGATTATTTAATAAGAAGATTTTTTTTTTCTCCTAAAGTAACATATGTGCTTGAACCCTTCCCTATTTATAAATGCCCAGGTTCCTACTTTACCATACATTGCCTATGATGATTTAATGTTTGGTTTTGGTCATGTGCCTGTTCTTTTATACTAATTGTGACTCTTACTAGGTCCCTGGTACTATTTCGATTAAGTTGGAGTCAAATTATCAATTCGTGATAATTATTAGTAATACTATATATTGCACTTATACTAATTCCTATCCTTTTTCTTTGACTCATGTAACATGGTCCCGAGTCCATTGGACTCCATCTTTCCCCGCATATTCTACTTGGGCCAAAGAGGCCCATAGCATTTCGAGACAACCTCAAGACCCAAAACGGGTACAAAATCGCAAAAAACTAAATGAGAAAGGGAAGCTAGTATGCAAGGATGAAGACAAAGGCGGTGAAAAAATATAAATGGGCCAAAGAGCCTATAAAAATTGAGGATTAAAGCCGGGCAGGTTCAAACGGGTCAAAAAACCCATTTTTCTCAACTTTTCTATTTTTATTTATTTATTTATTTATTTGCAATTCATATTGGATTTATCTGTATGTAATTAATTCTTAAATTTGGTTAATCTTAATAAATCCCCTTTGAATTTTCATTTTTGCTTTATCTTTATATCTTCTTTCATTATCACCTTGTCAAATAGTAGAATGTTTGGATTCTATAAAAAAGAGTTTTCCTTACATCTCTTTACAAAAAATGAATCTTCGAGAATAAAAAATAGCATATATTTTGTTCATGTTACAAGTGGTTTATTTAGGCTAAAGGGACCTTTTCCGACTTCAAAGTTAATTCTCTTGAAAAACCCAAGTGTCTATAATTAATTGAAAACTGGTATCAATTTGGCACTTTTCATAAATAAGTTTATCTTGCAAAATATTATTTTCTCCTTTGGCCAAAAGTCGACTCTTTCTTAATTTATTTTTTTTTCATGAAATAATAAGTTTTTCTCTTAAGTTCGGTAAAAATTTTAATTTAGGTTAAATAGACTTTTTTTAAATTTAAATAAACTATTTTCACTCGAATAAAATAAATGTCGTGTTTGCAATTAATTCAAGATTTTGCAAAGTTAGCCATATTTTCAAAATTGGTCATTTTTACAAATCAGTCAAATTGTCTTTTGGTCAACCGCTTTCGCGGACGCTTCTTGAGTGCCTTAAAAACCTTCTCAAGGCGTTAACAGAATCCTTACCCATTTTCTCTAATTTTAAAGATTTGTTTCTGTTTTCGAGTCTTTAAAATTCTTTAAGTTTTTCTTGATATTTTCTATAAAAAATCAAGTGGCGACTCTGTATTTTCTTAAATTATTTCGAAATTTCTTTTAAGTTTTGAAATAGTTTGAAAAGTCAAAACCAATGTTTTTCCAACCCTTCGAGCCTATAAAAAGGGGATAAAACAGAAATGGCGACTCTGCTGGGGAATTTATTAAGATTCTAACCAAATTTAAGAATTGTTTGACTGATTTTTGTGGCCTTATTTGAGTAATTATGCTAATCTGATAATATTTTGTGATTATACCTGTCATTTGCATTCATGGCATACTTCCTCATATGATATTTAACTGTTTGGGGTTTCGCGGTTGCGCGGCCTCTATTGATCAATTCCAAATGAAACTGTTGGAAATACAACAGTTTATTGGTACGTTAGGCGTCCAATGGCTGTTTGTATTTCCAAACCCAAGTTGTCCACTTGGGAACCTGGTCAAGAACCCACTCTAGATACCTAGGATAGAGCGAAACCAAAACCTTTTTTAGGCATGAGCCTAGGACGACCTAATACCTGAGGGGGTATTAGGCCCATTAGAAAACCTACCACGCGTCTATTGATCACGAGTCAATCACAGATGAATCATGCTTATGTGTTGAAGGAGTATATGCCAATTAAATCTAATCCATTATCATTCAGGGTGGGGGGAAAGGCTTACTTTGTTTATTTTTGTGTAGGAATGGCTCAACCACTCCCCGTTAGAAGATTCAAAATGATTCCCAAACCAGATGATTTTCTTAAGGTTTGGTGGGCCTACATGGGTTCGGAAGATAAGAAGACTATTAAGACGCATATCGGTCACCTACCCTCACTTCTAGAAATGGGTGTTTGGCCTGAGATGATTCACGTGTTGACAGAATTCTGGGATGATGACAACATGGTATTTCGCTTTGGCGAAGTTGAATTGGCCCCTACTATTGAAGAAGTGGTAGTTAGTTATGAAAGCATCCACATGTGCAACAAAAGGAAAAAGACACCGGATAACAATGTCTTAGTCCCGAAGGTGTGGAACCGTCAAAAAATCAAGGATGCCTTTTTGATCAAAGATGATACCTGGCTAGGAAAGCTTGATGGGCCAAATATTCCTTTTCGTGAGTTGTACTACAGATTTGGAAGATTCAATTCTTTCCAAAAGTTCGGGCATGAATTCGCATCTGAGTCAGAATGGAAGGATAGAAGGGCATTTGCTTTCGCGGTTAGTCTACTTGGAACTATGGTATTTCCACAAGGATCGAATGGTACTATTCATCCAAGCATCATTATGGTAACACATGCCATCTTCTATGGGTTGGAATACGGCACTTCTAAGGTATTCCACACTTTAGCTCCTATGATCGTCGCAGAAATATACCGAGCTTTGGGAAATTGTCAAAAAGGGGCTCGTTTCTTCCAGGGGTGCAATCTTATTTTGCAATGGTGGATGATGAAACATTTGTTGAAGGATCCTAGAATGGAGAATACGGACCATCTGACAAGGTACGATCTTTTGTCATCCCATAGCATGTGGTTGACTATAAATAGATTTAAGAGGGAAAAAACTCCGGAATTTTGGTTCAAGCAATTCGGGGAATTGAGAGACGACAATGTCCAATGGTCAATCAAGTACCTCAATCCAGGGAAATACATAATTCGAGGAAACAAACAGCCTTTTCTAGTACTCGCTGGCCTTATAGGGACTCGTACTTACATTCCCGCCAGAGTTCTCAGACAGTTTGAAATCAAACAGGAGACACCACAAACAGAACCCATGGCTAGATTCATCACCGAATATGGGGAAGGCGAGACACCGCTCAAAGAATTTATTATACAGGGGTGGAAGGAAAGAAAGACCAGAGAAATCTCTTTTAGTATTGGGTTTGAGACTGAGGTTAGTGATACTTACAAAGAATGGTTGAAGAAGAACCTCGCAGGAACATTGATACCTGGTCCGAATGAGCCCACACAGATTGTTGATATAGAATCAGAGCATCAGATTCGGCTTCACAGGCTTCAGGATAGATTCCAGACAAGTGAGATTGATCATCAGTGGCAACATAGGGAGGATGCTTTGACCATACACCAATTGAAGGAAGAGTTAAAGCGAGCCAGATAAGAGGCGAGTGACGCCAGATAGTGTTTGATTGATTTGGACGATTGCATGATTTCCCAAATTGCTAGCATAGGAGAGATGACCTATGAGAGTAGAGCACAATTATGTGGAAGTCACTTGATCAGTAACCGATATCGCATATGGCACGAGGTGGACAAGGCCAAAAAGGCGAAGACCAATGAGGGATCATCCGGATGCTAGTATTTTCATTTGTTCTCCCCTGCGTGGGACTGTTTTTTCTTGCACTGTTATTTCTCTTTCCCTAAAGATTGTATCCCTTATTTTTCTACTTTGTAAACATTTATGCCTTTTTGAATATTTATGGAAACGTTATTTTGGGGATAATGGATTTGTTTTTAAAAGGCATAAACTTCCTTCAAACTCGCTAGGCCAACCCTTGGCTCAAAAGGTTCACCCAAGTAGGATACGCGCTTATTATAATATGCTTGTGTGATATAACTGTCTTACGTGTTTATGTGCGTTGTTTGAATCAAAGGCGAATTGATCCAATCCCATTTTTTCATAAGAGCCCTTTTAGGCAAAAATATACACCCACTAAATAAAAGTCCGACCAAACACTCTGGGTTTTCCAAGTTTCCCAGATAAAACCTCAACCATTCTTTGTTAACTTTCTAAGATCCGTTCCTACTCTTTCAGGAAGATTGATCATGGATTCAAGAGCCGGTCAATTGAAAAGACAGATAGTGGAGTTAGCCTTAGTGGAAGAGGTGCTGAAGGAAGAAACCAAAAGAGTGGTTAGGAAGATCAATCAGACTGACAGGGAAATTGCTAAGGTCAAACAATTGATCGCTCAAGAAAAAGAGTCTGCCAAGTACAAGGTTGAAGATTCAACCAAGAGCCATGAGAAAGAAAGCATGGAGCAAGTCTTGTTTCCAAAAGTGAGAGATGACTATTGGGCTAACCTAAAAGGGAACGCCGTTTGGCTAACTAGGATTAGGCCAGAAAGTGAAAAGATCACCCTCAAAGCTCACTTTAGAGGATCTTCTATGAACCCCAGGGTCATGACATGCTCGAAAGTTTATCAGACTCTAAGAGATATGGAAATTCTCCAACCTGACCAAACAAAAGGGTTTGGCTGCCTGTCCAGAGATGCCCACAAGAAATGCTTATACCATCCACAACAACCTGGCCACACCACCAATGAATGCATCGCTCTGAAAGCCAGAATTTATTGCATGATCCGCAATGGTCAGATAAGTAGCCTGTGGGGATCGCAGACCATTCTCACATGTGACCATGTCAACCCAGGCATGCCTATCACTAAAGAGGTGCAGATTTACAAGTATGACTTCACAAAGTTCGAGGAATCCTATCATGATATTTATTCAAAGCTTATCCATGCCAAAATCTTAGAGCCAGTGGAGAGAAAGCCTAACATGATGTCAAAGGCTTGGAAGAAATTCAAGGATGTTTGTCACTATCATGGAGGGAGAGGAGGGCATGACTTAGAGACTTGTCATGCTTTCAAAATGGAGTTGGAACTCCTGGTGGAGGCTGGAAGGGTCGAGTTGGAATTGCCACCATTTCACTCTTAGAAGATCAATAGGTAGAAGAAGTAGAATGAAGCGGGAATGCCCGCATTTATCTAGAAGCTAGTTGTTAAGGTTTTTCTTTAGCTGTTGTTATGTTTTCATGTTTCCTAAATGTAATGATTCCCAACAAGAGTGTAATGAAATGAAAATTTCCCTCAACTATTTGAACTACGTCGGACCTGATTTCCCCTTCGTGGGATACGTAGGCAGCCTTTTGGCTCGGTCCTTATCTTCAAACAATTTTGTTTCCCCTGATTTTATGGAAAGAGGCATAAGGAAGAAGAAGAAGAAGAAAAAGAGGAAGGCGTTTCACAATCAATCTTCCTGGAAAACTCGTTTATCCCAAAATCAATGAACAAAATCCTGTTCATTAAAAATTCTGAGTCAATATCCCATGGATCAATTTGCTTACGATGAAAACAACTTTATGTGTTTACTTCCTGCCTAATTATCTTGCATTATGTATTACTAATAGAATCTAACACATCGGCCTTTGAGTTGTTTTATTTTACAGATAATAGAAACTACTCCGTGTTGTCATAAGCTGGCTGAACATCCTTACTTCACCCGATCAAAAGCTCGCAAAATCCCATCCCTTAGCCATCATTCAAATATGACTAGAAACGACGAGGATAGCGCATTGGCCATCAGGGACAATGTTATAGCAGAACAAAGCGAGATGATTACTGAACTCGCAAGAAAGCTAGAAATGCTTCAAGAGGAGGTGAATCGTACTAGAGACTTGGCTAATCTGGCCATCACTACTAATGCTCCCGTCCTGGGAGGGCACGGTCCTCCACTCCAAACCTCTCCTCTCAACACGTCCGACCTCGGGAACCATCCAAATAACGTTTCATTAGCTTCCGCCTCTTTACTTCCTACAGACCCAATCATAAATAATCCACCGATTCATCAAACTCATACTCCACCCATTCAAAACACCAACCAAGACAATAACCCAGATGCTTACCATCCACAAAATCCTTCCCTAACTCCGCAAATCCATCCTCAAATCCCACAGAACCACTCTCAAACTCCACAAAACACCTTTAACCCCCAAAATGTCCTCCCTGCCTACAATCCAACATCCGTTCATCCTCAAAATCACACTTCAGCATACCAAAACCCTTCCGCCACTATCCCAAATCCATCTCACATCCGACCTATACCCCCAACTGCTTTCCATGTCGTCACATCTCCCGATCTCCATAACCCTTTTCCTAATCCTGAGGTAGACCATTATGAGGAGAAAGAAAAAGAATGGAGGATCGAGCATGAAAAGAAGTTGCGTGCAATGAATGAAGAGATTATGAGGATCAAAGAGTCTCATGGACCGGGGAATAATGATGGCCTTGGTTATGATGATTTGTGTGTCCATCCCGGTGTAGACCTGCCAGAAGGATACAAGGTCCCCAAATTTGAAACATTCAGTGGTACTGGAAATCCCATGGCTCACTTGAAGAGATACTGTGATCAAATGGTTGGAATTGGGAGGAACGAGGCGCTGCTAATGCATCTATTTAGTCGAAGTTTAAGCGGCGAAGCTCTGGATTGGTTCACGTCCCAGGAACTGAGAAAATGGTCTAGCTGGAAGGCCTTGGCCAAAGACTTTATGGACAGGTTCGCTTATAATGTGGAAATAGTTCCTGACTGGCATTCACTAAATAGAATCAAACAAAAGAGCGGTGAATACTTTCGAGATTATGCTTATCGCTGGAGAAAGGAAGCCGCTAAGGTACAACCTCCTATGACTGAGGAGGAAATGGTAGCGGTATTTTCCCGTGCTCAAGAAGGCGAGTTCTATAATAGAATGGTGTCTGCAGTTCGGGCAACCTTTGCAGATTTGGTAAAGATTGGTGAATCACTCGAAGAAGGAATTCGAACTGGGAAAATTGTCCAGACTCCGACATCAGCTGGGTCCTCGGGGTTCCCTAGGAAGAAAAGGGAAGACGTGACTGTGGTATCCACTGATTCTATTGCTAATTTGAAAAGAAGATTCAGACCCAGGAATATCCTTTCTTCTCCGCCACCCCCGAGTCCTCAATCCGTATTCTACTCTCAACCCCAACCCCAAGCTCCACAGCCAAATATCTTACCTCAATACCAAGCTCCACAGCCAAATGTCCTACCGCAATACCAAGCTCCACAGCCAAATGTCCTCCCTCAATACCAAGCTCTACAACCAAATGTCCTACCACAGTACCAAGTTTCATTGCCAAATTATCAGCCTAATGTCCAAACCACCACCCCAAATCGCCAAGCTAACATCCACGTAGCTCTAAATTATCATCAAGTACCACCTCCCGCTACTCAAAACAACCTTTCTCGTCCAAATCTTGAAAAGAAACCTCTTCGAAACTTCACACCGCTGGCTGAAAGTCGCACTCAACTTTTTGAAAGATTAAGAGCAGCCGGCTATCTCCAGCCTGTCCAACCAAAACCCACTAATACTAATTCTCGATTCTATCACGCTGATCAAAACTGTGCCTATCATTCTGGAGGAGTCGGCCACAGTACCGAAGATTGCATTAATTTGAAACATAAGATCCAGGACCTGATCGATCATAAAGTCATTACTCTTCAAACACTAGCTCCAAATGTCAATAGTAATCCGTTGCCTAACCATGGAGGGGCTACGGTTAACATGATCGAAATAGAAGATGAATGGGCAGTTAGTAAGACTATCACTAAGGTTGATTCAGAAAAGCCTAAGAGGACGGAAGGGGTAGAGAAGATAGAGAAGGCCGTGGCTGCCATAAGTGTTAATGAAAGGCCCCCATTTGTGGTAATGACCGCCCCGACTCAGGCATATATCCCAACACCGCCTAAAAAAGAGTTTATTGTAGAGACTGCTGCCGCCCATGGGATGACTCGATCCGGAAGGTGCTACATTCCTGAGAATTTAGCCAACGACTCTTACAAGAAGGATTCACAGAAAAGGCCGATTACTGAGGGAGAAGCCGAAGAGTTTTGGAGGCGAATGAAACAAAAAGAATATTCTATTGTTAAGCATTTGGAAAAGACTCCAGCCCAGATCTCCGTGTGGGCATTACTAATGAGTTCCCAATACCACCGACAAGCGTTGTTGAAGGTCCTAGATGAAGCCTATGTGCCCGTTAGTACGAGTGTTGAAAATCTGGCGGCAATGATAGGTAACGTTGTGGGAAGTCATCGCATATCATTCAGTGAAGAAGAGTTACCTTTTGAAGGAATAATGCATAACAAAGCGTTGCACATCTCTGTTATTTGTCGCGACCATGTGATTAATCGGGTTCTGATAGATGACGGATCTGGTCTGAACATTTGCCCCCTTTCCACATTGACTCAAATGGGTTACGATTTGGGAAAGGTCCGTCAAAGCCATGTTAATGTGCGAGCTTTCGATGGAGGACAGAGGGACACTATAGGAGAAGTTGATTTGTACATCCAAATGGGCCCCGCCGAGTTCAAGACTAAATTTCATGTTATGGATATTAATCCTAGTTACAATCTGCTCCTCGGGAGACCGTGGCTCCATGGTGCAAAAGCGGTTTCATCACCTCTTCATCAATTATTGAAATTCATCTGGGATGGCCACGAGGTGGTCATCCAGGGCGAAGGGAGTCACTTGAGCCACCCTAATGGTTATGTACCTGTGATTGAAGATATTCCAAAGGGCAGTAATTTTTATACGGTGGAAATCGTGAATGCTGCTGAAGAGGACCTAACATGCCAGCCTCACATGCCTTCTATCTATAAGATGATGGCAACTGTGATGCTAAGAAATGGATTCGAGCCTGGTCGAGGCCTAGGAAAGAACTTGGAGGGTATCATTGAGCCGATCGTGATTCCAGAAAAAGCTTTCAAATATGGACTAGGATACAAGCCGACAAATGAAGACGAGAATGAGAAAAGGACAACAATGGGGCTGACCAAGCCATTTCCACTGCTGTACAAGTCATTTCCTGTATGCGAGACGCCGATGGATGATGGTCTGGGGGATGGGATAGGAATTCTGTTCGAAGGATGCAATGCTATAATAGAAGATTTCCCGAAGACTAGTGGATTGAGGAAGGCTGCACCTGGAGAAACTTTGCAAAATTGGACATCCACTCCGCTCATGACTCCTCGCCCTCTGTGGTAGATGAAAGGGTAAATTTCTAGTTTTTGAAAATTGGTGATGATCCGGAGGAGGCCCCACGATCCACCCTTTTATCTTTCAAAGCCTCTTTTCGCATGTTTACTGCTTTCAAAAAGGCATGGGCCTGTACTCGTGCAGGTCATGAGCCATAGTTTGTAAATATTTCCCAAGTTTCAATGAAAAGGCCTCCCTTTATCTAGAAAAACTATTTTTTTGAGTAATGTTATTCCTATTTCCCTATTTTTGTGTTATCTTGTTATTATCTGACTTGGTTTGTTTGTTTCTTTCAGTAATAATAACTTAAAACCTGCCAATGTCATGTCATGTCAAGAGCTAAATGAACACAGTGATGCAAATGACAATGAATGGGAAAGCTATGATGAGGAACAACTAACAGAGGATTTGGAAGAATTTGAAAACCACAAGAAGCCTAACCTGGAAGAAACTGAAGTGGTCAATCTAGGGGGCCACGATGAAGTTAAGGAAACAAGAATCAGTGTTCACCTGACAAAAGCACAGAAAAGAGAATTCATCAACTTGCTCGAACAATACATTGACATATTTGCATGGTCTTATGATGGTAAACCAAAACCAAGCACAGACATTGTGTCCCACAAGTCACTGATTGATCCAGAATTCAATCCAAAGAAATGGACGGTCGATCCCCTCTTCATCGAGATAAGCACAAAAGGAAATTTGCACCAAGTTGATGAAAGCATCATGGTTTTGCCTGAAGCGGACAATCAAGAGTAGCCAAAATCAATCAACTCTGATGCGGTGAAAAGATACTACATCTGAAGATAGTATTTTCTCTATGTTTCCTTTATTTGTAATCGCACTTTTATGAATGTAATTGTTGAATGATTCGTAATCACTTAGAATTTACCTAATCCTTTATGTACGAACTACGTTTGACCTGAATTCTCAAGAATGAGATACGTAGGCGGCCTATGTCGGCTTCGGTCAACCCCTTAGGAAAATCTTACTTTCCCTTTTTATGTATGAACTACGTTTGACCTGAATTCTCAAGAATGAGATACGTAGGCGGCCTATGTCGGCTTCGGTCAACCCTTTATATTTTCTATATTTCCCTAGCGTAGTCCTGAACTACGTTTGACCTGATTCTTGCTTCAACGGGATACGTAGGCGCCCCAACGGCTCGGTCATATCACCCCAGGAAATGGAAACTGGGGCAGAATTTTTGAGAAGGAATCTCAAAAATTCCAAAGAAGAAGATTATTCTTATGGAAAAAGAATGAAGACCAACAAAGATTCTGGGAGAAAGTCTCGAAATTCCCCAAAAGTCGAGATCATTCAAATAGTATCTAACTGGGGCAAAATTTTTGAGGAAATCCTCAAAATTTCCACTAATACTTTGGAACAACTTCCAAATTCCCCAACACCGAGAGCTCAAGTCAACCTCAGAAATCACCGGTTGTGATATAACACAAATAGCCTAAATCCCCAGCTATGACAAGCTTCTGCAAATTGTGCTATTAAACTTCCCCAGCAACAACAATGAGTTTTCAGGGATCCTTCATTGGATGTGAGACATAGACAGGCCTCAAGTGGAAAATGTTCATTTAGCTAGCACATGACATTGACTGACAGAGTTTTTCTAAAAAAACTTTCACACAATTTTTCAAATCTGTGATTTCAAAACCCTAATTCTTTTTGAAAACCTATACATATTTTCTTGACTAGTTTTGCCTTACATCTATTCAAGCGGGGAGTCAGGGCGGAAGTCCAAACATGACAGAGCACCCGAAAGATAGCGAGAAGCAAACCAAAGATCGAAGGAGGTCAACGCGGAGTAGTTTCACCCAAAACTAACAATTTTTTTTGTGGATGCAGGGATCACCGTACATAAATAGGGTCTCTTTCAAATCCCCTGAGCAAATCAAGAACCACACCCAAAACGCATAATGCTCAAGAACGGTATTCTTGGACAGCTCCAAAGATGGGTTGAATAACTCATTCAGGATCAAGGGCCTCTTGATTTGTCTATCCGGCTTCAAAAGATATGGATGTCAAACAAAAGCATCTTATCCTTGTTATGAAGATTTTATTCAAGACTTTTCCTAATAATAGTCGCTAGTAAAAGCGACTTTGTGTCTACTAAATGGTTTCCTTGAGCGCAGGTATACTCGAAAGAGTCGGCATAATGGAATGATCAAAGAGATCACTTGACAAGGGGAGTAGGGACATCTTCCTCCAATCCATCATGGATCAAAACGAACATATAACGTTCGAAAGTGGTATTTATAGTTGTCCCCAGAAATGGGTTTAACTATTCACTTATCTCCAAAATGATTTTTTGTTTAGCAAACCAGATCGTTTATATTGTAAATGCTCTCTTTAAAGCTTTCCCAAAATTTGACTATAGTCGCTAGAAAAAGCGACACTGTGTCTACTAATGGTTTACCTTAAGCGCAGGTACATTCAAAGGAATCAGCACATCAACAGATTAGCCCAAAGTCCATCTTACTACGTCAAAGCTGAAAAGTCTGACGCTTGTCAATGCCAAAAGAAGAGGATGGGGATCGTCAAAAAGGCTATCTCACTGCATCATATTACATCCCATCCCATGCCATTGCATCATATTACGTCTCATTGCATTGCATTGCACCATAAGGCATTGCATTCTATTGCATTCCATTGCATCATATTGCATCATATTACATCCCATCACATCCCATTGCATCATATTACATCATATTACATCCCATTGCATTCCATTGCACCATATTGCATTGCATTCCATTTCACCATATGGCATTGCATTCCAATGCATCATATTGCATCATGTTGCATCCCATCATATTGTGTCACATAACGTTTAATCGTGTTTCATTATATGTCGTCTTAGCTCATTGCAGGACATTTCATTTCATGCCAAGAGGGCCATGCCGAGAGGGCCATTTTATTTCATGCCGAGAGGGCCATTTCATTCCATGCCAAGAGGGCCATACCGAGAGGGCCATTTCATTTCATGCCGAGAGGGCCATTTCATTCCATGCCAAGAGGGCCATGCCGAGAGGGCCATTTCATTTCATGCCGAGAGGGCCATTTCATTTCATGCCAAGAGGGCCATGCCGAGAGGGCCATTCATTCTATGCCGAGAGGGCCATTTCATTTCATGCCGAGAGGGCCATTTCATTTCATGCCAAGAGGTCCATGCCGAGAGGGCCATCATGCCATTCAGATAAGTCTCCATAATCGCTCACCATGCCAGACAATAGAGTCTGATTTTGGAAGATACTCTGGAGCACCTATATCCGTTGACCACGCGAAGATGACATAATCTAGCGTCGAGGATATCTCAGCATTTTATATCTGTTGACCACGCAAAAGGCAATATAGCCGGCGTCGAGGATATTTCAATACTTCATTAACCGATATTTGAATTCATCAACATATCAAAATTGAAGAAGTACATGATCCAAAGGGATGTTTTTAAGTCGATATCCGAAGACGGACGACAAACTAGACTTCCCAAGAATTGACAATCTGAAGGTCATCTATAAGTCACAATATTCCAGACCGGACAGTGTGCGAGATTTCCTTAGAATTGATAGTCCATGGGTCATTTATAAGTCGCAACGACATCCTAACCGGATAGTATGCAAAATCACCCAAAGATCGATAGTTTGAAGGTTATCCATAAGTCACAACTAAATCCTTACCGGAGAATATGCGAGATTACCAAATTGGTAGGTCCAAGGGTTCTCTATAAGCCGCGCCATATCCAAGATTGATTATGCGCAGGATTACCCAAAGACCGATAATTTGAGAGATATCTATAAGCCATATTATATCCAAGGTTGGATGATGTGCAGGATTGCCCGAAAGCTAGCAATTCGAGGGATATCTATAAGTCATCTCTTATCCAAGGTCGGATAATGCGCAGAATTACCCAAAATCTAACAAATCAAAGGATATCTATAAGTCGCCTCATATCCAACATCGAATGATGCGCGAGATTACCCAAAGATTAACGATTCAAGGGATATCTATAAGTCGTATCGATACTAAGGATGTGCAGGACTTACCCGAGGTCATATACGATATCATACCAGTAGCCGAGAAGGTTATCAAACAAAAGGTCAAACGGTTGCAAGAACCGTTCTACCCAAAATGTCGTCGGTGGCCAAGAGAGCCACCCCATTTTGGAACAAAGAGTCAACTTCCAAAAGTCCATCATATCAACCGAGATGGTTGTTGTACCTATACTATTGCGGAAACCATTATCTTCTAAAAGCAGGGTCAGGAAAGGACAACACTACTGATCAGAAATAATTCACACAGGAATATGGTAAAAGACTCTATCCCTCAGTGAATTATGTTTATCGCTAACAATTATTGTTTGAGATGTTATCGAGAGCATCCGAGAGGGTGAAAATCTCAAACCAAAACCACAGGTGCGGATGACTCCAAAAAGGATGCAGCACAACGTGGAACTTTTTCTTAGCAGCGAACTGGGACATAGTCCGAAGAGGAATATCAAACTCTTTGGACGCGAGCTAAAGGAAACTTCCACCACCATCAAACCACACCCCTATTAGAAGGCATGTGGGTATTTGGGACTTTGGTTTCAGTTTCACTTTCGGGGTACTTTTAAACTCACACCGAAAGTAACTTTCCTTTTTCTTCAAATTTGGGTGACAATACACCTAGAGACTTGGAAATTATGTCCTGGTAAATTCTTACCTATGGATGTGAAGAGATCCACATTCATGGTTAAGAGGTTACAAGCCTCTTTTCCATGCCTCATCTTACTTGTCACTCGTCTCGAGCCAAAGGTCGTTTTCAAATAAGCGATTACCTTTTCTACCGATTGAGTTGAACTACAAGCAGTCTGATTCCTTGTAACATCATGGATATGTAGGCTGGTCTCTTTGATGAAAACTCGACTGCATTCCAACCTCCCCCCATATCATCTTATTCTCCAGCTTTCCGGCTTCACCAAAATTTGAAAACCGGGATAGTTTGTGAATTCTTTGAAAATCGTGCTTAAAAATTAAGCTTTATGAACTACAAATGGCCTGAATTCTCATGCAACCTGAGATATGTAGGAAACCCAATACCAGGGCTTGGCCATAATTCTTTGAAAGTTCGTGCGAAAACAAAGCGCTTTCGAGAGATGATTTGGGGTCGGACATAATTAGGAACGTCAAACTCCCTTTGCCCAGGGTTACTTGCATTCACCCTACCCAAAGGGAGGGGGCAGTTTTTGACACCTAATTTTGGCCCTCCCTATTCCAAATTAGTTTTTAGAGCTTCTTAAGTTTAAATAATTTTAAAATAATTGTTTAAGTTATTTGGAAAATAAATTTCGAGCATACCTTTGAATCTTAAGTGAAATCAATATGTTCTGTGTTTGATTACACAGAGTCATATCATTTTTTGTTTAAAGAAAATGTTTTAGAATTTATTTTGAGTGAAAAGTTTGTTCAAATTGCAAATACTCTACTTTTCTCAAAGTTGCTTTTAAAATAAGGAATTGGTGACATAACTAGTTCCTTAATTTTTAAACAAAATAATTATGTTTTATTAAATATTTATTTTAAAACTATTGAATTTGAGAAACTCGTTAAATTAATTAGAAGTTAAGTTCATCTCAACTTTGCCCAATCAATTCAATTTGGCTCATTTTATTAATTTAGATTGACTAAATTGTTAAGTTGGGCCTCCCTTCCTATTCCCCTCATTTAATTAAATCTACCCGGCCCAATCCCAAATCAGCCACCCAGGCCCAACCCAATACACCTCGATCCGGCCCAACACCCTTAAAAAAAACCCCAAATCAGATTTTATACATATACACCTATACACACACACGCTTATCTCTCTCTCTTTTATCTTTCTCTCTCCCCGAACCTCTCTCTCACAACAACAATGATACAACATCAACAAACGGCAACCCATACCGGTACAGTAACTCCGTTAAACCGCGACCAAACAACACCCGCAAATTCACCCAAACGATGCCTAAATATCTGAACTCTGTCAAAGACCCGTCAAAATCTCTTGGATTCTGTTAAAGTGCCTTCATTGAAGCTTCCAGAAGATGGACACCTCAGATTCCAAACGTTCAAAATTCGTACCATGAAGGTACAGTATTGTGCGATTTTGATTGGTTGATGAGGATTTCGGTTTTTCCCCCAAAAATCCCAAACGAATTTGACCCTATTTTTGGTTAGGTTCATCAATTTCAAAAGCTGAAAATCCATTCTTATCCAAGATTATTTCGAATTTCAAAATCTCCTATCGAAATTCCCATTTTTACCCCTCCGTTTTCCCCCCAAAACAGCCCCATTTCTTTCTATAAATAGAGAGTGTAGGTTGAGGGTTGGGTAGAGGATTTTTTTTGGGGAAAAATTGGGGATTCGGGAGGCGCACGCTTCTAATCCCACGTAACCAAAAAAAAAATCGAGGAGAAACAAGACTCGAAAACTCAATTCCGGCGAAAAAGATAAACTCCGATAAGTTGAAATTAAAACTCCAGTGGTGGAAGTCCATCGTCGAAGCTCGTAATCCCAATTCGCTGCTCCAAAAAAGGTGAACGCTTCATCTCTCTTGTATTTTCTGTGTTTGGGTGTCAAAAAGTGTAGAATTTTACCATTATTATGAATTTCGTGGTTGATATGAGAATTTGTGCGGGCTGGTCTTGTATGCAAGAATGTTTATCTATATTGATGAAGATTTGAGATTAAATAAGACTGTTTTGAGTGAAATATGTTTTCTTTTGTATAAATCATGAAACAAAATTCGTTCGTCGCATTATTCCAAATGTATGGGTTGCTATTTGGTTCTTTTTCGTCTATGCTAGCTAAAAGAGGGCAATAGAGACTCGTGGCTGAAATTTGTTTAATACTTGAGTGTGTCAAGAGGTTAATGTAGTAATTCAAATTTTGTTTCTAGGCTAATAAATCCCCAAGGACCATCTTGACTATTAAAAGCTCATTTTGAGCTTGTCAAGGAGAGGGTGAGGATGAGAATGTGGTATGTCAATATATTTCCTTTGTGAGGTCTAGTGATTGTGCCTTTGTATAGTTTTTTTTTGAGTCTTGACCTGTCTTGAGTTTATTTATTGTTTGAGTGCTGCGTGAAACCACTCCTCAAGCTTTCCTTGATTCATAATGTCAAAAAAGAACATAGAGTGTATTTAATTATTGCAAATGTCATAAAAAGTTTGTTAAGAACAAGTGAAAAAGAAGTGTTTTGAGCTGGGTTTTTTCTTTGAGTTGTTTGCTTTGCTCATTAAAGTGTGCGATGGCTATTGTTTGTGGACTGATGATAGGTTGAGAAAAAAGAGGAAAATGAATAGATTCTTGGCTCAATTCGAGTTCTAGTTGAGGCCTTGAGTTGATTAAATTCGACCTCCTACTAGGTGCTTGAGTCTTGAATCTTTGTCCCCTCTATTGCTTACCTTAAAATTATTTGGGATATATCGATGGCGTCTATTTGACCTTGTTTGATTTTTAAAGTTAGTGGGCTGTTTCACTTAGCTAGGGGATAAAAATCAAGTTCTAGTTCTGTATTGGTAATTTGTGATTCTCTCGTTTGGAGTGCTGTTCATCTATTCATCCCTCCCATTCCTCGTTACTTGTTTAAGGTTATTAAGTGACCAAGTGCTCCTTTTGGTTTATTGAAGCGTTTTTAAATTCAATGAATTTCGCACCATGATTTATCTGTATCTTTGAAACTGGAAAAAGGAGCTTAATCAGCTGTAGTAATCTGCCTTACAATTTGCTCAAAAAGGGATTTGTTTTTGACTGATATTTGGTGCAAGTTGACTAGGTTTGACATGCTAAATGATCACTTGAGTAATTATCCGCTAGCTAAGTCATGTGTGCTTGTCCTCGCGTCTTGTTTACACGAACCTATAAATACTTCTTACCTAAATTATCTTGATGCGAATCTGTTTTCTTCTTCCTCTGTTAAAGAATGTCCAAGTCAGACACCTCTAATTACGATTAATGTGGTCTCAACATGTGTATAAGTATCAATAGGTGATAATTGGCCTGCTTAAAACTCTTTGAATGGTTGTGTGGACTGTTTTGTATGCATAATGATAGTTAGATTTCTCGTAAGACTTTCCTAATTCATAATACCAGGAAAAATTTATCGAGAAAGGAAAAAATCTGATTTTTGAGAGCACTTTGTAGTTCTAACCAGAAAATCGAGATATTGGAAAAAGATAGACTTTAGCGTAATCTGAACCGTGTTTGAACTTGTTTGGTAAGTTTATAGTGTTACTCTCTTCCCCTTCTTTGCTTGTTTGCTTCATTCCATGAGAAGAGGAAGGTGAAGTAAGCCTCGTCATGGTTTATTCTCACCTTCCATTCGCATGACAGAAGTTACAAAGTCACGGTAACCTTCCCATGATTCTTTATGGTGTTATCGACCCTCCTGTTAGAGGCCACAGTGCACATTTCTTGTTCTTTCCTCTTTGGTTGTGTTTCTCTGGAAAACAGCCACAGTGTCCATGTCTTTTTCTTTCCTCTCTGGTTGTGCTTCTCTGGAAAACAGTCGCAATGCCCATTTCCTTTTCTTTCCTCTTTGGTTATGATTCTCTGGAAAACATGTTTCAAGAAACCTTGTGAAAACATTTTTCTTTTAAAAGAAAAAACCTGATAGTTCCTTACCTTTTCTCCTTGCCATGTGAAACTGTGTATTTTGAGACGTTCTTGATATGTTTTGTTGACGTGATTTTCTTTCTTTTGGTGCTACTTCCTGATTGTCTAAATTGTGATAAGTTCAAATCTTTTATACTAATTTGGAATCATGTTCCCTGCCACCTCTCTTGAGCAAATAACTTGATTAGCTTTTAATAACTCAATGTATTCACTGGTGATGATTTCTCCTGTCTATTCATCAAAGGTTTTCTTTAAAACCTCCTGATAAATTTCTATTTTTTCTTGGTATGATTTTAATTGCCCAAGGCTCTTGTTTCTATCCAGCACCTGTATGCTCTTAGTTGTTATTGTGGGCATGTTTTGTGATTATTTAATAAGAAGATTTTTTTTTTCTCCTAAAGTAACATATGTGCTTGAACCCTTCCCTATTTATAAATGCCCAGGTTCCTACTTTACCATACATTGCCTATGATGATTTAATGTTTGGTTTTGGTCATGTGCCTGTTCTTTTATACTAATTGTGACTCTTACTAGGTCCCTGGTACTATTTCGATTAAGTTGGAGTCAAATTATCAATTCGTGATAATTATTAGTAATACTATATATTGCACTTATACTAATTCCTATCCTTTTTCTTTGACTCATGTAACATGGTCCCGAGTCCATTGGACTCCATCTTTCCCCGCATATTCTACTTGGGCCAAAGAGGCCCATAGCATTTCGAGACAACCTCAAGACCCAAAACGGGTACAAAATCGCAAAAAACTAAATGAGAAAGGGAAGCTAGTATGCAAGGATGAAGACAAAGGCGGTGAAAAAATATAAATGGGCCAAAGAGCCTATAAAAATTGAGGATTAAAGCCGGGCAGGTTCAAACGGGTCAAAAAACCCATTTTTCTCAACTTTTCTATTTTTATTTATTTATTTATTTATTTGCAATTCATATTGCATTTATCTGTATGTAATTAATTCTTAAATTTGGTTAATCTTAATAAATCCCCTTTGAATTTTCATTTTTGCTTTATCTTTATATCTTCTTTCATTATCACCTTGTCAAATAGTAGAATGTTTGGATTCTATAAAAAAGAGTTTTCCTTACATCTCTTTACAAAAAATGAATCTTCGAGAATAAAAAATAGCATATATTTTGTTCATGTTACAAGTGGTTTATTTAGGCTAAAGGGACCTTTTCCGACTTCAAAGTTAATTCTCTTGAAAAACCCAAGTGTCTACAATTAATCGAAAACTGGTATCAATTTGGCACTTTTCATAAATAGGTTTATCTTGCAAAATATTATTTTCTCCTTTGGCCAAAAGTCGACTCTTTCTTAATTTTTTTTTTTTTCATGAAATAATAAGTTTTTCTCTTAAGTTCGGTAAAAATTTTAATTTAGGTTAAATAGACTTTTTTTTTAATTTAAATAAACTATTTTCACTCGAATAAAATAAATGTCGTGTTTGCAATTAATTCAAGATTTTGCAAAGTTAGCCATATTTTTAAAAATTGGTCATTTTTACAAATCAGTCAAATTGTCTTTTGGTCAACCGCTTTCGCGGACGCTTCTTGAGTGCCTTAAAAACCTTCTCAAGGCGTTAACAGAATCCTTACCCATTTTCTCTAATTTTAAAGATTTGTTTCTGTTTTCGAGTCTTTAAAATTCTTTAAGTTTTTCTTGATATTTTCTATAAAAAATCAAGTGGCGACTCTGTATTTTCTTAAATTGTTTCGAAATTTCTTTTAAGTTTTGAAATAGTTTGAAAAGTCAAAACCAATGTTTTTCCAACCCTTCGAGCCTATAAAAAGGGGATAAAACAATGTACTCTTGTCCCGTTGGGTATAAAGGAGACTCCCTTTTTATCCTTAACAAGAGGTAAATAAAAAGCTTTTAAATAGAAATGTTTTATGCTTAATGGGCTTCTCCAGCATGAAACCGGGATAAGCCAGGGCATAGAGCTTCAAATACTGGGTGGTTGAACCCAAAAATACAAATTAACTAGCAATGATTCTTATCATCAAAATAGTACAACCTTGTCATGCTCCAACAACACACACACACACACACATATACGGGGGCGGCCGTAATTACATATGTTAAGCATTGAAAGAAACTTTATTCATCATCATCATATTATACTAAAAGTGGGAAGTTCCGAAGTACAAAGTTAGATTATCATTTTACCCCATACTAAATCAAAATTTTATAAAACATCTAATTAATTTAAATAGGAACCATATTATATTAAATTACACATTCTAATTATAAAACTAAAATATCCTAATAATGTTGTACATTTATGCCTTTCAAACGTTCCAACCAATATATTAATCAAAGAATTCGAACAGTTGCAGGTAAGTTAGTTCTAGAAGACCAAGTTCATGCCCCTCTTCATGATTATATTTCATGATGCAATTAAAATAATTGTCATCAATGTTTTTAAAATCAATGTCATTTATTGTAATATATATAATTGCTTTAATCATCCACTAATATCAATCTTTATGATGTCCATTCAATATTTGTTTCTATCACCTTCCAACATCAATTACAAATTCATATATGTCAGTTTTTCCTACTCCTTCATTTACTTCTTTTTCTTTATCAAATTTCTAAAATAATAGTGTGTTAAATTTGACAAGATTCTAGAACTAGTGTAAACATTTGACTAGAACAAGTGTGAACATTTGAAAAAGTGGAATTCTTTTTTGGGAAGAAATGTCCAAGTTCAACTTATAGTCGAAATCTTTGACTACCATTAAATGGTTTCACAGGTTGAAATTTGACATTTGTATAATGATGATGTCACTAATTACATCAAGATGGTGATGATGACGTCAAGATGATGATGATGTCACTGATGCCATCAAGATGATGATGATGTCATTGATGACATCAAGAGGAAGAATTCACATCTATAAATAGGGGCACTTGGTTCATTTGTTAGATACCTCTCTCACTTGCCTTGTCATATTTGAAGGCATTTGAATCTCCTTTCTCTCTTATAGTATTTCACTTGTATTCTTTTGGAGTGAAATAAAATATAGTTGGTTGTATCCGAGGAGTAGGCAGAAAATACAGTTTTGCTGAACCTTGTATAATTTATGGTGTTCTCTTATTGTTTTCTCATTTACTATTTATATTTCTAACTTTAGACATAGTAGTTGTGACTTAATCGCTCTCTATATATTCGGCTTCCACAATAATTGGTATCAGAGGCAAGTTTCTATCTGAGTATGCTATGTGATTGCAGCACAATCTGAACTTCCACATCAGAAAAGAATTACTTTGGTTTTCGGTACTGTTAGCTAATAAATAGTATCTGTAGTAGAAATGGCAGAAAAGAAAAATGAAGATTCCACATGGAGTGTCAATAATACTTCATCGTTGGCATCTTCGCTTATGACAAGAATTGTGTCAAATGGGAAATTTGCAGTTGAAATCTTTGACGGCTCAGGACATTTTGGGATGTGGCAAGGCAAAGTTCTTGATGTCCTTTTTCAACTAGGACTAAATAATGCCATAGAAGAGAAGAAACCAGACAACATAGGAGAATGAGAATCACTGGTCGTAAGAGGTCATTCTCAAAATCAAATGAGAACAATGAAAGGAAGATCTAAGTTAAAATCTAAAACCAGCAAAGATGAATGTGCCTTTTGTTGAGAAAAAGGTCACTGGAAGAAATTTTGTCCAAAGTTGAAAAACAAGGCCAAACCTAACAACGGAAAGGTTCTCATGGACTCAAATGTAGATGATTGTGATGACTCTGATTTCTCACTAGTTACAACAGAGCCATCCAAATCATCTGAAGTATGGTTGATAGACTCAACTTGTAGCTATCATATGTACCCCAATCAGGACTGGTTCACTGATTTACAAGAAGGAGAATGTCGAGTTATTCACACTGCAAATAATAATCCTCTTACTTCATATGGTGTTGGTTCCATCCAATTAAGGAACCATGATGGACTAAGAAGAACATTAACAGATGTTATATATGTATCGAATTTGAAGAAAAATCTCATTTCTATAGGAGCCCTAGAGTCCAAGGGGTTCAAAGTTATTGCAGATAATGGGGTGATGAAAATATACTCTGGTGCACTGGTGGTAATGAAGGGAATTCGAAGAAGCAATAACATGTACCACTATCAAGGTAGTACAATTATTAGGACTGCGGCAACAACATAAAATGATGACAAGGAGGCAGAAAGGACCAGGCTGTGGTATATGCACTTGGGGAATGTTGGAGGAAAATCCTTGAAAACTTTATCAGATCAAGGATTGCTAAAAGTATTAAAGACTTGCAGCTTGGAGTTTTGTGAGCATTGTGTCAAAGGAAAACATACAAGGGTTAAATTTGGAGCAACTATCCATAATACTAAAGGTATTTTTGATTATGTTCACTCTAATGTTTGGGATACTTTCAAAACACCTTTATTAGATGGGAAACACTATTTTGTAACCTCTGTTGATGATTTTTCCCGAAGAGTGTGGGTGTATACAATGAAAACAAAAGATGAAGTGTTTGGATTTTTTCTCAAATGGAAGGCGATGATCGAGACGCAAACTGGCAGAAAGATCAAATGTCTTCCTACAGACAATGATGGAGAATACAAAAGTGATCTTTTCAAGAAGATTTGTGAAGAAAATGGTATTGTCAGACACTTCACCGTTAGAAATACACCACACTAGAATAGAGTAGCAGAACACATGAATCAGACTTTTTTGGAGAAGGTTCGATGTATGCATTCCAATGCTGGCTTGACAAAGAATTTTGGGCTGAGGCAATAACATATGCATGCCACCTCATTAATAGTCTCTCATCTGCCACAATTGGTGGCAATACACCATTAGAAAAATGGTATGGAAAACCTGTTGGAGATTATAGTTCTCTGCATGTATTTATCTCAATTGCATGTTATTATGTAAGAGAGTCAAAAAATTTTCCAAGAACAAAGAAGGCTATATTTATGGGGATTACTTCTGGAGTCAAAGGGTACCGATTATGGTGTCTAGAGACGAAAAATATTATATTCAGCAGGGATGTTACCTTTGATGAATATAACTTCACAAATAAGGTAATAATTAAAGATGTCAAACAAACTGATGGTGCTTCAAAGCAGGTGGATTTTGAGGAAAAATTAATTTTCCTAACACAAGAAGCAAACGAGGAAACAATAGAAGATTTTCCTCGAGAAAAAGAGCCAGTTAAAGAGGAGATTCCATCTCTGGAACCTCAACCAGAACTTGAATCAATAGCAACCAGCAATCCAAAAAGAACAATAAGAAAACCTGCTCATTTCATGGATATAGTGGCTCGTGCAGCCTCAATTGTAGCTGATGGAATTCCTACCACTTATAAAAATACAGTCCAAAGTTCAGAAGCAGATAAGTGGAGGATTGCCATGAATGAAAAATATAGTCCCTTCATCAGAATCATACATGGAGCTTGGCCAATTTTTCGAAGGGAATGAAAGCAATTGGGTGTCAATGGGTATATGATAAGAAAAAAGGATTTCCTAACCAAGAAGGTGTTCACTACAAAGCAAGTTTGGTTGCCAAAGGATATGCTCAAAAGGAGGGAATTGATTATAATGAGGTGTTTTCTCCAGTCGTAAAACACTCATCCATTAGAGTTTGTTGGCTTTGGTAGCACATTTGAATTTGGAACTAGTTCAGTTGGATGTAAAAACTACGTTTTTACATGGAAACTTAAAAGAGGAAATCTACATGACTCAGCCAGAAGGATTCAAAGTTGTTGTGAAATGGATTCTATGGTATATTTGTAATACTGTAGATTTTAGTTTGATTTTCGAGCAGAAGAATGGTCAGCATATGGTTAGATATTATGAATCAGATTATGAAGATGATTTGGACAAACAAAAATCAACTTCTGGTTACATTTTCACTTTAGCAAATGCACCAGTTAGTTGGAAATCTACTTTGTAGTCAACAGTTGCTTTGTCTGCCACGGAGGAAGAGTACATGGCAATTATGGAGGCTTTGAAGGAGGCAATTTGGCTTCAAGGTTTGCTTAGAGAGCTTGGTATTGAACAAGAAGGCATCACAGTATTTTGTGATAGTCAAAGTGCTATCCAATTAGCAAAGAACCAAGTTTATCATGCAAGAATGAATTACATTGACGTTCGATATCATTTTGTACGAGACATTATAGAAAAAGGTGGAGTCATAGTGCATAAAATTTGGACTACAGATAACCTGCCGATACGCTGATGAAAGTGGTGATTGCAGTCAAGTGTCAACATTGTTTGAACTTGATCAACATTGAAGATTAAGGTTGAAGACACAACCAAAATTTGTTGCTGAGAGAAAATTGAAAATGAAAATCTTGCCAAGGTGGAGATTTGTTAAATTTGACAAGATTCTAGAACTAGTGTGATGTTTGACTAGAACTAGTGTGAACGTTTGACTAGAACATTTGAAAAAGAGGAATTCTTTTTGGGAAGAAATGTCCAAGTTCAGCTTGTAGTCGAAATCTTTGACTGCCACTAAATGGTTTCACACATTGAACTTTGACATTTTCATAATGATGATGTCACTGATGACATCAAATGATGATGATGATGTCACTGATGCCATCAAGATGATGATGATGTCACTGATGACATCAAGAGGAAGAATTCACATCTATAAATAGGGGCACTTGGTTCATTTGTTAGATACCTCTCTCACTTGCCTTCTCATATTTGAAGGCATTTGAATCTCCTTTTTCACTTGTAGTATTTCACTTGTATTCTTTTGGAGTGAAATAAAATGTAGTTGGTTGTGTCCGAGGAGTAGGCAGAAAACAAAGTTTTGTCTAACCTTGTAAATTTCTGGTGTTCTCTTATTGTTTTCTCATTTACTATTTATATAGCTAACTTTAGACATAGTAGTTGCGACTTAAGCGATCTCTATATATTCGGTTTCCGCAACATAGATATTGTTGTATATTGTTGGACCCTTTATATGTGCATGCAAGGAAGATGAAAAACTTAGTGAAAACTGATCCATCATTTATGGCGGGTCGTAAATTCAACAACAATTATATATGGGTTGAAGAGTTTAAGTATACAGTTGATCCAAAAGTTGCAATCATGTGGTTACCTCGGATAATAGATAGAAACTGGATACAAATAATTTTACATGTAAGTTCACATATTTTTGAAATCAACTTCAAAGTGTACATTCATTCGAAAATCCTGTGAAATCCTCGCCAAAGAATTATCATTTTATCCGGGTATGACGATAATACTTTTTCCCATTTTCTTAAATATAGTCATTCGTTTGTTAATTCTTTTCTTAATCATGTTCTTAGAAATATTAAAAATAAAACCCTTCTCTAAAACAGGAAAAAAATAACATAAAGGCATTTTGGCCCATGAAGTTGGAGCACTACTCAATATTTAATACTACTAAGTATTAATTTGCTTTGATGTAAGAAGTTAAAGAGTTGAATGTATATACTTCATCTATGAACCAAATTTGCCTAATTAATTCACTTCAAAGCCAAGAGTCATCTACATATTTATGTCCTTCTCATTAACTTTTCTATAATAATGAAATCAATCAGAACGCCCCGAAAACTAATCCCAACTAAATGATTTTCCAAGATTGTAGTTGTTAGGAATTATATACCTAAAGTTCTTACGCTTTCAAAATTTAAAAAAAAAAAAAAACTATTGAATTTCCTCTAAATGTAACAAATAGTTAATACTTTTAATATTTTTAGGTTATAAATATAGGTATTTCACAATCCTTTTGCAAATAGATGTAGCTATTCATGATTTGAGAGTTCTTTAATATACGTATTTCATTTGTTTTGTTTTCACTGTCTTGATGCAGGTTGCTAAAGAATTTGTGGAAGTTTAAATTGAAACAAGTAAAGAGTACAAATATATTTATATGATGGTTTTATAAAAGGTTTGGTTGACTTTTATCTATTTCTTCTTTTCGTACAAGACAGGCAATTTTTTTTTTTTCTGTTTTTTTGTTAAATTTTTTTAAATTGTTGCAAATCTGTTTCTTTTTAATATTGAAGAATGAAACAGGAAGACAAGCCAATTAATATTGTTGTAGGAGGAGAAAAATTTCCAAGAAGTGAGAGACAGATGAGAGAGTTGCTATTAGGATATCTAATGTTGCAAACATGGTTCTTTATGCTGCAAAAGTATATGCATCTGAAGCGTGGTGCCGTGGATGTAATATCATCCATATTAAACACATTTTTTCGTTCTCTCAATCTCATGTTATGATTTATATAAAGTTAGGGGATGTTCAAACCATTGATTATGTACTCATAGTTATACATGTATTCGATATCCACTATCACAAAAATAAATATGTAAAGTTGAACCATCTTCTTTTATCATTCAGTCAAACAATTATTCTATAACATTTCGTTTACAAATATAAATACATATATAGTAGTATTACTTTTTAACTCAATATCAAATTCTTGAATGCATCTAATTTCAAAAAAGATGAAGAGATCGCTATTATAATCATATCATTTATTCCCTCAGTCTATCTTTACTTGTCCACTATACTAAAAGTAAATGTCCAATAATACTTGTTTAGTTTGAAAAGCCAATGGATAATTTACCCATTTCTACCATTTTATCCTTAGCATTAATACGATTCATTGTCCAATACATTTCCCAACACACTAAATTTATTATATTATTTACTACTCCCTCTAGTCTAAAATAAGTGAATTTTTATTTCAATGCACACCTATTAAAAAAAAAAAAACTAGGACATAAATAGTACTTACTTTCCATTTTTACCCATTTAGATATTATCAAATTACTCTTGAAATTTCAGCCACATTAAAATAGGCCAAATACATCGCCAACCCCCTAAACTTGGCACAAATTTTTATTTTGGCACCTCAACTAGCCATTATTCATTTTAAATACGTAAAGTAGTGTCCCGCTGTGTCATTTTGATATTTTTTGCACAATCAGCTAAAATATATCGTGTGTGTGAGTTATACTCACGGATGACGTGAAAAGTGTCGAATTAAATGATGACATTTGTGATTTGTGGCCAAAATAATTATTAAACTAAATTTTAAGTAAAAATAAAAAAGTGACCAACAAATATGTGACACGTGGCATTTTGACCCAAATAATTTAACAAAGGGACCCCCCTCCCACATCATCTTCTCTGACATACCCCTCCCCTGTTGGGTTCGAAATCGAGAGAGCATCATGCGAAAGCTATTAGTTGCAAACCACGTCGGTGATAAATTAGATGACAAATAAAACAATACTAAAAAACATATTATTGATTAATCAGATGACAAATAAAACAATACTAAAAAACATATTATTGATATGGTTTGGCCAATTGGCCTACATATTAAAAACTAATTCAAAAAGCATAAAAACTTATTAGGAGAATAATCTCCTCCTAAACAAGACTCTTTAACGAATACATTGTGGATGTTATTGTGTTATGATATGAGAAGAGGAGTCTTCTATTTATAGAGGTCCAAAACTTTTCCTCTAAGCAAGAATAAACCAACTATGGTAGAGTTTTATATTTTTCTTTTAGGAAAAAATAAAAGTAATTATGGTATTACTTTTATTTTCCTTCCAAGAAAAGTAAAACTTAAATTGGTAAGAAAATCAGGGCAAAAATCCTAACAAATATCCCTTTTTGGCTTGATTTTCTTGACAAAACTTGATCCGTCTTCTTCATGTTACGTGCATGATTTTTGTTCTTCACATAATCTTCATCATTGCTGTTTGGCATGTTTAAAAATGGAGCCCTTGCTGGTTAAAAATATTGGAGCCCTTTTGGGTTGAAAATATTGAATCCCCTTTGGGTTATAAGCATTGGAGTCCTTTTGGGTTAAAAATGAGCTCTTTACAGCGTTAAAAATGAGCCCTCTGCAGGGTTGAAAGTGAACCCTTTGCATGGTTAAAAAAATTTTTGTTTTTAAATATGTAGTAGCAGGATTGTTAAAAATATGATTGAAAGATATCTCCACATGTAGTATTTGAACTTTTTTTTTTTTTTTTTACAAAAAATCTTCACTATCGCCAGTTGGTTGCAAATTTGATCTTGAGATGTCTTCAATCTGAACCATCGGACCTTTGAACTATAGGATCCTTAGGATCTTTGAACAGTTGGCTCTGATACCACTTGTTGGCTTCAAAATCGAGAGGGCGTCATGCGAAAGCTAATAGTTGGAAACCAGGTCGGCGATAAATTAGATAACAAATAAAATAATACTAAAAAACATATTATTGATATGGTTTGACCAATTGGCCGACATATTTAAAACTAATTCAAAAAACATAAAAAATTATTAGGAGAATAATCTCCTCCTAAACAAGACTCTTTAATGACTACATTGTGGATGCTATTATGTTATGATATGAGAAGAGGAATTTTCTATTTATAGAGGTCCAAAACTTTTCCTCTAAGAAAGAATAAATCAAATATGGTAGGATTTTATATTTTCCTTTTAGGAAAAATAAAATTAATTATGGTATTACTTTTATTTTCCTTCCAAGAAAAGTAAAACTTAAATTGGTAAGAAAATCAGGGCAAAAATCCTAACATCCCCCACCCCACATCATCTTCTCAGGCATATCCCCCCTTTCTTCTTGGGCATATTTCAATTTCTCTTATCTCTATCCATCACCACTTACCGCCTCTTCCATAGATGTCATTACAATTGCTGTAATCATAACTAGAAAAAAAGCTCGTATTGAATTTTTTTCTTTCTTTACAATAATCATGAGATGCTTCTTGGAAGAATCTGACGCCTTATACATAGAACTATATAAAATTTATATTCTGTAATTTTTGCTTTTCCTTGTGGTTTGATAAAGATACAAATTTTGTTGCTTTTATTAAGAATTACCGTTTGGTGAAAGTCCACCAAAAGTCAAATCCACACCTATTTGTAGATATCAAATTCTTCCAAGAAAATTATCATAATTATTTCAATATTTAAATCCTAAAATGAATTTATTCTAAATTTTCAAAATATTTCCCAGATTTTTCTTTAATTGTCTTCATTTGCCATGGAAGGTTTAAGCTTGGGGAAATGGTGGCTGAAAAATGGGAAAGAAGATTAAAAAAATAAAATAAAAATTTGTCAAATGAGTCTTTCACGCACAGGTAAGGAGTGTATCACACCCACTATGCCATGTCAGTGAAAGGTGCCAAAATGCCTAGTTTAGGTGTTTAAAATGAACAAGGGCTAATTGAGGCGCCAAACTGAATGTTTGTGCCAAATTTAGGAGTCTGGCGATGTATTTGACCTTAAAATAAAGTCAATTAAGTCTCTTGAAACATATAACCTAGAAAGTGTAAATGAAGGGTAAAATTGGAAGAAATTTCTAATATGTCTCTTGATGAATGAACAATTCACTTATTTTAGATATTAAAAAATAGCTCAAAAATTAAGTTATTCTTAACATGTGTGCCAAGTCAATAATGACCAACTATTGATGGATGGAGAGAGTAATTTTTTTCAAAACAAGTATAATCTAATAGTTAATCCAAGAAAAGAAGACAAGCAGATAACTTGGGGAAAAATCATAAATCTCAATATAAATATGTGGCTTTTTAAAATTTTATTGATATGGATACACGCCCAAAGTGTGTTCCCAAAATCTAGTATATACGAAAACCAAGAAGAAATATTAAAAAAGATAGCTACATGATGCGCCATGGTTACATGGCACTTTCGATGCTTAAAACAAGGAAAATATGCAATAACTTAGGTGTGTTTGCTTGGTATGACGTGTTTTCTGTTCTATATTGCAGGAGAATAGGTTTTGAAGGCAAAATGGACAAAAAGGAAGAATCATGCTCGACAACAAAGTATCTGAAGACGAAAGAGTTTAGTTCTGCACCAAAGAGGTGACTCACAGCAGGACTCACGTGCTGTGCATCCACTCACGTGACGCGAGTGTTTGCTGTGAGTCAACTTTAGAGATGTTCGATGATTACCTGATTTCAACGACAGGAGCCACGTGACGTGACTTGGTTCCACGACACCAAGTCACGGTACCGTGGAAGTTTGCCGACTCTGTTTTCCTGTTTTGATTAGGATAGGATTCGTCTTGTATCTATAAATACCCCTTTATTGTCTTATGTTCAAGGGAGAGCCATTACATTATTTGGAGACAGTTTTCCATTATTTTGAGTTCAAAAACACATTATTGGTTTTTGTAATCTTAGAACATCAATTCCAGGGTTTTATTCATAATTGAGATTTCAGAGTTTCTTCTTTATTGTGAGTTTACAATTATGTCTTCGTCTTCGAATTCTTATTGTGTTCTTTCAATCATGAGTAGCTAAACTCATTCACTAGGGTTGTGGGACCATGAGGAATTAACAAAACCGGTTAAGTGCAAAGCAATTCTGAACCGTTGTGAATGCATTTATTGTTATTACCTTCATTATAATTGATCTTCTACCGGTTGCAAACGTTAGAAACTCGCCTGTATTCTATACTTGCTCGAGAGAGGGGTAGAGATTGGGAAAAGGGAACAACAATAGAGATTTGAAGCTATCAACCTTCGTCTAATAACTTGAGCCATAACAGGGATAGTTATCTGAGATCCAGGACAAGGGTTAGTAGTGCGACACTCGAAGACCGAGAGGAGAAGAGTGAAATTCCTCTAATCAAGGTCAAGAGACGTTTAGATGAACATGCCTTTTCAGATTTTGCATGCAACATAGCGGGACAGTTTTGCCAGCATAAGTAACCGGTGGAGTTAAGGAATCATTGGGGATCACAGTCCTAGTGAATTTCTCATATTGTATACAAATACTATAATCAACAATCATTACTGTTACTATTTATTCACAAAACCCCCCAGTTTTACTTACTTGCCAATTACTCAGACTAGCATTCTACATAATTTTGTCCTGTTCCCTGTGGGATCGACCCCAACCTAGTTGGGTTCTATATTTGATACAACGACCGCATTATACTTTTTCGCAGGTATATCTTGGGCGACATCAAATTTTGGCACCGTTGTCGAGAAATTACGGTTACAGAGTTGAGTATTTTGCTTGTTGGAGTTGATTGGTTTTATTTCCTTATATTTTTAAGGGTACACGCTGGTGTATGCCCAATACTAGGAGTCAAGGCAATCCCTTGATTCCACTTGATGTTGAAATAGAAAGGACTCTGAGAGCTAATCGAAGAATGGTGAATACCGACGAAGTTCAGGATCCTGCCACCACGGGAAACATTCATAACTAACCAATTCAGCCAGTTGTTCATGAAACAGCAGACCAAACTACTACTTGATTGATACGGGAAGAGAAAGCTAGACAAGCTGCTCTTAGGCAAGCAGAGAGAGATAATCGAGCAATGCAAGAAGCCGCCCAGCGACTGGCTGAAGCTGAAGAGAGACAAAGAAGACTGAGAGCTCACCAACCACCTCAAAGACCACATGTGCTAGTTTATGATGATCCTGAGGAAGAAGATGTGGCCTATTTTGAGCTAATAGAGACTGGTGCCATTATTCCACCAGAGTTACCTCAGGGCACTAAGTTTGATATTACAAGTGCCATGATTCACCTGCTAAACTTGAAGGGTATGTTCGCCGGTCTTCCTTCTGATGATCCAAACATTTACGTGATGAACTTTGTGGGGGTCTGCACTTAATATAATTTGCCTGGAGTTAACCAAGAGGCTATTCAGTTGAGATTGTTTCCATTATCTCTAACAGGAGAAGCGACTTTATGGTTGACAGAATTACCATGAGGTTCCATCATTACTTGGCAAGAGTTAAGAAATCAGTTTCTAGAAAGATTTTTTCCACCCTCCAAGATGCTACAGTTGAAGGATTAGATTTACAACTTCAGACAACTACATTCTGAAGCACTCTATGAGACATGGCTAAGGTTTAAGAAGAAGTTGCAGAATATGCCAAATCATAGGATGAGTGGTAGGAGCTTACTTGAGATCTTCTACAGGGATTTAAATGCCAATACTAAGGCTGTAGCAGATACTATCACTGTCAGAGCATTTATAAGTCTGAGGTGGGAACAAGTTTCAGAGATATTAGATCGTATCACTAAGACCAACCGAGGATGGCATACTCGGGAGAAAGATATGCCTGCTGGCACGTATGCTATTGGAGCCTCAACAGCACAATGGGCTTTGGACAAATATGTAGCATAAGAGGTCGCATAGCTGAGGACAGAAATTGGTTTATTAGCTAAACAGATTATGGCCAGAGATGTTGAGAAGATGCATGCTATAGGTGCACATGGAAAAACACCTAGGCATGCTGATAGTGATTCTGATGAGGAGGCTAAGTACCTAGATCGAGAGGTGGCGGGTTTTTGAGCCAAGGTCTAGGGGTCTAATTAGGACTCTTGGAACTCAAGGCAAGGGAATCAAGGTCGAAACTATTATGGCGACACTTACAATAAGTCGAGATACAGAGATAGAGAATGAGATCATGACGGTGATTGGAGGTGGAAGGATGATTATAAAGAGAAGAGTGACGTATATGTACCACCAGGGAACCGTAATGATGAATCTGAAAATTCAAGAATGGAAGCCCTTCTCAATAAACTGGTTAAAGTGTCAGAGAGTCAAGAAGATTACTTGAAGGAGATTAGGTCAGACATGTCACGCCCCGAATCCCATCGAGACGTGATTGGCACCCGTAGCTGATAAGGCCCGAGAGAACCAACCTTTGCCTATGTTCAATCATATGCATATCATAACCACCATGGCATAAGAACATGAAAGACGAATAAAGGAAAACATGGGACATCATTATACATACATATGAAACTTGGCCGTTGAGGCCATCCAGTCAAAACCACATATGTCTTTTACACTGATACACCCACATCGGTCTACAAAAGCCTCTAACAAGAGCATTGACCAAAATGAACCATAATTCGGGACAAGTCCCCGCTTTACACATTATGTACAATACCAAAACATGCATATACTCTGACTCAGAGAAGCCCCGAATGAGCTGGAGCTCACCAAAGAACTGCTAACACTGGCACTCTACTGGGGTGGCCTACTGGGACCTGCGCCTGCAGCAAGTAAGGTAAATTCCCCGAGAGGGGTCAGTACGAAATAAGTACTGAGTATGCAAGGCTCAGATGAAACTGTACAATACATGAACTCAAAACATATGAATAATCAATGTGCATAAATCACCATTTGGTATTTTGGGAAACCATGTAGATTGCTTTCATTACTTTATTTGCTTTCTTTATCTCAATGCTCAATGATAACAATGTACCCGGGCCCCTACTGATCAGTGGGTCTTTTCATATCATAACATCATATTGGGGTCGAGTCGAGCTAGGCTTATGCTCCTAGACTTGCCACCCATAAATCAATACATCGGGATCGAGTCAAGCTAGGCTTACGCCCCTAGACTTGCCACCCATAAATCAATACATCGGGATCGAGTCGAGCTAGGCTTACGCCCCTAGACTTGCCACCCATAAATCCATATCTCGGGATCGAGTCGAGCTAGGCTTACGCCCCTAGACTTGCCACCCGTACTTGATCATTGACCACATTTGCATTACTTTGTTCATTACTTTGAGATTGATACTTTGATAATCATAACATCACTTTGGAACTTTGGAATACAACATTGTTGGAAACTTTGAATCATTGACCAATAAGTGAAGGACATATGAATAAATATCAATGAGAAATATAACATAACTAGCACCATGATACTATTGGAACCATTGGACAATAAGCCATGAACAAGAGACACAAGTATAGGCACTATTGGAATATTGGAACATAACCTTATTTGAACTTTCGGAACTTTAACCATGAATATGAGAAATGAGATTCACAATTGATTAATGAGTAGGAAATATATGACAATGACCATAGATAAGTACATATGGGATACCTTAGTACATTTCGGAATAGAACTAGAGAAATGTCAATGTCAACACTATTGGCCGTAGAAAGATACGGACAAAGTAACCTTGCATACCTTGGATTCACAATACGAATATACAACCTTCGATGCGTATACAATAATCCCTCTCCTTCTTTATGTGTCACTCTACAAATACATAACAAAATTCACATTAACCACCAATTACTTTACAAATGCATACCATGTCAATGAATTACATGTTTGGCTTTAAACATGTCATTTCCCCTTGACAAAACCATTGATCATACTATTATTCCAAAAATTCCATAATATTCCCAACATTGACCAATACATGAAAATCAATACATTTCACCACAATACTTCTCCTTTACACTTTCTTATCCATAACACATCACAAATAATCCATCAAAGCACCTTAATTCAACTCATAACACATATCGGCCAAAATCCCATAATTCCCACTTTTATACAAGAACAAGTTTAATACCAAAAATAACACCATACATGCTCATATTTTGTCGATACCATGCTTTTTCATCAAAGGCACAAGGCCTAATTCAAGTTCAATTTACCAAGATGACACATCCTTCACCAAAGGCAAAATACACTATTCATCACCTTGCCAACACCACTAGCATAATATATATAATCTTCCATGTATATAATATGTTAAACCATAATAATAAACACTTACCAAAGCTTGGAATATGTTGATCTTGTCCAAAGGGTCCAAAGGAGTTATTTGCCTTAGGGTTTGGTAATGAGAAAAATGTTTGATAATTAGCTAAAAGGCATGGGAGTTTTTATGTGAAGGAAAATCTGATCTTGGGGCCTTTATATAGACCCCAAGTCATTCTTATCCATTCCTTTGGCATCACATGTGGTCCAATGAGAAGAATGGGTCTTTTTGCCCTTTGGGCCAATGCTTTAAATTCCAATTTGGGCCTCATTTTGGGCCCAATAACACATATCCATGAACTTCCATGTATTATTCACCATATATATCATGTTTAAGTAATTCCATCATGTCACGACAATATTCTTTTAAACAATTCTCATTCGTCCTTTCGATCGCAAAAATTGGAATTCTAGTCACCCTTGGCCTCATTGAACATTTTGGATCACTATTCACATTTCATGATTTGATCATGTAGGAGTATGTAGGAGTATATTGAAGTGTTTGAAGCTTTAACAATGCTCAATTAACTCCAAAGAACCAAAAGAAACCATCGATAAATCGTCGTAGAATTGCGTTACGAAACGACGCTGGAAAGGCTAAACTTTTGTTCCTTGCGCCACACCCCCTGAAACAGGGTAGTGGCGCAGGAAATGCAGCCTCTCTGAATTTTCTGCAGGCTGGTGGCTTGCGCCACACCCCTGAAACAGGGTAGTGGCGTAAGTTTCAGCATTTTGCTGAAATTTCCGGCCACTAATCCAACGTTTACGTATCGTCCAATCCCTTATCAAAACACTACAAAACACTTACTTAGTGATCTTAACCATCAAGTAAACATGACTTAAAGTCACCAAATGAGGTTAGAATGTATACGAGTTCTTACCCAAATGCTCCACGAAATCACAACACACCTCCTACGACGATCTAATCGCACATGTTACGTCCGATATCAAATGTTTCACCAATGACACTATGCATGGCATCTCAACACCTATGTAGCTATGATCCCAAGGGATCAAGTGAGGTTATAAAAGTACGGGGTGTTACAAGACATTTCGGGGATAAGTTAGAAAGTAGATTCCCATTCGACTGCCATTAAATAGTTGGAGCAACATTTTGGGCAGTTATCGGTGGAATTGAACCAACTTCAGCCAGGTACCCTTCTAAGCAACACCGTCTTGAATTCGAAGAATGATAGTCATGTCTGGCCATTAATACTAGAAGCGAGAAATGCACGACTGATCTATATTTAACTGTGGATAGTGGTAAGACCACTGAGCCAATGATAGTAGATATAGAAACTGAGATATAGTTGGATAATTAAAAGGTCAAAACGGTTCCAAATCCTCATGATACTGGCGAAAAGGAAAAATCTGAAAAAAGGCAGGAAAAGGAGGTCCCATAAATGTTGAAAACTATCCCACGACCTCCTTCTCCCTTTCCTCAAAGGTTGAAAAAGAAGCCTGAGGAAGGCAAATATCAGAAGTTTATTACAATGTTGAAAGAGCTATCGGTAAACATCCCTCTTGTTGTGGCATTGGAGCGGATGCCAGGTTATTTGAAGTTCATGAAAGACTTGGTGACGAAAAAGAGAACTGTCAGTTTTGAGCCGGCAGATAACTTACATCATTGTAGTGAAGTTGCTTCACGTTCCCTAGTTGAAAAGAAGGAGGATCCAGGAGCTTTCACAATTCCTTGAACCATCGGGTCTTACAACTTTGCTAAAGCACTTTGTGATTTAGGTGCTAGCATTAACTTAATGTCGCTAGCCGTATTCAAGCAGTAGGGGTTAGGAGGACCAAAACCAACCTCTATGAGACTTCTCATGGCGGATAGGACTGTGAAAAAGTCGGTGGGCTTTTTGTATGATGTTTTGGTAAAAGTTGCATCTTTTATCTTTTCGGCTGACTTTGTGATTCTAGATTGTGAAGTTGATTTCGAGGTTCCCATCATATTGGGAAGACCATTCCTTTCCACTGGTCATGCATTGGTCAACATGGAAACATGAAAGATGAAATTCAGGTTAAATGATGAACATGTCACTTTCAATGTTTGTCGTTCCATGAAGCAACCGAAATATATGCGGGTGGTTTTGGTAATAAATAAGGTTAAGGAAAGTGATATTGTTGTGCCTCTTGAAGAAAGGTTGGGGGTAGAAACTCATACGGCTGTGGTTATAAATTTCTATAGCGATGGTATTGGGGAATATGATGAGATGGCTGGTGCACTTACTGGTAGGGGATCATACACTTATTCTCCAAAGAAACTTAATATCGATTTGAAGAATAGAGTGACCCCATCGAATCGTCCTTCTATTAAGGAGCCTCCAGTTTTGGAGCTTAAGGCTCTTCCGGCTCACCTTCGCTACACATTTTTGGGATCCAACAACACTTTGCATGTGATTATTTCTGCTAAGTTGGTGGAATGGAAAGTGAAAGCTCTGGTTTTCGTATTAAGAAGATTTAAGAGGGCCATTTGTTTGTCCATTGCTGATATTATTGGGATTCCACCAGGTATTTGTACTCTCAAAATTCAACTTGATTCTGAGTGCATACCGATCATTGATCACCAACGTCGTCTGAATCCACCAATACAAGAGGTTGTGAAGAAAAAGATCATCAAGTGGTTAGATGTAGGTATGGTTTACCCCATTCCTGATAGCAAGTGGGTGAGCCCAGTTCAATGTGTACCAAAAAAGGGAGGAATCACTGTGGTTCCAAACGACAAGAATGAGTTAATCCCAATAAGGCCGATTATTGGATGGAGAGTTTGCATGGATTATCGAAAGCTGAATTCTTGGACAGAAAAAGATCATTTTCCTATGCCATTCATGGATCAGATGTTAGACTGTCTTGCTGGTAGAGGATGGTATTGTTTTCTCGATGGATATTCGGGGTATAATCAGATTTTCATTGCTCCCGAAGACCAAGAGAAGACCACTTTCACTTGTCCATATGGGACATTCGCGTTCAAAAGGATGCCCTTTGGTTTATGTAATGCATCGGCCACTTTCCAGCATTGCATGATGTCTATTTTCTCTGACATGTTGGAAGACACCATTGAGGTTTTTACGGATGATTTTTCTGTTGTGGCAGACTCATTTGATGATTGCTTGGAACACCTTGCTAAGGCACTGCAAAGATGCGAGGAGTGCAACTTAGTGCTAAATTGGAAAAAATGCCATTTTATGGTAAATGAGGGTATCGTATTGGGGCATCAGCTCTCGAAGAAAGGTATTGAAGTTGATAAGGCAAAGATTGAGGTGATTGAAAAGTTACCTCCACCTATCTTTGTGAAAGGAATTCAAATTTTCTTGGGACATGCAGGATTTTATAGAAGATTCATCAAATACTTCTCAAAAATTACTAATCCGTTATGAAAGCTTTTAGAGAAGGAGGTGAAGTTAGTGTTTGATGAGGCGTGTCTAAAAGCATTTGGTTGTCTGAAAGAGAAGTTGATTTCAGCCCCTATCATTGTTTCACTAGATTGGACGATGCCTTTTGAGGTTTTGAGGAGATTTTACATCCAATTTACTACGCTAGGAAAGCACTTAATCTAGCTCAGAAGAATTACACTGTGACTGAACAGGAATTGTTAGCAGCGGTCTTCGCTTTTGAGAAGTTCAGATCTTACTTAATTGGCATGAAGGTAATTGTGCATACAAACCATGAAACACTTCGATATCTTAGGGCTCGTTTGGTGCATGGAATAAGGAATAACTACTTCCGGGATTAATTTTAGGATCCCATGTTTGGTTGGGATAAAATGCATGGGATGACTTATCTCGTGATTAGTTATCCCGAGATTGTAGCGTTATTTTTATCCCACCTTGAGGTGGGATAACTAATCTCGGGATTGCTAATCCCTAGATAATTAATTCCAAAATAACTTATTTCCCAACCAAACGACCCCTTACTTTAATAACAACAAAAAGTATAAAATGTGCATAGCTGTATTACCTAATCTGCCATAATTCAATAAATTAAGTCCATCTGTCAGTTTTCCTTGAATTGGATTGTGAAAAGACCGAAAAATTTGAAACTGTGGGCACCTTTATTTTCCATTTTTGGATACTCCTGAGATAGGCAATTGAAAATCATCCTATGCGTGTGGAAACAACCCGTTAGGGTTTTGCCCATTGGTTTTGAGGTTTCATGCTCAGTAAGGGACATGCAGTTGGTAGAGAAAGAGAAGACTGATCCATGCATCATTCAGGTTAATTGCAATGATCTTATAGTCATCACTAGTTGCGTTATATCCCAATCCACATACTCAATATATTAGTGGATATTCTGGATGGGGAATTACTATTAATTCTCTTGTGGTGGTGGTGGTGGTGGTGGTGGGGTGGGGTTTCCAAAACAAAAAGGTGTTTATCTAGTCTACTAGAAACAACCAGAAGAAGAACCAAACCATCACAAGTATTCTGGAATTCCTGGTTTCAGTTCAAAGGACAGTCAAGTTTTTATTCATCCTCAACCACTTGAACCAATGATAAAGAAAAACAATAAAAGTTGAGCATACCATCCTTACCAAAGCACATTTGGCTAATAAGAAATTTTTGGGAATTTTGGTCATTCTTGGTTTGAACTTTAATGCCTTCCAAAAATTTTAAACACATGTGAACCAAAGAAGAGATCTCACAGGTAATCTGTTGAGAATCTCCATCATTATACCCCCTTGGAAGTAAATATATCCCTACTCATGACCTAGACAGGACAAGTAGATATGTTTGGAACCGAAGAAGAGATAAGTTGTTAAATCGTTTGGGCACATACACATATATATGAAAACCAACAAGAAATATTATAAAAGAAATCTATAGCAACTAGAGTTGAAAACAAATTTTCAAGCAAAACTTGTACAACTTACCTTGAATTGGTTGCGAAGAGCACTCAACAGTTGTAGTTATATCATTCATATCCAAGGACAAAAAAAAAATCTAAAGTCCCTGTAGAAATAAAATCAGATTCCTAAAGGGCATACTTCTCTAGTCCACGTTTTGGAAGTAAGCAGGATTGACGTTCAAAACATAACTATGATTTTTTCTACTCTGGTATGCAACTATTTATTCTTTTAAGAAGTAGAAAATTGTAAATTAGATAGTTTCCACCAAGAAGTTGTAAAAATTAGAACTGACTCCCCTTGGGCGAAGGTAGCTCCTCCCTGGCAATGACATCTTTCCAGAATGGCATATCATTAAGCATAGGAGGAAATCTCAAGTTAAGGAGATTACAGAGGGCAGAAGTAACCTATAGAATGATACATTGTGCAGTATGATTATCCGATCAATAGGGAGATCGAGTCCGTTGCACTTTTAAGTTCATCAACCTCAGTAAATAGGACTCAAGAGAAGCAGTGACATCTTTCCAGACTGTAGGTATATCATTAAGCATAGGAGGAAATCTCAAGTTAAGGAGATTACAGAGAGTAAGACCAGCCCTTATGATTATTGTAACAAATTACCTAATCTGCCAGTTTTAAATTAAGCAAGGAACCATTCCACTGATCTACAACTGAAGAATAATAAACAGTACACTAATTAATATGTACGAGTAGACAAGCAATCAACAATAGGTAAACAGAGGGATCTCACACTTCTTATCAAAGAAATGAAATAACTAAGCTGACAGCTTTGATAAATACATTCAGAACACAAAATTTAGCACCAATAAATAAATTTATTAGAATAATTAGAGGTTGTTACATAATCTTGGACAGAAGAAAAAGGAACAAAGCGTCATGATCATACATAGGCAAATACTAAGTAAGTAGATCAAGCTCTCTGTATAAACAATTCCTTGCTTATAGGGAAGACTTTCAGGCCATAATCCAAATGGTTCTCAAGATGTCATCAATGCATAACCAGAACATCCTATACATTGGTAGCGTAGTAGCACTGCACCATCTGTAAACATATATTTTGGTCCGGCGGAATTAAAAAGATTAGTACCCGTATTTTGATCAATTGGGTCCAAGATTCCTTGACATCATAGTCTTTCATTAGCCACAACTTAAAAATGCCCTCTGACTCCGGATCAATATTAGAATATGTACGATAGAAGCAAAGCATTCCTCCCAATACTGAAACATCACGGTCCTTTATGAGGCGAGGGTATTTATCCAATATTTGCTCCAACACCGGTATCTCTCCATACACCTCAGTTGAAATATTAAATGAAATGATAGTATAATATCGTGAAATACTCCATGTACAAATGCCAAATATTCGTACCACAATCCCTAAAACCCCTAGCAGGTGGAATGGCAGTAGGATAACCAATTCTTATCCAGGAACCACTTTTAAGTGCGAGAACTTCAATCGAAACATTGTGACTCCTATCATGATAATTCAGGTTCATCACAAGGATCTTATAGTCATCACTAGTTGTGTCATATCCCATTCCACATACATAATTCACTAGTGGAGATTCTGGATGGGGAAGAACTTTTCATTCTCTTGTGGAGGGGTTCCACAACAAAAGGTGTTTATCTAGTCTATCAGAAACAACCAGAAGAAGCAATCCATCACAAGAACATTATAATCTAGAATTCTCTGATTTGTAGCTCGAAGGGCAATCAAGTTTTTGTTTATCCTCAACCACTTGAACTAATTAAATTTGCAAAAAAAGTAAATAAATTATGAAGCAAGTATTAGTTAAATGGAGACATTAAAAATGGGTATTGGTGCACTTCTCCTGAGTCAGTGCTTTGAAAGAATCTTAAAATGGCAGATATAACCCAAACCTAAATAGGTATAGGTCGGGGCGACCTAGCCCTTTATTTTTTTCTCAAAAACTATTATCAAAAAATTTCTTTTCAATTTAAATTCAAACCTACGGGTATGGCAATTCTCTCGAAACCAAATGAGAGTAGAAAGAACATGGTAATTAGCATCATTCATATGAGTTTTTTTTTTTGGTCTCTTTGAGACAACAAAACAAAAGGACAACCCTCTCTATATCTCGGGCTCGATTTAGCATCATATATAGCTTCAGAGAGTATTTTTTTGGTTGTAGTGCGGATGTTGGAGTAGCTACTCTATGTTGTGGGTGTGGAGGGGGGGCGGGGCACTAAACATTTCTAACATACAATTATATAGAAGTATATAACTTTACGAAAACTTATATCATATTCAACATCAAACAACGTCAAGCGCATTTGAATATGGTTGTGATAAGTTGTCGTACTTAACATTTTTATCTACGTTTTCATTTATATGCAAATTTAATTAGTGAAACATCATCATATAGCTTCATTTCAAAAATTAATAATTTTAAATTCAGTTTAAAAATATTATCACTTTGAACTTGGATATAGTCGTGCAATCAATTTTGAGTAGCAATAAGTGTGTGGATATTTTTATGATAGGTGCAACTTTTTATATTTGGTGATTACTAATTTTAGTATGAGGGATTTAATGCAAAATAAGTAAAGTATTTTGTATTATAGTAAGACTTATTCGGCCTTCACTATTTCTAGTTTTTGCTTCTTTTCCACAATTATCTTTTAAATTTTAAATTTATTCTAAATCGCAATCATGAAAGCAACTAAAATGCCAGAGTATCATGTAGCTTCTGGTCATGTTTACTTGTAACATAGGTAGTTCCGACCAGGGGAGGGGGTGGATGTGAGGATGTTGTACTATTTTGATGATAAGTATCATGACTTCTGAATTTGTACTTTTGGGTTTAACCACCCAGTATTCGAAGCTCAATGCCTTGGCTAATTCAGGTTCACACTGGATAAGCCCACTAAGGATAAAACGTTTTGTTGAAAAGGTTTTTATTTATCTCTTGTTAAGGATAAGAAGTGAGTGTCCTTTATACCCAACAAAATAAGAGCATACATGTCCTCTAGGGGCGAATTATAGCTCGTCGAACCACCATTCTTTATTTTCGGGGTCAAACAATCAGTAGTCCTCCAATTTCTTCTCGAATGTTTATAAGAAATAGCTTATGCCACTCATAGTGACAAAAGATACTTGGATTGGAGATTCTTGTATAAACATTCAAGTTGACAATTGGATTTCTCGACAACCCGTGTGCTCTAAAATGAACAAATTGGTCCTTAATATATGGGGGTTGGACTATTTTAGTCCTTCATATATATCACAACCAAAATAGTCCTTGATGTACAGAAAAATGTGATTATTTTAATCCTAGCAGATCTACCACGCCATCAAAATCGACCTTAATGTAAAGAAAATTGATCCTTCTAGTCCATATGTACCATGTAATCTTTTTTATTCTTGTCCTTAATGTATGAAAAAAGTGATTGTTGTTGGGTTCTAAGTGAAATGTGAATGGAAAATGGAGGGAAAAAGTGAATTATGTTTTCACTTTAAAGAAGAGTGTTTCTCCCACATTGGTGGGAGAAAGGAACTTTCTTGTGCATGTATTGAGATGCATTCCTTCATGTGGATAGTGAGGAAAGAACAAGATAAGCCTCGCACCGTCGTCGTCGTCGCTCGCTCGGCTCAGCTTCGGCTTCGGCTTTGGATTTTTCAAATGATCAAGAGATTATCTTTTTGGACAAAATTCATTTGAAACTTGAGATTTAGTGAAGTTTTTAATCCAAAAATCCGATACAAAAATATTCTCCATTTGTGGACGCACATGAAAGTGTGAACGCATGTCACAACACACCTAGAAGGGACGTGACCTTCGAGGCACCTAGAAGGGACGTGACCTTTGAGACACCTTGAAGGGACGCAGATGGGCCACCTACGGGCGTAGGTGGTCCCAACGGTCCAAAACAGTGCCTCTTTTTGTGAACCATTGCTTCTCTTCTGAAGCACTACCTCTTGACTATAAATACCTGAATTTTTTCTTAGGTATGATGATGGATTTAGTGAAAGAAAAACACTCTCTTCTTATTGAAAAACTCAAGTGTGATTATCAAATCATTAAGTGAGTTCATTGTTCGGTAAAATTTGAGGTACCGCTATTCTACTGAAGTGAATCATTTTATCCTGGGAGGAAAGATTCTATAACCTCGAGTACTTGAGGGGAAGAAATTCCTTAAAGAAACATTGTGAATTTGGTGGATTTGATTCTCCATTTCTGTTTTCATCTTTTTCTTACGGTTTTGCTATTTTCCAGAAAAATAGTAGAAACTTCATTTTGATAGTTCATAGTTGTTGAACTTGCTTTTGAAGTTGTTGAACCTCTTTGTTGTTTTTGAACTTAAAGTTGATGTTCATAAGTTGGGTTGAACCTATTTTGAGGTTTAAAGTTGTAAAATACAAAGGTACAACTTCATGTGATTGTTCTTATTTAGTTTGAACATGTGATTGAAGTTATTGTTGGAAAAACATAGACTTTACCAAACCCAAAAAACAACAATTGTTTCAGTCTTAAACCTTGAAAGTAACAGTGCAATTAAAAAAACATGTTAAGATTAATAGCAACTCACGTGAGCTGTATAAAACATAAAAAATTGGGAGTGAAACCTTTTAGCCAAAACCAAATCTTATGTTATAAGAAGTAATGTAAAACTCTTGTTCCAATAATCAATGTATGTTTTTGCCTTCAAAATTAGAGCCCAACTATTGCAAGAACAAACTATGTTATAAGGAAAGCAATAAAAATGTATACTTCATCTCTTGCACAGGCACACAGTGGTGGCGAGAGGAAAAGGGTCACCTTTCCTATAATTAAGGATTTTGATTATGAGGTAATCCTTGCTTGTAAGAACCTTTGGTAAAAAGAAATGCAAAACCAAAGAGTTTGCAAGAACTAAAAAACATTTGTCAACTCAGCTTTTTGGTAAATTTCAACCAAAAGCCACCTTAGTCTCGCAAAAAGCGTAACACTTTCTAGCATAATAAGTCTTTACAAACCCAAGTGTAGCAAAATTAACATACTATCTGGTGGTGACCAACTAATATCAATACTAACAGCCTCTTCTCTACCAACTCAAAACTTCTAATCTGTGAACTGATCCAAAATGCCTTCACCATCAAAGGGAATGTTTAAATTGGTCCATCTCCAACACCAAAGTTAGATGAGGGGGCAAAAGAAGGTAAATGAGCGGCCTCCGTGTTCTGAGGTGCATTCATAGCACCGATGCTAGCAACTAAAAAACTGGTCATTCCACAATGTGCAGCTACTATGTTCTCAGGTGCATTCACAACACCGAAGCTAGTAGATGTATAATTGGACATTCCACTATGAGCAGCCACATTATTATCAGGTGTATTTTTAGCACCGAAGCTAGCCGTTGCATAACTGGATATTTTGCTATGACCAGCATCGAACAACATTGCATGAGAAGTTTGTGCTTTCCCAACATAAAAAATAGAATTGATATCATTGTCTTCATCCATGTGCTCAGTGATTAATACTTCAAGTTCACTCCCAATAATAGTAACAGGTTGTTCTCTGGGTAATAAGGATCTTCAAGCGTCAACAAAAATCCTTTTTCATTTCCATCCTTCTTCTCCATGAATATGTCATCAATGTCGAATATGAACTCACCATTCACACCAGGATACAGACTATCCATTCCATTTACGAAAGCAATATTATGACCTAAGAATTCTCTATTAGCAATTGCTGTGATCTGCTCAGCATTGATGCTTTCTTGAGGCAACATGCTCTCATTGTTAGTGCTTGGCACTGCTTGAGAAGTTCCAGCGGCTTCAGCATCCGTACTAGTTATATCAAGAATGCTTGCTCTTTTATTCTCTTTGGGGACGGTGTTGAGGCTCTTGAAATAGTTTTGGGCATGTCTAGACACCTGCCGTGGTGTTCTTGTCATCACACAGTTCCTAGATATACTTTTCCAGTCACCTCTTCCATATATATCTAAGCCCCGAAAAAAATGATAGCAGGAAAGAGAGGGAAATAAGTTATTATCAACTTTTAAGTTGATCCAATAAACAATATCATAGGACAAAATTTACTTAAAAGTTTTTACTTTCTCTCAATCAACTAACCATGCACTACGTCTTATAAAGCCCAGAGCCAAAAAGGCATGAATAAATCTAGTGCCAACAGTTATCTCAGGGACCTGATCCTTAGAAGATTTTCAGTTCAATAAAAAGGGAAATTGCACAACCAATTTATGTGGAACACCTCCTCTCTCAAGGAGTAACAACCATAACTCAAATTCACTATGCTTAAACAAGGTTTATAATTATAACTCAGTAATCAAAATTTTAACTTCAATACCTAGACTCAAATAGTTAACTCATAACTGTTTCAACTATCACCTCTCTAAGAAGTCAAACCTACTTCTTATTACAAACCCTCACCAACTCAACTATCAAGCTATAACAAACTAGCTATACTCTCAACAAGACTCAAACAAATCAATAAACTCAGACACAAAACTAAATTTTGTTCTGCCTACAGTGGATGACTTTGTATGTGCTTTCCAAGATCTCCTATTACTTAAGAATGCTTTCTCTGCATATGCAATAGGTGGTTTAAAAATATGTTTGCCCTTCTCCTCTTATAAACCCTCCAATATTGCTGCTCTCCTAACCTTGATGTGAAAAACTACTTTAAGGAATCCTTTCCTTGTTAAATAAGGACATAGTTTAGCGGACTCTCCTTTCCTTTCCTGTTAAGGATATGCAAGTCAACATAATTAGAGTTATACAAAATATAGAATTTTTCAACTATCAAAACTTGAGATTCAAGGAATCATCAATTTCCCCCTTTTGATGATGACAAACCTAACTTTATTTTTGTGTAAGTCTATGAGATCACTTCTGATCAACATGCTGCATACTGCTCAATATGATGTATTTTTTCACTACTGCTCAACATGACATAGGACTATTGTTAACATGACACATCTTTCCCCTTTTGACATCATTAAAAATCAGATAGAGATAATGCTAGGCCTAACGCAAATAGTAAGAACTCAATGCCTTTGAGGCAACATCAAGAGAATCACATCAAAAATTAGACATTCACAAGTACTAGCATCAGGCATAAGACAAAGATTATAGAAAGATAAGCATAACATTAAGCCAACCAATGGCCCAAAACAAAATATCCAAAAATTAGTTACAAAGTATCAAAAATAAATTGTCTTATCATCAGAACCATAACAAAGTAAGGGCAGGTACATTAGGGCTTAAGAAGAAGAAGAAGAAGAAGAAGGTAGACTGAGCTTAGAAATGAGAGACATGAGCTGCTGGATTTGTTCAAAGTGAATGTTCTGTACTTTGATCATTTCAGACATGAGATGATCCACTTGTGCTTGAGACTTTACACACACTTCCTCAAACTAACATTTTCTTCTTTCAACAGAGCAATCTCCTTCTGTGCTACTTCCAAGTCCATAAGTGTTTTGAGTGATAGGGTGTAACACCCCACATAATCCCAACCCAATGTGATGACGATAAACAATAGGTACTTCGGTGTCGAGAAGCCATAAGTATGTATTTAGTAATGTTAACAATGAGCAATTTGAAATTTGGCTTCGTACATGTGATTAGCCTTTCATAAGAGGTGTTTTGTGATTTTTGTGGCACATTAGTGGAGTTCAAAATGAGGCTAAGAGGACCTCTAAACAAAGTATATTAAGGTTAATAAGTGAGTTAAATAATAGGACTTGAAGTATCTAACCGAACCCGCGAAGAAAAGTCGAAAACAAAAATTTTGGAAAAACAATAAGGAGGGGCGCGCCTAGGGGCGTGCCACGCCGCTCTGGGCTGAAATTTTCAGTCCATAGGCAGTAAAGGGGCGCGCCAGGCAGTGTGCCACGCCGCCCCTGCATACCTTTCAAAAGTTGGAAATTTTGTTTAAGTCCCAAGGGTGCCCGGGGACGTATCAAGCCGATTTTTGACACGTTTATTCTAAAATCATGATCATATACATGAAATGAGTAAAGTATCATATTGGTATGATAAAATTACTCGAGAACGAATTTGGGGTCAAAATGACGATTTTGCCCTTTTGGTCAAAATGGGTCATACGTGGCTAGAATCGCTTGCTTTTGGGATTGAGGCTAAGAGTGTGAATAGCATGAGTGGGAATATTTTTGTAACACATATGAGGTGATTTAAACACGAGAAATTATTGATTTTATTGGGTTAAGAGAATTGGGCCCAAAAAGGACCCAAAAATGAAAAGAAGACATGGCCCAAAAGTGGGTCAAAAGACCCATTCTTGTGTTGACTTGTCAATAATGGACTTAATGGCTAAGGATAACTTTAAAAGGTTATAAAAGGTGGCCAAAATCAGATTTTAATTCATTGTACACACACATGCTTTTCTCTCATTTTCTAGAAAATTCCCAAGAACACTTCTTTGGCTCTCAAACCCTAGGACACTTCTTGAAGCAAGATCATCATCTTACAAGCTTGGGTAAGTGATTATTATTGTACTTTAACATATTATAAGCATGATAAAATATGTATATCATGTTGGTGATGGTTGAAAATGTTGGACATCGCACTTTTGGCTTTTGTGAAAGATGTGAAATCCATGGGATTGTAACTTGAATTATGACTTTGATGAAAGTGCATGATATGGATGAAATAACAACATGTATGGTGTTATTATGGTCTTAAACATGTTTTTTTTCTATAAGTATAAATTATAGGATTTTGGCCGATTTGTTGTTATGAGGTGTATTGAAGTAATTTGATGGAAGAATTGTGATGTGGTGGTGATGGAAAAGGATAAAATATGAGCTTGGTGTAACATGCCATTGGTTATCATGTGTTGGTCAATGTATAGAATATTGTGGAATTCTTGGTATGATGATTTTATAAATGGTGTTGTCAAGGGGGGGAAATGACATGTTCGAGTTGAACATGTGACTTATTGTTGTTGTATGCCATTATAAGGTTATTGGTGGTTAATGTTGGTTCCGTCATGTATTTATGTTGTAGAAAAAAACATAAGGATGGAGCGGGACTATCGTATGCACGTCTAAGATTGTGTATTCGTAAGTAAGAATACAAGGTATGTAAGGTTACTCTTTTCGTATCCTTCTACAACATATTGTTCCTATTGACATTGGACTTGTTTCAATTCCGAGTGCCTTGAGGTATATCAATTCAGGTTGACATATATTGTTATCCATATGTGTCTTATTCTTAGATGACTTATGATTCAGTTATCCCTTGTTCATTGATTGAAGTTCCGAAGATGTCATGACGTTCTAATTCCTAAAAGAACTATCTCAAGAGGGTAAAATATAAATGAATCTATGTATTCTTGAAAAGCATTTTTTTCCAATCATGTCATGCTCCAAATCCTATATTGTGAGGATCATCTTAGTACCATTCTCATAAGAGTAATAAGAGAGATGATGTGCAAGGCAGTGTGATTATTACTCATAAGTGAAGATGTCAATCTCATGAGTTAAATGCGTGAAGTGAAATATGCATATAAGTGTGTGCTTTACTGTCATTATCTCTAGGGTGTCACTTTCCTAGCTAGACAAAAAGGGGTATAAGATTGTAAAGAAATAAGGCTCTTGGGTACTAGATGTTTCATTAGGTATGGATCACATTCTAAAGGTTATAAGTTCTAGATGGAATAATTCCAATACTATGCTATGTTAGTCACTATAGACCACCAAAGGTGGAGGGCCGGTACTATACGCTTACTTATATAAGATCTCATAAGAAGTAGCAAAAGTTTCCAATAGCATTGTGATCCTCAATAGATCATACAAATATGTATATTCTACCTCTAAGTTTCGGAACTGTGATGTTATGATTATGCTTGTACCAATCTGGTAAAAGTTGAGGTATAATTATGAGTATTATCCATGGGGTGCAATGGACACCTGCATGATGGTTTTCATTACATTATCCATGGGGTGAAATGGACACCTGCATGATGGTTCTCTTTACATTATCCATGGGGTGCAATGGACACCTGCATGATGGTTCTCCTTACATTATCCATGGGGTGAAATGAACACCTGCATGATGGTTCTCTATATTATCCATGGGGTGAAATGAACACCTGCATGATGGTCCTCTATACATTATCCATGGGGTGCAATGGACACCTGCATGATGGTTCTCTTTACATTATCCATGGGGTGAAATGAACACCTGCATGATGGTTCTCCTTACATTATCCATGGGGTGCAATGGGCACCTGCATGATGGTTCTCCTTACATTATCCATGGGGTGCAATGGACACCTGCATGATGGCATGATGGTTCTATGAATTTCCCACTGATCAGTTGGGCCCGGGCAGTGTATGATTAAGAAGTGATTAAGTGAAGTAAGGTAAGGTAGAGAAGCATGTAGAGTGGATGTATGATACCCCACCCATAGAGTGGATGTAGGTTATATTAGTAATCCACCAAGAGAGTGTGTGTGTGTGGATGAATGTTATTCTTTCGTAATTTACTAACCAAGTAGTAGAACAATAGTGGTCATGAATAGAGGAGAAGAGTCTCTTGAGTGTAGATGAATATGAAAGATATTCTATGAATAGTAAGGATATAAAATGAATGTCCTAAAATGTTCATAATGAAAGCAATAGATAAGTTTCCAATTAGACTGATGGTTTATCCATATTGAAAATCTCTTATATTTATTTCATTGACATTCTCATGTATGATGTAATTTCTATAGCCTTACATACTCGGTACATTCTTCGTACTGACCCCCTCGGGGGACTTACCTTACATGTTGCAGGTGCAGGCATTAGTAGACCTTCTCAGTAGACTGTGGATCAGTTGCAAAAGTTTTGGTGAGCTCCACTTGATTCGGAGCTTTCTGGGTCATAGTTGTATATTCATTTTGATGTTGTAAAGGTGGTATAAATAGATGTATCTGTTAGAGGCTTTGTAGACATATGTGGGTATATGAATGGAAGATGTATGTTCAATTCGACGTAATGGCTCCAACGGCCAAGTTGATATTTCTATTTATCGCATATGTTTCCATAGTCATGTCTTCCGCATAGTTGCATGAGGTATAATAAGATTCATACGCAGATATACATACGAAGATTCATGAACAAAGATTGGTTCTCTCGGGCCATATCGGCTTCGGGTGCCAGTCCGGTCCGAATGGGATTTCGGGTCGTGACATAGGGCTGGTGCACTTCTTCCCTATAGGTTTTTCACTCAAGCAGTCATACTCATGCAAGGTGGAGAGTGTAAACGTGTCATGCCTAGTTGCAGCAACACCCTTCCCTAGAGGCATCTCAAATTTTTCAAACACATTAGAGAGAAGAAAGCCATCTGTAAGTCCATGAGGCCAAGTCCTAAGGAGGGGTCACCCTTCTCATATGTTTGATCATCAATGAAGAGAGGTTTACCTTCTCATTCATGTCTAGGGCATTTATGATCCCTAGGTCTTTGTAGCAAGCCTATAATTTTCTCCCTCCCCTAGGCATTACCTCTTTATGTACAATCTCAAATAACAACTAATGGGTAGGAGCCATCTCCCCCTTGTTCACTTTCCTAGGCCTCTTCCTTTCCTTCTCCTGAGTGAACTTCTTGGTAAGCAAACATTCAATATCGTTTTTCCACACATATTCTTCTAAGGACTCTTCAGAGGGAACACCTAAGACTTCTCCCAGTTTAATAGGGTTAAGAACAATTTCAACTCCCCTTACATTAGAATTAATCACCCACTCATCAAAAAACTAAAAATTAGCATAGAATTCCACTACCCTCTCTTTATGCAACACAGGTTTTTCTATTAGAAAAGTGCCCCCACCCCTGAAACCTAAAATTTTTTAAGTAATTGAATAATGAAGAGATTATTAAGTACCTCTTCAGTAAAAGTTCTACCCCTACCCCTGAGCATCAGTTGAGTGTAGTAGTACCCAATGAGACCTAATCCTAAGAACTTTGCATAGTTCTTGCTTATCTTTTCCTTCTTCTCAGTAACTTCCTCTTCTTCCTCCATCTATACTTCTTATTCATCAATCTCTATAGGTTCATCATCATTACCAATTTTCATTTTCCTTCTTTTCACCCTTGCTCTCTTTGATTCTTCAGCCTCTCTTACTTCAACAACACTTTTCCTAGTATTAGGAATTTTTGGAAGAAAATAAGATAGATCTTTAGGAACTGGTCTTATTCTGGGCTTGTAAGTATTTTGAGCAAGTGAGTAGCCCTTTTATTATAACCAGGAATAAGGGTGGAAATTAAAGGAATAAACTTGGGTTGAACCATAATATCCCCATCATTATTAACTTTTTTTTTCTTCCTCATAAAGAGATTTAGGGTTATCAGCAGTTGTTGTCGCAGTGGTTGTTTCCTCAAATATCCAAGATTAGTTGAGGGAATCTGATTTTGGAGCCTATTGTGATGAGGGTTTTGGAGAGGAGTTTATAAATAGAATAGGTGTAGGTGATTTAAAAGAAAAGAATGGAAGAGATGGTAATGGAGATCGAGATTTAGGTTCCCCCTGAGTAGGTGCACCAGAGGAGAGTTAGTAGGTTTTAAAGATGAAGGGCTTAGGGAAGCCATAGGAGGAGAAAGAAGATTTTTGTATTTGGAAGAAGGTTTGAGAGATTTAAAGTTTGTAATGGGGATCTGGTGAATGTGGAGATTTTTTGAAGAAAACGGGAAGCAATTGGAGGCGTTGTAATGGTTGAAGTGATGTTTGACATTTTTGAAAGGAGAGAGCAATGATTGCAAAAAGGTGTCTTTATTTGTTTTCCTACTTAAGATTTTGTATTATGTCAGTGTTCGAGGTTTGGTAATTAGGACCAAGTTCTAATGACAAAAACTACTTTTATTTTTAATATTTGGAGTAACTTGAATGCTTTGTAAAGGATGTGCATACCTGACTTGAGAACTATGTCCTCATGTGTCTTCTTGAACTTTTACTTTGAAATTTGAATTTATTTTAATGCTGAGCACTTAAGTTGTAGATGTGATCCTACCAAGGACCAGAGGCTGAGTTAATTACAATATCTAACAATTTGCAAGCATGATCTCATACCTTAGTTTCATATTCAAGCATTTGAGGGAAGACTGTAGTCTTTTTTCTGTCAAATTTGATTGATTAGCCCAAAGGCCAATCTATTCTTGTCAAAGTGTTCGCTCTCCAATGCTTTAATAAATATATCAAGAATTTGTTCATTAGTTACATAGGGCACCATTTCTATCAACCCCTTTTCTACACAATGTTTGAGAAAGTGATGTCTGACATCAATGTGTTTGGTTTTTTATGCTGCACTGGATTTTTGGCCATATTAATTGCACTTGTGTTTTCACACATGATAGTAATACATCATAGATTAATTCCATAGTCACTAAGTTGCTATTTTATCCAGAGAATTTGAGAACAACAGGATGCAGCAGCTACATATTCAACCTTAGCAGTTGAAAGAGCCACATAGTTTTTTTTCTTTGTTGCCCAAAAGAAAAGACAAGGTACCAAGAAGTGATCCATTCCATAAGTACTTTTTCTATCCACCAAATATCCAGCATAATCAAAATCATCATAACTAACAAGATCAAAGCAATGTAACACCCCACACTTTCAGACTAGAATTTGAATCGTCCTTCATACGCGGGTAGACCCGAACCCAATGATTTCTATTTTGATATAAGTGTGAAGATAAATTATTTAGTGTGTTAGCATCTTTTTAGATGAATTGAGGTCATAGAAATATCCTAACGCAAAGTTAAGCTGAGAACTTTCCTACCGATTGAGTTTTAGTAGACGTTCCTACTTGGGTAAACTTCCAATGACCATTACTCCTATAATATAATGAGTTAGGTTTCCTAGTACCTACCAAATTAAATTTTTTTGAGTCTTCTTTCCAACTCCACTGACCGTTTATCAATCCAAGTTTAAAGTAAAATGTTATAGGTGTTTTAGTGAGACACAGTCCAAGGTGCGCGACTGGCCATGTGAGGCACAACTGGTGCCATGTGATTGGCCGTGCAGAGCACAGGGTGGTTCTGCGTGATAAATGGTGTGGTGCACACCCCCTCCCCCGATGTTATATTTTTTCAATTTTCATTTTTTTAGGTTTACAAAGGTCCTTTCCCTTTAGAAACCGTTCCCCCACCTTTCTAAAATGTCTCCCACTTCTCTATTTACCCTAATATGGATTAAAAGCAGCCTCTCAAATCCTCTCAAAGTTTCAAACATTCAAGCATCAAGAAAACTCAAGCTAGGGATCCAAATCCAAAGGATCCTTCTCCATAGTTCATCTCCAAGGTACGTAAGAGAAATACCTTTCGTGGGGAACCCTGTTCATCCCTATAAGTAAGTCATAATTCCATGTTAGGTCATGATTTTAAGTTAGGATTTTAAGATTCAAATATTTTAAGTGTTGTTCTTGAGTTTTGTCATAATTTCCTTCTATATGCTCTAAGTATTGTGAATTATTCCCCGAGTTAAGGTCGTTCTTGAACTTAAATTTAATTTCTATAACCAAGAAATTTTTTTCATATAAAGCTTATGACTTGGGAATTTGTATTAAAAGTTGATTTGATTGCTCCAATGGGTTTAACTATAGTTTTGTTATAAAGTATATTCAAAAGTAGTCAATTTATGAAAAGTTTATAAAAAATCCTTATGCATAATTTCATGACTTGAAAAGTGTTATCGTATCTTGAAAAGTAAAGCAAAGTTATAAAGATTTAGAGCCAAGGCTCGCAGAGAAAGATATGTTTCTTGATAAGATATTTTAGATACTAATATGGTTTCAAGAATGTTTTTAAGACTATATTATGAGCAACTATTATGTTTTGGTAGAATTATTTAGCGCCGTGTTGGGTATAAGTTTTAGGTCACACGCCCCAGAACCACGTTGCCACCGTGGGCCTTCAGGCTAAGTTTTGGATCCATAAGTTATGATTTCATCTTAGACATTGGCAAGGTAGAAGATGACTCTTCTCAATGTGGGAAAGACATTGGATTCCATGTTGCTCACATGGTTTATGTCGGTTAAGAGAAACTTCCCAAAAGAAAACTTACTTATTTTGAGAGAATATATGATTGGCCGAGGCCACTAGTTTAAAAAAAGTTTTATGAAGCATTGTTTTCAAATTTTGTCCAGACTTTAGTCATTTATTCTCTAGTCTAGGTTTTAGTTGATGAATTGTATTAATGTTGTTTTATTACAATATTGTAATTATTGTTGTCGGGCTTATATTTCATGAATTTTACTATTTAAGTTTTTACATGCTTTTAATGTTTTTAAATAACTTATTCAATAACACTACTTTAGTCCCGACAGATTTGCAAGAAATGGTCAGTAAGTCTTTGGTCCCATATCTCCTTACTCATGTCATATGTTATGATTTAATTTAAAAGTTTATTTAGTTCATTTTTCATTATACTATTATGTACCAATACATTCAAAGTATTGACGCTCTTTTTGCACTGCATCATTGGACGTATAGTGCCCAGCTTTCAGATATGCAGGTTCTTGTTCAGAATTTTCAATAGGCTGAGTTCTCATTCTTTCGAGGACTTAATAATGTCTCAGTCACTAGTTTCTTTTGTTATATAAGGTTTTGTTGTACTCATGATGTAGTAGAGGCTTCATAGACATAGTCAAGTCAAGTCAGTTGTATCAGTTTATAAACATTTTATTTGTTTCAGTCAATGAAAGTTTAAGTGAGTTTATTTAATTTTGTTTACAAAAGTTAGCCCATGTTTCTAGCTACGACAATTTATAAAAAGTTCAGCTTTATTAGTTGCATGCTAGGCCAAGTGGTTATCTTGGACCATTCGTGGTTCGGATGTCGGTTACGTCCAGGGTGTAGGCTTGGGGCGTGATAAGGAGTCTCTAACAAGATACCATAAAATCATTTCTTGAGTTCCTTTGAGGTACCTGAAAATTCTCTTGACAACTTTTAAGTGAGATTCTTTGGGAGATGATTGAAATATAGCACATAGTCCTACACTATACATAATGTCAGGTCTACTAGCAGTAATATATAGCAAGGAGTCTATCATTCCTCTATACTTTCTTTTAGCAACAGACACACCATCTTCATCTCTGTCAAGTTTCGTGGTAGTAGTAATAGGAGTACTGTTTGATTTAGCTCCATCCATCTCAAATTTCTTTAGCAATTCTTTGATCTACTTTTGTTGATGTATGGATTTTCCACCCTTGGTTTGATTGATTTGCAGTCCTAAGAAAAGGTCAACTCTCCCATCATGCTTATCTCAAATGCAATGCTCATCAATGAGGAGAATTCCTTGCATAAAACCCCATTTGTAGCTCCAAATATTATATCATCCACATAGATTTTCATAATGAGAAGCTTGAATACTTCCATTTTTATGAAAAATATGTTGTCTATTTCCCCCCTAGTATATCCATGTTCTAGAAGAAAAGAGGAAAATTTGTCATACCATGCTCTTGGTGCTTGCTTGAGCCCATATAAAGCTTTGTCAAGCTTATACACATGATCTGGATATTCAAAGCTCTCAAAACCTGGTGGTTCTTTCACACAAACTTCTTCACTCAGATAACCATTCAAAAAGGCACTCTTCACATCCATTTGAAATAGTTTGAATTCCATATGAGAGGCAAAGGCTATCAGTATTCTAATGGCTTCCATTCTAGCATATGTAACACCCCGTAAGTTTCTGAGTCTAGTTAATTCCCGTAACATTTATGGAAATAATAAAACATGAGAGAGTTGGTGAATTTATACATTTATTTGTGGACTAAGCTAATTTTGTGATTTGGGCCCAAATGAGGCCCAAAATGAAAACAAAAGACATGGGCCAAAACATGGGTCAAATGACCCATGCTTCTTTTTGACTCATCAATAATTGAGCAAGACTTTAAGGGTCTATAAAAGGGAGGCAACAATCAGATTTTTAACCCTCAACAACACACATGCTTTTCTTTTATTTTCTAGAGATTTCAAGAGAAAACCCTTGGAACAAGATCATCATCTTCCAAGCCTAGGTAAGTGTTTATTGTTATGATTTAATATATATTATGCATGGAAGATAGTTTATATCATGTTGGTTATGTTGGTGAAGTGGGAGAAGTTCCCTATGTGCAAAACAATTTGTATTTGCTAAATCGGAGGATGATTTATGGCTTGAAAGCTTGAACATGGGTTTGTGATCTTGATGAAAATGAACTTGATGGATTCAATATTGATATATGAGATGTGATTATAGTCGTGACTTGTTTTATACTTGTGCATAGTGTTTGAAAATTTTTATTGAGAAATTGGTTATGGTTTTAGTGGCATGTTGGCCGTAAAGTGTCGTTTTGGTGATGTTAGGTGTGTTGTGAAATCATGGATGGTGGTTGGCATGTTAAATGATCAAAAATATTTTAAAATGAAGTTGGTTATGATCATGGATCATTCATGGCATTAAAAGACCCAAAACGGAGCCATTTCGGACCAAACGGGCATCCGCCCCCGCAGACGAGGGCATCTGCGGGCTCAGATGCCAACGCAGATGTCACTGGCTGCTTCCAATGGCCATCTGTGTGCGCAGGTGGCTGACCTGCGTGCGCAGTTGGCTGCGCAGGTCAGCCCAGAATTGAGTTTTGGTTACTTTCGTGTCCCTTTGATCCCATAAAGCCCCGATACCCTTTTGGGATGTAATAATCAACTTGTAATGTCATTGTAATGACTTTGAAGTGTCGTATGGAGGTGTTTTGTACTATGTTAAGTATGGATGGTTATTTATATGTTGTTATAAAGGCATCATTACGACGGAATGATAAAGGAAAAAACGTAAAGGGTAAGTATGATGTGAAATGCTATTGTTGTATGAAATCTTGGTCAATGAGTGGAATGTTATGGTAGTGTTGGCATGTTGATGCGATAAATGACATTGTAAGAAGGTGAAATGAAGTTCTAAAGTAACTATGTGATTCATGGTCATCTTGTGGACTTGTAAGGTAGTTGGTTGCTAATATAAGCCTCGTTATGTACTTGTGATGTAGAGTGAGACGTAAGGAAGGAAGCTGGACCATTGTATTCCCAGATAAGCCTGTGTATTCATAGTGAGACACAAAGGTATGTAAGGTTACTCTCTCCGTATTCTTCTGCAGCATGTATGATTCATATTGTCATAGTACTCACTCGACTCCGAAATGCCCTAAGGTATTCTGTCTTCGGTAGTTGACTAGTGTAGCTCAGATGTTCTTTACTCATTGGTAAATGGTGAATCATACGACTCATGTCCATTGGTTGATTTATATTCATTGATCGACTCATGTCCATTGGTTGATTTATATTCATTGATTGGCTCATGTCCATTGATTGACTTACGTTCATTGGCTAACAAGTCAAGAGTTCCAAATATTCTAAGGCATCGCATTCCTAGTTGGTGAGAAGTTGACATTCACATGCTTCTTAATCATTGTTCATTATGCTAAGGTTCCAAAAGTGTTCTATTCCAAAGGGGTCTATAGTATTCTACCTAAGGTTGATATATATATGGTTATTCATATGTGTTTTACTCCTAAACGAATCATGACCCACGAGGTTCTTATTTATGAACGGAAATTCTTAAGTTGTCATAGGTTGTTAAGTCTAAGAGAACTATCCCAACAAGGGTGATGAGGTGAAGAGGGATTGTTTAGTTTGAATAGCATTATTCCAATCATGTCATGATCCAAAGTTCCAATAGAGTTATACGTATGTCTCATATTCATTAGTAATGTTCCAAAAGTCCAATGAGGTTATGTTCCAAGGTTTCACTAGTGGTTATACTCATGTATCTTGTTCATTGAATATTGGTCCAATGGTTCTAAAGATGTATCCTTTGCAAGTAGAGATGTCAATCTTACACGGGTAAAGACGTAAAGTAATGTATGTCATGTTCCGGAGTCTAAGAATAGTATGACTATCCTTGTACCAATCGTTCAAATGTAGAAGTACCAATCTTATAAGAGTAAGAAGGGAGGTGATTCCTCGTAAGTGAAGATGTGTATACATATGTGTGAGATTTAGCGTCATGATTTTTAAGGTATCACTCTCATAAGGTTAAGGAACTAAGTCATGCAAATAGTTACTTCATGTTATGTTTCATTGGATCACAAAGAGGTATAAGTCCAAGGTGGAATAATCCCAATAGTCTATGATACTTATATTATATATTATAGCCCACTGATCAGCTGGATGTCCGGTATATTATATAGCCCACTGATCAGCTGGATGTCCGGTACTTATATTATATATTATAGCCCACTGATCAGCTGGATGTCCGGTATATTATATAGCCCACTGATCAGCTGGATGTCCGGTACTTATATTATATATTATAGCCCACTGATCAGCTGGATGTCCGGTATTATATTTACATAGGATAGACCACTAAATGTGGATGTCCGGTATTATATTTACATATGATAGCCCACTAAATGTGGATGTCCGGTATTATATTTACATATATGATAGCCCACTAAATGTGGATGCCCGGTATTATATTTATATCTTTTAGCCCACTAAAGGTGGAGGTCCGGTACTAACTAATTGAGTGAAGAGTAATGAAAATAGATGTAAAGAGATGAGAATATTTTCCTCACGTGTATAGATGTAAATAAACATAAAGATGGTTATAAGAAAGTGATAGTGACGCGACTGATTGATCAAGTATTGAGACTAATAGAAGTAATGAACATGGTTCCACACATCCAGGTTGGAGGTCTATTCACATTGATTATTCTCTTATGCTTACTTTCTTGGAAGTACTTATGTATTACCATAGTTTCATCTGGCCTTACATACTCAGTACTTTATTCGTACTGACCCCTTTTGGGGGATTTACCTTACATGCTGCAGGCACAGGTGTCAGTAGATCTCCGCAGTAGGTGACGAGATATTCGCAGATTGTTGGTGAGCTCCAGTTGCTTCGGGGCTTCCCAAGTCACATGGGTTCATTAGGTTTTGGTATTTTGTAACCATTGTATAGATATAGTCATGTATCTATTAGAGGCTTTGTAGAAACATGTGGGAAGGTGAAAGTAAAAGATGTACATTCATTTTGACATAATGGCCCTAACGGCAAAGTTTCATATATTGTACATATTGCCATGACTTCCGCCATTGATATTTAATTACATGAAATAAAATGATATGCATACGCAAACATACATATGAGAGTACATGAGCAAAGATTGGTTCTCTCGGGCCATATCAACTTCGGTGCCAATCACATCCTGATGGGATTCGGGGTGTGACAGCATAAGGGTAAAATATTTCATCATAGTCTATTCCCTCTTCTTGATTGTATGCTTGCACTACCAATCTAGCATTGTTCCTAGTGACTACACCTTGATCATCTTGCTTATTCCTGAACACCCACCTAGTTCCTATGACAGTCCTATCTGCAGGCTTGGGAACTAAGCACCATACCTTTGTTCTTTCAAACTGATTTAACTCTTCTTGCATAGAAACAATCCAATTTGTATCTAGCAAAACTTCCTTGATGTTTTTTGGCTCAATCAGTAATAGATAGGCAGAGTAGGCACACATACTTCTCAACTTATTTCTAGTCTGTATTCCTGAATCTAAGGAGATATAATGTTTTCAATGGGATGCGAACTCTTATGTTTTCAATTCCTTCCAGTAGTAGGTTGAGAAGTACCAGGTGCATCAAGATGAAATGATGAATCATCTGAAGGAGTAGTTCCCCTTGAGGAAGGCACTTCCTCCTGAGTCAGAGCACCTTCCTTAACAACTGAAGTGGTGTCTTTATGTTCTTATTTATCTGAGTCATGGGTCAGTTCAAAACCACTATTGTCCTAATTTGTGCATCTTTTCCTTTCCTCTTGATTTTCTTCATCAAATATGATATGAATGCTTTATTCTACACAACTATTTCTTTTGTTGTAGATTTTGTAAGCCTTAATCTGTGAAGAATATCCTAGGAAGATACCTTCATCACTTTTTGCATCAAATTTTCCTAGTTCATCCTTCCCATTATTATGAATAAAGCATTTTCACCCAAAAGGTCTTAGATAGGTTAGATTTGGCTTCCTACTCTTGAGTAGTTCATAAAGGGTCTTATCTAACAGTGATCTGATCATATATTTGTTAAGAAGATAGCATGCACTCTAGAGATCTGTTCTTTCTTTCAACCACACCATTTTGCTAAGGAGTTTTAGGTGTAAATAAGTTGTGATCAATACCATTTTAAGAACAAAAGGTCAAAAAGTTTGAATTTTCAAATTCAGTACCATGATCAGACCTTATTCCTATAACTTCAGCATTCAGCTTCTTTTGAACAAGTCGAACAAAAAATTGGAATACCTCAAGTGTCTCATCCTTGGAACACTAGAAGAGTGTCCATGTGAATATTGAATAATCATCTACAATTTCAAACACATACCTCTTCCCTCCTCTAGTGAGAACTCTCATTTGACCACACAAGTCCATATGCAACGGTTGAAGAAGTTTAGTGGTGCTTACCTTCCTTTTGGGCTTGAATGAGGATTTATTATTATTCTTGTAAAGCTAGCATATCTTTTTGCATATTCTTGTAAGCTTAGCATACCTTTTTGTATATTCTTGTAAGCTTAGCTTATCTTTTTGTATATCTCCTAATATATAGTACCATATATAGGATCATTACCTTGTATAGTTGTATTAGAAGTACTTGTCTAAATAGGATCCATTTTAAAGCTTATGATCCATTAGAAAAGAGAGAAATAAAAAGTTCTTTCGTATTTGCTTTTTTCATTTTCTACACATCTTTGTCAATAGATCGTTATCCTTAAAATAGATCCCTAGGGTAATCTCAAAGATTTTATCCTCTTCTTTAGTACAGAAGGAGCTACTGCATGTCCTATCGGTGGTCATTTTATTTTTGATATACAAGGAAAGGCTCAAGCATGAAAAGGGAAAGTTCTTGTAGAGGATTCAGGAATGGAAGAGTTTCAACATATAACAAAAACAACCTTAAATATCTGGCATCTATAATAAGATTTTCTGTAACCCCTGACACTTGATAAATAGAAACAATAGCAGTAAGGCATGTATTCTTTTAAATCAGTTATGGATACTAACAGAAGTAATGAGTGACTGGCAAAAGGAACAAAAATGAAGATACATGTGGTATACTACCCACAGAAGTCCACAGAGATACGAACCATATTATGAAAACATCTACGTTCTTTACCTTTTCGATTGGATGTAAGAAGAGTACAAGAAGAAAACTATTTCTCTCAAGATAATAAAAAATTACATCTCCTAAGTATCTATTTATATTCTTGTTATTGGCGCAAAAATAGACCCTCGGCTCTAGGAAAAGCATATCCAAGAAGATAGAAAAAGGAAAGATTTACAAAACCAACAACAATAACATATCCAGTCTAATACCACAGGTGAAGTCTGGAAAGGATAGAGCATACATAGACTTTACTCCTACCTTGGGAGGTAAAGAGGTAAAATGCAATAGACCCTTGGCTTAAGGAAAAGCATATCAAGGCAGATCGAAAAATGGGAAGATTTACAGTACCAACAACATACCAATGTAATTCCAAAAGTAAGGTCTTGGGGGGCAATAGAGTGTAAGTAGACCTTATCCCTACCTTGGGTGGTAGATAGGTTGTTTCCAATAGATCCTCAGCTCAAGGAAAAGAAAATCAAAATAGATAGGAAAAAGAAAGATATACATAACCAACAACAACAACATACCCACTTAATCCCACAAGTGAGGTACAAGGAGGGTATAGTATTCGACTCAAAGGAAAAACATATAGAAGCAGATTGAAAAAGGGAAGGCTTACAGAACCATGACCACAAATCAATAAAGAAAGCCATAAAAGTTCTTACTTTTTCCCTTCAAAGAGTTACTCATATCTCTATACATTAACTTTAAGGAAGTTTTATAGAACCATAACAATAAATCAAAAACAAAGTAAGAGCCATAAAAGATCTTACTTTTTTCCCTTCAAAGAAGTAAACATATCTATATAAATTAACTTTCATAAACACAAAGAATTTGAAAAGCGTATCAAAAAATGTCGGCACAAGTAACAAAACCTGATGACCACAAAACACAGTAAAAAATGTATCAACCAAAAGGGAGACACACACATATATATAATCAAGAAAAATTCAGAAAAAGACTTATAAATTTTGGCCAAAGATATTTTCACACCAAGGGTTTGTCCTTACAGCAACCCTAAAGTTTCTTACAATTGTTAATTCACCAATTTCTTTTAGGCATTTCATCAAATATATAAGAAAATAAAAGACAACAAGATTAATGTAATATGAGCACTTTAATGGTTACTGTAATACCAAAAAAAATTCTAGAATGTGCCGAGCTGTATTACCTAATCTGCCATAATTCAATAAATTAAGTTCCTTTGTCAGTTTTCCTTGAATTCGATTGTGACTGGAAAATTTTGAAATTGAAGTCACCTTTGTTTTCCATTTTTGTCATGACCCAGGACTAGGCCCTGGACGTAACGAGAATCCCAGACCAGCGAAGTCCTAAGAATATCCCTTAGCATAATATCAAAAGCATAACCATTATTAAAGTGCGAAAATAGACCCAATGATAAGAAGTTCAACTTCAAAAGCAATTAATAGTACCAAACTCTAAAATACGACACAATGAAATCAGTTTACATCAGTCTACAAAGCCTCTAACATCAAGAATGGAAATCATAAGCCAAAACATAGCCCCGACGATGCCATAAAATAAGATAGTCAAAGTCTAAATGAAAGAAACCATGTGCCTTCAAAAAAGATGGAGGGCTCACCACTTGATACATGATGTCTTGAGAAAATCTTAGTGCAGCACAGAACCACGAGAAAATACCTCCAAACCAACATTATGAAAAGATGTAGTGTCCGGGGACAATCAGTACGACGAGTACTAGCATGTGACCCAAGGAAAGGGACCAAGCAATTTATAAGGCATGTCATAATTTTATAACATAATTCATAATAGAGAAAGTATAGTGTAGGGGATTCATAACATAAAGACACAACCATTTGAAAACTTAAATTTTGAACTACGTAGTTTGCATCGACATTAAATAACCCACAAGTTATATGGGTTAGGTCCATACCCAACCGGCGAGGCCTCAATACATGTTTGTCGTATGGATTGAGACAAACATCATTTGGCCATCATATCATACCATCCTCGTAGAGGAAACATCATAAGGTTGTCCCATTAAGGAGGGAACTATCCCTATGTTTGCAAAACATAGGTTTCAGGCATTGGTCACGAGGACTTACATTTTCTCAGTGAACTACATAATTCTTTTTAAGACCAATCAAAACATTGTTCATAATATTTATCCAGAGTCATTCATAAAGGCATTTAAATTTTGGTATCGTCATACCAAAACTTCCAAGTTATTCATATCATGCCATAATCATTTCACATAACCATACCTCATTAATTTCATCATTTCAAAAATTTGAAAATATTTAACACGCCCTATAATGGTTAAAGACTCCACACTAAAATAACAACACTTTTGAAAATAAGGGATATAGATTTTTCTTCCATCTCACCGAAAATCAAGATTTGGGTGACAAAGTGAATTACAAGAGGAATATAACTTTTTGACTTCAATACACCCCAATAATATTTCATATTCATAAATTTTGACATTTCAAACAATAAGCCCCAATTATCGAGCTCCATTAAAAATTCAAGCTTTAGTTCATTAAAAAGAGTTTGCAACTATACATAATCCTTCCTTTCGAAAATCAATCAAAACCCACATTTAAAACTCACGTAAACTACTTTAATAATTGGGGAAATCACCAAAAATATATTTAGTTGAAAGAGAGTTGTACAAAATACCTTTTGACGGAAAGAGTTTTGAGAAAGTTTGAGATTTGAGCCTTGAATCTTGAACCCTAGTTGATTTTGCTTCTAAGAGTTTTGGGAAAGAGTGGGATATGTTTTTGATTGATGGAATTCATATTTAGGGTTTTGGGATCATTTAGTATAGGTAGGGGATGGTTTATAACCAAGAAAAGGACCATAATGCCCCTAAAATACATAAATAAAATAAAATCCCGTTAAGCAGAGGGGCTGCGTAGCGCTCCCCGCATAGTGCCTCTCTCACTTGTGAGATGCACTGCCTTGGGAAGAGTAAACTAATAGGTTTCCCCGCTTGGTTTTGCGGCATGTATCTCGAGGCATGGCCTTCCCCGACGCGACGTATGGTCCTAGAATCATATTCTAAACATCCCTAACGTTCCCTAATTCATCCCAAATGATTTCTATTCAACCTACAGGTCATATAGGCTCATTTTTAAGCTCTAAAGAGACATACAAAAGTATAGGGTGTTTACATTATCCCCCCGTTGGGGTCATTCATCCTCGAATGATGATTAAGGACTACTTTGGCATAACGTAGGGATTCATATAACCCATTATGAACTTTTCATCAAGCGTGAAAAAAACAAAGGGGAAAAAGTCATTAGGATAACACCTATCTATCAACTAGGCATGAATCATAAGAATCTAGGATTTTATCTACACACATCACTTAGGCATGATTACAAAAATATTACTGATGAACATAAAATTGTTACCTCAAACAACTTCATCCAAAAACGAGAACAAAAAGGTGTCATGCCCTGTATCCCAACGGGGTGGACTGGAACCTAAAGCCGATAAGGCCCGAGAGAACCAATCTTTACTCATGCTCAATCATGTGCATACTATAAGAATCATCACCACCTTGTAAAGACATAAAATGCTTAGAGCGGAAATCATGGAACATTATATATATATATTAAAGAAACTTGGCCGTTGGGCCCATCAATTCAAGGTTGACATACATATCTTACGTTACATACCCACATCGGTCTACAAAAGCCTCTAACAGAAGTACACACATAAACATCTTAATTTCGGGACAAGTCCCCACTTTACACAATATTACAATACAAAAACAAATGTACATAAGAGACCTGGAGAGCCCCGAACCGACTGAAGCTCACCAAAGATCAACAGATGTCCTGCAGCCTACTGGAGAGGTCTACTAGTGCCTGTGCCTGTAGAAAATAAGGTAAATCCCCCAAAAGGGGTCAGTACGAAGAAAGTACTGAGTATGTAAGGCCATAAGAAACTCTATGATACATCAAAACTTTAATGGAATCAAATATAAGTAAAGAACCAATATGGATAAGTCATCACTCTTTATGTATGGATATATGTACATTCGATGAATTACTTCTTTTACTTTTATGCTCATTCGCTCCCTTCATCACTCACTTCACATCCTTCCATTCTTACAATGCCCGTGCCCCAAGCTGATCAGTGAGTAATCAACGGTTTTCGGGATCGACCCATGCTAGGATTTTCTTTTACCCCTAGGATACCATCCTTAGTAGTGGGATTGAACCATGCTAGGTGTTTTTTTCACCCCTGGGATACCACCCGAGATATTGGGATCGACCCATGCTAGGTATTTTAACCCCTGGGATACCACCCAAGAAGACATCACTTCTCTTTACAACATTACTTCTTTAATCTTGGAAATAGTCCATTCGATGAGTATATATAATTATTGGAAACACATAGGTGCTTACTCTATGCCTCTACGTTCATGAAATTGATACTTTTGTAGTTGTAACATTATTGGAAGCTTTGGAACATAATATTATTGGAACTTGGAACCATGTCCATAATTATGTAATACATGAATGACAATAGATCAACAATAAGGTATATATGATTAACACTAGATGATAACATGAAATGAGATGCCTTAGGAGATTTTGGGAATGAGTAAGTACCATAACAAGGTGTACACTATATGCTGCAGAAGGATACGAAAATAGGAACCTTACATACCTTGTATTCTCAATACGAATCTATAGTCTTAGATGTGCATACAATGTCCCGCTCCTTCCTTATGTTTCACTCTACAACACAAATACATAACGGGATTTACATTAACCACCAACTACCTTACAAATGCATATAACGTCAATGAGTTACATGTTTGCCTTTAAAATGTCATTCCCCCTTGACAATAACATTGATGAAATTATCATACCAATAATCCCACATTATTCCCAACATTGACCAAAATATCATAAACCGTTAGCATGTCACACCAAGTTCATACTTTCCACTCTTCATCCCCACAACATCACAATTATTCCATCAAATTACTTTAATACACCTCACAACAACAAATCAGCCAAAATCCCATAATTTACACTTATATGAAAATAACAAGTTTAATAACATAATCACACCATACATGTTGTTATTTCATCCATACCATGCTCTTTCATCAAACCCACAAGTCATATTCAAGTTACAATTCCATGGATCACACATCTTTTACAAAAAAACCAAAGTGCCATATTCAACACTTCCAAGCATAACCAACATGCTTTAAATACTCTCCCATGCATATAATATATGAATCCATAAGAATAATTACTTACCTAAGCTTGAAAATTGATGATTTTTCTCCAAGAAGTTGGCTTAGGGTTCTCTGAGAGTTGAGAGAAATTTTGGGAAATTTCTAGAAATGTGTAGTGTAATCCTTTGAATAAAAATCAGATTTTCCACTTATTTATAGGCCCTCAAGTCTTTTTGGCATTAAATGCCATGTATAAGGGGTTAAAGGGTGAAGAATGGGTCATTTGACCCATTTTGGCCCATGTCTTCTTTCTATTTTTGGGCCTTTTATTGAGCCCAATTCACTCAATCCAATAAAATTAATAATTTCTCATGTTTAAATCATTTCATATGTGTCACAATAATATTCCCACTCGCGTGATTCATATTCGTAGCCTCAATCCCAAAAACAAGTGATTCTAGCCATGTATGACCTATTTTGATCATAAGGGTAAAACCGTCATTTTGATGCAAAATTCGTTCTCGAGTAATTTTATCATACCAATATAATAATTTACTCATTTCATGCATATGTTCATGGTTGTAGAAGAAACGTGGCAAAAATCGGCCCGGTACGTCCCCGGGCACCCTTGGGACTTAAGAAAATTTCCAACTTTTGAAAAGTGGGAAAAACCATCCTGGCACGCCCTTGGGCGCGCTAGATTGACGCCTATGGGCTAAAAATTTTTGCCCATAGCAGCCTGGCATGCCCTCTGGCGTGCCCCACCCTTAATTTTTTGAAAATATCATTTTTTGACTTTTCTTCGCGGGTTTGGTTAGATACTTCAAGTCCTATTCTTTAACTTACTTCTTACCCTTAATATCCTTTGTTTGGAGGTCCTCTTAGACTTATTTTGAACCCCACAAATGCTCCACCAAAATCACAAAACACCTCCTACGAAGGGCTAATCACATGTACGAGGCCAAATTTCAATTTTTTCATCGTTACATTACCAATCACATACTTATAGCTCTCGACACCTAAGTAAACATTATTCAACGTCGTCAAGTAGGGTTGGGAAGGTACGGGGTGTTACATTCTTCCCCCCTTATAAACATTTGTCCTAGAATGTTAATAGTATCATTTCAATTACGACAAATGCATCTCTATACTAGCATACATATACATAAACAGTTAAGGCTCATGGATACTTACTTTTTATTGATCCACTTCCGCGCTTTGAACTTCTTGGTCCATTTGAAAAAGATGGGGATACTTGGATTTCATCATCTCTTCCGCTTCCCATGTGATCTCCTCTACTTGTTGATTTCTCCAAAGGACTTTCATAGAAGCTATGTCTTTATTCCTCAATATTTTTACTTGTCGATCTAGAATAGCAATGGGTACCTCTTCATAAGTACGATCCTCTGTAACTTGAACATCTTCAATGGGAACAATACGATATGGATCTCCTATGCATTTTCGAAGCATCGAAACATGAAACACTGGATGGACTGAGGAAAGTTCTTGAGGTAGTGCTAACTCATACGCAACTTGACCAAATCTTCTAATAATTTCATATGGGCCTATGTAACTTGGACTCAATTTTCCTTTCATTCCGAACCGCATTACCCCTTTCATCGGTGACACCTTTAAAAATACCCAATCACCTATGGAGAATTCAAGCCCTCTCCGTCTAATATCAGCATATGACTTGTGGCGACTTTGGGCCGTTTGTAACCGCTGTTGGATCACTTTAAATTTCTCCATAGCCTGATGAACATTATCTAGCCCAAGTAAAGCAGTTTCACCCGCTGCAAACTATCCAATTGGTGATCTATATTTCCTTCCGTACAAAGCTTCATACGGTGCCATTTTAATACTTGAATGATAGCTATTGTTGTAAGCAAATTCAATAAGAGGCAAATGGTCATCCCAACTGCCTTGAAAATCTAACGTGCAAGCTCGTAGTATATCTTTAAGTGTTTGGATAGTACGCTCCGGTTGTCCATCTGTTTGAGGATGGAAAGCCGTACTCAGATGCACCAGTGTACCCAAGCTCTTCTAAAAATATCTCCAAAAGTGCGCTGGAAACTGTGCTCCTCTGTCTGATATAATGGAAAGTGGAATACCATGTAACCGCAATATTTCTTTAACATACAATCTTGCATAATCCTCAGCTGTATAGGTGGTCTTGACTGGTAGGAAATGCACTGACTTGGTAAGCCTGTCCACTATAACCCATATAGAATCAAATTTCCATAACGTAAGAGGAAAACCTGTAATAAAGTCCAAATTAATCATATCCCATTTCCAGACTGGAAGATTGATACATTGCATATAACCTCCTGATTTCTGATGCTCTACTTTCACTTGTTGACAATTCAGGCTTTGAGCGACAAATTCTGCAATGTTCTTTTTCATATTTCCCCACCAATACACTTCTTTCAAATCATGGTACATTTTAGTAGCACCCGAATGAATAGAATAGCGCGAGTGATGCGCCTCTGTCATAATTCGTTGCCTGAGCTCATCTACATCCGGTACACATAATCTACCTTGGCTTTGGAGCACCCATTCTTGTGTAAGATCAAAGGCTGTAGTTAGACCCTGTTGCACATTCTATTTTAGCTGCAATAACATAGAATCCGCAAATTGCTTCTCTTTCACTTCAGCTATTAAGGAGGATTACGCTGCATTTTTCACAATAACCCCTTCATCTAGAGATTCAATAAGATGAACTCCCAAGATGGCTAATTGATGTAGATCTTTGGTTATCTCTTGCTTTTCAGTCAACTGGCCACTAGTTCTTTCTACTGCCTTGCGGTTCAATGTATCAGCTACTACATTTGCTTTGCCTGGATGATAAAGAATATTAATATCATAGTCTTTTAAGAGCTCTAACCACCTTCGTTGCCTCAAATTGAGTTCCTTCTGCTTAAAGGTATACTGTAAACTTTTGTGATCGGTATATATATCAACATGAACTCCATACAAACAATGACGCCATATCTTTAAAGCAAAAACAACCTCTGCTAATTCAAGATCATGTGTGGGATAATTTTTCTCAAGTGGCCATAACTGTCGTGAGGCATATGCAATGACATTACCATGTTGCATCAATACACATCCGAGGTCAACCCCGGAAGCATCACAATACACTGCATAACCTTCGGTACCTTTAGAAAGCACTAAAACTGGTGTGGAGGTTAATTTATGTTTCAACTTTTGGAAGCTTTTCTCACATGCATCATTCTACTGAAATTTAACTGCCTTATGTGTAAGCTTTGTTAATGGTGCAGCAATGGAGGAAAAACCTTCCACTAATCTTCTGTAATAACCCGCCAGTCTAAGAAAACTACAAATTTCTGTGGGTGTCGTAGGTCTTGGCCAATTTTTCACTGCTTCAATCTTTTGTGTATCAACCTGTATCCCTTGATCTGACACAATGTGACCCAAGAATGCGACTGATTTTAACGAAAACTCACACTCAGAGAACTTGGCATACAACTTACTCTCACGAGGAATTTGCAACACTTGTCGTAAGTGATTAGCATGGTCCTCTGGTGATCTTGAATAAACCAGGATGTTATCTATAAATACCGTGACGAACACATCTAGAAATGTCTTAAACACCCTATTCATCAAATCCATGAACACAGCTGGTGCATTTGTTAGTCCAAATGACATAACTAAAAATTCATAATGGCCATACCGTGTTCGAAAAGCTGTCTTGGGTACATCTTCTTCTCTAACTCTGACTTGATGGTAACCCGACCTCAAGTCGATCTTTGAAAAACACTTGGCACCCTGTAACTGATCAAACAAATCATCAATTCGAGGGAGGGGATATTTGTTCTTGATCGTTACTTTATTCAATTGCCGATAGTCGATGCACATTCTCAGCGTGCCATCTTTCTTCCGTACAAATAATATCAGTGCACCCCATGGGGACATACTAGGCCTGATGAAGCCCTTGTCCAGCAAATCTTTCAACTGCTCCTTCAATTCACGCAATTCTGCTGGAGCCATTCTATATGGAGGAATAGAAATAGGCTGAGTGCTGGAATCACATCAATGCCAAATTCTACTTCCCGTTCTGGGGATAAGCCTGGAAGATCCTCTGGAAATACGTCAAGAAATTCATTGACCACTGGAAGCGACTGCGGAGTTAGTGGTTCCACTTCAGTATCTTTCACCCCTACTGAATGACATATGTAACCCTTAGCAATCATTTTCCTTGCTTTCAAATAGGAAATAAATTTTCCTCTTGGTGCCCCCACATTACCTTTCCTTTTAATAACATTTTCCTGCGGAAAGCAAAATTGCACCTTCTTGGCCCGCCAATCTACCATGGCATAACAAGAGGCCAACCAATCCATTCCCATGATCACATCAAAATCCACCATGTCTAATTCAATTAGATCGGCAAGTGTATCATGACCACACACAGTTACCACATAGTTACGATATACTCTTTTTGCAACAATATATTCACCAACCGGTGTAGACACTTCAGTTGACTTAATTAATAATTCTGGTGCCTTTGCAAATTTTGCAGCAACCAATGGAGTAGCATAGGAAAATGTAGAACCCGGGTCAATCAATGCATATACATTATATGAGAATATGGATAATGTACATGTGACTACGTCAGGAGATGCCTCTGAATTCAGTCGGTCTACTAGAGTAAAAGTATGATTCTGAGTTCCAATGGAACTGGCTGCTCCTCTGGCACCTCTACCACGACCTGCCGGCTGTACCCCTCTGCCCAGGGAAGGAACCGATGATGATGATGCAACGACTGATCCCGCAGGTCATGCCACATTACCCAAGCCCTTTCGTGGGAAGTCTCTTATCATATGCCCCGTCATACCATACCAAAAGCAAACATTTGACCCACGTCGATATTCACCTAAGTGAAACCGTCCACATTGCTTACATGGCTGACGAGAAAATCCCGTAGTCTGCGACCCTCAAATTCCACTACTCCTCCCAACATTACTACCCCTAAACCCTCAGAATTGAGCTTGAGTTCCTACTGCGGAATAGGAAAATGATGGTCTCGGCGGTCTAGGAAACATTCGGGGTCTAGATTCGCCTTGGGACACCATAGACTGTCCCATAGGTCTAGCTTTTTTAGACTGGCCTCGTTCAGATTCATGTACCCTTCTTCTCTGTCTTTGGTCCTCCATTTTTTGGGCGAAGGCTTGAATTCTCGCTATATCCATATCTTTGTTTAATGCAGCAATAGTGCAATCTCGTACCAAATAAGGCTCCAACCTGTCCACATATCTATGGACTCTATCTGTCATAGTAGCCACTACATTGGGAGCATATCGGGCCAAAAAATTAAATTGCAGACTATATGCTCTGACACTAAGATTCCCCTGACGCAGATTCAAGAATTGATCCGTACGAGCCTCACGGATCTCATAAGGAAGGTAGTGATCAAGGAAAGCCGCTTTAAATTCTTCCCAACTAGGTGGATTTGCACCGATACCCCGAGATTTCTTCCAATCTTCGTACCACAATATCGCCTCTCCTTTTAATCTATATGCAGCAAGTTCAACTGTTTCTACCCCAGTTATATGCATAACATCTAAGGCCCTTTGAATCTGATCTATAAAGTCTTATGGATCTTCATTCAGTTCTGATCTAGTGAATGTAGGAGGATCTAATTTCAAGAAATGCTGGGTCCGTCGACTAGCTGCTCTCGCTGCATTATCATCACCTGTCATCAGACCACCTTGTCCCTGAACCTGTGCAGTAACTATTCTGGTCAACATCTGCACGACATTCTTTAAGTCCTGGTCAGTAGTATTCATTGGTGGTTCTACCGGTACGTCTCTTCCTCTTGACTCTTCTGAAACTGGAAGAGTAGAAGAAGCCTGTGATGCCATTTCTGGTTCAGCACCACCCTGATTAACTAGTTTAGGCGGGGCTCTACTAGTTCCTTCTCCCGCTATTTTGTCTAGTCTCTTAGTTTTACCTCAACCTCTTCTTGTCATCGTCATTGTTACTATATCAAAGAAAATCAATTCCAATGGTCAAACACAATTCAACTTATAACACTGGCTCTATTGCACGATCTAGAAATGAAGAAATGAAACAACTTCTAAATGTCCCGTAGCCTCCTACTTATAAATGTGGTGCACAACACATCAATAAGTAAGACTCTACTCAGAAACGGTTTTGTAGACACCCTTAGAACGACCTGCTCTGATACTACTTTTGTCAGGCCCCGTATCCCAACGGGGTGGACTGGCACCCGAAGCCGATAAGGCCCGAGAGAACCAATCTTTACTCATTCTCAATCATGTGCATACTATAAGAATCATCACCACCTCGTAAAGACATAAAATGCTAAGAGCGGAAGTCATGGAACATTATATATATATATATATTAAAGAAACTTGGCTGTTGGGGCCATCAAGTCAAGGTTGACATACATCTCTTACGTTACATACCCACATCGGTCTACAAAATCCTCTAATAGAATTACACACATAAACATCTTAATTTCGGGACAAGTCCCCGCTTTACACAACATTACAATACCAAAACAAATGTACATAAGAGACCCAGAAAGCCCCGAACCGACTGGAGCCCACCAAAGATCAACAGATGTCCTGCAGCTTACTGGGGAGGTTTACTAGTGCCCGTGCCTGCAACAAGTAAGGTAAATCCCCCAAAAGGGGTCAGTACGAAGAAAGTACTAAGTATGTAAGGCCATCAGAAACTCTATGATACATCAAAACTTTAATGGAATCAAATATAAGTGAAGAACCAATATGGATAAGTCATCACTCTTTATGCATGGAAATATGTACATTCGATGAATTACTTCTTTTACTTTTATGCTCATTCGTTCCCTTCATCACTCACTTCACATCCTTCCATTCTTACAATGCCCGGGCCCCAAGCTGATCAGTGGGTAATCAACAGTTTTCGGGATCGACCCATGCTAGGCTTTTCTTTTTCCCCTGAGATACCACCCGTAGTAGCGGGATTGACCCATGCTAGGTGTTTTTTTCACCCCTGGGATACCACCCGAGATATTGGGATCGACCCATGCTATGTATTTTAACCCCTGGGATACCACCAAAGAACACATCACTTCTCTTTACAACATTACTTCTTTAATCTTGGAAATAGTCCATTCGATGAGTATATCATTATTGGAAACACATAGGTGCTTACTCTATGCCTTTACGTTCATGAGATTGATACTTTTGTAGTTGTAACATTATTGGAAGCTTTGGAAAATAACATTTTTTGAACTTGGAACCATGTCCATAATTATGTAATACATGAATGAAAATAGATCAAGATGTAACACCCCGCATACTCCCAACCCAATGTGATGACGATAAACAATAGGTACTTCGGTGTCGAGAAGCCATAAGTATGTATTTGGTAATGTTAACAATGAGCAATTTGAAATTTGGCTTCGTACATGTGATTAGCCTTTCATAAGAGGTGTTTTGTGATTTTTGTGGCACATTATTGGGGTTCAAAATGAGTCTAAGAGGACCTCTAAACAAAGTATATTAAGGTTAAGAAGTGAGTTAAATAATAGGACTTGAAGTATCTAACCGAACCCGCGAAGAAAAGTCGAAAACAAAAAATTTTGGAAAGAAATAAGGAGAGCGCGCCCAGGGGCGTGCCACGCTGCTCTGGGCTGAAATTTTCAGTCCAGAGGCAGTAAAGGGGCGCGCCAGGCAGCGTGCCACGCCGCCCCTGCGCACCTTTCAAAAGTTGGAAATTTTGTTTAAGTCCCAAGGGTGCCCGGGGACGTATCAAGCCGATTTTTGACACGTTTCTTCTAAAATCATGATCATATACATGAAATGAGTAAAGTATCACATTGGTATGATAAAATTACTCGAGAACGAATTTGGGTCAAAATGACGATTTTGCCCTTTTGGTCAAAATGGGCCATACGTGGCTAGAATCGCTTGCTTTTGGGATTGAGGCTACGAGTGTGAATAGAATGAGTGGTAATATTGTTGTAACATTTATGAGGTGATTTAAACACTAGAAATTATTGATTTTATTGGGTTAAGAGAATTGGGCCCAAAAAGGACCCAAAAATGAAAAGAAGACATGGCCCAAAAGTGGGTCAAAAGACCCATTCTTGTGTTGACTTGTCAATAATGGACTTAATGGCTAAGGATAACTTTAAAAGGTTATAAAAGGTGGCCAAAATCAGATTTTAATTCATTGTACACACACATGCTTTTCTCTCATTTTCTAGAAAATTCCCAAGAACACTTCTTTGGCTATCAAACCCTAAGACACTTCTTGAAGCAAGATCATCATCTTCCAAGCTTGGGTAAGTGATTATTCTTGTACTTTAACATATTATAAGCATGATAAAATATGTATATCATGTTGGTGATGGTTGAAAATGTTGGACATGGCACTTTTGGCTTTTGTGAAAGATGTGAAATCCATGGGATTGTAACTTGAATTATGACTTATGACTTTGATGAAAGTGCATGATATGGATGAAATAACAACATGTATGGTGTTATTATGGTCTTAAACATGTTCTTTTTCTATAAGTATAAATTATAAGATTTTGGCCGATTTGTTGTTATGAGGTGTATTGAAGTAATTTGATGGAAGAATTGTGATGTGGTGGTGATGGAAAAGGATAAAATATGAGCTTGGTGTAACATGCCATTGGTTATCATGTGTTGGTCAATATATGGAATATTGTGGAATTCTTGGTATGATGATTTTATAAATGGTGTTGTCAAGGGGGGGAAATGACATGTTCGAGTTGAACATGTGACTTATTGTTGTTGTATGCCATTATAAGGTTATTGGTGGTTAATGTTGGTTCCGTCATGTATTTATGTTGTAGAACAAAACATAAGGACGGAGCGGGACTATCGTATGCACGTCTAAGATTGTGTATTCGTAAGTAAGAATACAAGGTATGTAAGGTTACTCTTTCCGTATCCTTCTACAACATATTGTTCCTATTGACATTGGACTTGTTTCAATTATGAGTGCCTTGAAGTATATCAATTCAGGTTGACATATATTGTTATCCATATGTGTCTTATTCTTAGATGACTTATGATTCACTTATCCCTTGTTCATTGATTGAAGTCCCGAAGATGTCATAACGTTGTAAGCCTTAAAAGAACTATCTCAAGAGGGTAAAATATAAATGAATCTATGTATTCTTGAAAAGAATTTTTTCCAATCATGTCATGCTCCAAATCCTATATTAGGAGGATCATCTTAGTACCATTCTCATAAGAGTAATAAGAGAGATGATGTGCAAGGTAGTGTGATTATTACTCATAAGTGAAGATGTCAATCTCATGAGTTAAATGCGTGAAGTGAAATGTGCATATAAGTGTGTGCTTTACTGTCATTATCTTTAGGGTGTCACTTTCCTAGCTAGACAAAAAGGGGTATAAGATTGTAAAGAAGTAAGGCGCTTGGGTACTAGATGTTTCATTAGGTATGGATCACATTCTAAAGGTTATAAGTTCTAGATGGAATAATTCCAATACTATGCTATGTTAGTCACTATAGACCACCAAAGGTGGAGGGCCAGTACTATACGCTTACTTATATAAGATCTCATAAGAAGTAGCAAAAGTTTCCAATAGCATTGTGATCCTCAATAGATCATACAAATGTGTATATTCTACCTCTAAGTTTCGGAACTGTGATGTTATGATTATGCTTGTACCAATCTGGTAAAAGTTGAGGTATAATTATGAGTATTATCCATGGGGTGCAATGGACACCTGCATGATGGTTCTCGTTACATTATCCATGGGGTGCAATGAACACCTGCATGATGGTTCTCGTTACATTATCCATGGGGTGCAATGAACACCTGCATGATGGTTCTCTTTACATTATCCATGGGGTGCAATGGACACCTGCATGATGGTTCTCCTTACATTATCCATGGGGTGCAATGTACACCTGCATGATGGTTCGATGAATTTTCCACTGATCAGTTGGGCCCGGGTAGTGTATGATTAAGAAGTGATTAAGTGAAGTAAGGTAAGGTAGAGAAGCATGTAGAGTGGATGCATGATACCCCACCCATAGAGTGGATGTAGGTTATATTATTAATCCACCAAGAGAGTGTGTGTGTGTGGATGAATGTTACTCTTTTGTAATTTACTAACCAAGTAGTAGAACAATAGTGGTCATGAATAGAGGAGAAGAGTCTCTTGAGTGTAGATGAATATGAAAGATATTCTATGAATAGTAAGGATATAAAATGAATGTCCTAAAATGTTCATAACGAAAGCAATAGATAAGTTTCCAATTAGACTCATGGTTTATCCATATCTCTCATATTTATTTCATTGACATTCTCATGTATGATGTAATTTCTATAGCCTTACATACTCGGTACATTCTTCGTACTGACCCCCTCGGGGGACTTACCTTACATGTTGCAGGTGCAGGAATTAGTAGACCTCCTCAGTAGACTGTGGATCAGTTGCAGAAGTTTTGGTGAGCTCCACTTGATTCGGAGCTTTCTGGGTCATAGTTGTATATTCATTTTGATGTTGTAAAGGTGGTTAGATGTATCTGTTAGAGGCTTTGTAGACATATGTGGGTATATGAATGGAAGATGTATGTTCAATTCGACGTAATGGCTCCAACGGCCAAGTTTGATATTTCTATTTATGGCATATGTTTCCATAGTCATGTCTTCCGCATAGTTGCATGAGGTATAATAAGATTCATACGCAGATATACATACGAAGATTCATGAACAAAGATTGGTTCTCTCGGGCCATATCGGCTTCGGGTGCCAGTCCGGTCCGAATGGGATTTCGGGTCGTGACAAAAGTGGTATCAGAGCAGTTCGTTCTAAGGGTGTCTACAAAGCCTTGTCTGAGTAGAGTCTTGCTTATGGATGTGTTGCGCGCCACATTTATAAGTAGGAGGCTACGGGACATTTAGGAGTTGGTTCATTTCTTCATTCTAGATCGTGCAATAGAGTCATTGTCATAGGTGGGATTACATCTGACCATTGTAACTAGCTTTATTTGATATAGCATAATACCGATGACAAGACAAGATAAGGGCAAAGATAAGAAGGTAGACATGCTCGCTAGAGAAGGAAGGAGTAACTCACCACTCAACCCAGCTAGACAAGATGAGGCTGAAACTGAATCCCCAGAATCACCTGTTACTGTTATGAAGCAAGAGGTACAGGAATTGAAAAATGTGGTGCATATGTTGACTCAAATAGTGGTTGCACAAGCTCAGGGACGAGCTGGTCCAATGACAAATGATGACGGTGCGACTAGGATAGCTAGTCGGCGGACACAGGATTTTCTGAAATTGGATCCTCCCACATTTACCGGGTCCGATCTTACTGAGGATCCGCAAGACTTTATAGATCAAATTCAAAGATCTCTCGATGTTATGCATGTGATGGGTGTAGAAACAGTGGAGCTTGCAGCTTATAGACTGAAAGGAGAGGCTATATTATGGTACGAAGATTGGAAACGAGCCAGAGGTATCGGTGCAACTCCATCTAGTTGGGAGGAATTCAAGGCGACATTCCTTGATCACTATCTTCCATATGAGGTCCGCGAGGCTCGTGCGGATCAATTTTTAAATTTACGTCAAGGAAATATGAGCGTCAGGGAGTACAGTCTTCGGTTTAATTCGTTGGCTAGATATGCTCCTTATATGGTAACAACTATGGCCGATAGAGTTCATCGGTATGTAGACAGATTGGAGACATATTTGGTAAGGGACTGTACCATTGTTGCGTTAAATAAAGATATGGATATAGCTAGAATACAGGCCTTTGCACAGAAAATGGAAGATCAGAGGCAACAAAGAAGAGCACAAGGGTTTGAAGAAGGGCCGTCTAAGAGGGCTAGATCCACGGGACAGTCTATGGCGTCCCAAGCAGAGTCCAGGCCTCGGAGTTTTAATAGACCGCCTAGGCCTTCATTTTCTTATTCCCCGATAGGCACTTCCTCTCACTTTCGAGGGTCTAGAAGTTTAAATCAAGTCGGGCAAAGTAGCGGGGGTCGTGGTTCAGGTTCACAGACGACGGGATCTTTTCGCCCGCTGTGTCAGTATTGTAGACGATTTCATTCAGGTGAATGCCGGCGGGGGACAAATAGTTGTTATTGGTGTGGTATGACAGGGCATATGATGAGAGACTGCCCACAACGAGACTTGGATACTGTGGCGCAACATGCGGGATCGACTGTTGTATCACCACCATCGGTCCCTTCCCTAGGAGGAGGTGTTCAGCCTATTGGTCGTGGTGGAGATATTAAAGGAGCAGCTAGCTCCAGTGGGACCCAAAATCGCACCTATGCTCTAGTAAACTGGCAGAATGCGGAGGCATTTTCTGATGACGTTACAAGTAAATTACCATATTTTCACATGATGTATATGTATTGATTGATCCGGATTCTATCCTATCGTATGTTATTCCATCGACTACTACGAATCTAATGGGACATGGGAGGTTATTAGTTCAGTTACACGAACGAATCTCTATCTGTCAGGAAAGTGAGTATAGTTAAAAGCACATATTGTAATAGTATATGAGATGGTTGTGATTATAAATGATTAAGTCCTCTTAAAAGCGTTACTCATGAAAGGTAGAAAGGAATTCAGAAAGAAGGGAAAAATTTGACCCTATACAACATGCCGTGTGATATTGTTGAAAGTGTTTGTTTCCATGGGAAATATACAAAGTTTTGGGGATTTCACTAGAAACAGATAGCGATGGCTATTCTAAACCGACAAGTGTGAAAGTTAATAATAATAGAAGAAAAGGCTCAAAATGTGGACGTGGACCAATACTAAGTAAGTATCCATGAGCCTTAAGTGTTTATGGGTACGTAGGCTAATATAGAGATGCACTTGTTATCGTTGAAGCGACATCGTTAACATTCGAGGACGAATGTTCCTAAGGGGGGAAGAATGTAACACCCCACATACTCCCAACCCAATGTGATGACGATAAACAATAGGTACTTCGGTATCGAGAAGCCATAAGTATGTATTTGGTAATGTTAACAATGAGCAATTTGAAATTTGGCTTCGTACATGTGATTAGCCTTTCATAACAGGTATTTTGTGATTTTTGTGGCACATTATTGGGGTTAAAAATGAGGCTAAGAGGACCTCTAAACAAAGTATATTAAGGTTAAGAAGTGAGTTAAATAATAGGACTTGAAGTATCTAACCGAACCCGCGAAGAAAAGTCGAAAACAAAAAATTTTGGAAAGAAATAAGGAGAGGCGCGCCCAGGGGCGTGCCACGCTGCTCTGGGCTGAAATTTTCAGTCCAGAGGCAGTAAAGGGGCGCGCCAGGCAGCGTGCCACGCCGCCCCTGCGCACCTTTCAAAAGTTGGAAATTTTATTTAAGTCCCAAGGGTGCCCGGGGACGTATCAAGCCGATTTTTGACACGTTTATTCTACAATCATGATCATATACATGAAATGAGTAAATTATCACATTGGTATGATAAAATTACTCGAGAACGAATTTGGGGTCAAAATGACGATTTTGCCCTTTTGGTCAAAATGGGCCATACGTGGCTAGAATCTCTTGCTTTTGGGATTGAGGCTACGAGTGTGAATAGAATGAGTGGGAATATTGTTGTAACATGTATGAGGTGATTTAAACATGAGAAATTATTGATTTTATTGGGTTAAGAGAATTGGGCCCAAAAAGGACCCAAAAATGAAAAGAAGACATGGCCCAAAAATGGGTCAAAAGACCCATTCTTGTGTTGACTTGTCAATAATGGACTTAATGGCTAAGGATAAATTTAAAAGGTTATATAAGGTGGACAAAATCAGATTTTAATTCATTGTACACACACATGCTTTTCTCTCATTTTCTAGAAAATTCCCAAGAACACTTCTTTGGCTATCAAACCCTAAGACACTTCTTGAAGCAAGATCATCATCTTCCAAGCTTGGGTAAGTGATTATTCTTGTACTTTAACATATTATAAGCATGATAAAATATGTATATCATGTTGGTGATGGTTGAAAATGTTGGACATGGCACTTTTGGCTTTTGTGAAAGATGTGAAATCTATGGGATTGTAACTTGAATTATGACTTATGACTTTGATGAAAGTGCATGATATGGATGAAATAACAACATGTATGGTGTTATTATGGTCTTAAACATGTTCTTTTTCTATAAGTATAAATTATAAGATTTTGGCCGATTTGTTGTTATGAGGTGTATTGAAGTAATTTGATGGAAGAATTGTGATGTGGTGGTGATGGAAAAGGATAAAATATGAGCTTGGTGTAACATGCCATTGGTTATCATGTGTTGGTCAATATATGGAATATTGTGGAATTCTTGGTATGATGATTTTATAAATGGTGTTGTCAAGGGGGGGAAATGACATGTTCGAGTTGAACATGTGACTTATTGTTGTTGTATGCCATTATAAGGTTATTGGTGGTTAATGTTGATTCCGTCATGTATTTATGTTGTAGAACAAAACATAAGGACGGAGCGGGACTATCGTATGCACGTCTAAGATTGTGTATTCGTAAGTAAGAATACAAGGTATGTAAGGTTACTCTTTCCGTATCCTTCTACAACATATTGTTCCTATTGACATTGGACTTGTTTCAATTATGAGTGCCTTGAAGTATATCAATTCAGGTTGACATATATTGTTATCCATATGTGTCTTATTCTTAGATGACTTATGATTCACTTATCCCTTGTTCATTGATTGAAGTCCCGAAGATGTCATAACGTTGTAAGCCTTAAAAGAACTATCTCAAGAGGGTAAAATATAAATGAATCTATGTATTCTTGAAAAGCATTTTTTCCAATCATGTCATGCTCCAAATCCTATATTAGGAGGATCATCTTAGTACCATTTTCATAAGAGTAATAAGAGAGATGATGTGCAAGGTAGTGTGATTATTACTCATAAGTGAAGATGTCAATCTCATGAGTTAAACGCGTGAAGTGAAATGTGTGAAGTGAAATGTGCATATAAGTGTGTGCTTTACTGTCATTATCTTTAGGGTGTCACTTTCCTAGCTAGACAAAAAGGGGTATAAGATTGTAAAGAAGTAAGGCGCTTGGGTACTAGATGTTTCATTAGGTATGGATCACATTCTAAAGGTTATAAGTTCTAGATGGAATAATTCCAATACTATGCTATGTTAGTCACTATAGACCACCAAAGGTGGAGGGCCAGTACTATACGCTTACTTATATAAGATCTCATAAGAAGTAGCAAAAGTTTCCAATAGCATTGTGATCCTCAATAGATCATACAAATGTGTATATTCTACCTCTAAGTTTCGGAACTGTGATGTTATGATTATGCTTGTACCAATCTGGTAAAAGTTGAGGTATAATTATGAGTATTATCCATGGGGTGCAATGGACACCTGCATGATGGTTCTCGTTACATTATCCATGGGGTGCAATGAACACCTGCATGATGGTTCTCGTTACATTATCCATGGGGTGCAATGAACACCTGCATGATGGTTCTCGTTACATTATCCATGGGGTGCAATGAACACCAGTATAATGGTTCTCTTTACATTATCCATGGGGTGCAATGGACACCTGCATGATGGTTCTCCTTACATTATCCATGGGGTGCAATGTACACCTGCATGATGGTTCGATGAATTTTCCACTGATCAGTTGGGCCCGGGTAGTGTATGATTAAGAAGTGATTAAGTGAAGTAAGGTAAGGTAGAGAATCATTTAGAGTGGATGCATGATACCCCACCCATAGAATGGATGTAGGTTATATTATTAATCCACCAAGAGAGTGTGTGTGTGTGGATGAATGTTACTCTTTTGTAATTTACTAACCAAGTAGTAGAACAATAGTGGTCATGAATAGAGGAGAAGAGTCTCTTGAGTGTAGATGAATATGAAAGATATTCTATGAATAGTAAGGATATAAAATGAATGTCCTAAAATGTTCATAACGAAAGCAATAGATAAGTTTCCAATTAGACTCATGGTTTATCCATATCTCTCATATTTATTTCATTGACATTCTCATGTATGATGTAATTTCTATAGCCTTACATACTCGGTACATTCTTCGTACTGACCCCCTCGGGGGACTTACCTTACATGTTGCAGGTGCAGGAATTAGTAGACCTCCTCAGTAGACTATGGATCAGTTGCAGAAGTTTTGGTGAGCTCCACTTGATTCGGAGCTTTCTGGGTCATAGTTGTATATTCATTTTGATGTTGTAAAGGTGGTTAGATGTATCTGTTAGAGGCTTTGTAGACATATGTGGGTATATGAATGGAAGATGTATGTTCAATTCGACGTAATGGCTCCAACGACCAAGTTTGATATTTCTATTTATGGCATATGTTTCCATAGTCATGTCTTCCGCATAGTTGCATGAGGTATAATAAGATTCATACGCAGATATACATACGAAGATTCATGAACAAAGATTGGTTCTCTCGGGCCATATCGGCTTCGGGTGCCAGTCCGGTCCGAATGGGATTTCGGGTTGTGACACAAGAATAAGGTATATATGATTAACACTAGATGATAACATGAAATGAGATGCCTTAGGACATTTCGGGAATGAGTAAGTACCATAACAAGGTGTACACTATATGCTGCAGAAGGATACGGAAAGAGGAACCTTACATACCTTGTAATCTCACTACGAATATATAATCTTAGATGTGTATACAATGTCCCGGTCCTTCCTTATGTTTCACTCAACAACACAAATACATAACGGGATTTACATTAACCACCAACTACCTTACAATTGCATATAACGTCAATGAGTTACATGTTTGCCTTTAAAATGTCATTTCCCCCTTGACAATACCATTGATGAAATTATCATACCAATAATCCCACAATATTCCCAACATTGACCAAAATACCATAAACCGTTAGCATGTCACACCAAGTTCATACTTTCCACTCTTCATCACCGCAATATCACAATTATTCCATCAAATTACTTCAATACACCTCACAACAACAAATCGGCCAAAATTCCATAATTTACACTTATATGAAAATAACAAGTTTAATAACATAATCACACCATACATGTTGTTATTTCATCCATACCATGCTCTTTCATCAAACCCACAAGTCATATTTCAAGTTATAATTCCATGGATCACACATCTTTTACAAAAAACCAAAGTGCCATATTCAACACTTCCAAGCATAACCAATATGCTTTACATACTCTCCCATGCATATAATATATGAATCCATAAGAATAATTACTTACCTAATCTTGAAAATTGATGATTTTGCTCCAAGAAGTTGGCTTAGGGTTCTTTGAGAGTTGAGAGAAATTTTGGGAAATTTCTAGAAATGTGTAGTGTAATCCTTTGAATAAAAATCAGATTTTCCACTTATTTATAGGCCCTCAAGTCTTTTTGTAATTAAATGCCATGTATAAGGGGTCAAAGGGTGAAGAATGGGTCATTTGACCCATTTTGGCCCATGTCTTCTTTCTATTTTTGGGCCTTTTATTGAGCCCAATTCACTCAACCCAATAAAATTAATAATTTCTCATGTTAAAATCATTTCATATGTGTCACGATAATATTCCCACTCACGTGATTCATATTCGTAGCCTCAATCCCAAAAACAAGAGATTCTAGCCACGTATGGCCTATTTTGACCATAAGGGTAAAACCGTCATTTTGATGCCAAATTCGTTCTCGAGTAATTTTATCATACCAATATAATACTTTACTCATTTCATTCATATTCTCATGGTTGTAGAAGAAAAGTGGCAAAAATCGGCCCGGTACGTCTCCGGGCACCCTTGGGACTTAAGAAAATTTCCAACTTTTGAAAAGTGGGAAAAACCATCCTGGAACACCCTTGGGCGAGCCAGCTTGCTTCCTATGGGCTAAAAATTTTTGCCCATAGCAGCCTAGCACGCCCTCTGGCGCACCTCACCCTTAATTTTTTTGAAAATTTTGTTTTTCGACTTTTTTTCGCGGGTTTGGTTAGATACTTCAAGTCCTATTCTTTAACTTACTTCTTACCCTTAATATACTTTGTTTGGAGGTCCTCTTAGACTCATTTTGAACCCCACAAATGCTCCACAAAAATCACAAAACACCTCCTACGAAGGTCTAATCACATGTACGATGCCAAATTTCAATTTTTTCATCGTTAACATTACCAATTACATACTTATAGCTCTCGACACCTAAGTAAATATTATTCAACGTCGTCAAGTAGGGTTGGGAAGGTACGGGGTGTTACAAAAGGGATATCTAGCCTTCATGTCCTCCTCCAATTCCCAAGTAGCCGTCTCTAACTTGTGATTACTCCACAATACTTTTACCGAAGCGATTTCTTTGGCCCTCAATTTCCAAACTTGACAATCCAAAATCTCTATAGGAACTTCTTCATAAGACAAAGAATCTTTCACCCCAAAGTTTTCTACAGGAACAACCAAAGAATGGTTACATACATACTTTTTGAGCATAGACACATGAAATATGGGATGAACAGACGCTAAACTCGCGGGTAAATCCAACCTATAAACAACATTCCTAAACTTCCTCAAAATCTGATAAGGACTAATGTAGCGAGGGATGAGCATACCTTTTCTCCCAAACCTCATAACTCCTTTCATGGGAGAGATATTTAGAAACACCCAATCGACAATATCAAACTCTAACTCCCTTCATATCATATCAGCATAGGATTTTTGATGACTTTGGGCAGTCTTTAGCCTATCTCAAATAATTTTAACTTTCTCCATCACTTGGTGTACAAGGTCTGGTCCCAATAATCTAGCTTTACCTATATCATACCACCCAATAGGTGAGTTACACCTCCTACCATAAATGACTTCAAAAGGAGCCATCTGGATGCTAGAGTGGTAACTATTATTATAGGTGAATTCTAAAAGTTGATGATCCACCCAACTACCTTTAAAGTCAATAACACAAGCTCTCAACATATCCTCTATGGTCTGAATAGTGCGCTCAATTTGACCATCCATTTGAGTGTGGAAAGCGGTGCGAAGGTTCACCTGGGTAACCAAACCTTTCTAAAAAGCTCTCCAAAACTGGGAAGTAAATTGGATATCTCTATCGGATAATATAGAAATAGGGGCTCTATACAACCTAACAATCTCCTGAATGTAAAACTTTTCATAATCCTCTCCCGAATAGGACATCCTCATAGGCAGAAAATGAGCAAACTTGGTCATTCTAGAAATAATGCCCCAAATAGAATCATATTGGTTGCGAGAATGTGGAAAACCGGTGATGAAGTCCATATTTATCATCTCCCATTTCCACATGGGGATAGCTATGTCTTGTGACGTGCCACCAGACCTTAAATGCTAAACCTTAACTTGCTGACAATTGGAGCCCTTAGCAAAAAATTTGCGACATACCTCTTTATATTATTCCACCAATATAGCTCCTTCAAATCATGCTACATCTTAGTAGCACCAGGGTGCACAGTATACTTGGAAACATGAGCCTCATTCAGAATCCTCTCACACAAATTATCAATATTAGGAACGAATAATCTCCCTTGGTACATAAATATGCCATCTCCCCTAATCTCAAAAGCCAAAACCCTCTATTATCCAACATCCTTCTTAATTTGCATAAGTACGGGATCATTAATCTGTTTTTTCTTTACTTCGGTACCCAAAGAAGACTTAGCCATCTTGTGGATGATCACTTCCCTATCCTCGGATTCCAAAAGTCAAACTTCTAAATTGGCAAGTCGGTGAATGTCCTTTACCAACCCTCTCTTCTCTTTATCCACATAACATATACTTCACATGGACAACCTTCTAAGAGCATCAACAACTATGTTAGCCTTACCTGGGTGATAATAAAACTCATGTTGTAATCCTTCAATGGCTCAAGCCACCTCTTTTTTCTGAGATTCAACTCTTTCTGCGTGAAAACATATTGAAAACTCTTGTGATCCGAGAAAATGTCTACATGTACACCATATAAATAATGACACCAAATCTTAAGTGCAAAAACCACTACCGCCAGTTCAAGATCATGGGTTGGGTAGTTTTTCTTAGGGTCCTTAAGTTGTCTAGAAGCATATGCCACTACCTTGTCATGCTGCATAAGAACAGTACCAAGTCCAACTCGGGACACATCACAGTATACTACAAACCCCTTAGTACCCTCGAATAGGGTCAAAATAGGAGCAGAAGTCAACCAAATTTTTAACTTCTCAAAACTATCCTCGCAAGCATCGGACCACTTGAACTTTACTTTTTTCTGAGTCAACTTAGTTAATGGGGCAGCTATAGCAGAGAAACTTTCCACAAACCTTCTGTAATAGCCTGCTAAACCCAAGAAACTCCTTATATCAGTTTGAGTTGTGTGTCTAAGCCATTTTTCACCACCTCAATCTTTGGGGATCCACCTTAATTCCTTCACTCAAAATAATTTGATCAAGAAAAGCCACAGAATTCAGCCAGAACTCATATTTGGAGAATTTGGCATATAATTCTCTATATTTAAGGGTCTAAAGTAAGATTTGGAGGTGATTTGCATTCTCCTACTCACTTAGGGAGTAAACCAGGATATCATCAATAAAAATTATAACGAACATATCCAAAAACTACTTAAACACCCTATTCATAAGATCCATGAAAGCTACAGGTGCGTTAGTTAAACCAAAGGACATAACCAGAAATTCAAAATGGTCATATCGAATTTGGAAAGCAGTTTTGGGAATGTCAGCTTCCCTAACCTTCAGCTGATGGTAACCCGAACAGAGATCTATTTTGGAGAAACACTAAGCACCCTGAAGTTGGTTGAAGAGATCATCAATTCTGGGAAGAGGGTACTTATTTTTTACTGTGACCTTATTGAACTAATGATAATAGATACACATACGAAGAGACCCATCTTTCTTACACATAAAAGTATGGGAGCACCCCAAAGGGAGATACTAGGATGGATAAAATCTAGGAGGTCTTTCAACTTCTCTTTTAACTCTTTTAACTTCGTAGGAGCCATCTATATGGTGGAATGGAAATTGAGCTTATATCGGGCAAGAGATCAATCGTAAAGTCTATTTCCCTGTCAGGAGAAATTCCAGAAAGGTCTTTAGGAAAAACTTAGGGAAATTCATTAACTACATGAACAGACTAGAGTGGGGGACTTTTTGCACTAGAATCCTTGACCCAGACTAATTGGTACAAATAACCCTTAAATATCATTTTTGGGCTCTAAGATAAGAGATGAATCTTCCCTTTAATACTACGGGGCTACCTTCCCATTCAAGGATCGATTCGTTTGGAAAATGGAAGGTGACTTTTATGGTTCTACAGTCCACAAAAGCATAGGAAGAATGGAGCCAATCCATCCCCAGAATAACAACAAAATCTACGATATCAAGCTCTACTAAATCCACCACAATATCCCGATGAAGGATAGACACAACACAATCTATAGACTGTCCTAGCAATAATGGACTCACCAACAAGGCTATAAATTGAGAAGGGTTCATAGTTATTTTCAGGTTCAAAACCACAATTCACATCCATATAAGAGGACACATAAGATAGAGTGGAACCAGGATCAAGTAGCACATAAACATCAAGGGAGAAAATTTGTAACATACCCGTGACAACATCTGGCGAGGCCTCATACTCCTAATGAGTAGATAAGGCATACAGATTGTTATGACCCCCGCCTGTCCCTGAAGTAGCACCCTCTAGGGCTGAAGAAGTAGTAGCTGGGGCTTTGTTACCCCAGGTGTACTCCTTACTAAAGGGAAATCCAGCTGCATATGACTAGGCTATCCACAATTAAAACACACATTTTTACCCAAGTGATAAAACCTATAGTGGAGCTTTCTATAAGTACGGCAAGGAGGATAGGATGGAGCCGGCTGAGCTATACTGGCCTAAGACTGAGTACCCTACATTCTGGGACTATTACTAGGCTAGGAATGTTGATTGTTCGTAGGCCTGGGTACAACTGCACTAGAGTATTAATGAGCATTCCCCCAAAATTTCTTCCTGAAAGGTTGTTTGCCACTCTTACCACTATTTTGGTCGCTGACTTCCTAATCTGCAGGTTTAAACCTCTTATTCTAACGCTCCTCAACTTTTGCATTCTTTTTTTTCTCATCATCCACCTACTAAACATGAACCACTAGCCTAGATATATTTATGTCATTGTTCAACATTTTCCTTTTACACTCCAGTTTCACATCATCAGACATACCAAAAATAAATTTTCTCATTTGGCCCTCATAGTAGACACCAATTCTAGAGCATAGTGAGAAAACTAAGTAAACTTCAAAGCATACTCCTTAACACCCATAGTTCCCTACTTTAAGTTCACAAATTCCTCAACCTTAGCCTTCCTCAACTCCTGAGAAAGAAACGATAAAGAAAGGCCGCAGAAAAGACTTCCCAAACTACATATTCAGCATCTTCACCCCTAATCTCTTCCCACTCATCATACCACTGATTTGCCACACCCTTCCACTGATAAGCCACCAACTCAACTCCCTCTGTGTCACTAAAATGCATAACTCTAAAAATTTTCTCCATCTCATTTATAAAATCTTGAGGACCTTCCTCAACTTTAGATCCCATGAAAACTGGTGGATTTAGCTACATGAACTGACTAACCCTAGTAGAGTCTGAGGAAGCAAAGGTAGCGTCAGCATTACCTAATCGATGAGATTAAGATCACACAATCTGAACAAGCATCCGAATGATCTATCTAAACTCGACATTAGTAACCTTACCCTGTGGGGATTGAGTTTGTGTAGGACCAATTTTAGAAGCCCAGGGATGACTAGTCAGGACCGGTGGAACCCCAGTAGAAGCAGTTGGACCAGAAGTACAAACTCTATTACGGGTCTATAGCCCATGCGTAGGATGGACTTCTTCAACATTTGTCCCAGTGGGGACGGAGGTTCCAGCTAAAGTCCTTTGGCCGTTAGTCTTTTTTAGAGGCATGATCTGAAATGTCGGAAAAATTAAAAGTTAGAAGAATTTACTTAGAACTAGACTTTCTAGCATGAATTTAGAACATGAAGAAAGGGAAACATTCCTAAATGCCTTATAGCCTTCCCTTTATAAGTGTGGCATACAACATAGCCATCAAAAGGACTCTACTCAATATGGTTTTGTAAATGCCCTAGGACAATTGAAACGTGCTCTAATACAAAGTTTGTCACAACCCAGCACTAGGCCCTTGACGTAACGGGCATCCCAGACCAGCAAAGGTTCGAGAAGACCCCTTAGCATAATATCATAAGCATAAACATTATTAAAGTGTGGAAATTAACCTAATGATAAGAAGTTCAACTTCAAAATCAATTAATAGCATCAAAATCCAAAATATGACACAATGACATCAGCTTACATTAGTCTATAAAGCCTTTAACATCAAGAATGAAAATCCTAAGTCGAACTATGGCCCCGACGATACCATAAAACAAGATAGTCAAAGTCTAAATGAAAGAAACCATGTGCCTTACGAAAGATAGAGGCTTCACTACTTGCTACTTCTTGTCCTGAGAAAATCTTAGTGCTGCACAAAATTATGGGAAAATGCCTCCGAACCTACATCATGAAAAGATGTAGCATCCAAGGATGGTCACTACGATGAGTACTGGCATGACACCCAGGGGAAGGGACAAAGAAATTTATAAAGCAAGTCATAAATTTCATACATAATTCATAATAGATAAAGTATGGGGTAGGGGATTCAAAACATAAAGACATAACTATTTGAAAACTTTAATTCTGAACTATATAGTTTGCACTGACATTAAGTCATTCACGGGCTATATGGGTCTGGTCCATACCCAACCGAAGAGGCCTCAATCCATGTTTGCCGCATAGACTAAGATAAATGTCATTTGTCCATCATATCATATCATATCATCCTTGTAGAGAAAACATCATAAGGTTGCCCCATTAGGGAGCGAACCAGTCTCTATGTCGGCAAAACATAGGTTTCAGGCGTTGGTCACGAGGACTTACACCTTTTCAGTGAACTACATAATTCTTTTTAAACCCAATTAAAACATTGTTTATAACATTTATCCATAGTCATTCATAAAGGCATTTACGTTTTGGTATCGTTATACTAATACTTGCAAGTCATTCATAGCATGCCATAATCATTTCACATAACCATACCTCATTAATTTCATCATTCCAAAGATTTGAATACATTTAACATGCCCCATAAAGGTTAAAGACTCCACACTTAAATAACAACACTTCTGAAAATAAGGGATATAGATATTTCTTCCTTCTCACAGAAAATCAAGAATTGGGTAACAAAGTGAATTACAAGAAGAATATAACTTTATGACTTCAACACACCCCAATAAGCTTTCATATTCATAAAGTTTCATTTTTCAAACAATAAGCCCCAATTATCGAGTTCCTTTAAAATTCAAGCTTTAGTTCATTAAAAAGGGTCTACAACTTTACATAATTCTTCCTTTTAAAAATCAATAAACAACCCACATTTAAAACTCACATAAAATACTTTAATAATTGGGGAAATCACCCAAAATATATTTAGTTGAAAGTGGGTTGTTCAACATACTTTTAGATGGAAAGTGTTTTGAGAAAGCTTGAGATTTGAGCCTTAAATCTTGAACCCTAGTTGATTTTTCTTCTAAGAGTTTTGGGGAAGAGTGAGATATGTTTTTGACTGATGGAATTCGTATTTAGGGGTTTGGGATCGTTTAGTATAGGTGGGAGACTTTTAACCAAGAGAAGGACCATAATGCCCCTAAAATATGTAAATAAAACAAAATCCCATTAGGTAGGGGGGATGCACGGCGCGCAGCCCATACCACCTCTCTCACCTGCACAGTGCGCAACCCAGGGCAGAGGTAAACCTATAGGTTTTGCCGCTTGGCTGTGCGGTACGGATCTCAAATGTATGGCGTTCCCCAGCTCAGCGCACGTTGCTAGATCACATCTTAAACATCCCTAACATTCCCTAACTCATCCCAAATGATTTCTACTCACCCTACATGTCATATAGGCTCATTTTTAAGCTCTAAAGTACGGGGTGTTATAGGATTCTCCGGAGATGGGCAATTGAAAATCATTCTTTTGGGTGAGGAAACAACCCGTTAGGGTATTGCCAATTGGTTTTAAGGTTTCACACGTGTTAGTGGAAATGTTAAATAAAGAACATCTTACATCCACCAGAGAACAATTGTCTTTATATTATTAGCAAAGAAAGGGGAGAGATCCCAAATACACCTAAAAGAATTGCTCTCTCAACTCTCTACTCTTGCAATATATTTTCTTACGATTTTGGGATAGTTTCAACAATGAAGAATGACCATCCTTTTGTAGATGGCCAAACTTGGGCTCTGAGCACAAAATAAGAAAAGGAAAAACAAATACAAAATTTTTCCTCCACAATGTTTTTCTTGCCCTCCAAGTTCATTTCCTAGCCAAGTAAATTGACACATGAAATTTTCTTCTACATGGGTTTGACCCCACAAAAACCAAACCAACTCTTTCAAAGTGGAGTAAGGGACAAACTGTTGGTAGGGAAAGAAACAAATGGGAAGTGATCCTTGCATCATTCAGGTTAATTGCAAGGATCTTATGGTCATCTCTAATTGTGTCATATCCCAAACCACCCTAAAATCAGAATGCACCTGAGCTCCCACCTTTTTATCCGTCTTTGTATTAAAATTTTGGGTGGTATTTTCTCCATTGCTAAGTGCTAACAATAATTTGATTGAAAATATTAGATTTTTTTGTATTTACAATGGACACCTCTTCCTCGTCCTCCTTCTTCTTCTTATTCTGGTTGACCTTTTATCTTTGGAGGTTCGGCATTTTAATCTTATCTAATCTTGTGCGTCCACACATTCATTTTAAAATCCACATCACTGCGACACTCATCTTGTGGATATGCTAGACTTTAGAAGCTCAACATTCACTACAATATAACATAGTCTCTCTTATAACTATTCTATAAGAGCTACCTTTCACTTCCATGAGTAAAAAATGTTTGCATGACGTCTCTGTGAAATAAAAAGGAGGTGGATACTATTGGGGTTTGGGGGGATGGGGTAGTAGCAAATAGGAAATAAAAGCTCAATATCAGCAACTCATTTCAGCTCACTCTTGCGGAATAGGAAACATAAACAAAGAAAAAAGAAAGACGGTAATTAGTAGTACAACAACAATAACAATTTGTTCCTCAAATCTTATCCATACCTTGTGATGATTGGGAGGTTGTTTCGGATAGACCCTTGGCTCAAAGAGTGTTGAAAAGGAAGAAATAATAACAAACAGTTACAACAATAAGATAATAGTAAAGATATAAGAATAAGCAACTTCAAAAATAATACTAATACTCCTAGTACGAAAAAAGAAATATTTTCGGCAACCTACTACCCCTCAACCCTAATACTTGGCAGCCTATTTGTTGCATTTAATCCACTTCAATTTGTTGACAAACAAGAGTACCAGGAAGAATTATGGAACATGTTGCAGATATCACAAAACTTAATAGTTAATAGCCATTTGAAATGATTAACAACCATCTCCATGACTACTATTACAAAACATAATCCCTTCTAGCCAAGTCAATAGCTTCAATGTCCAACCTCATGTTGCTGTGAAGACCAATATAATTGACATGAGATACAAATACCAGATTCCCCTACACCTTTTCAAACACAAATTTCTACTTCAAAATTTTCGCCTGAAGCCCCATCTGTGTTAAAACATAGCCAAGGATCAATAAGGGAGATCCAGTCCATTGCACTTCTCTGTATCTCAGCCTCAGTATATAGGACATCAAGGGAAGCAATGATATCTTTGCGGACTGTAGGCATAGAATTATGCATAAGAGGAAATCTCGTTATTGTAAAAAGATCTAACCTGCCAATTTTAAATTAAGCTAGGAATCGTTCCACTAGTCTACAACTGAAGAATAAACAAACAGTACACAAATTAATATGTACAATTAGACAAGCAACCGAAAATAGATAAACAACGAGAATCCCAATCACTTCTTACCAAAGAAATGAACTATGTAAGCTGACAGCTTTGATGAATACATTCAAGACCCAAAATTTAACATCAATGGATAATGTTATTAGAATAAGAGGTTGTTGCATAATCTTCAAGAAAAAGGGAAAAATTGTCATGATCAGACATAGGCAAATACTAAGTAATTTAGGCGAGATCAATCTCTCTATATAAGCAATTCCTTCCTTAACGGAAAAGGTTTCAGGCCAGAATCCAAATGCTTCTCTAGATGTCATCAATGCAGAACTATCACATCCAACACATTTGCAGACTAGTAGTACTGCAAACATATATTTCGGTTTGGTGGAATTAAAAAGACTAGTACCTCGTATTTTAATCAATTAAGTCCAAGATTACTTGATACCATAATCTTTCATTACCCATAACTTGAAAATGTCTGTGTGCTCCAACATAATAATAGATGTACAATAAAAGAAACTCATTCCATCGAATATTGAAACACCATGGTTTTTGAAGAAGTAGGCCGCAGAGTATCTATCGAACATTTGTTCCAACAATTGTATCTCTCCATACACCTCATTTGAAATAACAAATGAAAGTATAGTATAATAACATGAAATGCTCCATGTACAAATGCCAAATAATTCGTAACACAATCCCTAAAACCCCTAACATGCTGAATGCCAGTAGGATAGCCAATCAAGTTTTGTTCATCCTCGACCACTTGAACCATAGATAAAGAAGAACAATAGAAGTCAAACCTACCAGCCTCACCAATAAGAATTTTTTGGAAATTTTGGTCATCCTTGGTATGAATGTGATGCTTTATCTTGAAGTAAGGATCAGGAATTAATGTCTTCCAAAATTTTGAAACACATTTGAAAGGAAGAAGAGACTGCACAAGTAACCTACTGAGGATCTCCTCATTATTTCCTCTTGGAAGTGAATAACCATGACCTGGATAGGACAAGTAGAGTGTTTTAGTAGATCATTTGTTGAAGATGTTAAATCTTTCGGGCACATATGTCACACCCTGAGTTCCAACGAGGCGGATTGGCACCCCTAGCCGATAAGGCCCGAGGGAACCAAGCTTTTCTTACATTCATTCATATGTACGCCATAGCAATTCCACTATCACGTAAGAACATAAAAGACTCATATCGGAGCTCATGGAACATGATAATATATATATATATATATATATATATATATGAAACTTGGCCTTCAGGGCCATCAAGTCAAAGGAACATAAAACTCCCTCCTTCACATTCATTTACATACCCACATATGTTTACAAAAGCCTATAACAGAAAATACATACTCGACCAACCTAAGTTCGGGACAAGCCCCGCTTTACATAACATTTACAATACCAAAATCAATGTACAACTTGGACACGGAAAGCCCCGAATCAACTGGAGCTCACCAAAGATCAGTATATGTCCTGCAGCTTACTGAGGAGGTCTACTAGAACCTGTGCCTACAACAAGTAAGGTAAATCCCCCAAGAGGGGTCAGTACGAAGAATGTACTGAGTATGTAAGGCTGTATAAAACTGAATCAGTATATAAGAACTTTCATGGAAAATAACTACAAGGGACATGCCCAATATGGATAAGCCATCAATCTAAATAGTTGGAACTGCGTGCATTACTTTCGATACTCTCTTCACTTTAGTGCTTTTGTACCACTTCTTACTTACTTGTTATTCATTAATTATATACTGCCCGAACCCAGCTGATCAGTGGGAAATTAATAATATCATCATGCAGGTGTTCATTTCACCCCATGGATACACCCATAATGTTGGGATAGTCATCATGAAGGTGTGTTCTTTCACCCCATGGATATCGTCATGAAGTTGTTTATTACACCCCATGGATACACTCATAACATTAGGATCGTCATTATGAAGGTGTATATTTCACCTTATGGATACACTCACTCATGAGAGATTAATACATTGAGGATCATGACATTATTAGAAGCACACATATATGCATTTTGTTATTTTTCACTTCATGAGATTGATACTTGATGGTTAAAACATTATTAGAACGTGGAACATAACATTTGGGATTTTGGAATCATGTCCATGATTATGTAACACATGAGAAACAATGACTAAAGAATGAGGAGCATATGACTTAACAATAGATAACAACCTGAATACGATACCTTTGGACATTTCGGAATGGAATAAGTACATAACCCATATGAACAACATGTTGCAGAAGGACATAGATAGGATAACCTTACATACCTTCACTTCCAAGTATGAATACGCAAGCCTATATATGAAAACAATAGTCCAGCTTCTTCCTTACGTCTTACTCTACAATACAAGTACATATCGGAGCTTACATTAGCAACTAGTTACTATACAGGCGTACAAAACGACAATGAGCTATACGACTGCCGTATAACGTCATGTCACCCCCTTACAATACAATTCACTACATTCTCATATCAACAATACCATAACATTCCACACATTGACCAAGATATCATACATCAATAGCATTTCACATCACACTTACCCTTTATGCTTTCTCATTATCATTCCGTAACATTTACTCCTCTAAAATTGCCTCATAACAACATATGAACAACAATCCATACTTAATATAGTCCAACATGCCTCCATACGATACTTTAAAGTCATTAAAACGGCATCACAAGTTGATAATTACATCCAAAAAGGGTATAGTGGCATTCGGGGGTCGACTAGATGCGAAAACATACAAAATGGAAAACTGGGCTGACCTGTGCAGCCACCTGCGCACCTTTGGCAGATGCCATAGGAACCTACGTTGGCATCAGCGCCCGCAAGTGCCCTCTTCTGCGGGGGCGGATGCTCGTTTTGGTCTGAAATGGTCTATTTTGGGTCTTTTAATGCCACGAATGGTCCATGATCATAACCAAACTTATTTTGACATATTTTTGATCATCTTGAACACCAAAAATCAGCCATGGTCTCACAACACACATAAACAACACCCAAAACTACATTTCACGGTCAATACGGTACAAAAACCATAACCAATTTCACAATAACAATTTCAAACATTATACACAAGGATGAAACAAAGTAAGACTATAATCACATCTAACATGTCAATATTTAATCCATCAAATACCACAAGTGCATATTCAAGTTTACAAGACAAAACAATCCTCCGATTTAGCAAACATGTAACATTTAACACATTGTGAACTTCTCAATACTCCACCAACATAACCAACATAATATACACCATATATCATGCATAAAATATATTAAACCATCATAATAAACACTTACCAAGCTTTGTACAAAGATGATCTTGGCCAAAGGAATGACTTAGGGTTCTTGAGAGACAAGAGAAAATATTTGGTAAAGTCTAGAAAAGCATAAGAGTTCAAATGAAATAAAAATCTGATTTCTTTGGATTATATATTCCCTTTTTAATGATCCTTAGCCACACACTTGGTGTGTTTACTTGGTCAATGGATGAGTCTTGGAAGAATGGGTAAAATTCCCACTTTAGGCCATGTCTTTCCATTGTTTTTGGGCTTCATTTAGGGACCAATTGTACAAGACTTATTAATGCCCACAATTTAATACATAATTCATCAAATTTCTCATGTTTCCATTTTTCCATAAATGTTACGGTAGTCATCTAGACTCGGAAACGTACGGGGTGTTACATTCTTCCTCCCGTAGAAACATTCGTCCTCGACTGTTAGTGTTATTATTCAAAGTAAACAATTACAAATATAGGAGCATTCTTCATGTCATCATATAGAGATATACTCAAAGCTTATAAATACATACTTGTCATTCTTCCCTTTGTAACAAATGAGGGTACTTGGATTTCATCATTTCTTCAGCTTCCCACGTGACCTCTTTTACTTGTTGATTTCTCCAAAGTAACTTTACGGATGCTATATCTTTATTCCTCAGCCTCTTCACTTGTCTATCTAGAATGGCAATAGGTATCTCCTCATAGGTAAGATCCTCCGTCACTTGCACATCGTCAATAGGAGTAAAACGAGATGGATCCCCTATGCACTTTCGAAGCATCGAAACATGGAATACTGGATGAACTGTGGAGAGTTCTTGGGGTAGTGCCAGCTCATACGCAACCTTTCCAAATCTTCTAGTAATTTCATATGGGTCTATATAACGTGGAATCAACTTCCCTTTCTTTTCGAACCGCATCACCCCTTTCATCGGTGACACTTTTAAAAATACCCAATCACCTATGGAGAATTCAAGCCCTCTTCTTCTAACATCAGTATAGGACTTGTGTCGACTCTGGGCCATTTGTAATCGCTGTTGAATCACTTTAACTTTCTCCATGGCCTGATGAACAAGATCTGGCCCAAGTAAAACAGTTTCACCCGCTTTAAACCATCTGATGGGTGATCTATATTTCCTTCCATACAAAGCCTCATAAGGTGCCATCTTAATACTTGAATGATAGCTATTGTTGTAAGCAAATTCAATAAGAGGCAAATGGTCATCCCAACTGCCTTGAAAATCTAACGTGCATGCTCGTAGCATATCTTCAAGTGTTTGAATAGTATGTTCTGCTTGTCCATCATTCTGAGGATGGAAAGCTGTACTCAGATTCACCTGTGTACCCAGACTCTGCTGGAAAGATCTCCAAAAGTGCGCTGTAAACTGTGCTCCTCTGTCTGATATAATGGAAAGTGGAATACCATGTAACCGCACTATGCCTTTAACATATAATCTTGCATAATCTTCAGTTGCATGGGTGGTCTTGACTGGTAGGAAATGCGCTGACTTGGTGAGCCTGTCCACTATAACCCATATAGAATCAAATTTATGCAATGTACGAGGCAAACTTGTAATGAAGTCCATATTAATCATATCCCACTTCCAGACTGGAAGATTGATACATTGCATGTAACCTCCTGATTTCTGATGCTCTACTTTTATTTATTGACAGTTCGAGCATTGAGCAACAAATTCTGCAATATTCTTCTTCATATTTCCCGACCAATACACTTTTTCAAATCATGGTACATTTTTGTCGCACCCGGATGAATAGAATAGCGCGAATGATGCGCCTCTATCATAATTCGTTTCCTCAGCTCATCTACATCTGGTACACATAATCTACCTTGGCATTGAAGTACCCCTTCTTGTGTAAGATCAAATGCCTTTGTCAATTCTGTTGTACATTTTCCTTTAGCTGCAACAACATAGAATCTGCAAAATGCTTTTCTTTTACTTTAGCTATCAACAAAGATTCAACTGCATTTTGTACGATAACTCCTTCATCTGAGGATTCAAGAAGACAAACCCTCAAGCTGGCTAGCTGATGTAGGTCTTTGATTATTTCTTTCCTTTCGATCAACTGACCACTAGTGCTTTCTACTACCTTGCGGCTCAATGCATCCGCTACCACATTTGCCTTCCCTAGATGGTATAGAATATCAATATCATAATCCTTCAATAACTCAAGCCACCTTCTTTGCCTCAAATTGAGTTCTTTTTGCTTAAAGATATATTGCAAACTTTTGTGATCAGTCTAGATATCAACATGAACTCCATACAAATAATGACGCCATATCTTTAAACCAAAAACCACCGTTGCTAATTCAAGATCATGTGTGGGATAGTTCCTTTCATGTGGACGCAACTGTCGTGAAGCATATGCTATAACATTCCCATGTTTCATCAACACACATCCGAGGCCAACCCCAGAAGCATCACAATACACTGCATAGCCTTCGGTACCTTCGGGAAGTACTAAAACTGGTGTGGAAGTTAGTTTATCTTTAAGTTCTTGGAAACTTTTCTCACACGCATCATTCCACTGAAATTTAGCTGCCTTATGTGTAAGCTTTGTCAACGGTGCAGCAATGGAAGAAAAACCTTCCACAAATCATCGGTAATAACCTGCCAGCCCAAGAAAACTATGAATCTCTGTGGGTGTCGTAGGTCTTGGCCAATTCTTCACCGCCTCAATATTCTGTGTATCAACCTGTATCCCTTCGTCTGATACAACGTGACCAAAGAATGCAACTAATTTTAATCAAAACTCACACCTGAAGAACATGGCATACAACTTACGCTCACCGATAATCTGCAACACTTGCCGTAAGTGATTAGCATGGTCCTCTGGTGATCTTGAATAAACCAGAATATCGTCTATAAATACCGTGACGAACACGTCCAGGAATGGCAAAACACCCTATTCATCAAATCCATGAACACAGCTGGTGCATTTGTTTGTCCAAATGACATAACTAAAAATTCATAATGGCCATACCGTGTTCGAAATGCTGTCTTGGGTACATCTTCTTCTCTAACTCTGACTTGATGGTAGCCCGACCTCAAGTCAATCTTTGAGAAACACTTGGCACCCTGTAACTGATCAAACAAATCATCAATTCGAGGGAGAGGATATTTGTTCTTGATCGTTACCTTATTCAATTGTCAATATTCAATGCACATTCTTAACGTGCTATCTTTCTTTCGTACAAATAATATCGGTGCACCCCACGGGGGCATACTCGGCCTGATAACGCCTTTGTCCAGCAAATCTTTCAATTGCTCCTTCAATTCACGCAGTTCTGCTGGAGTCATTCTATATGGAGGAATAGAAATAGGCTGAGTGCCTGGAATCACATCAATGCCAAATTCTACTTCCCGTTCTGGGGGTAAGCGTGGAAGATCCTCCGAAAATACATTCGGAAATTCATTGACCACTGGAACCGACGACGGAGTTAGTGGTTCCACTTCAGTATCTTTCACCCGTACTAAATGACATATGTATCCCTTGGCAATCATTTTCCTTGCTTTCAAATAGGAAATAAATCTTCCTCGTGGTGCCCCTACATCACCCTTCCATTCAAGTATATTCATTTGTGGGAAATGAAAATGTACCTTCTTGGCCCGACAATCTACCGTGGCATAACAAGAGGCCAACCAATCCATCCCCATTATTACACCAAAATCCACCATGTCTAGTTCAATGAGATCGGCCAATGTATCATGACCACACACAGTTACCATACAATTTTGATATACTCTTTTTGCAACAATACATTCACCAACCGGTGTAGACACTTCAATTGATTTAATTAATAATTCTGGTGCCTTTGCAAATTTTGCAGCAATCAATGGAGTAACATAGGAAAATGTAGAATCGGGGTCAATCAATGCATATACATTATATGAGAATATGGATAATGTACCTATGACGACATCAGGAGAAGCCTCTGAATTCTGTCGGTCCACCAAAGCATAAGTGCGATTCTGGACCCCACTAGTACTGGTTGCTCCTCTGGCACCTCTACCACGACCAACAGACTGCACACCTCGGCCTAAAGAAGGAACTGATGATGATGATGCAATAGTCGATCCCGCAGGTTGAGCCACACCACCCAAGCCTCTTCGCGGGAAGTCTCTCATCATGTGCCCCGCCATACCACACCAATAACATGCATTCATCCCCCGCCGACATTCACCTGAATGAAATCGGCTACAATACTGACACAACGGGCAAAAAGATCTCGCTGTCTGTGAACCACGACTCCCACTGCTTTGCCCGGCTTGATTAAAACCACTGTACCCTGATGTCACCCAAAATATACCTCCGAAAAAGTACAATGCGATCGCTGTATCAAATATAGAACCCAACTAGGTTGGGGTCGATCCCACAGGGAATAGGTCAAAGTGTGAATAGACTACAAGATGGAATAATTGGAAAGTAAATAAAACTGGGGGGGTTTCGCTAGTGAATAGCAACAATGACGAATGCTGGTTGTATTGAATTTGTAATCAATAAGAGAAATTCACTAGGACTTTGATCCCCCATGATTCCTTAACTCCACCGGTTACTTGTGCCTAACAAGATTACCCCGCTGCGCTGCATGCAAAATCTAACAAGTTAGGTTTGTCTAACTGTCTGTCGACCTTCATTAGACGAATTTCACTCTTCTCCTCTTGGACTCCGAGTGTCGCACTGCTAACCCTTGTCCTGGATTTCAGATAACCTTTCCCGCTAAGGCTCCGGTTATTAGATGAAGGTTGATAGCTTCAAATCTCTGTTGTTATCTCCTTTTCCCAATCTCTACCTCTCTCTCTCAAGCAAGTCTAGAATACAGGCAAGTTCCTAACATTTGCAAACGTTATAAAAGCAATCACAACGAAGGAAACAACAATACATGCATACACAGCAGTACAAAGTTGCTTTGTACTTAACCAGTTTCGTTAATTCCTCATGGTTCACACAACCCTAGTTGATGGGTTTAGCTGCTCATGATTTCTAGAACACAAGAATAATCCAAAGATGAAAACATAATTATGATCTCACAAGAATGAAGAAAAACTGAAATTTCAATTATCAATAAAACTCCAAAAAGTAGGGTTTGTGAATACAAAACCAAATATATGTCTGAAACAGTGTGAAATAACTCTCAAAGTAGTAAATTGTCCAACCTTCGCACTTAGGACTACATAGTAGTATTTATAGATACAAAACTAGTCCTATCCAAAACAAAATAGGAGAACAGAGTCGGCAGTTTTCACGGTGTCGTGACTTGGTGTCGTGGAACCAAGTCACGACACGTGACATGTATCATGGAAATCAAACTTTTTCTTGTATTTCTGAAGTGTATTCACGCCAGCAAGTCATGCCACGTAGGTGGACTCACGTGGCATGAGTCCTATCGTGAGACTCAGGCAATATGTGACCTTCTGGAAATCGATTCACGACGGCAACTCATGACTCGTGAGTCGTAATCACGGCTCGTGAGTGATGTCATGGGTCACACTCAGGTGCAGATCCATTCTTTCCTCTTCAGACGCTTCGTCTTCGGGCTTGATTCTTCCTCTTTTGATCATTTTGCCTTTAAAACCTATTTTCCTAAACCACATCATACCAACAAAACACACCCAAGTTATTGCATATTTTCCTTGTTTTAAGCATAGAAAGTGCCATATAACCATGGCACATCAACACCCTCAACTTAGAATGTTTGCATGTCCTCAGGCGAACAAAATAAAAATACACAAACACAATGCTTAACCAAGAGAAACCTAAGGGACTTATGGCAGTCTACTTGTTGCTTTTGACACAAAATCTTCTCAACCCCTCCTATTTTCAAAGTAAAACCAAAGTGTGTATGTAAGAAGCATAGGATCATGACACAACAGGGATCAAGTGATGGCACCAATTTACGCACAAACAACTAAGCGTATATGCAATTGACATTTCCCGAACAACTAGCAGCTAATTATGCAACCCATATGGCCTCACAATCAAAGAAGTCCCATGCACTCTCAGTATACTAATGGATATCAACATAGGGACGAGGTCAAAAAACTTACGCTCACAAAGAAGTTAAGACAGTGTGCATTAAATACCATAGGCTTGCCCTTATTTTCTATGCCTTCATTTTCAGACAGCCGGACTAGGATCACTATAGGACTTTACTTGGCTTGTAATGTAGGCTTAGGGACGGGTATGATGCATATGGGTATAGTGACTCAACCCTCCTTGACACTACACACTTTTTTGGCTCCAACTTCCAACCTTTTTCCATTATTTTTTTTCTCCCTTTTTTTTTCCAGATTTTGGGTGTGATTTTTCTTCTCAAACTTTTAAACACATATATATATATTTTTATTTTTATTTTCTCTTTTTTTTTTATTTTTCACACCCAAATTTGTTTTCTCTTTTTCTTTTATTAACCCTTCTTTATACCCAACTCAATCTACGCACCCCTATAATAGCCACCCTCAACTTAGGCGATTTGCCTGAGTTGAGGTACATAGTGTCCAAGGAGGGAACAGGGCCAAGACAGGTTCATTGTGATTAAAATGGGAAGGTGAATAGGCTAAATGAAAGAAATAGGATAATTATGGCTCAAAGTTGGGATCAAGGGATACTTCTTCCTTTGGTTTGGCGTTTAGGCTAAAAGTGGACTTTATTCAAAAATGGCCTATGATCCTTTCCTAATCCCTATCCTTTAACTTAGGCAAGACTAACCGGGCAAGTTCTGGATCGTACACACACAGCTAACTAAGTAGTGACCTCACACGCGCATAGCACAGGGTTGTATTACCAACTACTAACTATTCATTCATGCAATGCTAGCTATGGTTGTTTGCCTATAATTCTAGTGCCATAACAAGATCCAACAGAAGTCATACACAAGCATGCTATTCACACAATTCGGGGGAAAAGAAATACGGCAACTAAAACCCCCACCCCCCCACCCCCAACTAAACATGGTGCAATGCCCTCAATGCACCGATATCAAATCAAAAACAAGGGAGTGAAGACATTCTTGTGGCACTCTAAGCACCGAAAGTGGGCCCGCCAGCAGCGGGATCATCAGACTGTGCAGTAGTCGCATTCGGTGGGGGGATTACCTGATTGGCAGATGCACCACGCGCCCTATGCTCTGCCTCAATCTGTCTCACATGGTACTTTACCCGGGAGCCTTTAACAGCCCTCCTCAGATCACTATCGAACTCATCATCACTAGCACCCCCATCCGCCGGACTGTGGGGTCTCTTGTCTCTATCCATCTACGGCTCCTCATCAGCAAACAGATCAACCTCAAATGCTGGTCGTGCGGAAGTCGGGAAAGGCATAGGTGGTATAATGGTCGTGCTAGTCGATGCCAATTCTCGAACCTCATCTCTCAATGCATCTACCTCCTGGGTCAAGCCGGCCATATCAGGGCTGGGTGCAGCACTCAAGCGGGAGGCCATACGTACCTCGAAACTGTCAATCCGCCCATGTAGGCCCCTCATAAACTGGTCCATAGCTGCATTCATCCGAGCCTCCACCCTAGTCTCCGCAGCCTCGACTATAGATTGAACCCAAGGCTTAAGATGAGATACCAACTTAGCCATCTGAGTCTCAGTGTGAGCCTGGCGCTCAAACATCTCTATTTGCCTGTCAACCAGCTGCTGCAGAAAATATCGTGAGACTGAAACCATCCCAGCAGGAGTCGGTGGGGCACTAGTACTGGGTTCCCCATCATCAATAGGGCCAGCGCCCTCAGGCTGCATAGGTACCCTAACTGGTGCAAGAACAGGTACAGGTGCACTACTAGTATTATCTAGGGCAGCACCCGATGACTCAGACGGCTGAGACCCTCTTGGAAGAATGGGGTGAGAACTCCTCTGCTGCATTATAGCAATATCTGCTAAACGAGTCACTTCTATAGAATGATCGAGGGCCAGTATCCTGGCTACCCCTGCCCTATCACACAGTCCCTGGATCAGGCATGGGAAGGGTATACTCGTGTGATATCTGAAAGCTCGCTCGTGGATCTCTTGGACGATGTACCTTGCAAAATGAATCTCCTAACTAGCCAGGATACTGGCTACTACTACATCCCTGTCCAATATGAGTCAGTTATCGGCATTACTTGGACCCAACCTATGATGAACTACTGACCACCATAATCGACCAGCAAAATGAAGCGTGGACTTTTTGATGTCCAGCTTCCCAGTCACCCAACTAGCCGCTACACCCTCCTCGGCTATGTAACCTGAAATCCATTTAATCAACTCCAATTTCTGCTCCGCATCTCTCATTCGAACTCTATCTCTGACCATGTCCATCCTATGATCAAATTCAGCTGTCGAAGTCGAAAGTAGATGGTCAGGCCCAAACAGGAAGCGGTGAATGGTCTCTTTCGAAATGTCTACTCGGGTACCACGCACCATGACATGATTCAGCACTGGCTGCAAAATATATCGCTGCCCAACTTGGGTGTTCAAACCAACCGATGCAGCATAGGAAGCATAAAACTCTTGGACCAACTCCGAGCTATACCAACCAGAAGGCTGCTCCATCCAACCTATGCCATAGTACTCAAAAATAGGCCAAATATTCGGCAATGTCTTCAAATCCTCCACCCGATATCGGGGCTCCTCCATAATGCTCCTCCGACACAAACCACGGTTTGTCAGCTCAGCATCTCGAACATAAATAGCACGCATGCCCTGTACATACCACCGCTGAACCTCCTTATCCTATGCAGTAGTCGGGGCACTCTCGGCACCAGTACTGGAAAGAGAGGCTGTAGCCTCCGCCACAGATGTACCTTGATTCGTAGCCTCATCCGCATACCTTGACTCAGAAGCATCCTCCCCCTCTTCAGACTGGGGGGCGAACTCAGACGACTCAGTCGTAACAACTGCCTCAACAGATGGTAGGGCCAGCTGAAGTGCTGTCTGGGCAGCCGCTCGGGCTCGTGTCTGTAACCTCGTAGCCCGAGGGACCAAAGCAGTATCATCTTTGCTAATATCAAATTCTTCCACAGAACTACTTTGCTCAGACTCAGTTGGTTCATCCCGCAGACGGGTCGGTAAGTTCGTATTTTTGGTCTGAATCCGGGATGATGCATCAAGGTGGTCACTTTTGGGATTGGATTTTGGAGGCATGGTAACGGGTTTGGATCAAATTTTGGGTATTTGGGTCGGGTTTGGTATGTTTGATTCAAATTTTTGGACTTAGGGTTTGGATTTTCGAATGGGTTTGGTAATGGGGGTCGAATTTTATGAGTTTGTTGGGGAAGGGTTCGGATTTTGTGAGTTTAAGAAGGAGGGGATTCGGATTTAGTAGGGAGAAGAGGAGAAAATTGGAATTTTAGGGTTTTAGTTTAAGGATTTGAAAGTGGGGAAAGAGGAACATGGATCGGACTATATATCGAGTAAGAAAGAAGGGATTCAGATTTATTTTGACAAAATTCGGATCGGGTCGGGTTAAATTTGGGTTGCTGAAAGTTTTACTTTTCATGACACGACCCACGCCACGTAGGTGTGAACTACGTGACGTGATTTCTGTCGTGACTGATGTTCTGAGACTGGCCTGAAGGTCTGTTTTCCACGATACAACTCACGTGGCGTGGATAGCATCCACGTCACGTGGATGCCTTCCGTGGAATAGATTCAGAAATTGGAAATTTTCCTCTGATTTTGTCGATACCAATCACGTGACTTATAATACACTCACATGACGTGGTGCATGTCGTGGGTGGTATTTCACTCATTAAGGTAAATTCTGTGATTTTTAGCTAACTTGTTCCTTTATAATCCTATCTCCGCATAACAGATCTTGTGTTGCTTCCCAATCATTGCTTGATTTAATATCGTGGCACGATATGGCTAACTTGGATACTCAGACTTCCCTAACTAGCCCATGGGTTGCCTCCCATGAAGCGCCTAATTTAACATCGCGGTACGACATGGCTAACTTGACTACTCAGACTTTTTCAAGTTTGAGTTCGTCAATCGTCCTTATCTCTTCCGAAACCCCTACATAATGCTTAACACGCTGTCCATTGACTTTGAATAGGACATTATCTGCTCCTTTTAACTCAATATCACCATGAGAGAATACCCGAACGACAGTGAATGGGCCAGACCATTTGGATTTTAGCTTTTCAGCAAACAGGCGAAGCTTAGAATTATACAATAAAACTGAGTCGCCCGGGTGAAATTCGCGGTTCTCAATCCAACGATCATGGTACATTTTCATCTTCTCCTTATACAATGCTGAACTTTCATAAGCCCAGAGACGAAATTCATCCATCTCATTCGTCTGCTCAAGTCGCAATTGGGCCGCTTCACTCCAGTCTAAATTCACCCTTTTCAATGCCCACAAAGCTTTATGTTCTAGTTCAATGGGCAAATGGCAAGACTTCCCAAATACTAACTGATATGGTGATGCACCAATTGGTGTTTTGAAAGCCGTTTGATATGCCCATAACGCATCATCCAGTCGTCGAGCCCAATCAGACCTATTTGCATTAACTGTTTTTGCTAGAATGGACTTAATCTCACGATTTGACACCTCCATCTACCCGCTTGTCTGAGGATGGTAAGGTGTAGCCACCTTATGTTTGACACCATATTTTTCAAGCAGGGCTTTGAACAGACTGTTGCAAAAGTGGGATCCTCCATCACTAATAATAACTCGGGGAATCCCAAAACGTGAGAATATGTTCTTTTTCAAGAATGTTGTGACACTTCTCCCTTCGTTATTAGGAAGCGCAATTGCCTCCACCCACTTAGACACATAGTCTACAGCCACCAAGATGTTCTTCATTCCATGCGAGCTCACAAAAGAACCCATAAAGTCAACTCCCTACACGTCGAACAATTCAAGCTCAAGTATGGTTGTCATGGGAAGTTCTTGTCTGCGTGAAATATTACCTTGCCTTTGAAATCGGTCACAAGCGCGGGCATAGTCATGAGTATCTTTGTAAATACTTGGCCAGTAGTACCCACATTGCAAGATTTTATGGGCCGTCCGTGCACCTCCATGATTACCCCCAACTGGAGATGAGTGACACGCCTCTAGAATACTTATCATTTCGTACTCTGGAATGCTTCTTTGAATTATGCCATCAGCACATACCCTAAACAAATACGGCTCATCCCAGAAGAACTTTCTTACCTCATGCATGAATCTCTTTCTCTGTAGATACGTCATATCTTCTAGGACTAGATCACTTGCCAAAAAGTTGGCAAAATCAGCAAACCATGGGATCAAGTCTTGAGATGCTTCCAGTACTTGTTCATCCGGAAAAGTATCATCAATCTCAAGATCGTCCTTCAATTTTAGCATGGCTTCCTCCTCAAGGCGTGAAAGATGGTCAGCCACTTGATTTTCGGTCCCCTTACGATCCTTGACTTCAAAGTCAAATTCTTACAACAGAAGTACCTACCGAATCAGTCTTGGCTTAACATCCTTATCGACATAAGATACCGAAGGGCTACATGATCTGTATGCACAATCACCTTCGTACCAATCAAATAAGATCTGAATTTCTCAAAAGCGAATACTACGGCCAACAACTCTTGCTCAGTCATAGTGTAATTCTTTTGATCTGGGCTAAGCACTTTGCTAGCGTAGTAGATCGGGTGTAATATCTTCTCATGTCTTTGGCCAAGGACTGCACCCAAATCCACTCGACTAGCATCGCACATAACCTCAAAAGGCTTAGTCCAATCCAGTGACACAATAATAGGGGCTGACACCAACTTCTCTTTAAGACACTCAAACGCTTTAAGACATGCTTCATCAAACACAAACTTCACCTCTTTCTCTAAAAGTTTGCACAAGGGATGAGCAATCTTGGAGAAGTCTTTGATGAACCTTCTATAAAAAACAGCATGACCTAGAAAACTCCGAGTACCTTTTATAGAGATAGGTGGGGGCAACTTCTCAATTACTTCAATTTTTGCCTTATCCACCTCAATGACGTTCTTCGAAATCTGATGCCCCAAGACAATACCTTCATTGACCATAAAGTGACATTTTTCCCAATTCAGCACTAGGTTGCACTCCTCACATCTTTGTAGCACATTATCAAGGTGTGCCAAACAGCCCTCGAATGAGTCACCCACAACAGAGAAATCATCCATGAAAACCTGGATTATGTCTTCCACCATATCGGAAAAAATAGACATCATACAGTGTTGGAAGGTGGTCGGTGCATGACACAAACCGAAAGGCATCCTCTTGAATGAGAACGTACCATATGAACAAGTGAAAGTGGTCTTCTCTTGGTCTTCGGGGGTAGTAAAAATCTGATTATACCCCAAATAGCCATCAAGAAAACAATACCATCCTCTACCAGCAAGACGGTCTAACATCTGGTCAATGAAGGGCATAGGAAAATGATCCTTTTCAGTCCACGAATTCAGCTTTTGATAGTCCATGCAAAATCTCCATCTGGTCACCGGCCTCATTGGAATCAACTCATTTTTGTCATTTGAAACCACAGTGATTCCTCCCTTTTTTGGCACACACTGAACTGGGCTCACCAACTTGCTATCCGCGATGGGGTAAACCACTCCTGTATCTAACCACTTGATAATTTCTTTCTTCACAACCTCCTGCATAGGTGGGTTCAGACGACGCTGGTGCTCAATGCTAGGTATGCACTCAGGAACAAGCTGGATCTTAAGAGTGTAAATGCTGGGTGGAATACCTATGATATCTGCAATGGACTAACCAATGGCCCTCTTAAATCTTCTCAAAACTGAAACTAAAGCCTCTACTTGCCAATCCATCAGCTTAGCGGAAATAATCACTAGCAAGGTATTGTTGGCTCCCAAGAAAGTGTAGCGAAGGTGGGCCGGAAGAGCCTTAAGCTCTAACACTGGAGGCTCTTCAATAGATGGACGAGCTGGTGGAGTCACCCTATTCTTCAAATCAAGATCCAGTTTCTTGGGTGCATAAGTGTACGCTCTTTTACCGGCTAGTGCACCCACCATCTCATCATAGTCTTCTATACTATCGTCTTTAAAATTCATGATCACGGCAGCCAGAGGTTCTACTCCCAACCTTCCTTCAATGGACACAGCAACCTCACTATCATCAACAACATCTATCACTGAAATCACTCGCTTATCTTTTGGCTGCTTCATAGACCGACAAACATTGAAAGTAACCTGTTCATCATTCAATCTAAATTTCAGCTGCACGGTTTCCTTATCAACCAATGCGCGACCTGTGGAAAGGAATGGTCTTCCCAGTATGATGGGAACCTCAAAGTCAACTTCACAATAGAGAATCACAAAATCAGCCAGAAATATGAAAGAGGCAACCTTCACCAAAACATCATACAGAATGCCAATCGGCTTTTCCCAGTTCTATCAGCCATGAGAAGTCTCATGGAGGTTGGTTTTGGTGATCCCAACCCCAATTGCTTGAACACGGCTAATGGCATTAGGTTGATGCTAGAACCCAAATCGCACAGTGCTTTAGCAAAGTCGTAGGACCCAATAGTACACGGAATTATGAAAGCTCCTAGATCCTCTTTTTTTCAACTAAGGACCGGGAAGCAATTGCACTACAATGATGAATGTTATCTGCGGGCTCAAAACTGACCGTTCTCTTCTTTGTCACCAAGTCTTTCATGAACTTGGCATAACCTGGCATCTGTTCCAATGCCTCTACAAGAGGGATGTTAACTGATAGCTCTTTCAACATGGTGATGAACTTCTGATACTTTCCTTCTTCCGCCTTCTTGTTCAACCTTTGAGGATAGGGAGGAGGAGGTCGTGGGAGATTTTTGAGCATGTTTGGTACCTCTTTCTCCTTTCTCTTCTTAGGTTTTGCAATGTTGTTATCATCATGCTGATTTGGAACCATGTCACCCTTTGTATTATCCGACTCTAACTCATCTTCAACATCGATAACCACTGGATCATTAGACACACTACAGTCGGCAGGCATAGGTGGATCTATCGTGCTCTTCCCACTTCTAGTAGTGATGGCGAGGCAATGACTATCATTTTTAGGATTCTGGATGGTATTACTTGGAAGGGTGCCTAGCTGACATTGATTCAGTGCCAATGAAATTTTCCCAAACTGTTGCTCCAACTTTTTAATGGCAGTAGAATGAGACTCCACTTTCTGACTTATGCCCGAAATGTCAGTCCTAATCTCTTTCAAGCAATTCTCCTGACTTTCGGCTCCTTTGACCAATTTATATAGGAGTGCCTCCATTCTTGAATTTCCAGACTCCTCATCACGCCTTCCAGGTGGTACATATATGTCATTTTTTTCTCAATTATCATCTTTTCGCCTCCAATCACCATCTCGATACCATTCTCGATCTCTGTATCCCGATTTGTTGTTGCTGTCTCCATAATAGTTTCGACCTTGATTCCCTTGCCTTGAGTTCCAAGAGTCTTGATTAGACCGTTGGCCCTTGGCTAGGAAACCCGCCACTTCACGATCTAGATATTTTGCCTCTTTATCTTTCTCACTATCATCATGTCTAGCCGATTTACTTTGTGCACCAACAACATGCACTTTTTTCGCATCTCTGGCCGCTATCTGTTTGGCCAGAAGACCAATCTCTGTCCTCAACTGAGCAACCTCTTGCACCACAGATTCATCCAACGCCCTTTAAGCTGCTGAAGCTCCAATAGCATATGTTCCAGCCGGTATATCTGCCTCCCAAGTATGCCATCCTCGGTTGGTCTTAGTGACACGATCTAAAATCTCAGAAGCTTGGTCCCATCTCAAGCTCATGAATGCTCCACCAGTGATAGTATCTGCTACTGCTTTTGTGTTGACATTCAAAGCTCTGTAGAAGATTTCAAGTAAGTTCCTGTCGCTCATCCTATGATTTGGCACCATCTGCAGCTTCATTTTAAATATCAGCCAAGTCTCATAGAGTGCTTCTGAGTGAAACTATCTGAAATTGTAGATCTCGTCTTTCAACTGCAGTATCTTGGATGGTGGGAAAAATCTTTCCAATAATTGATTTCTCAATTTCTGCCAAGTAGTGATAGAACTTCGAGGCAGCTCAGCCAACCACAACGTGGCTTCTCCTGTAAGAGAGAATGGGAACAACCTCAACCGTATCTCCTCCTGGTCAACCCCAGGCAGATTGTATGACGTGCAGACCCCCATAAAATTCATTACATGCATGTTTGGATCATCAGAAGGAAGACCCGCAAACACGCCCTTCAAGTTCAGTAGATGGATCATGGCACTAGTGATGTCAAACTTAGTGCCCGGAGGTAACTCAGGTGGAACAATGGCACAGTTCTCGATTGGCTCAAAATAGGCCACATATTCATCTTTAGGATCATCATAAACAGTCATATGTTGTCTCGGTTGTCTCTTAATTGTCGTTGTCACTCTTAAGCATCAGCCAGACGCTGTGCTGCTTCTTGCATAGCTCGATTATCTCTTTCTGCTTGTCTAAGAGCAGCTTGTCTAGCATGCTCTTCTCGTGTCAATCGAGTAGTAGTTTGTTCCGCTGTTTCCCGACCAGCCGAATGAATTGGCTAGTTGTGAATGTCTCCCGCAGCTGCAGGGTTTTGGACTCCTTCAGTATTCACCATTCTCCGATTATCTCTTAGAGTCCTTTCGATTTCAAGATCAAGTGGAATCAGGGGATTGCCTTGACTCCTTGTATTTGGCATACACCGGCGTATGCCCTTAACAGTATGTAAAAACACACCCAATCAACTCCAACCAGTAATGTTCAACTTTGTAACTGTATTCCCTAACAACAGCGCCAAAATTTGATGTCGCCCAAAATATACCTCCGAAAAAGTACAATGCGGTCGCTGTATAAAATATAAAACCCAACTAGGTTGGGGTCGATCCCACAGGGAATAGGTCAAAGTGTGAATAGACTACCAAATGGAATAATTGGAAAGTAAATAAAACTGGGGGGGGGGTTTGCTAGTGAATAGTAATAATGACGAATGCTGGTTGTATTGAATTTGTAATCAATAATAGAAATTCACTAGGACTATGATCCCCAATGATTTCTTAACTCCACCAGTTACTTGTGCTTAAGAAGATTGCCCCGCTGCGCTGCATGCAAAATCTAACAAGTTAGGTTCATATAACTGTCTCTCGACCTTCATTAGACGAATTTCACTCTTCTCCTCTTGGACTCCGAGTGTCGCACTGCTAACCCTTGTCCTGGATTTCAGATAACCTTTCCCGCTAAGGCTTCGGTTATTAGATGAAGGTTGATAGCTTCAAATATCTGATGTTATCTCCTTTTCCCAAGATCTACCTCTCTCTCTCGAGCAAGTCTAGAATACAGGCAAGTTCTTAACGTTTGCAGCCGTTAGAAAAGCAATCACAACGAAGGAAACAACAATACATGCATACACAGCAGTACAAAGTTGCTTTGCACTTAACCAGTTTCGTTAATTCCTCATGGTTCACACAACCCTAGTTGATGGGTTTAGCTGCTCATGATTTCAAGAACACAAGAATAATCCAAAGATGTAAACATAATTATGATCTCACAAGAATGAAGAAAAACTGAAATTTCAATTATCAATAAAACTCCAAAAATTAGGGTTTATGAATACAAAACAAAATATATGTCTGAAATAGTGTGAAATAACTCTCAAAGTAGTAAATTGTCCAACCTTCGCACTTAGGACTACATAGTAGTATTTATAGATACAAAACTAGTCCTATCCAAAACAAAATAGGAGAACAGAGTCGGCAGTTTTCATGGTGTCGTGACTTGGTGTCGTGGAACCAAGTCACGGCACGTGACATGAATCGTGGAAATCAAACTTTTTCTTGTATTTCTGAAGTGGATTCATGCCAGCAAGTCACACCACGTAGGTGGACTAACGTGGCGTGAGTCCTGTCGTGAGACTCAGGCAACATGTTAGACCTTCTGGAAATCGATTCACGACAGCAACTCACGACTCGTGAGTGGCAATCACGGCTCGTGAGTGATGTCGTGGGTCATACTCAGGTGCAGATCCATTCTTTCCTCTTCAGACTCTTCGTCTTCGGGCTTGATTCTTCCTCTTTTGATCATTTTGCCTTTATAACCTGTTTTCCTGCAAAGTAGAATAGAAACCACATCATACAAACAAAACACACCCAAGTTATTGCATATTTTCCTTGTTTTAAGCATAGAAAGTGCCATATAACCATGGTACATCAGACCCTCAAAAGTGAGAGGAAGCGCCTGCCGTGGAATGAGAAAATGAAGGCCTAGGTGGTCTATTAAAACTCCGAGGCCTGAAATCTGTATGGGACGCCATAGACTGTCCCGTAGATCTAGCCCTCTTGGATGGACCTTCTTCAAACCCTTGTGTTCTTATTCGTTGCCTCTGATCTACCATTTTCTGCGCAAAGCCTTGTATTCTAGCTATATCCATATCTCGATTTAGGGCAGCAATAGTGCAGTCCCCTACCAAATATGGCTCCAATCTGTCCACATATCGATGTACTCTCTCTGTCATTGTGGACACCACATTTGGATCCTATCGAGCCAAGGAATTAAATTGCAAACTGTATTCCCTGACACTCTAATTCCCTTGACGGAGATTTAAGAATTGATCCGTACGAGCCTCTTGGATCTCATAAGGAAGGTAATGATCAAGAAATTCCACCTTAAATTCATCCCACGTAGGTGGGTTTGCACCAACACCACGATCTTTCTTCCAATCCTCACACCACAATATAGCCTCGTACTTCAATCTATATGCCTCAAGCTCCACCGTTTCTACACCCGACACATGTATAACCTCCAGAGCCCTTTGGATTTGATCTATAAAATCTTGGGGATCTTCATTTGGGTCTGATCCAGTGAATGTGGGAGGATCTAATTTCAAAAAGTCCTGTGTTCTGCGACTAGCTGCTCTCCCTGTACTATCATCACATGTCATTAGACTACCTTGTCCCTGAACCTATGCAACAACTATTGGGGTCAGCATTTGTACTGCATCCTTTAAGTCCTGATCAGTAGTAGTATTGACTTGTGGATCTACAGGTGCTCCCTTCCTACTCGACTCTTCTAGAACAGAGGGAGTGGAGGAAGCTCGTGACACAAATTCATGCTCAGTATCGCCTTGATTAACTTTATCAGGTGGTGGTATACTAGTTCCTTCTCCAGCAATTCTATCTATCCGCTTACTTTTTCCTCAACCTCTTCTTGTCATAGGCATTTTCTATAATATACAAGAACAATAATACTTATTGTCAGAAACAATCCCACCTATAACTTCGGCTCTAATACACGATCTAGAAATGAAGGAATGAAACAACTCCTAAATGTCCCGCAACCTCCTACTTATAAATGTGGTGCACAACACATCGATAAGTAAGACTCTACTCAGACACGACTTTGTAGATACCCTTAGAACGACCTGCTCTGATACCACTTTTGTCACACCCCAAATTCCAACGAGGTGGATTGGCACCCATAGTCGATAAGGCTCGAGAGAACCAAACTTTTCTTACATTCATTCATATGCATGCCATAGCAATTCCACTATTACGTAAGAACATAAAAGACTCATATTGGAGCTCATGGAACATGATGATATATATATATATGTATGAAACTTGGCCTTCAGGGCCATCAAGTCAAAGGAACATAAAACTCCCTCCTTCACATTCATTTACATACCCACATACGTCTACAAAAGCCTCTAATAGAAAATACATACACGACCAATCTAAGTTCGGGACAAGCCCCGTTTTACATAACATTTACAATACCAAAATCAATGTACAACTTGGACACGGAAAGCCCCGAATCAACTGGAGCTCACCAAAGATCAGTATATGTACTGCAACTTACTGGGGAGGTCTACTAGAACTTGTGCCTGCAGCAAGTAAGGTCAATCCCCCAAGAGGGGTCAGTACGAAGAATGTACTGAGTATGTAAGGCTATATGAAGCTGAATCAGTATATAAGAACTTTCATGGAAAATAACTACAAGGGACACGCCCAATATGGATAAGCCATCAATCTAAATAGTTGGAACTGCGTGCATTACTTTCGATACTCTCTTCACTTTAGTGCTTTTGTAGCTCTTCTTACTTACTTGTCAGCCATTAATTATATACTACCCGGACCCAGCTGATCAGTGAGAAATTAATAATATCATCATGCAGGTGTTCATTTCACCCCATGGATACACCCATAATGTTGGGATAGTCATCATGAAGGTGTGTTCTTTCACCCCATGGATATCATCATGAAGGTGTTTATTACACCCCATGGATACACTCATAATATTAGGATCGTCATCATGAAGGTGTGTATTTCACCCCATGGATACACTCACTCATGAGAGATTAATACATTGAGGATCATGACATTATTAGAAGCACACATATATGCATTTCGTTATTCTTCACTTCATGAGATTGATACTTGATGGTTAAAACATTATTAAAACGTGGAACATAACATTATTGGGATTTTGGAATCATGTCCATGATTAAGTAACACATGAGTAAAAATGACTAAAGAATGAGGAGCATATGACTTAACAATAGATAACAACCTAAATGCGATACCTTTGGACATTTCGGAATGGAATAAGTACATAACCCATATGAACAACATGCTGCAGAAGGCATAGATAGGATAACCTTAAATACCTTTACTTATAAGTATGAATACACAAGCCTATATATGAACACAATAATCCAGCTTCTTCCTTACGTCTTACTCTACAATACAAGTACATATCGGAGCTTACATTAGCAACTAGTTACTATACAGGCGTACAAAACGACAATGAGCTATAAGACTGCCGTATAACGTCATGTCACACCTTTAAAATACAATTCACTACATTCTCATATCAACAACACCATAATATTCCACACATTGACCAAGATATCATACATCAATAGCATTTCACACCACACTTACCCTTTATGCTTTCTCATTATCATTCCGTCACATTTACTCCTATCAAATTGCCTCATAACAACATATGAACAGCAATCCATACTTAATACAGTCCAACATTCCTCCATACAATACTTTAAAGTCATTAAAACGACATCACAAGTTGATAATTACATCCAAAAAGGGTATAGGGGCCTTCGGGGGTCGACTAGATGCGAAAACATACAAAACGGAAAACTGGGCTGACCTGCACTGCCACCTACACCCTGCTCCCACAGGTGACCTTTGGCAGATGACAGAGGCACCTGCGTTGGCATCTGCGCCCGCAGGTGCCCTCTTCTGCGGGGGCGGATGCCCGTTTTGGTCCGAAATGGTCTATTTTGGGTCTTTTAATGCCATGAATGGTCCATGACCATAACCAAACTTATTTTGACATATTTTCGATCATCTTGAACACCAACAGTCAGCCATGGTCTCACAACACACATAAACAACACCCAAAACTACATTTCACGGTCAATACGGCACCAAAACCATAACCAATTTCACAATAACAATTCCAAACATTATACACAAGGATAAAACAAAGTAAGACTATAATAAAATCTCACATTTCAATATTTACTCCATAAAGTTCACTTCCTTCAATACCACAAGTGCATATTCAAGTTTACAAGACAAAACCATCCTCCGATTTAGCAAACATGTAACATTTCACACATTGTGAACTTCTCAATACTCCACCAACATAACCAACATAATATACACCATCTATCATGCATAAAATATATTAAACCATCATAATAAACACTTACCAAGCTTTGTACAAAGATGATCTTGGCCAAAGGAATGACTTAGGGTTCTTGAGAGACAAGAGAAAATACTTGGTAAAGTCTAGAAAAGCATGAGAGTTCAAATGAAATAAAAATCTGATTTCTTTGGCTTATATAGTCCGTTTTTAATGATCCTTAGCCACACACTTGGTGTGTTTACTTGGTCAATGGATGAGTCTTGGAAGAATGGGTCAAATTCCCACTTTGGTCCATGTCTTTCCATTGTGTTTGGGCTTCATTTAGGGCCCAATTGTACAAGACTTATTAATGCCCACAATTTAATACATAATTCATCAAATCTCTCATGTTTCCATTTTTCCATAAATTTTACGGTAGTCAGCTAGACTCAGAAACGTATGGGGTGTTACAACACACACATATATACATGGAGTATATGAAAACCAAGAACAAATATTTAAAAGGAAAGCTACAACAACTAGAGTTCAAAATAAATTTTCAAGCACAACTTGTATAAATTACCTTCAAGTACAATTGTTGTTCTAAATAAAGAATACTTGTGATATGTCAAAGTAACATTTTAGCATTAATCTGTTGATTGTGTATTATAAGTAGTACTATCATTCATAACATAGTCGAAGGACAAAAACAATCTAAATTCCTAGTGAAAACTAAATTAGATTGCTAAAGGGTAAATCAGGCTTGACTCAAAATATCGTATCATGAACATATCTATCATTGTGAGCCTTGGCTCTAAATCTCTCTAACTTTTCTTAACTATAACTTTTCCAGATACGATAAACTTTTCTCTTTTCAAGACATGATCGTATCATAATAATTCTTTGCAAACTTTTCATGAATATACACTTGAAATTTTAAATTAGATTTCACAAAAATCATGAATAATCTAGTAAATCAGGAAATAGATTTCTCAAAAACTTTAAGGAAATTCGTAATCTTTGCTTGAAAACTCATTAGACATGAATTAGGAATCAAATAAAGAGGAAAGACTCCAAAATCATAAAATTCCTGCTAAAACTCATAGGAAGTTCAAAGAATATCATCAAGAGACCAAGAATTAAACTCAAGGATTTCAACTCTTAAGAACCCTAACATGATTCATGGCTTAAACTAAAAATATAACTTGGTTGTGGAGAGAATTGAATTTCCACACTGAAGGATAAGCTTTACATAGCTTAATTGCTCCAAAATACGTGAATATAAACGAAATCATTGAAGATGAACTCCAAGAATCCTTTCTTGAAATCTTGATATTGGTTTTCTCAAAAATCCTAAGATTATGGTATAGAATTCGTTAAGTATCCGTATTTTGATGTTAGAAATACTTGAAAAATGCTTAGAATTACATGGAAGAGACTTACCTTGATGCGGGATGAAGTGGAGAGGAGATAAAAGTTGTGCTAGGATTTTGAAATCTAGAGAATGGGAGAAAAATTGCAGAAAACGCACTTAAAAGAAAGCTGCAAGGAACGCACGCTGAGGAGGACACTTTGCGTGCCCAGCAGCATGTATTTCCTTGCCTATGCACGCAGACACGTGCTCTTAGGTATACTTTTGGCCTCGTTTTGCTTTTTTACAACACAAAAATTGTCTTGGGATGCTAGCTTGCTCATTTTACGAGCCCGTTGACGAACACCAGTCAACACTTAATAATTCTAGAGACATCCTAGATTGAGTTGGACCTAAATTCACATCCAAAATACTTCTCACACTTCAGACTTTATCTTAACACTTAGGTACAATTATAAATCTCCATATTCAGGCCTAAACACATACGAAGAATAGTTTGGATCTTAACTTAGAATTTTTGGAGGGTTACAATTATTGTCGGTAAAAATATAATAACTGCCTGCAAAAGAAATCTGTTTTATAGGCAATTATTATGACAGCTAAAATTAACCACAGATTCACCTTAATCCATGTATCTTTTCCATTCTAAAAATTACTATGATAGCTAAAAGATTTGTTTCCATTCTAAAAATTTCAAACTGAGATCAACAATTCTAGCTTTGTCCTACATTTCATCTACTAATCAAACACAACAAAATCTTTATGAATTGACTCAAATTCCTTTTGCAGTTTTTCTATCTTGAGAACCTTGAACATAAAAGCAATTTCATCATAACTGGGAGCTTAGGATGTACATAGATTTTAGGATTTTGAACTGGAAACAAATTTGACCAAAAAAGTTATCTGTGAGGTTATCCGAAGAGAGGTGCTTTGAACATGAATAGCCTCTTATCTTGGAAATTCAAATCTTCGCTGTAAATTGACATAAATTCCTGAATGTCATCCCAAAAGTATCACCTCCTTATCTAATTGATTCATCCTTTGCCCAAAAACAAAGGCATTGATTCTCCAATAATCCTTTTTTATTACAGGCTCAAGAGTAGAAATTGTAGATTGAGATGAATCAGTAGGCTGAGCAAAATTTGATATGCTTTCCTACTCATTATTCTTCAAACAGTGCACTGAATCCATAGAAGCCTGCTAAATTACTAATGAATAATCAACAGACGCAATATTTTCTTTTGTCGCAATGTTGTAATTCTTCAATCTTGTTTCTCTAGTTTTCTTGTAACCAATTTGAGCATCATCACTGGTTTTATGGACCTGCACTCCTGCACAGTAGTGGAGCTAGAAGTTTTACTAATGGGGTTTGAAATATAAAACGTAAACACACGAAGAGGCATAAATGGGTTCAATATCTATTATATATACATAAAAAATAATTTTAACCATATATAAACGGTGTTATTTTCTTCCAAAGATGGTTTGACTGAACCCCTGGGCCCTTGCTAGCTCCGCCCCTACTCCTGCAATAAGAGGTGGATCTAGGATTAAGAGTTTATGGGTTCTGGATTCTAAAATTACAACTTATTAAGGTTCTGTATAAACTTTATATATATATATCAAAGGCATTAATAGATAAATGTGTCCTTTAACTTGGCTTCAACTTGCATTTTTGCCCTCCAACTTTGGGTGTACACAAGTAGACACTTAACTTATACAAAGTTAAACAAGTAGATACATGTGTACTGTGTGGCGTCCTACGTGTCCAATTTGAGTCCTATGTAGCATCATTCGACATGTATTATGCCACATACGACACGTGTGTTTACTTGTTCAACTTTATACTAGTTTAAATGCCTACTTGTGCACATCCAAATCTGGAGGGCATAAATGTCAGCTGAGACCAAGTTAAAGGGAATGTTTATATATTATGCCTATATCAAATGTATTTTAAACACAGATACAGTGTTTGAACAACAGATACTAGGTTCTCCCAAACCCGTAGACAGGCTGCATAACATAATTACCTGTTTTTGTTGTGAATCATTTCTGTATTCCAAAAGCAAAGGTCCTTGCTGAAAGCAAATCCTTGCTATTTCATCCACTATTCTGTATTTTGCTTCATATTAAATAGACTTTACGCACAGGTTCTCTTTTATCTATACCTTATTTGAACAACAACGTTTACAAAAGTTAAAACCTTAATTAACTCTTTATAATTTGCACATAAAAGACCTTTAATAAAATATCGACAAACCTGATAGTTCACATGATTCCTAGGAAGTAATTCAAGCGCAGATATTTGAAATTTCTTCCCATAGCGCTCTTCAAAGATATTCCTGATCAACGAAAGCTCTGGTAAATCGCCAAGTCTTGCTGATGCAAATATCAGACTCGACACTGCTTCGTTGATGTCATTTGGATAGTACCTAAACACAAATCAGAGATGAAAAAATTTATTAAGTTTAACTTCTATACATTCAGTATCAAATCACCTAAAAGATAACTATAAGTGACCGATCGTCCATATTAAAAGGATTAATAACCTGCTATATTCCCAAATTTGAATCATTTACTCTTTTATATTTTGGAGGATGGCCTTAATAACCTCTGACCATCAAACTTGGTGAAAACTTACTAGCTCTCTTATGTAAATATCCTTAAAAGATATAAGCAACAAAATTTGTAGCCCAAGCAATCTTAAGAAAGTTCCAAAAATGATATAACAAGCATTACCAGCATTGAAAGCGAGAGAGATTGTTGCATGCTTCAGATCGAATCCATGTAGCCATGGAGTGAGGCTTCAGATCTATTCACATCTTCGGATGGAAAGGAGAAAGAGAGATCACCGTTTGGGAATTTGGGAATTTTGTGAAGAAAATGTTTGGGAATTTAGAGAGTAAAAAAGTATTTTTTATTTTATTGGCTCTTTAAACTAAATGCCATTAAAGGTTCTTGTTTACCATCAAAAGATAAATTTTCATTAATTATTAGCATCAAACATAATTTAGCGGCAATTATATTATTGCCACAAAATCCTTTACTTGTTGTAGTGCCTATGCCAATTCAAAGTGGAGTAATATTTGATTCATCAATTCAAAAAGACATTATACGTAAACAAACACTTAAACTTGGCCTCAGCTGGGAAGTAAGTATTCCAACCTTGAGAGTGTACATCTACCAAATTTGAAGCAGATCAGCAGCACGTTCTCAGAAATGTCGTTGGAGCATCAAAACTAATCTTTACATCAAGAAGCAACAAGGAAAGTTTACATCTCGGCTACTATATTTTTCCCAATAGGAACATAATGAGCATGACACACAGGTGTTCCACCCTTGGAAATAATGTCATGCCATATATAGGAATGGCCAATATGGAGCTGTCCAGGAGCGGTTCTTGCATCGAGAGGGCTAACACTTTTCTTTGATTGACTGACTGTAACAGCACCTGAAGGAACAGTTCTACCAAATGGACCCAAACCATATTGTTTATACAGTACAGGACCTCATATTGTCAGGACAATGAATACCATAGGGTGGCAAACATCCAAGTACAATAGAAGACAACATAAGGCAATTATGGCCAAATCTTCCCTACCTGGCCATAAAGTATATGATTCTAGCAAACTTCAAAGTAAAACTAGAACATCAAGGATTGATGGGCTTTTCCATATGTTAGTTCTTATCTTGATAAAAGAATAGATGATCGAGGTCTTGGATGAACAATATGGTTTTGGTCCATTTGGTAGAAATGTTCCTTCAGGTGTTGTTGCAGTCAATCAATCAAAGAACAGTGTTAGTCGTTTAGATGCAAGAATTGCTCTTGGACAACCCATTCTGGCCATGCCTATATATATTGCCAAGGGTAGAACTATTGGGAATAAACCCCACCACAGAAATTATATTTGCGATAATAACAGTGAAATAATAACGTATAACCATGATACGGTAATCAAAAAAAGGAAAAACAAGGACACAAATATTTTAATTGAAACTCATCTGAATAAGGAAAAAACCACGAACTCAAGAGGAGCAAAATAATCTACTATAATAAGGAATTTTATACTTTGTAGGTCGGAGTAAATACTCTAGTAACCACTACACATAAAAGAAATAACCCTCTTTTGCTTTTCCCACCTTACTATAATACTTCTCATGCTCTCTATTTTTCCTCACAGATTATTTCTCTCTATCTGCAAAACTCACTCACTCACTGGTTTTGTTGGTGTAAAAAATGAGGAGACGATGCTTCCTTTTATAAGCAAAGTTGCCTACCTTCCAACCAATCACAATTGATTGTTATTAATTTGTGTCGCCACAACAAGTGAAGAAACTTGTGTTGCCACAACAATTGTTGCAAGTGGCCACCTTGTAGAATGGGTGTAGACCCCATCAGGAACACCTGGGTGTCATGCTCGTATTCCTATTGGGAAAAAGATAATAGCCGAGATGTAAGTATAGTTTGTAGGTTCCTTGTTTCTTTTTTGAAGGAAAGATAATTTCTTTGAATTGCCTCTATGATTTAATGTTTACAAATTTCTCATCTGCTACTCAGTTATCATCTTTCCAAAAAGAAAAATAAAAACAATAGAAAAAGCTTTCAGACAAAGTTAAAGTCTCGTAAACCTAGTTTATATCCTCTTCACTTCACATCCTTCCTTTTCTCTCCTAAGTTGTGTAGTCCGAAACAGAGATCAAATCATCGAATGAAACCAACTCAACATAAAGACCCGATCGATCATAGATCGTGATCATATCTCATCGAATCTTTCTTTTCGTTGTTGAATCTCTCTTTGATTAATCAATGTGTGATATTCCGAATCCTCATTACTAATGGAATCCAAATGATCTCTGGATTGATCAGAAGATCCTTTCAGTTGGCTAGAATCTATTACTTTAATGAAACTAGATCTTGTGGAATCATATTGAATATTTGACGATACATTCTGTACCTTGCTAAAAAATCGATCCTTGTTTACCAACCACACATTTTCTAACCAAATCCAATTCTCTCTCGATACGTTCCTCAAAAAATCTTCAAAATTAAATCTGATGCGAAAAACATTAACATAGGAAATATATAATTTAGCAAAAAAGGAAAAAATATATGAATTGTTACGGATACATGCCCAAATTTATATCGAGTTTTTATTTTCAATGATATAATCAAAATAAACTAATTAGATTATTCTACAATGAAAAGGCCCAACTTTTCACATCCAATTTATTAACATACACCATAAATTAAATCAAAATAAATCAAGAAAATATTGCAGGGAGGTTTAAACCCTCACAAAGATAACCCATAAAAATAGAGATTACCACTCTATCACCCGAATGTGAATCAAGTGAAATATTTTGGCTGAAATGAGAGTAAATGGCAGAGGAGAAAAGATAAGGGTAGGGGTATTTAATAGAACACTGAGATTACAGTATCCAAGATTCATGAACTGAGGATAGGAACAACCTTAAAACAAGAGATTATATTAGTCAAAAGTCAAGAATTGAAGATAGGCAACAATAAAGATTCAAGAATTGAAGATGGTAACAAATTTAAAACAAGAGATTACGGCTATAACACCCCACACTTTCGGGCTAGAATTTGAACCATTCTTTATAAGTGTATAGGACAAAAACCAATGATTTCTATTTATATATAAGTGCTAAGATCAACTCCTTAGTGTGGGAACATCTTTGGAGATGAATTGAGGTCATAGAAATCTCCTAGCTCAAAGTTGAGTTGAGAACTTTCCTACCAATTGATTTTTAGTAGACGTTCTTAATTGGGTTAACTTCCATCAACTATTAGTCCTTGAATATATTGAGTTAGGTGGACTACTACCTACCAAATTAAAGGTTTATGAGTCTTCTTTCTAATTCCATTGACGGTTCGTCGATTCAAGTCACGAGGAAAAAGTTATAGGTGTTTTATTGAGAAATTTTCCAAGGTGCGCGATGGCCATGCGAGGCACAGCTCGGTGCCGCGCGATTGGCCATGCGAGGCACAGCTGGGTGCCGTACGATTGGCCATGCGATTCACACCCCTCTCGGATGTAAAATTTCACTATTCTCTTATTAAATCAGGGCAAACTAGTTCTTTCACCCCATGTAACTCCCCCAACTCTTTTTAAATTCCCAAGGTCGTCTTAAACTAGCAAATTCTTTCCCAAATCCCTAATCCCTCTTCTCTCTCAAATCTCATAAACTCAAGAAGGGTTTTAAAAATCCCCAAGCTCCAAAGCTCCCAAATCCAATACCTTTACCCAAGATTTTTTCTAATAGGGTTTTGCCCTAAATCTAATTAAACAATTCAATTCTCATCTTCTCTAAAGTTTCAAGGCTCTCAAGGTATTAAAGGCTATGCTAGGGTCATCTCTCATGGTTCCTTTTCTAGTTCTTCATCAAAAAGGCATGTTGAACAATCCCTACTTCAATTACTATTATAAAGTGTGAATTTAATTATTATCTATATGTATTATGTTGATGGTTTTGAAGCTAGGGTTGAGGCTCTTATCATGAAAAGCTTGTTATAAAATTACCCTTCTTAATGAATGGATGATTAAATCTTTATATGGGGTTTTTGAGACTAAAATGGCTATTTGAAAATGATTAACCCTTATGTCTTGAAATTTGAATTTTAAACGGATTTATATTAAAGCCATGATTTTAAGACTCTTGAAAGCTTTGAATTGCATAAGGAATATCTATGAATTCCCCGTCCTTTATATAATTAAAGGTATTGTGTTATTCAAAGGATTTGAAATGGTTATGGGAAATTCAATTATGTTTATGATCATGATTTTAAAGATGGGGTTTTAGAGTCTAAATATTTAATGATAATGACTTTGGCATGATATGGATGACTTGCAAGTCTTGGTTTGATGGTACCAAAATGTGAATGCCTTAATGAAAGACTCCATGTATAAGGATTTATGAAAGTTGTTTTAATGTGGCATATTTGGGGATTATGTAGTTCACCAAGAAGGTGTAAGTCCTCGTGACCAACATCAGAAACCTATATTTGCCGACATAGGGGTGGTTCTCTCCTAAATGGGACAACCTTGAAACACACCTCAATTAGGGTGGTACGTTATGATGTCCATACTATGTTCATATCAATTCATGTGGCAAACATGGATTGGGGCCCCATCGGTTGGGTGAATACCAAACCTATATCAGCCTGTAGGTTTCCTAAGGTCGGTGAAACTACATATTCCATAAAGAAAGCATTTAAAGGATGTTTATGTTTTATTACTTAAGAGTTTATTTTATTATTTCTTACATTCGTTATTTACATTTTGTATCTTCTGATTTTACCTTACAAATTGCTTTGTCAATTTCCCCTAGGTCGCGTGCCAGTACTCGTCGTACTGACCGTCCCTGGATGCTACATCTTTTCATGATGTAGGTTCAGAGATATTTTCTCTTAATTTTGTGCAGAACTAGGATCTTCTTGGAACAACAAGTTGCAAGTGGTGAGCCCTCCATCTTCCGGACGACAGTTGTTTTCACTTTTTTAGACATTGTCTATTTTGCTTATGGTATCGTCGAGGCCATGCTCCGGCATAGGATTTTATTTAAATTTTAGAGGCTTTGTAGACTGATGTAATAGGTGCCATTCTGTCGTATTTCAAGATTTTATTTTGAAGTTCTTATTTAAGTTGAATTTCATAGCTTTGCATCCAATTTCTGTACTTTTATAATGGTTATGCTTATAATATTATGCTAAGGGGTCTTCTCGATCCTTTGATGGTCTGGGATGCCTATCATGGCTAGGGTATCGGCTCAGGTCTTGACAAACTTGGTATCAAAGCACGGTTCAGGATCCTAGGGTATTTACGAAGCCGCATCTAGTAGAGTCTTGCATATGCATGTGTTGTGCACCACACTTAAAATAAAGAGGCTATAGGGCATTTATGAAATATTTCTCATTCTTTCATACTCTAGATCGCGCAATAGTGTTGCTCCTAAGAAAGTTATCCATATTTTCCTTCCTAACTCTAATTCTGTTGGCTATGCCTCATTTTCAAAGTGATAAAAGTACAAAATCTTAGATTTCTAATGATGTGATCTTTTCTGTTCGAGTCATCAAAAAGTTACAAAACTGCCCTAGGATTTGGGGGAAGTCCATTAGTACATTCAAGTCTATTGATTTTATGTGCATTTCCCTAGCTTCATGAATCGTACGGTTGAGTCAAGGTGAGACGTGTATTCAGACCTTTTTTAGAACCTTGTTACCGATGACATGCTTAAGGAAAAGGTATGTAGTGTTGGGGTAGTGTTTTCTCCTAAGGGATAGTGTAAATTAGGGTGTTATGATAAGCTACGAGCAGTAAGATGATCCCAGAGTTAGAAATATGGAGTCATAAATTTAGAATCCATGGAGTGGGGCTAGTGATTGATCAAAAAACATAGCAAGAGTATACCTATTAAGTGAGTGTTGGGATGGTATGCCCTAATGGTAATTGGCTGTGGTTGTAGCAAGATTTGTAGATTTTATGGTAGTTAGTAGAGGAAGTGATTAGTTATGATGATGTAGAATTTATTTTATAAAACGAAGGAGCTCATGATGGCTAGTTATATAGTAGTAAAATCATTTATAGGTTGTGAATGGAAGGATAGAGTGGTTAAGGATTTATAAATTTAAGCTTCAAATTGTGGTTCTTAGAAAGATAGTGGCTCCTTGATATTTATAGAATTTTGAAGGTAGCTTATATGTATGCCTGGGTAAGTAGATGTGATGTGAGGAACGAGAATGTGCTAATGGACCGTAATAGGTTATATTATAAGATTTAGAACGACTATCCTTATTAAATGATTTTACCCCTTGGTTTTTTTCTTATCTAGTAATTGTAAACTAGTATAGTATGTGAGAAAACATGTAATAAATATTAAGGTGTAGTAGTAACATTGTGGAGAAGAATGTGCTTGTAAACTGCAGTTAAGCGGAATAAGAAATTAAGGTTGATTAATTTATTGCATATTTTTATGGACTATTATAGTATGTTATATGTTTCATTGACAGTCCACGATTGGTAGTAGATATTATTAAGTTTGAATTTTAGAAGTTGACTGTGGTGAAAAAAAATGGTAGCTCGAGGATAGTTATGCAAGATTTATGGGAAAAGGATTAGTAGGCTTGATATGATATGTCCTAGAGCTTAGGTTGATAACTTATGGAAAGTTTGAGTGTGTAGTTGTGATATATATATATATATATATATATGAGGACTAGTGTTGAAATGGTGAATTGTGACTAAGTCATTAGCTAGATAAGAGCCTTAAGTTATAAGAATAAGATGCCCTCGATTTTATGTTTATAAGTGTTATGTGTACCTAGTGATATTCTTGGATTTTCTTCACATGGAGGAGGCTAAGTGGTTATTATAGGGTATTCGTTAGAGCTGAATTGAGGGAATTCTAGATAGACGATGTGAGCTCTTGGTATGTTTTTTTTTAATATTCACTGAATTGGGTAGATATAAGATTATAAGTTTAATGCTAGTAGACTGAAGAGGGGAAAATAGATTGTTAAGTGTTAGAGGACGTGGACGTGTATCCCCATGAGAGTTAATTTTGGAATGATGACAAATTGGGTATAGATAAGGTAGTGTCTCAAAAAAGGAATTGCCTAGAAAGAAGAGAGTACCTTCCATATATTATATCTCATATGTATAGAGTTAACCCATCGCATCAAGTATTGTTCTTGTAGCTCTGTCTATATAATAGGTCCACAAACTTAGGATGGTGACCTTGGAGCTAAGGGAGAGATGATAAGTATTGAACCAGGGCAGGTCTTGAGTTTCAGAAAGAGGTATATCATGAGTTCCATAGTGATCCATTTTTATCCTAACAGATTCCCTGTACCTCTATTAGAAAGACACTCTACCTATGTCTTATGCATTCCAGCCATGATTATGTCCAAGATCCATATTCCATACGCACACTCATGTCCGTTTTCTGACCCTTTAACTGGAAGCAATAGTGTCTCTCATTGATTCAAATTTTTTCTCTAAGATTTAGAGACCCAATTTCTATGTTACGATGCTCATGATCCCTAAACCCATGTCTCACACTATGCTTAGTTCTAAGAGACTATACTTTCCTATAAGTTACAATCTCTATTGCTAAATGTAATGCCCCGTATGTTTGGACGCCTTTTTTTGATCTAGAAATGAGCCTATGTGAACCTTAGAGTGAGTAGAGATTGATTAGAGATGAGTTTGGTAGTGTTGGGGAAAGTTTAGGATGAGGAATAAGGTCCATGCGTCGCATCGTGGAGGCCATACCTTAGCCTTTACATCGCCCAGCCTAGCGCGAGGGTCCATTGTTTTACCTCCATGGTGGGACATGCACCGCAGGGGTCTAGCCTCGGGCTAGTGTTTATCTTTTGTACCCGTTTAAGGAATTGTTTGACAATAGCCTTTTTAAAGTTTCATGAAGAAGGGGTACAATACCCTCCAACCTCAAAATAGTTGAGTAGGAAACTCGAGTTTTAGATAGAAAAAAGATTGTTCTAGTATCATACTCCACTAAATTTGCCAATATTTAAGGGTATTTTTTGAGTACAAGATTTAATTGTAGAAAGATGAAAAGAAAAAGTCAAAATATTTTGGGATGAGAGAGTACATCGTTGTTAGATATTACACAGTTATAACAATTCACATGCATATGTTTACCTATAATTACATAGTAACAAACAAAGACATTTACGCTTATTCATAAAGAAAACACACATTTTTGGAAATTAAGATAATAAATTCAGCAATTATATCACATCCTAAATGAACCAGCGCCAAATAAAAAGATATTAAAAAATTACAGAAATTTTGCATGCATGTATGTACACTATTATGTAGGCAATACATACACAAAGAAGGCATTCAAAACCTGTAGAAAATATCCATAAAAAACAAATATGTCTGATATCAGGCACTCAAACATAGTCAACATCAGTACTAAACATATATGTTCGAGGTCTCGCTAAATCTTATTATCAACGAAAGAAAGAAAATTCATCAAACTTACTAAAGCAAAAAAAAAACACTAAAACACCATTGTTTTCCTCAAATTTAGAACGGTTCCTTATTTATCAAGTTTTGTTGATGTATAACAACTATGTTGGGTTCATGTATGTTTTGATGATTTACAAAGCAATGGAACACATAAATGAAACAGGTCGATCTACATGTTCCTGCATCCAGAGTCTAGCTTGTATAAGCACTTTCTAAAATAAAGGATGTCTCATGTAGAAAAAACCATGAAGTCTCTACAAAGCATATCCAAGATAGGAGTCCAAAAACGTACAGGATCAAGAATCCAAGTAAGATAGGAGTCCTTGTCAATCAAGAGTTCTTACAAAATGGGATAAAACATATCTACATAAGGAGTCCACAAATATACAGGCACAAGCATTCATGCAAGATGAGAATCATTGTCAAGCAAGAGTTCCTAATAGATTGATAGATTTTAATGACTGACAAAGTGATGAAACGGGTACATGAAACATGTTGCTATTACATGTGATAAGGAGTCTTCACATGTAAAGACCAAGAGAGTCCAAGAAAGAAGAGAGTTCTTGTGGAGTTAAGATGAGTTATTGCATGACTCATCGTGAGCAAGAAGAGGCCAAAGTCCTAAAAGTTTACAAATAGGCTTCAGGGGCAACGAATCACCCAACAATCCATTGGGAGTCCCTACGAGGCATCACCAGTAGCAGTTACCAGCTAGCAAGAAAACAAACCACCAGGCTATGTACATATGCGATGAGGCGTAGCCAGTCCATACGATCTGATGCCACTGCCTACTCAGTTTTCAAATTATGTTTAGGACATGATTTATTTTGTATCTACAAATACTCCTATTAGGTTTTATGTTTGGGGTTACGCATTATTACTCCTTGTGAGTCCTTAGAAACAAGAAAAGTGATTTGTTATTGGATTTTTAAAGGATTAAATTTGTCCATTTATTATTTGTTCTTATGCTTTCTATGAGAATTCAAGTTTCTGGGTTTTCATCTACTCAACCTCATAAGTTTGCAAATATGATTTCATTTATAATTTCTAATTGTGATCCATCAAGCATAAGTATCTAAATCCTGCAACTAGGGTTGTGGGAACCATGATGAAGTAACAAAGTAGGCAAAGTACTGAGTGATTCTTGAGTGGTATTTGTGCATGTATTGTTCTTTCCTTTGTATTGATTGCTTTTTAACGAGTGCACTGGTTAGAACTCACCTTAAGTCTTTACTTGCTTAACCATAGAGGTATAGAATGGGAAAAAGAAAGTAATAACAGAGATTTAAGGCTACCAACCCTCATTTAATATCTTGACCTTAATCGGAAATAGGTAATCTGGGATCAATGGTAAGGGTTAATATGCAAAGCTCATGAGGCATAACTGGGAATTGAGAATAGTCATCTTTATAGGAAACCATCTGTTTAGATGAACCTAACTTACCAATCTTCCATGCTAAGAACCAAGATAGAACACTTGTACGACACATCTACTAAGTTATGGAATCATGGGGAACACAATCCTAGTTCACCATTCTCATTGATAACAATCCAACTAAATTAATACTTTGTGACTTATTAAACAATTTACAAGTTGTTACTTGTCCACTTGAATCCCCCCCCATTGGAAATAAGCGACTAATATCTGAAATAACTATATTGATTGAGGTATTAAACTTATTCCTCATGGGATCGACCCCAACCTTGTTTGGATCTATATTTGATTCAATAACCATTTTATATCTCATTATGAGGTGCAATTTGGGAGAGATCAAATTTTGGCACCATTGCTAGAGAATACGGTTTAGGATTAGATCGATTGTGTTTATTTAACTGTTAGTCCTTATTTCCTAATTTTACTTTTTTGTTATTTTTTTTGTTTTAGGTTGCACACCGGTGCATTCCCAATACTCAGAGTCAAGACAATCCCCTGATTCCACTTAATCTTGAACTTGAAAAAACTCTGAGAAATCAGAGAAAAATAGTTAATGATGGAGTACATGACAGAGTTCACGACGGGGATAATGATGAAGAGCATGTGATTTTAGAGAAAGCCACAGCTGGGATGTTACATAAGAAAGAAGCTAGACAGGAAGAGCTTAGACAAGAAGCATCTAGGCAAAATAATACAGCTCATCAGTCTGCATTAGAGGAACAACAAAGGAAAAGAAGGAAAAAAGGACATGAACATCCTTGTCTTCAAGTACCACACTTTGACGAGGAATATGATGACGCTATCTTAGAAGATGTAGGTGAAGCAGGTGCTATTGTTCCAACCACACTACCAGCTGGAACTAAGTTTAACATTACCAGCGCTATTATACAATTGATGAACTTGAAAGGAGTATTCACTGGTTTTGTAAATATTATTACGAACTTGCATATAACAAACTTTGTAAGGATTTATAAATCCTATAAGATACCTGGGGTGAACCAACATGCTATCACACTGAGGCTGTTTCCTTTCTCTTTAACTGGTGAAGTTACTCTATGGTTGGCAGAGTTGCCAAGCGGATCAATAACTACCTGGCAGGAGTTGAAAAAGCAATTCTTGGAGAGATTTTTCCCAATGGATGCAGTTGAAAGATGAGATTTACAACTTCAGGCAACTAATTCAGAGGCACTGTATGAGACATGGTTGACATTTAGGAAAAAGCTACAACAAGTCCCAAATCACAGAATACCTAATCACAGTTTGCTTGAAATTTTCTACAGATCTTTGAATGCTAACAACAAGGTTGTAGATGACACTATAAAAGGATATGCATTTATGAGTCTTACTTGGGATCAGGCTTCATCAACATTGAATAAAATCACTAAAACTAACAGGGGTTTACATACACAAGATTTTGATGTTCATATAGGCACATATTCAATTAGAGTATTCACAGTGCAGCCAAGATTAGATGATAGTCTTACTTATGAAGTAGCCTAGACGAGAATAGACTTGAGCTTAATTACAAAACAGCTCTCTAGAATGGGGGCAGAAAAGGTACATGCAGTCAGTCGGTTCTCACGGTAAAGCATCTAGACATAATGCCCACGCAGCTCTTAGGTACCTTATGGCCAAAAACAATGCAAAGCCTAGGTTGATTCATTGGATATTTCTACTAGAAGAATTTGACTTTGATTCAGAGATCAAAATACGACCAAATATCAAGTGGTTGGCCACTTGTCCTAACTTGAAGAAGAGGCTATGCTGAAGTTGAAATATAAGCTTGACATTGATTATACTTTTCTAGACAAGCAGGTATTGGCTGTGTCACAAAACTTGATTTCTTTGTTTACAGGTTTTGCCAATTATTTGGTAAATGATGTGGTGCCTGAGGACTTATCCTTTTAGCAGCGGAAGAAGTTTATGTTTGATGTGCAAAAAATTTTATGGGATAAGCCATACTTGTTCCGCATTTATACTGACGACATGATTTATAAATGTGTACCTGAGGTAGCGTTGATGAGCATATTGGAGGTGTGTCACTCATCTTCTATTGGGGGCCATCATAGTGGTATTCTTATAGCCCACAAAGTTCTGCAATGTGGGTACTATTGTCCAACTATTCATCAAGATGCTCATAACTATGCGAGAGCATGTGACCAATGCCAAAGGCAAGGGGGCATATCGAGAAAGCATGAACTTCGTCTCTCTTTCTCCCTCTTTCTTGTGATGGAGCTTTTATATATTAGGGGTATTGACTGTATGTGTCCATTTTTAAGCTCAAATGGGATGAAGTATATAATTGTGGTTGTTGAATACCATGACCAAAAGATAGAGAAGAAAGAGTTTAAAGTAGGTGATTTGGTTCTGCTATTCAATTCTAAACTTCGCTTATTTCCTGGCAAGTTGAGGTCTAAGTGGAAGGGTCCATTTCATGTGGTACATATGTTCCCGTATGGTGCAATTGAGCTTGAAAATTAGGAAGGCAAACAATTTAAGGTAAATAGTTAGCGAGTGAAAATATACCTGGGAACTTAGGAGTAGATAAAGGTAGTTGATGAGTGAACCCTTGGTGGAGTTTGAGTAACCAAGTGACCCAAGTTGTGCCGCGATATTGAATTAGGTGTTTCATGGATAGAAACTCATGGTTTAGTTTTGTGAAGTCTGAGTAGCAAAATTATCCACATTGGGCCACAACATTAAATCAACCGCTAATTGGGAGGCAATCCAATAATTTGTTTTTGTTACTCATGAATTTTCAGTTTGTAGTATAGGATTAATGGTTGTTGAATTGTGCAGGTGGTTGTGGATTATAGTTGAAAATAGAAGAAATTCTGATGCATAGGCCCTACAGCCATCATAACGAGTCTTAGCCCTTGACAACGACTCATAGGATGACCCATCGCCACTGGGAAAAAATATGGAATTCAAAGCTTTTGGAATCTCTGCCTCATGACTCTCAAAATGAGTCGCAGTGACTCATAGGGTCTCAATGTGACTCGTCGCATTGAGTCTTAGGGACTGGAGGGTAAAAACCAGGTAAGTGCCCTAAATTGTACACAATGGGTGCTTGGAACAACTCATAGCCAGAGACAATGAGTCGTGTGGTCAATCGTTGGCTCATGGTCAAATTCAGCCAAAACTTTTCAAGACCCAACCCATTTGACCCGATCCATGCATTTAAAGCCCCAAATCTGCACCTATTTAATCTTCTCTCTAATTCCAAACCATAAATCCCTCCATTACACTAAAACCGTCCCTCTCCATTAATTTTCTTACTAAATGTACACATAATCATCATCAAATCCCCAAAATCCCTCATTCATCACAATCCCCTGCGCGACTACTCCAAAATTCCAATCTAATTTTGTTGAAATCCAAGATTTTCCTTCAACAATCAAATTCAAAGATCAAAGTAAGTAAATTTTCTTTTGATTACTTTGATTTTCGAGTAGTGTCTTCTATGGATACTTCATTAGTGTTTTGAATTTGGAAAAACTAGATGATGTTGCTTGAGTATGGAGATGGGATTTGCTTGAATTAATTCATGCATTTAGTTGTTAATCTGTGTAAACTTGGCTTTAGAGGTTCTTAATAGGCTTTCATGATATTATTTGCTTACACATGTGTATAATTATGATTCGGGGTGAAGTTTGAGTAGCCCAGGTATTTTGGGTAATGTACACCTGGGGAATTGATTGTCTTGACTATTCCAATGATCGTAAATATGGTCTAAGTATGAGATTGTTGGAAATTATTTAATTAAAACTGTGGGTGTTCAAAAACCACCTCAGTGTAGTCCTCATGACTCTCCCAATGACTCATACCCAAAGGCAACGAGTTGCCAGGTGAGTCTTGACCACTGGCACTGTGGTTCAAAATCGTAAGTTTTCTGATGTTTGGGAAAACCACTCAGTATGAGTCTCATGAAGAGTCATAGGGAGACCCAATGACTTGTAGTGTAGATCCATACCGAGAACAGTGTGTAAATGATTTCTTGACTAAAATCCAATGAGTCACCCTATGGTTTGTAGCCACTGTCTGCGACTCATTCCCTGACCCGTAGGAACTAACTGTGCACTGATACTTGCATTTTAGTTTCTTGATCATTCGAGTACTGATGTTTCCCCTCCACAAGTACCATGACACCGAAGAATGCAACAAAGAAATGATCAAAGAAAGGGGGGAAACCTATCCCCACCAAAGACCAAACTGAGGAGGCATCCACCCAAAAATTGGTGGATGAGAGTACTGATAAATGAAGTGGCTCTATGGAGGAGTATCTAATGACAACCTAGATGATCCACATGAAAGTTTATTTTAGAAAAGAAGGTTGGGCCCCTAAATTAAGAATGCAAGGGTGTCCCCACCACATACACGAATACCTTCCCAGTCTTACGTAGGAGGAGACTCAGAGTTTGAGGAAGACATGAAGGAAAATTACTCAGGAGAAAGCGATAGGACTACCTCTAGTAGTCTGTCAAAGAAAGAAGCAGTTTCAGGGTCCAGTACATATGTCTCTAGTGAGGCTAATGATGAGACCTTTGCAGAAATCCCTCTGCCACAAAATCAGCCTCCTCCATAAGGCGAGCCCTTACTTCAAATTCAGGTTGCTCCACAGGTTGAGAGGTGGGGAATTTGGGGCATGCAGACTATCTATGATTGAGACATTGCAATCTACCAAAGCACGGGGCGACCTAAGAGGGGTTTCTATGAGGATCCGAGATTGATCACCATAGGTATGTCTGAGATTCCCTAGATTGGGAGGTTGTTTCATAAGTATAAGTTTGGGTGGATGATTGAGTAGCCGGTAGATATATTACTACACTTGATCATGAGTTCTATGTGGCTTATCAGGCCACCCTAAAGGTGTTGGCTTCACATGGTTTGTTATAAAAGGTATAGCCTCCACTCGCCACTATTTTGATTCAAGACGTGTAGGTTAATATTTCAAATTGCACTATTTCATGCTTCCTTCATAGTCGGGACTTAGAGCCACTGACTAACACCACAGAGATAGACCATCACATTGATAAAATAAGGAAGGTGAAGCTGAAGTAGGTCAGCACCAAGGACAAAATGGTACATTTTGTGTGGAAGGAGAATATTATTGCTACCACAAAGCAGGAGATTGAATGGGTAGCTCATAGAGTGTCGTAGATAAAGAAGAGTTTTTTGAAATTCACCACCAAATCTTGGTGGACTTTAATTGATCAATAATTAGGGACCACATTCAACGATAATATTTTATGCCCCAACTAGGCTGCTTTGTTGGCAGGCATCATGGAGGGGTATGAGATTGATATTGTTAGGTTGATTGCTTGGGAAATCTGGGATAGAGTTGTTGAGGGCGAGATGAGCGACCCTTTTCTTTGCTTAGTTACTCATTTATATTTAGAGGTTCGTGTTCTTATGCTGGCCAAGATTAATCATTTCATTATAGTTCATCGTACTACTGATCTTGGGCTTATTCGGGACCAACCAAACCCTATTTCTAGGGCAAACGTTGTAGTGGATGCTGCATTATTAGAGAGGCCATTTCAAGTGGGCATGTGCATGGAGATTTATCACCCATATTTTCTAACCTTAGGTCCACTCCTACTGAGTCCTAAACAGTGGCCTTGAGGCACGAGACCCATGCTACTATTGATGCCACCACATCCTCCATTTTATAGCTATCTTTCATTCCTATCTCACCGACTCCCATGCTTGGTTCATACATGGATTGCCCACCTATCAATGGGTATGTTCTAGTCCTGAATAAGCTCCTACAGAAAATTCTAAAAAGGTTGACCACTGTTGAGGTGAGGATTAACAACATCAAGAGTGAAGTCCAACCATGGGTGAATGGAGAGATTAAGATAGAGATGCGTGGGATGTAAACCTATTTTGATAGTTTTGAGAAAAGGTTGAATGATAAGCTTGAGGGTATTAAGTCCCTGAATTTGATCTAGATTAGAGAGGAGCTTTCTTTCCTTTATGCTGCAGTCAAGGACTTGTTATCTAGACAATTTCCATTTTTTTTGCCTCCTACCATGCCCGTGATAGAAGGGTTCAAGGATGTTGAGGTGCCCGACATATGAAGCAATAAGGGCAAAAAGAAGAGTATCAAAATAGAACGGAACTAGCCTGATGAAAGAAAAAGAAAAAGAGAGATAAACAAAAGATAAAGAAAGCAAAAAAGTCAAGCAAGCAAACCTCCCAGGACCACATATCTAAGATTCATGAGAGAGGGCATAGAGTTGGGAGCTCCGTAGTTTGTGTGGCCTCAAGAGTTGAGTTTGTTGCTATTTTTGAGAGTGGTGGGGGTATGGAAGTTTCCCCACTAGTCCTACACGTTTGAGTGTATCAGTCACCACCGTGGCCAATGTTAATTTGAGTGCTTCAGCCATAACCGAGGCCACGAGACTGGAGAATTTGGTGAGTTCTGAGACCCCAGCAACTGATGAGACCACATTCGGTGCCTAGAGCACCACAGGTATTTCCTTACCCCTTGTTCTTTCATTTTATTACTATAGTCATATAGTCAAGACACTTTATGTTCTCAAAGTTAGAGGTGGGGGTGTACCACCACTCAGGGGGTTTTGTTGTTGTGTTTCTTTTCACTCGGGTGTGCTATCATAGTAGAACCGGTATGTTTAGGTTTTTATTTTTGTTTTTGATGTGTTTGTGTCATTTTTGTTGTGTTTAATTTGGAGAAAAATAGGGGAACCTTAGTGCAGTTAAGTTCTGAAATGTTTTGATTTTGATGTTTAAAGGATACCCGTTCTAAAAATTATTTCACTATGTGTTGTAGCTATTTTGAACTGTTACTACTGTGGATTTTGTTATGGCATTAGAATTATAGGCATAATAACCATAGCTTAGCAATACATGAACTAGCTAGTTAGCAGTTGATAGCGTAACCCTGAGCTATGTGTGTGTGAGGTACTTACTTAGTTCAGCTGTGTGTGTGTGATCTTGAACTTGCTCGGTTATTCTTGTCTAGGTTGTAAGATAGTTTGTTAGGAAGGATCATAGGCCTTTCTTGAATAGTCCACTTTCAGCCTAAATGCCCTACCAAAAGGAATGATATCCCTCGATCTCAAGTTTGAGATTTAATTGACCTATTTCTTTGATTAGCCTATTCACCGTCCCATTTCTACCTAAAATGAACCTATTTTGGCCCTCCCCCCTTGGACATTGCTTACCTCAACTCAGGAAAATTGTCAGGTTAAGGGTAGCTATCATAGGGGTGTGTAATGTAAAGTGGGTATGGAGAAGAAATTAGTCAAAGAAAATAAAAGGGATTCAGGTGTGGTAAGAAAAAGAGAAAAAATAAAGAAAAAATGATGAATAAAATTTTGAGAAAAAAAAAGAGAGAAAAAGTATAAAAAGAAAACCACATTCGAAATCCGAAGGAAAAAAAAGGAGAATAAGGGAGAGGAAAATGAATAAGGTTGAAAAGTGGAGCCAAAAATAGTGTAGTGCCAAGGAGGGTTGAATCACTATATCCTTATCTACCATACCCGTCCCCAAGCCTACAGTAAAAGCCAATAAATGTCCTATAGTGATCCTAATCCAACAGTCCAAAAAAAAAACTAAGGCATAGAAAATAAGGATAAGTCTATGGTATTTCACGCACATTATTAGAATTTCTTTCTAAGAGTGAAGGTATTGATTCAATCCCTGTTTATATTTGCATCTTTAGATTGTGAGCATATGGGACTTCTTTGTTAGGAGGGAAGACGAATTACATTGTTAGTTGCTATTTGTTTGGGTAATTTTATTTGGGTATGTGCTTAGTTGTTTTTTCATAATATGATGCCATATTTTGATCCCTTTGTGTCATGGTAATGGGTTGTATATGTGCACACAGTGTTTTTTTATTCTTGTAATGGAGGGGGTTGAAAATTTTATGCTAAAGAGTTATATTATGACTGTCGTACGACTCCTAGGTTTCTCTTAGGTAAGCATCATAGGTCTTTGTGCTAAAACATAATATTATGACTTTCGTACGACTCCTAGGTTTCTCTTAGTTAAGCATCATAGGTGTTTGTTTTGTTTTGTCTATCTGAGGACATGTAAACATTCTAAGTTGAGAGTGTTGACGTGTCATGGTTTCATAGACCTTTCGATGCTTAAAACAAAAAAATATGCAAGACTTAGATGTATTTATTGATATGATGTGTTTGTATAAGTGTTTTGCAGGAAAACAGGTCTTAGTGGTAACCAGACAAATAAAAAAGAACTAAAATTGACTAAGTGTTGCATCTGGTGCCTGGACACGACTCATTGGGCCACTCTACAAGTCGTGTCCTGAGTCATCCTGAATGTAGTGGAAAAATCCTGAAGAGGTGAAGATACAATATTGGCTATAACTGCACCCTATAAGTCGTCACCTAACACATCCTGAAGAAACACTCCAAAAGTTCTGCAGAGGTGCAAATTCATGTAGTGGCTACAAATGCTCCCTAGGAGCCATTTGGAGTGGAGATGAGTTGTTGCATGACTCATCGTGAGCAAGAATCACCCAACGAGCCATTGGGAGTCCCTACGAGGCATCACCAGTAGTTGTTACCAGCTAGCAAGAAAACAAACCACCAGGCTATGTACATATGCGACGAGGCGTAGCCAGTCCATACGATCTGATGCCACTGCTGACTTAGTTTTCCAATCATGTTTAGGACATGATTTATTTTGTATCTATAAATACTCCTATTAGGTTTTATGTTTGGGGTTACACATTATTACTCCTTTTGAGGCCTTAGAAACAAAAACAACGATTTGTTATTGGATTTTTAAAGGATTAAATTCATCCATTGATCATTTGTTCTTAAATTTTCTTTGAGAATTAAAGTTTCTGGGTTTTCATGTACTCAACCTCATAAGTTTAAAGATATGATTTCATCTATAATTTATAATTGTGATCCATCAAGCATGATTATCTAAATCCTGCAACTAGGGTTGTGGGAACCATGATGAAGTAACAAAGTAGGCAAAGTACTGAGTGATTCTTGAATGGTATTTATGCATGTATTATTCTTCCCTTCGTATTGATGTTTTTTAAACGAGTGCAGACATAGAACTCGCCTTAAGTATTTACTTGCTTAACCATAGAGGTAGAGAATGGGAAAAGAGAAGTAACTACAGAGATTTGAGGCTATCTATCCTCATTTAATTGCTTGGCCTTAACCGGAAATAGCTTATAAAGGATCAAAGGTAAGGGTTAATGTGCAAAGCTCATGAGACCTAACCTGTAATTGAAAATAGTCATCTTTATAGGAAACCATCCTTTTAGATGAATCTAACTTACCAATCTTCCATTCTAGTTAACCATTCTCATTGATAACAAACAAACTAAAATAGTACTTTGAGACTTATTAAACAATATACAAGTTTTTACTTTTCCACTTGAACCCCCCCAATTGGAAATAAGCGACTAATAGACGAAATAATCACATTGATTGAGGTCTTAACCTTATTCTTCATGGGATCGACCCCAACCTTTGTTAGGTTATATATTTAATTCAACAACCGCTTTATGTCTCATTGTGAAGTGTCATTTTGGCGGTATCACCAGTATGTTATAAACTGGCTTAGGAGTTTAGTCTTTATTGTGGGATAACTCAAAGACTTGGGAGTAAAAACCTTGGGGGATTGTGTATTTTTAGGAATTAGAGTTTATAATTCCTTAGGTTACAGGTTTGTTGTCTTTTATTGAAAGGCTCATTGTATTTAGTGAAGTTGGGGTTAAATCCTGTAGAGGTACAGGTCATGGTTTCTTTACACCTTTTGTGAGCTCGATGTTTTCCACATAAAATAATCGTATTCATTACTTATTGTCTTTACTGCTTTCGTTGGAACACATTAGGAAACGTGGTCCATTACATAGATGAAAATAAGGCATAACTCATGTGAATTATTAGGACGTGCAGAAATATCAAACTACAGCATATCATTTCATCGAGCCCAAAGCTAAATGGATTAGGGGCACCCAATTGAAAAATATCCTCTTGCAAATGGGGCAATTGGTTTTGTGCTTGTTCCACTCTGCGATGCAAACAACATGGTATAAATGGCCACAATCAATTTTTGCAATTTCTTTGCCATCGCGATACTCATCCCAAACAAATAAAAGGAGGTTGGAATCAAACTTAAGTAAGCTTACAGACTTAAGGGGGTGTTTGGGAGGGGATGGGGGAGGGGGAAGAGAATTCTGAAATTAAGTACCTCTTACCAAGCACATGCTGCAATTCTCCTTGCTTTCAAGAAATGTTGAATTGATGCCTTGTACTTATGTGGATTAATGTTTAAATAAGAATCTCTTTCTCTGGATCTAGCATAAACATTTATATATGCTCGTCGAGTTCAAATAAGGCCTAAAAGATAAAACTATGTGGATGCCATCCAATCAAGAAAGATTTAAGTATGTCGTATTAAATAGTAAAAAGTATAATTTGGTATCAAACACTAATTTATTTGTTACCGAAGCATTTCCTGATCAAAAGCCTTATTTTCATCAATAAGATCTTGACCATGAAACATAATAGGAATAAGAAAATTCGTAAATATAACCTGGAAAGTATTATACCAACCTAATCCAATTAAAATACCTAGACGCAAAAGTAAGGAAGAGAAGAAAAGAGAACCTTAACTTAGCTACTTCACTATGCAAAACCTAGAGCCGCTATCAGTCATTGTCAAAATACTAGAAGTGCTGGAAAAATGCTTATGTAGGCTTTAGGTGTTTGGTATTAGGAAATTGATTCATACTCTCCCATAATAAAAACTATTTTATGCATAAATATTGGTAGAATCTAAAAATTTTCACTAAACCTGCATTTTCATTTAGCCGTTACTCCTTTTTTTCACTTCCTCTGTCACTAAAAAAAGTCAACATGTTCTATCTGAATGGAAAAGTAAATTTGTGTCTTGTTTTCTCAAATGAATGGTTGTTATGCGTTATAATTAAAAGTTCATGATCAATGGTGTTTTATGTGCTTTGCAGTATGCAGATTCTACTATAAGAAAACCAATAAAATAATAGTCAATTATATAATGTTATAGCCAATCAAGTCAAACTTTTCAGTAGGAACCAGTCTATAATTAAGCAGTTTAAAAGTAACAATTTCATTAAATATCATAATTTACTAGGATTCTAAAACATCTCTATAGTAACTTGTAGGAGTTTTGAATTATAATTCTTTTATGAAAATTATTCCTCACTATCATATGTAAAGAACTGTCATATTTTACAAGGATGTTAAATACATCTATAGTTACTTGTACCAGTATTGAGTTATATTTGATAAATAAATTTCCTTGTAACTTTCTCGGAGGTCAATCATATTTTAGCAAGAAACTCATTTTCCTTTATCTTCACTTTCTTGTCCAACTCTTTCTCTATAATATAATTGTAGTACTTCTTTGAGAACTAAATTTATCTAGAGGAAAATAAATGAATTTAACCTAACAGGTTTTAAATAACCTAGACTTTACTAGCATATATCATCTGAAGAGAAAATCTGTCCTTGAAACTTATTCATGTCAGGAAACAAGGCAATTTTACACCCCCACACTTAGGCAACTTCGAAAGAATACAAATCACAAAAGGAAAAAATCTCATTAAAAAGTTGGCACAAAAACACAATTGCATAGAACAGGAAAAGCAATATTTACTTCAAGTGTTGCAAATGCTCCATTAAATAGACACGACACATAAAATCTTCAGTAGTCTGCAGAACCAAACAATTTTAATTCAGCCACATAGTAAACTGTGCAGAAATAGTACATAAGATTGTGATATACTAATATGCAATTACATAAATAAATCTTAAGGGAGGCAGGGAGGGGGGGATAGGGGATCAGAGCAGATATAAGTATAGACTTCACATTCTCACATACATCCATTATCAAAATCTATAGAGTGAACGAAGTTTCATAAAGATTTGAATTTAATGAAGTCCTAGAAAAGCCTAGTGTCATCAAAGGAAAATTTCAAAGGTATAGATTACAACAACTAAAAACTAAAATACTTAAAACAGAACAAGGCAAAATCTCTTGAATAGTATTCTAAAGTAATTATGTTCATGGATAGGAATTAAATACAATGGATGAAGCTTTTATACACCTTCAGAGTTCGGTACATCTAATTTATTGCTTCACATCCACACTTTCCACTCCAAATTCGTATAGTTAGAACCGAAGAGATCTAACAATATAGAATGACATCAACTTCACATAAAGACATAATCTATGACAAATTGTGGTTATATCTCATCGAAATCAAAATATGATTCCAAGAGACATAACATAGGAAATAAATATATGATTTATCAAAAAAATAGAAAAACCATGTATGTAATTCTATGGATGATATATTGTTTCAACTTTCAATGGTATGATCAAAAGAACCAATTAAATTATTCTACAAATCTATCCCGTTGAGTGGCATGCAAAATCTAACAAGATATGTTCATCTAAACGTCTCTCGATCTTGGTTAGACTAATTTCACTCTTATTCTCTTGGTCTCCGAGTGTCGCACTACTAGCCCTTGTCTTGGATCTCAGATAACTATTCCTATTACGGCTCAAGTCATTAGATGAAGGTTGATAGCTTCAAATCTCTGTTGTTATTCCTTGTTCCCAATCTCTACCTCTCTCTTGAGAAAGTCTAGAATACATGCGAGTTTGTAACATTTGGAACCGTTAAAAGATCAATTATAATGAAGGTAATAAAAATACATGCATTCCCAACGGTTCAAAATTGCTTTGCACTTAACCCATTTCGTTAATTCCTCATGGTTCACACAACCCTAGTTGATGGGTTTAGCTACTCATGATTGCAAGAACACAAGAAGAATTCAATAATGAAAACATAATTATAAACTCACAATAAGAAGAAAACTCTTAACTATCAATATGAATAAAACCCTAAAATCAATGTTCCAAGATTACAAAATCAATAATATATATATGAACTTAAAACAATAGAAAATATCTCTCAAAACAATGTACTGACAAACCCTGAACATAGGAAAATAAAAGGGTATTTATATATACAAGATGAATCTTATCCGAATCAAAACAGGAAAATAGAGTCAGCAACTTTCCACGGTACCATGACTTGGTGTCGTGGAACCAAGTCACATCACGTAGGTCCTGTCGTGAAAATCAGTCTGCCTCAACTAGCTATGGAAATAGACCTACAGCACAGACCTACGCAACTTAGGTTGACTCACGTGACGTGGGTCCTGCCGTGGGTCATTCCTCTGGTGCAGGACTTGGTTCTTTTATCTTCAGATACTCCGTTTTCGAGCATGGTTCTTCCTTGTTGATCATTTTGCCTCCAAAAACCTATTCTCCTGCGATATAGAACAGAAAACACATCATACTAACCAAACATACCCAAGTTGTTGCATACTTTCCTTGTTTTAAGCATCAAAAGTGCCATGAAACCATGATGCATCAACACCCTCAACTTAGAATGTTTGCATGTCCTCAGGTGAACAAAACTAAATAAACACAATCGATGCTTAACTAAGAAAAACCTAAGAGACCTACGACAGTCGACTTAGTGCTTTTGGCCTCAAAATTTCTCTGACCCCTCCAACTTGTAAATCAAAACCATGGTGTGTATACATGTAACATATTATCATGACATAGAAGGGATCTAGTGATGGCATCAGATTGTGAATCAAACAATTAAGCATATATGCAAATGACATTATCTGAACAAAGAGCAGCTAACAGTGCAACCCATGTACCCTTACAATAAAGAAGTCCCATACACTAATAGTAGACTAATGAATATCAAAGTAGGGACTGGGTCAAAATACTCTTTCTCACAAAGAAGTTCAAACAGTGTGCATGAAATACCATAGGCTTGCCCTTATTTTCTATGCCTTAGTTTTTCGGATAGTTGGACTATGATCACTATAGGACTTTCATCGACTTGTAACGTAGGCTTGGGGACGGGTATGGTACATATGGATATGAGACTCAACCCTCCTTGACACTACACTATTTTTGGCTCCTCTTTCCAACATTCTCATTTCATTCTCCCTTAATCCTCTTCATTTATTTTCAGATTTTTGTGTGTGATTTTCTTCATACTTTCAAAACACACATTTTTTTTCTATTTATTTCACTCATTTTTTTTCACATCCAAATCTGTTCTCTTTTTCTTTTACTAAACCGTTCTTCATACCCAAGTCAAACTACACACCCCTATGATAGCCACCCTCAACTAAGACGATTTGCCAGAGTTGAGGTACACAATATCCAAGGAGGGACCAGGGCCAAGACAAATTCATTATAAGTAAAAATGGGAAGGTGAATAGGCTAATGAAAGAAATAGGTCAATTACTGCTCAAAATCTAGATCAAGGGATATTTATTTCATTTGGTCCGGCATTTAGGCTAAAAGTGGACTTATTAAAAAAGGGGCCTATGATCCTTTCCTAACCACTATCCTATAACCTAGGCAAGACTAACCGGGAAAGTTTTGGATCACACATACAAAGTGAACTAGGTAATGACCTCACACACGCATAGCACAGGGTTACACTATCAACTACTACCTATCCAGTTCATGCATTGCTAGCTACAGTCATGTTGCCTATAATACTACCGCCATAACAAGATCCAACAGATGTCACAAACTAACATACTACACACGCAATTTAAAAACAAAAATTTTCAGGAGGGGTGTCCTTTAGACAATCACAAACAACATCAAAAACATGTTCAAAACTATACTGAACTAAAATTCCCTTATTTTCCTCCTAATTAAACACGAATACACATAATAATATAAATAAAAACCTAACATGCAGATTCTACTATGATACCACACTTGGGGGAAAAGAAAACATGGCAAGAAAACCCCCCCAAGTAGTAGTATACCCCCACCCCCAACTAAATAATGGTGCACTGCCCCTAGTACACAGCTATCAATAGAGTAATTGTAAGGGAGTGAAGACATACCTGTAGCTCCCTAGGCACCAAATTTGGTCTTATCCACAGCAAGACCATCTGTATGCTCCCCAAAAATCACCCTCGAATTAGTTACCACTATCAGTTTATCCTCTGGACTACATGGCCTCCTGCCTTTATCAATAGGAGGCTCCTCATCAGGAAACAAATCCACCTCAAAAGCTGGCCTCAACGGGGCTAGAACGGGTATAGGTGGAATGACATGAGTGTTGCTTGGTGCCAAAGATCTAACCTCCTCTCTTAATGCAGCCACCTCCTGTGTCAATCCTACCATATCAGGAATCTTTGTCATACTCATTCGGGTAGCCATCCGTGTCTCAAAACTATCAATCCACCCATGCAGTTCTATCATAAATCTATCAATAGCCATAGTCATCCGGGCCTCCACTCTAGCTTCTGAAGCCTCTACTGTGGTCCGAACCCATGGCTTAAGTTGGGATACCAACTTAGCTATCTGGGTCTCTGTGTGAGCCTGCCTCTCAAACATCTACTTCTGCATATCAACCAACTGCTGTAGAAAGTCCCTCGGAGCTGAGATCATACCAGAAGGGGGCGGTGATGCTATAATGCCTGTTACCTCATTATTAATCACCGGGACTGTGCCCTCAGAAGAAACACAAACAGTCTCAGGTACAGTTACCGATGTTGGAGTACTAACCGACTCCTCTCTATCTCCAGACCCTTCAAAAAGAACTGCTCATGATGACACGAAAGGTTGAGACATCCACAAAAAAACTGGGCAAACTCCCCAATGCTGCATCAACCCTATATAAGCAATATGGTCATCTCAATATGATGATCTACTGTAGGCGTCGTGAACACACCAACACTAACACATAAGCCATGAATCAGACAGGGGAAAGGGATGCTAGTAAAATCTCTAAAGGCGCACTTATGAATTTCCCTAATGATGTACCAGTCGATATTGATGTCATATCCGGCGATGATGCTTGCTACCAGGACAACTCGATCAAGAGTACATGAATTATCAGCATTTATTGGACCCAGATGGTGCCTCACAACAGGCCACCAAAAACGTCCAACAAAGTGAAGCGAGGACTTCTTAATATCTAGATTCCCAGATACCCAACAAGAATCCGCACCATCCTCCCCTATATATCCCACAATGCACCGTAATAACTCCAATAGTTGATCAGCGTCCCTTATTTTAGCCCTATTTCTCACAGTGTCCATACGGTGATCAAATTTTGTAGTGCTAGCTGTAAATGGACGCTCAGCACCAAACAAAAACCTATGGATAGTCTGCTCAGAGATGTCTACTCTGGTCTCCCAAACCAAAGTGTGAGTCAATGGTGGTTGGTCCCAATATCGCTGCTCATTGGGTGTGATCAATTCAACAGAAGCAGCATAGGAAGCATAAAACTCACGGACCAACTCTAGGATATAGTGCCCAGGAGGCTCCATCATCCACTCGAATCCATAATTATCAAATACTTCCTTAATCTCAGGTAGTGCCTTTAACTCATCTAGCCGATACCAGCACTCCACAGTGATACTTCATCTATATATTCCCCGCTCAGTAAGTTCGGCATCCTTGTCATACGTGGCCCTCATACCCTGAACACACCATCACTTATTTTCCCTTCGAACCACAACTTCAACCCGCTGTGTAGCCACCTGCCTCTGTGTGAAAGTCATGAAGTTTTAACCACCATTGCCAGAAATAGATGTTGTCGCCTCAACCGTAGAATTATCTGGACCTTCAACATTTTCCTTAAACACAGACACATAAACCTCAACATTATCCATACCCTCAATATTCTCCTCAGACCCAGATACATCAACTTTCTGTTCATCACCGATTGCCAAAGCATCTTACCCCTCTTCAGAGTGGGGAGAGGAATTGAAAGAATGAACAGAAGCAACTGGTTTGGCAGGTTTTGGGGGCTGTGAAGTAGGCTGATATACATCCCGGGAAGCAGCTTGTGCCCTAGTTTGTAGCCTCATAGTATGAGGTACCAGTGCAGAGTCATCGGTATCAAGCTCGTATACTTCTTTGGACCCATTTTTATTTGACCCCAAAGGTTCATCGCGCAACCTAGTCATAAATTTGGGGTTTTTAGTGCGGATTCTCGATGAAGAACCCATGTCTCCATGTTTGGGGTTTAATTTGGGTGGCATGTTGGAACAATTAGGTAAGGTATGGGTCAAGTTTGGGTTGGTTTTGGGTCTAGTTGGGGTAGATTTGGGTTTGAAAAATTTGGGGATTTTGGGGTTTAGGATTTTGGGCTAAATGGTGGTTAGGATTTCATGAATTTTGAATTTGGTATGTGGGAATTTGATGAATTTTGGATTTGGTATGTGGGAATTTGATGAATTTTGGATTTGGTATGTGAGAATTTGGTGAATTTTTGAAAATAGGGTTTATGTTAGGATTTGGATTTGAGAAGGTTTAATTCGGATTTGAGGTCGGGTTTATATTGTACCGAAATAAATAGAGTTGGGGGATCTTGGGCTTAAATTGGTCTCTGATTTTCACGATACCAACCCACGTGATGTGGGTTGACCTATGTCACATGGGTCCCTGGCATAGGTCGAGTTCAGTAGGTATAAAATTTTCTCTAATTTCCACGGCACCTACCCATTTGACATGGGTTGACCTACGTCATGTAGGCCCCTGGCGTGGGTTGAGTTCTGCAGGTCTAAAATTTTCTCTGACTTCTACGGTACCAACCCACGTTACGTGGATGAACTTACTTCGCGTGAATCAGTGTCGTGGGTTGTACTGAATATATTCAGTTTAATATTGTAAATTCCAGCTAACTTATCGTCCAATGGTCAAATCACAATCAAATAAGAACTTGGATAGTCTCCCAAGCAATGCCTGATTTAATATCGCGGCACGACATGGCTAGATTGGATACTCAAGCTTCACCAACTAGCCCATGGGTTGCCTCCCATGAAGCCCCTAATTTAACGTCGCGGCATGACATGGCTAGCTTGACTACTAGACTTCATCAAGACTAAGCTCCTCACATGTACTTATTTCTTCCGTGATTCCCACATATAGTGCTTTACACACTGCCCATTGACTTTGAATAGAACATTATCATCACCTTTTAGCTCGATTTCTCCATGCGGGAACACTCTAATAATAGTGAATGGTCCAGACCATTTAGGCCGCAGTTTTCCAGGAAAAAGGCGAAGCATGGAGTAGAGCAGCACCAAATCTCCCGGGTGAAACTCTCATCGCTCAATCCTCCAATCATGATATAGTTTCATCTTCTCTTTATATAGTGCTAAACTTTCATAAGCCCAGAGACGAAATTCATCCATCTCACTCATCTGGTCTAACCTCAATTTAGCCATTTCACTCCAATTTAGATTTAACCTCTTCAATGCCCATAATGCCTTATAGTCAAGTTTGACAGGCAAATGGTAGGATTTTCCAAACACTAACTAATATGTTGAGGCACTAATCGGTGTTTTGAATGCAATTTGATATGCCCATAGTGCATCATCCAATCTTCTTGCCCAATCAGTCCTATTGGCATTCACTGTCTTTGCTAAAATAGACTTAATCTCATGATTTGACACTTCAACTTGCCCGCTCTTCTGAGAATGGTAAGGTGTTGCAACCTTACGTGTGACACAATATTTTTCTAGTATGGTTTTGAATAGCCGATTACAGAAATGGGATCCTCCATCACTAATGATAACTCGGGGTGTACCAAATCGTGAAAATATGTTCTTTTTCAAGAATGTCGTGACACTTCTTCCTTATTATTGGAAATCAAAATCGCTTCCACCCACTTAGAAACATAGTCAAGATCTACAAAAATGTATTTCATCCCATATGATCTCACAAAGGGGACCATTAAATCAAATCCCCATACATCAAACAATTCGAGCTCAAGTATAGTTGTCATAGGAAATTCGTTTCTACGTGAGATATTCCCTGGTCTTTGACATTGATCACAAGACCGAGCATAGTCATGAGCATCTTTATAGATGGTGGGCCAATAATATCCACATTGTAATATCTTGTGCGTAGTTTGTGTACCGCCATGACGACCCCCAAATGGAGATGAATGACATGCTTCCAAAATACTCACCATTTCGGTCTCTGGGATACACCTTTGAATCATACCATCTGCACATACCCTAAATAGGTAAGGCTCATACTAGAAGAATTTTCTCAGGAATGAATAAATCTCCTCCGTTGCTGGTACGATATATCTTCTAGGACTACATCACTTGCCAGAAAGTTGGCAAAATCTGCAAACTATGGGATTAAGTCTTGTGATGTTGCTAAGACTTGCTCGTATGGAAAACTATCATAAATATCGAGATCATCCCTTAATTTGAGCATGGCTTCCTCCTCAAGGTGTGATAGGTGCTCTGCAACCTGATTCTCAGTCCCCTTTCGATCCTTGACCTCAAAATCAAATTCTTGTAGTAGAAGTACCCGCCGAATCAGCCTCGACTTGGCGTCCTTCTTTGACATAAGATATCTAAGTGTGGCGTGGTATGTATGTACAATCACCTTCATACCAATCAAGTAAGATCAAAATTTTTCAAAAGCAAAAACCATAGCCTACAGTTCTTGCTCCATCACATTGTAATTCTTCTGGGCTGGATTAAGTTCCTTGCTAGCATAGTAAATAGGACGTAGAATATTATATCTTTGGCCAAGGACTGGACCTAAAGCTACTCCACTAGCATCACACATAACCTCGAATGCCATCGTCCAGTCTGGTGTGACAATGATAGGAGCTAAAATCTACTTCTCCTTTAGACATCGAACGCTTTTAGGCATTCTCCATTGAACATAACCTTCACCTCTTTCTCTAAAAGTTTGCATAACGGATGTACAATGTTGGAGAAATCCTTGATGAATCTTCTATAAAAGCCGGCATGACCTAAAAAACTTTGAATCCCTTTCACACAAATAGGTGGGGGTAATTTTTCAATCACCTCAATCTTTGCTTTATCTATTTTGATACCCTTCTTTGAGATTCGATGTCCCAATACAATACCTTCTTTAACCATAAAGTGAAATTTCTCCCAATTTAGCACTAAGTTGCACTCTTCACATCTTTGTAACACATTAGCGAGATGGGTTAGACAGTCATCAAAAGAATCTCCAACCAAAGAAAAATCATCCATGAATATATCAATAGTGTCTTCCACCATGTCGAAGAAAATAGACATCATGCAACACTGAAAAGTGGTTGGCGCATTGCATAACCCGAACGACATCCTTTTGAACGTGAAAGTCCCATATGGACATGTAAACATGGTCTTCTCTTGGTCCTTCGGAGCAATGAAAATCTGATTATATCCTGAATAACCGTCAAGAAAGCAATACGACCCCCTTCCAACAAGACGGTCTAACATCTGGTCCATGAAAGGTATGGAAAAGTGATCCTTTTTGGTACACGAATTTAACTTTTGATGGTCCATGCAAACTCTTCATCCGGTGATTGGCCTCATTAAGATTAACTCATTCTTGTCATTTGGAACCACAGTGATTCCTCCCTTCTTTGGCACACACTGAACTGGGCTTACCCACTTGTTATCAGCAATGGGGTAAACCACACCTGTATCTATCCACTTAATGATTTCTTTCTTCACAACTTACTACATAGGTGGGTTCAGACGACGTTGGTGCTCAATGGTCGGTATACATTTAGGAACAAGCTGGATCTTATGAGTGCAAATGTCGGGTGGAATCCCTATAATATCAACAATGGACCAACCAATGGCCCTCTTAGATTTCTTCAATACCGAAACCAGAGCTTCTACCAATCATCCTACTAAATCAACAGAAATGATTATGGGAAAGGCGTTATTGGCTCCTAAAAATGCGTATCGAAGGTGAGAAGGGAGAGCCTTAAGCTCTAAGATAGGAGGATCCTCAACAGAAGGGTGAGCCGATGGGGTCACCCTATTCTTCAAATCGAGATCAAGTTTTTTTGGAGTATAAGTGTAGGATACCCTACCAGCAAGCGTTCCTACCAGCTCATCATATTCTTCAATACCATTACTGCCAAAATTCATAACCACAGCCACAAGAGCTTCTACCCCCAACCTTTCTTCAATTAGAACGACTATGGCACTCTCATCAAGCGTATCAATTACAGAAATCACCCGCATATCTTTTGGTTGCTTCATGGAAACAAACATTGAAAGTAACATGTTCATCAATTTAATGTGAATGTCATCTGTCCAGTTTCCATGTCAACTAACGCACGACCAGTGGCAAGGAATGGTCTCCCCAAAATGATAGGATACTTGAAATCAACTTCACAATCTAGAATCACAAAGTTAGCTGGAAAGATGAAAGATGCAACTTTCACCAAAACATCATACAGAATGGCCATCAGCTTTTTCACAGTTCTATCTGGCATAAGAAGCCTCATAGAAGTCGGTTTTGGTGTTCCCAACCCCAACTGCTTGAAAATGGCTAGCGACATTAAGTTAATGCTAGCACCGAAATCACACAGTGCCTTTGCAAAGTTGTACGACCTGATAGTACAAGGAATTATGAAAGCTCCTGGATCCTCCTTCTTTTCTACTAGGGAACGCGAAGCAACTGCACTACAATGATGCAAGTTATCTGCCATCTTAAAACTGGTAATTCTCTTCTTCTTCACTAAGTATTTCATGAACTTAGTATAATCTGGCATCTGCTCCAATGCCTCAACAAGAGGGATATTTACCGATAGCTCTTTCAACATTGTAATAAACTTCTGGTATTTACCTTCCTCAACCTTTCTTTTCAACCTTTAAGGAAAGGAAGGAGGAGGTCGTGGGATAGTTTTCAATTTTTATGGAACCTCCTTCTCCTTCCTCTTTTCAGATTCCACTTTCTTATTAATATTGTGGGGTTTGTAAGCTGCATTATTGTTCGCTGCTAAATTTTCTAGCTCCATCACATTCTCTTCATCACCCACCACTAGTTCATCTTTCTTATCATTATCCGTATGAATAGATGGGTTAGTTGTGATCTTTTCGCTTCTTGTAGTAATGGCTAAACAATGAACGTCATTTTTTGGATTTTGGATGGTGTTACTTGGAAGAGTTCCTGGTTGACGTTGGTTCAATACCACCGATATTTACCAGAACTTTTGCTCCAACTATTTTATGGCAGTTGAGTGAGATTCAACTTTTTGACTAATCCCTGAAATGTCCACCCTAATTTCCTTCAAGCAATTTTCTTGGTTTTCAAATCCTTTAACCAATTTATTAAGAAGGATTTCCATTCGTGAATTTCCCTAGTTAGTATCACGGTTCCCTGGTGAAACATAAGCACCGCTCTCATCCTTGTACTCCTCTTTTTATCTCTCTCATCCTTGTACTCCTCTTTTCATCTCCAGTCTCCTTCACAATCTCATTCTCTATCTCTATATCCTGACCTATTATAATTTTCTCCATAATAGTTTCGACCTTGATTCCCTTGCCTCGAGTTCCAAGAGTCTTGATTAGACCCTTGTCCCTTGGCTCAGAAACCCACAATTTCTCCATCCAAGTACTTAACGTCCTCATCAGATTCATACTAGTCATGCTTAGGTGTTTTGCCTTGTAGACCTACGGCATGCACTTTCTCAGCATCTCTGGCCAAAATTCGTTTAGATATCAAACCAATTTTTTTCCTCAGCTATATGACCTCTTGAGCTATAGACTCATCCAACGCCCGTTGTGCTGCTGATGCTCCTATAGTGTATGTACCAGCAGGTGTATCTACCTCCCGAATATGCCATCCTAGGTTGGTCTTAGTGATACAATCTAAAATTTCTAAAGCATGTTCCCACCTCAGACTCATAAATTCTCCACTAGTGATGGTATCTGCTAAAACCTTAGTATTTGCATTTAAAGTCCTGTAGAGGATTTCAAGTAAACTCCTGCCACTAATGCTATGATTTGGAACATTCTGTAGCTTCTTCTTAAACCTTAGCCATGTCTCATAAAGTGCTTTAGAATGTAATTGTCTGAAGTTGTAAATCTCGTCCTTCAACTGTAGCATCTTGGAGGGTGGAGAAAATCTCTCCAGAAATTGATTTCTTAACTCTTGCCAAGTAGTAATGGAGCCTTGTGGTAATTCGGCCAACCATAAAGTTGCTTCTCCTGTCAAAGAGAACAGGAAACAATCTTAATCGAATAGCCTCTTGGTCCACTCCAGGCAAATTATACAAAGCATAGACCCCCACAAAGTTCATCACATCCATGTTCGGATCATCCGTCGGAAGTTCAGAGAATACTTCTTTCAAGTTAAGAAGGTGGATCATGGAACTTGTAATGTCGAACTTAGTGCCCTGAGGTAATTCTTGTGGGATAATGGTGCTAGTCTCTACCGGCACTAAATAATCCATATCCTCTTCTTATGGATTATCAAAAATTGGCACATGTGGTCTTTGAGGTGTTTGGTGTGCCCTCGGTCTTCTTTGTATTTCTTCAGCATCAGCCAGACATTGTGTTGCTTCATGCATAGCTCGATTATCTCTATTTACTTGCCTAAGAGTAGCTTGCCTATCTTGCTCTTCCTGTGTCAATCGAGCGATAGTTTGGTCCGCTGTTTCACGACCAACTGGCTGAATTAGTTGGTTATGAATGTCTCCCGCGGCTACGGGATCCTAAACTATCGGTATTCACCATTATTTGATTAGCTCTCAGAGTTCTTTATATTTTAGGATAAAGTGGAATCAGGGGATTGCCTTGACTCCTAGTATTGGGCATACACCAGCGTGTACCCTTAAAAGGATAGAAAAATAAAACCAATCAACACTAATATGCAAACTACTCAACTTTCGTAACCGTAAATTCCCCGACAACGGTGCCAAAATTTGATATCACCTAAAATATACCTCCAAAAAAGTATAATGCAGTCGCTATATCAAATATAAAACCCAACTAGGTTGGGGTCGATCCCATAGGGAATAGGACTAAATTTTGTAGAATGCTAGTCTGAGTAATTGGCAAGTAAGTAAAACTGGGGGGGTTTGTGAATAAGTGGTAACAGTAATGATTGATGAGTTTGAGATTTGTAAACAATATGAGAAATACACTAGGACTGTGATCCCCAATGATTCCTTAACTCCACTGGTTACTTGTGCTAGCAAAACTATCCCGCTGCGTTGCATGCAAAATCTAACAAGATATGTTCATCTAAATGTCTCTTGACTTTGGTTAGATGAATTTCACTCTTCTCCTCTCGGTCTCCAAATGTCGCACTACTAACCCTTGTCTGAGATCTTAGATAACTATTCCTGTTATGACTCAAGTCATTAGATGAAGGTTGATAGCTTTAAATCTCTGTTATTATTCCTTGTCCCCAATATCTACCTCTCTCTCGAGAAAGTCTAGAATACAGGTGAGTTTCTAATGTTTCCAACCATTAAAAGATCAATTATAATGAAGGTAATAACAATACATGCATTCCCAATGGATCATACTTGCTTTGCACTTAACCCTTTTCGTTAATTCCTCATGGTTCACACAACCCTAGTTGATGGGTTTAGCTACTCATGACTGCAAGAACACATGAAGAATTCAATAATGAAAACATAATTGTAAACTTTAAATAAGAAGAAAACTCTTAACTCTCAATATGAATAAAACCCTAGAATCAATGTTCCAAGATTACAAAATCAATAATATGTTTATGATCTTAAAAACAATAGAAAATATCTCTCAAAACAATGTACTGACCAACCCTGAACATAAGAAAATAAAAGGGTATTTATAGATACAACTTATCCTAGTCAAAATAAAAAAATAGAGTCGGCAACTTTCCCCGGTACCGTGACTTGGTGACGTGGAACCACGTCATGTCATGTCATGTGGGTCCTATCATGGAAATCAGTCTACCTTAACTAGTTGCAGGAGTCGACCTATGGTACAGACCCACGCCACGTAGGTTGACTCACGTGACGTGGGTCCTGCTGTGGGTCACTCCTCTGGTGCAGGACCTGGTTCTTTCCTCTTCAGATACTCCATTTTCGAGCATGATTCTTCCTTGTGGATCATTCTGCCTCCAAAAACCTTTTCACCTACAATATAGAATAGAAAACACATCATACTAACCAAACATACCCAAGTTGTTGCATTTTTCCTTGTTTTAAGCATCGAAAGTGCCATGAAACCATGGCGCATCACACACAGAGGCCAAGATTACATCATCATTACAACTCTATTAACAACTCCTAATACATGAATGCTAAACCTCTTATCTAAATTCTGCACTAGGACTAGAACCAGGTTCTTGAATATGTTTCTTCGGTATTCAAGTCTCAATTACAAAGTCAATTTGCCAATTGCCTTTTTTCTTAGTGAGTGTATGACTTCTTTGACTGACTGGTCTTCTATTTAAGCACCATTCTTCAAAGAGCTACTGTTCGATTAAAACCCCTCATCCATCTGAACTCTCTTTGCTTAGAGTTCAATATCAAGTAAAACTCTTTCTTCAATTCAAACTCCTTGCCTCTTTAGTGTTGTAGTCAGGCTCCAACTCTTCAAATCTACACTTGTTTATTTCCTTGAGTTTATCAGAAGTAACCACCATCCATTCCTTGATTATTGCACACTTTTCTTTATTCATCAGTGCTCTTGCTATAATTTCAGCTCTTTAAAACAGTGTATCCATGAACCTGCTTAACCTATGTATTTAATATCATTTTGTCAATCATCAAAAATTCATAACCCAATAAATTCTCCCTTGTTGATGATATTAAACCTTTTTCCATTGTGCATTCTATCATCTTGACATATAGGCACTGAAGTATGGAACACTGGAATAAAACATGTTACTCAATTTGTTATAAACACTGCACAAACCGTATATTCCCCTTTTTGGTATCATCAAAAAATTATTCCAATACTGTAACATATTATCCAAAGAAAATTGTTAGCCTATTAATGGTCATTGGGGCTATCACTAAGACAATCATAGAAAAACTGCAAACAAAATAATAATGTATTAAAAAGGGTAAGGATATGAGTCATAAGAGCAAAAGATAACCATTTCATTAATCTATAAGAAAATATTCTACATAAGACCTAAGCTAGTACTGGATAAAGAAAAACAACTGAACACTAATAAAAAACAAGAACATTGGGTAGGAGACAAAACTAAGGACACTAGGATGGTGGGATAGAAGAGGGTGAAGGAGGCAGCAAAAGTTGAGTCAATCGATGAATAGTTTTAGCATTCTCAGCCTTCTCTCTATCAAGGGCAGTCTGCAAAGCTATAACCCTAGCCTAAAGGGCTTCTTTTTCCCTTTTATGAGTGGTATGAGCAACCTCTAGTTTAGTAGTCTTTTCAGCTAAGGCATTCTATAACCTTTGTAATGGAGTATCTGCTTTCCTCATTGAAATAGGTAGAGTGGCATGGTTCACTCTACCAAGAACATTCTTTATTGTTTGGAATTTCCAAAACTTAACTAGGAAAGAGTAGTCCTCAAGGAAATCAGCCAACAAAAAACCATATGGGAGACAATGTCCCTTTTCATCCTTCAGAAGCACATGTTGCATGTGCTGAATTATCAAGCTTGGCAGATCCATCTTGAATTCAGTGTCAATAAGTTCCATGAGTGTGAAATCCAAATAATTTTCCTCAATGCAACTTTTATTTGAGGAGTAATCATTTTGTGGACCACGTCAAAGTACAATCAGTGCAAGGGAGATATTTCTTGTTTTAACACATGTTGATAATGAGTAAGGTTAGGCTGACCAGAGAATTTACTAATGATGGCAAAGGGAAATGCCATATTGTCCAACAGAGGCCACTCAAACTTCACCTAATGATCTCATCGTCCAGTGGGAACATTAAGAATTCTAGAGACATCCTTAGCTACTAGGTGTGTAGAAACACCTCTCACAAAAGTAGAAAAAAATAACCCATTTTCAGACCCATTTGTATAGAACTCAGTGATTTTGGGCCTCCCAAACTTTCTTTGAACATTTCCCTCAAAGGAAAAGGTCATACCATCCTTGTATATTGATATCTCAGGACCACTAAAACCAGTCACAACTATTTCCCTCATAATAACTCTCTTCTGGAAGTGAAGAATGTGTTGTAACTTAGGTTAGTAACATCAAAAGGCTCAACTTGCACTAGTGCATCATCTTCTAATAATTTAGAGTGTAAGTGATTAGATGGAATAGGTTGAGTAACTTGTTTTAAAGCACGAAACTTAGGAGCAAATTTGGACTTAGAAGAGGATTTGGACAGAGTGTGAGGTTTCTTCTTGGGTATGGATTTTGAAGAAGAAGGTGTTCAAGATGGATGAAAAGAGGAAGGTTAGGGATAGTGTAATGATCCATTTTGTTGTTATGTTAAAAATCGTTACAGAAAAATAATTTGATCAAAAATGCATTTCGAGGTTGATTATAAATAATTTTTGTGGGAGAAGATCTGTGGCCCACAATTTTAAAGTTGGGCAAGTCCTACTGAGCCATTATTGGCATAACAGGTCTGCTACTGTAGCAACACTCCCATTGTTGCAGTGATGGTTAGGCAGTAAACTTCCCGAGTTTTGTTAAAACTCTTCTCCCAATCGCGAAATATTATTTTTTTTGCCTCCTTTAAAAATACCCCAGATGAAACCTAGACTTAGAAATGATAATGGTTTAGAGGTCAAGCTCCAATATAGTGATTTCCAAGCATTTTTCTGAAGAAACATCGATGGATTGGATAGCAAAAGGCATAGGAGGAGAGGATTTTCACTCTTTGTAGCCAGCAAAACTTGTCCACGAGGTAGGCTATGGTTTAATTCTAGTAGATTTGGGTTGGATTCATATAATAACTATAGTTTTGATGGGAGACTTCATTTTTAAGCCGACAGGAACGTAGTGTGGATGGATTTAATAACGAACTGAACTTTGGATAATGGATCGGCTCTATCTAGCAATGTATGTTTAAGTTTGTGGCATATGTTAACCCTTTATTTGGCAAGGAGTTGTTATGCTTGCATGAATTAGAGGTAGGTTGGTAAATGGTAGTTGGTATGAATTCATTTAAAATAGTATATTAAGGGATAGACTTATTGGATAGACATAGAAATGCCTTGTGTGTTTTAAGGTCGGTAGTAGAGTGGAAATAGGCTGAGTCAGGGTGATTGTGAAAGAAGGAGTCAGTAGATTTGAGGACATGTAATAGCAGAGTTAAAAGAGAAAAATGAGAGTGTTGTAGGTAGAACTAAGCTTGGGATTTAGTCGCTCGTATGAGGGTTAATGTTAGTGTAATAATTGTTGAAAGGTTTGGTGTTCGTACGAGGGTTAATGTTAGTGTAATAATTGTTGAAAGGTTTGGTGTTATAAAGTATCCTTAAGTGAATACGAGAATGGTATAAGGATAGACGGTAGTCGTTTGGTAGTAATTCTTGATCGTTGGGTATGTATTGGTAATTAAAAGTAGTTTTAGCCTTAATTTGACTAACAAAAACAACAACATACCCAGTATATTCCTAGAAAGTAGGGTCTAAGGAGGGTAAGTGTATGCAGTCTATGCTCATATTTGAGTTAGATGATTATGATTATCCTCCATGCATGCTTGTAATTGTTGTTGAAAGATTAATTGAAGGTTAAGTGTTGAGGTATCAACAATGAACTTGAATAATCATATTACTGTGGTTGAGCATTTTGTTGAGATTCCTATTATGTTGATATTAGGAGTGGGTGTCACGCTGACGTAGAATGATATTTTGATCGGGTACCACACCGGTATGGTACATGGACTATGCTCATCTCCTGCAAGTCATAACTAAGGGTCCCTGTCTGCCCTAGTATGTGTGTACACCATTTATAGGAATTTTATTGATGTTATTGCATGGTTGCTATTACATCGTTGTTATTGAACTATGGTGATTTTTTTGTGATATATCATTAACACGTGATTGGTTGGTGATTGGGTTGCTTAAGTGTAAGTGATGTGACATGAATAACTCGAAAAGAAATGGTATGAAGAAGATAGTTAGTGGTTAGTAATCTAATGGTTGTATCATTGTGTATTGCTAGAAAACTGTGAATACAAGGTACGCCTTGATTGTGTATAACTCTTATTTTCCTGAGTGTATAATTATCTACGTGAAGTGTACTATAGTATATTTTATTATGTAGTTGTTGTTGCTTATTTAATTATGGTGGTGGTGGCATTATGGGTGGTAATGGAAATAGAATAGTGAGCAAGAATTGTCATGAGAAAAGAATATAGAGTGGGTTTTTTAAGGAGCTGAGTGAGTAAGGTATGGGTTTGGTATGTTCAGTTCTTATGCACTTATCATTGTCTTGAAACAAGTATATAATAATTTCCTTAAGATCGTTATTTATAAATTTGTATTCAAAGTAAATGAATATAAAACAATAGTCAAACGAGTCAGAAAATAGTAAAAATAAGATGAAAGAAATAAAATCGAGCCCACTGAATTCCTAGTGTGTCCATGAGGAAGTTATATCTCTCAAGTACCCAAGGATAATATAATATATTCTCCCAAGCTAGTATGTTTTACTTCAGCATAATAGCGGTACCTCAAATTTTGACGTACTGCGACCTCACTCAATGACAGCAAATCACACTTGAGTTTTTAAGAAGGTGAAGAGTAGAAAATTTAATAAAATTCATACTCAATACCTGAGGAAGAATCAGATATTTATAGCCTATTTGTACTACTTCAAAAAAGAAGCAATGGTTTAAAAAAATTGCACTGGTTTGATTGTACGGAGCATATGCAGTCCGCACATGGCCTTCTGCGGTCGTACTTCAAATGCAAACCAAACCAGTGAGTTGGACATTCTTGACGAGGGATTGTGAGCTTGTGTGGTCCACACATAGCCTTGTGCGTCCGCACACCCTTTCCTTAGATTTAACATTATGAACTGAAGTATCATGCCCCTTCATTATGGGACACTTGTGTGATGCTTGTGCAGCGTACATCACCTTGTGAAGCCGCATACAAAGGGAAAAAATGGGTCAGAGTTTTGGATTAAATAATTGATAAATAATATATATTTAAATAAATTTTATCCAAAAAGATAATAATCTCTCGATTATTGAGAAATTCAAATTTGAAGCCAAGTCAAGCGACGACAGGGCTAGGCATGTCATCTCTCAACCCTCTAACAACATGATGAAGTAATTCTAAATTTAAGCACTTTAAAGTTCCTTCTCCCACCAATGTGGTAGAAATGCTTCTTCTAAAAAGTAAAATAACATTTTCACTTTCCATTCACTTTCAACAATAGAACCCAATGGTAACAACCACTTCCTTATAAAAAGTTTGACTAAATTTAAATTTTCAATATCTCAAAAAGCTTAAATTTTATTTATGTCTTCGTTACCAGGACAGACTACAGACAATTCTTACCTAGCAATTATTGGTAAGAATATTAATACACAATGTCTCATATGTCATAAGACATATCTTCCCACATTGTCAAATTGCACAAACTCTATGGAATAACGTTGATGTACGTCTCCAAACCACTCAAAATAACAAAACCATTGGTTGGATAAGAAGAGATCCTCTTTATACATTTTGCACCTATAGACAAATGGAAATAATTACTAACTATCCTAACAATCTCAACAACATTGTGATGCTGAAGCTTATATGTATGTGTAATGCTAAATACATGCTTATTGTCATGAGTGACAATGCTTTATTTCCAGTATGATCGCAAACTAATAATGTAGGTTATTTGACAACCTCTACTAAATGGATACTATAAGCTTAAATTTATTAATGGAACAATAAAGGAAGAAGGGAAGAAGGACGGTAGTGGAAGGGACAGCCAGGTAGGGCTGATAGGGTTCATCTAGGAAAATTATACTATTTTGAGTAAAATTATTTTTTTACATATATAATATATGTTGAACTATTTCAATTTGTTTGTGTGTTTACATATTCATATTTTTAACTTTCTCAATAAAAATCCTAAATCCACGACTGGTGTTGGAGGAGAATTTATGAACTCCAGAGAAGATTGGGTGCTCGAATTTTATATTACACTCGTACACCAACGAGTGTGCTATCAGAACTCACAAGGCGTGCATCCTTTAAAGATAGAGACAAATTGCGTGGACGTAATAAAATTACTTAATATGAATTCTCCTTCTTAATCATCCATTGTATGTTCACATTTGCACAGTATTGTTGTAGTAACTAGGGAACCCAACAATCAACCATAGGTTCCAGAATCCTCAATTTGAATAGACTAGTTGATATATTAGCTAAGGAAGGCACTATGTAGTCAACTTTATTTGTTTTTGTTCGCCTTCCTATCCAACTCCTTTTTGTTCAACATAAACTAGAAGCAGATACAAATGGCCACACATATTTTGGGGATTTGATTCTATTTGGGTCATTGCTTATAGGTTGACCAAGACTGCACACTTTCTACCAATTTAGTTTTTTTTACAGTTCAGAGAGGTTGGCTCAGATCTATGATTGAGAGAGGGTTTTTTAGTTTGAGTTGGGTACTTGAGTAGAGCTTAGCATAAATTTTCATCCCGAGACTGACGGCCAATCTGAGCTTACTATTCAGGTTTTGAAGGACATGCTTTAGGCCTGTGTTATAGACTTTGGAGGTTAGTAGGACTAGTTTCTAGATTTGGGAGAGTTTGATTAGAATAAAATCTACCATTCGAGTATTAAGGAATTATATGGTAGGTGATATATGTCCCTAGTAAGTTTGTTTGATGCCTTTGATGTCAGACCATGGGGCATGAACCTGCTACATAACTCTTTGGATAGGGTCTGATTTATTCTGAATAGGTTGCGGGTAGCCCTAAGCCGGTAGAAGAGTTATGTTGGCCATAGAACATTAGAGTTTGAAGTTGGTGACTGGGTGTTTCTAAGAGTGTCACGCATGAAGGGTTTGATGAGGTTTAGGAAAAGAGGCAAGCTCGACCCTATGTATATCGGTCCATTTGAGATCGTTTAGCGGGTAGGTGATGTAGCATAGAGCTATCCATGCCTCCAGCTTAATTTGATATTTATCCTATTTTCCATGTGCCTATGCTTTGTCGGTATATTCCAGACTAGTCTCACGTGCTCTAGTAGAATTTGGTTAAATTGGACAACATTTTGACTTTCAAGGAAGAACCGTTTGTTATTTTTGACAAAGATGTTAGAAGATTGATATCTTGATATATTCATGTGGTTAAGGTCCAGTGGAAGCATCGTACAATCAAGGAGGCTACCTAAGAGACTGAGCAGTATATGCAGGCTCAATATCCTCACTTATTAGAGCCTTCAAGTACTTTCTTTTGCTTGACTTTCAAGGACAAATGTACTTTTAGTAGTGGATATTGTAATGACCCTCCAATTTATATTTCCAAGATAATTATTACTTACTAAGAAAGGTGGTTTGGTTCCTAAGGAGTTCAGTTGGGTTTTAAACCAGTTTCCCTACTTTGGAGCTTTTTGAAATTAAAAAGTTTGAGTTTAGTCAACATTCTTAGTAAAAGGTCTTTATGAAAATTCCGACAATTTTTTAGCTTTGAAGCATGGTTTTTGGACTAGGGGGACCTTTGGTTTGGGTCCTGAGGCTTTCGGGATCGTTTGGGGCACTTGGTGGATTTTGGAGAAAAATAGCAGATTGTTGACTTTGGTCAATATTTCGGCGAAATGACCGACGTTGGTCATTCATGGATTTCTTTGTGTTCGAAATACCATTTTTGATGAAGTAACATATTGGGTTTGCATGCACGGGACTCTAAACCAATCTTGAGGATCCATTAGGATGAAATTTTAACTTTGGGAATTGCTGGTGTGTTGGTGGTGGTGCACAACACTTTTCTTTTTCGTATTCACGACCATGAGGCCGCGTTCAAAATGACCTTCATAATCGTGGGCAGTCCTCTATATTTGTAAAGAAGGGTTGGTTTGACCTGGTCTAGATTTATTCTTTGTGTTTTCAAAGGACACCTAGTGTTTGTGAAGGTTTAAGATGGTGGGGTCTCTCCTTCGTGATGAAGGACCCCCTGGCAGTATAAAGTATTACTCCCATCATTTTAAATCATTTTCTCACAAACTTCTCATCATTTACGGAGCTTAGAAGAAAATTGAGTGTGGTATTTTATCAATTATCACCTGGGGTAAGTTTCCTATGATCCCTTCATGCATTTCCCTTCATTTTCACTTGATTTTCCCTTCTAATATCCATTGAAATTTGAGCTAAAAGTTCATTTCTTTAAGTTGGGGATGTTTGAGGAGTTTGAGAGCTGATTATCGGGGGATTCTACATAGTAATTACTTCGGGTAAGCTCTCCCTACTTCACTCGTTTTAATTCGATTGATTTCTTCCAAATTCTGGACGTGAATTCTTGTCTTCTTACTTTTACGGGTCATTTTAATCCTCGATTTGAACTCTTTTTAGCTCAATTTTTTAGCATATATTTCTTGTATTTTGGGAAAGGTTATTGTGGGTTCAATGATTGGATGTCATTATCAGGCCCCACAGGTCAATTTTTGATCCAATTTTTAGCCCAAAGTATAAAATTACAACATCGATATCAATTTTCTCATTTAATGAGTAGATCATATTGTTTATAGTGTGGTTGCATTAGTAGGCTAAAGGGAATGGAAAGGCCTTGGTGTGATTGACCGCGAGTGCATCGTTCGACCTCCTGATAGGTTACGACTTTTCCTCTTTTAGATTAGCTTGATTGAGCTATATATGACATAAATTGCTTGTGAGTGATGGGATATTTGGATTAAGATTGTGAAATTGAGGAATTTCTTATATTCATAGTTTATTTCAAGGTCTTAGAGTAAGATTCACATATATACCTTAGTTTAGGTAGTTGCTTAGCGCCTGAGCGTTAGTCTAGGTTGTTGAATAGTATTAGGTTTATTACTGGGAAGCCTTAGCTTAGGATTGGGTAGATTGCTTCATTAGGTTGGGTTTCTCCTGTATACATTACTTAGTACCATTCCCTTACTTAGTTTACCATCAGGTGACGGTATTGTGAGAGCCTTCAGGATGGGGATGTTATCGGGTGAGGTACTATCTCAGTTATAATGTCCCTTATGGTGAGTTTTCTATGGACTATTATGTTATTTGCTATCCTATGTATGAATTTATTAATTGATTAGTTATATGTATCTATTTATGCATATTCATGCTTACGCTATCATGGTATATGTTTGGATTTGATGGAAATATAGTATTTAGACTTTGGGTCTAAAAAGAGGTTATTTTAACTCCGGTTCTAGTTTGGATTGTATTATGAGTAATATTAGTATTAACTTCCTTGTTCGAGTCTGGGCAGGATATATGTAACACCCCGTATATTTCCGAACCTAGTCAATTTCCATAACATACATGGAATTATTTGAACATGAGATTTTTGAGGAATTATGCATTTACTTGTTGGGCTTAAACAAAAAATGTGTCATTGGGCCCTTAAATGAGGCCCAAATATCAAATAAAAGACATGGCCCAAAAGGGTTTTATTTTGACCCATTCTTCCACTTTAGTCCATTTGACCAAATCAACATGGCATTAAATGCCAAGTAAAAGATAAGGGAGCCATGAGTGATTATATAAAGGGAAAAAATCAGATTTTATACCATTGGGACTCTCATAACTTTTTCTAGAATTTTTCAACATTATCATCTTGTCTCTCAAGAACCCCAAGTCACCCTTTTGGCCAGGGTCATCAATTGGTACATCTTGGTAAGTTTTTATTATTATGGATTAATATATTTTATGTGTAATATATGGTGTATATTATGTTGGTTATGTTGGTGGAATATTGAGAAGTTCACAATAAGTGAAATGATACATGTGGCTAAATCGGAGGGTGATTTGTCTTGTAAACTTGACTATGGACTTGTGGTTTTGAAGAGAGTGAAATTGGTGGAGTAAATATTGACATGTGAGATGTTATTATGGTCTTACTTTTTTTTATTCTTGTGCATAACATTTGGAATGGTTATTGGGAAATTGGTTGTGGTCTTGGTGCCGTATTGGCCGTGAAATGTGGTTTTGGGTGTCGTTATGTGTGTTGTGAGACTATGGATGAATGTTGGTGTTTAAGAGGATCAAAAATATGTTAAAATAAGTTTGGTTATGATCATGGACCATTCATTGCATAAAAAGACCCCAAAAAGACCATTTCAGACCAAAACGAGCACCCGCCCTCGCAGGCGAAGCACCTGCGGGCGCAGGTGCCAACGCAGGTGCCTCTGGCTACTGCCAAAGGTCACCTGCGGACGCAGGTCATCCACCTGCTGGCGCAGGTGGCTTAGCGGATCGGCCCAGAACTCCGAATTGCTTGTTTTTGCATCCCTTTGGCCCCCCGAAACCCCTATACCCTTCATAGATGTAATTATCAACTTGTAATGTCGTTTTAACGACTTTAAAGTGTCCTATGGAGGTGTGTTGGACTATGTTAAGTATGGATGGTTGTTTATATGTTGTTATAAATGAATAACTACGACGCAATGATAAAAAGAAAAGTGTGAGGGTGCGTGTGGTGTGAAATACTATCGATGTATGAGTTCTTTGTTAATGTATGTACCGTTATGGTGTTGAGAATATGAAAATGTATTGGATTGTATTGTAAGGGGTGACATGAGAGTTCATTGACGTCTTGTGCGCCTATATGATAACTAGTTGCTAATGTAAGTTCCGGTATGAACTTGTATTGTAGACTAAGACGTAAAGAAGGAGTTGGACCATAGTCACACATACTTCGACTTGTGTATTCATACGTGGAAGTGCAGGTATGTAAGGTTATTCTGTTCGTATCTTTCTGCGATGAATAGTATTCACATTGACATTTCACTAGTCCTATCCCGAAATGTTCTAAGGTATTCCATATCCGGTTATCTATGGTCATTGTCATATATTTCCTACTCATTGGTGACTCTCATGTCTCATATTCATGAGTAATAGTCCAAAAGCTCAAATAAGGTTATGTTCTAATGTTCCAATAGTGATTCTACTTATATCTCTTGTTCATTGATTATTGCCCAGAGGTTCCAATAGTGTTATGTTCCCACGAATTGCTCATTGGTTATTGTTCCAAAACATCCAACAATGTTATGGCTACAAAGTAGCAATCTCTCATAAGCCAAGGGTATCCTATATTCGGGTATCAATTCTGGTTCCTCACATGTTCTTTATGTATTGATCAATTGTCATTCACATGTCTCATATGCATTGATTAATGTTCCAAAAATGCCATGGTTCCAACAATGGTATGTTCTAAAGCTCAAAGTGATGTTCAACTATCATTGTATCAATCTCATTGGTCTCAATCTCAAAGTAAAGATCAAAGTAATGCAAATGTGGTTAATGATTGATTTATGGGTGGCAAGTCTAGGGGCATAAGCCTAGCTCGACTCGATCCCGATGTATTGATTTATGAGTGGCAAGTCTAGGGGCATAAGCCTAGCTCGACTCGATCCCGAGGGTGGCAAGTCTAGGGGCATAAGCCTAGCTCGACTCGATCCCAACATGACGATAAGTCATGAAAGACCCACTGATCAGTTGGGGCCCGGGTACAGTATAGCACAGACAAAGATAAATAAGTACAGAAGTAAGAAGCAATGAACGTAATGAACGTAATGAATGCAATGAACTCAATGAACCTAATCGACATGTTTCCAAATGCAATGGTTTATTGACTTGAATATTATTAACCCCAATGAAGTCTCTATGTTCTACACAATTTCTATGGCCTTGCATGCTCAGTACATTCTTCGTACTGACCCCTTTGGGGGCCTTACTTTACTTGATGCAGGAACAGGTGTTCGTAGACCCTCATCGTAGTCTACGCTATGTCAGCAGATCATTGGTGAGCTCCAGTTGTTTCGGGGCTTCCTAAGTCACTATGTACCTTTGTTTGGTGTTGTTTTGATACTATATGTATAAATAGAGCGGGGGCTTGTCCCGACTCTAAGATTGGTTTTGGTTATTCATCCGTAGAGGCTTTGTAGATGTTGTGGAAAATGTGAAGGGTAAGGTAAGGAACATATGTTTTGTCATGATGGCCCCAACGGCCAAGTTTCATACATAGTATCTATATATATTTTCATGAATTCCGCTATTGATACTTTATATTCATTTGAGGTGGTGTTGTATATTGAGTAGCATACATATGCATGTACATGAGCACAGATTGGTTCTCTCGGGCCTCAACGGCTCCGGGTGCCAGTCCGGCCCGAATGGGATTTGGGTCGTGACAAAAGTGGTATCAGAGCGGGTCGTCCTAAGGGTGTCTACAAAGCCGTGTCTGAGTAGAGTCTTACTTATCGATGTGTTGCACGCCACATTTATAAGTTTGAGGCTACGGGACATTTAGGATTTATTTCTTTTCTTCATTCTAGATCGTGCAATATAGAGCCAAGGTTGGAAGTGGAATCCGTGGTTTTCTTTTATTTTAAAAAGAGGTTGTACGTGGAATCATAACTGACCATGGGAATTGTTTTCTTGTGTGTTTGATTAGAAGTGCCAATGGCAATAGAAGGTTGGGGAAACGGAAAGGAGATAGACAGGATTGCTGGAGAAGGAACCAGTAGAACACCACCTGAGCAAGTTGATCAAGGTGGGGCTGGAAATGAGGTGGTATCACGGGGTCCTCCTACTCTTTCACTTCAAGAGGAATTGTCCAATAATGCTATTGTGCAAGATTTAATGAGTGCGGTGCACATACTGACCCGTGTAGTTGTTGCACAAACTCAAAGACGAGTGTTGGAGCAACAAATGGTGGAACAAAAGAGACGGACATAAGACTTTGAAGAAGGGCCGTCAAAAAGGGCTAGACCCGAGGGGCAGTTTATGGCGTCCCGAGGAGGATTTGGGCCTCAGATTTTGAATAGACCGCCTAGACCATTATTTCTTCCTTCTATAGCGAATGCTCTACCTCGATCACAAGGGGTTAGAGGCAACCAGTTTGGGCGAAGAAGTGAAGTGGGGTATCAAGCACAAGCAAGTATGAGCCAATCAAAATCTCCCCGTCAGCTGTGTCAGCGCTGCAGAAGGTATCATTTGGGTGAATGTCGGTTGGGAACAAATCTTTGCTTTTGGTGTGGTACCGCGGGGCACCAAATGAGAGAGTGTCCACAAAGGAGCACGAGTGGTATGGCACGACTTATGAGACCAACTATCGCATTGTAATTATCGATGCCTCCTCCAGGTAGAGGTTCGAGAGGAGCAGCTAGTTCCAGTGGGACCCAAGACCATATGTATACCTTAGCGGATCCACAGAATGTGGAGTCTTCTCCTGATGCAGGTACATTATTAGTATTTTTACATAAGGTAAATGTATTGATTGATTCGGGTTTTACCCTATCATATGTTACGTTATTGATGTTTGACCAATACGAAGGAACACCAGAATTGCTAGTTACGCCATTTGAAGTCTTTACACCCGTGGGTGCATAAATCTGAATAAAAGTATGTTCTTGAATAAAAGGGTACTGTTGGAGCACAGAAAGGTGAAGTTATTTCCTATCCTCGAAAATGAGACCCAAAGGGGTACATATGGCACGTGGTACTAGTGAAATCACCAACTGTTCAATCGATTTCGGTGGGAATGCATTCCTCGAGGTATGAGGTGATTAGTACGCATCATCATTTTATTTGGCTCCGGTAGGGTTACGGGAATAACATGAGGAAAAAAAAAATAAGAAGAACATGGCATATTGAGAAAGTGTGGGTCCTATTGGCAACTGGATAAGATGACAATTAAGAATGACTATTTCCCCCAGAGTTGACGATTTGTTTGATCAGTTACGGGGTAAATGATGATGAATGATGATGAATACTGATGAAATGAAAAGAAATATACCCAAGACAGTATTACAAACATGGTATGATTATTATGCAATTCTTAGTATGTCAATTGGGCTAGATAATGCACTGGTAGTTTTATGGATTAATGAATAGGGCGTTCAGGACACGTTTAAATATGTGTGTGACCATGTTTGGTGATGGTATTCAAAAATCACAAGAGGACCATGCGATTCATATTGTTGATTTGAATCCATACCGTTCTTGAGTCACAATGTATAGGATGAAGAAATGAAAGTGGCTACGCAAAAGATAGAAATGGTGAACAATTGTCTAAGGCCTACGATGCTTACAGAGATCCATCATTTTCTTGGGTTGGTTGATTATTATAGGAGAATTGTTGAAGGATCTTATTCTATCCCTACACCCTTAACAAAGCTTATACACAAGGCAATCAAGTTCCAATAAAATGATGCATGTGAGCAAAGTGTCCAAAAGTTTCCAAGAGTTGAAAGATAAAGTAACTTTCACACCAATTGTAAGTGCCTTCCGAAGGCATAAAAATATTATGCAATGTATGGTAATGCTTTCGGGGTTGGCCTCGGATGTACATTGATGTAGCATGGTAAAGTAATAGCATATGCATCACGACAATTGCGGCCACATGAGGAAACAAATTATTACCAAACACATGACCCTGAACTAGCAGTCACGATATTGCTTTACAGTTATGATGTCACTATTTGTAAGGGATTCATGTTGAGATATATACTATGCATAAGAAATTGTACTATATTTAAAGCTAAAGGACTTAAATCTGAGGTAGTGAAGGTGGCTTGAACTATTAAAAGATTAGGAAAATGGTATCTGGTGTCATTTGGAAAAAGCAATGGGATAGTGATACATTAAGTTGCAAGGCGGTAGAAAGTATGAAGGGCCAGCTCACGGAAAAGAAAGGTATAGTTACGAAATCTATATCAATGAAGCAATAGGGGTTTTTGTTTTCTGGGAACTCCTGATGAAAGAATTATAGTGTCAAATATGGCGGGATTTTCATTGACATCTGAAATAAAGGGGAAATCAATACGTAAGTTATAGTTTTAGTTCAATTGAAAAAGAATGTACAGCAGAGTGCGACAAAGATATTTGAACAAACACAAGGGGAAGTATTTGAATGCCAATGTAAACTGTGTATATTGGGTATAGACGAGTTAAGGAAATGAATTATGACAGAAGAACATCGTTCACAGTATTTTATTCATTCGGAAGTAACCAAAATATACCATGGTTTAGCAAAGATGTCTTAGTAAGGTTACATGAGAAGCACATTGTAGAACTTATAGCTCAATATCCAAGAAGTCATAGATTAATAGTATAGCATCAGAGGTCTGTATGTTTGATGCAATGTATTACCCTTTCATATTGGAAGTGGAACATGAGTGACGTAGATTTAATCGCAGGGTTACCTCATACTCTGCGAAAGTTGATTCCATATGGGTAATAGTTGACAGGCTCACCGAGTCAGCGTATTTCCTACTAGTTAGGACCCCCGATACAGCTGAACATTATACAAAGTTGTATGTTACAGAGATAGTACGATTACATGGGATTCCACTCACTATTATATCCTACAAGAGAGCTCACTTTATTGCACAACCGTTCATTGAAATTGTTTACAGTAAAAGCATCAAAAGGCACCTTACGAAGTGTTATATGAAAAAGAAAAAAATATATAGATCATCAATTGGATGGGTTACAACTGATGAAATTTACTTTACACGGGTTAGATTTTGTTCACCAAGTTATACAAAAGGTGAAGGTGATATAACTACAGCTACACATGGTCCAAGGTCGATATAAATTACATGCCGATATTCGAAGAAAAGAATGGAAATGTTCAATGGGTGATTAGGTATTTTAGCTAATGTCATCAATGGAGAAAGATAATGAGATTTGGAAAGAAAGAGGAGTTATCCAAAGATGTGGGCAAATTGAGTATCTCACATGTGAAAAGGGTACTTAATGTTACTTATTGTTAGTCTAGATTGACAAACAAAAGCAATGAGACATAAAGAAGTAGCTTCCGTAAGGACACTATGGAAGGAATTAGCACGTAGAAGGAATCACATGGGAAACCGAAGACATGATGAAATCTAAGGTACTCGTATTTGTTGTAAGTAATTATCTATGAGCATTATATGTATGTATGATAATACAAAGAATGATCCTAGACTTACATTTGTTACGACGAGACAATGCTACTAACATTCGAGGACGAATGTTTCTAAGGAGGGAAGAATGTAACACCCCGTATATTTCCGAACCTAGTCAATTTCCATAACATACATGGAATTATTTGAACATGAGATTTTTGAGGAATTATGCATTTAATTGTTGGGCTTAAACAAAACATGTGTCATTGGGACCTTAAATGAGGCCCAAATATCAAATAAAAGACATGGCCCAAAAGGGTTTTATTTTGACCCATTCTTCCACTTTAGTCCATTTGACCAAATCAACATGGCATTAAATGACAAGTAAAAGATAAGGGAGACATGAGTGATTATATAAATGAAAAAAATTAGATTTTATACCATTGGGACTCTCATAACTTTTTCTAGAATTTTCCAACATTATCATCTTGTCTCTCAAGAACCCCAAGTCACCCTTTTGGCCAGGATCATCAATTGGTACATCTTGGTAAGTGTTTATTATTATGGATTAATATATTTTATGTGTAATATATGGTGTATATTATGTTGGTTATGTTGGTGGAATATTGAGAAGTTCACAATAAGTGAAATGATACATGTGGCTAAATCGGAGGGTGATTTGTCTTGTAAACTTGACTATGGACTTATGGTTTTGAAGAGAGTGAAATTGGTGGACTAAATATTTACATGTGAGATGTTATTATGGTCTTACTTTTTTTTATTCTTGTGCATAACATTTGGAATGGTTATTGGGAAATTGGTTGTGGTCTTGGTGCCGTATTGGCCGTGAAATGTGGTTTTGGGTGTCATTATGTGTGTTGTGAGACTATGGATGAATGTTGGTGTTTAAGAGGATCAAAAATATGTTAAAATAAGTTTGGTTATGATCATGGACCATTCATTGCATAAAAAGACCCCAAAAAGACCATTTCGGACCAAAACGGGCACCCGCCCTCGCAGGCGAAGCACCTGCGGGCGCAGGTGACAACACAGGTGCCTATGGCTACTGCCAAAGGTCACCTGCGGACGCAGGTCATCCACCTGCGGGCGCAGGTGGCTTAGCGGATCGGCCCAGAACTCCGAATTGCTTGTTTTTGCATCCCTTTGGTCCCCCGGAACCCCTATACCCTTCATGGATGTAATTATCAACTTGTAATGTCGTTTTAACGACTTTAAAGTGTCCTATGGAGGTGTTTTGGACTATGTTAAGTATGGATGGTTGTTTATATGTTGTTATAAAGTAATAACTACGACGGAATGATAAAAAGAAAAGCGTGAGGGTGCGTGTGGTGTGAAATACTATCGATGTATGAGTTCTTGGTTAATGTATGTACCGTTATGGTGTTGGGAATATGAAAATGTATTGGATTGTATTGTAAGGGGTGACATGAGAGTTCATTGACGTCTTGTACGCCTATATGATAACTAGTTGCTAATGTAAGTTCCGGTATGAACTTGTATTGTAGACTAAGACGTAAAGAAGGAGTTGGACCATAGTCACACATACATCGACTTGTGTATTCATACGTGGAAGTGCAGGTATGTAAGGTTATTTTGTCCGTATCTTTCTGCGATGAATATTATTCACATTGACATTTCACTAGTCCTATCCCGAAATGTTCTAAGGTATTCCATATACGGTTATCTATGGTCATTGTCATATATTTCCTACTCATTGGTGACTCTCATGTCTCATATTCATGAGTAATAGTCCAAAAGCTCAAATAAGGTTATGTTCTAATGTTCCAATAGTGATTCTACTTATATCTCTTGTTCATTGATTATTGCCCAGAGGTTCCAATAGTGTTATGTTCCCACGAATTGCTCATTGGTTATTGTTCCAAAACTTCCAACAATGTTATGGCTACAAAGTAGCAATCTCTCATAAGCCAAGGGTATCCTATATTCGGGTATCAATTCTGGTTCCTCACATGTTCTTTATGTATTGATCAATTGTCATTCACATGTCTCATATGCATTGATTAATGTTCCAAAAATGCCATGGTTCCAACAATGGTATGTTCCAAATCTCAAAGTGATGTTCAACTATCATTGTATCAATCTCATTGGTCTCAATCTCAAAGTAAAGATCAAAGTAATGCAAATGTGGTTAATGATTGATTTATGGGTGGCAAGTCTAGGGGCATAAGCCTAGCTCGACTCGATCCCGATGTATTGATTTATGGGTGGCAAGTCTAGGGGCATAAGCCTAGCTCGACTCAATCCCGAGGGTGGCAAGTCTAGGGGCATAAGCCTAGCTCGACTCGATCCCAACATGACGATAAGTCATGAATGACCCACTGATCAGTTGGGGCCCGAGTACAGTATAGCACAGACAAAGATAAATAAGTACAGAAGTAAGAAGCAATGAACGTAATGAACGTAATGAATGCAATGAACGCAATGAACCTAATCGACATGTTTCCAAATGCAATGGTTTATTGACTTGAATATTATTAACCCCAATGAAGTCTCTATGTTCTACACAATTTCTATGGCCTTGCATGCTCAGTACATTCTTCGTACTGACCCTTTTGGGGGCCTTACTTTACTTGATGCAGGAACAGGTGTTCGTAGACCCTCACCGTAGTCTACGCTATGTCAGCAGATCATTGGTGAGCTCCAGTTGTTTCGGGGCTTCCTAAGTCACTATGTACCTTTGTTTGGTGTTGTTTTGATACTATATGTATAAATAGAGCGGGGGCTTGTCCCGACTCTAAGATTGGTTTTGGTTATTCATCCGTAGAGGCTTTGTAGATGTTGTGGAAAATGTGAAGGGTAAGGTAAGGAACATATGTTTTGTCATGATGGCCCCAACGGCCAAGTTTCATACGTAGTATCTATATATATTTTCATGAATTCCGCTATTGATACTTTATATTCATTTGAGGTGGTGTTGTATATTGAGTAGCATACATATGCGTGTACATGAGCACAGATTGGTTCTCTCGGGCCTCAACGGCTCCGGGTGCCAGTCCGGCCCGAATGGGATTCGGGTCGTGACAATATATAGATATCACAAGTCCCTCATGGGTCCTGCCTTTGCGAGATATATATGCTCGAGGAGGAGTATACCATATTCATTGGTATATCATTCATTTGATACTGCATTGCACTGATTCATTGACACCTATTTATTTATATATATATTGTATGTATGTTACTCGCTTACGTGTTTACTCATTTATTTAATTATGTATTGCTAGATCTATTTCTAGTCTTACCATGCTTAGTAGTAGGTTTTATTCGCACTTTATTTCTTATATTATTCTTCAAAGCTCAATGGTCCTATGAGGCGGAATGGGTACACCATGTTTTGATACTTGTACTACACTTTTGCTTCTTTTTTTCTAATGCAGATCCTATTATGATTCACCGCCACTGACTTTCCACTCGTTCGGGACTCTTTCGATCGGAGATTTGGGGTGAGCACATGGTATCTAGAGTCGTTCCATCTCCCCTTCTTTTGGACATGTTATCATCTTGTATATTCGGAGACAATGTTGTGCATATATATATACTTATTTAGTACTACTCTTGTATTAGTAGATCTTGCTCCCACTGATACCAGGTCTTGGGGTTAGTTTTTGTATATTTTTTTCATTCACTTGTTATACGTGCACACATGTGTCCTATGTAAATTGGTTTAGACTATTTAAATGATAAAGATAATATTTAAATATGCATGTAATGAGTAATTAAAAATTTAATAGGAACAATTACAAGCTCTATTTGAAGAATAGTTAGGTTGGTACATTGATGAGCTATTAGACAATAGGTGTATCAATGTAAAACAATATTATTTAGTTAGATATGCACACTATGTGATGTGCTAATTGTTTATGTTATTTAGTGGAAACTTTCGGATATGATTGAATCGTACCTAAGACTTTCTTTAGACGACGTTCTTGGTATAAGTTCTACTTCGACGTGTTGATCGCTTTACATGAATAATTTATTAGATTGTAAACTGTACATGTAGTAGACATTGCTTGCGTGTGTACTCATATCAATTAATATTCAAAACAGTAATATAGAATCTTTGAAGACTTTAAGGAGAGGTCACAAAATATAAGTCAAAATTGACATATACTGACAAACAAAACAAATCTAAATAATTGATCTTTTTTTTTTTTTTAATAATATGCAGTCGAATTCAAAAGCATAACTTTGATCTCAACATAAAAATAATTTATATGCCAACTTACACTCTTCTCGTATAAATAACCATATCATGAAAATCAAACACAAAGAAAATTGAGAAAAGAACTTCAAAATATATTTTCTTTAAAACTAAAAAAAATAGGTTTATAAATAGTGCAGATGGTTTCTATATATTAGAAAGTATTATATCCAAGCAAAAGAAAATTTAAAAATTTTGTGACTAGAAACTAAGAAATATACAACTAACAATCTATATTACCAACAAAGATGAAAGAAACAAATTACTACAATTGAAAGCAAATCTTTTTCGTCAAGGACAAATATTTACTCAGTTTAGATACTCCGACACTTGTTAAACCCGATGGCTATAAGAAATGTATAAAATTGGTATAGGATGCAAAAAAGCATCCTTGAAACCAAGAAGATAGACCGGCACTTTGATTTCTAGGTGGAATCTTAAAGCTTTGGGTGTCAATATGTGTGTTCGAAGCTCCCGGACACCCACAACCCCCAAATCCTGGGTCCACCACGAGTGACACTGGTTGCACTACTACGTACGATTTATATAAATTGAGAATTTTGAACGTATTACTGCATTATCCAATATATATTCTCTGGCGTGCATATTGTCCTTGGCCAAAGCATTAAACCAATAAATCTCCATCTCAAATGATTGTACTTTAATTTTCATGGAAAGTAGAAATCAACATTGTTGACGAATCTCCGCTAGATAGCTCCACAAACATTGATGGCCGAATAGGTGGATATGGTGGTCTCACGTCAACTTTGTTTCTCTGCAAAGATAGAAAATGGAAAATGAACAAAAACAAAAGTAAAAGAAAAAAAAAAAAGAAGAAGATGTAATCCGCTAAAATGCACAGAAGCTATCGAGATAGAGAGAGACACTTGAGGGATATGGAACTTCATTCTTGCCTTTATATAGCTCTATCCGAACATTCTTTGGTCTTCCATTTCATGGGCTACTTTATTCAATGAATAAATTTTCACATTCTCTTGACAGAGATTAGCTAATTAAGGTTAGTAAATGAGTATTATCTTATTTAAATAGGCAATAAAAAAGAATTAGCAGATCGAGTGAATAGTAAAAGGGAGTGCACGACGGCCCTAATGGATTCAATGAATTGTGATTTTTGAGTGTCAAATCATTCAAGTACGATAATTAATTCTACCAAAAATTTGTCTTCAAAATAAAAAAACAAATCATTTGAAATTATACTACATAAAATATTGTATTATTTTTCAACTTCTTCTGTTATATATGTGCGTTTATATATGATTTATTAGTTTTTGATAGGTAATTAAAACATTATTGTTCAATATTTAGTAAGTCATTTTATTACATTTAGGTTTAGTGTAGGGGTGAAATGGCAATCCAACTTTCAACTAAGTGGCTTCCCTCTTTTAGAAAAGTTATAAGTTATATAGTTAAATGAGTTATGATTATGATTATGAATTATGACTATGATTATGATTATGATTATGATTATGATTATTATGTAATGACCTTCCCGTTCATTTCCCTCATTTTCATGCATTCTCGGCGTTTAGAGCTTTTCTATAACTAACTCAAGTTATTTATGACTTGCAGGGACTGACAGTTTGATTTTCGGACAGTTCGTTCGAAAATATTATTTATATCAAGCACGTTGTGAAACATTTAAATTAAATTAGAATTTGGTAAAATGATATATGTATACTACTTTATAAAAGTTCCATAATTTATTAATATTCTTAAATGGAGATAGTAAATCTAAATATGTTAAAATAATATTTTTATTTTGCAAAGGTTTTGTTCGAAATAATTTTTTATTAATTATGATAGATTTAAAATATTATATTTATTTTACCACGAACCTATGCAATACCCGAATACATATATAATGAGATAAAAATTATGTTGATGTGCCACCTCCACCACCACGTGGAAGGTAAGGAGGTGCACACCATAAGCAATTGTTAAAAGGAGGCTGCCACTTGGTTATTGAGCAAGTAATTACATTAGTGGTGGTATGTTTTGCATGATGTCTATATATTGAATAAATGCATTATGCATTACGTACCTCCACTGCTTCCATATTTTTTCCTTTGCCATTTTGATCATTTAAGCTCAAATATTGAGCTATTCTATTAAGGTTTGAGCTTAGGGTTTTATATATTGAGTCCGTGGACTCGTTCTCGTCGTTTATACGGTAAATTTTTTCATTTTTACGGTAGTTTTCGTTTACGATGGTATTGTTGTGATTGGTGTTGATGATTGAACTATATTTTCAGCTCAAATTGAGCGGTGCTAGTTGTGACTATTGGTCACGGGGTGATTTGGGACGTTGTGACGATTTCGGTTTTGTGATTCTGCAAGCGAGCCCTACGTGGACTGTTCAGACATTTTCTGAACTAATGCAATATGGGTATCAATAGTCATAATTTTACATGTAGTTTATAATTTTGGTAGCTTGGCAGCAGTCAGAGGCTTCTCGGAAGAGGAACTCTTCTGTATAGCTGGTTCTTTTGGCTGGCTTGCGGCGGTGTCTAGGTAAGCTAAGTTTCCTTTACACTTAGATTGGGCTTATGTGTGATTTATATATGTTATTGTGCTGGTGTTGTGGGCTGGTATTATATACTTGGTGGTGGGTTGCTATGATTTAGGCCTTCTAGGCTGGATAGGGCTATTTGGATACATTCCAGGGCCGTTATCCCCGTGGTACACCACAGATGACATATTTGGGGTCGGATAGTATTGTTATTGTCATTGCTGGTTGGGGAATGTTATTGTTGGACCTTAGTCCAGGCTTAGACAGACTTAGACAGGTACAACTAAACTTGGTTTTCGAGACCCAGTAAAGGGCCCCGTTACCCTTTTTGTTGACTTGTCAGAACTTCGACATCTTTGGTCTTAGTTAAGCCCTAGTATGACCTGTAGGCTTGTGAAGGGATTAAGTCACGCCGATTATACTCGGTTGGCCTGTTTAGCCTTTTAGTCCCTGATAACACCGCACTTGATCGAGATTGCTGGCATTGGCTTAGAATTAGGACCCGTCTTGCCATGAGCTACTCTAGATACCTGGACTGCCTTAGATATTGCATGATAGTAGACTATGGACCTAGGAGGACTCGGGGACTTATCTTGTAGCAGATGATGGGTTAGCTTCTTTACCTATACTTTGGCTTCGCCTGGGACTAGCATGTTCCCCGCTTATTAGTTATGATGTGACATTTGTCTCTGTTCTGATTACTGGCTATAATGAGTTTCGGTTTGAGTTCGGCTACTGATTCAGGTATGATAATTTTGGTTATTGACTATTGGGTGTCCCGGTTAGAGTTCGGCCCCGGATTGTGGTACACTATGAGTTCTGGTACTAGGCACCGTGATTAAGATATTGTTGTTCTATGAGTTTTAATTTGAGTTTGAAAGTTATGATATATATGTGTCCTATTGCTATTACCCACTGGATACTGGTACAACTTCGAGATACTAGTGACTATGCATTTACTATTCTTATGTGTCCCGTCGGTTTTTGGGGTCCAGGCTTGGTTATTGTTTTCTTTCGTGTGCCTATCAAGTTTATGGGGGCCCAGATAGGTTATGTTTGACTTGTGTGTTTACTTAATCATTTATTTACTCATTATTTGGTATCACATTTATTTAACTCCTGAGCATATCTATACGCCTCAATAGTTACTTATGTATTTTTTACATATACCCCGGACATAGCATGCCCCCTTGCATTTTAGCCTACTTATATTACATTAAGATCAGTTGGCCGATGATGCCTACTGAGCACCCATTTCCCGGTACTCATACTTTACTTCTGCATCTTGTTCTCCGATGCAGATCCGAGCACTAGTCGACGATTTTAACGTGACTCTCTTCTCAGCACTAATTCTAGAACAGGGTGGGCTTTCTGACATCCGAGAAAAATCCTGCTCCATCTTCGATTTTATAATATTTTGCTCTCGACACTGTTGTACTTGTTATATATATTTGGTTTTTGTCTTGTATTTTGGGTATGTCTAGTAGTGGCTCTTGTACCGACCTTATCAGGTCTTGAGAGGGGTTCTTGACTTTATATATTGTCCTCTTCATTCTCAACCTTGGTATGTATATTTTTTGGTTCTGTTTGTTTTATATTTATAGAATGTTTATTCGCACGGTTACTTCCACTTCATCTCTGTTCTTCTGAGATTCTATCCGTTAGCCCGTCGCTTGTCGCTTCGGGCTAGGGTTTGGCTTGCCTATTGGTGGGTTACGGTAGGCACCATCATGACTCAAAAATTGGGTCGTGACAGCTTTGTATTAGAGCCTAGGTTGTATGGGTAGTGTCGGTACATGAGCCAATGTGTGGTAAATTCCTGCGGATAGGTGCGGGGATGCCTATATCCTATCTTCGGGAGGCTACAGAGCATTCTTAGGAGAGTCTCTCATTTTCTTGACTCATGTCTGTGCGCTGAGTCTATGTTGGTTTCTGATCTTCATTTGGTTCACTCTTTACGTAGATGGCAAGGACATGTGCGAGAACTGGGGATCGGGACCTGAGCCTACAACGAGGGCTCCTGTTAGGGGTCGAGGTTGACCTAGAGGTCTGAGGCAGGGCAAAGCAGCAGCCTCAGGCCGAGATCATGCTAGGGACTAGTCACTCTATCCCGTTATAGCTCCAAACGCTTCACAACCACAGCAACCGATGGGCCAGGGAGTAGCCCAGGCTCCAACTGGATTTATTGATGCTTTAGTGCTTTGAGATACTTTGGTGCAGTTGCTGGGATTAGTTGGAGGTCCATCGAAGTCCAACCAACAATACAGGGAGTTTGTGTTGGGGCACATCCTACAGCTACGGCACTCAGAGTGGAGGTCCCACCTGTACTAGTAGTTCTATAGCTGGTAGCAGTCAAGCCACTTATGTCTGTCGAGGAGTAGAAGATGTTGAGTTTTTTTTAGATTAGCTACACCAAGATTTATGGGTACTCCAGGGGAGGACGCTTATGAGTTCTTGTCCAGTTTTGCGGAGAAGCTAAGGAATTTAGGATTAGTTGAGGCTCACGGTGTGGATTTTATTGCCTATCAGTTTGACACAGCTGCGAGCAGATGGTGGAGAGGTTATCTTGATTCCAGGCCAGTTGGATCTCCACAGGTTACTTGGACTCAGTTCTTCAAGTTTTTGTTTGGGAAGTATATTGCCCGTATGATGCGCAAGCGACTCAGGGATAAGTTCTCAGGATTTGGACAGGGTTCGATGTCAGTAGCCAAGTATGAGGTGAGATTGGATGACTTGTCCAGTCATGCTACGGTTATCCTACTTGACGAGCATGAGAGGATCAGATGTTTTGTCAGAGGATTGTGGTTATCCCTTCACAGAGCTACACAAATTTTAGTGACTTTAGGGAAGTCATTAGCTGAGATAGTTGGGCATGTGTATTCGATCGAAGAGATGGATCGCGAGGCCCAAGGGGGTAGTAATAAAAGACCCCGATGCCAGGGTAGTTACAGTGGCAGTCATAGCAGCTCATATTTCAGAGGCTGCGGGTTTCAGGGTAGGTACCCTCAGTAGCAACAACAGTCTTTTCAGCGACAGGGTTAGCCTAGTAGGCTCGCACATTCAGCTTTGTAGATTTATGATAGGGGTCATCCCACTTATAGTAGTTCTGGTAATCAGCCTCAGGGATGTGGTCAGTCAAGTTCATCGACTAGAGGTGATCATACTGGATTAGCCAAATATTCTAGGCCGAGCAGGGATCTAGGAGCATGTTATACTTATGGTGTTGTCAGTAATTTCGCGCATGAGTGTCCTCAGTACAGGGCGATTGAGCCTTCAGTTCAGATGGCATAGCCCATCAGATCTACCGCCAACAGACAGAGGTGGTGCACAGGGTCGTCAGGATGGTCCCCAGGGTTTTCAAGGTGGAACGCAGGGAGGTCGTACTGATGGTCAGGTCAGTGCTCAACCTAGTGGTAGCTAGCATCAATTGTATGCCATTTCGGCTAGGTCAGAGGCTGAGTGTTCGACTTCAGATGCAGTGATTATAGGTATGATTTTCGTATGCCATCAGGTAGCTTATACATTATTTGATCCTGAATCCATATTTTCTTATGTATTTACTTACTATGCACCATGGTTGGATTTATGTTCTTAATTATTATTTGTGCCTTTACGTGTATCTACCCCCGTTGGTGATTTATTCGTAGTGGATCGGGTATATAGATCTTGTATGGTGACTGTTCGGGAGTTTGAGACTCTGGTTGATTGTATTGTATTGGCCATGCTAGACTTTGATTTGATTTTGGGCATGGACTGATTGTCTTTTCATCATGCAGTCTTGGATTGCTTTGCAAAGACCATTACCTTAGCCATGCCTGGTGTGCCCCCGGTGGTGTGGTAGGGTTCTATTAGCCACACACCGACGGGGATTATTTCATATATTCGCGCTCGTAGATTGATGTCAAGGGGATGTGATTCATTCCTTGCGTATGTTCGGGATGCTAGTGTTGAGAGTCCGTCACTTGACTCTGTCCCCATTGTCCGTGAGTTTCCTGACATTTTTGTGAGTGACCTACTTGGCTTTCCTACTGAGCGTGATATAGAGTTTATTATTGACCTCGAGCAGGGCATCAAACCTATTTCTATGGCTCCTTACCGTATGGCCCCTACTGAGTTAAGGGAGTTGAGTACTCTGCTCCAGGACCTTCTAGGGAAGGGTTTTACCAGGCCGAGTGTGCCGCCGTGGGGTGCTCTAGTTTATTTGTAAAGAGGAGGGATGGATCTATGCATCTGTGTATCAATTACAAGCAGCCAAATAGGGTGATAGTGAAGAATAAATACCCCATGCCTCGTATTGATGATTTGTTCGACCGACTACAGGGTGCAGAGGTATTCTTGAAGATAGATTTGAGATCTAGGTATCATCAGCTGAGAGTTAGGGCCGAGGACATCCTAAAGACAGCCTTCAGGACTCGTTACGGTCACTATGAGTTCCTGGTGATGTCTTTTGGGTGGACTAATGCCCCAACAACTTTCAAGGATTTAATGAATCGTGTATTCAGGCCGTACTTGGACTCCTTTTTTATTCTGTTTGTAGATGACATCTTGGTTTATTCGAGGAGTAGCGAGGAACACGAACAGTATTTGAGAATTATGCTCCACTCTTTGAGATATCTTCGACTTTATGCCAAGTTCTCAAAGTGAGAGTTCTGGCTTGAGTATGTAGCTTTCTTGGGGTATGTTGTATCCAAACATAGTATCATGGTAGACCCAGCATAGATTGAGGCTATTTGAGGTTGGGCTAGGCCCACGTCGCCTACCGAGGTTCCTAATTTTGTTGGGTTGGTAGGATATTACAGACTATTTATTAAGGTTTTCTCATCTATTGTATCTCCTATGACTAGATTGACCAGGAAGGAGGTTCCATTTCAATGGTTTGAGGATTGTGAGGCGAGCTTTCTGAAGCTTAAGGAACGACTTACTTTTTCCCCTGTGTTGACTCTTCCAATTAAGGGCGAGGGTTTCACTGTGTATTATGTTGTTTCTAGTATCGGTTTGGGATATGTTCTGATGCAGTGGGGTTGTGTACTTTCTTACGCATCAAGGTACCTGAAGGTGCGCGAGCGTAACTACCCCACTCATGATTTAGAGTTAGCGGCAGTTGTATTTGCACTGCGGATGTAGAGGAATCATCTCTATGGTGTTCATTGTGCGATCTTTACAGACCATCGCAGTCTTCATCATATTATGACCCATAAAGATCTTAATTCGAGGCAGCGCAGGTGGATTGAGTTGCTGAAGGACTATGATATCTCTATTCTCTATCATCCGGGCAAGGAGAATGTGGTAGCGGATGCCTTGAGCCGGAAGGCAGTGAGTATGGGTGGCTTAGCCTTCATTCCAGTCTCTCAGCGACCATTGGCTTTAGACATTCAGTCCTTAGCAAACTCGATGGTGTATTTGGATATTTTTGACCGCAGGAGGGTTATTGCTTGTGTTGGTGCGAGATCTACTTTGCTGGAGCAGATTCAGAGTCGTTATTTTAAGGATAGCTATCTCCGTAGCATTCGAGATCAAGTATTGAGGGGTGAGTCTAAGAGAGCTACCTTGGGTTCTGATGGAGTTCTGACGTTGGACAGCCGTATTTGTGTTTTGAGAGTTGGAGATTTGATTCAGTTGATTTTGCACGAAACGCATAGTTCCAGATATTCTATTTATCCTGAGACAGCTAAGATATACCATGATCTAATAAAACATTATTGGTGGCATGGTATGCCATGAGATATAGCACAGATTGTGACCCGATGCCTATGTTGTCAATAAGTAAAGGCCAAGTACTAGAGGCACGATGGTCTACTTTAGCAGTTGCCCATTCTCGAGTAGAAGTGGGAGCGAGTCACTATGGATTTGGTTGGTGGGTTACCTCATACCTCTCATGGATTTGATAGTATTTGGGTTGTTGTAGATCGGTTGACTAAGTCCGCACACTTTATCCTTGTTTGAGTTTCTTACAGTTCTGAGAGATTAGCTCGTGTATATATTCAGGAGGTGGTTCGCCTACACGGAGTGCCAGTATCTATTATCACAAATCGAGGGTCTCAGTTTACCTCTAATTTCTGGCAGACTTTCCAGGAGGAGTTGGGTACTCAGGTGGACCTCAGTACTGTGTTTCATCTTCAGACCGATGGACAATCAGAGCGGACTATTCAGGTATTAGAGGATATACTTCGCGCTTGTGTATTAGACTTTAGGGGTCAGTGGAATCAGTTCTTGCCTTTAGCAGAGTTCTCATATAATAACAGCTTTCACTCCAACATTCAGATGGATCCGTTTGAGGCTTTGTATGGTAAACGGTGTCGGTCTCTAGTTGGTTGGTTCCACACTTCAGAGGTTAGTACTCATGGCACAAATTTACTCCGAGAGAGTCTTTGAACCGAGTTTGGGTGATTCAGGACAGGCTGCGGACAGCTCAGAGTAGACAGAGGAGTTATGCTGATCGTAAACTTCATCCGTTGAAATTTAAGTTGGTGATAGGGTCTTCTTACCAGTATCGCTTATGAAGGGTGTGATACGGTTTGGTAGGAGGGGAAAGCTTAGCCCCAGATATATTGTACCCTTTGAGATTTTGAGGACAGTTGGAGAGGTGGCTTATATGTTAGCTATACACTAAGTGTTTCATGTTTCTATACTGCGACGGTACATTTCGTATGAGTCGCATATGCTTCAGTGGGACTCAGTTCAGTTAGATGAGAAGTTAGCATTTGCGGAGGAGCCTGTGTCTATTTTAGCCAAAGATGTCAGACCATTGTGCTCCCGGGATATTTCGGTGGTTAAGGTACAGTAGTGTTACCATCTGGTTGAGGAGGCTACTTAGGAACTTGAGCATGATATGCGAGCCCAGTATCCCTACTTGTTCACGTCTTCAGGTATGCCCTTACTCTTAACTATCGTGGACGAAAATCTTTTTAGTAGTGAATGTGTAATTTCCTTCCGTACATTTTCCTCATTTTCATGCATTCTTGGTGTTTAGATCTTTTCTATAACTGCCCCAAGTTATTTATGACTTGCTGGGACTGACAATTCAGTCTTCGGACAGTTCGTTTGAGAATATTATTTATATTAGGTACCTTGTGAAACATTTAAATTAAATTAGATTTGGTAAAATGATATATCTACACTACTTTATAAAAACTCTATAATTTATTAATATTTTTAAACGGAGATAGTAAATCTAAATATGTTAAAATAATATTTTTATTTTATAGAGGTTTTGTTAGAAATAATTTCCTATTAATTATGGTATATATAAAATATTGTATTTATTTTACCACGAACCTATGCAATACCCGAATACATATATAATGAGATAAAAATTATGTTGATGTGCTACCTTTACCACCACGTGGAAGGTGAGGAGGTGCACACCATAAGCAATTGTTAAAAGGTGGCTGCCACTTGGCAATTGAGCAAGTAATGACATTAGTGGTGGTATGTTTTGCATGATGTCTATATATTGAACAAATGCATTATGCATTACGTACCTCCACTGCTTCCATATTTTCCTTCGCCATTTTTATCAATTAAGGTCAAATATTGAGCTATTCTATTAAGGTTTGAGCTTAGGGGTTTATATATTGAGTCCGTGGAGTTGTTCTCATCATTTCTACGGTACGTTTTCTCATTCTTACGGTAGTTTTCATTTATGATGGTATTTTTGTGATTGGTGTTGATGATTGATCTATATTTTGAGTTGAAATTGAGCGGTGCTAGTTGTGACTACTGGTCACGGGGTGATTTGGGACGCTGTGACGATTTTGGTTTTGCGATTTCACAAGTGGGTCCCACGTGGACAATTCAGACATTTTTCGAGCTAATGCAATATGGGTATCAATAGTCATAATTTGACATGTAGTTTATTATTTTGGTAGCTTGGTAGCATTCAGAGGCTTCTTGGAAGGGAAAGGCTCCTGTATAGCTGGTTCTTTTGGCTGGCTTGCGACGGAGTCCAGATAGGTTAGGTTTCCTTTACACTTAGATTGGGCTTATGTGTGATATATGTATGATATTATGCTGGTGTTGTGGGATGGTATTATAGACTTGGTGGTGGGTTTCTATGATTTAGGCCTTCTAGGTCGGATAGGGCTATTCGAATACATTCCAGGCCCATTATCCCTGTGGTACACCACAGATGACCTATTTAGGATCGGATAGTATTGTTGTTGTTGTTACTTATTGGGGAATGTAATTGTTGGACCTTATTCCAGTCTTAGACAGACTTATCCCAAACTTAGACAGGTATAACTAGACTTAGTTTTCGAGACCCGGTAAAGGGTCCCGTTATCCTTTTTGTCGACTTGTCAGAACTTCGACATTTTTGGGCTTAGTTAAGCCCTAGTATGACCTGTTAGGATTGTGAAGGGATTGAGTCACCCCGATTATAACTGATTGTCCTGTTTAGCCTTTTAGTCCCTGATAGCACCACACTAGATCGGGATTGTTGGCCTTGGCTTAGAATTGGGACCCGCCTTGCCATGAGCTACTCTAGATACCTGGACTGCCTTAGATATTGCATGATAGTAGACTATGGACCTAGGAGAACTCGGGGTCTTACCTTGTAGCAGATGATGGGTTAGCTCCTTTATCTATACTTTGGCTTCGGCCTAGGACTAGCATGTTCCTTGTTTATTGGTTATGATGTGACATTTGGATTTGTTCTGGTTACTGTCTATGATGAGTTCTGATTCGATTTCAGCTACTGATTTAGGTATGATAATTTTAGATATTGACTATTGGGTATCCTAGTTAGAGTCCGGCCCCGGATTATGGTACACTATGAGTTCTGGTACTGCGTATCGAGATTATGATACTGTTGTTCTCTGAGTTTCGGTTCAATTACGGAAGATATGTTATATGTGGCCTATTGTTATTTCCCACTGGACACTTGTACAGCTTTGAGACACTGGTGACTATGCATTTACTATTCTTGTGTATCCCGCTGATTTATGGGAGCCAGGTTGGGTTATTGTTTTCTTTCGTTTGCCTATTGGGTTTATGGGGGCCCTGATAGGTTATGTTTGACTTGTTTGATTACTTATGCATTTATTTACTCGTTATTCGGTATCACATTTATTTAACTCCCGAGCAAATCTATACGCCTCAGCAGTTACTTATGTATTTATTACTTACACCACGGACTTAGCATGCCCCCTCACATTTTAGTCTACTTATATTACATTGAGCTCAGTCGGCTTATGAAGCCTACTTCCCATTTCTCGGTACTCATACTACACTTCTACATCTTTTTCTTGAATGCAGATCCGGGAACTAGTCGACGATTTTGACGTGACTCTCTTCTCAGCACTGATTCCAGAGCAGGGTGGGCTTACTAAAGTCAGAGGCATATCCTGCTCCATGTTCTATTAGATAGTCTTTTGCTCTCGAGACTGTTGTACTTATTATATATATTTGGTTTCTGCCTTGTATTTTGGGTATGTCTAGTAGTGGCTCTTGTACCGACCTTACCAGGTCTTGGGAGAGATTCTCGACTTTATATATTGTCCTCTTCCTTCTCAGTCTCGGTATGCATATATTTTTATTCTGTTTGTTTTAAATTTATAGAATATTTACTAGCATGGTAACTTTCGAGGAAGTTCGTGGACTCGTTCTCGTCATTTCTACGGTACGTTTTCTTATTTTTACAGTAGTTTTAGCTACGGCGGTTGTTGGGATTGGTGTTGATGTTTGAGTTATATATTGAGCTCAAATTGAGCGGTGTTAGTTGTGACTATTGGTCACGGGGTGATTTGGGATGCTGTGCCTATTTCGATTTTGCGATTTCGCAAGTGGGCCCCACATGGACTGTTCGGATTTTTTTTTGAACTAATGCAATATGGGTATCAATATTTATGTTTTGACATGTAGTTTATTATTTTTCTAGCGTGTCAAAAATTTGAGGTCTCGCGGAAAGGAAAGACTCCTATTTAGCAAGCTTTGGCAGATATTCGGAGGCGTCCAGGTAGGCTAGGCTTACCATATACCTACACTGAGTTTATTTATAGTATTTGCATAATATTATGCTAGTTTTTGGGTTGGTAGTTGTAGATTGGCATTGGCTTGCTATGATTAGGCCTTTGGGGCCGGTTAGGGCCTTGTTCGGATATGTTTTGGGCCTGTTATCCTCGTGGTGTGTCAGAGATTACCTTTATAGGGTTGGTTAATGTTGTTATACTGTTAGTAGGGGTTTGGGAAACCTTATCCCAGACTTGGTTCTGGGACCCCATAGTAGGCACCACTACTCTTCACAGTCGGTGTAGTTAGCTTTAAACATTGTTAGGCTTAGTTAAGCCCTGAGATGATCTTTTAGGATAAATTTGTGTTGAATTACCCTAGTTATGCCCTTTAGACCTGTTTAGCCTTGTCAGTCCCTAATAGCACCATATTTGACCTGGGTCAGCTAGTTTGATTTAGAATGCGGACCCTCCTTGCCATGATTATAATGTATACCCAGTCTTGTATATACATATTGTTTATAGTATATAGTTGACCTGGAAGGATCCCGAGATTGACTTGTAGTACGTGGTGGGTTAGCTCCTTATTTATGTTTTGAGTTCGTCCTGTGGCCGGTATGTCCCCGTTTACTTGTGTTTGTGTGGATTCTGGCACTACTCTGTCACATGGGAACTGATTATTATGAGTTACGGTTCAAGTCCGGCCACTGATTTAGATATGATGGTTACCGATTGTTATGAGTTTCTGTTCGAGTCTGGCATCTGGTTATGATATGATTGGACAGTTTTGGTACTGGGTACCGTAGTTACGATACTGTTGTTCTCTGAGTTTCGGTTCGAGTCCGGCGGTTATGATATATATGTGGCCTATTGTTATTATCCACTATGTCCGATTCAATTTCGGCTTCTGGCCTCTTGTTATTGCCCATTGGTGCCGGTTTAAGCCCGATGCACACCCTTATTAGCTATTGTGGTTACTGGATAATGATACAGCTTTGAGACACTGGTGACTATGCATTTACTTTTCTTATGTGTCCCACTATTTATGAGGCCAGACTGGGTTATTTTTGTTTTCAAGTGCCTATCGGGTTTATGGGGCCCAGATAGGTTATGTTTGATTTGTGTGTTTACTTACGGGTTTATTTACTTGTTATTCTATATCACACTTATTCTCTCCTGAGCATATCTATACGCCTCGACAGTTATTTATGTACTTATTATTTATACCCTGGACCTAGCATGCACCCTTATATTTTAGCTTGCTTATATTATATTGAGCTCAGTCGGCCAATGATGCCTACTGAGTACCCGTGGCCCCGGTACTCATACTATACTTCTGCATCTTTTTCCCCGATGCAGATTCGGGCACTAGTCGACGAATTTGATGTGACTCTCTTCTCAGCACTGACTCTGGAGCAGGGTGAGCTTACTAACGTTCGAGGCAGATCCTAGTCCATCTCTACTGTATAGTCTTTTGCACTCAAGACTATTGTACTTGTTATATATATTTGGTTTCTGTCTTGTATTTTGGATATGTCTAGTAGTGGCTTTTGTACTGACCTCACCAGGTCTTGGGAGGGGTTCTTGACTTTATATATATTGTCCTCTTCCTTATCAGGCTCGGTATGGGTATATTTTGGTTCTGTTTTTTTTTGTTTTTTTTTATATTTCTAGCATGCTTATTAGTATGGTTACTTCCACCTCATCTCTGTTCTTCTGAGATTCCGCCCGTTAGCCTGTCGCTTGTCGCTAAGGGATAGGGTTTGGCTTGCCTATTTGTGGGTTATGGTAGGCACCATCATGACTCAAATATTGGGGCGTGACAATTGTTTGGTTCCTAGCACCATTGTTGTATGCCATCCAAAGCTCCAAGGGAGTACGTAGAAGTTTTGCTTCGATCATACAAAAAGGATTGCACATGTTTTCGAAGTGAAGGATTCTAGCAGAAATTTTACACATAGAAAGTTTTCTCCCAAAAAATCAAAAAGTCAACGATTCATTGTATATGAGTGTGCGACTTTTATTCTCTGGACATATGCAAACCTCACGCACGTCAAATTTCTTTGTTATAAAAGAACTCCAAAACTAAACCATATGTATAACAAAGAATAGATCCTGAGTTAATTAGACAGGAAAAATTAGATAGGAGAAATTTTTTGATTGATACATGTATTCTAAGTAATCTATTGATAGTATTCAAATTAAAGATGCAACCTTTCAGAGGGGTATCTTTTTAGTTTTGAGTAGGTGCCTTTTTAAATAAACATGACTTTTGATTTATTTTTAATTGTAACCATTGGTTTTAATTGTTTGTTGGATCAGACTTATTTTTTTATTATTTAATTTTATTAAAAGTATATTTAGTTTAAATAAAAGGGTAATTTAGTAATTTAACTTTTGGCTTAAGAGCTTCCCACTTTTAAGTAGTACATAGATAGATTATACAAGTTTCTAGCTTTAATTACTATGCCACTCTTACAAGTATCAACACATGGCAATTCATCAATTTTTATGTCTAAATTTTTATAAATCTTTTCAATAATTTTTTCTACACTTTATACTTTGTAATATGGGTTGAATAAAGTAGCAGTGAAATAAATTTGAGGAGCGGAAAAAAATATTTTTTGAATTTTAATCATATGTTCAATTGGCTCTCTAAACTTTTCAATTGTTTTATATTTAGAAAATTCAAATAAAATAGCACAAATATTTACTAAGACTGAAGAAATAGTTGGATAATATTAACCACCACTATATTTGTAGCTTTGTAAAAAAAATTCAAAAATTTAATAAGTTTATCTACTTCTGCCCAATCATCATCACAATGTCTTATATTCGGGTCCGAATTATGAGCATTAAAAACTAATCATACATGCATGCGATAATCATAAACAACTTCAAGCTTTTCAAATAAAGAATTTCATCTAGTAGGCACTTCTTTGAAACTTTTCTATATACAAGCTCACATTTTTTACAACAATTTTCAAATTCAGTAAATCTAGACTTTATTTTAGATTTAAAAATCCAACCACAAGCAATTCAAACTTTTTGACAACTATTTTCAAATACCGAAATACCAACTTTCACTACCAAATTATGAATATGTGCAACACACTTAATATGAAAAGCATCATTATTAATTGAAGAAAGTCTAGGTTTTAGAAAGTCAACAACTCTCAAATCATTAGAAGCATTGTCTAAGCTGACACAATTACTTTAACACAAAGCTTAAAATAATCTAAAATACATTCTGTTGTAGTAGCTATATAAGAACTAGTTTTACTATCATTAACATATTTATAGCCTATACTTCTTTTTCGCGTGTTCCAATCATTATCAATCCAATGGGCGGTAATAGTGAAATAATGGTTAGCATTAACACTACGACTCATATTAGAAATAATAGATACTCTACCATCAAAATATACTAATAGAAAACAAAGAAAATGATAATGTTCAGTTTAATATTTGAAAATATCATTTTTTATTATATTTCTTGTAAAACCTTGAAAAGAAGGATTATACACCTCTCGAATATAATGCATAAAATCGATATGTGAAGGAAAGCCATAAGGAAAACCACAAACAACACTCATCTTAGCTAATTCTTCACGATCTCTTTCTTTACTATATGTGTAGTGTGTGTTTGGGACAGCCAGGTTAGACATGTTTAAACGGCTCTAAACCATGTTAGAACCTCCTACAGATCCTTCAGGAAAGGGTGCACCCTTTTTTTAGCCCTAGCGACAGCTTCTAGATGAACAAAATCTTTAATACACATTCTCAAATGTTTAGTTAGCAATCCTGTCCCACCTTGTGATCACCCAATTAAATATTTCAATACTCTCTTACATTTTAAGCAAATAGACATAGTTTCTTTTCCTTATTTTGTTTTATAAATTACCAAACTAAATATCTTTTAGGGCGTTCGACCTTGTGGCCCTAGTAAACATAGGTAAAGGGAACTTCATCTTCTTTCGGTAATCTCGTAAACTGGCTAGTAGGGGTCTCAACTAACTCTTGTTGTTCTACGTCTTCTTCTTCTTCTTCTTCCTGTAAGTCTTCCTCAAAATTACCATAATATCTATTTAAGGTCTCATGGTCTAATTCAGTACCGGAATTAACATCAAAAGCATGTGACGTGAAAAAGAAGTTTCATCAATATGATTAAAATCGTCCTAATTAATTTTAACTCTAGGCGGCAATGATTTAGAACTACATCCACCCTCACTCCTACTAGTAGTAGCACCCTTATCTTTTTACCCATATTAAAAATCTTACTAAGAATTATTTTTTCACCACTACTTTTTTTAATTGGCATTCATATTTAAAGTGTAAATTAACTAAAATATGAAAAACAAGTAATATAAATATATAAAAAAATTTAAGTAAATCAATAGAGAGATTAAATTTGGAATGAATGTACAGAATGTTTGCGTAAATGTCATGACTTGATTTCTCATATCATGATGGCACCTACCCTAATCTGTCAGTAGGTAAGCCAACCTGTAGTCCGGAACAGCTAGTAACAGACTAATAAGAAAACCTAAAGCAAAACTAAATAAAAGAGAAAGAAGACAAGAAGTAAGTAAATACATCCCCAAAACTTGGGAAAGTCAGTACAACAGCTTCTAATACAACAGGAGTACAAAGTGGAATACAAAGTAAATATATACAAAGTCGTCTCTGAAATACAAAAATAGAGATCAGTCTAACAATAAGAGGGAGAGCAGGAATAACTCCGAACGTCAGAAGCTCACCCCAAATCTCCAATCCATGGATGCTCCGCACGATGCACACATCAACGGCGAGAACTCGTACTATGATTTGCAGGCTGCAAAAGTGTAGTATGAGTACTAAACACGAGGTACTCAGTAGGCATCGGCCTACTGTGCTCTAAAGATAATGCAAGTATAAATAACATGTAAAGCAGGAATATAAACTACAGGCTACTACTCAGGCAACAAAACATAATAATGCTAATGCAAAAGTAAGGGTAAATTATCAAATACTCCAGTATTTAGGGGCGAAGTGCGGTTCCATAAGTAGTTAGTCCATATACGATAGTATACTGAAGAAAGACATATAAAATATATAATAGTAGTAGGAGAAAAGGGAATGATATACAAATAATAGCTAGAGAAGAATGGATAGACAATCCACTATACACATAAACCAAAATTAAGGTACTACTTTGAGGGAGCTAGTCTAACATCACCAAAATTATAAACAGTAAGGGAGCTAACTCTAGTCTAATCAGGGTCTCTAACCAAAAATGTGGATAATCAGAAGGTGACCAAACAATGATAAATCTTACCATAACAAAGAGAAAAGGGATCAAAAACGTATCTACAATCTCGGGTACCAGCTAATAATAATATAACTGGCTGGCCCGGAAAGCCTATGACCCTAACCAGGACCCCATAAGCCCGGAGAGGCACACACAAGCAATCAAAAAACATACAACCATAACTTGTATATATACAACCCCCATAATACTGATAGATACAAGTGTCAAATAATTATACTGGTGATAGGCAATGTATATGAATGATCGGATGAAACATAAACCAATAATTTGATATCGACTGAGTGACAAACCGTACCAAGAATATACACCTCCTTCGACTCGCTATCTCGCAAGGCAGGACCTATGAATATCACCTCTTTCGATACGTGGTCCCAAGACACAGGAATTCATTGGTGACGCGGGATATCGTATATACTGCCTAGTCCCAAACTAGGACTTCCAATAACCATCATAACAAATCTACTCCATCCAGTACCAGAGAGAGATATAAAGTATAATAATTGTGTTCGGACTTGAACTAAGGCTAAATAAGTATAAGTCTATAAATCTATTGCCCGGGATTGAACCAAGGACTAAAATGGCATAATAATGTAGAAAGGGTCAGAATCTCCCTCGACTGAAGTAAATAAGTAGTGGTAAAAGGAGAGTGAATCAATTATGCACCAAAATTAGCCTCGGTCTAATTTCCAAAGTCATATGCTTAGTTCAAAATGTCATAATTCAATAATAAGGGTGGTACGACTTTCATTTTAAGAAAAAATTAATTTTAAAGTTAAGAAAAGTAGGAATAAATCCCTTTTTAGAAAATAGTAGTAAAACCAAGGTTTCAACCTGATTCATACCACTAACTGAGCATAAATACGTCTAAATGCATGCACACCATCACCTGTATCCAAACAATACAACCGTAAGTGTCCAAGCATCTATAAACTACGACCACATCCTTTCAGAGGATAGAACACTAACCTAGTATCCAACTGGTATTTTAACCATGGCCTCGGGCCCAACAATATATAACTTAAACAAATATCAGCACCATAAATCAGGATACTAAGGTAAACAGGGAATAAAGCTACTATGAGGATCTAATCGGGGAATAATATCCAATTTAATAAGTAATAAGTTAGGTGTTATACTGAAGGATCCCTCATGTTAATCTATAGCTAAACAAGTCCATAATCTGATAAAATAATATCCTACAACCATAACTGGTATTCTAGGCTAAAGCTCGAATCATATTTCTATTCTAGATCCCCTAAATAGGTCAAGACATGATATTACTAGGTATAGACCTATCTTATAATCCCTACTTAGCATGCAATCTATACATTACACCATCTCAAAAAGAATAGTAGATCGGAGCTTACCTCATAGTCGAACCATAGTCTTAAACCATCCACGAATCACTTGTCTTTGTCCCATATTCTTAAAAATGACATCGCACTATCAAAATCATAATCTACATGTTAATATGAGTAAAATGATACCCATATTGCAATATAATACTCTGGGTCAAAAATTGAATCTAAAATGGGCATGCGGGACCTACACACAAAATCCTAAAATTAAACCCGTCATTAGGTCTCATGACTCAAGGAACGTGTGCCCAAAATTTGGTCACAATTCGAGCTTATTATCTCACTCAAATTAGCCCCAATATTAGAGAAATCAAGAACCTTTGATGGAGAAATTAAGAGAAGGGAAGCTCAGAACTTACGAGATTTGAATGAGATAAAGGTTTCCATGACGTTCCCGTAATATCCCCGACCTTAAACTAACATTCCTAAGATAATTACTGATCTCAAATAGTATCCCAAGAGGTTTGGAAAGGAGGAAAAATGACTTGGGTCGAAGGGGAAAACAACATAAAAAGACATCAGCTTGGTTACTTAGGCGCCTATTTGGTTGCCAAGGCGCCATCGCCTAGGTACCAATGGAGTCGCCTAGGTGACATGCGTGCTAATAGACCAAGGCCTCACTTAGGTTCCACTGTAGGCCTCTAAGGTGACCTCACCTAGGCGCCAAGAGGGTCGCTTGGGCGATGGCACCAGAAAACCAGCAATGCCTAATTTTTGCTTGGGTTCTCCAGGCCCATCTGAAACCCCATGGATACGAACGAACTACACTACCCCATCAAAAACAGAATTTTAGACTCAGAGAAATTGAAAAAAATCCCAACGGAGATCATTTCGACAAAATATGGATCCTAAACCAAATGTGCCATTTTAACCAACTTCTGACCAATAGCCCAAAATGAGTCTGGAAGCCTCGAGACCCGGACCAAGGGTCCTCTAACCTAAAATCCATGTTTTAGAGATAACGTCACTATTGTAATTTCCATTCGAGTCCATTTACTAGAAGTTTAGGTCCAAGCCAATTTCTCAAATTCAGATGCTTCAAAACAGAGAAATGGGCTTAAAACCCAAACAAACTGCCCGAAAACCAAATTGACGATCCTTGTAAGTCATAAATGACCTGTAGCCACTGTGGGAAGATACAAAACACCAAAAATGTGCAGAAATTGAGAAAATAACCTAGAGGGTCATTAAAATATCCACTACTAAAAGGACTTTCGTCCTTGAAAGTCAATGGATAAAAAGAGCTCGAAAGCTCAAAGAGATGAGGTTATGGGCTTGTATGCTCCGTGAAAAACTTCATAGATAACCTTAAGTCAAAACAATGCTTCCAAGGGATTTCGCTAAAGGTATCCCTTTTTCCTTTACATCCTAACTTCACTTTCCAAAATAACCTCAAACTCATCCTCAACTAGTAACTGGCCTCCAACTGAATCTAGCATGATTTAAGCAAGCAAAACTAAACCACAACATACTATCATCACACTGATATAGCGCAACCAAGTGGATACTCAACCAGGCTAAATACAATCCAAGGCATGAACCATACAATCAACTCCAAGCTCGAAGTCTAATATTTTCTTGCCTTTCCAAACTAGATGTCTACTCTGAACTGAAAAAAATCTCTCCAGCGTCATTTGAGTCCTACCCACCTAATAACATCACACTAATTTCAAATGACTGATGCTGATCTACCAAAAATAAACATGCACTAGCATATGAACAATGCTCTATAAGGTCTACCTGAATACTCAAACGGTGATAACCAATGTCTATGATCTATGTGAAGCCACTAACTAGTATTGATGACCCTCAAAACTAAAAGACACGAGTTTGAAGCACACTCTCTCAAAATTGAATGATCCACTCCAGAATGCCCTACTTACTGTGGCTGAAACTATGCTAAGCCCAACTAGAGTACACTTCTCCCACTAAGTAGACATATGAAATTTCTGACAAAAACTAAGAATTAAGGCCAAAAGTAGTAGAAACCAAAGCTATGTTCCAATGGACTATCCTCCAAGCACATATCAAAGTCAAACCCTTTGACTGACAATAACTAAGCCTGTAGGTAATGAGTAGGCCTAGTCAGCTTGTCAACAAATGCTCAATTGAATCGAAACCTCAAAATGGGGCTACAACAAGCTATGCAATCCATAGCTATAATCTCAACAATGAAGTTGAACTACTCGATCTCAACTATCAAAATCGATCCTGCTGACGAGTAAGCATCCACACATTAGAATCTATCATAACTCCTAAGTCATCATTCAAAAGATTCAAAAACTATAACTGGAGCCAACAAGTCTTCCCTGCGGTCAAATACCCAAAACAATCTTAGTATCAGAAACTAAGCATATATCCAAGGCCCCCCCCCAAGGGATAAAACTGAAATGTCACCGAAGAACACAATCACAACTGAGGAAAACCATAGGCTAAATATACGAATCAAATCCACATCTTCTGAGAGCATAACAGATCAAAGCATGGAAAAAATCTCACCATGGCTGCAAAGAGTACTAATGGTAGCAAAATCTTGAGCAACTCAGAAAAATATGACCTTAGCCTAAATCTGTTCAAATCAATACTCAATCTATGGCAGTGAATACTCACTCCCAATATATATCCACTTTGGTTACCGACAGTTAATACACAAGCACATATCACCAAGTACAAGCATTCCACAAAGTCACATTAAGCCGAACAATTACCGAAATGAGAACTTTTTGAATTCACCCTTTTAAACCAACCTCAACCCAAATGGACCATGAACCAAATAATATAAAGAATGGATCACCCAAATCAACATCAACACCAAAATTCAAGACTACTATTGTAACATGCCCAAAAATTTTGACTAGAATTTGAACAATTCTTTGTATGCGTATAAGCCCCAAACCCGATGTTTCTAATTAAATATAAGTGTTAGGATAAATTTATTATGTGGTAAGTTCTTTTAATATGAATCATGGTCATAATAAACAATTGGCGCAAATTTGAGTTGAGAGCAATTCAATCAATCGAGATTTAGTATGTGATTTTACTTGGGTCAATTCAGACAAGCATAACTACTGAAATATGAAGAATTTTGATACTCAACACCCACCAATGAAATATTTTTGAGTCTTCTTGTAACACCCCGTAAGTTTCAGAGTCGGAATAATTCCAATAGCATTTATGGAAATAAAGAAACATGAGAACTTGAAGGATTTTTTGCTTTTAAAATGTTGGGCTTAAGTCATTGGGCCTTAAATAGAACCCAAAAATGATGAGAAGACATGGCCCAATTATGGAAATAACCCATTCTTCCATCTTTTGACCCATTTGACCCATTCAACATAATAATTAATGTTGATAAAAGGATAAGAAAGACTTGGGGGCCTATATAAGAGAGAAAATCAGATTTTTCTCTCATTTGGACACCCATGCCATTTCTAGAATTTTCTCACACATTCCCTTCAACAATACAAACCCTAACTCTCCATCTATTGGACCAAAGCATCCTCTTGCAAGACTTGGTAAGTATATACTATCATGGTTTAATATATTATGCATGGAAGATAGTTTATATCATGTTGGTTATGTTGGTGAAGTGGGAGAAGTTCCCTATGTGCAAAACAATTTGTGTTTCCTAGATCGGAGGATGATTTATGGCTTGAAAACTTGAACATGGGTTTGTGATATTGATGAAAATGAACTTGATGGATTCAATATGGATATATGAGATGTGATTATAGTCTTGACTTATTCTATACTTGTGCATAGTGTTTGGCAATTTGTATTGAGAAATTGGTTATGGTTTTGATGGCATGTTGGCCGTAAAGTGTTGTTTTGGTGATGTTATGTGTGTTGTGAAATCATGGCTGGCGGTTGACATGTTAAATTATCAAAAATATGTTAAAATGAAGTTGGTTATGATCATGGACCATTCATGGCATTAAAAGACCCAAAACGAAGCCATTTCGGACCAAAACGGGCATCCGCCCCGCAGACGAGGGCATCTGCGGGCGCAGATGCCAACGCAGATGGCACTGGCTACTGCCAATGGCCATATGCGTGCGCATGTGACTGACCTGCATGCGCAGGTGGCTGCGCAGGTCAGTCCAGAAATGTGTTTTGGTTGCTTTCGTATTCCTTTGATCCCCGAAAGCCCCGATACCCTTTTGGGATGTAATTATCAACTTGTAATGGCATTCTAATGACTCTGAAGTGTCGTATGGAGGTGTTTTGGACTATGTTAAGTATGGATGGTTGTTTATATGTTGTTAAAGGCATAATTACGATGAAATGATAAAGGGAAAAGCGTAAAGGGTAAGTGTGGTGTGAAATGCTATCGATGTGTGATCTTTTGGTCAATCTGTGTAATGTCATGATGTTGTTGGTATGGAAATGCAGTGGATTGTATTGGGAAGGGGTGACATGACATTATATGGTAGCCACATAGTTCATTGTCGTCTTGTACGCTTATATAGGGACTAGTTGCTAATGTAAGTTCGGTATGACCTTGTATTGTAGACTAAGAAGTAAAGAAGGAGCTGGACCATTGTATTCATACATAGATTCGTGTATTCATACTTGGAAGTGCAGGTATGTAAGGTTACTCTTTCCGTGTCCTTCTACATCATATTGTTCCTATTGACGTTGATCATGTTTCACTTCCGAAAGGCATAAAGCACATCAATTCAGGTTGACGTATATTATTCTTCATATGTAACCTATTGGCTTGTTCTATTTCTAAAGGTTGTGAAGTATCTCAATTCAGGTTGACATATATTGTTATCCATATATGCCCTATTCTTAGATGAACTATGATTTACTTATCTCATATCCATTGGCTATTCATTGACTGAAATCCCAAAGATGTCAGAATGTCGTGAGTCCTAAAAGGACGATCTCAAGAGAGAGTAAGGCATAACGAGAATCTATTAATGCTTGCTTAGCATGTCCAAAATATGTCATGATCCCAAAGTCTCATAGTTTGATGATTGTTGTTCTTGTACCCATCTTTCATAGGTAGAAGTCTAATAAAAACAATGAAGGAAGTAGGATGTGAGCTAATTTAACCCTCCCTCATAAGTTAAGGTATCAATCTCATGACGTAGAGAAGTGAGGTAATAGATATAGTTCTCAATAGATAAAGTATGTATCTCTCTCATAAGCAGATGTGTGCTAGTGATCTCATGAAGTGAAGAAGTGGAGTGAAATGTGTATATTCTCATAACCTAGTGAAGGGCATAAGATTGTAAAGGAGTAATGCGCGTGGTTGTTATATGTCTCATTAAGTATGGATCACATTCTGAAGGGGTAGAAGTTTAATATAAAACATCCCTATATTGTGCTATGTTAGTTCTTGTTATAGAAGACCTTATAAGAAGTAGTAAAGGGGTTAATCTCTTGGGAGTAGAGAAACAAGGCATAGAATATACATATGTGTTTCCAATAGCATTGTGATCCTCGATAGGTCATACAAGTGTGTATATATTCTAACTCCAAGTTCTGAGAATGTGATGTTCTAAAGTCTAGTAAGGTTATGATTAGGTTGTACCAATCTAGTAAGAGTTGAGGTATAACTATTATATCATCCATGGGGTGCAATGAACACCTGCATGACGGTTCTCTATTATATCATCCATGGGGTGCAATGAACACCTGCATGACGGTTCTCTATTATATCATCCATGGGGTGCAATGAACACCTGCATGACGGTTCTCTATTATATCATCCATGGGGTGCAATGAACACCTGCATGACGGTTCTCTATTATATCATCCATGGGGTGCAATGTACACCTGCATGACGGTTCTCTATATATCATCCATGGGGTGACATGTACACCTGCATGACGGTTCACTATATATCATCCATGGGGTGACATGTACACCTGCATGACGGTTCTCTATGTTATTTCCCACTGATCAGTTGGGCCCGGGCAGTATATGATTAATACGTTATTGAGTGAAGTAAGCTAAGGTAGAGAAGCAAGTAGAGTGGATGTATGATACCCCTACCATAGAGTGGTTGTAGGTTATATTATTCATCCACCAAGAGAGTGGATGTGTATGAATGAATGTTATTCTTTTGAAATTTACTCACCAAGTAGTAGAACCATAGTGATAATGAACGTAGAAGCTGGAAAGAATCTCTTGAGTGTAAATACGTATGAAAGATATTCTATGATTGGTAAGGATATAAAATGAATGTCCGAAATTGTTCATAACGAAAGTAATATGCAAGTTTCCAATTACAACGATGGTTTACCCATATTAAATAATCTCTCCTATTTATTTCATTGACATTATCCTATTTATTTCATTGACATTCTCATGTATGATGTAATTTCTCTAGCCTTACATATTCAGTACATTCTCGTGCTGACCCCCTCGGGGGAATTACCTTACATGTGCAGGTGCAGGTATTAGTAGACCTCATCTGTAGACTGGGGATCATTTGCAGAGTTTTGGTGAGCTCCACTTGGTTCGGGGCTTTTCGAGTCATAGTGTACATTAGTTTAATATTGTAAATAGAGGCTTTCGTAGACCTATGTGGGTATGTGAATGAAAGAAGTGTACGTTCAGTTCTACGTAATGGCTCCAACGGCCAAGTTTTATATATATGTTTATGGCATAAGTTTCCATGTTTATAATTTCTACATAGTTGCATAAGAAAGAATAAGACGCATATGAGGGCATGCATGTGAAGGTTCATGAGCAAAGATTGGTTCTCTCGGGCCATATCGGCTTCGGGTGCCAATCAAGTCCCGATGGGATTCGGGGTGTGACAAAAGTGGTATCAGAGCAGTTCATTCTCAGGGTGTCTACAAAGCCGTGTCTGAGTAGAGTCTTACTTATCGATGTGTTGCACGCCACATTTATAAGTAGGAGGCTACGGGACATTTAGGAGTTGTTTCATTTCTTCATTCTAGATCGTGCAATAGAGCCATTGTCATAGGTGAGATTATATCTGACCATTGTAATTGGTTCTCTTTGATATAGTAAAATGTCGAATACAAGACAAGGTATGGGCAAGGATAAGCAGGCAAATATGCAAGCGGGAGAAGGAACTAGTAAATCACCACCTAACCCAGATAGTGATTATGGGGTTGAAATGGAGTTTACAGCACGGGCACCTTCTCCTCCCATTTCTCTAGGGAGACCACAAAGGAGGGAAGTATCCCCAGATTCATCTGTTCATGTTACTAGGCAGGAGTTACAGGACTTGAAAAATGCGGTGCAAATGTTGACTCAGATAGTTGTTGCCCAGAGTCAAGGACGAGTGGGCCCAGTGACACGTGCTGATGGTGCGGCTAGAATAGCTAGTCGGAGAACACAAGATTTCTTGAAACTGGATCCTCCCACATTTACCGGGTCCGATCTTAATGAAGATCCGCAAGACTTTATAGATCAAATTCAAAGGGCTCTCGATGTTATGCATGTACCTGGTATAGAAACAGTAGAGCTTGCAGCATATAGACTAAAAGGAGAGGCTATATTATGGTACGAAGATTGGAAACGATCCAGAGGTATCGGTGCAAATCCAGTTAGTTGGGAGGAATTCAAGGTGGCATTCCTTGATTATTATCTTCCATACGAGGTCCGCGAGGCTCGAGCGGATCAGTTTTTACATCTTCGTCAAGGAAATATGAGCGTCAAAGAGTACAGTCTCCGGTTTAACTCTTTGGCTAGATATGCTCCAAATGTGGTAGCTACCATGGCCGATAGAGTTCATCGATATGTAGACAGATTGGAGCCGTACTTGGTAAGGGACTGTACTATTGCTGCATTGAATAAAGACATGGACATAGCCAGAATACAAGCCTTCGCGCAAAAGATGGAGGATCAAAGGCAAAGGGAAAGGATAAAAGAATCTGAGACAGGGCCGTCAAAACGGGCTCGACCCATGGGACAGTTCATGACATCCCAAGGTGGGGTTAGGCCTCGGGTTTTTCCAAGCCCACCTAGACCATCATTGTCTCACTCTACAGCAGGCACTTCCTCTCACTTTCGAGGGTCTAGAGGTTTAAATCAGGCCGGGAAAAGTAGCGGGGATCGTAGTTCAGGTTCACAGATGACAGGATCTTCTCGCCAGGTTTGTCCGTATTGTAGACGATTTCATTCAGGTGAATGCCGGCGGGGAACTACTAGTTGTTATTGGTGTGGCATAGAGGGGCACTTAATAAGAGAATGCCCACAAAGGAATGCGAGTGGTGTAGTACGACCTACAGGATCAGCCGCGGTATCATCAGCATCTGTTCCTTTTCCAGGTAGAGGCGTTCAGCCAATTGGCCGTGGTAGAGATATGAGAGGAGTCGTGGGTCGGCAGAATAAGGAAACATCTCCTGATGACGGTGCAGGTACCTTACCATATTTTCACATGATGCATATGTATTGATTGTTCCAAGCTTTACCTTATCACATGCTACTCCATCGATTACTTTCCACCAGTTGGTGAATTTATTCTAGCAAAAAGGGTATGTCACAATTGTATAGTACATGTTGTGACCACGTTACAGTGAATAATTTTACTGAGATGGATATGATAGATCTTAATGCATGGTATGACTGGATCGGCTTTTTGTTAGGCCACAATAGATTGCTGAGTAAAGAAATTACATTTTCACTTTCCACGAAGAATTTTCTTGAATAGAAGGGTACATATGTCGTTAGCCAGAGTGAAGGATACCAAAATTAAAGTTACTAATGTGAAAGATACTAGTATACACCCGTAGGGTGTCCCAGCGTAAATTGTATCGACGAGGGATGACACTTCAAGAGTGTGCATTAATCATAGGCAACGGATTGAAGTGTCAAGCAGATTTTACGTATCGGATATATATATGAGCTAAAGAAATGTATTATGGTAAAGCACATCATTCACGATATACTATTTAGTGGGGAGTAATCAATATGTACCATGCTTTGGAAGCGACTTATTGATGAGATTACATGAAAAGCATAATGCGGAATTAGAAGTGATAACCAGTGAAGGTAAAGTGTTTGGGATCAGAAGGTTATAGATTATATAGAAATTCTATCAGTTAGACATAGATGTGATGCCACATGGGTTATACTTGATGGGCTTACCAAGTTAACACAGTTATAGAAATGGTTTTGGGAACCCAAGTGAACGTAACCATGGCTATACGTCTTCATACAGAGGAACAAGCAAACGGGAGTGGAGAAAGACTATGTGAATATCTATATGAGCATATGTATAGAGATACATTGTTACGCATAAGACGACGTTGTTAACATTCGAGGACGAATGTTCCTAAGGGGGGAAGAATGTAACACCCCGTAAGTTTCAGAGTCGGAATAATTTCGATAGCATTTATGGAAATAAAGAAACATGAGAACTTGGAGGATTTTTTGCTTTTAAAATGTTGGGCTTAAGTCATTGGGCCTTAAATAGAACCCAAAAATGATGAGAAGACATGGCCCAATTATGGAAATAACCCATTCTTCCATCTTTTGACCCATTTGACCCATTCAACATAATAATTAATGTTGATAAAAGGATAAGAAAGACTTGGGGGCCTATATAATAGAGAAAATCAGATTTTTCTCTCATTTGGACACCCATGCCATTTCTAGAATTTTCTCACACATTTCCTTCAACAATACAAACCCTAACTCTCCATCTATTGGACCAAAGCATCCTCTTGCAAGACTTGGTAAGTATATACTATCATGGTTTAATATATTATGCATGGAAGATAGTTTATATCATGTTGGTTATGTTGGTGAAGTGGGAGAAGTTCCCTATGTGCAAAACAATTTGTGTTTGCTAGATCGGAGGATGATTTATGGCTTGAAAACTTGAACATGGGTTTGTGATATTGATGAAAATGAACTTGATGGATTCAATATGGATATATGAGATGTGATTATAGTCTTGACTTATTCTATACTTGTGCATAGTGTTTGGCAATTTGTATTGAGAAATTGGTTATGGTTTTGATGGCATGTTGGCCGTAAAGTGTTGTTTTGGTGATGTTATGTGTGTTGTGAAATCATGGCTGGTGGTTGACATGTTAAATTATCAAAAATATTTTAAAATTAAGTTGGTTATGATCATGGACCATTCATGGCATTAAAAGACCCAAAACGAAGCCATTTCGGACCAAAACGGGCATCCGCCCCGCAGACGAGGGCATCTGCGGGCGCAGATGCCAACGCAGATGGCACTGGCTACTGCCAATGGCCATATGCGTGCGCATGTGACTGACCTGCATGCGCAGGTGGCTGCGCAGGTCAGTCCAGAAATGTGTTTTGGTTGCTTTCGTATTCCTTTGATCCCCGAAAGCCCCGATACCCTTTTGGGATGTAATTATCAACTTGTAATGTCATTCTAATGACTTTGAAGTGTCGTATGGAGGTGTTTTGGACTATGTTAAGTATGGATGGTTGTTTATATGTTGTTAAAGGCATAATTACGATGAAATGATAAAGGGAAAAGCGTAAAGGGTAAGTGTGGTGTGAAATGCTATCGATGTGTGATCTTTTGGTCAATGTGTGTAATGTCATGATATTGTTGGTATGGAAATGCAGTGGATTGTATTGGGAAGGGGTGACATGACATTATATGGTAGCCACATAGTTCATTGTCGTCTTGTACGCTTATATAGGGACTAGTTGCTAATGTAAGTTCGGTATGACCTTGTATTGTAGACTAAGAAGTAAAGAAGGAGCTGGACCATTGTATTCATACATAGATTCGTGTATTCATACTTGGAAGTGCAGGTATATAAGGTTACTCTTTCCGTGTCCTTCTACATCATATTGTTCCTATTGACGTTGATCATGTTTCACTTCCGAAAGGCATAAAGCACATCAATTCAGGTTGACGTATATTATTCTTCATATGTAACCTATTGGCTTGTTCTATTTCTAAAGGTTGTGAAGTATCTCAATTCAGGTTGACATATATTGTTATCCATATATGCCCTATTCTTAGATGAACTATGATTTACTTATCTCATATCCATTGGCTATTCATTGACTGAAATCCCAAAGATATCAGAATGTCGTGAGTCCTAAAAGGACGATCTCAAGAGAGAGTAAGGTATAACGAGAATCTATTAATGCTTGCTTAGCATGTCCAAAATATGTCATGATCCCAAAGTCTCATAGTTTGATGATTGTTGTTCTTGTACCCATCTTTCATAGGTAGAAGTCTTATAAAAACAATGAAGGAAGTAGGATGTGACCTAATTTAACCCTCCCTCATAATTTAAGGTATCAATCTCATGACGTAGAGAAGTGAGGTAATAGATATAGTTCTCAATAGATAAAGTATGTATCTCTCTCATAAGCAGATGTGTGCTAGTGATCTCATGAAGTGAAGAAGTGGAGTGAAATGTGTATATTCTCATAACCTAGTGAAGGGCATAAGATTGTAAAGGAGTAATGCGCGTGGTTGTTATATGTCTCATTAAGTATGGTTCACATTCTGAAGGGGTAGAAGTTTAATATAAAACATCCCTATATTGTGCTATGTTAGTTCTTGTTATAGAAGACCTTATAAGAAGTAGTAAAGGGGTTAATCTCTTGGGAGTAGAGAAACAAGGCATAGAATATACATATGTGTTTCCAATAGCATTGTGATCCTCGATAGGTCATACAAGTGTGTATATATTCTAACTCCAAGTTCCGAGAATGTGATGTTCTAAAGTCTAGTAAGGTTATGATTAGGTTGTACCAATCTAGTAAGAGTTGAGGTATAACTATTATATCATCCATGGGGTGCAATGAACACCTGCATGACGGTTCTCTATTATATCATCCATGGGGTGCAATGAACACCTGCATGACGGTTCTCTATTATATCATCCATGGGGTGCAATGAACACCTGCATGACGGTTCTCTATTATATCATCCATGGGGTGCAATGTACACCTGCATGACGGTTCTCTATATATCATCCATGGGGTGACATGTACATCTGCATGACGGTTCACTATATATCATCCATGGGGTGATATGTACACCTGCATGACGGTTCTCTATGTTATTTCCCACTGATCAGTTGGGCCCGGGCAGTATATGATTAATACGTTATTGAGTGAAGTAAGCTAAGGTAGAGAAGCAAGTAGAGTGGATGTATGATACCCCTACCATAGAGTGGTTGTAGGTTATATTATTCATCCACCAAGAGAGTGGATGTGTATGAATGAATGTTATTCTTTTGAAATTTACTCACCAAGTAGTAGAACCATAGTGATAATGAACGTAGAAGCTGGAAAGAATCTCTTGAGTGTAAATACGTATGAAAGATATTCTATGATTGGTAAGGATATAAAATGAATGTCCGAAATTGTTCATAACGAAAGTAATATGCAAGTTTCCAATTACAACGATGGTTTACCCATATTAAATAATCTCTCCTATTTATTTCATTGACATTATCCTATTTATTTCATTGACATTCTCATGTATGATGTAATTTCTCTAGCCTTACATATTCAGTACATTCTCGTGCTGACCCCCTCGGGGGAATTACCTTACATGTGCAGGTGCAGGTATTAGTAGACCTCATCTGTAGACTGGGGATCATTTGCAGAGTTTTGGTGAGCTCCACTTGGTTCGGGGCTTTTCGAGTCATAGTGTACATTAGTTTAATATTGTAAATAGAGGCTTTCGTAGACCTATGTGGGTATGTGAATGAAAGAAGTGTACGTTCAGTTCTACGTAATGGCTCCAACGGCCAAGTTTTATATATATGTTTATGGCATAAGTTTCCATGTTTATAATTTCTACATAGTTGCATAAGAAAGAATAAGACGCATATGAGGGCATGCATGTGAAGGTTCATGAGAAAAGATTGGTTCTCTCGGGCCATATCGGCTTCGGGTGCCAATCAAGTCCCGATGGGATTCGGGGCGTGACACTTCTTTCTAAAGACACCAACCATTTGTTCATCCGAGCCCCGAGTAAAAAGTTATGATCATTTTACTAAAATGATGCAGTGCAGTGAACTGGACCGCGTTTTGACCGTTTTGTACTTATAACCCTAGGAACCCACCCAACCTGATTACTTAACTCTCTTAAGCCCCCAAAGAGTCAGTTTTCATCGATATTTCATTCTTCACCTACTCCAAAATTTCAAAGGCTCTAGTTTAAGAGACGGTTTAAAGCTAGGGTTGTTCCCCAGAAATTTCATTCCATAAAGTTTGTCCCCAAGGTATATAAAGTTAATCCTTCAGTATGGGAATCCCATTCTCTCCACGACTAAGATTTTGTGTTTATCTAAATTTATGAATCATGCAAAAGTTTTACGAGTTGAAATTTTTGAGTTTAATTATTTATCCCTTGATGAAAATTCTTGGAGGTTCTATGATTTGTAGTAAGAGTTCTACAAGTTTGGAGTCTTTCCTTTGATTTGATTTCCATTACATGTCTATTGAGTTTTCAAGTAAAGTTTTTGAATTAGCTTTAAGTTACTGAGATCTATTTCATGATTTAATCGATTAATTATTTATGATTTCATTGAAGTCAATATTAAAGTTTACAAGTTATATTCTTGAAAAGTTTACAGAGAATTCTTATGCTATTATCAGGTCTTGAAAAGAGAAAAGTTAATCGTATCTTGAAAAGTTAAGGTTAATAAAAGTTAATGAGATTCAGAGTCTAGGCTCACAGAGAATAGAATCGAGCATGAATTTTCTAAAGTTTTTTAAGGACTTATGATATGAGAAAATAGTATATTTTGGGGAGGATATTTAAGCACCGAGATGGGTGTAAGTTTGAGGTCGCATACCCCAAAACTATGTTGCCACCATAGGATAGGATCGTTTGCAGATAGGGCGACTCTTCTATTGTTTATAGCCTTCGGGCTCAGCTTTGGGATCCCCTTATTATGTTTTGTCTTATACCTCGGTAAGGTCTATGATGGCTCTGTTAACTTGGACAAGATGTTGGGTTTTGGTAACGTGGATAAGATGGTGTACTCCATGATGCTCACATGGTTTATGTCCGTTAGAGAACTCCCTTTATGTCCATTAGAGAACTCCCCAAAAAGAAAACTTACTTATTTTGAGATAATATATGGTTGGCTGAGGCCACCAATTTGAAGAGAGTTTTTTATGAAACATTATTTTCAAGTCTCGTTGAGATTTCAGTTTTCAGTTTCTGTTTTGATAAACAGTTTTAAGAATGTTTTTATCTCAATTACTTTAAATTTCAACATTCAGGTTAGTCGTCCTTCTTTTCAGTTAATTAATCTTGTTTTATGATTATGTTATTTATGTCTTAATTTTTCAACTTTATCAGTTTTAGTTATTAGTACCATTTCACTTTATTGTTTTACATGCCAGTACATTCAAACTACTAAGGCCTATTTTTGGCGCTACATCATTGGACGATGTAGCTCCTAGCTTTTAGATGTGTAGGTTAGTAAACAGACACTTTAGTTGGCTGTGGTATCAGCTTGAGGGAGTTCTCATTCTTCCGAGGACTTAACAGTGTTCCAGTTACTAGTTTCTTTTATACATAAGGTTGTTATACTAAGGATGTAGTAGAAGCTTCATAGACATAGTCAAGTCAATTTAGTTGTAACCAATTTTAAACATATATAATGTTTTGGTTAATACAAGCTCATATTATTTTTATTTCATTCTTTGTACAAAAATTAGCCCATGATTCAAGCTTCCGCATTTTATTAAAAGTTCAGCTTTATTAGTTGCATATCAGGCCAAGTGGTTCTCTCAGGCCATTCGTGATTTTAGGTGCGTATTACTCCAAGGTGTAGGCTCGGGTCGTGACAAACTTGGTATCAAAGCATAGTGTTCAAGTGTGCTAGGTAGTCTATGAAGCCGTGTTGGTAGAATCTTATTTATGGTTGTGAGGGACACACTTCTATAAATGAGGGACTACGAGTATTTAAAAAAAGTTTTTCATTCTTTCTTACTCTAGATCGTGCAGAAAAGTTGTCCCTTAAGAAAACTTGTACAAGTTTGTGTGTTGCTCCATCTTCCTCTAACTATGCCTCATCTTTATGGTGGTAGAGGTAGTAAATCTCATTCTCCTATCAAATTGGTTTCTCTGATAGAGTCAGCAGGAAGTTCAGAAACTGCACAAGGGGTTGAAAGTAGCCCATTAGTGCATTCATGTTCTTTGATTTAAAAGATTGCACCCTTGTCCTTATGAATCGTGCATTAGAGCCAGAATAAGATAAGTATCCAGACCATTCTCTAAGCTTTGTTTTAGATGGAACATTTTAGGGAGAAAACAATATGTGTTTAGATTTGCAGTAGCGTTGTAAATCGGGGATAGTGTGAGTGCTGGGGTGATATGTTCTTAAGTATTGGTTGAAGTGTAGTAAGTGTGGTGTAGATTTTATGACTGTATTTAGAGGAGGAGTTGTTGGTGATGGTGTGTTAGTGCTTTTTGTGGTGTTAGTATAAATAAAGTATAGGTTCTGAATAGAAGTATAAAGTGGTCAAGAATGGATAGGACTAGGCTGCATTTTGTGGCTTTTAAGAGAGAAATCCTTTGATGATTATAGAGTTGTAAAGCTAGTTCAGATAGATGATCCAATGAGTTGTGGTGATGTGTAATAAGAAGTTGTGCCTATAGGCTTTAATTTGATAGATTGTAAGATTAAGATTGACCATTTTATCATGAGGTGTAAAGGACTAGTATTTCTTGATTTTCATCTAGTAGCTATAAGTCAGTATAGTATGTGAAAAGTTATGCGGCTATCTATATTGAGTGTTAGATTCTAAGTTTGAATTGAGGATGATAACCGAGGTGGAAGGAATGTTTGTTTGGGGGTAGTAATGCAGTCTTTGTGGAAGTAGATATAGTAGGCTTGATGTGGTGTATGAAAGAGCTGAAGTTGATAATTTATGAGAAGTGAGAGTTTGTAAGTCTGATTTTTACGCGAACTAGAGTTGAAATAGTGAATTGTGGCTGAGTCAATAGATAAAGAAAACCTTTATGTTTATAAAGGAAAAGAGAGTAGTAGTATGAGGGTAGTAATGTTGATTTTGGGGATATAATTTATGTAGGTATGACGTGGCATTGTGGGAAGTAAGTTGTTATGTGTGAATGTGGTAGATGAAACCACTAGACAAAATAGGGAGATTGTATCTAAGTCTATAGGTGAATAAAGGTCTTGCAATAAAGAGGAAGGTAATGTGTGTTTAAGATGTTTAGTTTATTTTTTTGCTGCATGCTATTTTGAAGTCATAAAAGTTATGTGTGGTTAGAAAGTGAGCTAGCATTGCTAAGCGTGAAAGAGGCTAAAATGGTTGATAAGAGTGTTTCTCAAAAGAAAATTGAGGGATTTGTTAACGGTCAGTGTTGATTGTTATGAGTATAGGGATGTTTCCATTGATTTCGGTGGAAATAGTGTAGTAAATAGAATTAGTTTGAGACACTAAGTTATTAACTTTAATCTAAGGAGGGGATGGCAAGTTAAGCAAAGATTATTGTTAGCCTCATTGAGTTTCCTTTTTAGAGATTTGGGCTTGGGTATGATCGTATTTTACCTTTACTTGTGAAATTTCTCTCTATGTTAGTCAAGGCAATACTCTACTCTAGCCTCACATATTAAAATGTTTTACAGTTCATGATCAGCCCCAGAGAAATAAGAGAAAGCCTTATTTATGATGTAAACTCCTAAGCATGTTTCATATCTTTCAAGTTATAGTTTTTGTGTTCAAAATAATTCGTGCTTATGTACGCTCTACCAAATATCTCGACCCTCGAGTTGGTGCATCATAGTTAATATTAGTATTCATATTTCCAGCCTAATGATATGGTAGTATTCTATTCTTGGTTCATTTTATCTATACCCATCATTTGAGGATGAATGATCCCAAGGGGATGATATTGTAACACACCCAAAAATTTCAACTAGGATTTGAACCATTCTTTGTATGTGTATAGGCCACAAACCTGATGTTTATAATTAAATATAAGTGTTAGGATCAATTTTATAGTGTGCTGAGTACTTTTAATGTGAATCATGGTCAAAAGAAACAATTGGTGCAAAGTTGAGTTGAGAGCATTTCGATCAATCGAGTTTTAGTATGTGATTTTACTTGGGTCAACTTCAAATGAGCATAACTCATGAAATAGGAAGAATTTTGTAACCCAATACCCACAAAATGAAATATTTTTTAGCCTTATTTCCAACTCCACCAACCGTTCGATCATCTGATCCCCGAGTAAAAAGTTATGATCATTTTACTAAGATGACACAGTGCAGTAAATTGGACCACGTTTTGACCAACGAAAAGTCATTAAAAAGGTTGTTTTTGTCCTTATACCCCTAGGAAACCCCCCAACCTGATTAATTAACTCTCTTAATCCTCCAAAGAGTAAGTTTTCATCGATATTTCATTCTTCTCCTCCTCTAAAATTTCAAAGGCTCAAGTCCATTGACGGAGTAATGGCGAGTGTAGTGCGCAGCATTGAAGTTGAAGCGCCGTGTCTGTTTTTTTTAGCGGCAGTGGGAAGTTGGCTTATTTTGAAGCGGTGTTATTTTGGAGCGAAGAGTTTTTTCATTGTGAAAAGTAAAGGGTAAATTTTAAAATAAATTCAAGAAATTATGGAAAAAGATGAAGGCAAATCTTTATAGGAGTGTCACGTGGCGGGCTTTGTTCCTCTTTATATAGATATATAGATGAGTGACCAGAGGAATATTACTTCTTGTCGTGTGTGTATATACAAGATCATGACTCAAGAAGCAATGACAGTACTGGATTTTTTATTGTTTTTTTTTTAAGTTATTGTACTTATAAAATTACAGGTGCAAACTGGATGTTCTTAAACAATTTGACAAGAAAGTTGGATTAATCAAATTTAAAAGACAAATAAATTAAACCTACATTAAAAAGCATTATAAATCTGCAAATTGCTCACTGCCAGCCATCATATGCATTCTCTTAAAATGTTTCGAAGTGGTGTTCCATGACATATTGTGGAGAGCATGACTGGAAGTAAGAATAAAATACATAAGAGGACATTGACTAAAATTTGGTGCGCAAATTATTAGGTCAAACAGACCTCTAGTTGTCAACGTCGTCGAACTTTTTAACTAGGCATCCGCAATATTGGTAAAAACAAATATCTTTTCTGTCTTTGTAGATTTATATACTTTGGCGGTAAAAATCTTTATACTATCGATGTATTTTATTCGTCCATAAGAAGGTATTAGGGTATGATATCAGATTTCTATGAACCGATGCAACGTGTGATAGTAGGTGATCATTATCTAAATATGTTGTTGTATAAAAAGATATATACTGTCAGTACCACACAGGATTTGAACTCGCGCCTTTTTTAATCATGAAGAATTTAAAAAATTAAGTGTAATTTTTGTTTTATCTTTTTTAAGGTAAAAATAATTTTTACACCATCAAATTATAATTTCTTACAACAACATCAAGCTGCCGGCAACTTAAAAATAAAATAGAAAACATCCTATATAGCTGGTTTTAGTACATTGATAATATTGACTATAAATGATTGCAATTAGATTATACTAACTAGTAGAATAATTTTGTATCCCAGTACCAATAGCAACGGTTATTTTATTCTTTATAACATACTTCAAAAAAAAAAAAAAAAAGCAGTTCGGTGTACTAAAGCTCTCGCTATGAACAGGGTCTGGGAAGGGCCCCATCACAAGGATGTATTGTAGGCAGCCTTACCTTGCATTTCTGCCAAAGACTGTTTCCAAGGTTTGAACCTGTGACCTCTTGGTAACATGGCAGCAACTTTGTCAGTTACTTCAAGGCTCCCCTTCCAACATACTTCTATATATGATGAAATTAAACACCTCACATACTATACTTCCCACGTTCTTTTTCATACTTTTTCAAAATCATGAAGCAAAGACAAGCGCTTCTGCTTCATTTCTCTCTAATAATCTTGACATTAGCCACCGCTCATACCACCACGAACACCACTTCTCCTCCCACCAACACCACGGCCGCAACCATCACGAAAGGCGCGAATATCACGAAACCAGGATGCCCAAAGCAGTGTGGGAACGTAACTGTTCCGTATCCTTTTGGGATCGGGTTAGGATCAAGTTGTGCGTTTGACCCAAGTTTCGAGATTGGCTGCAACACTACAACAGGGTCCGCAACACTGTATGCATCAAACATCAAAGTCTACGACATCTCTGACGCTGAAATGCGCTTATTCAATTTCATAGGGGAGACATGTTACACACCAGCAGGACGTCTGCTCGTGGAATATCCGTTATGGGTCAACTTAGGAAGATCAACTCCTTACAGCTTCTCCACCCTTAACAGGTTCAATCCCATCCGGGTTCAACTGAACCTATAGTTGTTTTTATTCGAATTATATATATACATATGCCAAAAAAAAATGTTTGTTCATTTTGCTTTATTTCATGTGACAATGTTACTATTTGGAAGTCATAGAGGTCGTTTATTGTTTTCGTATATATTTTTTAAAAAAAAAAATTGGAACATAAATCAGCATTTTGATTAATTCATGACCTTTTATGTAGTTTGTAACTATGTAAATTTTATTTTAAAAATTTCAAAAGTCCTATGTCTGAATTCACACGAAAATTAATGAATTTGCTTTGACAGATTTACGGTTGTTGGTTGCGATGATACTGCTATAATAAGTGGGACTAAATTCGTGAATGGCTGCCCCACAACCTGCACACGCTCGGCTGACGTAGTCGATGGCACATGTATGGCCTCTGGTTGCTGCCAAATACAAATACCAAAGGGCTTGAAATATTTCAACACATCAATGCAAAGCTTGAATAACCACAGTAGAATTTGGTCGTTTAATCCATGTGGCTATGCGTTTCTCGGTGAGGCTAGCCGCTTCCAATTCCGAGGCATGCAGGATCTAAATGATATGAATTACGTAGACAGGATTGTCAATACTGTCCCCATTGTGCTGGATTGGGCCATTGGGAATCTTACTTGTGTTGAAGCAAAGAAACGCGATAATTATGCTTGTCAAGATAATAGTCAATGTGTTGATTCTGACACTGGATTGGGTGGCTATCGATGCAGCTGTAACCCGGGATATGAGGGCAATCCTTACCTCGGCTGTCAAGGTAGTTAGCCCTGATCTTTCTACACTTTATCTTATTAGCCGGTACAATTACAATCAAGTCATATATAATGTAATTGGAGGTTATATTCACTAACCACGCATGTGTATTATTTGAATTCATAAATGATAAAAAGGATAACATCAACGATTAATATGACTATATTTTCTGTTGTTTTGTATGCTAGATATTGATGAATGTGCAGATCCAAATACCAATTCATGTGAACAAAATTGCATAAACATACCAGGAAGTTACAATTGTTCCTGTCCAGAAGGATACACCGGTGATGGCAAAAGGAATGGTCGTGGTTGTAATGCAGTAAACTCGAAGTCTGAATTCCCATGGTTCAAATTTTCTGTTGGTAAGTTCCTAATAATAATTCTTTGAGTTTTAACTTATATGTACTCCATCCGTCCATCTTTACTTGTCCAATATACTAAAAATAGTGTCCAACAATACTTGTCAAGTTTGGAAATCAATGGATAATTTATCTATTTCTACCCATTTTACCCTTAGCATTAAATACGATTCATTATCCATTGCATTTCCCAAATCATTAAATTTATTGTATTCAAAGTGTAATATGGTAAATTTTTCCTATAATTTATTGTTTCTTAACATGTGTGTCAAGTCAATAGTGGACAACTATTGATTGATAGAGGGAGTATCAAATAGATTTTGATATAATTGTAGGATTGCGGCGTGTTCGTAACACGAAGCGGAAGACAAGAAGCAACCCTAGGCAGATCTATTTGCGTTTAAAATTTATTACCATATAATAGAAGAGGTTTCAAGACTAACCCGGTGACGATAATCTTAGCTCAGAATTTCTTCGATAGTACGAAGACTCTATGTGTATCCACACCGAGACCGATCTTTTCTATCAACTCCTTGATCAACGGAACTCGAGAACAAATTGAATTACGAATATTGTGTTAAAACTTTTCTTAAAAACCTCAACCCACAATAAACGTAGCAAGAAACACTTTTCTAGTCAATTATATTTTCTCTCTTGAGTTGGTATATGGACTCACACTTTCAATAAAGTGCTTTTCTCATAAGAATTATTCTCGCAGTGAAAACCTCTTTCATGATCAAAAGTTTTTCACAACTTTTTCCATGGTGAAAAACTTTTTTCATAATGAAAACTTTTCCCATATTGAAAACCTTTTACTTCATAAACTTGTGTTATAATGAAAACTCTTTTTCATAATACTTATTAACTTGAAACTTTCTCCATCACCCTTTATATAATATCACACATAAACCTTTTTCCATTGATTAAGATAATAATTTTGTTGGGGTAAAAATCTAATTCCATAATTAAACTTTTATGGAAAAATCTTCCATCCGAAAAATTAGTCCCAAGTCTAAAGGATTTCGTGTCCAACATATCTTTGAATCCAAATCTTATTTGGACTTCATGACATATGCGGCCGACGTGAACATCCAATTTCAAAGGATTTCACTAGTTAATATTATTAAATATTGTTTACATCCCATATATAAACATATATTAAATATTGTTTACATCCCATATATTAAACTTTTTCATGATCAAAACTTTTCCCATGGTGAAAAACCTTTTTCATAATGAAAACTTTTCTCATAATGAAAACCTTTTTTTTCAAAAACTTGTGTTATAATGAAAACTCTTTTTCATAATACTTATTAACTTAAACTTTCTCCATCACCCTTTACATAGTACCACACATAAACCTTTTTCCATTGATTAAGGTAATAATTTTGTTGGGGTAAAAATTTAATTTCATAATTAAACTTTTATGGAAAAATCTTCCATCCGAAAAATTAGTCCCAAGTCTAAAGGATTTCGTGCCCAACATATCTTTGAATCCAAATCTTATTTGGACTTCATGACATGTGCTGCCGACGTGAACATCCAATTTCAAATTGAATTTCACTAGTTAATACTATTAAATATTGTTTACATCCCATATATAAACATATATTAATTATAAGTACAAAATATATATATATATATATATATATATATATTTTAATCAAGAGATATAATTTGATTTTCCATTCTAAATAGAAAACTTCAATTTATTTACAATATTAATTATTTCTCGGTGCTAGCAAAGAATATAATAATATTTCATTTGAACTAATAATTTATTTATTTGACTAACTAAATTCTTCAATTTAATTATCAAATAATAAAATAATTAATCCATTAACAAAGACCGGAACACTCGTTAGTGTGCGACCCCATAGATTCAAAACTAAGCCGGTAGTAAATTGATCATAGCAATATACTAATCAATATTGGCGTCTAGCAACACTCCTTAACGACCGGATACCATGAAGTACACAATTTACTCTCAAGAACCGGTAGAAGAATAATGTAGTATTTCCTTCTGTCTTTATAGCTCCGGATCACCCCAGGATATGGTCTAACTGTCAAATCCCAATAGGTGATCAACTATGTGTGCATGTCAGATTATAATCAACTATGGAATGACCCAAGAAACTCTTTTCTTCTTTCATTCAATTGCCCTGGCCAAGGTCTTGATTAGTCGTTTGTAATACATGACAACATAGAGCTTAAACTCATTACCAAGAGTAGACAGATTCAATCTTGCATCAATCATTAATTCTACAAGCATTAATCAAACCCAATATCCTTTCAATCATATCCGTATGGGCATGGGTGTTCGATATCAATGTATAATAAATAACTAGTTAATTACTATGATGATCTCAAGTCAAAGGAAACTTGTACATCACATTCTTCAAGATAATATCCTAGTGACAGTTTATGGTAATTCTAACCATTAGGAATTATCTGGTGAGTCTGTTCAATGACCATATCTCTATATGCATCATCTATGCATGTGATTTAGTTAATGAGATCAACTAATCTTTATCTTATAAAGACCACCACATACATATTGATCTAACCGGATCACTAATGTCCTAATTAGTAATCCTACAATCAAGAACATTTTTAGATTAAGTTATAAGAAACCATGACTCTCTCATTATCATGATCTCCATCGTGATGTCAAGTTTCAAAACTCAATCAAGGACCTTATCCTATTAATCAAACAATTTGATATAACTATGAAAAAGAATATTAGATGCTATATATTTATATCAAATAATATTTATAAAAACATGTTCAAATCATCAAATGTGAGATTGGATCTAAGGCATATCACTATATCCCTTACAATAATGTCATGTCTTCATACTCTAGAATTTAACCCATGTACATTGATATTCTTAAAGGTTTTAATATTTCCAGGATGATTTAACACGTTCCAACAGGAAATATATACTTTCCAAATTAGGCTGACTAAAATAAGCTGCCGATATAAGTCATCATGAGATAGTATAACATTTCGATAAAAACTTACCTGCACTAATAAACCAAACCAAATACTCCCTCGGTTTCAAAAAGAATGACCTACTTTCCTTTTTAGTCTGTTTAAAAAAGAATGACCCTTTCCTTTTTTGGCAATACTTTAATTCCAACTTTTCACTTGGCTTGTTTAAGACCACAAGATTAAAGGGCATTTTGGTACATTTGACATAACTTTAATTTATGACCACATGATTCAAAAGTCTTCTTTATTTTTTTAAACTCCGTGTCAGGTCAAACTAGGTCATTCTTTTTAAAACAGAGGGAGTAATTGCTACTCTATATGCTTACATTGCAATAGAATTGCCTCACTATATTATGGTTAACTAATAAGTATTTCCGCTTTCTTAGATCACTTCATCATAGTAAGTTGATATAGCTTTGTGTAAACATGACTAGGTACAGAGTCAATTAAGATGTGTATAATTATTTTTTTTAGAGGTACTTAAAATTCTGTTCTTCTAAGTGTAGGTATGGGAGTTGGTTTTATGTCCCTGGTGCTTGGAACAACTTGGCTCTATTTTAGCTTCAAGAAACGCAAACTCATGAAACTCAGGGAGAAGTTTTTCCAACAAAATGGTGGATTACTCTTAAAACAACGAATCTCCTCTAACGAGGGAGGTGTGGAAGCAACCAAAATTTTTACAGCTGAGGAGTTGAAGAAGGCTACAAACAACTATGCTAGTGATAGAATTCTTGGTCGTGGTGGAAATGGTGTTGTTTATAAAGGTATTCTACCTGATAATCACATAGTTGCAATTAAGAAATCTAAGTTTGTGGATGAGAATCAGATCGAACAGTTCATCAATGAGGTACTTATTCTTACTCAAGTCAACCACAGAAATGTAGTGAAACTCTTTGGGTGTTGTTTGGAAGCTGAAGTGCCTTTACTGGTTTACGAATACGTTCCTCACGGAACTCTGTACGAGCATATCAACAGACAAAATGGAACGCCTTGGTTATCTTGTGAAAATCGGCTAAGAATTGCAGCAGAAACAGCAAGTGCACTTGCTTACCTTCATTCCTCTGCATCGATGCCAATAATTCATAGAGATGTCAAATCCACTAACATATTATTGGATGATGTTTACACAGCAAAAGTGGCAGATTTTGGAGCTTCAAGATTAGTCCCTCTTGACCAAACACATGTTGCTACAATGGTTCAAGGAACATTAGGATACTTGGATCCTGAATATTTCCACACAGGTCAATTGACAGAGAAAAGTGACGTTTATAGTTTTGGAGTAGTTCTTGCCGAACTTTTGACAGGGTTGAAACCTATTTTGAAGGACAAAGATGAAAAGGACAAATGTTTGGTGGACTATTTTGTCTTGTCCATGAACAAGAATAACTTATTTCAAATTCTTGATCGCAGAGTGGTAAGAGAAGGAAGTCTAGAGCAACTTCAAAAGATTGCTGGGCTTGTTAAGAGTTGCCTTAGTTTGCACGGACAAGATAGACCTACAATGAAAGAAGTGGCAATGGAACTTGAAAGTTTAAGAAAGTTCACAAAAAACAACCCTTGGGCTAATGGACATGGACATGACGAGAATGAAGATAAATTAACAGATCTTTATACAATTTCAATTGACTCTAATACAAGCTTCGACAATTTTTCTGGACAATATAGTTCCAACTTCAACACAAATAGCCGCAACTTTTCTGGACAATATAGTTCGAATAGTCCCTCATTAATATATAACACAAATATCCCACGGTGATCCAGTTCTCTAAGCCAATATGATGATTGATGAAGATTGCGTACATTTGTATGTCTTTAATTTCCTCCCAAGCCTTTCTTCGTTATTGAAAATTTTGATTTAATTTGATTTGTATTTTCCTTGGTATATTGGTGCCTTGAGAAAACTCTATTCTTTCTAGGATTCTATTGCCTTGAGAATCAAACTCTGCCTAGATTTTTATTTTATTTTTATAAATTTGATAAAATATCTTCTTTATTGTGTGGTTTGTATACCTTTTAGATATTTATTAAAAAAGAAATTCACTTATGTTCAATTTAGGGTGTGTCCGGTAATGAAGGAAAATAATTTCCATAGAAAATATTTTCTTGAATGATAAGTCATTTTCTTATGTTTGGATATTCGATAAGTAAGCAAAAAATATTGTGTTCGGAATGCTTCTATATAATCTAGAAAAACATTATGGATTGAGAGTCGGGAGTGGTAGGGTGCTGGAGTAGTAAGAAGTAGCAGGGTAGTGTTTGGGATAATTTGGGGGGGGGGGGGTTGGAGAGGCGGGAGGCAATGAATTGGAATGCTGAAAATTATTGCACCCCCACTCCCCCGCTTAATGCTCACATGTCAATTGGCCCTTTTAAATACCTATTTTACTCTTATATTATCAACTTTTATTTTATTTTTATTTTTCACTTCTTTAAGTCATGATATTTTTTCTTCAATCTATTTAACAAACTTACATAAGAAAATAAATATTATTCTTTACACAGAAAAAGGAAAATTAAAAGTAATAACTAAGCATATAAGTTAATTGCATTCTATAATAAAATAAATGAGCAGAGTATAATTTCTTGGGTAAAAAAAATTGTATTCAACCAAAAGTAGCTATTTACACCACCTATTCATTGTACTCTAGCGCTAGTCCATACAAAAATAACCAACATCTAAGCTATAAGTAATTTTTGTTACACCGTTAATTACTACCCAACGTCAACTTTCCAAATCTAATGGATCAACCTATATTGACTCCTAACATATATGGAAAATATACTTGCATGTAAATCTGCTTGAAACGTCATTAGAAAGAAGCACGCCACTTTCTTTGTCAACAGAATGACGTGGAACAGAGCCAATTTTCATAAAATATCTTTCTTTCTTTTTCTTTTTTTTTTTAGAGTTTTCAGGAAAAAAGTGGCAGTAGACAGACACTAATATTATCAAATTGGTGTCTGCTTATTGTAACGACCAGCGTGGTCATTTTATTCTTTTGAACCTATTTTCTCAGTTAGAACCTTTTCATAGCTTCATTATATTGTTTATGACTTACAATAAGGGATGAGACGATCCCCGCGGTGATCATATGCATTTAAAGGAGGATTTTCAGTTTTAGAAGTTGAGAAGTGTAATGACCCTCTTGATCGTTTTGAGTTTTCTAAGTACTTTCCCAGTTTTGACCCTCTCCATAGTTTCTGTATATCATTTTGACCCTCTTGATCTTCTGATATACAGGTTTCATTAATCCATGTTTTGTTCCATAGTTAATGTACAAATGTAGAATCATATTTGCTTGAAGGTACTTGTGTTGGGTTGTATTTCATAGCACCTGGTGAGAGCTTTAGGTGATTGAGGATGCCATCAACCAAGGCTACTGAAGTTTGTTGCAATTTCACAAGACTTTGAATTTCATTTTATATGCTAGATGCCTCATCTTAGCTAAGACTTATAATCTGATGGTTGAGCTTAGTTTCTTCTTGTTGTTTATCTGCTTTTCATTTGGTTTTATTTGCAAGACTAATTTATTTATTAGACATTAGCCAAGCTGTTAATGACCTTTTGACAAAAAAAGATGGATCTGTAAGTATATACCACTTTGAAATTGGTTTCCTTTAAGTTTTTTAAACAATCCTCGAGGTCATTTTTGTAATTTTTGCTCTTGTTTTCTTGTTTGACCTTTTATCTAACTTTGGATTGGTATTTATAACTTGCAAGTATGAATGGTTCGGTTCCCGAGGTGATCAGTTGTGTTACAGATAAGTTTTTCCTTTTTGAAGATTTTGAAACTAGGAAGTTTGACCAAAGTCAGCATTTGATAAACATGAGTACGGAACAAAATTCCGATAGTTCCATTAGGCTGAAAGGTGATGTTTAGGTTATTTGGACTTTTGGTTTGATTATTGAGTTTTTCAAATGCATTTGAAATCACTGAATGGAAATTTGAAAAATTAGAACTTAAGAGATGACTTCAGTCAACAGTTGGTCAATATAACCTCGAACTAGTGTATTAGATGTTCCATCAGGTATAGATGTCATTTCCAGTTCGGTCGCATATTTGGTTTGTGTCCGTGAGGTTCCGGATGAGTTTTTGATACTCGAGTTGCATGTAGTTGAATTTAAAGTTAAGAGTTGAGCTTTGTAGTTGAATTTAAAGTTAAGAGTTGAGCTTGATCAAGATTTAAATAGATGAGTTCAGATTCATGATCTGAAAGTTCCAGAAGGTTTATATGATGATTTTGGACTTGTCAATAAATTTTGGTTTAACTTCGATGAGTTTTAAATAAATTATGAATATTTTGGGTGCTTTGGCTTATAAAAGCTTAAAAATGTGACGTCTCAAAGGTCCATTTTTAGTTCAAGATCGAGATCGAAAAATTATTTCGAGACTTTCAAAATTTTAATCATTAATTATAGAACTGATCTGAAAAGTTTGGTGCATTTTTGCTAAGTCGAGATTAAATTTTTATAGTGAAACATGAAATAATTCTTTAACAAACAAAAAATAATATCTTACTAGGAAAACAATCATAAAATTGAGTTTTGATTGAACATGTAAGTCCGTAACACTATTTAAAAATTATAGAAAAAAAAATCTGGGCATTCGAGGTCTTACGATGGACTTCTGACCTTTTTAGTGAGAATGAAAGTTGCTAGTGCAAAAATTTCTGGTGCAAAAAAATTTGGTGACCAGTGTATTTAAATTTTAGACATTGTTTATTTGATATTTTGAGCATATTGGGAGTTTTAGAGCTTGGAATTAAGTAATTTTTGCGACATTCTTCTCAATTTAACGAGGGGGTAAGTATATAATCATCACTTGGGTATTCCTCCATGAATTCTTCAATGGATTTTCTTTTTTTTATCCATGAGTTTGTTGGAAATTTTTTTTGGGGGGTTATCGATTCAGACTTGACTTTTTAATGAAATTTCATATTTAGCGTCTCTGTGTTATAGGTGAACCAATTTTGGCATCAAGTTTTTGATTTAGCAATTATTCATCATTTTAAACCATGCATGAACATGAAAATTGGAGATTTTGAGCCTTAAGTTAAGAAACTGTATTTTGATGATTTGAGGGTCGATTTAAACTCCATTTCCGATGAAATTTTATATTTGAGTTCTTTCCTTCATGGGTAAACTGGTTATTGAATATAATTATTTTTTTGCCCTTGTGGGACGGGTTTGTCTTTTTAGACCTAATATAGAAGTATAGCAATATGTATATTGATACACTCGTATTCACTCATAGATCATGTTCTAGACAATTTGGGAGTATTCCAAGGCTATCTGGACAGGCAGGGTGCATTGATGATGGTTCTGCTTGGCATTCGAGGTAGGTTATGGCTTACTCTTCTTCTGACTTAGCTTAGGTGGAAGATTATTGCGTAAAACATGTTATAGGATTGGACGAATTGTTGGATTACATTAAAGTAATTATTGAGATTATTCGATATTATGATGTCCAACTTGAGGCTTATGTCGATGAATAGCTTGAGACATGGGAAGATTGACTTATATATTATGTTTTGGGTTGTTTAATGCATTATAAATTATATGAGAGGCTGAATATCATGATAGGCATGATTTGAAAAGTAAATGAGATTAATTAAGTAGGTGGGCCTATAGGCAAGATTAAGAAACTTTACGGATATGAGGCTCATAGACTGAGTTTTGAATTGAGAAATATATAAGATTTATATTTGTTGCAACTGCATTCATTTTATTACTGTGAACATGCATACACATTCATCCTCATGGATCACTGTGTGCTATGATGAAAATACTATTTTTAAAAGGAAATGCTCTCTTTTTATTTGACCAAAAGGGAAATGGTTTCAGAGGTGATTGTGATGTGAAGCTCGAAGGAAAGTTGTTCCGATACTTGATTATGTTATGGGCTCTGTTGGTATTTACCCTGATTTTCTTATCATAATTAGATTTTTCCTTTAGGAAAAGGAAAGCATGAATTCTCCATATTTGGCTAATCCTTATTCTTGTAGGAAAAGGTTATAGACTCTATAAATAGATGTTCCTTTCTTCTAGCTTGGTAGCATCCACAATGTAGTCCTAGGGGTTTGAGAGTATTGTTTGGGGGGAGAATTTGTGAGACACAAGTGTCATGCTTCCACTTGTGTGAACCTCTTTTTATTCTGAGTGAATTGTGTGAGGTTGTCTCTCTTGACATTTTGTACTCTCGTTTATATAGTGGATTGCTCATCTCCTTTTGTGGACGTAGGTCGATTGACCGAACCACGTTAAATTATTGTGTCTCTTTTGGTGTATTTCTCGCATGTTCTTTTATTTGGCATCTTTCGAGGTTTGATTTGCTAGCTTCCGCATGACACCTGATTATTTCGGTCCTAACAAGTGGTATCAGAGCGAGGTTAAAACGAGTGTTCATCTTGGTGTGTTCAGTTCTAGTCGCAACCTATTTGACGATAATGAAGATTTTGGTTTGAGAAGTTTTATTAGAGTGTTACTCTATGTAGAGACAAAGATTTAATGGAGGAGATTTTGGAGATGGAGATTGAACTTGTTGAAGAGTACGTGAAGAAGGTGGAGCAAATTTATTTTGTCAGAAATTAAGGCCAAGGGGGAGAATTGTTGGTATTTGCCCTGATTTTCTTACCATAATTGGATTTTCCCTTTAGAAAAAGGAAAACATGAATTCTCCATATTTGGCTAATCCTTACTCTTGTAGGAAAAGGTTATAGGCTCTATAAATAGAGGCTCCTTTCTTCTTGCTTGGTAGCATCCACAATGTAGTCCTAGGGGTTTGAGAGTATTGTTTGGGGGGAGACTTTGTGAGACACAAGTGTTGCGGTGTCACTTGTGTAAGCCTTTTTTTATTCTAAGTGAATTGTGTGAGGTTGTCTCTCTTGACATTTTGTACTCTCGTTTATATAGTGGATTGCTCATCTCCTTTTGTGGATGTAGGTCGATTGACCGAACCACGTTAAATTATTGTGTCTCTTTTGGTATTTCTCGCATGTCTTCTTATGTGACGTCTTTCGAGGTTTGATTTGCTAGTTTCCGTATGACACCTGATTATTTCGGTCCTAACAGGCTCAAAGGAAAATGGTTTCCGACGGTTATATGGATCTCGCAAGTCCCCATGGGTCCTATCTCACAACATGTCACTGTGGAGGAGGTGCATGTCAGTAGGCATTGGCCATTGTATTTCATCGCATAGCGTTGTATTGCATCATTCATTTATCAATGTTATGCTTTGAAGTGTTCCTTAATTACTGTTGATATTGAACTGCTGAGACTTTTCTGCATGCAGGGTTATTTTAGTATTCTTTATTCGATACAGTAGCTAATTAATCTCGGCCGACCTATGATGCCTACTGAGTACTAGTGATTTGTGCTTACCCTACTTTTCTACGTCCTTCTTATGTAGATTTTCGATACATGTTGTCCACCATGGCACTGATCTTGCAGAGTTAAAATATATCCGGATACATGGGAGCTCCTGGTATTTGGAGATTGTCCAATTTTCTTCTTTTCTCACTATCTCTTTGTTTAAGACGATATATCAGTAGACTTAGAATTATCATACTTGTTTATCTAGTATGCTCTTGTACAGGTGACTCTAAGTCATATGGTGGATTTTGTATGTCTTGTTTTGTATATTTCTATGTGTTCATATAAATAGTGGTATATTCATGTTGAATTTCCTTATTTTTGCTTTATTTAATTCAAGTGTTAGTATCTGAGAGTAGGCTTACCTATAAAAAGGTTGGGTTGGGGTAGGTGTCATCACAACTTCAGATTTTGGATCATGACAATTTAGTATCAGAGTACTAGGTTCACTAGTATCAAGAATATAAGATCAAGTGTCTAGTATAGTCTCGTGGATTAATCCAATAACGACCATACCTATCTTCGGGATCTATAGGACATTTTAGGAGGTTTTTGTTCTTTGATTTCTTATCATGCATAATTGATCCTATCAATTGCTAAATCTTTTTGTTTCATTCTCTCACTGATGGTGAGAAAACTCTCTTGGATTTGTACCCTAGTAGTTGAGTATGACATCGTACAATATGGATCAAGAGGCTGTATTGAAAATAAAGAGGGAGGCCAAACTAATGAATAGGCCGCCAGATTCCGACTACAGATATGATTCGAAGAAAAAATGGGTGAAGTTGTGATTTGGATTCTCTAGCTGGATAATATTCTTCAGGAAATATAATTAATGATCTGAAGAAGTTCATGTTCTCTTTACTTCTACTGTTGATTGTTCAATAATGAGAGTAGTACATAAATAGCATAGTCGGTATCGGGATATTTTTGACCATTGGGAATGTTATGATTAACGAAATAAAACGGTAACAAGTATTGTGACTTTGAAGACTACAATTATGGAAGTTTGTCATAAAACAATGATTTGCTCTGTCACACACAAATTACGAGATCATACGGGCACTTACTTTATTCTAACTAGATAGGGAAATCCTTACCACTAACCAAGAATATGCGGAAATCAATTATTAATCTTTTTAAATAATAGGCAAGTAAAAATCAATATCAACCTGAATTTAAATAAACAATATCTTTTAAAAAATACTTCATAACTCAATACCCAAGACCTAGTCTAGACGTGTACAAAAGCTTCAACTTCAACAAGAGACAAGAAAGTAAAAGACAAAACTTCCTCCTGAAAAGGAGATGCAGAAGTTGATGATGAGTACGCCCCATCCACATAAGAGACTGCTGTCGTGCTCCATTTTTCTCGCGAAAAGCGAGATTCGACGTGACAACTCTTTTTCGGATTAATTAGAGTGAAGAGTCACCACCTAATGAATTAAGGTGCGTTAGGGCACCATTCTAGACTAATTACGAACTTATTTTAATAGTCTATGTCACCAGAAATTAGGGTAAGGGTTCAAGTTACCTCAAAAGGAAGGTGTTAGGCACCCTTCGAGGTCCACAAATGTGGGTCCCGACCGAATCCATATATTACGTGGGGGATTTACGCGATAAACAAAGGTCGATTAATTAACTTAATATTAACTAAGTGTTCAAATAGGAAAGATAATTATTTAAACTAAATGTGCTACTCAATTATTATCTAATGATTATCTAAGTGATAAAATTAATTAACACGAAAATAAGAAAACAGATAGACAAGCGAGAAGAGAGAAGAGACAGAATAATTTATAAACAAAAGATTTAAATAAATAATAAGCTTAACCTACCCCAAATAATTAAAACACTCAAAAACTAAAGAAAAGAAAAGTTGATTTAGAAAATTTGGACAAAGGATTGATTTTATCCTATTTGGATTAGCGCCCCGCTTATTAACGGATGACAATGTCGCATATCGCATTGTCGGATTCTGCTTGGATCAACTTTCATTATTTCCGTCTATATACCCACCCCACCTAGTTGATTATTAAGCCTAAAAGTGTTTTATAGAAAACGATAAAACTAACGTTCCCTAAGATGCCTACCCGCCCCAACCTGATGTCCAAGAGGCATTGGATTGATTATATTGGATTGTGTTCTAGACAAAAGGAAGTCTAGGCTACCTAATTAGACTCGGGGTTTATGTCAAGCAAGACAAACAAGACTAGCATTTAGCATGTAACGGTTTCAAATAAGCCTCTTATTTAGTTAAAGTAATTAAGGTGATTAACATGCTTCAAACAATTATTCACATTGTAATTAGAATCTATAGGCATGATATCTAGTGTTATAGATTAACGTGCTAAAATTATTAATCTTGTGGATGCTATTTTCAGGAGAGGAATATTAATCAATGCCGAAAAAAAATTAACTTAAAGAGCTAGAAATTAAATTAAATATGCTGAAAACTAATTTAAAGTGTGCGGGAGACTATTTATGAACTATGAGATTTTATTAAAAAATGTACGGAAAATTAATGTTAAGTGCAGGAAATCATTAAAGTGTGCAGAAAAATTATTTTTTATGTGCAGAAAATTATTTATAAGTGTGCAAAAAATTAATATTAAGTGCGGGAAATTAATTAAGAGTGTTGGAAGTTAATTATTATATGCTGGCATTATTTATATATTAATGAAACATACTGGAAATTATTTTAAGAGTATTGGAAATTTGATTTAAGAGCAGAAAAATTGATTTAAAAGTGCAGAAAAATTGATTTAAGTTGCAGAAAAATTGATTAAAAGTGCAGAAATTTAATTTTAAAATACTGAAAATTGATTAAGAGGGTGGGAAATTGATTTAAGTTATAGAAAAATTAATTAACTTCTGGAAATTAGTTGTAAAACATACTGGACATTATTTTAATAAATAGACAATTATTTAACAATTAATTTAAGATGCCCAAAAATAAAAGTTTTTAATATGCTGAAAATTAATTAACAATTTCTGAAAATTAGTTATAATATGTCGAAAATTAATTAAACATGCTATGAATTAAATTGACATGATCAAAATTAATTTAATATGTTGAAAGTTGATTAAAAATCTTAAAACACGAATTTTAGGTGATAAACAACTAGACTGATAAAACCTACATGCTTGATTTCTAAGGATTCAAATAAAAGATCAACTCATGCTTTCGAAATATACAAACTGGTAGGAAAATGAATAGTTAGCACATAAGTTCCTCTCCCCGGCAGTCCCTCGTCGTTTCATTAATATCAATAATGTTTATACAAATCATTATAATCCAATGAATGTAAATGGTAAAAGAAATTAAACTAGAGGGGATTGGTCGGACAAACCTTTAAAAATCCTTCAATCCCAGGCAACTCTTCGGTATTCCCAAACGTTCACCTTCAACCTATTAAACATAAAACAAAGCCCAGAATCCAAGAAAACACTCAAGCGGGGAGACATTTAGCTATAAACAGAGCTGACAAATATCCTATTAATGTCAAACTACCAGAGGCAAGTAACATAGACATCTCAACAGGTCACAAGAAACTATAACAAAACATTGGGCATGTGAGGGAAACGAGTAGAAAGGCTATGGCATCAAACATTTAAAATTCAAGCAGACATGTTGAAGCAACACCAGATGCATCGTTTAAGAGAACATACTGGTTAACAACACAAGTTAGAAGAATCAGACATCAATAGCAAGTAAGACGATAGTAGCGAACCAACAAGCAAAACTCAGGAACTAACACTTCTAGAACACCAGCAAGATGAGAATTCAAAGTATTTTGCAGGTGACAAGCCAAAGCAGAAGTAAAGATTAAAATATTTGAAATGTGGGAGAAAGAGTAAGTGTATGTGGGAGCCAAAGTCTTTCTATAATAGTGAGGAGAAATGTTATTTATATAGTAAAAGAAATCAGTCAGTTAAGGCAACAAAGAATGAAAGAATCCTCGGTCACACAATATTTTCTTTAAATAGCACAAATAGTATCAATCAAGTGTAAGTGAAATCTCAAGTTACCATAATTATATAAGAAATCAGTCAAATTTGCTAAAGGAAAATTAAAGGTAAATAATCATTTCAAACTTATCACAAGTAATCAATTAATAGGCTGTCCACACTACTAAAGGAAAGTCAATAATCAGAACAATTAATCAAATAAGAAGTTTCCTCAATTAAATTGAATGAATCAACCAAGCACAAAACCAATCAAGACTTACCAAAATTATTCAAGCTATCAAAGTTTACCAAAATAACATAGTATAGGGCTGCCACAAAATCAATTTCGAAGGGATAGAATCAATAAAGATCCGCCAGGAATCATACTTAAATGAAATAAGTAACAAAATAATGCTTCCGACTTTATTTCAACATCGATTCAGTGGTAAATCCTCAAAGGGAGAACATGTATTTAAAGGATTGCAAAATCACGGTTAAATCAAAGTTCATACAAATTGGGGCATTTAACATATGATAGTCTAGGCGAGTTGACAAACACAAATCATAAAGAAATTAAATGAAAATCTACATAGAACTTCGCCAATTTCAAATCCAACATTCTGTCAATAGAAAGAAAAGGGTAGAAGAGGATGATGCTATTAATTTTGGCATAAAATTAAATAAAGAAACAAACCTGGGACAGACTCGTAACTAATCCGTCATGAACTTCAATGTTTTTCGACGGGGTTTAGCCGGAGATAGATAATATTGAGGCGAAACTGTCGGAGCTTGCTGGAGGAAAGGTGATGCAGCAGGGGTTTCCTCATCGTGGTGAAGTCTTCGTCTAGTGAAGACGTAGAGGCATCAACGGCGAGGGATGGGAGAGAAGAGGTCCGTAGTTGGTTTCGTGATTCGCTGGCCAACGGTGGTACGGCGAGATGAGAAGAGAGGAAATGAGAATAACGATCGGTCTGCCATCCCACCGGTAGTGGTGGTGCGGCAATGATGAGAGAGAGATGAGAAAGATGAGAGGCGGGGGTGGCTGCTGGTGGGGCTGAGTTAGTTTTGAGTAGGGTTTGAGGCTAAATATATTAAAAAGGAAAAAGAGGAGAAATTTAATCTCAGTCGTTGATCACACGAGATCAACGACTGTGATTTAAAACTAGGAGGGGTTGGGTTATGGGCCAATCTGGTGGGTTTAAATTGGGGATTTCAATTTGGGGGTTAGAATTGGGTAAAATTGGATTTAATTTAGGCTAAATTGACATTAATTATGAAAAAAATGGCTAGAAATTAAACAAATTGGGAAAATTGAGTTGAACTGGGATGCTATTTAATAAATAATAACTCAATAACAATAATAACGAGAAAATGATAAGACGTTGCAAAATCGTTATTCTTAAAAATAAATTGTGTATAAAATTAATGTAATGTAAAATATTATGTAAAATTGACAGTAAGAATAATGATTTGAAATAAATTAGTCACCTATAAGTTATGGATACGAATTTTAAGAAATGCTATAATAATAATAATAAACTATGCATTTTCAAATTATGAACATGTATATTTGCGAAAATAATTTAGTAAATATTAACAAACAAAAAAAATTATATAAAATATTATATTTAGATTAATAAATTATGTATACTATATAAAAATATAAAATTATGATAAAATAAATTGCATACTCCAAAATTGTGAATACGAAACGTTAGGATTCATTTGATACCAAAATAGTAATTAAAGAAATATTAAAATTCAAAACTAATAAAGTTTTAGTAAAATAGCAGGCTGGGAGGGATATCGGGATGTCGAAATTGGGTGTCAACAACTGCTAGTCAACCTGCAACACAACCTATATCCTGAGAAGGATGTAGCAAGAGTAATATCATTACACCACACGTACTGGCAGGTATCATCGGTCAACCAGGGTTAGAATCATGTGACAATATATAGAATTCAAGAAAATAAACATGGCAAACTTACACTTAACCAACATTCCACGATCAACCCTTCCTTTTAGACCACTTCTGATTAACCTCATTACCCAATTTACCCAATCAGTTACTTTTAATCATCATTAAGACTGTTAAGGTGCATCCCAAAACTATTATACTGGTATATCCCACACGAATCAAGACATATAGCGCAACTATCAATGCGACCCTGTACCATCTACACATACCTCAGGTAACGTATTCACATTCAATTCATAGATGTCCACAAGAAATTTAATCACCTAACCCATACGACATCAACTATTCTCTTTAGTCCATTCGGTTGTTCCACTAACGTCACCATTTACTACGTTCATCTTCCTATCTATGCACATACATATAATATAGTTATAAGCAAACCGATATTCAACACATAGACATAATCTCAATCGATCCATATTATCCACGATGTAACATGTAAGACCAACCAATACTCTCAACTAGATCAACCTTCTCCCTATCAATGGTATCACAACCATAATACCAAATATGATGTTAAAAATCAACAGTCTGTAACCCCTCTCAATATCATAAGTATAAATCAAACACCAAATCCTCTATATAATAAACAATCTGACAAGAGTAGTCTAATGCTACCTCGATTTACCATAACATTTTATGCACTTCATATGAACAAGAAAATAACTCAATGTATGTAAATAATACATCACGATTATCACAGTTGTAAACTCAAATATGCACACACACACACTAAGAGGACTAATGTTTTTCTGATAGTCATGACCTGCAGGGGACCAACTTCATCCATATACAGTACTAGCATGGCACCCGACCCTCCAAAATATCAATAAATAAGTAACTCTTACTGACACAATACTTGACCCTTCGAATATCACAATATAAGATATGAAAATCAATTATCACTCAAGATAATCATAGTGTGCTAATATTACAAGTACACAATTTATCAAAGACACTTAGTCAAATTCAATGCCACTCGTTTCATGCATACAAGCAATACCAACCAAACTCACCAATCACAAGCATGTCCAAAGGAAAAATCACTAACATTCAACTTACAAATAGACGTGAAACCCAAATCAAGTCTATATCTATAATAGAATATACATAGGCCCATTAACTAGTCAATCCTATTTAATGCATACCAAATCCGGTGTGACTCATCACTATCTAATGACTCTCAGTTATAATAACTTTATGAGGTTCATAACTATCACCTTCTTAGCCAATTTATCACCCATTTATTCGTATGAGACTTTACAAGTTTAACCTTAGCTACACACTTTACCCTAACTTCTTTCTAACACTTTAGACAATGATCCCTTAGACTCTTTGAATTATGGCACCACCTTTCCTTATTATGACCCAACCTTAACAAGTACTACCGCAGTAGAAATCACATGATCATGACACTATCTCATATATCAATACCACCCCTCTCTAAGGTAATTAATCCGTTCTTATAACTACACTTTCATATCTTTACTCTATCGTCACCCAATTCGACTAATTAACCTAGCAATATACTAAGCTTATTAAATAATTACATGAACCCTTCAAAGAAACTCACATATAACACATTAGAAGAATAAGCATCTTTTTCTATGAATTTTTCATGTTATTGTTCATCTAAACTCCGTGCTTGTGGGTCTAAACATGATTTTTCTCACCAGAACTACATTATATACATGTTAACTAACCATAGTCTACTACTTATAAACCATAACCTATCTCTACGCTGAGCTGTTGCATGCAGAGAGAATGAATCCATGTTCCTTGATCTCTGCGAGCAAATTTGCTGGAGGAATCGCTAGGAGGAAGTTGGAATCGTATCTATTCAGGGCCTTGCCTTTATGTTCTACTAGTTTTTAGCTTAGGAATAACCCTAGGGTATTTTTAAGAAGAAACAACTATATTAGGACAAGAACTAAACAAAAAGGGTTTAAAAACTTGGGTAGATCACTGTCGTATTTTTCTACAGTGACCAGGGTCCCGCTACAGTGGGATCGCTGTAGCGAAGAAGGGACCGCTGCAACAGTCTGCCTAGACCTCTTTTTTTTGCTTCCAATTTTTTTTGTTGACCCAAATTATAGTTAATCCATCATTAACTCAGCATTGACATAAAATATTAAACTCAGGTATTTATCGCGATATCTTTAATAATAATGAAATAGATCGTTACATGCTCGATGTATAATGAGAATAAAAATGCTTCAACGGAGATGAACATTGTACTATAGTCTTATGGCATGAGGGTATCGATAAGGATTCGACAGTTCAATAATGGGATGGGTACATATACAATTATTTTAAGAAATAATTAAATTGTAAAGAACCAGCAAATTGGGTAAGAGGATAGTAATTGTGGTAAAGTAAGGAGAAGAGTTTAATATAATGAGGTTTGAGGTGGTATGACTTCTTTTGGAATTTGTATGAATAATATTCTTTCTATCCATAAGGTCGAGGTGTAATGAAAAGAATTGAACGGTTGGAGTTTGACAATACTACGGTCACAGTGTTATAGTGTATCCTTGACTAGAGTCACGAGGTGTGATAAACTTTCTAATAGAATGAAGTTTACAAAAAGATTTGTTGAATGAAGACTAGGGGTTAAGAGTTCTTGAAGGAAGATAGTTGTTATATTCAGTCCAAGTGGAGGAACATTTCTTTCATGATTGGAGTTTATGAAAATATGCAGTGATAATCTTTTAGCAAGGGATATGTTTACATATTTGCATTAAATGAGACAAGGGTACATGCTATTTTGGGCTAGAGATTAAGTGGTGTGTGTAATGCATTGCAGTCACTTGATGGGCAGAAATGTGTGGTGTGATCTAGGTATGACCTTGATGGTTATGCTGTAGAAAAGTGGTGGTTCTAATGAGATTTTATATAGTGAGACTATTAGGGTAGAGCAATTCAAAAATGAAAATGGTTCTAACAGCTAACATGTGTGAAGATTGAATACTTGAGCTATCGGATGTGTCACCTATCCAGAATACTAGAGATCAACAGTAAATTCAACTCCGAAAGACCAAGAAGTTTCTACTGTAGACACTAGAGCAAGATATCAGTTAATCAGGACATTTAAAGTGGTGGTACAACAATAAGTGATAACAAATTCAAGTTGTAAACTGTGTTTCAGAGATATAATTGAGGGATAGTATTATTAATTGAGACCAAGAGGAATAAATTTATGTTAGAATGATGAGCTTGAGGTTAGAGGGAGTTTTCAGCAGGTATGCTTGTGTGAAATTACCCTAGGATGTTAGTGGGAATATGTGTGCGGCGATTGAGAATTGTTTTACATATTTGAACTGGTGTATTGGTGATTTGAAGTACTATATGAGTGACTAAAAAAGATAATTTTGTTGAGTAACCAAGGCTACTAGTTACTTTTTGTGAAGAAACTTTGTGATAGGTTGTACTTGTGATGCGACTAATTTGGAAGGGTTTTTAGTTTTAAGGTCCAAGGTGGGGAAGACTTTTGGGTGCCCACGATTTATAGTTTTAGTTACTATTCTCATCATGGAATAGGCTTTTATGCAAGGACTTATGACATTTTAAAACAACCCTCGAGTAGATTTAAAGGAATTTCAATTTATTACGGTAAAAGTGATTGAAAATAAAATATGAGATTTGGAAAAATAAGGATAGTGGTATTTTTCGATTTGGAAGGCTAAGGTGTAATGACCTTCCGGGTCATTTCCTCAATTTTTATGCGTTCCGGCATTTCAAGCCCCCCCGTAGTGGCGACATGTCATTTATGACTTGCCAGAACTGCCGGTTCGGTTATCGGATAGTCCGTTTGGGTTTTAGACTCATTTTCCTATTGTTGAGAGCATGTGGAGTGAGAAAGAGTGGGTATTCACCCATTGAAGCTAAGGTAAGTTAGCTCATCACTCCTTGGTCATTATCCATAATTTTACCCGTTGATTTCCGTTCCATTTCATTGTAAATTCTTAGAAATTAGGTCTTTGAAATCCTAATATATGGGGACTCATTTGAGCCTCGATTTACTCTCCATTTGTGTTCAACTTTTGAGCACATATTCCTTATCGTTCGAGGGACCTCGTGATGGATTCAATTTTAGAATTCCGTTAGCAGGCCCCACGGGCCATTATTGACCCAATTTTGGGCCCGACGTTTTATATGGAAATATGGGTATTGTTTTACTCTTAATGATGTGTAGGTTACTATTTTTATAGTGTGACATTGATTCGGGATCGTGGAGCAAAGGTTGAGCAATTTATGGACACTTCAAGAATTGCGGTTCGACATCGAGGTAGGCTTCAGTCTACTTTTCTGTATGAGATTGTGTATAGTATAGAATACATGCTATATAGGGAATATAGGGTATGATTATGGCTAATATAGCATGACTTAGCCTATTTTATGGAATTTGAGGTAGAGATGTGACCCGAACCCTAGTATAAATACTTGTTATGTCCATAGAGCCCTATCGCCTTGAATATTAACATGTTAACAACAACTGATAATTAGGGATCCTTTGGTATGAGACTTACCATATGACTTAGCGATTCAGGAGGTTCTTCCCCGATTAGATCCTTGTGGTGGCTTTATGCGATTGATTATTGTGGTTGCTCGGGTTATGAGACCTTGCTATATTGGTTATATACTATTGGGCCCGAGACCGTGATTATAAGGCTAGTTGGACTTTGGTGAGTATTCTGCCCTTAGCAAGGGAAAGATTATCATTTATAGACGCTTAGGCGCTTATGGTTATGTTGTCTGGATATTGGTGATGCCAAGCATACTATTTGGTCCATTCATGCTCATTTAGTGGTACGATTCTAACCAAAACCTTGATTTCACTACTGTTTCCAAAAAGGGGATTTATTCCCACTTTTCACTTTTAAAAGGGTTATTTATAACAGAAATCGTACCACCTTATTTACTGGATTATGAGCTTTTGGAACTGAAAATGATGTTTTAGAACTCCGACTGAGGATGATTTCGGTCCATTATTTATCCACTCATCTTACCACTACTATTTACTTCGGTCGAGGGATATTCCGACCCTTTGTACATGATTATGATGATTTAGTCCCGAGCATGATCTCAGGCAATGGATTTTTGGATTTATATCCGTTTACCCACGATTCGAGTCCGTGCACTGATTGTATTTATATATATATATATATATCTCCGGTACTGGATGGAGTAGATGGATTATGATGGCTATTGGAACTCCTGGATCGGGACCAGGCAGTGTATATGGATTTTCCCGAATCCCCTAGGGGACCCTTCGTTCGAGAGCCGTCGAGCAGGAGAAGCTTGGTCTCCTTAGGTCCTACCTTTGCGAGCTAGGTGAGCTGGAGGAGGTATATACACTTGGTATGGTATGGTTTGAGATTGTGGAATAGGTTCGAGTCCGGTGTCCCCGGTATGCTTTGAGATTGTGGAACTGGTTCGAGTTTGGTGCCCCCGACATGGTTATAGCATTTCAGTTTACGTTACATTCATCCATTCATATGCATTTCCTATCACCAGTATAGTTGTTTGGCGCCTGTATCTATCGGTCTTATGGGGGGCTGTATAGGTACGGATTATAGTTGCTGTTTGCTGAGTGTTTCTGTGAACCTTCCAGGCTTATGGGGGCCCGGTTAGGTGCTTGTTTGTCTGGACTAGCCGGTTACTTTATTATTGTTTATTATGGTTAGTTTCTGGCAGGTTGGTTGTGGACTGGTACCTGAGATTAGAGGTACGTTTCGAATTCCTTTATCTTTTCGGTAGATTATATTATGGTTGGTTAGCCCAGGATTTGTCACCCTTTGGGTATAGGCTTGATGAGGCTAGTGATGGCTTCTTTACTTGGCTATGGATCTTGAGATGTTAGGTTGACTCCCTCAGGTAGTTACCTTTGAGTTAGCCCTATATGTCTACTTATATGTATGGTATCACCGTATATCCCTCTCTTTCCTTATCTATTTACATTGTATATGTATCCTTTGGCCTTGTACTACTATTATATATATATCCTTCTTTCACTCTTCATTTGTATATTGGCCATTGATATACGGTATTGCACTTTAGTTCCTGAATGATCTCAGGATAGGATAGTTATCCCTATTGCCCCATTAGCATGGTTATGCCTAGTTTCATAGATAGTTGCCTGTAGTCACTTTCGTGCCTTTATGTTATTTATGCTTTCATTATTTCTAGAGCTCAGTCGGCCGTTGCCTACTGAGTACCACGTGCTTGGTACTCATACTACACTTCTGCAGCCTGCAGGTCATAGTGTGAGTTATCACCATTGATGTGTGTATGTCGTGCGAAGAAGTTATGGATCGGAGATATGGGGTGAGCTCCCGACATTTTGGAGTATTCCTACTCTCCCTCTTATTGTTAGACTATTCTCTATGTTGTGTCAGAGACGGCTTGTATACATACATTTTTCCTGTATTTTACTTGTACTCCTGATGTATTAGAATCTCTTGTACTGGGTCCACCAGGTCTTAGGTTTATATTAGCTTTATTATTATATTTATTTTGTTGTTTCCTTTATTTCTTTTGGTAGTCTGTTACTAGATGTTTAGGACTATGGGTTGGCTTACCTACTGGTGGGTTATAGTAGGTGTTATCATGACCTATGAAATTGGGTTGTGAAAAATTTGTATCAGAGCCTAGGTTAACCGGTGTTGTTTGTACAAGAGCTAAGTGTTTAGTAGAGTCCTGCGGATCGGTGCGGAGACGTCTTTATCCTATCTTCGGGAGGCTACAGGGCATTCTTAGGAAATTCTAGTCTTGACTCCTTATTGTGTTTCCATTCTTTTGTGAACCTCTAAGTAATTCTCTTGACTCCATTCTGTATCAAAGGGATAATGTGATGTCATTGATAGATACAGACGGTATTTCAGCGCGTGTTACCAGGATTTCTTGCCAACATTTGGCTAGAGAGTTAGAAATTGACATCAAAGATCTTCAGCATCAACTAGAGGGTCTGGGGTCAGCCCAGGTTTCAACAAAGTTGTGACTGTCTTAGCTTTTCAGGATTCAGTATGTTATGGGTTCCGAGTCTATTTCTGGATACCACTCAGCTAGAGGTAATGTCGGGTCCATCGAGTAGTTCTCAGACCCGAGTTGGATTTATTGGTGTTCAGCAGGTTTCTCTGTCTGTTTCAGCGTATGAAATTGAGTTTCTTGAGTGGGCCAGACATACTCCTATGTTATTTTCTACTGAGCATGAGATGGTGTAGGGATTTATTGTTGACTTTAGCACTCCGTTTGGCATCGGAGCATTTGATAATAGTTGGGTCTTCTTTCTCTGAGGTTGTTGATCATGCGAGGGCTACAAAGAGGGCTTGCTTTAAGGAATATGGAAATGGTAGTATGAGGCCATGTCAGCAGTTCGGTGTTAGGGGTATTCCATTCGTAGGTCGAAATCTTCTCAATAGAAGTCAGCATAACTTGCCACCTATTAGGCCTATACATATGGCACCTCAGCTTGTGGATAACTCTTAGGTTGATCATGGCAATATCAGTGGACAGAGTCCTGGTCAGACATCACGGAGAATTCGGTCTAGGTCTTTAGGCCGTGACGACCTTCTGAATCAGTAGGTTCAATGCCTCAAAGTATCCCATGAGCATGTTTCGATTATGGTAAGTCTGGTCATTGGTATAATGATTTCCCCAGGCGCGAATTGGTCAGCCAGTTGGGGTTAGCTTGTGTTTCTACTAGTTTAGTACTTCAGGGGTTTGTTGTGACTACAGAGAGACCGATCACTGGTCCAGAGAGTGTCTCCGGTGTGGGATCATTAGTCATTCAGATCATCCCGATCAGTCTCACAATGTGTTGGCACCTTCAGTTAGAGGTAGTGCACCTAGTGTCTTAGGTGATCATTCAGACGCTCAATTCGAGTTCAGGTATGCTCAGATTTGTACTCTTTCGGGCACACCAGACTTATGATGTCGGATTTCCACGGTGTAAAGTGCGCCTTTGAATCTATGCCTTTAGTTACTATTTGAGTTGTGTTGGGGTTTTCATACCCATCGATGATTATATGCCGTGCTATTTCTATATTTGTTGTTGTATGCCTTGGCGTTTTCATGGTGATTGATGTATGCCTTCGTGTAGGTTTAGGCATGTATGACTACCCCCATAGATAATTCTTTAGTAGTGGATCAGTGTAGTATTGTCCTAGGGGTGTAGCAATTGGGTTAAAGTCCCATTTTTCCTTGGCATATTGGCCTTGTTATGGCTATAGAGTGGATCAATATCATGTTTCCCTTGGGGTATGGCATTTGGGTTAAAGTCCCATTTCCTTGGCGTTTCAGTCTTGTTGTGACCCTAGAATGGTACTTCGGTTGATTTTCATTTTAATACCACCTGCTTCTTATGCGGTTGATATTGTGGTCATTAGTTTGACATTGACTGATTTTCATTTGGTAGAAGGCTAGACTAGTGTTATCTAGTTAGTATTTTCCCTTCCTTACGATTCTTATTTCCTTGGCATAGTTGGCTACCTCGGTTGGTTAGCCTTCCCTTTCTGTTAACAAGATCGGTTTTAGAGTGGATTATGAGAATGAATGTAAGCTTGACCTTCCAGGGCTTTATTACGACCATAACATTAATAGTCTTCTTCCATAGCCCATTTCTTTGGTGATGCATTTGGGAGTTGTCCTTCGGTTTTGGATAGGTCATCACCCAGTAGTGGTCTTGATCTTGAGGTTCACTTTGAGTTGGGGTTGGCGATTCAGTTCTATCGCACGTTTCTGAGACTTATTTTTGGATTTATGGATTCGTCTCCTGGTGAGCGTGTTGATCTTGGTTTTGGTGTGTAGTTGGATACTCCATTCTTCCTGTGCTAGGTATATAGTTCAATCGAGTTAAAAGTTGATGTAATTGGGAGAGTTCAGAAAATTCTCATTTTGGCACTTGTTCGGCCTTGCATGACTTCGCGGAGTGCTTCTGCTTTATGATATGCACTTATGGGTATTTGTCGTCGTAGATTGAGTAGTGGTTTGACCAGATGCAGGCTAAGGTTGTATTCCCTCCAAGTTACTCGAGTGTTGACTATCAGTAGCACTTGTTACAACCTTGGTGAGTTCTTGGTTATGCCGTGATACGATCTGACCTTAGCGGATTGGGTCTTGATTGCTCGTGTCTTCATCATATTGCTTTTCCCCAGTTGGGATTATGTTCTTCGGTGACATTTCAGTTTCAACCTCACGGAGATTGTTGGCATGTGCTTGATCTTCTAATAGCAAGGTTGGTTGGGGCAATTGGCCTTTGTAAGGACTTGTTGGCTCCAGTTTTAGATTTTGAAGCCTTAGGATGATGGCTTGGGAGTTATGATAGACTTCAGTTTGTGGATGCCTACCCGCCAACAGGATCAGTTGGGATAGTTGAGATCAAGTAGTCTAGCCTCAGTGTTGGGGTTTTAGCTTGGGATTGCATAACTTCGTTGCATCCTCGTTTTGAGGTTTTGCTTAAGTTGGGCATTCATTTATAGGATGGCCAAGCCTACTCTTTGCATAATGATTCAGTTTCCTCCAATTGGGGTAGACCGTACTGGATAGATGGTCAGAAGATGGTCTATCAGTATATAGTATTGGTTTTTACTGCTTCCGACCTTAGTTCTCAGTTTCGGTCAGAATTATGAATTTTCTCCTCAGTAGGAAAAGTGCGCTTAAGTTGGGCTTAACATGGCTTCATCCACGGTTGGTTGAACATCTTGAAGTTGATCGTTTAGTTTCATGAGATTGGTACTTCGGACTCTTGATTTTCAGTTTAAAGAGTCATCTGGGCCAATTGTAGCTTTGGCTTAAGAGTGCAGACTTTGGTCACCTTTGTTGTGTGTCCTAGTAGCACTTTATGGGCTTAATTCTTGCACTTTCCATTATGGATTTTTTGTAAGTCAACTTCAGCCTTTCGAGGTCAGTGTGTTGTGAATGCGCGGACAGGACTCAGATAATATCTTGTATGGTTCGGAGTAGGTAGCAGGTTTGAAAAGGCAAAAGAAGGTTAAGTTTGGATGTTGGAGTTGTAGCATGATTCTGACCTTAGATTGCATTTAGCCTGGCTGAGTTTCCGCCTAGTTAGGCTTGTATTGGTGTGTTGTCAGCATGTTGTGGTCTGGAGTGCATCAGTCTTTCTTGATTTAGTTGGAAGCCAGTTGATTGTTGAGGTTGAGGTTTGGTTATTTGAAAAATGAAGTACGAAAGTGGGTTGAAAAAGGGATACTTTTAGCAAAATCCCTTGGAAGAGTTGTCTTTTCTTTGAGGTTGTCTGGAGAGTCATGTTCGGAGAATGCGGGCCCAGTACCTCATCCTTTCGAGCTTTCGGGCTCTTTCTATCCATTGACTTTCGCGGACGAAAGTCCTTTTAGTAGTGGATATTGTAATGACCCTCCAGGTCATTTCCTCGATTTTCATGCATTCCGACATTTTGAGCTCATTTATGACTTGCCGAAACTGCTGGTTCGGTTATCAGATAGTCTATTTGGGTTTTAGACCCATTTCCCTATTGTTGAGAGCATGTGGAGTGAGAAAAAGTGGGGATTCACCCATTGAAGCTAAGGTAAGTTAGCTCATCACTCCTTGGTCATTATCCATAATTTTACCCGTTGATTTCCGTCCCATTTCATTGTAAATTCTTAAAAATTACGTCTTTGAAATCCTAATCTTTGGGGACTGATTTGAGCCCCGATTTACGCTCCATTTGTGTTCAACTTTTGAGCACATATTCCTTATTGTTCGAGGGACCTCGTGACGGATTCAATTTTGGAATTCCGTTAGCAGGCCCCACGGGCCCATTATTGACACGATTTTGGGCCCGGAGTTTTATATTGCAATATGGGTATCGTTTTACTCTTAATGACGTGTAGGTTACTATTTTGATAGTGTGACGTTGATTCGGGATCGTGGAGCAAAGGTTGAGCGATTTGTGGACACTTCAAGAATTGCGTTTCGGCATCGAGGTAGGCTTCAGTCTACTTTTCTCTATGAGATTGTGTATAGTATAGACTACATGCTAGATAGGGAATATAGGGTATGATTATGGCTAATATAGCATGACTTAGCCTATTTTATGGAATTTGGGGTAGAGACGTGACCCGAACCCTAGTATAAATACTAGTTATGTCCATAGAGCCCTATCGCCCTTGAATATAAGCATGTTAACCGCAGCTGATAATTAAGGATCCTTTGGTATGAGACTTACCATTTGACTTAGCGATTCGGGAGGTTCTTCCCCGATTAGATCCTTGTGGTGGCTTTATGCTCTTGATTATTGTGGTTGCCCGGGTAATGAGACCTTGCTATATTGGTTATATACTATTGGGCCCGAGACCGTGATTATGAGGCTAGTTGGACTTTGGTGAGTATTCTGCCCTTAGCAAGGGAAAGATTATCATTTATAGACGCTTAGGCGCTTATGGTTATGTTTTCTGGATACTGGTGATGGCATGCATACTATTTGGTGCATTCATGCTCATTTAGTGGTACGATTCTAACCAAAACCTTGATTTTACTACTGTTTCCAAAAAGGGGATTTATTCCCACTTTTAACTTTTAAAAGGGTTATTTTATAACAAAAATCGTACCACCTTATTTATTGGATTATGAGCTTTTAGAACTGAAAATGATGTTTTAGAACTCCGACCGAGGATGATTCTGGTCCATTATATATCCACTCATCTTACCACTACTATTTACTTCGGTCGAGGGATATTCCGACCCTTTGTACATGATTATGATGATTTAGTTTCGAGCATGATCTCGGGCAATGGATTTAGGGATTTATATCCTTTTAGCCACAATTCGAGTTCGTGCACTGATTGTATTTATATCTCTCTCTCCGGTACTGGATGGAGTAGATGGATTATGATGGCTATTGGAACTCCTGGATCGGGACCAGGCAGTGTATATGGATTTTCCCGAATCCCCTAGGGGACCCTTCGTTCGAGAGCCGTCGAGCAGGAGAAGCTTGGTCGCCTTAGGTCCTACCTTTGCGAGCTAGGTGAGCTGGAGGAGGTATATACACTTGGTATGGTATGGTTTGAGATTGTGGAATCAGTTCAAGTCCGGTGTCCCTTGTATGCTTTTAGATTATGGAACTGGTTCGAGTCTGGTGCCCCCGGCATGGTTATAGCATTTCAGTTTACGTTGCATTCATCCATTCATATGCATTGTCTATCACCAGTATAGTTGTTTGGCGCATGTATCTATCGGTCTTATGTGGGGCTGTATAGGTACGGGTTATAGTTGCTGTTTGCTGAGTGTTTCTGTGAACCTTCCAGGTTTATGGGGTCCCGGTTAGGTGCTTGTTTGTCCGGAATAGCTGGTTACTTTATTATTGTTTCTTATGGTTAGTTTGTGGCAGGTTGGTTGTGGACTGGTACCTGAGATTATAGGTACGTTTCTGATTCCTTTATCCTTTTGGTAGATTATATTATGGTTGGTTAGCCCAGGATTTGTCACCTTTGGGTATAGGCTTGATGAGGCTAGTGATGGCTTCTTTACTTGGCTATGGACCTTGAGATTTTAGGTTGACTCCCTCAGGTAGTTACCTTTGAATTAGCCCTATATGTCTACTTATATGTATGGTATCACCGTATATCCCTCTCTTTCCTTATCTATTTACATTGTATATGTATCCTTTGGCCTTGTACTACTATTATATATATCCTTCTATCACTCTTCATTTGTCTATTGGCCAGTGATATACGGTATTGCACTTTAGTTCCTTAATGATGTCAGAATAGGATAGTTATCCCTATTGCCCCATTAGCATGGTTATGCCTAGTTTCGTGGATAGTTGCCTGTAGTCATTTTCATGCCTTCATGTTATTTATGCTTACATTCTTTCTAGAGTTCAGTCGGTCGTTGCCTACTGAGTACCACGTGTTTGGTACTCATACTACAGTTCTGCAGCCTGCAGGTCATAGTGTGAGTTATCGTCGTTGATGTGTGTATGTCGTGCGGAGAAGTTATGGATCGGAGATATGGGGTGAGCTCCCGACGTTTTGGAGTATTCCTACTCTTCCTCTTATTGTTAGACTGTTCTCTATGTTGTGTCAGAGACGGCTTGTATATATACATTTTTCCTGTATTTCACTTGTACTCCTGAAGTATTAGAAGCTCTTGTACTGGCCCCACCATGTCTTGGGTTTATATTAGTTTTATTATTATGTTTATTTCGTTGTTTCCTTTATTTCTTTTGGTAGTCTGTTACTAGCTGTTTCGGACTATGAGTTGGCTTACCTACTGGTGGGTTATAGTAGGTGCCATCATGACATATGAAATTGGGTCGTGACATAAGGTTTCATCTATAGGAAATGGGACTTGGATTCAGGACAACATGATTACTTTGGTTTTGTTCAGGTTATGTCAATATTATCATGGGTTATTGAGATAGAATGTGAATTGTTGAGTATTCTTGGAGTAGGGAGTCTAAAGATAGTTTTAGTTAAGAGTACAGTAAGTTCATTATGGTTTTGAGTTTTGTGACTTGTAAAGTTCAAAAATCAAATGACTAACACGATAAGATCGACGGTGAAATGATTTGTGGGTAGTAAGGTATGTGATCTCATAGCATCTTTAAGAGAATGGGCTAAAGTGATGGGCAAAGGAAATTATCTACATGCTTTGGATAAGAATTCAGGCTTTCTGTGGTAAGACTACGCTAGCGTTTGGCCATAGGTTCCCAAAATATTTTTGGCAAGTCATTTTTGGGTAAAGTTTCATCATGTGTTTGGCCATAGTTTTTGAGAAAAATATTTGACTTTTTTAAGAAATACTAGTTTCTCGACACATGCGTTGCACGTGTATGTCGAGTCATGTAATATATGTTTCTGTAAAATAAGGCAAGTAAAATAGAATAACAACAACAATATATATACACAATGTAATCCCACAAGTGGGAATTGAGAAGGGTGGGATGTACGTAGACCTTACTCCTATATTTGTGAGGTAGAGAGACTGTTTTTTGTTGAGAGGCATGTAAAATGACCGATAAAGCATCTGGATATTTCATCCCCAATGATTAAAAACTGCTCAGTTAAACACTTAAACTCGGTATTGACATAAGACACTTCCTTAACATCAATAAGGACTTAACGTTAGCATTAATAGGAAAAAGAAAATGTATTGCTGCTAGATTTTGGTGGCATGTGGAGTAGGAGGATAGGATGTTAGTCCTTCGTGTTAGAATTATTGGTGTACTTTTAATCTCCTTAACTTATGTAAATTACTTAATGTCTATTTGTGAACTTAAAATTCTTTCTCATGAGGAGGACAGGAGATATGACACCTCTTCAATGCGGTCACCACTCTTGGTCACAAAGAAGAAGCAAAAATTAACAAGAATTGAAATTCATATAGCAGCTTGTACAAAATAGTGATTGAAAGATCAAAAGAATAATATAAAGAACAAAAAGGCAAAACTAAAATGGGTTGACATCTTGTAACACATAATGTTAGGGAGTGGATGAAGCGAGGGAGAGGTGGAGTGATCATATTAAGGAACCGCGGATCCTGATTTGGGTTTTTCCGAAAAATGTGCAATGTTGTTAGGAGTTTTAAATTAATGAGTTTTCATGGGTATATGTGCAAAGCTGTTCTCCATAAAAAGTGATTTGTTTACTTCTAAAAAATGTATGATGCCAATAAAAAAAAAAAAGGCAGTCCGGTGCACTAAAGCTCCTGCTATGCAGGGTCCGAGGAATGACCCAACCACAAGGATCTATTGTACGCAGTCTTACCTTGCATTTCTGTAATAGGTTATTTCCAAGGCTTGAACTTGTGACCTCCTTTTGCACAAGGTGGATTAAGAATGTTGTTAACATTGTGACAAGTATGTAATATTTATGAGTGTTTTTGAAACTCTTTCGGTAGGAAGAAGTGCTGAGTGAATCACTGATTCTTGCTTCAGAAATGATGAATACAGAACAATGTAAGAGAGATGGGTCCGTCTGGATTTAAGGAGATATTTCTCGCGTGAATCCCATGTGCACAATATCTGAAGTTAAAATATTAATAACAGTTAGGAAGGAGATTAATATATGAAGGGCTATTAGTGTTTCATGTGAAAGAAGAGGGATGACTTTGAATTTAAAGTCAAAGATAAAGGACAATTTTGAGTTTTTTCACCTGATTATGCAGAATAGATGAAACTAAATATATATATGCATTTTTATCACCCACCACACTTTTTTAGCTTCAGGTTCCTTTTCCAATGCCAGGGAAACATTCATCCATATGGGAACAATTATTTTCGACGCTTCCATGCTCCTCATACCATATGACAAATATAATATCTCCACAAGATAGTTTTTATTTATCGACCTAGGCTTTCACCTCTTGTGGTAATGGAGGGTTTGCCATTGATCCCTACCCTATTTATTAGAAACATTAAAGTACAATGGAGGGGGGGAGTTAAACCAAAACCTCCCAAAGTAAATACGTAGCAGCAATAACAACAATTTAAGTCTAAACTAAGTACACGTGACAGATCCAAAAACGCACTTCAAACTTCATGATTTGTTATATGTGCTAAGTTATGTTGCTCAAACTTTCCAAAAATGTAGGCACACATATGTCGGATTCTTAAAAAATACACTACTTTTAGAGGATCCAACATGCACCCATATATATTATTGAAGACTCGGTGCTAAACCCTATAAAGGGTCTGCTACAACTAAAAGCATAAAACAGAGGGGTACATGCCTCAGTAAAACTGCCTGAAGCTATGTAACTGGTGCTAGTGACCTTTTTTTCCAACAACTATTCTGATCAAACGTGAAAGTCGCTTAGGAAAAGGGAGCCAACCAAAAGGCTACTACATTCTATTCCGAACCTTAGGAAGAGTATTAATTTTGTGTTGTTTTCCTCCAGCCCCTCTCCAAATCAAAACGGGCAAGAATAAGATTACAAGAACATAAAGAATGGAAAGAAGCAAAACGATAACGCGAAGCCAATGTCAAAAAGTGCAGAAGAGTGTGAAGCCATTGTACTAGTTACAAATTGGAAGAGTAATATATTCCAGCTTTTATCATAGTTGCACTTATTTATTTTTTTGCATCACCAGCAGATTTGGATGATTAGTGAAAACTAAAAAATAGAAATGGGCAAATGATGTGACAAACCTTATCTTTACTATCCTCTGAAAATGTGGCACCATCACAATAGCGAACTTTTACTCTATTGCAGCTATAAAAATCTGCATTCAGAAGGGAAGAAAAGTAAGAAAATCTCCACAATAACTCCTAGAGCATAAAGGCAGCAATTGAAATTCGAATCTTTGTCAATTGTTGCATTCCCTCTCGAAAGGTATGAAAGATCTCCAAGCCATACATACGACTTTCATCAAATACGGTTTCTGTATAATTCTACGTGTATCTATGAGATCACGTAGGGAATTATGTTTACTCACTTTAAATTGAGCATCCGTTTACCTACCTTTCTTGCTAGGATTGAAAATTCTGTATTTTACATATCCATACGATTGAGTCCTTGGGTTTCCGAAATAGCATATAAAGATGAAATCCTGCCCAGACCCTTATTTCGTTAACTCATATAAAAATAATAAATACCAAAACTTTATAAACCCATAGAACTAAATTATCAAATGCATAAATAAGAACCCCCATCTGCTTTTTCTACTCATTGCACCTATTTTCACCCATATATTCTTATTCTTCATAAAATTAAAATTACATTTGCAGCCAGTTTTAAGCTTTGAACCAGCTCTCATATCAAGAAAAATAAGTAGAAAATTGACCCTTCCTCAAACGTAGGCATCATTTTTGTTCTTTATTTTATTTTATATATGGAACGCAGCTGAATACATAGTGACTAACAGATGTATCAAGAATTTTTGTTAAAGCATGACTTAAAATACCTTCCCATGTAGACACTCCTTTGACATCAATGAACAGGTAACAATAACCTTCCAACTGTTAGCATGATGGACAGATAGTAAATATTGTATATATTAATGTAACTATATATTGTTATATAGTAGTGTAATTACAAAAATTTGATTTAGTAATCAAAGAGAATAATATTGAGAGCAAATTTGGTGGGATAGAATAGCGGATTTAGAGGGATAGAAAAGTTGATCTTTAGGGATAGGAAAGACGGATCTTTAGGGACGTAATCTTTGAATACTTTCTATTTCATGGCAAGACTTTCAATATTGAGAGGCATTCAGCAGAAAATTGACATGGGTATTAGAGCCTTCTCTTGTCTGTCTTGTTTCATAGAGTCCATCTGTGGTTCCTTTCAATTTATTTTTGAAAATTTTGGTTTTGTTGATTGTTCATCGACAATTAACACCTAGGACTTTGATCTTGGTCATTCTGGTTGTTCTTTTTGAGTCATAGTGTTTTTAGTTTTCATAAATATGACTTCACATCAATTTGAATCATTCAGTGTTCGCTTCACTGGAAAGAATTTTTCGTCCTGGGGGTTTCAGTTTCAATTATTTGTCACCGAAAAAGAACTATGGGGCCATATAGATGGAATCGATATTATGCTCCTACTGATCCTACAAAGTTAGGTGAATGGAAGATTAAAGATGCTTGGGTGATGACATGGCTTTTGGGGTCAATTGACCCTCTTATTGTTCTTAATCTCAGGTCTTACAAGACAGCTAAAGCCATGTGAGATTATTTACAAAAGGTTTACAACCAAGATAATAGTGCCCGACGCTTTCACTTAGAGAATGAAATTGCTAATTACTCTCAAGGAGGTCTCTCTATTTAGGATTATTTTTCTGGATTTCAAAATTTATGGAGTGAATTTACAGATATTGTTTATGCCAAAATACCTGTCGAATCTCTTTCTATAATTCAGAAAGTTCATGTCCAAAGCAAGCGAAATCAATTTTTGATGAAATTACGCTCTGAGTTTAAGAGTGTTCACTCTAACTTGATGAATCGTGACCCGTCTCCCTCCTTGGATGTTTGGTTTAGGGAATTACTTCATGAAGAGCAGTTTTTTGTCACACAAAATGCTTTCAAAAGAGGAAATGATGTCATTGTTGCATTTGCTGCTCAAGGTAAAGGATAGGGTAGGGATATGACTAGAACTCAATGCTACAGTTGCAAGAAATATGGACATATTGGTAGCAATTGTGGCAAGAAGTTCTGTAATTATTATAAATAACAAGGACACATTATCAAATAGTGTCCCACACGCCCTCAAAATCGTAAGGTAAATGCTTTTCAAGCAGGGATAAATGGTTACATCCCTGAGTACTCATCTTCAGGACAAGTTCTTACTCCTGAAATAGTACAACAAATGATCATATTAGCCTTTTTAGCATTGGGATTACAAGGTACTGATGTTAAATCTAATTTTTGGATTGTTGATTCTGGTGCATCCAATCATATGACCAACTCAATAATCATACTAAAAAATATTCATAAGTATCACGGTTTATCACAAATACAGGTTGCTAATGATAGTAATTTACCCATTACCAAGGTTGGAGATATTGCTACAACTTTCAAGAATGTTTTTGTTTCACCAAAGCTGTTAACTAGTCTTATTTCAGTTGGATAATTGGTTGATGACAATTGTGATGTAAAATTTCTCGTAATGGTTGTCTTGTGCAGGATCAGGTGTCAGGGGATAATCGTGAAGGGGCCTAAAGTTGGAAGATTGTTTCCTATACATTTTTTCATTCTTCTTGTTATATCTTTTGCTTGTACTTCTACAGCTAATAAGACTGAGATTTGGCATAAGCGTCTAGGACATTCAAATTCTGTTGTGTTGTCTCATTTATCAATTCTGGTTTATTGGAAAATAAAAATCATTTTTTCACTACTTCATTTGATTGTTCTACTTGTAAATTAGGCAAAAGTAAAATTCTTCCTTTTCCTAATTTTGGTAGGTGTGCTACAAAGTGTTTTGATGTCGTTCATAGTGATGTTTGGGGTATTTCACCAACTGTTTATCATGCTCATTTCAAGTACTTTATGACATTCACAGATGATTATAGTTGATTTACGTGGGTGTATTTTTTTCGTTCCAAATCTGAGGTATTTTCCATGTTCAAGATATTTTTCGCTTACATTGAGACTCAATTTTCTACTTTTATCAAATTATTAAGATCTGATTTTGGTGGAGAACATATGTCAAATGAATTCAAAACAATTTTGTTTGAGAAAGGAATTATCTTACAATGCTCTTGTCCATATACACCACAACAAAATGGGGTCACCAAGGGTAAAAATCGCCATCTTTTAGATGTCACTCGTACTCTATTGATTGAATCCTCCGTCCTATCTAAATACGGGGTTGAAGCTTTGTCTACTGCTGTCTATTTAATTAATAGACTGCCATCTAAAGTGTTAAATCTTGAGTCTCCATATTATCATCTTTATCACAAAAATCCTAGCTATGATAATTTTCATACATTTGATTGTATTTATTTTGTGTATTAGCCTCCTTTTCAGTATAATAAACTTTCTATTCAATCTACTAAATGTGCTTTAATGGGCTAGTACTTCACAGAGAGGTTTTATTTACTATGATCCATGTTCTAACAAATTTTGTGTTTCTAGATATGTTGTTTTCTTTGAGAATCAGTATTTCTTTCCTACTCATGTTGAGTTATCTCATGTTTCTCCTCTTCTTCCTACTTTTGATGATTTATCATCTTCTTCTAAGTGGTTTAAACCTGAATTTGTGTATGAAATACGCCAACCAACTTTACCTCCTCTCAAAATTGATCCGCCACCTGAGACTGCTCCACAGTTAGAATCTGAGAATTCTTCAAGCTTTGCTCCTCTTGAGCCCACTCGACTATCTACTAGAGTATCTCGTCCTCCTAATTGGTATGGCTTTTCCTCTACTTTATCCACCATTTTTGTTCCAACTTGTTACTCACAAGCTTCCAAGCATGAATGTTGGCAGAAAGCAATAGAAGAAGAACTTTTGGCTCTTAAAGAAATCAACACATGGGATATTGCTTCATGTCCTTCAAATGTCCGCCCAATTAGATGTAAATGGGTCTATTCAATTAAATTTCATTCTGAGGGAACTCTGGACCGGTATAAAGCTCGACTGGTTGTTCTTGGTAACAAACAAGAGTATGATGTGGACTATGAGGAGACTTTTGCACCAGTAGCAAAAATGACTACTGTGCGTACTATCATAGACATTGCTTATTCACAAAATTGGCCTCTTCATCAAATGGATGTCAAAAATGCTTTTCTCCATGGTGATCTTAAAGAAGATATTTATATGAAACCTCCACCTGGTTTGTTCTCATCACCTACATCTGATATATGCAAGTTGAAACGGTCTTTGTATGGATTAAAACAAGCTCGCAGAGTTTGGTTTGACAAATTTCATTCTACTTTGCTACAATTCTCTTTTGAGCAGAGTAAATATGACTCATCTTTGTTTCTTCGAAAAACATCTACAGGTTGTGTTCTTCTTTTGGTATAAGTAGATGACATTATTATCACAGGAACCGATTCTTCACTAATCACTAGCCTCCAGCAGCAGCTTAAGGATGCTTTTCATATGAAAGATCTTGGTACTCTTACATATTTCTTGGATTTGGAAGTTCATCGTGATTTATCAGGTGTGTTTCTAAACCAACACAAATATACACAAGATCTGATTTCTTTGGTAGGTCTTCAAGATTCCTCCTCCGTAGATACTCCACTAGAATTGAATGTAAAGTATTGCCAGGAGGAAGGCGATCTTCTTCCTGATCCAACTATATTTCGGCAATTAGTTGGGAGCTTAAATTACCTTACTATTACCCAGCCTGATATCTCTTTTGCAGTTCAACAAGTTAGTCAATTTATGCAAGCTCCCCGTCATCTTCATTTGGTGGCTGTCCATCGCATCATTCGATATGTCCTAGGAATATATAATTGTGGATTATTCTGTCACACCCCGAGTCCCAACGAGGCGTGATTGGCACCCATAGCTGATAAGGCCCGAGAGAGCCAAGCTTTGCTTACATGCATTCATATGCATGCCATAAGAATATCACTATCACGTAAGAACATAAAAGGCTCAGATCGGAAATCATGGAACATGACGATATATACATATTTATGAAACTTGGCCTTTAGGGCCATCAAGTTAAACGGACATACACCTCTTTCTTCCACATTCATTTACATACCCACATACGTCTACAAAAGCCTCTAACAGAAATACATACATGACCAACCTAAGTTCGGGACAAGCCCCGCTTTACATAACATTTACAATACCAAAATCAATGTACAACTTGGACATGGAAAGCCCCGAACCAACTGGGGCTCACCAAAGATTGGTATATGTCCTGCAACTTACTGGGGAGGTCTACTAGAACCTGTGCCTGCAGCAAGTAAGGTAAATCCCCCAAGAGGGGTCAGTACGAAGAATGTACTGAGTATGTAAGGCTGTATGAAACTGAATCAGTATATAAGAACTTTCATGGAAAATAATTACAAGGGACATGCCCAATATGGATAAGCCATCAAACTATATATTCGGAACTGCATGCATTACTTTCGATACTCTCTTCACTTTAGTGCTTTTGTACCTCTTCTTACTTACTTGACAGTTATTAATAATATACTGCCCGGACCCAGCTGATCAGTGGAAATTAATAATATCGTCATGCATGTGTTCATTTCACCCCATGGATACACCAATAATGTTGGGATAGTCATTATGAAGGTGTGTTCTTTCAGCCCATGGATATCATCATGAAGGTGTTTATTACACCCCATGGATACACTCATAATATTAGGATCGTCATCATGAAGGTGTTTATTTCACCCCATGGATACACTCACTCAAGAGAGAGATTAATACTTTTAGGATCATGACATTATTAGAAGCACACATATATGCATTTCGTTATTCTTCACTTCATGAGATTGATACTTGATGGTTAAAACATTATTAGAACGTGGAACATAACATTTTTGGGATTTTGGAATCATGTCCATGATTATGTAACACATGACCAGCAACGACTAAAGAATGAGGAGCATATGACTTAACAATAGATAACAACCTGAATGCGATACCTTTGGACATTTCAGAATGAAATAAGTACATAAACCATATGAACAACATGCTGCAGAAGGACATAGATAGGATAACCTTACATACCTTAACTTCCATGTATGGATACTCAAGCCTATATATGAACACAAGAGTCCAGCTTCTTCCTTACGTCTTACTCTACAATACAAGTACATATCAGAGCTTACATTAGCAACTAGTTACTATACAAGCATACAAAACGACAATGAGCTACACGACTGCCGTATAACGTCATGTCATCCCCTTACAATACAATTCACTGCATTCTCATATCAACAACACCATAACATTCCACACATTGACCAAGATATCATACATCAATAGCATTTCAAACCACACTTAACCTTTATGCTTTCTTATTATCATTCCATCACATTTACTCCTCTCAACTTGCCTCATAACAACATATGAAAAACAATCCATACTTAATACAGTACAACATGCCTCCATACGACACTTTAAAGTCATTAAAACGGCATCACAAGTTGATAATTACATCCAAAAAGGGGATAGCGGCCTTCGGGGGTCGACTAGATGCGAAAACATACAAAACGGAAAACTGGGCTGACCTGCGCATCCACCTGCGGACCTGCGTTCACAGGTGACCATTGGCAGATGGTAGAGGCACCTGCTTTGGCATCTGCACCCGCAGGTGCCCTCGTCTGCGGGGGCGGATGCCCGTTTTGGTCCGAAATGGCCTCTTTTGGGTCTTTTAATGCCATGAATGGTCCATGATCATAACCAAACTTATTTTGACATATTTTTTTATCATCATGAACACCAACAATCAGCCATGATCTCACAACACACATAACAACACCCAAAACTACATTTCACGGTCAAGACGTCACCAAAACCATAACCAATTTCACAATAACAATTCCAAACATTATTCACAAGGATCAAAAAAAGTAAGACTATAATCACATCTCACATGTCAATATTTACTCCATCAATTTCACTTCCTTCAAGACCACAAATATATATTCAAGTTTAGAAGGCAAAACCATCCTCCGATTTAGCAACATATAACATTTCACACATTGTGAACTTCTCAATACTCCACCAACATAAACAACATAATATAAACCATATCTCATGCATAAAATATATTAAACCATCATAATAAACACTTACCAAGCCTTGTGCAAAGATGATCTTGGCCAAGGAATGACTTAGGGTTCTTGAGAGACAAAAGAAAATATTTGGCAAAGTCTAGAAAAGGCATGAGAGTTCAAAATGAAATAAAAAACTGATTTTCTCTCTTTTTATAGTCCCTCAAGTCACTCTTATACCTTTCTTAGCATTAAATGCAAGGGTTAATTGGTCAAATGGAGAAATATTGGAAGAATGAGTCAAATTCCCATATTGGGCCATGTCTTTCTTATACTTTTGGGCTTCATTTAAGGCCCAATGGTGTAAGACTTATTAATGCCCACAATATTAATGCATAATTCATCACATCTCTCATTTTTCCATTTTTTCCATAAATGTTACGGTAGGAAGCTAGACTCGAAAACGTACTGGGTGTTACATATTCTTTCCTAGTGGTTCTCCTATTCGTCTTAATGCTTTTAGTGATTCTGATTGGGCGGGATGTTCTGGCACTCTTCGTTCGGTCACTGGTTTGTGCATGTTTCTTGGAGAGTCCTTGATACCTTGGAAAGTGAGAAGCAAGACCGTGTGTCAAAATCTTCTACAGAGGTTGAATATCGAGCAATGTCTACTGCTTGCTCCGAGGTTGTGCGGCTTCTTAGATTACTTGCTGAGATTTGATTTTCTCAATCTAATCCTTCTCCTCTCCATGCTGACAATACAAGTGCTATTCAGATTGCTACTAATCCGGTTTGTCATGAGCGGACCAAACACATCGAAGTAGACTGTCATTATATATGAGAAGCTGTAAATAAAGGAGTCATTACTCTTCCGCACGTGTCTAGTGATCTTCAAATAGCTGATGCATTTACAAAATCAATGGCACGAAGACGACATCAGTTTTTAGTAGGCAAATTGATGCTTCTTGGTCTACCAGCATCAATTTGAGGAGGGATGTTCGAATGATGGACAGATAGTAAATGTTGTATATATTAATGTAACTATATATTGTTGTATAGTAGTGTAATTACAGAAATTTGATTTAGTAATCAAAGAGAATAATATTGATTATAGTAGAGCAGATTTGGTGGGATAGAATAGAGGATTTAGAGGGATGGAAAAGCCGATCTTTACAGATAGGAAAGACGGATCTTTAGGGATGTAATCTTTGAATACTTTCTATTTAATGGCAAGACTCTCAATATTGAGAGGCATTCAGCAGAAAATTGACACCAACAAGGGATGATGACCCTGCCTTCCCGGTGGTTGTAGTCCCTTGGGCCACTCCAATCTGCCTAAAGATAAAAGAAAAGGCCGAATAAATACATACGTGATAAGTTAGAAATCTCGATAATGTTGTTAGCTACGGTGAATCCCACAACCACTCTGCGCAACGCTAACAATTAAACTTAACAGTATAATAGTTAGTATTGTGTTTCTCATTTTCCCAGTGTCGACCTAAGTGCTTGTGATTTTTTATTTAAATTTTTACGTTAGTTGAGAGAAATGACGGAGGAATTACAGATCTAACCATGCGAGAGCCGTCTCCTGCTGCAAAAAAAGGTTTGATACCCCCAAAAGAATGTAACTTAAGTATTATACTATTTATGATTTCCCCTACATACGCATTGTTGATGTTACAGATGATTTTCCACCAACAGCAGCTGATGGATCTAAGCCCTAACAACCCAATGGCAGGCTCTGACAAAGGAAAGAATATAGCTGCCCACTTCTCCGTCTTCGAAATTGGTTTGTAATCATTAAAATACTGTTCCAACTTTTGTTTGCCACAAATATATCTCATACTAATTGGACTAACTATTCATTAGGTTCGACATCAAATGTCCCGGCTGAACGGCATAGTATTGGATTACCTAGACAGATAGCTCTAATGATACAAGGGTTCATGTCATTGACTTTGGCATCCTGTATGGTTTCCAGTGGATTACATTCATCCATATATTTCAGAAAGAGAAGGAGGGTCACCGAAGCTTCATATTACTGGTATCTAGTTTCCCTAACCAGGCTTCAGGCCTGCAGAACGGATTGAGGAAACAGGTTGCCGTTTGGCTGATTATGCTCAGTCCTTTAATGTTCCATTTGAATACCATGCAATTGCAAATAAATGGGAGACCATCACAGTTGATGAATTTCTTGTTGTCAACTGCTTGTATCGTTTTAAGAACCTGATGAGACTGTCGAAGTTGATAGTTCAAGAACTGTCGTTCTCAACCTCATAAGGAGGATCAATCCAGATATCTTCATAAATGGTGTTGTCAATGGGGCTTATAGTGCCCCATTTTTTGTCACACGATTTTGTGAGGCCTTATTCCACTTTTCAGCACTTTTTGATGTGCTTGAAACTAATGTTCCCCGTGAGATTCCAGAAAGTAGATTAATTGAGAGAGAGATATTTGGAAGGGAAGCCCTGAATGTCACAACTTATGATGGGCGGGAAAGAGTTGAACGTCCAGAGACATACAAGCAGTGGCAAGCTCGAATTCTGGGGGGAAAGATTTATGCAGATACCTTTTGAAGGATAGAGTAGTAGAAAAGATGAGGTTAGGACACCATAGAGACTTTGTAATCGATGAAGATATCCAGTGGTTGTTGCGGGAGTGGAAAGGAAGAACAATTTACGCCATATCTTGTTGGAAACCAGTTTAAGAAACTTGAAACACATACTTCCTTTTGAATCCCAAGTCCATCCGCATTTGCGAAGATCAAATGCAGCAATAAAATTTGTAAGACTGTTGATGTATATGTATAATTTTTTTCAATATTTAGTTCCGCTCTCTTAATCTGAATTCTATTCTACCAACACATCTGCCACATTATTGGCTTCTCAATAACAATGTCTAACCATGACGTTATGTTGGTATACAAATATTTGAGCTCCCTTGATAATACTATAAATGTTTCATGCAGTGATATTTTTTTTCAGCTTATCAACTATTAATTTAGATTCACATTCCAGAATGATCCCGACATAACCCTTCCAAGTTTCCTTCTTACTGGACTCAAAAATGGGAAGGGAAAGGAGAAAATAATTGGCCTATACAGTTTTATAAAATGCAAAGCTCTAACAGAATATGAAACTCATTTAATTCTTCTAAGAGCATCATTATTTTCAATTTGAAGTATCTTTATGTTTTTGTATGCAGCTGCAAGTGTCATAAGATGTTCTACATTAACCGCATACTCAATTCCAATGTAGAAAGCATGGCAATAAATCTCTGTGAGCTTCTATTTAGTTTTGTCTAGTAATCCTTTCAACAACAATTCACATTTTCCTACTACCAATAGAATCTGATCAAGAGACACTTTTTGTAGCTTAAGAATCCATTATGCACTATTTTTGGATCCACACAGGAATAATTAAAATATTTTCAACTAAAACAAGAGAGAAATTGATCTTATTTCTTTTAAACACATGTACAACCTTGACATAATCTTTTGCAATCACAGGGATACATATTTGAGATTGGGTGTGCAAAAGAATGCCTCTGTTCAAGCTATCTGGTATGACAATTTCAATAAGAAAAAAAGTTCTTTACTCCTTGATGATGATTGAATAATCCTTCTCACTTCTATTCAGTTCATTCTGTATTATCATAAATAATTCATAAAAACATACATTTTTCAAGGCCTGCCTCAACTTGAAGCGTTCCACTTATATTTACTAAGAAAAGTACCTTAAAATATGTGTTTTACAGATAAAAATTTGACATTTTTTCCATTGAAGTCATTGTCCAATTGCTTCAGGTTTAGATCTCTCTCAAAACATTTCATCAAGAACCTTGTGGCCATCATTTATCTTAGCCACCTTCGATAAGAAATGCAGGAGATACATGTCCTTCAAAGCTTAATCACTTTTATCTCCATGATTTTCTGAAAATTACATCTGAGGTAATCTTTTCAAAAGTTTTAACAGATTTTTCAAGGATGAAATACAAAAGAAGTAGTCAAACTAAGTGTTGTTGAAGCATTGAAAAATTAGATCAAAATGTTCCTATTTTCAGAAGTTAAAGTTATGCACCTTTTCTGAAGAAGCACATAATGAGAGTAACAACTTCACTGAAAGAATACGTTTTTCTGTATCCTAGCGTGAGTTTGTGACTGTTTTTGCGCGCCATTTTTTTTGTGACTTTCTCTGTGTTCTGCGCGGCAGATTTTGGTGATGGCACTGTTTCATTGAGTTTGTTCCTAAATTTTGGAGCGTTCTCTCTTTTAGTTTGTTGCAAAACTTCGTTAGTTTTTCCCAGTTAGGGTATTTAGATTTTAGAAGGGTATTTTAATAATTTCACTTTTAGATTTTTGAGTTGGTGCTTTTAAGGTACTATAGATATAGATAGATAGATGATTTTTATATCCATAAGTTCTAAAAACTATTAAAAATATCCTTAACTTTATTGTAACACCCCAAAAATTTTGACTAGGATTTGAATCATTCTTTGTATGCGTATAGGCCCCAAATTTGATGTTTCTAATTAAATATAAGTGTTAGGATCAGTTGTATAGTGTAGTGAGTGCTTTTGATATGAATCTTGGTCATAAGAAACAATTAGCGCAAAGTTGAGTTGAGCGTATTTCGATCAATCGAGTTTTAGTATGTGATTTTACTTGGGTCAACTTCAAACGAGAATAACTCCTAAAATATGAACATTTTTGTGACCTAAGACCCATCAAATGAAAGGTCTTTGAGTCTTCTTTCCAACGCCGCCAACCGTTTGTCTATCTGAGTTCCGAGTAAAACGTTATGATCAGATTACTAACATGACGTAATGCAGTCAACCATACCGTGTTTTGACCGATGGAAAGTCATTAAAAAGGTCGTTTTTGTCTTTATAGCCTAAAAAAAGCCCCGACTGATTATTAAACCTTTTTTTTAGCCCTAATCAGTAGCGATCATCGATTCATTGTCCTCTTTTCCTTCCCCAATTTTCCAACGCTCAAGTAGAAGGAGAATTCAAAAAGTAGAGCTCCTCTCTATGGATTCTTCCCCAAACTTCATCCCCAAGGTATGTAAAGTTAATTCTTTCGTGTGGGAACCTATTCTCTCCACAAACAAGTTATATTTTTTTAGTTAAGTCATGAATCATGTTATGTTTTTTTAAGAGTTGAAATCGTTAATTTTAATTCTTGGTCTTTTGATGATATTCTTTGAACGTCCTATGATTTTTAATAAGAATTCTATGAGTTTGGAGTTTTTCCCTTGATTTGATTCCTAAACTAAATTTATTGATTCTTCCAAGGAACTTTATGAATTTTCTTTATGGATTTGAAAGTCTACTTGTGTTTAAAAGATTTTTTCGTGATTATTGGAATTGATTTATATTTTTTTCAGAAATATTTTTTTAGGAGTTACAAGTTTATGTTTATGAAAGTTTACAACAAATCGTTGTGTTATTATCATGTCTTGAAAAGAGAAAAGCTTATCGTATCTTGAAAAGCTAAAGTTTAAGAAAAGTTATGAAGATTTAGAGCGAAGACTCACAGAGAATGATATATCCACGGTACGATATTTTAGAATCAAGCATGAATTTTTGAAAGTGTTTTAAAGACTTATGTTATGAGCAAATAGTATATTCTTGGGAGGATTATTTAGCACCGAGACGGGTATGAGTCCGAGGTCACATACCCCAAAACTACGTTGCCACTGTAGGATAGGATCGCCTGCAGATAGGGTGACTCCTCTATTATTTATAGTCTTCGGGCTCAGCTTTGGGATCCCCATATTATGTTTCATCTTATACCCTAGCAAGGTATAGGATGGCTCTGCCAACGTAGGCAAGACGTTAGGTTATGGGTACGTGGATAAGACGTTGTACTCCATGATTCTCACATGGTTTATGTCGGTTAAGAGAAACTCCCCTAAAAGAAAACTACTTATTTTGAGATAATATGTGATTGGTCGAGGCCACTAGTTTAAAAAGAGTTCTTATGAAGCATTGTTTTCAAGCTTTGTTCAGACTTCAGTCATTCAGTTTTCAGTTTCAGTTTTAGTTTTATGAACATATTTTAAGAAATTTTTACTTATATTACTTTAAGTTTCAGCATTCAGGTTAGTCATTCTCCTTTTTATTTATTCAACTCTGTTTATCATTATATTATTCATGTCTAAGTTTTTCAGCTTTGTCAGCTTCAGATATGAATATTGTTTCACTTTACTACTTTACATGCCAGTATATTCAAAGTACTAACGCCCCTTTTCAGTGCTACATCATTGGACGATGTAGCCGCCAACTATTAGAAATACAGATTGTGAAAAGACTCTTCAATAGACTATGCTATTAGCTTGAGTGAGTTCTTATTATTCCTGAGGACTTCGCAATATTTTAATCATCAGTTTATTTTGTTACATAAGGTTGTTGTACTCACGATGTAGTAGAGGCTTCATATATTAGTCACGTCAAGTAAGTTGTAACCATTTTAAAACATTTATAATGTTTTGGTTAATAAGAGTTCTTCTTATTTTTATTTTATTTTATTTATAAAAGTTAGCACATGTTTCCAGCTTCCGCATTTTATTAAAACTACATTTGTATTAGTTACATGCAAGGCCAAGTGATTCTCTCAGGCCATTATTGGTTCCGAGTATCTGTTATGTTCTGGGTGTATGCTCGGGTGACAAACTTGGTATCAGAACAAAGAGTCCAAGTATCCTAGGGAGTCTATGAAGCCGTGTCGGTTGGATCTTGTTTATAGTTGTGAGGGCCCCGCTACAATTAGTAAGGTACTACAGTCATTTAAGAAGAATTTCCTATTTTTTCATATTCTAGATCATGCAATAGAGCTCTCTCATAATAAAGTTATACAAATTCATGCGTTGCTCCAAGTTCCTCTAACTATGCCTCATCTTCGAGGTGGTGGAAACAATAAAGCTAAGATCCTTATTGATGTTGTTCTCTCAAATAGAGCCAGAAGAAAGTTAAGAGACTGCACAAGGGCTTGGGAAGAGTCGTTAGTTCGTTGATTCTATGATAACAATCCTAGTCGGAGGTGACTAAAATCGATATTGGAATGCGGAATTAAACAACAAAATTATAGGATAGTTGAGGAATAAGAGATGAGAAGTGAAGAAAGAAAGGGTCAATTGAACAAAAATTAAACCAAGGGGGAAAGTGAACTTAATCAAATACTCGAGAAACTAAATTGAATCCACAATATGATAACCCAATGATCAATCAAGCGAAAAAGATAACACAAGCAATTGGGGAATCCACCCTAATCACTCGATCTAAGCAAATAATTGGAATTGAACCCAATTACTACCCTAACTTAGAGTAACTAAATATCAAGTCTATTCAAGACATTTCAATCATCCAAAATTTAAGTAATGAAAATGGCTAAGGAAACTATTTATAGTCATTGCCTTTACAAAAATAGCCCAAAAGTGACTATTTTACAAATAACCTATAAGGGACCTTCTTGACTGCACAAATGGCATATTGATTGCCTATGACCTTGTGTATTTGTTTATTCATGCCTTCCTCCCAGCTCCAAGATATCATCCATGTATGGAATCCCCTCATAATGTGCTCTAAGCTAATCGTGCTCGTATCATCCTCCCCTTCTTCAAAAGGATTCGTCCTCGAATCTAAACCTTGCAAACACATAAGCAGGACAAACAACCAAACATTCCTCATAGTATGAGGGTTAGTTCTAGGGTTAGCAATAACAATTCTATCACCATGCCAAGGGTACATGCATTTAACATATAAACAAGCATCAAAATGAGCCACAAATGGTTTGTAACCTAACAAAACAAGAGATACTTGGCTACATAAGAAACATTGACAAAGGGGTGAATCAAGAAAACCATGGTGTTTAGGCAACCACACATGTAAGTCCTCAATGGTTCTACATTTAGAAAAACACAAATCCCCCTTTAAGTCAAGTAACACATGATAGCCCACATAGCTAAGTGTCATGTCCTAAACAAGGTCATCCCAAGTTAAGACTCCACCAAATGCACTAGCTATTTTCAAGAATGGGGTTACTCCGAATTCATCACCGGGATCAAATACAAAGGTATTCCCCACACATATTGGCAAATATATCTCATTCAAACCCATAAGATCAAGTAATAACACCAAGCAATAATCACATGAGAGAAAAGAAATGTTACTACTATACTTATCACCATAGCCAACAACCTCATTCATAACTTGCTTGTCATTTGGACCAAGCATTTCATCACCAGTGCCACTATTCAAATTATTACCGGGGTCAAAGGGAAAGAAAATCCATAAATATGTGTCAATTATACACCTATTTGCCCCATTGGCACTTTTACTCTCATACAACATATTCCACTCAAAGGCAAGAGTATCATCATATGCAAACAAACAGTATAGAAAGGTGCTACTTAAATAAACTTCATCCAAGGTATGCCCACATATATAATCACCCTTTGATACACAAGCATTAAGTGCTTGATCAAACATGGGGTCACACAAGAATGAAGGGGTCATTGGAGAACATACACCCCTTCCTTTCGACCACTAACCCCTTCAATAGATGTAGTGTATCATCATACCATAGTGGATTTTCAATTATGTGGTATCCTTTAAGAGGGGCTACACTTCTATCATGCCAAGACACATCACTATGCATTTCAGTTTCATTAGTCATGTTAACCTCAAACAAGGGATTATCCTTAAAAACACATTCCACCTCAAAATTCTCCTGAGAAGAACAAGGAATGGGATCACAATTCAAGGATTCATTATTTAGGTACAGTGACTTCACATGACTATCTACATGACCAACTATATCAATGCCAACACTAAATTGTGGGTCCTTGAGTTCATTATAAAACTCTACATTTAGTGGGTCTTGATTACACACAAGTTGATAAACACCAATATCAATTGATAATGAACTATCATTCCAAGCACATACATCAACACTAGGTGGACACAAATTGATTTTACTAGAAGAATCAATTCGGTCATCAATAGGATCAACTAGTGTATCCACATTCTCAACATGCACATTATCAAAACATGACAAAGAATCATATGACAATGTACTATCATTCAAGGCTCAAGTGTCAACACTAGATGGACACAAATTGATCTAACAAGAAGAACCAATTTGGTCATCAATAGGATCAACTAATGTATGAACACTCTCAACAAATACATTATCACTATGTGTAAAAGAATCATTAAGCTCACATGAAAACAAGCTACCACTTACACTAAATTGGCTACTAGTTACACAATCGTCTTTTACTTTCAACAAAGTGTAAGGCTTAGATTTGTTACCTCATAGCTCACATGAATGATTATCTTCACCTTGGTTTTCAACATTGGAGAATAAATGTTCTTTTGGGAAGCTTTTTAGTGCCTCATAATTCTTCATTGATCGAGGTGCCTTTCTAGGCTTGCTTCCAAGGATACCTACACAAGAATCAAGACAACTAGAAAAGGAAGAAAGGTTACAAAAATTAGTATAAGGTTGTGACAACCCTTTCACATCACTCCTCACAACCTCTTCTTTTTCAACTCTAGAGTTGTCACATATCACACCTTTACTCCTCTCAATCTTTTGTCTCTCAATTTTATTGGAGTTAGGACAAGTGTCAAGAATTCCTTGGGAAGGATTTGGAGATCCATTCACCTATAACTTCTACTTTGGGTTGCTAGGAGTAGCCTTCATTTCATTCATTAGATCCTCTTCAAGTACATTTACACAAGGAGTAGCTTGTTTTGCTTTCGGCTCTTTGGTATTAAGCTTGGAGACCATTTGAGAGATCTTGTCAAGAGTCATTAGCATGGAAGCAAACAGTGTTTTCATCCTCAAAGTACTAGGATCCTCAATTGGGAGTGGTCCACTTGTAACTTTTGTTTTAAGAATCCTCCTCTCCCAGTCATACACATCTCAAAACAATGAATTCCCTCTACTTCTATGGCTTATTGATACTCCCACCCTTCCTCCAACATCATTACCATATTGATAACTAGTCATATTCGAATAAGGATAAGAAGCACAAGTTCTTGCACCATAAGAAGTAGAGAATGATCTTCGACTACAGTCCACACGATGTTTTTGAATTGGTTCCACCCACATTTCTATACCCCCTTTACTAGGATAGTAAGTAGCACATGATGAGGAAGGTAATTCATCCCCACAACTTCCCCTTCTATCACAATCATCCTCAAAGGATTCACAAGACATATAGGAGAAAGAATCGTACCTTACATTTTCTTCATATCCATGGTGAGAAGTTTGAAAACCTTCATCTTCATTAGAGGAGTAGCAACAAGGTTCCTCTATCCCTTCAACATCATCACAAGAGTCATAAGCTCCATGCATCTCACATTCGTCTCTGATGTAGTAATTTTCATCACCACTTCGATCATAATCTCTTCAACTATCATATCCTTCATAGGATTCACCATCATACTCATGAGATTTATTACTTTGCTCACAAGAACTCAAAGAACCCTCATATGGATCTTCATCACTACACTCATAGCTCATGTCTCTACAAGCATAGTCACTAACATCGTCACCACAATAATCCGAAGCTATGGATGACATTCTCCCTTATATCACCTTTTGTACCTACAAAACTAGCAAATAAGGTAGTAATAAAAGCCTCACGTCACTCTTTATATGAATTCTCAACTTACCTTCTATGGCTTATTTCCTAAATTGATAGTGTTACTAGCTTTGCTCAATCAATTCAAGGTTATCTATCCTTGTGGAGGAAAGGATCCTTGTGACTCTTGAAAGAAGGACAACTCAATTAAAAACTAACGGACTTGAATCAAGAAAATTAACAACTAAATAAAATGAGAAAAGCACACAAAGAAAAGCACAAGAAAAAAAATCGAACTCTAAGAACTTGATAATATTTAGTAGGGTAATCTACTAATTATAATCAAGTAATGAAGCTAAAAAAAAAAGGAAAAATTAAGAAAGAGAAACCAATTTACCAATATTTAGACTATAAAAATTAATTGGGAAAAAATTGGGTTGAAATCTATGAGAAAATGCTTCAAAAAGGTGGAGAAAAAGAGCTGAAACTTTGTCTCAAAAGGACACTTGAGGAAGCTTCCAAGAAATTGTACCCTTGTACTTCCTTCCTTGTCTTTTTCCCCTTTTGGAATATTTCCTTTTGTACTACTCCCAAACACTTTCATTTTCTCTTTCGTTTGCTTTAAAATACCTTTTTGAATATTCTTCTTCTTGAATATATGAAGATCCTTCAAGAACACCAAGAACAAATATGAAGATCCAAAATTCACAACTACCTCGATTTAATTCAAAATTATACGAAATTTGGAATCCAAGCTCCCGTTGCTATGGAGAACAAACTCCTATAACTTTGAAGCCTCAATTTCAAGCTAATGAAACTCATTTGAACTTTTCTTCAAGTCATGAAGAACACCCAAAATCAAACCCAATCGATTTTTACTCCATTTTAGCCCAAATTTTAAATCCAAGCTCCAAATAATTAAGAGAACAAACTCCAATACAAATCAATGCCCAATTTAGCTTGGACCTAAGAACCCACTTGTTCTTCTTCAAAAAATTCCTTAAAACTCCACTAATGGTAGAATCTTTAAATCAACTCCAAATCAAACTAATTCCGAGTTTCTTACTCCAAATAGCATGGAGAATAAACTCCAATAACTTTAAACCTTAGATTTCCATCCAAAACTTTAGATCTAAAAACCTACTTCAAAACCTTAAACTCAACAATGGTGAAAGGCTCAAAACCACCCGGAATGATTCAAAGCTCAAGATCTAGTCTCTATTTATACTAGAGAATGCAAATCTAGTAATAGAAACCTCAAACAAGACTCAAATCAAAATATTTTTTTTTTTAAATTTTCCAAAAAACATTTTCACAATTTTTTTTGAATTTTTAAGATTTATGATCCGTAGAAGCGAATCCCTAGCCTAATCTATGATATCAAGATGATAACGATCCTAGTCGGAGGTTACTAAAATCAATATCGGAATGCAAAATTAAACAATAAAATTAAAGGATAGTGGAGGAATAAGAGATGAGAAGGGAAGAAGGAAAGGCTCAATTGAACAATAATTAAACTAAGGGAGAAAGAGAACTCAATCAAATGCACGCGAAACCAAATTAAATCCACAATATGATAACTCAATAATCAATTAAGCGAAGAAGATAACACAAGCAATTCGGGAATCCACCCTAATCACTCGATCTAAGCTAACAATTGAAATTGAACCAAATTACTACCCTAACCTAGAATAACTAAATATCAAGTCTATTCAAGACAATTCAATCATCCAAAATTTAAGTAACGAAAATGGCTAAGAAAACTATTTATATTCATTGCCTTTACAAAAATAGCCTATTACAAAAATAGCCCAAAAGTGACTATTTTACAAATAATCCACAAGGGACCTTCTTGATTGCCCAAATAGCATCTTGATTGCCCATGACCTTGTGTATTTGTTTCTTCATGCCTTCCTCCCAGCTCCAAGCTATCATCCATATATGGAAGCCCCTCATAATGTGCTCCAAGCTAACCATGCTCGTATCAGTCAATAGATTCAAAAGAATGCACCCTTGTCTATATGAATCGTGCATTCGAGCCAAGGTAGTATGTGCTCTCAGACCCATTCTCAAAATCTTGTTCAGATAGCATCCTTAAGAAGGAGAAAGTATGTATCCAGATTAGATTCTTGTGAAGTGTTATTACCGGAGGATATTATAAGGTGAGATAGTATGAGGCATAAGTAGTAGAATGACCCAGAGACAGAAGTATGATTTCAGAAATGTGGGTAGTCTTATAGTGAAGATAGTGTATGGGTAATATGTTCTTAGGTGTTGGCTTAGATGTAATAATTTTTGTGTAAATTTTTATGGTAGCAAAAAGAGATGAAATAGTTGAATAAGTTGACTTGTAATATGCTCGCACCGGGGAAGGATTTTGTGATGGCATGTCATTATGTTAGAAAATAAGAGATTTAGAATAGGTTGTGAATCAGAAGGGTGGTGTAGTTATAGTTGTCAGTATTGAATATTTGCAGGGATTGTATGTTTGGTTTCGGTAAGAAAGGTATATTGGATGTGTAAGTGTAGTGATGTTGTGAAATAGAAGTATGCTTGTGGGCTGCAATTAAGCAGGTTGTGTGATTAAGGTCGACCAGTAGACTAGTTGGTTTCCCATATATGTTTAGTACTAGAACCAAAGTTGTGTATCCAAGATAATATACTGTTTCACCAGATTCTAAGTTATAAAGTGTTATGTCTACATAGTTAGTACCTTTGAGTTACTAAGTGTATAGAATTCTAGATAGATATTATATGGTGTCTTGAGGAGCTAAATTTTGGGGGATATAACCTATGTAAGTTTGATATAGTGTTAGCGGGAGGTGAGTGTTAAATTGTAATTATGGTAGATGAAATCCCTAGGTAAGATGTGAAGATTGTAACTACAACAATAGGTGAAGAAGATCCTTAGAATGAAAAGAAAGACAGTGTGTGCTTAAGATAGTTAGTACATTTTTGTAGCATGGAATTTTGAAGTTACAAGTGTCATGTGTGGTTAGCCGGTGAACTAATACCGCTTAGTGGGAAAGAGGCTAAGATGGTTGTAAAGGGTGTTTCTAAGAAGAAAATTGAGGGATTTATAGATAATTAGTGTTGAGCCTTTTGATATGATATTGCTTCCATGGATTTTAGTGAGAATACTTTAGAAAATAGAAATAGTTGCAGTCTTAAGTTATTAACTTTAATCCAAGGGGGAGATGGTGAGTTGTTAAGCAAAAATTAGTCTTAGCGTCATTGAGTTTCCTTTTTAGAGATTTGGGCTAGGGTGTGACCGTGTTTTACCTTTACTTGTGTGATTTCTCTCTATTCAAGGAGATACTCTACTCTAGCCTCGCGTATTAGCATGTTTTCAAATCCATGATCAGCCCTAGAGAAAGAAGAGAAAGCCTTTTTTATGATGTAAACTCCTAAGCATGTTTCATGTCTTCCAAGTTATAGTTTTCATGTTCAAAAAAATTTGTGCTTATGTATGCTCTAGCAAATATCTTGACCCTCGAGTTGATGCATCATAATTAATATTAGTATTCCTATTTCCATCCTAAGAATACGGTAGTATTCTATTCATGCTTCAGTCTGGCAATACCCATCATTCGAGGATGAATGACCCAAAGGGGGAGCTATTGTAACACCTCAGAAATTTTGACTAGGGTTTGAATCATTCTTTGTACACGTATAGGCCTCAAATTCAATGTTTCTAATTAAATATAAGTGTTAGTTTCCTAGTGTGGTGAGTGCTTTTGATGTGAAGCATGATCATAAGAAACAATTAGAGCAAAGTTGAGTTGAGAGCATTTCGATGAATCGAGTTTTAGTATGTGATTTTACTTGGGTCAATTTCAAATCATCATAACTCCTAAAATATGAAGAGTTTTGTGACCCAAAACACACCAAATGAAAGGTCTTTGAGTATTCTTTCAAACGCCATCAACTGTTCATCCATCCGAGTTCCAAGTAAAAAGTTCTGATCAGTTTACTAACATGACATAGTGCAGTCAACTGTACCTCATTTTGACCAACGGAAAGTCATTAAAAAGGTCGTTTATGTCTTTATACCCCTAAAAAAAACTAACTGATTATTAAAACTTTTTTTAGCCCTAATCAGTAGCGATCATCGATTCATTCTCCTCTTTTCCTTCCCCAATTTTCCAACGCTCAAGTAGAAGGAGAATTCAAAAAGTAGGGCTCCTCTCCATGGATTCTTCCTTAAACTTCATCCCCGAGATATGTAAAGTTAATTGTTTAGTGTGGGAACCTGTTCTCCCCACAACCAAGTAATATTTTTTTAGTTAAGTCATGAATCATGTTATGTTTTTTAAGAGTTTAAATCCTTAATTTTAATTCTTGGTATTTTGATGATATTCTTTGAACATCCTATGTTTTTTAATAAGAATTCTATGAGTTTGGAGTCTTTCCCTTGATTTGATTCCTAATCTATATTTATTGATTCTTCCAAGGAACTTTATGAACTTTCTTTATGGATTTGAAAGTCTACTTGTGTTTAAAAGATTTTTTCGTGATTATTGGAATTGATTTATATTTTTTCAGAAAGATTTGTTTAGGAGTTGCAAGTTTATGTTTATGAAAAGTTTACAGCGAATCGTTGTGTTATTATCATTTATTGAAAAGAGAAAAGCTTATCGTATCTTGAAAAGCTAAAGTTCAAGAAAAGTTATGAAGATTTAGAGCGAAGGCTCACAAAGAATGATATATTCACGGTACAATATTTTAGAATCAAGCATGAATTTTTGAATGTGTTTTAAAGACTTATGTTATGAGCAAATAGTATATTCTTGGGAGGATTATTCAGCACCGAGATAGGTATGAGTTCGAGGTAATATATCCCAAAACTACGTTACCACTGTGGGATAGGATCGCCTGCAGATAGGGTGACTCCTCTATTATTTATAGTCTTCGGGCTCAGCTTTGGGATGCCCATATTATGTTTTGTATTATACCCTAGCAAGGTAAAAGATGGCTCTGTCAACCTGGGCAATACGTTGTGTTATGGGTATGTGGATAAGACGTTGTACTCCATTATGCTCACATGGTTTATGTTGGTTAAGAGAAACTCCCCAAAAAGAAAACTACTTATTTTGAGATAATATGTGATTGGGCGAGGCCACTAGTTTAAAGAGAGTTCTTATGAAGCATTGTTTTCAAGCTTTGTTCAGACTTCAGTCATTCAGTTTCCAGTTTCAGTTTTAGTTTTATGAACATGTTTTAAGCAAGTTTTACTTATATTACTTTAAGTTTCAGCATTCAGGGTAGTCATTCTCCTTTTCAGTTATTCAGCTCTATTTATTATTATATTATTCATGTCTCAGTTTTTCAGCTTTATCAACTCCGGATATTAATATAGTTTTACTTTACTGCTTTACATGCCAATACATTCAAAGTACTATCCCACTTTTTCGGTGCTACATCATTGGACAATGTAGCTGCCGGCTTTCAGATATACAGGTTGTGAAAAGACTCTTCAATAGACTATGCTATCAGCTTGAGTAAGTTCTCATTATTCCCGAGGACTTAGCAGTATTTCAATCATCAGTTTATTTTGTTACATAAGGTTGTTGTACTCAGGATGTAGTAGAGGCTTCATAGATTAGTCACGTTAAGTAAGATGTAACCAATTTTAAACATTTATAATGTTTCGGTTAATAAGAGTTCTTCTTATTTTTATTTTATTTATTTTTTTACAAAATTTAACCCATGTTTCCAGCTTCCTCATTTTATTAAAACTACATCTGTATTAGTTGCATGCTAGGCCAAGTGATTCTCTCGGGCCATACGTGGTTCCAGGTGCCTGTTACGTCCAGGGTGTATGCTCGGGACGTGTATACTTGGAATCAGAGCATAGAATTTAACTGTCTTAGAGAGTCTATAAAGCCATGTCGGTAGGATCTTATTTATAGTTGTGAGGGCCCCACTTCTATAAATAAGACATTTAAGAAAAGTTTCTTATTCTTTCATATTCTAGATCGTGCAATAGAGCTCTCTCATAAGAAAGTTATACGGATTCGTGCATTGCTCCAAGTACCCTTAACTATGCCTCATCTTCGAGGTGGAAGAAACAATAAAGCTAAGATCCTTATTGATGTTGTTCTCTCAGATAGAGCTACCAAAAAGTTAAGAGACCGTACAAGGGCTTGGGAAAAGCCGTTAGTGCGTTGAGTCTAGAGATTCAAAAGAATGCACCCTCGTCCTTATGAATCGTGCATTTGAGCCAAGGTAGTATGTGTTCTCAGACCCATTCTCAAAACCTTATTCAGATAGCATCCTTAAGAAAGAGAAATTATATATCCAAATTAGTTCATCTATAGTTCGTTGCCAATTTTCTAACTGATTTTGGTCCATTAGTAATAATCTAGATGTCCTTCTGAGTCTATATCAAGATATATATCATTATTCCTAAAATCTTCTTCATCATTATTTTCTAAAATAGTTTCTAACCATGTTTCTTTCATTAGATCTATAATTTCATGAGTTAGTAATAGATTATATATTATTTGTATTGAGTCTTTGTTTAAGTTTCTGAGTGTATATAAGAGTAATATTTTATAACTGTTATCTTCATTAATTAGATATTTGGGGGTTTTAATTTTGTATTTTTCTATATTTTCACTGGATTGAGGTATATCTAGGGAAATTTCTTTAGGTTCTGTCATCTTTTTCATTTTGTGATTTTAATCATTATTCCCTTTAACCTCTACTAGTCTTATTATTTTTATCACTTAGTAATTCAGTATGTTTAATCATCCGTTTGGTCACTACTATGGGTTTCAGCGCCAATCAGTTTACCCTAACACTGCTTTCTTCACTCGGTTTACTACCCTTTTCACGGCATTCCTCGCCTTTTCTGGGTTCAACCATTTGGTCAGCTTAGTCTGGGCCTAACTTACTCTTAGCTTATTAACCATAGTAAACTAATAAGGATAATATAACATAATCAAATTACTACATGATAAATAACAATAATATACTAGAGATTATTGGGAATTAACAGATTAGTTACACATAATTGAATAAGAGTGTACCGTCGTTGTTATTTCCTCAATAGTATGTGATGTAGATGCTGTTATGTTGGATTCCTCCATAGCTATATCTGAAAACTTATATCTTTAAAAGATTTTATTTATTCTGAGTCTCAACACATGAGATTTAGGTAAGCAAGATTGCTTGCCTTCTCCTCATCCGTCTGCCTCTATATATATTACATTCTAAAACGCGTCCAAATAGTGGAAAACGCGTTAAAAGAAAAGTAAAACGCGTGAACAGTGCTAGTCACTGTGCACTTTACGACTTTTTTACATCTTTTTACATATTTTTCAAAAAGTAAACAGTAGTGTTACTGTGTACTTTCTGACTTTATTCTAAAAAGAAAGAAAAGAGAAAACGCGTGGGGTTTATATGTTTCCCACTAAAATAACAAAGCGACTTAATAATTTACATCTGTGATGACGTTTGTATGTCTTTACTATCTTGTTTTGTCCGTAGCTCGTCTGGTGTACTGTTGGTCTTCATTCTAACTGAACTTCTGGTATATGAGTAATATTTCCTCCATTACACTGTGAACAGTGATGATCTGGATATTTCTTTCCTATGAGCTGGCAATATCTTGTTAGTAGATTTGTGGAAATAAATTCCTTCTTGAGTACCTTCGTAGTCGGGGTATCTTCTGGTTTAAGTAAAGAGAGTATCCATTGTCGTATCTCTTCCATATCTCCTGGTCTTAGTTCTCGTGAATTTGCATAAATCATATGTTGGTTTCTACAGTGATAACACCATAGTGCTTGTCCAGTAGTATAGTTATGTTCTAGTTCTTGTAAGATAACTTGTAGTCCTACTATCCGTTTGTTTGCATAAAATGCTGGTATATCTTCTCTGGTTATTTCCGGTTGTGTTCCTATGTCATCTGGTATTATCATATTTTGGGTTAATCCTATTTTTACAACTTGTATAATAGGTTTTATTTCATTGAAAAGTATTTCTGCTGGGGCTGCATAAAATCTAATGTAAAAGAATGTTCCTTTGGTAATTCTTTGGTAAGTTGTAAATGCGGTATATAGTTCTGGTATTTTCTGGATTTCTTGTCCGTCTGTAGTATATACGGTTGATAAGAGTCCAAAGTCATAACATGTTCGTACTAGATTTGCGTTTGTTCCTGGTTGTGCAATAAGCTTGTTATATCCTTGTAATTTTTGAGTTAAATAGTCTCTTTTGGGGTCAGTGGTTGTTGTGGATTTTGGATTGGTATTTAGATGTGTTTGGGTTTTGTGGATATTATTGATGTAAGCTGTGGATATATGGTCATAAATATTTTTGGTATTATTTAGACTGGATGCGTATGTAGAAGTCTGGGGACTTGGATAATTTGTGGACTGGAATTTTTGTTTAAACGGTTTTGTGAACTGACTATTTAAATTGGTATTTGGTCTTTTTGTAGGTGGGGTAGCTGGTTTGTTTGGTCCTGCTTTAGCTCCTGTGCTAGTTCCTGCTCCTGCAGCTGTATAAACAGTTTTGTTATGAGTTTTTGGGAGTTTCTCAACGTCTCCTTCTAGTTCTGGATGTTTAACGTCTTCCGATTGACGTAGTTCAGCATATTTTGAGTCATGCGGCTGACTTATAGCTTTTTCCTTCTTTAGCTGTTTCAGTTCTAGCTCAAAACTGTCCACTTTGAGACAAAGTGTAGTCATGGCTTTTAATAATTCGTCCATTGGACTATCTTGATCTGTCTGTGTAGCTTTGTCTTGATAAGTAGTCTGCAACAACGTTTTTGTTAGTACTAATAACTTCTATTGTAAAAGTAAAATTTTGTATATTTAATACAAACTAACTATAGCATTTAAACAAACTATAAATGGATAAGCCAGAATCAAGTAACTCAACTTATATATATCCAAAAACGGAAAAAATACTTAAGAAGGTAGAATTATTTAAAGAAATAATAGACATACAAGAAGAAATTAAATATAGGCAAGAAAGACTAACTTATAATATATTTGCAGGAATATGTAAACAATCACTAGAAGCACAAAGACATGAAATAACAAAATTAAAATTAAAACATTATGACTTAAAACGAAAGTATACAGATGAATAAGGAAGAATACCCCATAGACAATAAAACATTTAGTAGTACAGATGGAACACCGATAATAATAATACATTCAAACCTAGGAAGACGATATAGGAAAATAGGTACAAAATTATACTTAATGCCGGACCCAATTTCAGCAAAATTAGAAGATAGTATAACAGAAATGATAAGATTACAAAAGGAAAATGCAGACATAGACCAAAAATTAGAAATTGAAAAAATAAGATTAGAAGCCAAAAAAGAAATCGAACAATTAAAATATAAACAACAAATAAAAGAACCTACACAAATAAAAATAGAACCAATTCCAGAATATTCAGAACCTGAAACATCCGACTCATCTACAAAAATACAAGAAATGGAAAAAGAATTAGCAATATTAAAACAAATATATGCACAAAAGGTGGCAGACCGATTAGCCAGACAAAAAGAAAAAATCAAAAAAGAAAAAGAAAAACAGTTAGCTATTGAATTAGAAAAGTTAAAAGAACAAATACACTTAGAAGAATCAGCTCCAGAAAACACAGAAGAACTTTCACATCTAAGTATTGATAATATTACAATAACCCATTCTGAAGATATAAATGAACTACATATAGACAATATAACCATAGGAGAAACAGAAAAGTCCGAAACGAATTCAGAAAAAGAAGAAGAAAATAGTGAAACATATACGCAAATCATGAACCAAATAACAGATTTAAATATAAATACAACAAATGCTGAACCAAATATAAATACAATTAAAAATGAACAACCAAGTACAAGTAGATCATATGATAAAAGAAGATATGAAAACCCTAGAACATCAAGACCATCTTATTACACAGTTACAGATGATAATAGATACGAAGCAATATGGCAAAGTAGATTAAATAAATGGACACCAAATAAACCCCCAGAATCCTCACTATTCTTAGATTTAGACTGTACCACAGATATAAATAAAACAATACAAGTATGGATAGGACAACTTGCTAAACAACTAGTCGACAACAAAATATCAATAACAGATACACCAGGATACATAGAAAGAACACTAATAGGAACAGTAAAACTATGGCTACATAACATAAACGCTGACGGAAGAGCAACATTAAGAAGTAATAAAGACAGTAGTGGAACAATTACAACATCAAGTATAGCAATTTTAGATAAATATGAATATGGAATTAGAAATGAATTTGGTAGTATGACAACAGAGCTAGCGGAACAGGAAAAGGATAAAAATCTAAATAGGCAATTAATGAATAAACTATCAATTTGCAATATGTGTTATATAGACGAATATACATGTGCATTTAAAGATTATTATTACAGAAGTATATATAACCAAGAAGAAGCTATAGCAGTAAGACAAACATATTTTACAAAATTACCAGAACCATTTAGTACAAAAATAATAACCGATTGGGAAGCAGCTAGTTTGACAGATACATTAGGAGCTAGAATCAAATATTTACACACATGGTTTATAGGCTTATGTGATCAATATAAAGATAAACAAAAATTTGATAAAGTATTAAATAAAAATATGTCGTGTTGTACACAAAAAACAGCACCACAATTTGGTTGCAAAAATAAGAAAACTAAGTATAGATATAAGAAACGCTTTAAGAAAAATAAACCCTTTAGAGCAAAATATAAAAATAAAAACCCACGAAAAAGATATTATATAAAAAATTATAAAAGGAAAAGACCATATCGACCTAAGAAAAAATTAGCCGAATGTAAATGCTACAACTGTGGCAAATTAGGACACTTAGCTAAAGACTGTAAGATACCAAAAGATATAAAGAAAAAACAAATAACGACAGTAAGAATAGAAGATAATATTTATACAGAATTACCTTACATAGACTATGAATTAGAAAGTGATGATAGTATTTATGAACTAAATGAAATATCAGATAATGAAATATCAGATACAGAAATAAATGATCCAGACTATAATACTGATAAGCTAAACATACAAGATATAGAGGAAGAAGATAATACTTATGAATGAAGTAGGAATAATTGAAAAGGAAAATTACCAAACCGAAGAAATAAATAACCAAAAAGTCATATTTGACTCAACCATATATAATCAAATTAGGAAACAAGAAATTACCTTAAAAATAGATAATGTATTAGACGTACCAATAGTAAAAAATTGGTTTCAAAGACCAAAAGAAGAATACTACATAATAAGTCAAAAAGAACATACAGTAGACTGTAAATATGCAAAAGGAAGAGCAATGGTACCCATCATATGTAAAAAGGAATTAAATAAAGAAATACAAGCATTAAAACCAAAACCCAAAAACGAAGTAACCCATGTACACTTAGGAGCAATACAGATACTTATAAAAGCATGTTTTAAAGAAGGAATAGATACACCTATAGAATTATACCTAGCAGACGATAGAATAAAATACCCTATTGAAAAAAGCATAATAAGTGCAGTAAAAGGAAATTTAATATATCAAAAATTTAAATTTACAGTTAACCCAAACTACTCAGTAGCAATAAAGGATAAAAATATAGATAAATCATTAGTATTATATTGGAAATTATCAGGAATAGAATTAACCCCAGGTAGTAAAATATTTACCGCAAGATGTAAAAACCTATATATATTAACTACTAAACACATGGTACAAGCAACTAGTAAAATTGATAAAATCAAGATAGAATCCCCATTTGACAATATACTAACAGTAATAGATAATAATGATTACACTTATAACGAACCAGATACAAATCAAGAATTAGAAATAGTTCAAGAAAGGATAAATAAAAGGCAAATAGATACTCCTTCATCTTCATCTAGGATGAGTACATCTAGAAGATTAGAATATAAACAACCCATCGAATTAATAGAAATACCATTACACCCTTATTATATAACAGGAATACTAAACCAAAGAAAATACTTAATACTTATAAATACAGGAGAACAAGATAATTGGATAACCCAAGAATTAATAACAGAAAACGATATAATATTACAAGAACAAGAAATACCCGGTTTACCAAAAGAGTTAAAACAAACAAAAGAAATAACTATTCAAGAATTAATTATAGGAGGAATACCTATAAATATACAATTTACTATAGGAAAAATAAATCCAAACATTGTGTTAGGATTAACTTGGCTAGAACAAGTAAAACCATATAAAATCGAAGATACAAGAATGATAATTCATTACCAAAACAAAAATGTAATCATAAGCAGAGCACGAACAACTATTTAAAACAACTACATGACTAAAGTATATATACTAGCAAAAATAATAGTAGAAGGATATAATAGCAGATACTATACACCAATGATAAATACAGGCTCAGAAGCAAATCTATGTAGATATAATTGCTTACCAGAATCAAAATGGAAACAAATAAAACATCCAACCGTATTCACAGGATTCAATGACGAAGGAAGCATGGTGAAATACTACGCAAAAGATGTAAAAATACAAATATGGGATAAAATACTAACTATACAAACAATGTACAATTATGACTTCACAACTAGAGATATGATATTAGGAATGCCCTTTATAGATAATCTATACCCACACATACTAACAAAAACACATTGCTGGTTTACAACACCTTGTAAACAAAAAGTAGGAGCAAAAAGAGTACAAAATAAAATGAGAAAAACAACACCATGGATAAAAGGATCAGAAACCATAACACAAAAATTAGAAACTCAACCCAACACAGAAAAAACCATAGAAATAATAACTTTCAATATTAATATGTTAACACCAATTTATGACAAGTTAGAACACTTATACAGCGATAATCCCCTTAGAGGATGGGATAAACACAAAACGACAGTTACCATAGAACTAATAGATGAAAATAGTATAATACTACAAAAACCATTGAAATATAACTTTGATGATCTAAAAGAATTCAGTCTACATATCAAGGAATTACTTACTAACAAATATATCCAAACAAGTAATAGTAAACATACTAGTCCCGCTTTTATTGTCAATAAACATAGTGAACAAAAAAGAGGGAAAAGTAGGATGGTTATTGATTATAGAAACCTCAATGCTAAAACAAAAACCTATAATTACCCAATACCTAACAAAATACTAAAAATTAGACAAATCCAAGGATATAACTACTTTAGTAAATTTGACTGTAAATCAGGCTTTTATCATTTAAAACTAGAAGATAACTCTAAAAAGCTTACAGCATTCACAGTACCCCAAGGATTTTATGAATGGAATGTCTTACCTTTCGGATATAAAAATGCACCAGGTAGATTTCAACACTTTATGGACACACAATTTACACAACTAGAAAATTGTATTATATATATTGATGATATTCTATTATATTCAAGAACAGAAGAAGAACATATACAATTACTAAATAAATTTATAAACATTATAGAAACAGCAGGAATTAGTCTCAGTAAAAGTAAAGCAGAAATAATGAAGAATCAAATAGAATTCTTAGGCATACAAATAGATAAAGATGGAATAAAAATGCAAACACATATAGTACAAAAGATAATCAGGTCAGAAGAAATTCTAGACACAAAGAAAAAGTTACAGTCCTTTTTAGGATTAGTAAATCAAGTAAGAGAATATATACCAAAATTAGCAGAACATCTAAAACCATTACATCAAAAGTTAAAGAAAAATGTTGAATATCATTTTGATCAAACAGATAAAAAACACATACAAAAAATAAAAGAATTATGTCAACAGTTACCAAAATTATACTTTCCAGACACAACAAAAGAGTTTATATACATAGTAGAATCAGATGCAAGTAATCACAGTTATGGTGGAATCTTAAAATATAAATACCTAGATACAAATATAGAACACCATTGTCGCTATTATTCAGGCTCATATACGGAACCTCAAGCAAAATGGGAAATAAACAGAAAAGAACTATTTGCTTTATATAAATGTTTATTAGCATTTGAACCATATATTGTATATAATAAATTTATAGTAAGAACAGATAATACACAGGTAAAATGGTGGCTAACAAAAAATTTAGAAAATTCAGTAACAACAAAGGAAATACGAAGGCTTGTATTAAGCTGTCACGACCCAATATTTGGGTCATGATGGCACCTATCGTAACCCACCAATAGGCAAGCCAAACCCTAGTCCGGAGCAACAAGCGACGGGCTAACGGGCGGAATCTCATAAAACAGAGAAGAAGTGGAAGTAACCATATTTATAAACATGCTAAGACTGAGAAGGAAGAGGACAATGTATATAAAGTTCAGAACCCCTCCCAAGACCTGGTGGGGTCAGTACATGAGCCACTACTAACATACCCAAAATACAAGACAGAAACCAAACATGTATAATAAGTACAATAGTCTTGAGAGCAAAAGACTATACAGTAGAGGATGGAGTAGGATCTGCCTCGGACGTCAGTAAGCTCACCCTGCTCCGGAATCAGTGCTGAGAAAAGAGTCACGTCAAAACCGTCGACTGGTGCCTGGATCTGCATCGGGGAAAAAGATGCAGAAGTGCAGTATGAGTACCAGGGCAACGGGTACTCAGTAGGCATCATCGGCCGACTGACCTTAATATAATATAAGCAAGCTAAAGTGCAGGGGGCATGCTAAGTCCGGGGTACAAGTAATAGATACATAAGTAACGGCCGAGGCGTATAGATATGCTCAGGAAAATATAAGTGCGATACATAATAACGAGTAAATAAATGCGTAAGTAAACACACAAGTCAAACATAACCTATCTGGGCCCCCATAAGCCCGATAGGCACACGGAAGAAAACAATAACCCAGTCTGGCCCCCATAAACCAGCGGGACACACAAGAAAAGTAAATGCATAGTCACCAGTGTCTCGAGGCTGTATCAGTATCCAGTAACCACAATAACCAACAGGAGTGCACCGGGCTTGAACCGGCACCAATGGGTAATAACAAGAGGCCAGACGCCGGAGTCGAACCGAAAGCAGTGGGTAATAACAAGAGGCCACATATATATCATATCTGCCGGACTCGAACCGGAACTCATAGAACAACAACATCATAATCACGGTACCCAGTACCAAAACTCTCCAATCATATCATAATCAGATGCCGGACTCGAACCGGAACTCATAATAATCAGTGGCCGAACTCGAATCGAAACTCATAGTGTACCACAATCCGGGGCCGGACTCGAACCGGAACACCCAATAGTCAATAACCAAAATCATCATACCTGAATCAGTAGCCGGACTCGAACCGGAACTTATCATAGCCAGTAACCAGAATAGAATCAAAGGTCATATCATATCAAATAAACGGGGAACGCCCTAGTGTCAAGTCAATACTATTATATAGGTACAGAAGCTAACTCTACAACATGCTACAAGTCAATCTCGGGGTCCTTCTAGGTCAACTACCTACTATAAAAATATGTATATAAAAGTCTGGGTATACATTACAAGTCATGGAAAGGCGGTTCAGCGTTCTAAGTAAAACTAGCCGACCCCAATCAAATACGGTGCTATCAGGGACGAACAAAGCTAGACAGGCCAACCGGGTATAATCGGGGTGACTTAATCCCGTCATAATCCTAATAGTCATATAGGGCTTATCTAAGCCCAAAGATGTCAAAGTTTCGACAAGTCGACAAAAAGGGTAACGGGGCCCGCTACTAGGTCCCGAAAACCAGGTCTGGTTATACTTGTCTAAGTCTGGGCTAAGTCTGTCTAAGCCTGGACTAAGGTCCAACAATAACATTCCCAGACTAGCAACAACAACAACAATACTATCCGACCCCAAATAGGTCATTTGTGGGGTACCACGAGGATAACGGGCCTGGAATATATCCGAATAGCCCTATCCGGCCTAGAAGGCCTAAATCACAGCAAGCCACCACCACCAAGTCTATAATACCAGCTCACAATGCCAGCACAATAGCATACATATATCACACATAAGCCCAGTCTAAGTGTAAAGGAAGGTAAACCTAGCCTACCTGGACGCCTGCCGCGAACCTGCCAAGAAAACCAGCTAAATAGGAGCCTTTTCCTTTCGAGAGGCCTCAGACTGCTGCCAAACTACCAAAATAATAAAATACATGTCAAAACATGACTATTGATACCTATATTGCATTAGTTTGGAAAATGTCCGAACAGTCCACGTGGGGCCCGCTTGTGGAATAACAAAATCGAAATCGTCACAACGTCCCAAATAATGCAGTGACCAATAGTCACAACTAACACTCCTCAATTTGAGCTCAAAATATAGCTCAAACATCAACACCAATCCCAACAGTATCACCGTGTAAATGAAAATTATAGTAAAAATAAGAAAACGTACCGTAGAAATGACGAGAGCGAGTCCACGGACTCAAATATATATACTTCTAAGCTCAAATCTTAACAGAATAGCTCAAGATTGAGCTTAAATAATCAATAATGGTGAGAGGTAATTGGAAAAAGTGGACAGAATGTAAAATATTACATTCTGTCCACCACCGAATACACACATATATATAACCTCACATTACTACATATACACTACACATATTATATGTGGTGGCAGCATGCCATTATGCTAATGAAGGGTGTCCAACCCCTTTCACTCCACGTGGAGTGGAGGTGGCCATGCCACCAAATTCTTATCTCATTATATATATATTCGGGTATTGCATAAGTCCGTGGTAAAATAAATATAATATTTTGAATATACCATAATTAATAGAAAATTATTTCTAACAAAACCTCTATAAAAGAAATATATTATTTTAACATATTTAAATTCACTATCTCCGTTTTAATTATTAATAAATTATAAAACTATTATAAAATAGTATAGATATCTCGTAACTAAAGAATTGTATAAATTTCAAAAACATTTTCGAAAGGTCATTAACTATGTCATTTTACCAAATTCAAATTTAATTTAATATTTTACAATGTGCTCGGTCTTGATAATATTCTCAAACGAACTGCTTGGGAACCGAACTGTCAGTCCCAGCAAGTCATAAATAACTTGGGGCAGTTATAGAAAAGCTCTAAACGCTGACAACACACGAAAACGAGAGAAATAATCGGGAAGGTCATTACAATATCCACTACTAAAAGAACTTTCGTCCGCGAAAGTCAAGAAGAAGCACATACCTGAAGACGTGAACAAGTAGGGATACTGGGCTCGCATATCACGTTCAAGCTCCCAAGTAGCCTCTTCAACCGGACGGTGACGCCACTGTACCTTAACCACTGGAATGTCCCAGGAGCGTAACTGTCTGACATCTCTAGCTAAAATAGACACAGGCTCCTCCACAAATGTTAGTTTCTCATCTAACTAAACCGAGTCCCACTGAAGCACATGCGACGCATCTGGAATATATTGTCGTAGCATAGAAACATGAAATACCGGGTGGATAGCTAAAAATGCCGGAGGTAAAGCTAACATATAAGCCACCTCTCCTACTGTCCGCAAAATCTCAAAGGGTCCAATATATCTGGGGCTAAGCTTACCCTTCCTACCAAATCGCATTACGCCCTTCATGGGCGATACTCGTAAGAAGACCCTATCACCCACCCTGAATTTCAATGGACAACGTCTACGGTCAGCATAACTCCTCTATCTACTCTGAGCTGTCCGCAGCCTGTCCTGAATTACTCGAACTCGGTCCAAAGATTCTCGGAGTACATCTGTGCCACGAGGACTGACTTCTGAAGTCTCGAACCATCCAATTGGAGACCGACACCGTCTACCATACAAAGCCTCAAACGGAGCCATTTGAATGCTGGAGTGGAAGCTATTATTATACGCGAACTCCGCTAAAGGCAAGAATTGGTCCCATTGGCCCCTAAAGTCAAGTACACAAGCGCGGAGCATATCCTCTAATACCTGAATAGTCCGCTCTGATTGCCCGTCGGTTTGAGGATGAAATGCAGTGCTGAGGTCCACCTGGGTACCCAACTCTTCCTGGAAAGTCTGCCAGAAACTGGAGGTAAACTGAGACCCTCGGTCTGAGATAATGGATATTGGCACTCCATGTAGGCGGACCACCTCCTGAATATATACACGAGCTAACCTCTCAGCACTATAGGAGACTCGGACAGGGATAAAGTGTGCAGACTTAGTCAACCGGTCCACAATAACCCAAATACTATCAAAGCCACGGAAGGTGCGAGGCAATCCAACAATGAAATCCATAGTGACCCGCTCCCATTTCCACTCGGGAATGGGCAATTGTTGAAGCATTCCACCAGGTCTCTGGTGCTCGGCCTTTACCTGCTGACAACAAAGGCATCGGGATACAAACCCTGCTATAACTCTCCGTATACCGCTCCACCAATAGTGCTGTCTCAGATCTCTATACATCTTAGCTGTCCCGGGGTGAATAGAATATCTAGAACTGTGAGCCTCACGCAAAATCAACTGAATTAAATCTTCAACCCTCGGAACACAAATACGACCGTCAAACCTCAGAACCCAAGGTAGCTCTCTCAGACTCACCCCTCAATACCTGATCTCGAATTCTACGGAGACCGCTATCTTCAAATTGACGACTCTGAATCTGCTCCAGCAAAGTAGATCTCGCACCAACACAAGCGATAACCCTTCTGGGGTCAGAAATATCCAAACGCACCATCGAGTTAGCTAAGGACTGAATATCCAAAGCCAACGGCCGCTGAGAGACTGGATTTGAAGGCTAAGCTACCCATACTCACTGCCTTCCGGCTCAAGGCATCTGCTACCACATTCGCCTTGCCCGGATGATAGAGAATAGAGATATCATAGTCCTTCAGCAACTCAATCCACCTGCGCTGCCTCGAATTAAGATCCCTCTGAGTCATAATATGCTGAAGACTGCGGTGGTCTGTAAAGATCTCACAATGCACACCGTATAGATAATGCCTCCAAATCCGCAGTGCAAATACTAACGCTGCTAATTCTAAGTCATGAGTGGGATAATTACGTTCGTGCACCTTCAACTGCCTCGATGCATAAGCAATAACACGACCCTGCTGCATCAGAACACATCCCAAACCAATACCAGACGCATCAAAATACACGGTAAAACCCTCGCCCTCAACTGGAAGGAGGTTCTATTTCAGTGGTCTGAGGATTGTGAGGCAAGCTTTCTGAAGCTCAAGGATCGACTTACTTCTGCCCCTGTGTTGACTCTTCCCTTTTTACATATGATGGGTACCATTGCTCTTCCTTTTGCATATTTACAGTCTAAAATACCTAGATACAAATATAGAACACCATTGTCGCTATTATTCAGGATCATATACAGAACCTCAAGCAAAATGGGAAATAAACAGAAAAGAACTATTTGCTTTATATAAATGTTTATTAGCATTTGAACCATATATTGTATATAATAAATTTATAGTAAGAACAGATAATACACAGGTAAAATGGTGGCTAACAAAAAATTTAGAAAATTCAGTAACAACAAAGGAAATACGAAGGCTTGTTTAACTTTTCTAATTCAATAGCTAACTGTTTTTCTTTTTCTTTTTTGATTTTTTCTTTTTGTCTGGCTAATCGGTCTGCCACCTTTTGTGCATATATTTGTTTTAATATTGCTAATTCTTTTTCCATTTCTTGTATTTTTGTAGATGAGTCGGATGTTTCAGGTTCTGAATATTCTGGAATTGGTTCTATTTTTATTTGTGTATGTGTGGGTTCTTCTTTTATTAGTTGTTGTTTATATTTTAATTGTTCGATTTCTTTTTTGGCTTCTAATCTTATTTTTTCAATTTCTAATTTTTGGTCTATGTCTGCATTTTCCTTTTGTAATCTTATCATTTCTGTTATACTATCTTCTAATTTTGCTGAAATTGGGGGACTAGTATGTTTACTATTACTTGTTTGGATATATTTGTTAGTAAGTAATTCCTTGATATGTAGACTGAATTCTTTTAGATCATCAAAGTTATATTTCAACGGTTTTTGTAGTATAATACTATTTTCATCTATTAGTTCTATGGTAACTGTCGTTTTGTGTTTATCCCATCCTCTAAGGGGATTATCGCTGTATAAGTGTTCTAACTTGTCATAAATTGGTGTTAACATATTAATATTGAAAGTTATTATTTCTATGGTTTTTTCTGTGTTGGGTTGAGTTTCTAATTTTTGTGTTATGGTTTCTGATCTTTTTGGGGTGGTAAGTTGTCTTCTCCGAGATTTGACATGAGAATATGTTGCTGGAATAGTGTTCGAAGCATGACGTTTGAAGATTTAAATGAAATTAGATATCAATTTCTGACTCAGTATCTTCAGTTCAATAAAACGAAAATATCAGACTTGGAATTAGTACTATTGGCTTTGTATAAGGCCAGTTTCTGACAAGAAATTCTTAGAGTTGGCTCGAAATAGGCAGAGATCCTTTTTGAAAAAAATAAAGTCATGATTCAGACTGTGGTGAGTGTTAATGTTTTCTAATGGATTTTGGTACTAATGACGTTTGTAGGAGTGTGAATGAATGGTTTGTGGGGTTAAGCTATATTGTGGATACAATTTTGATACTTGATTTAAGATACAGTTATCAGATTGTGGTGAATATGATGATTTTGATGAATCAGTTATGTTCAGAACTATAATTGTGATCAAATCAGATATTGCGTAGAGAGGCAGTTCAAAAAAATGAAAATCGAATAGTTGGGGAAGTTTTGGTTTTGAATACTTGAGATACAGTCTTAAGAGTTAAAAAAAATAAAAAATCAATGGTTAGAGTGGACAAGCGGTACTAGCGATGTAATCTTTAGTTGGGAAGGCTTGTATGAGGTCCACCATGGGTATTTGTAGTTCTTCGACAGTCATGGCACTTTTTTTATTTGTTCGAAGACGAATGAATGTTTATGTGGTGGATGATGTAATAATAGGTCAATAGTTTTTTAAAAATTTTCACTCGTTTTTCCCATTTGACCTTTCTCCTAAAATTAAATTGATATTTATAACTTGCAGGGATAAATTATTTGATTTACGAGGTGATTTATATTATAGAGAAGCTTTTGATTTTTGAAGGTTTTGAACTTAGGAAATTTGATCAAAGTCAATATTTGATGAATATGAGTTCGGAATGAAATTTTGATAGTTTCATTAGGTTTGAAAAGTAATTCTTAGGTTGGTTGGACCTTTGGTTTGGTCCCGAGATTTTCAAATACATTTGGAGTCATTGGTTTGAAATATGGAAACTTAGAAGTTAAGAGTTGATTTCGGTTAACAGTTAATCAAGATGACCTCGAATCAGTGTTTTGATTGTTCCAACAGGTATAGAATGTCGTTTTCAATTTGGTCGCATATATATATATATATATATATATATATACACACACACACACACACACTAGTCCTGGTGAACGTGCGTTGCACGTTTATCCCAAAATACATATTACAAAATTTGTATATAGCACATAAAATTTTTTTAAAGGTACACTTTTTTTAGACTGCAATTTAAATTTTTTAACTATTGAAAATTATGACAATCGAATTTGCAAAAGATCATGTTCAGAGATACAAAAAAAACACACGAAGGGAAGTAACATAATTAAGATATATCGGGCACATGTACACATACATAATGTGATGTTATAGTTTGTGGTAATCATTTGTCTACCAATAATTACAGATATTATGTGAAATCAGAACAACTCTCATGCAACTTCATAGCTTTAGTTGTTTTTACATATAAAAACTTAGCTTGAATTCCCGCGAAGTTGATTGCAGCGCTTATCCTGCACTACTTTTGTATCAAAAACGAAAATGAAAGAATAAAAAAATATGCTAAACCAAAAAGGCATTCTTGAAGGAAATGAATATCATTTCTTGTCTTTATATAGTTTTTCTTAGAGATAATTACGCAAAAGTACAACTAGCAAATATATTTTATATTTAGTTAGCCAAAAATATACTTTACACTATAGCCTAAAATCTGATTTGGTCATTCATTGTAAACTAATTTTTCTTTCTAGTTATACAGGGAACAACACTTCTCATACCAAATTCCCAGCTTCTTCTTCACTATTTTCACTTCAATTCTTTTCCAATTCTCTCTCAAAATATTTCAAACAAATTAGTAGAAGATTCAACATTGTTTCGAGTTTTTTTCTACAATTCGAGGTTTCAATGTTTTCATAATAAGCTCTGTTTTGAGTGAGTATGGTTATAAAAGATCGGTTATGTATAGAGGAACCAAAATCTGAAATTTTGGATGATTTGGTGTAGTTTTGATGTGTTTTTGAATGAATTTGATGCTTGGATTCGAGGAAGAACACGAAGTCTGTTTTTTGGTACAACAGTGTATATATTTGTATACTATATTGTATATTATTGTATATATTTGTATATTGTATTGTATATTATTGTATATTCAATACAATTTGTATATACAATACAATCTTTTTGTTTCGGTGATTTTCTTCTTCCTCTCCATTTTATATACACTTATACAATGTAGATACATTGTTTAAACATTATATATACATATGTATATATTTGTATAATTATGTATATTATTGTATAATTGTATATATACACCTAATATACAACATTATGCAAAATTATAAGATGTGTATAGTATACTCATAAATGATATTATACAAATATTGTACAAAAAAATGACTTTGTCTTCTTCCTTTATTCAAAAAAATTTAACCCTTTTTCTATTGTCACTCTCCCAACTGAGAAAATAAACTTACCTTTTTTTTTTTTACTTTTCATCCTTCCCACCTCAATTCACCCCAACTAAGCATTATGTTCTATTTCTGTCTCCTTACACTTTTCTTTTTTGGCCTTAGTTGCTCTCTTGAAATTGTTTCAAGGAGAAAATGCCTCTGCTTTTGGTGACCTTTTGAAGAAATTATGGACTCCTGGGGCGACTCCTGTGACACCTAGAACATTCAAACTGAAGCTTGCTCATTTTGCTCCTCAATTCAGCGGCTTCAATCAGCATGATTCTCAAGTTCAATTTCAGTCTTTCCTGTTGGATTTAGTTTTCTAGTTCAGGACATTTATTCATACTCTCTTTTCGTGTCCTCTCATTTTGTGGGCATCTTTTGACATCTAATTCTACTTATGTATATCTGCTGGTCTTAGCTTTTCTATTGGATAGATTCCACGAAGATTTGAACCGTGTCAAGAATAAATCTAATGTTGAAGCTATGGATAGAGATGATTGTCCAGATGAAGAGATCGTTGTTGAATACTAGAACTATAAGAGAGAGAGTAATAATTTGGCTAAGGATGTAAAGTAACTTTCTTTTTCTATACAATTGGGTCATATTTGGAAATGTAACATAGAGTGGGCTATATTTTGTAATGTAACATTACTAGTTGCATTTTTTTTTTTTGTAATTTTCCCCTTTTTTTATTGGTGTTCCTTGGGCTTCTCTTTCACATAATTATTAATTGAACTAACCTACATTTAGTTAGTCAATGGACTCTTAAATTCTACTTTTTTTTTTTTTTTTTTATATTAATGAGGAGGTTGGCTGATGAAGAAATAAGTTACAAAGTTATATAAAAGATGAAATGTGAAAAGTTTGATATTGTAAACAAATATTAAGAAATATATAGCTAAATATATATTGATTCATTTAACAAAAAAATTGTTTTGAACGGATTAAAAATGCATGGAGGGAGTATACATGTATGCTATATTCACTAACTCTGTCTCTTCACATGCTGTTAAGTTCAAGTTAGGAGTATTTGAAATTAAGGGGTCGTTTGGTTGGAAAATAACTTATCCCGGGATAAATTATCCCACCCTCAAGAAGGGATAAGAATAACACTATAATCCCGGGATGAGTTATCTCATGCATATTGTCCCAACCAAACATGAGATAAGCTCATCTTTAAATTAATCTCGGGATTAGTTATCCCTTATCTCTCCTTCCAAACGACCTCTAAAAGTATAACTATTCCAAATGTTGTTAATTCACTAATTAAGAAAAAAATTAGTGCTCAATGATAATGGGTAATGAATATTAACATCAAATTTATGAAGTGATCTTTGACTTTACTCTTACGTTTTTGTACATTAATATTAATGAATTATTTAGTTTTAAATGGTTATGAAGAAATTATTTATTTTTTCTTTTATAAATATTTATCATTTATTGGAAGTTAATTTTACTTTTTTGTACAAAATCATTAATAAAAATAGTGTTTAAGTGAGGGGTAAAATGCTCGTTTAACTTTTAATGGATATTTTGATAATTCAACTTTTCAACTAAGTGATTTACTACTTTTAGAATAGTATAGATATAGATATATGGTCTGTATCATTACTCTTTGGAAATAGATGGCACCAGGAAGGGTAAAAAGAAGGATTTTTTTCCATTAGCTGAGGAAAGAAGTACCAAAGGAATATCACTAGAAGGTTCCAGATGATTTTTGGACACTCAAGTTGCATTGTAGTTGAATTAAAGTTAAGAGTTGACCTCGGTCAAAAGGGTTGACAAAACGAGCTCAGATTAATGATCTAAAAATCCCAACAGGTTTATATGATGCTTTTGATCTTGTTCATAAATTTTGATTTAATTTTGGGGAGTTCCGATTGGATTTTGAATATTTTGGGTGCTTTGGTCTTGTTTAAGCATAAGAATGTGACGCCTCAAAAGTCCGGTTTTAGTTCTAGAGATCAAAAACCTATTTCGAAACGTTCAAAATTTTAAGTATGAATTATGTGACTGATGTAAAAAGTTTGGTGCATTTTCCACTAAGTCGAGAATGGATTTTTATCATGAAATATGAAATAATTCTTCAACAAGAAAAAATAATAACTGATTAGGTGAACGAGAGCAAAATTGAGTTTCAATTGAATGAGTAGGAGTGTATCATTATTTAGGAATTATAGGAAAAAGAATCGGGGCATTTTTAGCTCCTATGAGGAAGTTATAGACTTTTTAGTGAGAATTAAAGTTTTTTAGTGCAGAAATTTTGGGTGCAAAAAACTGTTGAGCAGCGTATTTAAATTTCATACCTTTTTTATTTGGTATTTTTAGAATATTGGGAGTTCTAAAGCTGGGAATTAAGTGATTTCCGTGTCATTCTTCTCGGTTTAACAAGGGGGCAAGTATATAATCCTTATTTTGGTTTTCTTCCATAATCTTTTGGGTAGATTTTTTTTAAATCCGGAGTTTGTTGGAGAAAAGTTGGAGTTTTTTCAATTCAAGCTCCATTTTTTTTAATGAAATTTAATAGTTAGAGTCTTATGTTATGGGTGAACTGATTTTTACATCAAATTTTTTATTTATCTATTATTTCATCGTTTTAAACTACGTATGAACATGAAAAATTGAGACTTTTGTGCCTAAAATTATGAAATTATATTTTGATGATTTGAGTATTATTGAGTGAGTCACATGAGTAGCACATGTATATGAAAGCTGTCCAATAGTTAGTTGTGATTAGATAGTAGTTAGTTAATTAATTAATGATAACTAGTGTGAGTTAGAGATAGCTGAAGTAGAGTCAGTTAGTCTATATATACAGGTGTACAGTTACTGTGATATTTTCTCCATTTCTCTCTTCCTCAGTACGAAGCTGAACATGGTATTAGAGCTAGGGATGGCGATTCCCAGCAGCTAGAAGAGAAGATAGGGAGAAATGATCTTCGAGAATCGTTGTTATCTAGGGTTGGAGATAGGAGAATTCTGCATTTTTTTGTAAGCGATACAATTATTTTCCTTCAATTTTTCTTTCCAATATTACAAATTGTTGTTGTTTCTTCGTTGAGAGAGTTGAGGAGCAACAATGGTGGTGGAAATCAAAATAGATCACATTCATCCTCTATTTGTGGGACCATCGGATGGACCTGGTTCCGTATTAGCTCCGATTCAGTTGAAAGGATTTGAAAATTATGGACTTTGGCGGAGATCGATGTGTATTGCACTGTAGGCGAAGAGGAAGTTGGGATTCGTACTCAGAACATGCATGAAGAGCTATTTTGAGAAGGAATTACAGGAAAAATGGGAAACTTGCAATGCCATTATTCTATCTTGGATCATTAACACCATAACTCTACCTCTATTGAGTGGAATTGTATATGCTAATGATGCTCACATTGTTTGTGCTGATCTGCAGGAGTGGTTTGATAAGGTCAATCGAGTTAGGATTTTCCAATTACACAGGGAAATTACTACAATTTCACAAGGAGCTGATACTGTGTCTACTCACTTTACGAAATTAAAGGAACTCTGGGTTGAATATGACGCGATTGTACCTTTTCCAAACTGTGGATATGCTAGTCTAAAGAATATACTGATAATTTACAACAACAAAAGTTGTTACAATTCCTGAGTGGGTTGAATGATACCTATGCGCAATCTAAGAGGAAAATTCTTATGAAGTCTACTGAGCCTAGTCTGAATCAATGTTATGCCATGATCATAGAGGAAGAGAGTCATTGTTCTATCAATAACACAAGGAACCAGACTTTAGGGGATGGTAACGATATTGCTGCATTTTGGAGTGTACAAGGAGAAGGAACTTCTAGAATTGGAAGAGGATCAGGACTTTCTCGAGGTGGATGACCTAATCATAGTTATCAGAAAAAGCCTAAGAGAAACTGGAATGATCAATGTGACTACTGTAAGATGCATGGTCACAGAATGGACGATTGTTACCAGCTAATAGGTTATCCAACCAATTTTAAGGGGATCAAGAAGCCTTTTGTTAACCATGCCCAACATGTGCCACCAGGACCATATCAATTTTTTTTTTCTAGGTCCTCAAGTTGGATATTGGACTCCATACATGCTCAATGGTGAACATCAACCTTATCATGGACATTCAGACACCAGCTGTGGGACACCAACACATGGAGCTAGTCAGAATAGAAATCTGTTCATTGGACACCTAAATTGATTTGGATCCTTTAGTAGAGACCATTTAAGAGCTGGCAAAGGGAAGGGTTGTATTCCCCAACAAGAGGTGAGGAATGATGAGAATATCACTGTATCTATATCTCCTGATTAGTATAACCAAGTTCATAAGATGTTTCACAAGAGCACTACTCTTATACCATCAGTTAACATAGCAGGTAATCCTTATTCTTTAGATGATACAAATGTATATGATTGGATAGTAGACACTGGGGCTACTAATCACATGGTGTATAATCCTGGTTTGTTAATTGATGTTACTGGTTATAAAGGGGTTGGTGATGTGCATTTCCCTGATGGAAGGACGCTCCCTATACTGCATATTGGTAAATATAGGCTAGGATAAGGAAAGATCAGAAATTGTGTTGTGAAGTTCTATCCTAATTACTGCTTACTGCAGGACCTCACACTGGATAGGTGAAGGGGATTGGTAAGATGATAGATGACTTGTATCACTTCAGGTCCAGAGAAAGAGTTCATCATTTAGTAGTAGCTTGCAGCACATCAATAAGTACTGATATTTCGCACAAGAGGTTGGGTCATGTTCCACATAGAGTTCTAGCACAAATGCAGTTAGTTAAGCAAGTGAAGAATATTTTTTTTTCCTGTAAGCCCTCTAGCTAAGCAGACTAGACTGCCCTTCTCTCACAGCACTAGTAGAGCTAGTAGAATGTTTGATTTAGTTCATGGATATGTTTGGGGTCCCTACAGGATACCTACATATGATTGTTATAGATTCTTTCTCACATTGGTGGATGATCATACTAGAATGGTCTGGATTTTCTTACTGAAACTTAAAAGAGATGTGTCTACTGTCTTGAAAGATTTCCTACAGCTAGTTAAAATTGTAACACCCCGTACATTTCCGACCCTACTTGACAACTTTGAACAATGTTTACTTAGGTGTCGAGAGCCATAAGTATGTATTTTGTAGTGTCATTGATGAAATATTTGATATTGGGCCTAGTACATATGGTTACATCTTTGTAGTGGGTGGCTTTTGTGACTTTGGGGAGCATTTGTGGGGTGAAAAATTGAGGTTTAAGGGACATCCAAGCAAAGAATCTTAAAGCTACGAGGTAAGCAAAAGTTTGGGACTTGAAAGATCCAACCAAATTCGCAAAGAAAAGCCAAAATCAAAAAAATTGGCATGGGGCACTGCAGAGGGCGTGCCAGGCCGCTCTGGCCCAAATTTTTGTTTGCACAGGCAGCAAAGGGGCGCGCCAAGCGGCATGCTGGGGTGGTTTTCGCCAAAATTTTTCTTCGACTATTATGATGTAAATAAGACTTTTAAGTCATGGTATCATTACTCCATAATAGTAGGACTATTCTTAAGCGCATTTAGCATCCGAGTTGGGGTTAATTCTTCGTCACAAGTATTTTAACAAATTATGTTCACATAAGCCATGAACGACTAGAATTTCTATTTTTGCGATTGAGGCTACGAATGGGAATCTCGTAAGTTAATGTTATCGAGACATTTATAGATTTATTTGAACATGAGATATATGGTATATTATACATTACATTTGGTGGGTTAAGATGTCATGGGTTATTGGGCCCAATTTGAGACCCAAAAATGAGCCAAAATGAAAGGCCCAATCAGTCAAATGACCCATTCTTGCTTTGACGTGTCACTTGGAATGTAGCTTGTGGTTAATGTTGGTTCCGTTATGTACATGTGATATAGAGTGAAAGGTAAGGAAGGGGAGGAATTGTTATATTGGATTGTGCATTCATATTGGGAGGATAAGGTTTGTAAGGTTACTCTTTCTGTACCTTTCTGCAACACATATTAGTCACATTGACATTGTACCTATCCTATTTCGAAATGTTCAAAAGTATCCTATTTTCGGTTATTAATTATTTGTCACGACCCAATTTTTTGAGTCATGATGGCGCCTACCGTAACCCACCAATAGGCAAGCCAAACCCCAGCCCAGAGCGACAAACAACGGGCTAACGGGCGGAATCTCATAAAACAGAGAAGTAAGACAGAATCGGAATATGTATATATACCAAGACTGAGAAGGAAGAAGACAGTATATAAAGTCAAGAACCCTTCCCAAGACCTGGTGAGGTCAGTACAGGAGCCACTACTAAACATACCCAAAATACAAGACAGAAACCAAATATTTATAACAAGTACAACAGTCTCGAGAGCAAAATACTATACAATAGAATATGGAGTAGGATCTGCCTCGGACGTCAGTAAGCCCACCTTGCTCCGGAACCAGTGCTGAGAAGAGTGTAACGTCAAAACTGTCGGCTAGTGCCAGGATCTGCATCGGGGAAAAAGATGCAGAAGTGCAGTATGAGTACCGGGGCAATGGGTACTCAGTAGGCATCATCGGTCGACTGAGCTCAATGTAATACAAACAAGCTAAAATGCGAGGGTGCATGCTAAGTCCGGGTTATAAGTAATAAATACATAAATAACTGCTGAGGCGTAAAGATACGCTTAATAGAAAAATAAATGCGATACTGAATAAAGAGTAAATAAATGCATAAGTAACACACAAGTCAAACATAACCTATCTGGGCCCCCATAAACCCGATAGGCACACGAAAGAAAACAATAACCCGGCCTGGCCCCCATAAACCGGCGGGACACACAAAAATAGTAAATGCATAGTCACCAGTGTCTCGAAACTGTATCAGTATCCAGTAACCACAATAACCAACAGGAGTGCACCGGGCTTGAACCGGCACCAATGGGTAATAACAAGAGGCCAGACGCCGGAGTCGAACCGAAAGCAGTGGGTAATAACAAGAGGCCACATATATATCATATCTGCCGGACTCAAACCGGAACTCATAGAACAACAGTATCATGATCACGGTACCAGTACCAAAACTCTCCAATCATATCATAATCAGATGCCGGACTCGAACCGAAACTCATAATAATCAGTGGCCGGACTCGAACCGAAACTCATAGAGTACCACAATCCGAGGCCGGACTCGAACCGGAACACCCAATAGTCAATAACCAAAATCATCATACCTGAATCAGTAGCCGGACTCGAACCAAAACTCATCATAGCCAGTAACCAGAACAGAATCAAAGGTCATATCATATCAAATAAATGGGGAACGCCCTAGTGCCAAGTCAATACTATTATATAGGTACAGAAGCTAACTCTACAACATGCTACAAGTCAATCTCGGGGTCCTTCTAGGTCAACTACCTACTATAAAAATATGTATATAAAAGTCTAGGTATACATTACAAGTCATGGAAAGGCGGTTCAGCGTTCTAAGTCAAACTAGCCGACCCCAATCAAATACGGTGCTATCAGGGACGAACAAAGCTAGACAGGCCAACCGGGTATAATCGGGGTGACTCAATCCCGTCATAACCCTAATAGTCATATAGGGCTTATCTAAGCCCAACGATGTCAAAGTTCCGACAAGTCGACAAAAAGGGTAATGGGGCCCGCTACCGGGTCCCGAAAACCAGGTCTGGTTATACTTGTCTAAGTCTGGGCTAAGTCTGTCTAAGCCTGGACTAAGGTCCAACAATAACATTCCCAGACTAGCAACAACAACAACAATACTATCCGACCCCAAATAGGTCATCTGTGGTGTACCACGAGGATAACGGGCCTGGAATATATCCGAATAGCCCTATCCGGCCTAGAAGGCCTAAATCACAACAAACCACCACCACCAAGTCTATAATACCAGCCCACAACACCAGTACAATAGCCTACATATATCACACATAATCCCAATCTAAGTGCAAAGAAAGGTAAACCTAGCCTACCTGGACGCCTGCCGCGAACCTGCCAAGAAAACCAGCTAAATAGGAGCCTTTACCTTTCGAGAGGCCTATGAATACTGCCAAGATACCAAAATAATAAACTACATTTCAAAATATGACTATTGATACCCATATTGCATTAGTTCAGGAAATGCCCGAAAATCCCACGTGGCGCCCGCTTGCGGAATCGCAAAACTGAAACAATCACAGCGTCCCAAATAACTCCGTGACTAATAGTCACAACTAACACTCCTCAATTTGAGCTCAAAATATAGCTCAAACATCAATACCAATCCCCACTGTATCACCGTATAAATGAAAATTACTGTAAAATAAGAAATCGTACCGTAGAAATGACGAGAGTGAGTCCACGGACTCAAATATATAATACCCTAAGCTCAAACCTCAATGAATTAGATCAATATTGAGCTTATATTATAATAAATGGTGAAGGATTAAACAAAACAGTGACAGAACGTCACGTTATATGTGTTTAATCCAAAATGTATATAAAGAGAAATATATATATCACATTTGCCTAACTTTCATACATATAACCTTGTATTAATTTGATGTGGCAGAGATAGTTTCTCTTAAGAATGTGTTGTCCACCTTCATAATCTCCACGTGGAGTGGAGGTGGCACACTAATATAAATTTTATCCCGTTATATATGTATTCGGGTATTGCGTAGGTTCGTGGTAAAATAAATATAACTTTTTGAATATATCATAATTAATAGAGAATTATTTCTAACAAAACCTCTATAAAATAAAAATATTATTTTAACATATTTAAATTCACTATCTCCGCTTAAATTATTAATAGGTCGTAAAACTATTATAAAGTAGTATAGATATATCATAACTAAAGAATTTATTAATTTTCAAAGGCATTTTCGAAAGATAAATAACTATGTCATTTTACCAAATTCAAATTTAATTTAATATTTTACAACATGCTTGGTCTAAATAATATTCTCAAACGAACTGCCCGGGAGCCGAACTGTCGGTCCCAGCAAGTCATAAATAACTTGGGACAGTTATAGAAAAGCTCTAAATGCCGAGAACACACGAAAACAAAGGAAATGACCGGGAAGGTCATTACATTATTGTTACTCACATGTTGCTAATTCCTACATCAATTGTGTTTCACATGAATCATGCTCTTTGGTTAATGTTCCAAGTTTCAATAATGTTACAATCATTAAAAGTATCAATCTCTCACAAACAAAAGTATCAATCTCTCATAAGTGAATGTATTAATATCTCATGAGTGAGCGTATCAATCCCATGAAAGTAAGGAATGAAATAACCCAATGATGTTCCAATTACCAATGTATCACTCTCATAACAAAAGTAAAGAGAAGAAGCAATTCAAAGAAGTAATGCTTACATGGTTACTTTATGTTTCATTGAGAATGGATTGCAAATCTAAAGGGCCTAAGCTCGGATGGACCAATCCCAATATTATGTTATATTATGTACACTATATACTATATTATACCCCACCAAGTGTGGATGACGGTTATTATATTATAGCCCACCAAGTGTGGATGACGGTTATTATATTACAGCCCACTAATAAGTTGATGAATAATAATAATGATGAGCGTAAAGCCAAAAGAAACGTGTCAAGTAATTAAAGATATGAAGGAAAGTTATTTCGCGAAGTAATGATAAGAAGGAATGATTAATCAATAAAAGTAATGAAAGTAATGTACGTGGTTCCACATTCAAAATGGTGACTGATCTAAAATGTTTATTCATATGTCTTTAATTCCATATGGGATCCTATGATTCATACAGATTCTTATAGCCTTACATACTCAGTACATTATTCGTACTGACCCCCTTAGGGGGGCTTACCTTACTTGCTACAGGCACAGGTGCTAGTAGACCTCCACAGTAGGTTGCGGACCATTTGCGGATCGTTGGTGAGCTCTAGTTGCTTTGGAGCTTTCCGAGTCAGTACGTACATTTGCTTTGGTATTGTATATGTATATAGAGCGGGGTGTTGTCCCAACTCTAGGTTGGTTATGGTTATGTATCTGTAGAGGCTTTGTAGACTTATGTGGGAGAATGATTGTAAGAGATGTATGACCATTTTGACTTGATGGCCCTAATGGCCAAGTTTTATATATATATATAGCATATGTTTCCATGACTTCCGCATAGTTGCATGAGATATAATGGTGTTCGCACAGAGACATGCATATGAGTGTACATGAGCAAAGATTGGTTCTCTCGGGCCATATCGACTTCCGGTGCTAGTCCGTCCCGTTGGAATTCGGGGCGTGACAAAAGTGGTATCAGAGCAGGTCGTCCTAAGGGTGTCTACAAAGCCGTGTCTGAGTAGAGTCTTGCTTATGGATGTGTTGCGCGCCATATTTATAAGTAGTAGGCTACAAGACATTTAGGAGATTGTTTCTTTTCGTCATTTCTTAGATCGTGCAAGTAGAGCCAAAGTCGTAGGTGGAATCATATCTGACCATTGATGTTGGTTTTCCTTTGTATAATCAAATGCCGATTACAAGACAAGGTGTGGGCAAATATAAGAAGGTAGACATGCTTGCCGGAGAAGAAGTCTTAAATCACCACCTGACCCAGCTAGTCAATATGGGGCTGAAACTGAGTCCCCATAATCACCTATTAATATTACGAAGCAGGAGTTACAGGATTTGAGAAATGTGGTCCAAATGTTGACTCAGATAGTTGTTGCACAGAGTCAAGGATGAGTTGGTCCAACGACAAGTGATGATGGTGAAACTAGGGTAGCTAGTTGGCGGACACAGGATTTCCTGAAATTGGATCCTCCCACATTTACCGGGTCAGATCTAAATGAAGATCCGCAAGACTTTATCGATCAAATTCAAAGGGTTCTAGATGTTATGCATGTGACTGGTATAGAAACAGTGGAACTTGCATCATATAGACTGAAAGGAGAGGCTATATTATGGTACGAAGATTGGAAACGATCCAGGGGTATCGGTACACCTCCAGCTAGTTGGGAGGAATTCAAAGCAGCATTTCTTGATCACTATCTTCCATATGAGGTCTGCGAGGCTCGTGCGGATAAGTTTTTAAATCTTTATCAAGGAAATATTAGCTTCAGAGATCTGAATACAGTCTGCAATTTAAATTTTTGGCTCGATATGCTCCAAATGTAGTGGCCACAATGGCCGATAGAGTCCATCGATATGTGAGCAGATTGGAGCCATATTTTGTAAGGGACTGTACTATTGCTGCGTTAAGCAAAGACATGGACATAGCCAGAATACAGGCCTTTGCACAAAAGATAGAAGATCAGAGGCAATGAAGGAGGGTACATGAATTTGAAAGAGGGCCTTCAAAGAGGGCTAGACCTATGAGACAGTTTATGGTGTCTCAAGGAGGATATGGACCTCAGAGTTTTTCTCGACCGCCTAGACCATTATTTTATTCCCCTACAATAGATACTTCATCCCAATTTTGAGGGTTTAGAGGCAGTCAAGCTGGGCAGAGTAGTGGAATACGGGGTTCACAGACAGCGAAATCTTTTCATCAGCTGTGCCAGCACTACAGAAAGTTTCATTCAGGTGAATGCTAGTTTGAAATGAAAGTCTATTTTTGGTGTGGCAAGTCAGGGCACATGATGAAAGAGTGCCCACTGAGGGCCACGGGTAGTATGACACGACCTACGGGATCAACCGTTGCATTATCATCGTCAGGTGTACAACCTATGGGTCGTGGCAGAGGTGTTATAGGAGACATCAATTCTGGTAGAATACAGGACCGTACCTATGCCTTCGCAGATCAATAGAATTCGGAGGCTTCTCCTAATATTGACACAGGTACAACATTCATATTTTATTAAGGGTATATGCATTGATTGACCCGTATTCGACATTCTCATATGTTACTCTATTGGTTGTGGAAAAAAAAATTGAACTAGAAATGACGCTAGAATTACTAGTTACGCCATTTGAATTCTATACACCAATTGGTAAAGCAACTGTAGCTAACAGAGCATGTCATAATTGTATAGCGAATGTTGGTGATCATGATACATTGGTTGACCTTATTGAATAGGACATTGTAGAATTTGGTACTGATGTGATGCCAGACATTAGCGTATCTATATTCCTCCGTATAGAATGGCTCTAGCAGAGTTACGAGAGTTAAAGAAGAAATTAAAAGACATGACGAGCAAGGGATTAACAAGACCTAGTACGCCCCCTTGGGGTGCAACAATGTTAATTGTACGAAAGAAAGACAGTACGTTAGGACTGTGTGTCGACTATCGGCAACTGAATAAGGTAATGATTAAGAATAAATATTCCCTCCCTAGAGTTGACAATTTGTGTAATCAGTTGCGGGGTTAGAAAAAAAAATGAATGAGTAAATGATGAAATGCCGAAATAGATGAATGCGTAAATGATTAACTGAATGATGAAATGATGAAATGAATGATGATGATACACCCAAGACAGCATTACGAATGTGGTATGGTTAAGACGCATACTTAGTATGTCAATGGGGCTAGTGAATGCACCTGTATTTTTTACGGGTGTAATGACTATGGTGTTCGAGTCATTGTTAGGTATGTTCAAGATCATGTTTAGAGATGAAATTCAGGATCATAAGAGAGCCATGCTAATCACTGGTGACAGGTGTTACTGATTCTTCGTGACCGTAAGATATATGTAAGTTCTTTAAATGCAAGTTTGGTCACAATTCGTATTGTCCTTAGGACACATTGTATTGAATGAAGGAATAAGGATTAATATACACAAAAGAAGTGGACAAGGCTTGTGATGCCTATGGAAATTTGTAGCTTTCTTGAGTTGGCCAGTTATTACGGAAGGAGTGGTAAAAAGACTTTCTGCTGCTACCCTTAACAATGCTAGCACACAAAGTAACTAAGTTTCAACGGAATGATGTATGCGAGAAAAGTTTGCAATAATTGAAAGATAAATTAACTCCTACACCTGTACTAGTACTTCTCAAAGGCACATAAGAGTATGCAGTGTATTATGATGTTTTAAAAGTTGGTGTGTGATATGTATACAAGTAGCACGACAATATGATAGCGTATGTCTTAAGACAATTGCGTCCACATAAGAGAAATTATCCCACATATGATTTTGAGTTAATTCTTGTGACAATTGTGTGTAACAGATGGCACCATATGCCAAAAGTGGCCGAATTTTCATTGATATCTGAGATAAAGGAAAAAGCAATGTGTAAGTAATATTTTTAGTTCAATTGAAAAAAAAAAATATATATAGCGAAGGTGTTTGAGCAAACACAAGGGGGAGTACCTTAACGCCAATGTAGATAGTGTGTACTGTGTATAGATAAGGTAAGAGAATGAATTATGACATAAATACATCAGTCACTGTATTCTATTCATTCGAAAGCAACAAAAATGTACCATGGTTTGGAAAAGACGTATTGGTAAGGTTACATGAAAAGAACATTGCGGAACGTGTAGTTCATGATTCAAATTGTCAAGTAGTAAAGAGGGAGTGTCAGAAACTTGGAAGTTATATGCAATATATCAATCTCCCAGTTTGAAAATGGAATATGATTAACATGGATTCCATTACAGATTTACCTCTTGTTAAAAGTTACATCCTGGATGTTATATCTTACGAAGCCTTATAGGTAAGTTGGCCTACATAACGTGCCAAATGAGATTACTCAAAAATTTGGGTAGGTGGCATATAAATTAGCACTACCCCAAAAACTCTCCACAGTTCATTCGATATTCCATGTTCAATGCTTTGAAAGTATATGGAGGATCCATCTCGTATTGTTGCCAGTGGAGATGGACAAATCACGGAGAATCTTACATATGAAAAGGTACTTATTGTTACATATTGTTATTTTAGATTGATAAGTGAAAGGATTAGGAAATGCAGAAGTAGCTTCCGTAAAGGTGGATCAGCAAGTAGGAGAAATGACGTGAAAAACCAAAGAAATAATTAAATCTAAAGTACTTGTAATTGTTGTACACGGAAAGAAAAGTTCAAGATACAGAATTGGAGACATAATAAGTAAGTTTTTATACGTATATGTGTATATGATAACATGGAGGATTCATTTCCACTAAAATTTGTGTCAATAAGACAATGTTACTAACATTCGTGGACGAATGTTTCTAAGGGGGGAAGTATGTAACACCCCGTACATTTCCGACCCTACTTGACAACTTTGAACAATGTTTACTTAGGTGTCGAGAGCCAAAATTATGTATTTTGTAGTGTCATTGATGAAATATTTGACATTGGGCCTAGTACATGTGGTTAGACCTTTGTAGTGGGTGGCGTTTGTGACTTTGGGGAGCATTTGTGGGGTGAAAAATTGAGGTTTAAGGGACATTCAAGCAAATAATCTTAAAGCTAAGAGGTAATCAAAAGGTTGGGACTTTAAAGATCCAACCAAATCCGCAAAGAAAAGCCAAAATCAAAAATATTGGTATGGGGCGCTGCAGAGGGCGTGCCAGGCCGCTCTGGCCCAAATTTTTGTTTGCACAGGCAGCAAAGGGGCGCGCTAAGCGGCGTGCTGGGGTGGTTTTTGCCAAAATTTTTCTTCGACTATTATGATGTAAATAAGACTTTTAAGTCATGGTATCATTACTCCATCATAGTAGGACTATTCATAAGCGCGTTTAGCATCCGAGTTGGGGTTAATTCTTCATCACAAGTATTTTAACAAATTATGTTCACATAAGCCATGAACGACTAGAATTTCTATTTTTGCGATTGAGGCTACGAATGGGAATCTCGTAAGTTAATGTTATCGAGACATTTATAGAATTATTTGAAATGAGATATATGGTAGATTATATATTACATTTGGTGTGTTAAGATGACATGGGTTATTGGGCCCAAATTGAGACCCAAAATGAAAGGCCCAATGGGTCAAATGACCCATTCTTGCTTTGACTTGTCAATTGTTGAGCCAAATGGCTAAGGATGACTTTAAGAGGCTATATAGGGTGGACAAAAATCAGATTTTATTTCCACAAAACACACATGCCATTCTAGACAATTCTACAAGATATTTCTCAAGCTCTCAAACCCTAAGGCACTTCTTTGGGCAACATGTATGGTGTGGTTATGTCCATAACTTGTTATTTTTCTATATGAGTAAATTGTGGAATTTTGGTTATAAAATGTATTGGAGTGACTTTATGGGTTCATTGTGATGTGGTGTTAATGGGAACATGTAAAGGAGGAACTTGGTGTGAAAAGCTATTGGTTTATGATGTCTTGGTCAATGTATAGAATATTATGGTATTGTTGGTATGATAAGGTCATGAATGGTATTTTAAAGGGTGAAATAATGTTATAGGGAAATCATGTAACTCATGGTCGTCTTATACACTTGGAATGTAGCTTGGATTGTGTATTCAAATTGGGAAGATAAGGTATGTAAGGTTACTCTTTCTGTACCTTTCTGCAACACATATTAGTCACATTGACATTGTACCTATCCTATCCCGAAATGTTCAAAGGTATCCCATTTTCGGTTATTAATTATTGTTACTCACATGTTCCTTATTCCTACATCAATTTTGTTTCACATGAATCATGCTCTTTGGTTAATGTTCCAAGTTCCAATAATGTTACAATCATTAAAAGTATCAATCTCTCACAAAACAAAAGTATCAATCTCGCATAAGTGAATGTATTAATCTCTCATGAGTGAGAGTATCAATCTCATGAAAGTAAGGAATGAAATAACCCAATGATGTTCAAATCACCAATGTATCACTCTCATAACAAAAGTAAAGAGAATAAGCAATTCAAAGAAGTAATGCTTACATGGTTACTTTAGAGGCAGTCAAGCTGGGCAGAGTAGTGGAATACGGGGTACACAGACAGCAAAATCTTTTCGTCAGCTGTGCCAGCACTACAGAAAGTTTCATTCAGGTGAATGCTAGTTTGAAATGAAAGTCTGTTTTTGGTGTGGCAAGTCAGGGCACATGATGAGAGAGTGCCCACTGAGGGCCACGGGTAGTATGACACGACCTACGGGATCAACTGTTGCATTATCATCATCAGGTGTACAACCTATGGGTCGTGGCAGAGGTGTTATAGGAGACGTCGATTCTGGTAGAATACAGGACTGTACCTATGCCTTCGCAGATCAATAGAATTCGGAGGCTTCTCCTAATGTTGACATAGGTACAACATTCATATTTTATTAAGGGTATATGTATTTATTGACCCGTATTCGACATTTTCATATGTTACTCCATTGGTTGTGGAAAAAAAATTGAACTAGAAATGACGCCAGAATTACTAGTTACGCCATTTGAATTCTATACACCAGTTGGTAAAGCAACTGCAGCTAACAAAGCATGTCATAATTGTATAGCGAATGTTGGTGATCATGATACATTGGTTGACCTTATTAAATAGGACATTGTAGAATTTGGTACTGATGTGATGCCAGACATTAGCGTATCTATATTCCTCCGTATAGAATGGCTCTAGCAGAGTTACGACAGTTAAAGAAGCAATTAACAGATATGATGAACAAGGGATTCATAAGACATAGTACGCCCCCTTGGGGTGCAACAATGTTAATTGTATGAAAGAAAGACAGTACGTTAAGACTGTGTGTCGACTATCGGCAACTGAATAAGGTAATGATTAAGAATAAATATTCCCTCCCTAGAGTTGACAATTTGTGTAATCAGTTGCGGGGTTAGAAAAAAAAAGAATGAGTAAATGATGAAATAACGAAATAGATAAATGCGTAAATGATGAACTGAATGATGAAATGATGAAATGAATGATGATGATACACCCAAGACAGCATTACGAATGTGGTATGGTTAAGACGCATTCTTAGTATGTCAATGGGGCTAGTGAATGCACCTGTAGTTTTTACGGGCGTAATGACTATGGTGTTCGAGTCATTGTTAGGTATGTTCAAGATCATGTTTAGAGATGAAATTCAGGATCATAAGAGAGCCATGCTAATCACTGGTGACAGGTGTAACTGATGCTTCGTGACCGTAAGATATATGTAAGTTCTTTAAATGCAAGTTTGGTCACAATCCGTATTGTCCTTAGGACACATTGTATTGAATGAAGGAATAAGGATTAATATACACAAAAGAAGTGACCACGGCTTATGACGCCTATGGAAATTCGTAGCTTCCTTGAGTTGGCCAGTTATTACGGAAGGAGTGGTAAAAAGACTTTCTGCCATTACCCTTAACAAAGCTAGCACACAAATTAACTAAGTTTCAGCTGAATGATGTATGCGAGAAAAGTTTGCAATAATTGAAAGATAAATTAACTCCTACACCTGTACTAGTACTTCTCAAAGGCACATAAGAGTATGCAGTGTATTATGATGTTTTAAAAGTTGGTGTGGGATATGTATACATGTAGCACGACAATATGATAGCGTATTTCTTAAGACAATTGCGTCCACATAAGAGAAATTATCCCACATATGATTTTGAGTTAATAGTTATGACAATTGTGTGTAACAGATAGCACCATATGCCAAAAGTGGCCGAATTTTCATTGATATCTGAGATAAAGGAAAAAGGAATGTGTAAGTCATATTTTTAGTTCAATTGAAAAAAAAAAATATATATAGCGAAGGTATTTGAGCAAACACAAGGGGGAGTACCTTAACGCCAATGTAAATTGTGTGTACTGGGTATAGATGAGGTAAGAGAATGAATTATGACAGAAATACATCAGTCACGATATTCTATTCATTCGTAAGCAACCAAAATGTACCATGGTTTGGAAAAGACGTATTGGTAAGGTTACATGAAAAGAACATTGCGGAACGTGTAGTTCATGATTTAAATTGTCAAGTAGTAAAGAGGGAGCGTCAGAAACTTGGAAGTTATATGCAATATATCAATCTCCCAGTTTGAAAATGGAATATGATTAACATAGATTCCATTGCAGATTTACCTCTTGTTAAAAGTTACATCCTGGACATTATATCTTACGAAGCCTTATAGGTAAGTTGGCCTACATAACGAGCCAAATGAGGTTACTCGAAGATTTGGGTAGGTGGCATATAAATTAGCACTACCCCAAGAACTCTCCATAGTTCATTCGATATTCCATGTTCAATGCTTTAAAAGTATATAGAGGATCCATCTCGTATTGTTGCCAGTGGAGATGGACAAATCACGGAGAATCTTACATATGAAAAGTTACTTATTGTTACCTATTGTTATTTTTGATTGATAAGTGAAAGGATTAGGAAATGCAGAAGTAGCTTTCATAAAGGTGGATCAGCAAGTAGGAGAAATGACGTGAAAAACCAAAGAAATAATTAATTCTAAAGTACTTGTAATTGTTGTACACGGAAGGAAAAGTTCAAGATATAGAATTAGAGTCATAATAAGTAAGTTTTTATACATATATGTGTATATGATAACATGGAGGATTCATTTCCACTGAAATTTGTGTCAATAAGACAATGTTACTAATATTCGTGGATGAATGTTTCTAAAGGGGGAAGGATGTAACACCCCATACATTTTCGACCCTACTTTACAACTTTGAACAATGTTTACTTAGGTGTCGAGAGCCATAAGTATATATTTTGTAGTGTCATTGATGAAATATTTGATAGTGGGCCTAGTACATGTGGTTAGATCTTTGTAGTGGGTGGCATTTGTGACTTTGGGGAGCATTTGTGGGGTGAAAAATTGAGGTTTAAGGGACATTCAAGCAAAGAATCTTAAAGCTAAGATGTAATCAAAAGGTTGGGACTTGAAAGATCCAACTAAATCCGCAAAGAAAAGCCAAAATCAAAAAAATTGGTATGGGGCGCTGCAGAGGGTGTGCCAGGCTGCTCTGGCCCAAATTTTTGTTTGCACAGGTAGCAAAGGAGCGCGCCAAGCGGCGTGCTGGGGTGGTTTTCGCCAAAATTTTTCTTCGACCATTATGATATAAATAAGACTTTTAAGTCATGGTATCATTAATTCTTCGAGTTGGGGTTAATTGTTCGTCACAAGTATTTTAACAAATTATGTTCACATAAGCCATGAACGACTAGAATTTCTATTTTTACAATTGAGGTTACGAATGGGAATCTCGTAAGTGAATGTTATTGAGACATTTATAGAATTATTTGAACATGAGATATATGGTAGATTATACATTACATTTGGTGGGTTAAGATGACATGGGTTATTGGGCCCAATTTGAGACCAAAAAATGAGCCAAAACGAAAGGCCCAATGGGTCAAATGACCCATTCTTGCTTTGACTTTTCAATTGTTGAACCAAATGGCTAAGGATGACTTTAAGAGGCTATATAGGGTGGCCAAAAATCAGATTTTATTTCCACAAAACACACATGCCATTCTAGACAATTCTACAAGATATTTCTCAAGCTCTCAAACCCTAAGGCACTTCTTTGGGCAACATATATGGTGTGGTTATGTCCATAACTTGTTATTTTTCTATATGAGTAAATTATGGAATTTTGGTTATAAAATGTATTGGAGTAACTTTATGGGTTCATTGTGATGTGGTGTTAATGAGAACATGTAAAGGAGGAACTTGGTGTGAAAAGCTATTGGTTTATGATGTCTTGGTCAATGTATAGAATATTATGGTATTATTGGTATGATAAGGCCATGAATGGTATTGTAAAGGGTGAAATAATGTTATAGGGCAATCATGTAACTCATGGTCGTCTTATACACTTGGAATGTAGCTTGTGGTTCATGTTGGTTCCATTATGTACTTGTGATGTAGAGTGAAACGTAAGGAAGGAACGGAATTGTTATATTGGATTGTGTATTCATATTGGGAAGATAAGGTATGTAAGGTTACTCTTTCCGTACCTTTCTGCAGTACATATTAGTCACATTGACATTGTACCTATCCTATTCCGAAATGTTCAAAGGTATCCCATTTCTGGTTATTAATTATTGTTACTCACATGTTCCTTATTCCTACATCAATTGTGTTTCACATGAATCATGATCTTTGGTTAATGTTCCAAGTTCCAATAATGTTACAATCATTAAAAGTATCAATCTCTCACAAACAAAAGTATTAATCTCTCATAAGTGAATGTATTAATCTCTCATGAGTGAGCGTATCAATCTCATGAAAGTAAGGAATGAAATAACCCAATGATGTTCCAATCACCAATGTATCACTCCCATAACAAAAGTAAAGAGAAGAAGCAATTCAAAGAAGTAATGCTTACATGGTTACTTTATGTTTCATTGAGAATGGATTGCAAATCTAAAGGGCCTAAGCTCGAATGGACCAATCCCAATATTATGTTATATTATGTACACTATATACTATATTATACCCCACCAAGTGTGGATGACGGTTATTATATTATAGCCCACCAAGTGTGGATGACGGTTATTATATTACAGCCAACCAAGTGTGGATGACGGTTATTATATTACAGCCCACCAAGTGTTGATGACGGTTATTATATTATTGCCCACCAAATGTGGATGACGGTTATTATATTATAGCCCACCAAGTATGGATGACGGTTATTATATTATAGACCACCAAGTGTGGATGACGGTTATTATATTATGGCCCACTTATAAGTGGATGAATAATAATAATGATGAGCATAAAGCCAAAAGAAGCGTGTAAAGTAATTAAAGATATGAAGGAAAGTTATTTCACGAAGTAATGATAAGAAGGAATAATTAATCAATAAAAGTAATGAAAGTAATGTACGTGGTTCCACATTCAAAATGGTGAATGATCTAAAAATTTTATTCACATGTCTTTAATTCCATATGAGATCCTATGATTCTTACAGCTTCTTATAGCCTTACATACTCAGTACATTATTTGTACTGACCCCCTTGGGGGGGATTACCTTACTTTCTGCAGGCACAGGTGCTAGTAGACCTCTATAGTAGGTTGCGGACCATTTACGGATCATTGGTGAGCTCCAGTTGCTTCAGAGCTTTCTGAGTCATTACGTACATTTGCTTTGGTATTGTATATGTGTATAGAGCAGGGTGTTGTCCCGACTCTAGGTTTGTTATGGTTATGTATCTGTAGAGGCTTTGTAGACTTATGTGGGAGAATGATTGTAAGAGATGTATGACCATTTTGACTTGATATCCCTAATGGCCAAGTTTTATATATATATATATATATATATATATATAACATATGTTTCCATGACTTCTTCATAGTTGCATGAGATATAATGGTGTTCGCACAGAGACATGCATATGAGTGTACATGAGCAAAGATTGGTTCTCTCAGGCAATATCAGTCCGTCCTGTTGGAATTCAGGGCGTGACAAAAACTCAGTTTGAAACTAATGTGAAAGTTTTCAAAAGTGATAATTGGACAGAGTTTTTCAATTACACTTGCAATGTTTTATTCAGTAATGCAGGCATTGTTCATCAAATCTCTTGTGCTTACACACCCCAACAAAATGGGGTGGTTGAAAGAAAGCACAGATAGATTCTGGAGGTAGCTAGATCCATAAGATTTCAGGGTTCTTTTCCCATAAGATTTTGGGGTGCTTGTGTTCAAAATGTTGTTTATCTCATCAACAGAATACCAACTAGTGCATTAGGGGGTAAATCTACTCTTGAATTTCTCCTAGGAAGGAAACCCAACTTAGAACACCTTCGGGTGTTAGGATGTCTATGCTATGCCACTACTATTTCTCACAACAGAGATAAATTTAGTGCTAGAGCAGTGAAGTCAGTTCACATGGGATACTCCACTACTCAAAAGGGTTATAAACTTTTTGATGTAACTAACAAGTTATTTTTTGTTAGTAGGGATGTGTATTTTGTTGAAAATGTATTTCCTTTCAAAGCTGATTCTTCTCTAAAGGTGGGCAATTCTCGACAGACTCAAACAGGAGAAAATAATTTGCATGTGGATCTTTTTATTGTGATCAGGGATGAATCTGCAGTGATGTACAGATATGATACTCCTACGTCTTTCTTGAATGTACTTGATATTCCTCCTCCTACAGCTGACTCTATTCCACTAGAATTACCACAAGCTGTAGAAGAGGCATTGCATCCCATTGTGGAGCCTGTTGAGGTTGCAGTGAGAAGATCATCCAAATTGAACCCCTTTTTGGAGCCTGCGGAGCATGTGGTGAGCTTTCGACCAGCAAGAAATTCCAGTAAGGTGGTTAAGACCCCTTCTTGGTTGAATGAATTTGTTCACAAGCCTGTCTCATAGCCAACTTCATGCCAATATCCTATGGCAAGCTATATGTCACATGCTGGTTTATTTGATCATTACCTTAAGGTTCTATGCAATATTTCCACTATTAGAGAACCTGAATCCTATGAGAAAGCTATGTAACACACTAAATGGATTGCAACCATGGATCAAGAATTACAAGCACTGGGTGACAATAAGACCTAGACTTTGAGACCTTTACCAGCTGATAAGAGGGCAATAGGGTGTAAATGGGTGTTTAAAGTCAAGTACAATGCTCAAGGTCAGGTTGACAGGTATAAAGCTCATTTGGTAGCTAAAGGTTACACTTAGCAAGAGGGGTTAGACTATTAAGACACCTTTTCTTCTGTGGTGAAGATTGTCACAGTTAGAGTGTTATTTACTTTAGCAGCTATGCAGGGATAGAACCTACACCAAATGGATGTCTTCAATGCATTATTGCAAGGAGATTTGGTAGAGGAGGTATATATGGTTCCCCCTTCTGGTAAAGCAGGGGGAGTCATATCTTGTGTGCAAGCTAGATAAGTCTTTATATGTCCTCAAACTAGCTTCTAGGTAGTGGAACTTGAAGCTTACTGAAGCCCTTGTTGGATATGGTTTTCATCAAAGTCATCATGACTATACCCTTTTTATCAAAACTGTTGGCACTGATATAATCTTGATTTTGGTTTATGTTGATAATTTGATTATCACTGGATCTTCTTCATCTCTCATTGAGGAATCTAAACATATGTTGCACCATCGTTTCATGATCAAGGACCTGTGGGAGATGAGATACTTCCTCGGTCTTGAAATGGCTAGATGTCATCAAGGTATTCTTGTATGCCAAAGGAAGTTCACCTTGAACCTTTTTGATTCCAAGCCTGTTAGTACACCTTTGGAACCTAACCAAAGGCTTACCAGTGTAGAATTTGATCAAGATAGTGAAGGGAAAGTAGATGGTGAGTTGCTCACTAATCCAAGAAGCTATTAGAAACTGGTAGGCAAGCTATTGTACTTAACATGACCAGACCAGACATCAGCTTCACCATCTAGAATTTGAGCCAGTTTATGCATAATCCAAAGAAGTCCCATATGGAGGCAGCTTTAAGAGTAGTAAGATACTTGAAGAATGCTCCAGGAATTGGAATTTTACTGTCATCAGAAGACTCAACATAACTTTCAATATATTGTGATGCTGATTGGGGGAAATGTCCCATGAGCAGAGATTAGTTAGTGGATTTATAGTGAAGTTGGGAAATTCCTTAATATCTTGGAAGTCTAAGAAACAAAACACAGTCTCAAAAAGTTCAGCAGAAGTTGAGTGTAGGAATATGGCTAATGCTGTGGTAGAGATAGTGTGGACAGTAGGGTTGTTTAAGGAATTAGGGTTAAAAGTGCAACTACCTGTAACATTGCATTGTGATAGCAAGGCCGCAATATAGATTGCAGCAAAACTAATATATCATGAGAGTACAAAACATATAGAGATTGACTTCCACTTTATTAGAGAAAAGATACAAGAAGGTCTGGTGAACACTGAACACATCACTACTACACTGCAGCTTGCTGATATCTTGACAAAGAGTTTGGGAAAGACACAACATTAATTTATTTTAAGTAAACTGGGAATGTTCAACTTATTCTCATTGCATAGTTTGAGGGGGAGTATTGAGGGAGTCACATGAGTAGCACATATATATGACAACTGTCCAATAGTTAGCTGTGATTAGATAGTAGTTAGTTAATTAATTAGTGATAACTAGTGTGAGTTAGAGATAACTGAAGTAGAGTTGGTTAGTCTATATATACAACAGTATAGTTAGTGTTCATTCATTCTCAATGAAGAAGATATTTTTTCCATTTCTCTCTTCCTCGGTATGAAACTGAGCAAGTATCGATTTAAGCTTCGTTATCAATGAGATTTTATATTTGAGTTCCTACTTTATGGGTAAAGTGATTTGTGAATTAGATTATTGTTTTGCCTTTGTGGAATAAGGGTTGATTTTTTAGACCCGGAATAGAAGTATAGTAATATAGGTTTTGATAGACTCGTATTAACTCATAGATTGTGTTTTTGATAGTTTGGGAGTATTTAGAGGCTATCTGGGAAGGCAGGGCACTAATCTTGATGCAGATTCCAATACGAGTTGTCCGCATGACCCCTAATCTTATAGAGTCTATCTATATTCAGATACATGGTGAGCTCCTGATATTTGGAGATTGACAAGTTTCTTTCTTTCTTCACTCTGTCTCTTTAATTTTAGACAAACTTTCAGTAGACTTTGCATTATCATACTCTTTTATTTAGTATGCTCTTGTACACGTGACTCTGATTCATGGGATGAATTTTGTATTTCTTGTTTGTATATTTCTAAGTATTTAAATAAATAGTGAGATATTCATGTTGAATTTCCTTATTTCTGCTTGATTTGATTTAAATATTGTATGTGAGAGTTGGCTTACCTACCGAAATACTTTGAACACTGCAATTTTTTTAAGTCTTTCTTGATTATTTCATTAATTTCTTTGATTAAAAACCAACATTATTGTTCTCCACCTCCTTTAGAATATAAACGCATCATTACAGAATGAGGAAGAGGCAGCTATATATTGCAATCAAAATCAAACAATTTTCTCTCAAGTAATAGAGGGCAGCACAAACCAGAATTTTCTCTGGAGTTCATAAATACTCTTTTGACTTCCTCCTTCTTTTATTGTTCCATTAATATATATTAAGCTTATAGTACTTATCCATATATTGGGGGCTGTCAATTAACCTGCAATATTAGTATTTAAACCATACTGATAATTAATTACCGTCCCTCATGATAACAAGCACCTATTTAGCAGTCACATATGAATAACCTTCAGCATCACAATATTGTTTAGATTGTTAGAATAGTTATTAATTATTTCTATTTGTCTATAGATGCAAAGTGTTACGACCCAAAATATTTGTCTATTATTTCTATCTAACTAGAAAAAAGGAAAAATATACTATGATAACATTAAAAAGTTCTCTAACTCCTTACTGGTGTCGTCTAATCCTAGTAATTTGCCTACCTTTTTCCATTGACTATGGCCACCACGTCACCCGCACAACCTTCCACTGAGGTTGTTCTGTCACACCCTGAGTTCCAACGGGGTGGATTGGCACCCGTAGCCGATAAGGCCCGAGAGAACCAAGCTTTGCCTATATTCATTCATATGCATGCCATAAGAAACACTACTATCACGTAAGAACATAAAGGACCAATATCGGAAATCATGGATCATGATGATATATATATATACGTGAAACTCGGCCTTCAGGGCCATTAAGTCAACCAGACATGCATCTCTTTCTTCCATATTCATTTACACACCCACATACGTCTACAAAAGCCTCTAAGAAAAGTACATACACAACCAACTTAAGTTCGGTACAAGCGCCACTTTACATAATATGTACAATACCAAAATCAATGTACAACGTGGACACGGAAAGCCCCGGACCAACTGGAGCTCACCAAAGATCAGTAGGTGTCCTGCAGCTTACTGGGGAGGTCTACTAGAACCTGTGCCTGCAGCAAGTAAGGTAAATTCCCAAAGAGGGGTCAGTACGAAGAATGTACTGAGTATGTAAGGTTGTATGAAACTGAGTCAGTATATAAGAACTTTCATGGAAAAATAATCACAAGGGAAATGCCCATTATGGATAAGCCATCAATCTATATATTTGGAACTACGTTCATTACTTTCGATACTTACTTCATTTTTTTACCTCTTCTTACTTGCTTGCCAGTCATTAGTTATATATTACCCGGGCCCAACTGATCAGTGGGAAAGATATTATCGTCATGCAGGTGTTCATGTCACCCCATGGGTACACCCATAATGTTGGGATAGTCATCATGAAGGTGTGTTCTTTCACCCCATGGATATCTTCATGAAGGTGTTTATGTCACCCAATGGATACACTCATAATATCGGAATCATCATCATGAAGGTTTTTATTTCACCCCATGGATACACTCATAATATCGGAATCATCATCATGAAGGTGTTTATTTCACCCCATGGATACACTCATAATTATACCTTACTTCATTCGTTAACCCTTATGAGAGATTAATATATATTGAGGATCATGACATTGTTGGAAGCACACATAAATACATTACTTTCCTCCTTCACTTCATGAGATTGATACTTTTGATAATTGTAACATTATTGAAAGCTTTGGAACACAATATTATTGGAACTCGGAATCATGTCTCTAAATATGTTATACATGAATGGAAATAGATCAAGAATAAGATATACTTGATCAACACTAGATGATAACATGAAATGAGATGCCTTAGGACATTTCGGGAATGAGTAGGTATCATAACAAGGTGTACACTATATGCTACATAAGGATACGAAAAAAAGAACCTTACATACCTCGTATTCTCAATACGACTATACAATCTTAGAGGTGCATACAATGTTCCGGTCCTTCCTTATATTTCACTCTACAACACAAATACATAACGGAATTTACATTAACCACCAACTACCTTTCAAATGCACATAACGTCAATGAGTTACATGTTTGCCTTTAAAATGTCATGTCCCCCATGACAATACCATTGATAAAAGGATCATACCAATAATCCCACAATATTCCCAACATTGACCAAAATAGCATAAGCCATTAGCATGTCACACCAAGTTTATACTTTCCACTCTTCATCACCACAACATCACAAGTATTCCATCAAATTACTTCAATACACCTCACAACATCAAATCGGCCAAAATCCCATAATTTATACTTATATGGAAATAAAAAGTTTAATAACATAATCACACCATACATGTTGTTATTTCATCCATACCATGGTCTTTCATCAAACTCACAAGTCATATTTCAAGTTACAATTCCATGGATTTCACATCTTTCACAAAAGACACAAAGTGCCATATCCAACACTCCCAAGCATACCCAACATGATTTACATACTCTCTCATGCATATAATATATTATTCCATAAGAATAATTACTTACCGAAGCTTGGAAATTGATGATTTTGCTCCAAGAAGTTGGCTTAGGGTTCTTGAGAGTTGAGAGCAATTTTGGGAAATTTCTAGAAAAGTGTAGTGTAAGACTTTGAATAAAAATCAGATTTTTCAAGTAATTATAGTCCCTCAAGTATCCTTGGCATTAAATGCCATGTATAAGTGGTCAAAGGTGGTCATTTTTGGCCTAATTGGGCTATGTCTTCTGCCTCATTTTGGGCTTGTATTGAGGCCAATTCAATTAATACAATAATTTTCCATTTTTAAATCATTTCATATGCATAACTACGATATTCCCACTCACGTGATTCATATTCGTTGCCTCAATCCCAGAAACAAGCGATTCTAGCCACGTATGGCCTATTTTGACCCTAAGGGTAAAATCATCATTTTGACTCCAAATTCGTTTTCGAGTAATTTTTTCATACCAATGTAACACTTTAATCAATTCATGTATATACTCGTGGTTGTATAAGAAGCATGGCAAAAATTGGCTCGATACGTCCCCGGGTACCCTTGGGACTTAAGAAAATTTCCAACTTTGAAAAAGTGGCAAAATGTAACACCCCGTACCTTCCCAACCTTACTTGACGACATTTAATATGGGTTACGTAGGTGTTGAGACCTATAAGTATGTATTTGGTAATGTTAATGATGAAAAAAATTAAAATTTGGCCTCGTACATGTGCTTAGCCTTTCATAGGAGGTGTTTTGTGATTTTAGTGGAGCAGTTGTGGGGTTCAAAATGAGGCTAAGAGGACCTATAAACAAAGTATATTAACTTTAATAAGTAAGTTAAAGAATGAGACTTGAAGTATCTAACCAAACCCGCGAAGAAAAGTCAAAAAATAGAATTTTTGAAAAATCTAAGTGAGGGGCGCGTTGGGGAGCGTGCCATGCTGCTTTGGACCAAATTTTTGTGCCCAGAGGCATTAAGTTGGAGCTCCCAAGGGTGTGGCACACGGGTTTTTCCACTTTTTCGAAATTTGGAAATTTCTAAGTCCCAAGGGTATCCGGGGTCGTACCGAGCCAATTTTTGCCCCATTTCTTCTACAACCATGAGAATATACATGAAATGAGTAAATTATTATATTGGTGTGATAAAATTACTCGAGAACTAATTTGGCAGCAAAATGACGATTTTACCCTTTTGGTCAAAATAGGCCATACGTGGCTAGAATCGCTTGTTTTTGGAAGTGAGGCTACGAGTATGAATGGCATGAGTGGGAATATTGTCGTAACGAGTATGGAATGAATTAAACACGAGAAATTATAGATTTTATTGGGTTAAGAGAATTGGGCCCAAAAAGGACCAAAAAATGAAAAGAAGATATGGCCCAAAAGTGGGTCAAAAGACCCATTCTTTCAAAGACCTTCTAGAAAACCACATGTAATGCCATAGAGTGTATAAGTATGGATTAAAGGGCCTATATAAAGGATCAAAAATCTGATTTTTGGTCATTTGGAAATCTCATACCTTCTAGATATTTTTTCAATCATTTTTCTCTCAAACCCTAAGCTTTCTTTTGGAGCAAGATCATCCTATTCCAAGCCTTGGTAAGTATTTCTTCTCATGTATTAAAATATTATATGCATGAAAGAGTATGTAGATCATGTTGGTTGTGCTTGGAAATGTTGGACATGGTACTTGGTGTTTTTGTATGAGATTTGTGATCCATGAGATTCATGCTTGAATTATGACTTGTGCCTTTGATGAAAAAGCATGGTATCAATAAAATATGAACATGTACGGTGTTATTTTGGTATTAAACTTTTTATTTTTCTATAAGTGTAAATTGTGGGATTTTGGCCGATATGTGCTATGAAGTGTATTAAGGTGAATGGATGGACTATTTGTGATGTGGTGTGTATAAGAAAGTGTAAAGGAGAAGTGTTGTGGTGAAATGTATTGATTATAATGTATTGGTCAACGTTGGGAATAGTATGGGATTTTTGGAATAATAAGTTCATCAATGGTTTTGTCAAGGGGAAATGACATGTTTAAAGCCAAACATGTAACTCATTGACATTGTATCCATTTGTAAAGTAGTTGATGGTTAATGTTGGTTCCGTTATGTATTTGTGTTGTAGAGTGACACATAAAGAAGGAGCGGGACTATTATATGCACATTTAAGATTATATAATCGTATTGAGAATACAAGGTATGTAAGGTTACACTTTCCATATTCTTCTACACCACATTGTTCGCATTGATTTTAGGCTTGTCCTATTCCGAGAGGCTTGAAGTATATCAATTCAGGTTGACATATGTTGTCATTCATATGTGTCCTATTCTTAGATGACTTATGATTTGCGTATCTCTTATCCCTTGATTGAAGTTCCAAAGTGGATATAATGTTGTCGATTCTAAAAGAAATATCTCAAAGAGAGTTGGATGGAAGAAAAATCTATTTATTCTTGAGAAGTATTTTCCCAATCATGTCATTTTCCAAGGTATCATGTTATTGTGATTATCTTTGTACCAATCTCTCACAAGTCAAAAGTTCCCATAATGTTGTAGTTACCAAAATAAACTGTTTCAAGGGAAGTGATGGCATAAGGAGAATCTATTCATTCTTAAGTCACATATTTCTTATTCATTAGTCGTTGTTGTTCATAAGTTACATAATTATGGACATGTTCCAAAAGTTCCAATAACCTTGTGTTCTTAAGTTTCCAATAATGTTGTGGCTATTTATATATACGATAACCTCTCATAACTGATTGTGTCAATCTCTCATAAGATGATGAATCAATCTATTGCAAGTACATCTCTCAAAACTAAGAAATAAAGTAATTCATATCTGTTGGTGGTCAATGATCAAGTATGGGTGGTAGCTTTGGGGGCAAGAAGCCTAGCTCAAGCCGATCCCGAAATTGTTTGATCAGGGGGCAGTCCTAGAGGCATAAGCCTAGCTCGGACCGATCCTGATAGGGGGCGGCTCTAGGGGTAATAACCTAGCTCGAGCCGAACCTGCTATGTTGGTATGGGTGGAAGCTCTAGAGGCATAAGCCTATCTCGAGTCGATCCCAACATATATTGATTGATGGGTGGCAACTCTAGAGGCAAAGTCCTAGCTCGAGCCGATCCCAACATAACGTTATGTTATGTTAAGACCCACTGATTAGTCGGGGCCCGGGTACGTTATGATATGAGCGATGAGGAATAAACCATAAGGAGAAGAACTTAATGTATGTAAGCTACATGGTTCCACATATGCAAATCGATGGGTTATTCGTATTGATTATCCTCTTACATTTTGATTATATTGGTGTATTCATGACAGTTTCATATGGCCTTACATACTCAGTACATTATCCATGCTGACCCCTCCTGGGGGCTTACCTTACTTGCTGCAGACGCAGGTACTAGTAGACTTCCACTGTAGGTTGCAGATCTTTTGCAGACTTTTGGTGAGCTCTAGTTGGTTCGGGGCTTTCTGAGTTGCTATGTACATGTATTTTGGTATTGTATATGAGTATAGAGCGGGGTGTTGTCCCGACTCTAGGTTTGTCATAGCTATGTATCTGTAGAGGCTTTTGTAGACTTATGTGGGAACAGAATGTAAGACATGTATGCTCATTTTGGTTTTATGGCCCCAACGGCCAAGTTTGATACATATATATACATATGGCATATGTTTCCATATCCATGACTTCCGCATAATTGCATGAGGTATTATAAGGTCCATACGAGGAGAGGCATACGAGTGTTCATAAGCAAAGATTGGTTCTCTCGGGCCATATCGGCTTCGGGTGCCAGTCCGGCCCGAATGGGAGGTCGGGTCGTGACAAAAGTGGTATCAGAGCAGGTCGTTCTAAGGGTGTCTACAAAGCCATGTCTGAGTAGAGTCTTACTTATCAATTTGTTGTGCACCACATTTATAAGTAGGAGGCTACGGGACTTTTAGGATGTTGTTTCTTTTCTTCATTCCTAGATCGTGCAATAGAGCCAGTGTTGTAAGAAAAAAAAATCATACTTGACCATGATGATTGGTTTTCTTTGATATAGAAACTGCCGATGACAAGGAGAGATAAAGGAAAGGGTAAGCAGGTTGTTACGCTTATCGGAGAGGGATTGAGTAGACCACCACCTGACCAAGTTAATCAAGGTGGAGCTGATACTGACTTTGCATCATGGGCTTCTTCCACTTTCCCAACTCCGGAAGAGCTGAGAAGAAGAGAAGTATCTTCAGAACTGCCCGTTAATACTATTGAGCAGGATTTAATGAGTACAGTACAAATATTGACCCGTGTCGTTGCTGCACAAGCTCAAATACAAGCTTTTGTGCAGCAGAAGGAGGGACATAGACAAAGGAGAAAGATGCAGGAATTGGAAGTAGGATCGTCGAAAAAACCTAAACCTATGGGACATGTTATGACATCCGTAGAAGGATTTGGCCCTCGGGTTTTTCACAAACCGCTTAGGCCATCATTTCTCCATTCCGCAACAAATACTCCTCCTCCATTATAAGGGTTTAGAAGCAACCAGTTTGGGTAAGGAGGTGAGATACGGGGTTTACGGACAGTGGGGTATGAAGCACAAGGAAGTATGAGCCTCCCGAGGTTTTATCGTCGGTTGTGCCAGCGCTGCGGGAGAGTTCATGCAGGTGAATGTCGGTTCAGAATGAATGTTTGCTATTTTTGTGGCATGCCAAACATGTGGCAAGAGGGTACCCACAAAGGAACCCGGGTGGCATGGCATGACCCACGTGACCAACCGTCGCATCGACATCATCTGTGCCTCCTCTAGGTAGAGATGCACAAGCTGTTGGTCATGGAAGAGGCACTAGAGGGGAATCTAGCTCTAGTGGCATTCAGGGCAGTACCTACGCCGTAGTGGATCGACAGAAATTTGAGGCTTCTCCTGAGAATGCAACAGGTATATGATCTGTTTAGTTTAACGTGACGTATTTCCATTGATTGATTTGGGTTTTACCATATCATATGTGACTCCATTGATGGTTAAAGAGACAAATTTTGTAAAAAGGACACTAGAAGTTTTAGTTAACCTATTTGGGGAATCTACACCAAAAGGTGAATTTAGTGTAGCTAGAAGAGTGCATCATGATTGTATGGTAACCGTGTGTTGTCATGATTCATTGGCTGATCTTATTGAATCAAAACTGGTGGATATTGATGTTAATAATAAGAAGGATTGGTTGGTTTATTGTTATGTCACGGTAGATTGCTGGGCGTAAGAAGGTATATTTTCACTATCCATAAGAACATGAACCTGAGTGGAAGGTTAATATGGGGGAACCAAGGAAACTTTTATTTTTCTATCTTAATTAATAGCCAAGGGGATATGTATGCCAGTGCTATTGATGCAAAACCACCAAGTCCTCAAGAGGTTCCGGTGGTCAATCACTTTCTTGATATAATTCCCGATAAGGTTCCAGGCTTACTCCCAGAACGGGAAGTAGAGTTTAATGTGATTCCAGGCCTTCCACTTATTTCTCTTTCTCCGTATAACATGGTTTAAGTAAAGCTATAGGAATTAAACAAGAGATACATAAGACCAAATATGTCCTTTGGGGCACATCCGTGTGAATATGGAAAACAAAAGTGACATGGTACTTGAGAACGTATATTAACTATTGGCAACTGCACAAAGTAATGATCGAGAAAAAAAATATAATAATATATATATTCCCTCCCAAGAATTGATGATTTGTTTGATCAGTTACAGGGTGCCAAATGTGTTGTTCCTTTTTATCAAAAGGATTGTATCCACTCTTTCTTGCACCAATTTCCCTGAAACAAGAGTGACTTGAGACCGGGTTATCACCAAAGTCAGAGTTAGAAACAAAGCTATGCCCAATACAGTCTTTCGACCACGGTCTGACTATTACGATTCTTAGTTGTGTCATTGGGACTAACAAATTTACCAGCTGTTGTTATGGATTGGGTGAATAGGGTGATCAAACTATTCTTGGATGTATTGGTGACTGTGTTCACGGATGATATTTTGGTTTATTCGAGGCCACAAGAGGACCACGTTAATCATGTGTAGCAAGTGTTATAGAAGTTTTCTCAATGTAAATTTTGGATATATCTATAGCGTTCTTGGGTTACATTGTATAGGAAGAAGGAGTAAAGGTTGGTACGCAAAGAGAAGAAAGTTTACACACAAGACAATTAAGTTTTAGTAGAACGATGCACTCGAGCAAAGTTCCCAAGAGTTGAAAGATAAAGTAACGTCGACATCAGTTTTAGTATTTCTGGAAGACACAAAAGTTACGCAATTGTATTGTGATGCTCTAGGGGTTGACCTCGGATAGAGGGTCAATGCAGCATGATCAGATAACAGTGTATGCTTCACGACAGTGCAGCCATAGGAGAGAGATTATCTCACACATGATTTTGAGATAACAAGTGGTGGTAGTTATTTGAAAACTACGACACCCCTACTTAGGGTTCATATTGGGATATAAATATCGATCATAAGAGTTTGCATATATCTTAAAGTAGAGGGACTTAAATCTGAGGTAGGGAAGATGACTCAAATTAGTAAGAGATTAAATAAGATACTGAGATCGCATTCAGGAAGAGAAAATGCGGTGGTTGATGCGTTAAACCGCAAAAGCACTAGGAAGTACTAATGGTCGGTTCATGGGGACACAAGGTATGGTTGAGGATCTACATATTACATATGGATTAAATAGGTTGGTAATGCATTTACTGGAAACTTCAGATCAAAGGGTTATAGCGCGAAATGCGATAACGTCTTCATTCGTAGAGGTGAAGGAAAAGAAATATGTGAATCCTATTTTGAGTTTGACAACAAGAACGTATCACGTGGTTCGATGAGATTTGACCTTATGTATGAGAGATTATTTAAATATCAAGGTAGAGCAGGTATACAAAATATAGATGGACCAAGGAAATGAATTATAACCGAAGCACCTCATTCACGGTATTCTATTTTATTCAGGAGAAACCAAAATGTACCATGGTTTAGTAAGAAGGCATTGGTGATGCAATATAAAGAAGAAGGAAATTATAGACTTTATAACCCCTTGACCAAATTATCAATAGGTAATAGCAGAGCATCAGAAAACCCGAAGGTATTATACTCCATGTATACATTTTCCAGTTTAAAATAAGAAATGGTTAACATGGATTTTATCGCAAGTTTGCCTCATACACATAAGGATTGTCCCATACATTTTAGGAATTTGATTCCACATGAGAGACAGCTGAAAATTTTACCTACAGATTACAGATGTTGCCTTTCAAGACCACTTACAAGGTTGAAGAATATGCGAAGTTGTCTATTACAGAGGAAGTACAACTATACGGAGTTCTAAACTCTATTACATTAGGAAGGAGGGCTCGATTTGCTACACATTTTCTTTGAAGTTTGTTTGCAGAGAAGGTTGGGTACTTAAATGAATTTGAGTACAGTTTGTCACCCTCATACGAACGAACAACTAGAGTATACTATCCAAACTCTTGAAGGTATACGACGAACCTGTACGAGAGACTTAAAAGGTAGTTGGGATGATCATCTACTCTTATTGAATGTGCGTATCATGATAGCTAATGGTTAAGTATCAAAATGGTATCTTATGAAGGTTGATGTAAAAGGAAGTTTAAATCATCTATTGGGTGATTTACACCGAGTGGAATTGCTTTATTTGGGGCTAGGTTTTGTTCACTACACTATAGAGAAGGGTAAGATGGTACTACAGTAGCAACAAGCTAAAACAAGTCATATACTGAGATACATTATGTCCAAGCTATGCGGGATGTCACTTATGAAAGGATATATATTGCCATCCTATATGGATAAGATGAAAAAAAAATAGAATATATAGCTTTGGTAAAAGTATAGTGGAGAAACCGAATCATGTAGGGAGCCAAAGAAACAATGAAGTCAAAGTACCCGTGACTATTTTAAACGGGGGGAGAAAGTTCAAGGTATGGAGTTGGGATATAACAAGGAAGTATCCATGAATATTCTGTGTATATGCGTATATATGTTAAGATAGAGATGCATGGGATGTACATGAGACGATGTTACTAACATTCGAGGACGAATGTTTATAAGGGGGAAAGAATGTAACACCCCATACCTTCCCAAACTTACTTGACAACATTTAATAAGGGTTACGTAGGTGTCGAGACCTATAAGTATGTATTTGGTAATGTTAATGATGAAAAAATTTGAAATTTGGCCTCGTACATGTGCTTAGCCTTTCATAGGAGGTGTTTTGTGATTTTAGTGGATCAGTTGTGGGGTTCAAAATGAGTCTAAGAGGACCTATAAACAAAGTATATTAAGTTTAAGAAGTAAGTTAAAGAATGGGACATGAAGTATCTAACCAAACTCGCGAAGAAAAGTCAAAAAATGGAATTTTCAAAAAATCTAAGTGAGGGGAGCATTGGGGAGCGTGCCATGCTGCTTTGGGAAAAATTTTTGTGCCCACAGGAAGTAAGTTGGCGCTCCCAAGGGCGTGCCACATTGGTTTTTCCACTTTTTCGAAAGTTGGAAATTTCTAAGTCCTAAGGGTATCCGGGGACGTACCGAGCCGATTTTTGCCCCGTTTCTTATACAACCATGATAATATACATGAAATGAGTAAAGTATTATATTGGTGTGATAAAATTACTCGAGAACTAATTTGGCAGCAAAATGACGATTTTACCCTTTTGGTCAAAATAGGCCATACGTGGCTAGAATCGCTTGTTTTTGGAAGTGAGGCTACGAGTATGAATGAAATGTGTGGGAATATTGTCATAACGCATATGGAATAAATTAAACACGAGAAATTTTTGATTTTATTGGGTTAAGAGAATTGGGCCCCAAAAGGACCAAAAAATGAAAAGAAGACATGACCCAAAAGTGGGTCAAAAGACCCATTCTTTCAAAGACCTTCTAGAAAACCACATGTAATGCCATAGAGTGGATACAGATGGATTAAAGGGCCTATATAAAGGACCAAAAATCTGATTTTCGGTCATTTGGAAATCTCATACCTTCTAGATATTTTTTCAATAATTTTTCTCTCAAACCCTAAGCTTTCTCTTGGAGCAAGATCATCCTATTCCAAGCCTTGGTAAGTATTTATTATCATGTATTAACATATTATATGCATGAAAGAGTATGTAGATGATGTTGGTTGTGCTTGGAAATGTTGGACATGGTACTTGGTGTTTTTGTATGAGATTTGTGATCTATGAGATTCAAGCTTGAATTATAACTTGTGCCTTTGATGAAAGAGCATGGTATGGATAAAATATGAACATGTATGGTGTTATTTTGGTATTAAAGTTTTATTTTTCTATAAGTGTAAATTGTGGGATTTTGGCCGATATGTGCTATGAAGTGTATTAAGGTGAATTAATGGACTATTTGTGATGTGGTGTGTATAAGAAAGTGTAAAGGAGAAGTGTTGTGGTGAAATGTATTGATTATAATGTATTGGTAAATGTTGGGAATAGTATGGGATTTTTGGAATAATAAGTTCATCAATGGTTTTGTCAAGGGGAAATGACATGTTTAAAGCCAAACATGTAACTCATTGACATTGTATGCATTTGTAAAGTAGTTGATGGTTAATGTTGGTTCCGTTATGTATTTGTGTTGTAGAGTGACATGTAAAGAAGGAGCGGGACTATTATATGCACATTTAAGATTGTATAATCGTATTGAGAATACAAGGTATGTAAGGTTACTCTTTCCATATTCTTCTACACCACATTATTCGCATTGATGTTAGGCTTGTCCTATTTCGAGAGGCTTGAAGTATATCAATTCAGGTTGACATATGTTGTCATTCATATGTGTCCTATTCTTAGATGACTTATGATTTGCGTATCTCTTATCCCTTGATTGAAGTTCCAAAGTGGATATAATGTTGTCGATTCTAAAAGAAATATCTCAAAGAGAGTTGGATGGAAGAAAAATCTATTTATTCTTGAGAAGTATTTTCCCAATCATGTCATTTTCCAAGGTATCATGTTATTGTGATTATATTTGTACCAATCTCTCACAAGTCAAAAGTTCCCATAATGTTGTAGTTACCAAAATAAACTGTTTCAAGGGAAGTGACGGCATAAGGAGAATCTATTCATTCTTAAGTCACATATTTCTTATTCATTAGTCGTTGTTGTTCATAAGTTACATAATTATGGACATGTTCCAAAAGTTCAAATAACCTTGTGTTCTTAAGTTTCCAATAATGTTGTGGCTATGTATATATACGATAACCTCTCATAACTGATTGTATCAATCTCTCATAAGATGATGAATCAATCTCTTGCAAGTACATCTCTCAAAAGTAAGAAATAAAGTAATTCATATCTATTGGTGGTCAATGATCAAGTATGGGTGGTAGCTGTGGGGGCAAGAAGCCTAGCTCAAGCCAATCCCGAGATTGTTGGATCAGGGGGCAGTCCTAGAGGCATAAGCCTAGCTCGGACCGATCCTGATAGAGGGCAGCTCTACGGGTAATAACCTAGCTCGAGCCGAACCTGCTATGTTGGTATGGGTGGCAGCTCTAGAGGCATAAGCCTAGCTCGAGCCAATCCCAATATATATTGATTGATGGGTGGCAGCTTTAGAGGCAAAGTCCTAGCTCGATCTGATCCCAACATAACGTTATGTTATGTTAAGACCCACTGATCAGTCGGGGCCCGGGTACGTTATGATATGAGCGATGAGGAATAAACCATAAAGAGAAGAACTTAAAGTATGTAAGCTACATGGTTCCACATATGCAAATCGATGGGTTATTCGTATTGATTATCCTCTTACATTTTGATTATATTGGTGTATTCATGACAGTTTCATATGGCCTTACATACTCAGTACATTATCCATGCTGACCCCTCCTGGGGGCTTACCTTACTTGCTGCAGGCGCAGGTACTAGTAGTCCTCCACTGTAGGTTGCAGATCTTTTGCAGACTTTTGATGAGCTCCAGTTGGTTCGGGGCTTTCTGAGTTGCTATGTACATGTATTTTGGTATTGTATATGAGTATAGAGCGGGGTGTTGTCCCGACTCTTGGTTTGTCATAGCTATGTATCTGTAGAGGCTTTTGTAGACTTATGTGGAAACAAAATGTAAGACATGTATGCTCATTTTGGTTTGATGGCCCCAACGGCCAAGTTTGATATATATATACATATGGCATATGTTTCCATATCCATGACTTCCGCATAATTGCATGAGGTATTATATGGTCCATACGAGGAGAGGCATATGAGTGTTCATAAGCAAAGATTGGTTCTCTCGGGCTATATCGGCTTCGGGTGTCAGTCCGGCCCGAATGGGAGATTGGGTCGTGACACAAAACCAGCGTGGAATGCCATTGGGCGCGCCAACTTGCTGCCTCTGGGCACAAAAATTTGGCCCAAAGCGGCGTGGCATGCCCTCTGGTGCACCCCAGCAATAGATTTTTCAAAAATTTCATTTTTCAACTTTTCTTCGCGGATTTGCTTAGGTACTTCAAGTCCTATTCTTTAACTTACTTCTTAACCTTAATATACTTTGTTTAGAGGTCCTCTTAGCCTCGTTTTGAACCCCACAAATTCTCCACAAAAATCACAAAACACCTCCTACGAAGGTTTAATCACAAAGACGAGGGCCAAATTCAATTATCTCATCAATAGCATTACAAAATACATACGTATGGCTCTCGACACCTAAGTAAACATTGTTCAATGTCGTCAAGTAGGGTTAGGAAGGTAAGGTGTGTTACATTCTTCCCCCTTAGGAACATTCGTCCTCGAATGTTAACAATATTGTTTCAATTACAACAAATGCATCTCTACGTTATCATACATATACATAAACACTTTAAGGCTCATGGAGACTTACTTGTTATTGCTCCACTTCCGCACTTTGAACCTCTTCGTCCATTTGAAATAGATGGGGATACTTGTATTTCATCATTTCCTCCGCTTCCCATGTGATCTCCTCTACTTGTTGATTTCTCCAAAGGACTTTTACGGAAGCTATGTCTTTATTCCTCAATCTCTTTACTTGTTGATCTAGGATAGCAATGGGTACCTCTTCATAAGTAAGATCCTTTGTAATTTGAATATCTTCAATGGGAACAATATGAGATGGATCCCCTATGCACTTTCGAAGCATCGACACATGAAATACGGGATGGACTGATGAAAGTTCCTGGGGTAGTGCCAACTCATATGCAACTTGCCCAAGTCTTCTAATGATTTCATATGGGCCTATGTAATGTGGACTCAATTTCCCTTTCTTTCCGAACCGCATTACCCCTTTCATCGGTGACACCTTTAAAAATACCCAATCACCTATGGAGAATTCAATCCCTCTTCTTCTAACATCGGCATATGACTTGTGATGACTTTGAGCCGTTTGTAACCGTTGTTGGATAACTTTAACTTTCTCCATAGCCTGATGAACAATATCTGGCCCAAGTAAAGCAGTTTCACCCGCTTCAAACAATCCAATTAGTGATCTACATTTCCTTCCGTACAAGGCTTCATAAGGTGACATTTTAATACTTGAATGATATCTATTGTTGTAAGCAAATTTAATAAGAGGCAAATGGTCATCCCAACTGCCTTGGAAATCTAACGTACAAGCTCGTAGCATATCTTCAAGTGTCTGAATAGTACGTTCTGCTTGTCCATCAGTTTGAGGATGGAAAGCCGTACACAAATTCACCTGTGTGCCCAAATTCTGCTGAAAAGATCTCCAAAAGTGCGCTGTAAACTGTGCTCCTCTGTCTAATATAATGGAGATCGGAATCCCATGTAACCGTACTATTTCTTTAACATATAACCTTGCCTAATCCTCCGCTGTATAAGTGGTCTTGACTGGGAGAAAATGTGCTGACTTGGTAAGACTGTCCACTATAACCCATATAGAACCAAATTTCTGCAATGTACGAGGCAAACCTGTAATAAAATCCATATTAATCATATCCCATTTCCAAACTGGAAGATTGATACATTTCATGTAACCTCCTGGTTTTTGATGCTCCACTTTGACCTGTTGACAATTCGGGCATTGAGCGACAAACTTTGAAATGTTCTTCTTCATATTTCCCCACCAATACACTCCTTTTAGATCATGGTACATTTTCGCAACACCCGGATGAATAGAATAGCGCGAGTGATGCGCCTCTGTCATGATTCAATTTCTCATCTCATCAACATTTGGTACACATAATCTACCTTGGCATTGGACTACCCCTTCTTGTGTAAGATCAAATGCCTTTGTCAAATTCTTCTGTACATTTTCCTTTAACTGTAATAACATAGAATCCGCAAACTGCTTCTCTTTCACTTCCGCTATTAAAGAGGATTCCGCTGCATTCTGCACAATAACTCCTTCATCTGAGAATTCAAGAAGACGAACCCCAAGCTGGCTAACTGATGTAAATCTTTGACTAAATCCTGCTTTTCTATCAATTGACCACTAGCGCCTCCTATTGCCTTACGACTCAATGCGTCAGCTACCACATTTGCCTTGCCGGGATGATAAAGAATATCAATACCATAGTCTTTTAAGAGCTCTAACCACCTTCGTTGCCTCAAATTATGTTCCTTCTGCTTAAAAAGATATTGCAAACTTTTGTGATCCGTACAAATATCAACATGAACCCCATATAAATAATGACGCCATATCTTTAAAGCAAAAACTACTGCTGCCAATTCAAGATCATGTGTGGGATAATTTTTCTCATGTGGCCGCAACTGTCGCGAAGTATATGCTATTACATTACCATGTTGCATCAATACACATCCAAGGCCAACCCCGGAAGCATCACAAATACACTATATAACCCTCGGTACCTTCGTGAAGCACTAAAACTGGTGTGGAGGTTAATTTATCTTTCAACTTTTGGAAGCTTTTCTCGCACGCATCATTCCACTGAAATTTAACTGCCTTATGTGTAAGCTTTGTTAACGGTGCAGCAATAGAGGAAAAACCTTCCACAAATCTTCTGTAATAACCTGCCAGTCTAAGAAAACTACGAATCTCTGTAGGTGTCGTAGGTCTTGGCCAATTTTTCACTGCTTCAATCTTCTGTGTATCAACCTGTATCCCTTCATCGGACACAATGTGACCCAAGAATGCGACTGATTTTAACCAAAATTTACACTTGGAGAACTTTGCATACAACTTACGCTCACGGAGAATCTGTAACACCTGCCGTAAGTGATTAGCATGATCCTATGGTGATCTTGAATAAACAAGGATTGTATCTATAAATACCATGACGAACACGTCTAGAAATGGCTTAAACACCCTATTCATCAAATTCATGAACACAGCCGGTGCATTTGTTAGTCAAAATGACATAACTAAAAATTCATAATGGCCATACCGTGTTCGGAAAGCTGTCTTGGGTATATCTTCTTCTCTAACTATGACTTGATGATAACCCGACCTCAAGTCGATCTTTGAAAACCACTTAGCACCCTGTAACTGATCAAACAAATCATCAATCCGAGGGAAGGGATATTTGTTCTTGATCGTTACCTTATTCAATTGTCGATAGTCGATGCACATTCTCAATGTGCCATCTTTCTTCCATACAAATAATATCGGTGCACCCCATGGGGACATACTAGGCCTAATGAAGCCCTTGTCCAGCAAATCTTTCAACTGCTCCTTCAATTCACGTAGTTCTGCTGGAGCCATTCTATATGGGGGAATTGAAATAGGCTGAGTGCCTGGAATCACATCAATGCCAAATTCTACTTCCCGTTCTGGGGGTAAGCCTGGAAGATCTTCTGGAAATACATCAAGAAATTCATTGACCACTGGAACCGACTGCGGAGTTAGTGGTTCCTCTGCAGTATCTTTCATCCGTACTAAATGACATATATAACCCTTGACAATCATTTTCCTGGCTTTCAACTAGGAAATAAATCTTCCTCGTGGTGCCCCTACATTACCCTGCCATTCAAGAACATTTTCTTGCGGAAAGAAAAATTGCACCTTCTTAGCCCGGCAATCTACCGTGGCATAACAAGAGGCCAACCAATCCATTCCCATGATCACATCAAAATCCACCATGTCTAATTCAATGAGATCGGCCAATGTATCATGACCACACACCGTTACCACACAATTACGATATACTCTTTTTGCAACAATATATTCACCCACCGGTGTAGACACTTCAATTGATTTAATTAATAATTCTGGTGCCTTTGCAAATTTCGCAGCAACCAATGGAGTAACATAGGAAAATGTAGAACCAGGGTCAATCAATGCGTACACATTATATGAGAATATGGATAATGTACCTATGACAACATCAGGGGAAGCCTCTGAATTCTGTCGGTCCACTGAAGCATAAGTACGATTCTGGACCCCACTAGTACTGGCTGCTCCTCTGGCACCCCTACCACGGCCAACAGGCTGCACACCTCGGCCCAAAGAAGGAACCGATGACGATGACGCAACAGTCGATCCCGCAGGTCGCGCCACACCATCCAAGCCTCTTCGCGGATAATCTCTCATCATGTACCCCGCCATGCCACACCAATAACATGCGTTCATCCCCCTCCGACATTCACCTGAATGAAACCGTCTACAATACTGAAACAATGGGCGAAAAGATCCTGTTGTCTGTAAACCACGACTCCCACTGCTTTGCTCGGGTTGATGAAAACCCCTAGACCATCGAAAGTGAGAGGAAGTGCCTACCGTGGAATGAGAAAATGAAGGCCTAGGTGGTCTATTAAAACTCCGAGGTCTGAACTCTGCTTGGGACGCCATGGACTATCCCGTAGATCTAGCTCTCTTGGATGACTCTTCTTCGAACCCTTGTGTTCTTCTCCGTTGCCTCTAATCTTCCATTTTCTGTGCAAAGGCCTGTATTCTAGCTATATCCATATCCCAATTTAAAGCAGCAATCGTGTAGTCTCGTACAAAGTATGGTTCCAATATGTCCACATATCAATGTACTCTGTATGTCATTGTGGATACCACGTTTGGAGCATAACGAGCCAAGGAATTGAATTGCAGACTGTATTCCCTAACACTCAAATTCCCTTGTCGGAGATTTAAGAATTTATCCGCCCGAGCCTCACGGATCTCATAGGGAAGGTAGTGATCCAGAAATGCCGCTTTAAATTCTTCCCATGTAGGTGGGTTTGCACCCATACCACGAGCTTTCTTCCAATCTTCATACCACAATATCGCCTCTCCTTTCAATCTATAAGCAGCAAGTTCAACTGTTTCTACCCCATTTACATGCATAACCTCCAGAGCTCTTTGGATTTGATCTATAAAATCTTCGGAATCTTCATTTGGGTCTGATCCAGTGAATGTGGGTGGATCTAATTTCAAGAAATCCTGTGTTCTGCGACTAGCTGCTCAAGATGCACTGTCATCACTTGCCATTGGGCCACCTTGTCACTGAACCTGTGCAGCTACTATTCGAGTAAACATTTGGACTGCATCTTTTAAGTCCTGATCAATGGTAGTATTTACTGGGGGATCTACAGGTGCTTCTCTCCTACTCGACACTTCTGGAACAGAGGGAGTGGAGGAAGATCGTGACACAAATTCATGCTCAGTATCGCCTTGATTAAGTTGATCAGGTGGTGGTATACTGGTTCCTTCACCAGCAATTCTATCTACCCTCTTACTTTTTCCTCGACCTCTTCTTGTCATCGACATTTTCTATAATATACAAGAATAACAATATATATGGTCAGAAACAGTCCCACCTATAACTTTGGCTCTAATGCACGATCTAGAAATGAAGAAAAGAAAGAACATCCTAAATGTCTCGTAGCCTCCTACTTATAAATGTGGTGCACAACACATCGATAAGTAAGACTCTACTCAGACATGGCTTTGTAGACACCCTTAGAATGACCTGCTCTGATACCACTTTTGTCACACCCCGAGTTCCAACAGGGCGGATTGGCACCCGTAGCCGATAAGGCCCGAGAGAACCAAGCTTTGCCTACATTCATGCATATGCAGGCCATAAGAAACACTACTGTCAAGTAAGAAAATAAAGGACCAATATCGAAAATCATGGATCATGATATATATATATATACGTGAAACTCGGCCTTCAGGGCCATTAAGTCAACCAGACATGCATCTCTTTCTTCCACATTCATTTACACACCCACATACGTCTACAAAAGCCTCTAAGAAAAGTACATACACAGCCAACTTAAGTTCGGGACAAGCCCCGCTTTACATAATATGTACAATACCAAAATCAATGTACAACGTGGACACGGAAAGCCCCGGACCAACTGGGGCTCACCAAAAATCAGTAGGTGTCCTGCAACTTACTGGGGAGGTCTACTAGAACCTGTGCTTGCAGCAAGTAAGGTAAATTCCCCAAAAGGGGTCAGTATGAAGAATGTAATGAGTATGTAAGGCTGTATGAAACTGAATCAGTATATAAGAACTTTCATGGAAAAATAATCACAAGGGACATGCCCATTATGGATAAGCCATCAATCTATATATTTGGAACTGCGTTCATTACTTTCGATACTTACTTCATTTTTGTACCTCTTCTTACTTGCTTGCCAGTCATTAGTTATATATTACCCGTGCCCAACTGATCAGTGGGAAATATATTATCGTCATGCAGGTGTTCATGTCACCCATGGATAAACCCATAATGTTGGGATAGTCATCATGAAGGTGTGTTCTTTCACCCCATGGATATCGTCATGAAGGTGTTTATGTCACCCCATGGATACACTCATAATATCGGAATCATCATCATGAAGGTGTTTATTTCACCCCAAGTATACACTCATAATTATACCTTACTTCATTCGTTGACCCTTATGAGAGATTAATATATATTGAGGATCATGACATTGTTGGAAGCACACATAAATACATTACTTTCCTCCTTCACTTCATGAGATTGATACTTTTGATAATTGTAACATTATTGAAAGCTTTGGAACACAATATTATTGGAACTCGGAATCATGTCTCTAAATATGTTACACATGAATGGAAATAGATCAAGAATAAGATATACTTGATCAACACTAGATGATAACATGAAATGAGATGCCTTAGGACATTTCGGGAATGAGTAGGTATCATAACAAGGTGTACACTATATGCTACATAAGGATACGAAAAGAGGAACCTTACATACCTCGTATTCTCAATACGACTATACAATCTTAGAGGTGCATACAATATCCCGCTCCTTCCTTATATTTCACTCTACAACACAAATACATAACAAAATTTACATTAACCACCAACTACCTTTCAAATGCACATAACGTCAATAAGTTACATGTTTGCCTTTAAAATGTCATTTCCCCCTTGACAATACAATTGATAAAAGCATCATACCAATAATCCCACAATATTCCCAACATTGACCAAAATAGCATAAACCATTAGCATGTCACACCAAGTTTATACTTTCCACTCTTCATCACCACAGCATCACAAGTATTCCATCAAATTACTTCAATACACCTCACAACATCAAATCGGCCAAAATCCCATAATTTATACTTATATGAAAATAACAAGTTTAATAACATAATCACACCATACATGTTGTTATTTCATCCATACCATGGTCTTTCATCAAACTCACAGGTCATATTTCAAGTTACAATTCCATGGATTTCACATCTTTCACAAAAGACACAAAGTGCCCTATCCAACACTCCCAAGCATACCCAACATGATTTACATACTCTCTCATGCATATAATATATTATTCCATAAGAATAATTACTTACCGAAGCTTGGAAATTGATGATTTTGCTCCAAGAAGTTGGCTTAGGGTTCTTGAGAGTTGAGAGCAATTTTGGGAAATTTCTAGAAAAGTGTAGTGTAAGCCTTTGAATAAAAATCTGATTTTTCAAGTACTTATAGTCCCTCAAGTCTCCTTGGCATTAAATGCCATGTATAAGTGGTTAAAGGTGAAGAATGGGTCATTTTTGTCTTTTGCCTCATTTTGGGCTTGTATTGAGCCCAATTCAATTAATCCAATAATTTACCATGTTTAAATAATTTCATATGCGTTACGACGTTATTCCCACTCATGTGATTCATATTCGTAGCCTCAATCCCAGAAACAAGCGATTCTAGCCACGTATGGCTTATTTTGACCCTAAGGGTAAAATCGTCATTTTGACTCCAAATTCGTTATCGAGTAATTTTTTCATACCAATGTAATACTTTACTCATTTCATGTATATACTCGTGGTTGTAGAAGAAGCATGGCAAAAATTGGCTCAATACGTCCCCGGGTACCCTTGGGACTTAAGAAAATTTCCAACTTTGAAAAAGTGGCAAAACCAGCGTGGCACGCCCTTGGGTGCGCCAACTTGCTGCCTCTGGGCACAAAAATTTGGCCCAAAGCGGCGTGGCATGCCCCAGCCTTAGATTTTTCAAAAATTTCATTTTTCAACTTTTCTTCGCGGGTTTGCTTAGGTACTTCAAGTCCTATTCTTTAACTTATTTCTTAACCTTAATATCCTTTGTTTAGAGGTCCTCTTAGCCTCGTTTCGAACCCCACAAATGCTCCACGAAAATCACAAAACACCTCCTACGAAGGTTTAATCACATAGACGAGGTCCAAATTCAATTATCTCATCAATAGCATTACAAAATACATACGTATGGCTCTCGACACCTAAGTAAACATTGTTCAATGTCGTCAAGTAGGGTTAGGAAGGTATGGGGTGTTACATTCATACACAAACCATATCTATTCCAGCAGCACAACTTAAGTAACTATGCAGCCACACTAAGTCCACTACCAACCTTGATTAAACCTATTCCTATGAAGCCAATTGCCTATCTACATGGAGAACCAAGAGTTATTTGAGATGAGGAGGAAGTATATTAGATGATTCTTAGTGAAAACCTACAATATGCAGTCATAGGAAAATTCTAGTATGGAAGGCCCTAATTTTCAAGGTTTGCGCAGACTGATTCCAAAACATTGTAAGTTGAAAGGAGAATGCAATAGTAGCCTATTGAACAACAAACATGTTTTGATTAGAGCCACGATACTGGAAGATTATGTAAACATGTTGTCAAGAATTGCTTTCTGTATATGACATCATCATTGGACATATCCCATATAAACGGTTAACTGGGATCCAATGTTGGATCCAGAGGAAGAAACTACCGTTGTCATCACTTGGATATCCTTTCCTCATTACAACCTATTTTTTTTGAAAAGAGTCTGTTTTCTTATTGGCAACAGTAGCTGGTAGGCCATTACAAGTTGATCTTGCCACTAGAAATCAAACTAGGTCTAGTTGTGCAAGGGTGAAGGTGAAGGTAGATCTTCTATGTGACTTCCCTAAAAGGATCAACGTGGGGATGAGAAAACAATCAGGAAAAATCATTGAGAATTGGGTGAAAATTATATATGACAATGTGCCACAATACTATACAAATTGCTGGATCCAATGGCACAATGAACAATAATGTTATATCATTCATCAGGAGTTATATCCAAAGAAGAAAGATGAGCAAACACTTGAGGAACATAAAGAGAAGGAGAACAAGGTGAAACAAGGAAATGGGAAATGAGAAGGAGAAAGAAGAAAAAAATTACCACAAAAGCCACATAATGTGAAACAAGGGGAGAAGGGCACAAAAAAAGAGAAGGAACAATTCAGGGAACATAGGAACTGAAAAGGAGAGAGTAGAGACAAAAATCAAGGTAAATGGAGATAGGAACAAGTATGGAATCATAAGCAAATACAACAACAATCATATCGGGTGGAAACACTCAACAAATTTGATGTATTAGGAGATAAGGAGATGGAGTACAGGACAGATCAAGTCCAGACCAAGTTACAGTCGTAACAAATACTGAGAATTGTACAGGGACATGGGTTGAGGGAGATTTTAAGAAGCAAGATAGCAATCAGGGTAGCCCAAACAAGGAGAAATGCACATCAACTGACAAGGTTGGTACTTTTACAATTTTGGACCCACCAGCTTTACAAACAGCTAAACATAGAAACAAAACTGGAGCAGATAAAGGGGAACAATTGAGATCAGTTAAAAAAACCCTAAGGACACACCTACAAGGGAGACATATAAGGGAGAAAACACTAGAAAAGAGGGGAGTCCAAACTCTCTACAAATTATAGTGCTTGAAACTCAAATAGTTGAGATACCTGACCTACAGGAGCACACAGCTGAGCAGAAACAACATAAGCAAGATACAGAGGAAGATGAAGAGATAAATGAAAACATAAAGCAAGCAGCAAGGGAGGGAGATTTTTCTCCCAGGAAAATAGATTACCTGAAAAGTGAAGCTAATAAAGGCAAGCAATGCAAACTTACACTCCCTCTTCAGGTTAAAACAAGGATATGAAGATCTGTTATTCTGAAATATAAGATCTGTTTTTGAGAGATTGATAGAACTTAACATGAGGTATCATTATTCAAACATATCTCTTATGCAGCCATTTCTAAGTCCACAAGTGTTGGAATAATATAAAAGGAGTCTGTAATTTCAAAATACTAGTTGCAATTGTTCATCCAAAATATGGGTATTCTGAGATGATGAATGGAATGGTCAGACTGTGAAAGACGACATCCAACAACTAACTCTGAAATTCAGCAACAATAATAAAGAGATCATTATTATAATTGTTTATGTTAGACACAATGCCTTAGGCAGACTAGAGCTCCAAAAGGACATTGAAGAAAGAGCTAATGATAATCATCTACCACGTATTGTGAGGGGGTATATTTTAATGTAATTTAAAATTAAGAAGGGAAACTAGGTGGTCTACCCTCCACACAATATGAAGCATTGGACTTTGCTCAGTGTATTAATAATTTTACACTCACTGAGCTCAAAGTATCAGTGAGTAATTACCCTTGTTGGAATGACATAATAGAGGAGGAATGCATTTTTAAAAGACTGGAAAGAGTTTTGGGTAACTAGAAGCTCATGGATAATCCACCTTCAAAAGATGTTCAACATATTGTGAGACAAGGACCTGATCATGCTTTCTTACATTTGATATGCAATTTTGAGAAGGAACCAATGTTTAGAAATTTCTAATTCCTTATTTTTTGGACCAAGCATCATCCGTTCAAGCATATTATATAGGAGAAATGTAGGAAGCCCATTCCTAGAATTCCAGGATAAAATCAAGGAGGTTAAGAGTGCACTAGCTTCTTGGAGCAAAATAAGTATTAGGAACATATTTTATCAAATTTCCACTTTAGAAGATGTGATAAAGGTTAAGGAAGTTCAACTGGAAGTCCAACCTTCTGCAAATAATAGAGCATCCCTTAGCAAGGTAGTGGTAAAATTGAAAAAGTCCCTACATATGGAGGAAGAATATTGTAAGCCGAAGTCAGATATAGGATGGTTCATATATGGTGATAGAAATAATAGATTTTTTCCATTCATATGTGAAGGGTATGAGGAAGAAGATATACATTTCATAGATTCAGATAGCACAAGAAGATACACTAAATTCTAACCAAAACATTTGGGGAGAGGCTCTGGCTTTATTTCAAGAGTAATTTAGAGAACCAAGCAGGAATGCTGACGATGAAATGCTTTAACATATTCCTCACAGGATCACTCAAGAGCAAAATGAATAGATGGTAAGGCTACCTATTATGGAGGAGGTCAAGAAGGTGGTCATTTCTTAAAATAGAGACAGAACTAGTGGACCAGATGGATTTTCAGGGTTTTTCTTCAAAAGTTATTGGGACATCATAGGAGAATACATCACAAAAATGGTGAAGACTTTATTTTATGGTCCCAATCTCCCTAAATTTATCACCTATACCAACCTGGTCCTCATTCCCAAGAAGGAATCTATTAACAGTTTCTTAGATCTCAGACCCATAAGTCTAAGTAATTTTGTAAACAAGATCATCTCTAAAGTGTTACATGAGAGGCTTACAGGTACTTTACCAACCATTATTTCCAGTAATCAGACATGCTTTGTTAAGGGCAAAAGTATTACTAAAATTTTTTTACTGGCACATGAGATCATTAGGGACATCAATATGTGGAATAAGTTTCATAGTGTTGTAGCCAAGCTGGATATGACAAAGCCATATCATAGAGTATCTTGGATCTTCCTTACCGAGGTTCTAAGGAGGTTTGGTTTCTCATTAATAATTATAGATATGGCCTTGAGGTTAATGTCAAATAACTGGTACTCCATACTAGTCAATGGCCAATCTTATGGTTTTTTCCAATCTTCTAGAGGACTAAAGCACGGTAACCCTTTATCTCATACTCTATTCATCATTGCTGCAGAAGTGTTTTCCAGAGGACTAAACAAGCTAGATAAAGATTGGGCTTTCAAAAGATATGGTATTCCCTAGTGGAGCCCAGAGATTAATCATTTGTCATATGAGGATGACACAATTCTATTCTACTGGAGATATAGGACAACTGTTATCAAAATGATGAAGGTGCTGAGGGATTATGACAATGTATCAGGGAAAATGATAAAAAAAAAAAAATATTCTTCTACCTGCATAAGATAACCCCTTCAGTCGTAGGGGCTAGATTAAAGAGACTCACTGTAATAAATCAGGCCTCTTTTCCTTTCACATACTTGGGGTTTCCAATTTTTTATGGAAGAAAGATTAAAGCACATTTTGAAGAGTTACTAAGAAAGATCTCTAGGAGAGTGATGTCTTGAAAGAATAAATTCCTCGTATTGGAGGAAGATACATTCTAATGTCTCATGTGTTAGTCTATACCACTATATTTATTGTTAGCTATGTGAGTGCTGTGGATCAGTTACATCATGTTTTTTCCAAGTTTTCTGGAGTAAGACATGGGGATTTAAAGGAAGATACTGGGTATCCTGGGAAGATATGTGTTATCCTCAAAGTGTAGGAGGAATTGACTTCAGATCCTTACATGATGTCTCTAAAGCTCTCTTTTCCAAAACTATTATAGAACTTCAAAGTTTCTGCTCCATCCTTGTGGAGTTATTCTATGTGGAATAAATATTGCAAGAAGCTACACCTATTATGCCAACGGATCAGGATCAGGAGCATCACATGTTTTAAGAAAGATGGTGAAAATAAGAGAATAGTTGGAGCATGATATTTGGTGACAAATCAAGTTTGGGACCTCTAAATTCTAGTTGGATAACTATAATAAACAAGGGACCCTTTACTTTACAAAAGAGAACAGTTGTCATGCCTCAAATCCAATTAGAGCGGACTGGCACCCGAAGCCGTTAAGGCCCGAGAGAACTAACCTATGATCATATAAAGTTATATGGATGTCACTAAGTGAACAACATTTTGTCACCTATAGATACAAGATATCAATGACGGTAGTCATGGAAAGACATTCAAATAGTTATGAGACTTGGCCGTTAGGGCCACCACGTCAAAAGGGTAAGACATTCCTTCGTTTGACTTATAACGTCTTCAAAGCCTCTAACAGATACATAACCATGCCTAAAGTCGGGACAAGTCCCTGCTTTATACAACTGTTACACAGTAGCAAAACAAGTGTATACAAGTGACTCGAAAAACCCTGAACCAATCTGGAGCTCACCAATAGTCTGCAGATTACCCGTATCCTACTGTAAAGGTCTACTAGCTTCTCTACCTGCAGCAAGTAAGGTAGGTCCCCAAGGGATGTCAGTTCGAAAGAATGTACTGAGTATGTAAGGCTATAAGTAACTATATGAAATATAGAAACTCAAACGGAATCAAGTACAAGTAAATACATAATACTGATATGCCACCGTACTGTACATGTGGAACCATGTACATTACATTCATTTCTTTTCTTTTACACTCATATCAATATCAACATCAATCATACAATGCCCAGGACCAACTAATCAGTGGTGAATAACATTGGGATTGGCTCGAGCTAGGCTTATGCCCCCAGAGCTGCCACCCATAAATAAATAAATCAGGTTTGGCTCGAGCTAGGTTTTCACCCCAAAGCTGCCCCCTGTATCCAATAAATCAGGTATGGCTCGAGCTAGGCTTTCGCCCCCGGAACTTCCCCCTGTACTCAACCAAATATGCACTACTTTATTCTTTACTTTTTGTGAGATTGTTACATTGGTGGTCATGAAATTATTGGATCTTTGAAACAGAAGTCAGCAAGTAAGAGACACGTGAATAACAATTGCTAACAAATTTGAAATGAGATACTTTAAGACATTTCAGAGTGGAAACAAGTTCGATAACAATGTGAACAATAGGTGCTGCCAAAGGATACGGAAAGAGCAAACTTACATACCTTATCCTTCCAACATGTGACTATAACAATTCAGCTCTTCCTTAAAGCGTTACTCTATAATATGAATACATAATGGAGCTTACATTAAAAGTCAACTACATTACAAGTTCACAAGGTGATAATAAACTACTCGACTGCCATATAACTTCATTCCACCCTCTTACAATACAATTTAATGCCTCACCATACCAACAACACCAACCCAGTCCACACATAAACCTAGATATCACAAATAGATAGGAATCACACCAAGTTTATACTTTACATTTCCTCCTCAACACATCGTCATATCTACACCATCAAGTCACTTAAATACCTTTCACAACAACACATTAAAAATAATCCATAATTGATACAATCCAAAATGCCACCGAACTACCCACTTAGAGCTCTCCAAAGGGTACCATGAGTTGATAAATGCATCTAAGAAGGGTAGAGGGGCCTTGGAGGGTCAAAGAGAAGCAAAGACAAGCCAAAAGAGGTTATGGAAAGACCTGCGGAGCAACATGCGCCTGCAGGTGATGCAGCGGACACATGTGCCCTCTTGACCCTATCCAAAACCACCTGCAGAGTGACCTGCGTTGGCAGGTGGCTCATCCGCGAAGGAGGATTCCTGAATTGGCTGCAATGGGTCATTTTTGGGTCTATCTTTGTAATAAATGGCCCATGGATATAAGTGAGCTTCTCTCCTCATACTTTCGGTTAACTTTAATGCCAAGGAACAATTATGGTTTCAAAAGGCACACGAACATCTCAAGACTATATTCTCTTTTCGCTACACCACTGGTTCCATGCACAATTTCATAACAACATTTCCACATGTCATACACAAGGAGGAAAAAAGTTAGGGACATAACCACATCCTAACATATTGAAATTTATTCCATATAATTCACTTCCTTCAATACCTTAAGTCCCTTTTCAAGTTTAAACCACATAGAGGGCAAATCCTTTCGTAAAGAAGCAAAAGTGGAGTGCTCAACACTTTTTAAAGATAACCAACATGATCTACAAAATCCCTCATGCATATAATATATTAAACCATAAGAGTAAACACATTCCAAGTCTTGCAAGGGGAATATCTTTTCCAAAGGGGTGGTTGCTTAGGGTTTAAGAGAGGAGAAAATATCTTTTGCAAAAATCTGGAATTTTGCAAGTGTATTATGGTGAATAAGGGATGATTTTCAGCCTTATGTAGTCCCTCCAAACCACCTCTCTTTATGGTCATCCTTATCCAAACTTTTGGTCAAAGATGATGTGTTTACTTGGTCAAATTTTGAATGGATCATTTCCTTTTGGGCCATGTCTTATTTGCTTAATTTTTGGGCCTCAATTGAGCCCATTAGCACAATATTAATTCAGCCCAATAAAGTTAGTGGGTAATACACCAACTATCTCAAGTTTAAAGAATTCCATAAATGTTAAGGTAGTCAAATAAGTTCATAGGTGAGATCTTCTATAATTTGTACATCTTCTGTCGGAGCAATACGAGATGGATATCCTATGCACTTCCGAAGCATTAAAACATGAAACACTGGTTGAAGTGTGGAGAGTTCTTGGGGTAGTTCTAATTCATACGCAACTTGAAAAAAATCTTCGGATCATCTTATATGGCCCTATATAGCGTGGACTCAGCTTTCCCTTCTTGCCAAATCTCACTACCCCTTTCATTGGTGACACTTTAAAGAATACCCTATCACCTATGGAAAATTCTAGCACCCTTCTTCTCACATCGCCATATGATTTGTGTCGACTTTGGGCCATTTGTAGCCTCTGCTGTATCACCTTAACCTTCTCCATAGCTTGAAGAACAAGATCTGGCCCGAACAAGGCAGTTTCACCCGCTTCAAACCATCCAATTGGTGATCTATACTTTCTTCCATATAAAGCTTCATAAGGCGCCATTTTGATACTTGAATGATAGCTATTATTGTAGGCAAATTCAATAAGATATAAATGATCATCCCAATAACCTTTAAAGTCCAATGTGCAAGCTCGTAGCATATCTTCAAGTGTTTGTATGGTACGCTCTGCCTGTCCATCTGTTTGAGGATGAAAAGTTGTGCTTAAATTCACTTGGGTACCCAAACTCTTCTGAAAATACTTCTAAAAATTTATAGTAAATTGGGCTCCCCTGTCCGATATAATAGAGATTGGCATTCCATGCAATCGAACTACCTCTTTAACATACAACCGTGCATAATCTTCAGCTGTGTAGGTGGTCTTGACGGGTAGAAAATGTGCTGATTTGGTAAGCCTGTCAACTATTACCCATATGGAATCAAATTTCTGAAGTGTACGAGGCAAACCAGTGATAAAATCCATGTTGATCATATCCCACTTCCAGATTGGAAGATTTATACATTGCATATAACCTCCAGGCTTCTGATGCTCTACTTTTACTTGTTGACAATTTAGACATTGGGCTACGAATTCTGTAATGTTCATCTTCATGTAACCCCACAAATACATTTCTTTCAAATCATGATACATTTTGGTGGCTCTCGGATGAATAAAATACCGTGAATGATGTGCCGCTGTCATAATTCGTATCTTTAGCTCATCTACATCAGGTACACATAATCTACTTTGGTACTAAATCACTCCCTCTTTCATATGATCAAATGCCTTTGTCAAACCTTGTTGCATATTCTTCTTCAGCTGCAATAAATAGAATCCGCATACTATTTTTCCTTCACTTCAGCTACTAATGAAGATTCTGCTGCATTTTGCACCATAATTTCTTCATCTGGACTTTCAAGAAGACGACCCCCAAGATGGCTAGTTGATATAGATCCTTGACTATACCTCGCTTTTTCATGAGCTGGCTATCAGTGCTTCCTATTGTTTTATGGCTTAATGCATCGGCTACCACATTTGCTTTTCCCGGATGATATAAGATATCGATATCATAATCTTTTAGTAGTTCGATCCACCTCCGCTGCCTCAAATTTAGGTCCTTCTGCTTGAAAATATACTGCAAACTCTTATGATCGGTATCTATGTCAACATGAACCCCATACAAGTAGTGGAACCATATCTTTAAAGCAAATATCATGACTGCTAGCTCAAGATCTTGTATCAGATAATTTCTCTCATGTGGTCGCAACTGTCTTAAGGCATAAGCTATTACATTACCGTGCTGCATCAATACATATCCTAAATCGACTTATGAAGCATCACAATATACCACATACCCTTATGTGCCTTCTGGAAGTACCAATATAGGTGCAAAAGTCAATTTGTCCTTCAGATCTTGGAAACTCTTCTCACATACATCATTTCACTGAAACTTGGTTGCCTTGTGTGTTAGCTTTATTTAAGGTGCTGAAATGGAAGAAAACCCTTCAACAAATCTTCTGTAATAACCTGCCAACCCGAGAAAACTATGAATCTCTGTAGGTGTTGTAGGTCTTGGCCAATTGTTCACATCTTCTATCTTTTGAGTATCAACCCTTATTCCTTCATTTGACACAATATGACCCAAAAATGCTACAGATTTAAACCAAAATTCACATTTAGAGATCTTTGCATATAACTTACGATCACGAAGAATCTGTAACACCTGCCGTAAGTGATTAGCATAGTCTTCTTATGATCTGGAATAAACCAAAATATCATCTATAAACACTGTCACGAAAACATCTAAGAATGGCTTGAACACCCTATTCATCAAATCCATAAAAACTGTTGGTGCATTAGTTAGCCCAAATGACATAACTAAAAACTCATAATGACCATACCGTGTTCGGAAAGCTGTCTTGGATATATCTTTTTCTCTGACCCTTACTTAATGATAACCCAATCTCAAGTCAATCTTTGAGAAGCATTTGGCACCATATAATTGGTCAAACAAATCATCAATTCTGGGAGGGCATATTTAATCTTGACTGTTACCTTATTCAGTTGCCGATAATCAATACATATTCTAAACGTGCCATCTTTCTTTTGTACAAATAACACTGGTGCACACCAAGGGGACATACTAGGCCTTATGAATCCCTTCTCCAGCAAGTCTTTTAATTGCTCCTTCAATTCCCGTAACTCTGCTCGGGCCATTCTATACAGAGGAATAGAGATAGGCTGAGTGCCTGGAATCACATCAATACCAAACTTTATTTCCCTTTCTGGAGGCAAACCTGGAAGATCTTCCAAAAATACATCAAGGAATTCATTTACCACTGGAACCAATTGAAGAATTGGTGGCTTCACATCGGTATCTTGCACTCTTACTAAGTGGCTTATGTACCCCTTGGATATCATTTTCCTTACCTTAAGATAGGAAATAAATTTACCTCTCGGTGCTCCAACATTACCCCTCCATTCAAGGATGGTCTTGTATGGGAAATGGAAATGTACCTTCTTAGCTCGACAATCTACCGTGGCATAAAAAGAAGCCAACTAGTCCATACCCATTATAACATCAAAATCTACCATTTCCAGCTCAGTAAGATCAGCCAGTGTATTATGATCATAAACAGTGAAAATACAATTATGATAGACTCTCTTAACTCTAATAGACTCAATCATAGGTGTAGATACTTCAAATGTTTTAACTAATAATTCTGGTGTTCTTTTAAATTTTTCAGCAATCAATGGAGTGACTTATGATAGGGTAGACTCCGGATCAATCAATACATATACATTATGTGAAAAGACAGATAATGTACCTGTAACTACATCAGGAGAAGCCTCCAAATTCTACCGATCCGCTAAAGCATAGGTACGGTTCTGTTCTCCACTAGAATTAGCTGCTCCTCTAGCACCTCTACCATGCCCCATAGGCTGTACACCCGATAATGATGATGCAACAGCTGATCCCGTAGGTCGTGCCATACTACCCATACCCCTCTGTGGGCACTCTCTCATTTTGTACCCCAACATACCACACCAAAAGCAAACATTCATTCCAAACCGGTATTCCCCTAAATGAAGCTTCCCACAGTGCTGACACGGCTGATGAGAAAACCTCGATTGGCTCATTCTTCCTTGTTCCTGCTATCCAACTGTCTGTGAACCCTGAATTCCACTACTTTGCCTAATTTGACTACCTCTAAACCCTCGAAATTGGGATGGAGTACCTGCTGTCGAATAAGAAAATGATGGTCTAGGTGGTCTATTAAAAACCTGAGGCCTAAATTCTCCTTGGGATGCCATGAACTGTCCCATAGGTTTAGCCCTCTTTAATAATCCTCTTTCAAACTCTTACGTTCTTCTCCTTTGCTTCTGATCCTCCATTTTCTGTACAAAAGCTTGTATCCTGGCTATATCCATGTCTTTATTCAAAGCAGCAATAATACAATCCCTAACCAAATATGGATCTAATCTATCCACATACTGATGAACTCTATCGTCCATAGTAGCTACTACATTAGGAGCATACCTGGCCAAAGAATTAAACTAAAGACTGTACTCTCTGATGCTTATATTACCTTGATGAAGATTTAAGAAATGGTCTGCACGAGCCTCTCGGATCTCATATAGAAGGTAATGATCAAGGAATTCCTCTTTGAATTCTTCCCAACTAGCTGGAAGTGCACTGATACCCCTAGATCATTTACAATCTTCGTACCATAATATAGCTTCTCCTTTTAATCTATACACTGCAAGCTCTACTGTTTCTATACCAAATATATGCATAACATCTAAATCCCTTTGAATTTGGTCCATGAAGTCTTATGGGTCTTCATTAACATCTGACCCGGTGAACGTGGGAGGATCTAATTTTAGAAAATCCTGTGTCCGCCGACTAGCTGCCCTAGCCGCACCGTCATTACTTGTAATTGGACCAACTTGCCCTTGATTTTGTGCAACAACTATACGAGTCAACATTTGCACCACATTCCTTAAATCCTGCTCAGTAGAATTAACAGGTGGTTCTGGGGATACTCTTCTCCTTCCTGGCTCTCTTGGATATGGAAGAGTAGAAGAAGCCTGCGATGCAAACTCGCCTTCTTCCTCACCTTGATTAACTTGTTCAGGTGGTGATTTACTGGTCCCTTCTTCGGTAATCATGTCTACCTTCTTACCTCTACCCCTCCCTCTTCTTGTAATCGGCATTTTGCTATACTGAGGAAACAAAAACATAAAATGAACTCAGTGATTAAATATGACTCCACCTACAACTTTGGCTCTATTGCACGATCTAGGAAAATAAGAAAAGAGACAACTCCTAAATGTCTCGTAACCTCTTACGTATAGATGTGGTGTAAAACACATCCATAAGCAAGATTCTACTCAGACATGGCTTTGTAGATACCCTAGGATTACCCGCTCTGCTACCACTTTTGTCATGCCTCAAGTCCCATTGGGGAGGACTAGCACCCAAAGCCGTTAAGGCCCGAGAGAACCAACCTATGATCATATACAATCATATGAATGTCACTAAGTGAACAACATTCTGTCACATATAGATACAAGATATCAATGACGGTAGTCATGGAAAGACATTCAAATAGATATGAGACTTGGCCGTTAGGGCCACCACGTCAAAAGGGTAAGACATTCCTTCGTTTGACATACAACGTCTACAAAGCCTCTAATAGATACATAACCATGCCTAAAGTCGGGATAAGTCCCCGCTGTATACAGCTGTTACACAGTACCAAAACAAGTATATACAAGTGACTCAAAAAGTCCCGAACCAATTTGTAGCTCACCAATAGTCTGCAGATTACCCGTATCCTACTGTAAAGGTCTACTAGCTCTTGTACCTACAACAAGTAAGGTAGGTCCCCCAAGGGACGTCAGTACGAAAGAATGTACTGAGTATGTAAGGCTATAAGTAACTGTATGAAATATAGGAACTCAAAAAAAAATCAAGTACAAGTAAATACATAATACTGATATACCACAGTACTCTATACGTGGAACCATGTACATTACATTCATTTCTTTCCTTTTATGCTCATATCAATATCAACATCAATCATACAATGCCGAGACCAATTGATCAGTGGTGAATAACATTGGGATCAGCTCGAGATAGGCTTATGCCCCTAGAGCTGTCACCCATAAATCAATAAATCAGGTTCGGTTCGAGCTAGGTTTTCACCCCAAAGCTGCCCCCTGTATCCAATAAATCAAGTTTGACTCGAGTTAGGCTTTCGCCCCTAGAGCTGCCCCCTGTACTCAACAAAATATGCATTACTTCATTCCTTACTTTTTGTGAGATTATTACATTGGTGGTCATGACATTATTGGAGCTTTGAAACAATAGTCAACAAGTAAGAGTCACGTGAATAACAATTGCTAACAAACTTGAATTGAGATACTTTAAGACATTTCGGAGTGGAAACAAGTTTGATAACGATGTGAACAATAGGTGTTGCCAAAGGATACGAAAAGAGTAACCTTACATACCTTATCCTTCAAACGTGTGACTATAACAGTTCAGTTCATCCTTAAAGCGTTACTCTACAATATAAATACATAATGGAGCTTGCATTAAAAGTAAACTACATTACAAGTTCACAAGGTGATAATAAACTACTCGACTACCATATAACTTCATTCCACCCTCCTACAATATAATTTACTACCTCACCATACAAACAACACCAACCCAGTCTACACATCAACCTAGATATCACAAACCAATAGGAATTCACACCAAGTTTATACTTTACATTTCCTCCTCAACACATCGTCACATCTACTCCATCAAGTCACCTAAATACCTTTCACAACAACACATTAAAAATAATCCACAATTGATAAATCCAAAATGCCTCCGAAATACCCCCTTAGAGCTCTTCGAAGGGTACCATGAGTTGGTGAATGCATATAAAAAGGGTAGAGGGGCCTTGGAGGGTCAAAGAGAAGCAAAGACAAGCCAAAAGAGGTTCTGGAAGGACCTGCGGAGCAACCTGAACTTGCAGGTGATGAGGTACGTCCACAGGTGCCCTCTTGGCCCTATCCAGAGCCACCTGCGGAGTGACCTGCACGGGCAGGTGGCTCATCCGCGAGGGCAGATGTCCGAATTGGCTGCAATGGGTCATTTTTGGGTCTATCTTTGTAATAAATGGCCCATGTCCATAAGTGAGTTTCTCTCCTCATATTTTAGGTTAAATTTAATTCCAACGAACAATTATGGTTTCAAAATGCACATGAACATCATAAGACTATATTCTCTTTTCACTACACCACAGGTTCCATGCACAATTTCATAACAACATTTCCACATGTCATACACAAGGATGAAACAAGTTAGGGACATAACCAAATCCTAACATGTTGAAATTTCATCCATCTAATTCACTTCCTTCAATACCTTAAGTCCCCTTTCAAGTTTAAACCACATAGAGGGCAATTCCTTTCGTAAAGAAGCAAAAGTGGACTGCTCGACAATTTTTAAACATAATCAACATGATCTACACAAGCCCTCATTCATATAATATATTAAACCATAAGAGTAAACACTTACCAAGGTTTGCAAGGGGAAGATCTTGTCCAAAGGGGTGGTTGCTTAGGGTTTAAGAGAGGAGAAAATATCATTTGCAAAAATCTGGAATTTTGCAAGTGTATTATGGTGAATAAGGGCTGATTTTCAGCCTTATATAGTCCCTCCATACCACCTATTTTTATGGTCATCCTTAGCCAAACTTTTGGTCAAAGATTATGTGTTTACTTGGTCAAATTTTGAACGGATCATTTCCTTTTGGGTCATGTTTTATTTGCTTAATTTTTGGGCCTCAATTGAGCCCATTAGTACAATATTAATTCAACCCAAAAACGTTAGTGGGTAATACACCAACTATCTCAAGTTTAAAGAATTCCATAAATGTTAAGGTATTCAAATAAGTTCGGAAATCTATGGGGTGTTACAACAGTAATAGTGATGAAGAAAAAGAAGCCAAGGAATTTATAAGTGGTGGAGAATGGGACAAATAGAAACTGCAACACATGGAGAATATTAGCCATGTGTTTAATAATGAGGTGAATGATAAACCATCAATATCAATGGCATCTTTTCAGTCAAATCGACATACGAGCTAATGATGCACAAGAAGGAGGAGTAAAATTAGTTGTATAATATCGAATAAAAGGGGTTCCTTTCAAGATTAGTTTCTTTCTATGGAGAGTTTGACAAAGGAGAATAGCCACAAATGATAATCTTAAAAGGATGAAAATGAACATAGTATTCAGATGCTTCTACTGTGAGAACTTCAATTAGGAGACAACGACCCTCTATTTTCTTACAACACCCATTCCCCTAAAGATATGAAAGAATTTTGCTGCTTGTGCAGGTATTTGCATTAATGAGTTGCACCTACAATAGCTAATTATAAGATGGTGGGATTCCCCAGCACCCCCCAAATTGAAGAGTATTTTTTGGGCAGTCCAGCTATATGGATGTGGCAAATATGGAAAAGAAGGAATGCTGGGAGATATGGTAGGAAGGTAACTTATCACAAACATTCTCAGTAGAGTTGATTAAATATTTACCAATTGATACAGCTAAAGTTTCCCTAGATAAAAATTCCACAACATTGGAGAGGCATCGTAAGTAGTCTACAAACCTATAGGCCTAGACTACACTATTGTGTTGTGAAATGAGAGTTTTTGTCACGCCCCGAATCCCATCGAGACGTGATTGGCACCCGTAGCCGATAAGGCCCGAGAGAACCAAGCTTTGCTTATGTTCATTCATGTGCATGCCATCCGAAACACCCTTATCACGTAGGAGTTTATAATGCTAAAAATGAAATTCATGAAATATGAGACATATATACATATATGAAACTTGTCCGTTGAGGCCATTAAGTCAAAGACGACACGTACCTTTTACATTTATACACTCACACCTGTCTACAAAAGCCTCTAACAAGTGCATTGACCAAAATGAACTAAAAGTCGGGACAATTCCCCAAACTATACAACATGTACAACACCAAAACATATGTGCAACTGCGACTCGGAGAAGACCCAAACTAACTGTAGCTCACCAATGATCCGCAACAACTGGCTACCTACTGTGGAGGCCTGCTAGAACCAGCGCCTGCAACAAGTAAGGTAAATCCCCAGAGGGGTCAGTACGAAGAATGTACTAAGTATGTAAGGCCATATGAAACATGTAAAATATGTAAATATGTCAAGTAACTCAAATAAAATACATGAACAATATGGATAAGTCACAATACTGTACTTTGGAAACCATGCATATTGCTTTCTTTACTTTCTTTGCTCCTTTGATTCTATGGTTATTTATCTTTGCCTGTGAACTGTGATACCCGGGCCCCAACTGAACAGTGGGTTTTAACATAACATGTCGTTATGTTGGGATCGGCTCAAGATAGGCTTATGCCCCCAGAGTTGCCACCCTAAGAATCAAAGCATTGGGTTCGGCTCGAGCTAGGTTATTACCTCTAGAGCTTCCACCCATAAACTAACAAATCAGGTTTGGCTCAAGCTAGGATTATAACTCTAGAGCTTCCCCCTATCAGGTTCGGTCCGAGCTAGGCTTAGGTTCCCAGGACTGCCCCCTGATCCAACAATCTTGGGATCGTCTTGAGCTAGGCATTTCGCCCCCAAAGCTGCCACCCATACTTGATCATTAACCACATGTGTATTACTTTATTTATTACTTTGAGATTGAAACAATGATAGTCATACTTTACTTTGAAGCTTGCTCATTAACCAATGAGTAAGAGATGTAAGAATAACATTAGTTGTAAATATAGCCTTTTGGGAAACATAACACTATTGGAACAATTGGACAATGATCAATGAACGAGATGCATGAGAATAAACAATATTGGAAATTTGGAACATAACTTTATTGGGCTTTTGGAACCTTATCAATGAATAGGAGACATGTGATTATAACCATGGGTAACCGAAAATAGTATACCTTAACACACTTCGGAACATGACAAGTGTAACGTCAATGTGAATTCTATATGCTGCAAAAAGATACGGACAAAGTAACTTTAAATACCTGCACTTCCAAGTATTAATACACAAGTCTATGTATGAACACAATAGTCCAGTTCCTTCTTTACGTCTTACTCTACAATACAAGTTCATACCGGAACTTACATTAGCAACTAGTCACTATGCAAGCGTACAAGACGACAATGAACTATATGACTGCCGTATAACGTCATATCACCCCTTAACATACAATCCAAGGCATTATCATATCAACAACACCATAACACTATGCACATTGACCAAGAGATCATACATCGATAGCATTTCATACCACACTTACCTTTACGCTTTTATCTTTATCATTCCGTCAAAATTACTCCTTCATAACAACATATGAACTACCATCCATACTTAATACAGTCCAACACACCTCCATACGATACTTTAAAGTCATTAAAACAACATCACAAGTTGATAATCACATCCAAAAAGGGTATAGGGGCCTTCAGGGATCAACTAGAGACGAAAGCACCCAAAACGAAAATCTGGAATGACCTGCACTGCCACCTGTGCTGAAGGTGGATGAGGTGCATGAACATATGGCCTCTAGAAAATTCAAGGGGCATCTGCGTTGGCATTTGCGCCCGCAGATGCCCGTTTTGGTCCGAAATGGCCTCTTTTGGGTCTTTTCATGCCATGAATGGTCCATGATCATAACCAAACTTATTTTGACATATTTTTGATCATATTAAACACCAACATTCAGACATGATCCCACAAGACACATAACAACACCCAAAACTGCACTTTACGACCAATACGTCACCCAAAACCATAACCAATTTTACAATAGCAACTCCAAACATTATGCACAAGAAAGAAACAAGGTAAGACTATAATAACATCTCATATGTCAATATTTAGTCCATAAAGTTCAGTTCCTTCATGACCATAAATCCATGTTCAAGTTCACAAGACAAAACCATTCTCCAATTGCAAAAATAGACAATTTTACACATAGCACACTGTCCAACACTTTGCCAACACAACCAACATGATTTATACATCATATTACACATATTATATACCGAACCATGATAATAAATACTTACCAAAGTGTGATCTTGTCCCAACAAGTAGTCGCCTTAGGGTTTGTATCTTGAGAAATAATGTTTAAGAAAATGTTAAAAAGGCATGTGTATATCTAATGACTAAAAATATGATTTATGGGTTTATATAGTACCTTTTTGGTTGATCCTTATCCACACACTTGGTGGGTTTACTTGGCCAATGGAAGAGCAATGCAATTCTTTTTGGGCCATGTCTTCCTTATGATTTTGGGCTTCTTTTTGGGCCCAATTGTGCAAGACTTATTAATGCCCACAAATTTTAATACATAATTCATCAAAAATCTCATGTTTTCATATTTCCATAATTATTACGGTAGTCAGCTAGACTCCAAAATGTACGGGGTGTTACATTTTTCCCCCCTTAGAAACATTCGCCCTCTAATGTTAGTGTTGTCATGTCAAAGAAACAAATTACAAGTTTAGGAACATTAGTCATGTCACCATATAAATATATACTCAAAGCTTATAAATACTTACTTGTCATTCTTTACTTTAGAACAAATGAGGGTACTTGGATTTCATCCTTTCTTCAGCTTCCTATGTGATATCTTCTATTTGCTGATTTCTCCAAAGTACCTTTACGGATGCTATATCTTTATTCCTCAGCCTCTTGACTTGTCTATCCAGAATGGAAATAGGTATATCCTCATAGGTAAGATCCTCTGTAACCTGTACCTCATCAATAGGAGTAAAACGAGATGGATCCCCTATGCATTTTCGAAGCATCAACACATGGAATACCGGATGAACTGTGGAGAGTTCCTGGGGTAGTGCCAACTCATATGCAACTTGCCCAAATCTTCTAATAATTTCATATGGGCCTATATACCGTGGAATCAGTTTCCCTTTCTTTCCGAATTGCATTACCCCTTTCATTGGTGACACTTTCAGAAATACCCAATCACCTATGGCGAACTCAAGTCCTCTTCTTCTAACATCGACATATGATTTGTGTCGACTCTGGGCCATCTGTAATCGTTGTTGAATCACTTTAACCTTTTTCATAGCTTGATGAACAAGATCTGTCCCAAGTAAAGCAGTCTCACCTGCTTCAAACCACCCAATTGGTGATCTACACTTTCTTCCATATAATGCTTCATAAGGTGCCATTTTAATACTTGAATGATAGCTATTTTTGTAAGAAAATTCAATAAGAGGCAAATGGTCGTCCCAACTGCCTTGAAAATCTAACGTACAAGCTCGTAGCATATCTTCAAGTGTCTGAATAGTATGTTCTGCTTGCCCATCAGTCTGAGGATGGAAAGCGGTACTCAAATTTACTCGTGTGCCCAAACTCTGCTGAAAAGATCTCCAAAAATGCGCTGTGAACTGTGCTCCTCTGTCTGATATAATGGAAAGTAGAATACCATGTAATCGTACTATCTCTTTCACATATAAGTTTGCATAATCCTCAGCTGTATAGGTGGTCTTGACTGGTAGAAAATGCGCGGACTTGGTAAGCCTATCAACTATAACCCATATAGAATCAAATTTCCGCAGTGTACGAGGCAAACCTGTAATGAAGTCCATATTAATCATATCCCATTTACAGACTGGAATATTGATACATTACATGTAACCTCTTGGTTTCTGATGCTCTACTTTCACTTGTTGACAATTGGGGCATTGAGCGACAAATTGTGCAATGTTCTTCTTCATATTTCCCTACCAATACACTCTTTTAAATCATGATACATTTTTGTAGCACCTGGATGGATAGAATAGCGCAAATGATGTGCCTCCATCATAATTCCTTTCCGTAGTTCATCTACATCTGGTACGCATACTCTACCTTGGCATTGGAGCACCCCTTCCTGTGTTAGATCAAATGCCTTTGTCAAATTCTTTTCTGCATTCTCTTTTAACTGCATTAACATAGGATCTGTAAACTGCTTTTCTTTCACCCCAACTATTAGCAAAGATTCTGTAATACCCCATACATTTTTGACCTTATTTGACGACTTTGAGTTATGGTTACCTTAGTATTGAAGATAAAATGTATATATCTTGGATAGTATTGGATGTATCGTAGTATTTGCAAAGAGGGAAAAAACATCAGAGGGGCAGAAAATATCGCGCCACCCCTTGCTTTAGGTGGTGTGTCACGAGCCTCCAGGTTCAGAGGGGCAGCAATTTTCGCGCCACTGCCCTATTTTGCAGCAGTGGCGCAAGGCACAATAACTTGGCCTTTTCCGAGCTCATTTTGCGATACAGTGCAACGTCGATTCTTCCATGGTTTATTTTGGTTACTTGGAATTCTTTTAGCATTGTTAAGGTTTCAAATACCTCGATACACTTCCATATGATCAAACCATGAAACACAAGAAATTACCAAAAATGTTCAATTAAGCCATGCACGGCTATAATGACTAGTTTTACGATTGAGGCTACGAACATGAATCTCGTAAGTGAATATTGTTGTGACGTTATGGAATTTTTTAAACATGAGATATATGATGGATTATACATTTATTTTAGTGGGCTAAGCTAATATGTGTTATTGGGCCCAAAGTGAGGCCCAAAATAAGGCCAAAATGGAAAGGCCCAAAGGAAAATGACCCATTCTTCCAATATTGACCAAGTAAACAAGACATTAAATGCCAAGGAATGGCTAAGGACGAATTGAGGCTTATATAAAGGTAAAAATTAGATTTTATTCTTTACAACTCTCATAACTTTTGGATATATTCACAAACATTTTCTCTCATTTCCAAACCCTAAGGCCAATATCCCTTTTGACACTTTGGACAAGACCATCACTTTGCAAGCTTGGGTAAGTATTTATTATTGTGATTTAGCATATTATATTTATGAATTATTGTGTATATCATGATGGTGGTGTTGGAAAGGTTGAATAGGACACTTTTGCCCTTTGGTAAAAGATGTGCCATTTTGTGAATTAAACTTGAAAAGTGACTTGTGGTTTTGATGAAGGAGCATGGTATGGATAAAATATGAACATGTATGGTGTGATTTTGTTATTTAACTTGTTATTTTCTAAAAGTGTAAATTGTGGGATTTTGGCTGATATGTGCTATGAGGTGTATTAAGGTGATTTGATGGATTATTTGTGATATGGCGTGAATGAGAAAGTGTAAAGAAGAAGCTTTGTTGCGAAATGCTATTGGTTATGATGTTTGGTTAATGTATGGCATGTTGTGATATTTTTGGTATGGTCATGCCGAAATTTCATTGTAAAGGGGAAAACGATGTTGTAGGCAATTAGGTAACTTTTGTCGTCTTTTGCACTTGTAAGGTGATTAGATGTTGACGTAAATTTCGTTATGTAGTTATATTGTAGAGTAAGGGACTTGATCATTATATTCGTTAGGATTGTGGATTCTTATTGAGGAAATTAAGGTATGTAAGGTTACTCTTTCCGTATCCTACTGCAACATATAGTATTCACCTTGTCATGGTATTTACTCCTTTCCGAATTGTCCTTAGGTATTTCATTTTGAGTTATCATTTATTGTTAAGCACATATATCTCATTCTTGGTCTATTATCATTCATGAGTCACATAACTATGAGCATGGTTCCAAGTTCCAATAATGTTATATTTAAAGTTCCCAAAATGAAGTAACTATTGATTGAGCTATTTCAAAGATTAAAGAAGTGATGTTGTAAAGAACAGAGATGTTTCATGGGTGGTATCCCAGGGGTTAAATAACCTAGCATGGTTCGATCCCAATATTTACGGATGGTATCCCAGGGGTGAGAAGAACACCTAGCATGGGTCGATTCCGCTACGGGTGGTATCCCATGGGCAATGGAAAAGCCTAGCATGGGTCGATCCCGATTACTAGTGATTACCCACTGATCAGCTTGGGGCCCGGGCATTGTATGATTGGATGAATGAGTGATGGATAAAGGAATGAGTGAATGATCGAATGAGTATAAAAGTAATGAAAAGAAAGTAATTCATAATGTGCATATCTCTTTATATACAGATTGATGTCTTAGCCTTATCGAGTACGCATTTATATTTGATTTCATTGAAGTCTTTATGTATCATATAGTTTCATGCAGCCTTACATACTCAGTACATTCTTCGTATTGACCCCCTCGGTGGAATTTACCTTACTTGTTGCAGGAACAGGTACTAGTAGGCCTCCACTGTAGGTTGCAGATCATTTGCGGACCTTTGGTGAGCTCCAGTTGATTCGGGGCTTCCCGTGTCGCATTGTATATGTGTTTTGGTATTGTAAATATTATGTAAAGCGGGTCGGTCATGTATGTACTCTTTTTAGAGGCTTTTGTAGACGTACGTGGGTATGAGAAGTAATGTGAGGAGAAGAGATGTGTGTCGTTTGACTTGATGGCTATGTCGGCCAAGTTTCTCATATGTCTGTATATATATATCTTACATGTTCCATGATTTCTGATGTTAGCCTATTATTTCTATATTGGTGTTTCTTATGGCATGCGTATGAATGAATGAAAGCAGAGTTTGGTTCTCTCGGGCCTTGTCGGTCATGAGTGCCAATCCGTCCTGATAGGGTTCGGGGCGTGACAAAAGTGGTATCAGAGCAGGTCATTCTAAGGGTGTCTACAAAGCCGTGTCTGAGTAGAGTCTTACTTATCGATGTGTTGTGCACCCCATTTATAAGTAGGAGGCTATGGGACATTTAGGATGTTGTTTCTTTTTCTTCATTTCTAGATCGTGCATTAGAGCCGAAGCTATAAGTGAAATTGTTCCTGACCACAAGTATTGTTGTTCTTGTGTATTGTAGAAAAATGCCGATGGCAAGAAGAGGACGAGGTAAAAGTAAGAGGATAGACATAATTGCGGGAGAAGGAACTAGTAGAGCTCCACCTGAAACAGTTAATCAAGGCGGCGCTAAACCAGAGATGGCATCACAAGGTTCTTCTACTCTTCCATTTTCAGAAGAGTCAAGAGGAAGAGAAGTGCCTACAGAACCACCAGTAACTACTACTGATCAGGACTTAAAGGATGTAGTGCGAATGTTGACTCGAATTGTTGCTGCACAAGTTCAGGGACAAGGTGGTCCAGTTATAAATGATGATAGCGCAGCTAGGGTAGCCAGTCGACGAACGCAGGATTTCTTAAAACTAGATCCTCCTACATTCATGGGATCGAATCCAAATAAAGACCCGCAAGATTTTATAGATCAAATCCAAAGGGATCTGGAGGTGATGCATGTAGCAGGTGTAGAAACGGTGGAGCTTGCGGCTTATAAATTAAAGGGCGAAGCTATATTGTGGTATGAGGACTGGAAGAAGGCCCGTGGTATTGATGCAAACCCACCTAGTTGGGAAGAATTAAAATGGCCTTCCTTGACCACTACCTCTCGTATGAGATTCTAGAGGCTCGTGCGGATCAATTCTTGAATCTTCATCAAGGGAATCTGAGTGTGCGGGAGTACAGTTTGCAGTTTAATTCCTTGGCTTGATATGCTCTGAACGTAGTGGCCACAATGACAGACAGGGTACATCGATATGTGGACAGGTTGTAGCCGTATTTAGTGAGGGACTGTACCATTGCCGCCTTGAACAAAGAGATGGATATAGCTCGCATTCAGGCTTTCGCTCAAAAAATGAAGGATCAAAGACAGAGAAGAAGGGTACATGAATCTGATAGAGGACAGTCCAAAAGAGCTAGACCCATGGGACAGTTTGTGGCATCCCAAACGGAATTCAGGCCTCGGAGTTTTAGTAGACCGCCTAGACCTTCATTCTCACATTCCACAGCAGGCGCACAATCTCAATTCCAAGGGTTCAGAGGTAGTAATATTGGGAAGAGTAGTGGGATTCGAGGTTTGCAGACCGCTGGATTTTCTCGTCCGCCATGTCAGCAATGTGGACGATTTCATGTAGGTGAATGCCGAATTGGGTAAAATGCTTGGTTCTGGTGCGGTATGACGGGACATATAATGAGAAAATACCCACGAAGAGGCTTGGGTAATGTGGCACGACTGGCAGGATCGGTTGTTGCTTCATTATCATCGATTCCTTCTTTAGGCCGAGGTATGCAGTCTGTCGGTCATGGTAGAGGTGCCAGAGGAGCAACCAGTACTAGTGGGGTCCATAATCGCACTTATACTTTGGTGGACCGACAGAATTCAGAGGCTTCTCCTGATGTCGTCACAGGTACATTATCTATATTTTCATATAATGTATATGCATTGATTGACCCGGGTTCTACATTTTCCTATGTTACTCCATTGGTTACTGCAAAATTTACAAAGGCACCTGAAGTATTAATTAAATCAATTGAAGTGTCTACACCGGTTGGTGAATATATTATTGCAAAAAGAGTATATTGTAATTGTGTGGTAACGGTGTGTGGCCATGATACGTTGGCCGATCTCATTGAATTAGATATGGTGGATTTTGATGTGATCATGGGAATGGATTGGTTGGCCTCTTGTTATGCTACAGTAGATAGCTGGGACAAGAAGGTGCAATTTTGTTTTCCGCAAGAAAATGTTCTAGAATGGCAGGGTAATGTAGGGGCACCACGAGGAAGATTTATTTCCTATTTGAAAGCCAGAAAAATGATTGCCAAGGGTTATATATGCCATTTAGTATGGGTGAAAGATACTGAAGTGGAACCACTAACACCGCAGTCTGTTCCAGTGGTCAATGAATTTCTAGATGTGTTCCCAGAGGATCTTCCACGCTTACCCCTAGAACGGAAAGTAGAATTTGGCATTGATGTGATTCCAAGCACTCAGCCTATTTCTATTCCTCCATATAGAATGGCTCCATCAGAATTGCGTGAATTGAAGGAACAATTGAAAGATTTGCTGGACAAAGGCTTCATTAGGCCGAGTATGTCCCCATGGGGTGCGCCGGTATTATTTGTGCAAAAGAAAGATGGCACTTTGCGGATGTGCATTGACTATCGGCAATTGAATAAGGTAACGATCAAGAACAAATATCCCCTCCCTCGAATTGATGATTTGTTTGATCAGTTACAGGGTGCCAAGTGTTTTTCCAAGATTGACTTGAGGTCGGGTTACCATAAAGTCAGAGTTAGGGAAGAAGATGTTCCCAAAACAGCTTTTCGAACACGGTATGGACATTATGAATTTTTAGTTATGTCTTTTGGACTAACAAATACTCCAGCTGTGTTCATGGATTTGATGAATAGAGTGTTTAAGCCATTTCTGGATATATTCGTCACGGTATTTATAGATGACATCCTAGTTTATTCAAGATCACCGGAGGACCACGCTAATAATTTACGACAAGTGTTGCAAATCCTCCGTGAGCGTAAGTTGTATGCAAAATTCTCCAAATGTGAGTTTTGGTTAAAATCACTTGCATTCTTGGGTCACATTGTGTCAGATGAAGGGATCCAGGTCGATACACAGAAGATAAAAGCAGTGAAAAATTAGCCAAGATCCACGACACCCACGGAGATTCGCAGTTTTTTAGGTTTGGCAGGTTATTACCGACGATTTGTAGAAGGATTTGCTTCTATTGCGGCACCATTAACAAAGTTAACTCATAAGGAAATTAAGTTTCAATGGGATGATACATGTGAAAGAGGGTTTCAAAAATTGAAAGATAAGTTGACTTCTACACCAGTGTTAGTACTTTCTGAAGGCACAGAGGGCTATGCAGTGTATTGTGATGCTTCCAGGATTGGTCTCGGATGTGTGTTGATGCAGCATGGTAAGGTGATAGCATATGCCTCATGACAGTTGCGGCCACATGAGAAAAATTATCCCACTCATGACCTTGAATTGGCAGCGGTAGTATTTGCTTTAAAGATATGGCGTCATTATTTATACGGGGTTCATGTTGACATCTATACGGATCACAAAAGCTTGCAATATCTTTTTAAGCAGAAGGAACTCAATTTGAGGCAACGAAGGTGGTTAGAGCTTTTAAAAGACTAGGACATTGATATTCTTTATCACCCAGGCAAAGAAATGTAGTAGCTGATGCATTGAGCCGTAAGGCAGTAGAAAGCACCAGTGGTCAGTTGAATGAAAAGCATGAGATAATCAAAGACTTGAATCAATTAGCCAGCTTGGGAGTTCGCCTTATTGGATCCTCAGATGATAGAGTTATTGTGCAGAATGCAGCAGAATCCTCCTTGACAGCTGAAGTGAAAGAGAAGCAATTTGCGGATTCTATTTTAATGCAGCTAAAGGAAAATGTACAGCAGAATTTGACCAAGGCATTTGATATTACACCGGAGGGAGTACTTCAATACCAAGGTCGATTATGTGTACCGAACGTAGATGAGCTAAGGAAGCGGATTATGACAGAGGCACATCACTCACGGTATTTTATTCATCCGGGAGCTACAAAGATGTATCATGATTTGAAAGACATATATTGGTGGGAAAATATGAAAAATAACATTGCGGAATTTGTAGCTCAATGTCCGAATTGTCAACAGGTGAAAGTGGAACGTCAGAAACCGGGAGGTTACATGCAATGTATCAATCTTCCAGTCTGGAAATGGGATATGATTAATATGGATTTCATTACGGGTTTGCCTCGTACATTGTGGAAGTTTGATTCTATATGGGTCATAGTGGACAGGCTTACCAAGTCAGCGCATTTTCTACCAGTCAAGACGACCTATACAACTGAGGATTATGCGAAGTTGTATGTGAAATGAGATAGTATGATTGCATGGTATTCCACTTTTCATTATATCAGACAGAGGAGCACAGTTCACAGCGCACTTTTAGCGATCGTTCCAGCAGAGTTTGGGTACACAGGTGAATTTGAGTACGGCTTTCCACCCGCAGACTGATGGACAAGCAGAACGTACTATTCAGACACTTGAAGATATGCTACGAGCTTGCACGTTAGATTTTCAAGGCAGTTGGGATGACCATTTGCCTCTTATTGAATTTGCTTACAACAATAGCTATCATTCAAGTATTAAAATGGCACCTTATGAAGCTTTGTATGGGAGAAAATGTCGATCACCAATTGGATGGTTTGAAGTAGGTGAAACTGCTTTACTTGGGCCAGATATTGTTCACCAAGCCATGGGGAAAGTTAAAGTAATCCAACAGCGGCTACAAACGGCTCAAAGTCGACATAAGTCATATGCCGATATGAGAATAAGAGGGCTTGAATTTGCCATAGGTGATTGGGTATTTTTAAAGGTGTCACCGATGAAAGGGGTAATGCGATTCGAAAAGAAAGTAAAATTGAGTCCACGTTACATAGGCCCGTATGAAATCATTAGAAGATTTGGGCAAGTTGCGTATGAGTTGGCCCTACCCCAGGAACTTTACTCAGTCCATCCGGTATTTCATGTTTCGATGCTTCGAAAATGCATAGGAGATCCTTCTCGTATTGTTCCCATAGAGGATGTTCAAGTTACAAAGTATCTTACTTATGAAGAGTTACCCATTGCTATCCTAGATCGACAAGTAAAGAGATTGAGAAATAAAGACAGAGCTTCCGTGAAAGTTCTTTGGAGAAACCAACAAATCGAGGAGATCACATGGGATGCGGAAGAAATGATGAAATCCAAGTATCCCCATTTATTTCAAATGGACCAAGAAGTTCACAGTGCGGAGGAGGAGCCATAACAAGTAAGTATTTACAAGTATTGTGTGTATGTGTATATATGTGTTAAGATAGGAATACATTTGTTGAACATGAAACGACTTCACTAACATTCGAGGACGAATGTTATTAAGGGGGGAAGAATGTAATACCCCGTACATTTTTGACCTTATTTGACGACTTTGAGTTATGGTTACCTTAGTATTGAAGATAAAACGTATGTATCTTGGATAGTATTAGATGTATCGTAGTATTTGCAAAGAGGGAAAAAACTTCAGAGGGGAAGAAAATATCGCACCACCCCTTGCTTTAGGTGGTGTGGCACGAGCCTCCAGGTTCAGAGGGGCAGCAATTTTTGCGCCACTGCCCTGTTTTGCAGCAGTGGCGCAAGGCACAATAACTTGGCCTTTTCCGAGCTCGTTTTGCGATACAATGCAACGTCGATTCTTCCATGGTTTATTTTGGTTACTTGAAGTTCTTTTAGAGTTGTTAAGGTTTCAAATACCTCGATAAACTTCCACATGATCAAACCATGAAACACAAGAAATTACCAAAAATGTTCAATTAAGCCATGCACGCATAGAATGTCTAGTTTTGCGATTGAGGCTACGAACATGAATCTTGTAAGTGAATATTGTTGTGACGTTATGGAATTTTTTAAAAATGAGATATATGATGGATTATACATTGATTTTAGTGGGCTAAGCTAATATGTGTTATTGGGCCCAAAGTGAGGCCCAAAATAAGGCCAAAATGGAAAGGCCCAAAGGAAAATGACCCATTCTTCCAATATTGACCAAGTAAACAAGACATTAAATGCCAAGGAATGGCTAAGGATGAATTGAGGCTTATATAAAGGGAAAAATCAGATTTTTATTCTTTACAACTCTCATAACTTTTGGATATATTCACAAACATTTTCTCTCATTTCCAAACCCTAAGGCCAATATCCTTTTTGACACTTTGGACAAGACCATCACTTTGCAAGCTTGGGTAAGTATTTATTCTTGTGATTTATCATATTATATGTATGAATTATTATGTATATCATGATGGTGGTGTTGGAAAGGTTGAATAGGACACTTTTGCCCTTTGGTAAAAGATGTGCCATTTTGTGAATTAAACTTGAAAAGTGACTTGTGGTTTTGATGAAGGAGCATGGTATGGATAAAATATGAACATGTATGGTGTGATTTTGTTATTTAACTTGTTATTTTTTAAAAGTGTAAATTGTGGGATTTTGGCCGATATGTGCTATGAGGTGTATTAAGGTGATTTGATGGATTATTTGTGATATGGCGTGAATGAGAAAGTGTAAAGAAGAAGCTTTGTTACGAAATTCTATTGGTGATGATGTTTGGTTAATGTATGGCATGTTGTGATATTTTTGGTATGGTCATGCCGAAATTTCATTGTAAAGGGAAAAACGACGTTGTAGGCAATTAGGTAACTTTTGTTGTCTTTTGCACTTGTAAGGTGATTAGATGTTGACGTAAATTTTGTTATGTAGTTGTATTGTAGAGTAAGGGACTGGATCATTATATTCTTTAGGATAGTGGATTCTTATTGAGGAAATTAAGGTATGTAAGGTTACTCTTTCCATATCCTTCTGCAACATATAGTATTCACCTTGTCATGGTATTTACTCCTTTCCGAATTGTCCTTAGGTATTTCATTTTGAGTTATCATTTATTTTTAAGCACATATATCTCATTCTTGGTCTATTATCATTCATGAGTCACATAACTATGAGCATGGTTCCAAGTTCCAATAATGTTATATTTAAAAGTTCCCAAAATGAAGTAACTATTGATTGAGCTATTTCAAAGATTAAAGAAGTGATGTTGTAAAGAAGAGAGATGTTTCATGGGTGGTATCCCAGGGGTTAAATAACCTAGCATAGGTCGATCCCAATATTTACGGATGGTATCCCAGGGGTGAGAAGAACACCTAGCATGGGTCGATTCCGCTACGGGTGGTATCCCAGGGGCGAAGAAAAAGCTTAGCATGGGTCGATCCCGATTACTAGTGATTACCCACTGATCAGCTTGGGGCCCGGGCATTATATGATTGGATGAATGAATGATGGATAAAGGAATGAGTGAATGATCGAATGAGTATAAAAGTAATGAAAAGAAAGTAATTCATAATGTGCATATCTCTTTATAGATTGATGACTTAGCCTTATCGAGTACGCATTTATATTTGATTTCATTGAAGTCTTTATGTATCATATAGTTTCATGCAGCCTTACATACTCAGTACATTCTTCGTACCTTACTTGTTGCAGGCACAGGTACTAGTAGGCCTCTACTGTAGGTTGCGGATCATTTGCGGACCTTTGGTGAGCTCCAGTTGATTCGGGGCTTCCCGTGTCGCAGTTGTATATGTGTTTTGGTATTGTAAATATTATGTAAAGCGGGTCGTTCATGTATGTACTCTTTTTAGAGGCTTTTGTAGATGTACGTGGGTATGAGAAGTAATGTGAGGAGAAGAGATGTGTGTAGTTTGACTTGATGGCTATGTCGGCCAAGTTTCTCATATGTCTATATATATATATCTTACATGTTCCATGATTTCTGATGTTAGCCTATTATGTCTATGTTGGTGTTTCTTATGGCATGCGTATGAATGAATGTAAGCAGAGTTTGGTTCTCTCAGGCCTTGTCGGTCACAAGTGCCAATCCGTCCTGATAGGGTTCGGGGCGTGACAGATTCAGCCGCATTTTGCACAATAACTCCTTCATCTGAGGATTCAAGAAGATGAACCCCCAAGTTGGCTAATTGATGTATATCTTTGATTATCTCTTTCTTTTATGTCCCTTGACCACTGGTGCTTTCTACTGTCTTGCGACTCAATGCGTCAGCTACCACATTTGATTTTCCTGGATGATAAAGAATATCAATGTCATAGTATTTTAAAAGCTCCAACCACCTTCGTTGCCTCAAATTGAGTTCCTTTTACTTAAAGATATATTGTAAACTTTTGTTATCCGTATACATTTCAACATGAACTCCATATAAATAATGACGCCATATCTTTAAAGCAAAGACCACCGCTGCTAATTCATGATCATGTGTGGGATAATTTTTCTCATGTGGCCGCAACTGTCGTGAGGCATATGCTATGACATTACCATGTTACATCAACACACATCCAAGACCAATTCTGAAAGCATCACAATAGACTGCATAACCTTCGGTACCCTCAGGAAGTACTAAAACTGGTGTGGAGGTTAATTTTGCTTTCAGCTTATGGAAGCTTTTCTCACACCCATAATTCCACTGAAATTTAACTGCCTTATGTGTAAGCTTGGTTAACGGTGCAGCAATGGAAGAGAAACCTTCCTCAAATTTTCGGTAATAACCTGCCAGTCCAAGAAAACTACAAATTTCTGTGGGTGTCATAGGTCTGGGCCAATTTTTCACTGCTTCAATCTTCTGCGTATCAACCTTATCCCTTGATCTGACACAATGTGACCCAAGAATGCAACTGATTTTAACCAAAACTCACACTTGGAGAACTTTGCATACAACTTACGCTCACGGAGAATCTGTAACACTTTTCGTAAGTGATTAACATGGTACTCTGGTGATCTTAAATAAACTAGGATGTCATCTATAAATACCATGACGAACATGTCCAGGAATGGCTTAAACACCCTATTCATCAAATCCATGAACACCGCTGGTGCATTTGTTAGGCCAAATGACATAACTAAAAATTCATAATTGCCATACCGTGTTCGAAAAGATGTCTTGGGCACATCTTCTTCTCTAACTTTGACTTGATGGTAACCCGACCTCAAGTCGATCTTTGAAAAGTACTTGGCACCCTATAGCTGATCAAACAAATCATCAATTCGAGGGAGGGGATATTTGTTCTTGATCGTTACCTTATTCAATTGCCGGTAATCAATGCACATTCTTAATGTGCCATCTTTCTTACGTACAAACAATACCGGTGCACCCCATGGTGACATAATCGGCCTGATGAAGCCTTTGTCCAGCAAATCTTTCAATTGTTCTTTCAATTCACGTAATTCTGCTGGAGTCATTCTATATGGAGGAATAGAAATAGGCTGAGTGCCTGGAATCACATCAATGCCAAATTCTACTTCCCGTTCTGGGGGTAAACCTGGAAGATCCTCTGGGAATACATCTAAAAATTCATTGACCACTGGAAACGACTGCGGAGTTAGTTGTTCTACTTCAGTATCTTTCACCCGTACTAAATGACATATATATCCCTTGGCAATCTTTTTTCTAGATTTCAAATAACAAATAAATCTTCCTTGTGGTGCCCCTACATTACCTTGCCATTTAAGAACATTTTCTTGCGGAAAGAAAAATTGCACTTTCTTGGCCCGGCAATATACCGTGGCATAACAAGAGGCCAACCAATCCATTCCCATGATCACATCAAAATCCACCATGTCTAATTCAATGAGATCAGCCAATGTATCATGACCACACACAGTTATCACACAATTTCGATATACTTTTTTTGCAACAATATATTCACCAACCGGTGTAGACATTTCAATTGATTTAATTAATAATTCTGGTGCCTTTGCAAATTTTATAGCAATCAATGGAGTAACATAGGACAATGTACAACCAGGGTCAATCAATGCATATACATTATATGAGAATATGGATTATGTACCTGTGACAACATCAGGAGAAGCCTCTGAATTTTGTCGGTCCACTAAAGCATAAGTCCGATTCTAGACCCCACTAGTACTGGCTGATCCCCTGACACCTCTACCCCAGCCCACAGGCAGCACACCTTGACCCAAAGAAGGAGCCGATGATGATGATGCAACGGCCGATCCTGCCGGTCGTGCTATACCACCCATACTCCTCTGGGGACACTCTCTCATCATGTGTCCTCTCATGCCGCACCAGAAACAAGCATTTTTTGCCACTCTGCATGTACCTGCATGAATACGCCCGTAGTGTTGACACTGCTGACGAGGAAAACCTGCTTCCTGTAATCCGTGAACTTCGCTACTCTACCCAGATGGACCACCTCTAGATCCTCGAAACTGAGAATGAGCACCCCTTGTGGAATAGGAAAACGATGGTCTGGGTGGTCTAGGAAACATACGGGGCCTAGATCCTCTTTGGGACATCATAGGTGGTCCCATAGGTCAAGCCCTTTTGGACTGTCCCCCGTAAAATTCATGTACCCTTCGTCTTTGTCTTTGATCTTCCATTTTCTGGGCGAAGGCTTGTATTCTAGCTATGTCCATGTCTTTAATCAAGGCGGCAATAGTGCAATCCCTTACCAAATATGGCTTTAGTCGGTCCACATATCTATGGACTCTATCTGTCATCGTAGCCACAACATTTGGCGCATATTGAGCCAAGGAATTAAATTGCAAGCTATATTCTCTCACGCTTAAATTTCCTTGACGGAGATTTAGAAATTAATCCGCACGAGCCTCACGGATCTCATATGAAAGATAATGGTCAAGAAAACCCGCTTTGAATTCTTCCCTATTTATTGGCATTGCACTGATACCACGTGACTTCTTCCAATCCTCATACCATAATATCGCTTCTCCTTTGAATCTGTACGCAGCAAGCTCAACAGTTTCTACCCTCATCACATGCATAACTTCCAGAGCCCGCTGAATTTGATCCACAAAGTCCTATGGATCTGCTTTCGGATCCGACCCTGTGAATATAGGAGGGTCCAGTTTTAAGAAATCCTGTGTTCTGCGACTCGCCACTCTAGCCGCATCATCATGATGTGTCATTGGGCTAGTTCTTCCTTGACTTTGGGCTACCACTAACTGTGTCAACATATGTACTGCATTCCTAAGATCCTGATCTGTGGCATTCATTGGTGGTTCTATGGGTACTTCTCTACCAACTGGCTCTTGTGGAGCTGGAAAAGTAGATGAAGACCGCGATGAAATTTTAGCATTTGCTCCACCTTGACTAGCTTGGTCAGGTGGTACTCTACTCATTCCTTCTTCCGCAGGCATGTCTACCTGTTTGCCTTTTACTCTACCTCTTCTTGTCATTGGCATGGTTACTATACTAGAGAAAAACAATTACCATAGTTAGATTTCAAATCAACTTACAACACTGGCTCTATTGCACGATCTAGAATTGAAGAGGAGAAACAACATCCTAAATGTCCCGTAGCCTCCTACTTATAAATGTGGTGCACAACACATTGATAAGTAAGAATCTACTCAGACACGTCTTTGTAGACATCCTTAGAACGACCTGCTCTGATACCAATTTTGTCATGCCCTTAATCCCATCGAGACGTGATTGACACCCGTAGCCGATAAGGCCCGAGAGAACCAAGCTTTGCCTATGTTCATTCATGTGCATGCCATCCGAAACACCCTTATCATGTAGGAGTTTATAATGCTAACAATGAAATTCATGAAACATGAGACATATATACATATATGAAACTTGGCCGTTGAGGCCATCAAGTTAAAGACGACACATACCTTTTACATTTATACACTCACACCTGTATACAAAAGCCTCTAACAAGTGCATTGACCAAAATGAACTAAAAGTCGGGACAATTACTCGAACTATACAACATGTACAACAATAAAACATATGTCCAACTGCGACTCGAAGAAGCCCCGAACTAACTGGAGCTCACCAATGATCCGCAACAACTGACTACCTACTGTGGAGGCCTACTAGAACCTGCGCCTGCAGCAAGTAAGGTAAATCCCCCAAGAGGGGTCAGTACGAATAATGTACTGAGTATGTAAGGCCATATGAAACATGTAAGATATGTAAATATGTCAAGGAACTCAAATACAATACATGACCAATATGGATAAGTCACAGTACTGTGTTTTGGAAACAATGTATATTGCTTTCTTTACTTTCTTTGCTCCTTTGATTCTATGGTTATTTATCATTGCCTGTGAACTGTGATACCCGGGCCCTGACTGAACAGTGGGTTTTAACATAACATGTCATTATGTTGGGATCGGCTCGAGCTAGGCTTATGCCCCCAGAGCTGCCACCCTAAGAATCAAAGCATTGGGTTCGGCTCGATCTAGGTTATTACCTCTAGAGCTGCCACCCATAAACCAACATATCAGGTTCGGCTCGAGCTAGGATTATGCCTCTAGAGCTGCCCCCTGTAAGGTTCGATCCGAGCTAGGCTTAGGCCCCCAGGACTGCCCCCTGATCCAACAATCTTGGGACCGGCTTGAGCTAGGCATTTCGCCCCCAAAGCTGCCACCCATACTTGATCATTAACCACATATGTATTACTTTATTTATTACTTTGATATTGAAACAATGATAGTCATACTTTACTTTGAAGCTTTGGATCATTAACCAATGAGTAAGAGATGTAAGAATAACATTAGTTAGAAATATAGCCTTTTGGGAAACGTAACACTATTGGAACCATTGGACAATGATCAATGAATGAGATGCGTGAGCATAAACAATATTGGAACTTTGGAACAAAACTTTATTGGGATTTTGGAACCTTATCAATGAATAAGAGACATGTGATTATAACCATCGGTAATCGAAAATAGTATACCTTAACACACTTCGAAACAGGATAAGTGTAACGTCAATGTGAATTCTATATGCTGCAGAAAGATACGGACAAAGTATCCTTACATACTTGCACTTCCAAGTATGAATACACAAGTCTATGTATGAACACAATAGTCCAACTCCTTCTTTACGTCTTACTCTACAATACAAGTTCATACCAGAACTTACATTAGCAACTAGTCACTATGCAAGCGTACAAGACGACAATGAACTATATGACTGCCGTATAACGTCATTTCACCCCTTACCATAAAAGGCAAGGCATTATCATATCAACAACACCATAACACTATGCACATTGACCAAGAGATCATACATCGATAGCATTTGACACCACACTTACCCTTTACGCTTTTGTCTTTATCATTCCGTCACAATTACTCCTTCATAACAACATATGAACAACCATAAATACTTAATACAGTCCAGTACACCTCCATACGATACTTTAAAGTCATTAAAATAACATCACAAGTTGATCATTACATCCAAAAAGCGTATAGGGGCCTTCGGGGACCAACTAGAGACGAAAGCACCCAAAACAAAAATCTGGAATGACCTGCACTGCCACCTGCGCCCAAAGGTGGCTGAGATGCGTGCGCAGATGGCCTCTGGAAAATTCCAGGGGCATCTGCGTTTTTGCGGGGGCGGATGCCCGTTTTGGTCCGAAATGGCCTTTTTTGGGTCTTTTCATGCCATGAATGGTCCATGATCATAACCAAACTTATTTTGACATATTTTTGATCATCTTAAACACCAACATTCAGCCATGATCCCACAAGACACATAACAACACCCAAAACTACACTTTACGACCAATACGTCACCCAAAACAATAACTAATTTTACAATAGCAACTCCAAACATTATGCACAAGAACGAAACAAGGTAAGACTAAAATAACATCTCATATTTCAATATTTATTCCATCAAGTTCAGTTCCTTCATGACCATTAATCCATGTTCAAGTTCACAAGACAAAACCATTCTCCGATTGCAAAAATAGACAGTTTTACACATAGCACACTGTCCAACACTTTGACAACACAACCAACATGATTTATACATCATCTTACACATATTTTATACTGAACCATGAGAATAAATACTTACCAAAGTGTGATCTTGGCCCAACAAGTAGTTGCCTTAGGGTTTGTATCTTGAGAAATAATGTTTAAGAAAATATTAAAAAGGCATGTGTATATCTAATGACTAAAAATCTGATTTATGGGTTTATATAGTCCTTTTGTGGTTGATCCTTATCCACACACTTAGTGGGTTTACTTGGTAAATGGAAGAGCAATGCAAGAATGGGTCAAAAATTCTTTTTGGGCCATGTCTTCCTTATGATTTTGGGTTTCTTTTTGGGCCCAATTGTGCAAGACTCATTAATGCCCACAAATTTGAATACATAATTAATCAAAACTCTCATGTTTTCATATGTCCATAATTATTACGGTAGTCAGCTAGACTCTGAAACGTACAAGGTGTTACAGTTTTATGATCATGGGTGGATAAAATGCAACACATATGGGGCAAGTAGGGGTAAACCAGGATGGAGTTCTAATGGTTTTTGTCTAAGAGACTTGGGTGGCAACCTTATTTATACAGAGGGACAATGTTTAGGGCTTACCACAAATATGGATGCAGAGACAATGGACATTCTTAAGGCATTGAGATATTGTATTGAAAAACACCTTGACAACATAATCTTAGAGACTGGCTCACTTAGTCTAATGAATATTGTCACGACCAAAAAGTTGAGGTTATGATGGCACCTATGGAAACCCAACCTTGATAGGCAAGCCAATTACCGAAAAAGGAAAAGGAATTCAAAATGTAAACTAAACAAAATAATGAGACTTCTAGAACGATGTCAGGTCAACTCATATATATGTATATATAGCAGAAGCATGAAATAAAACATACATAAAACCCCCAAAATCTGATGTCATAAGTACAAGAGCATCTAACAGATAACCGAATATCTGCATAAACAAATCTGTCTCTAAAAATGAGTAAAGACAAGATAAGGACAAGAGAAGGCTCAGAATCGGCTCTGAACTCTAGAGCACGTGAGTACCTCAAATGTCAATTCTGAGTAGCACGAATTAGCTACCACGTCTTGTACTTGAGCTAGGATTTTCACCGAAAGGGCACAATAGGGGTGAGTACGGTTCACTTGTACTCAGTAGGTATCATAGGCCGACTGAGCAAATTAGAAAATAATACAAGTAAAAGATACTTTGAACACGTCACCTGCAAATAGAAATGTTCCCAAATGGTAACTCACACTGTCTTCACTAATAGTTCTATAATATAAGATCGATACAGGAACAACTAAACACGATTACATATATGGAAAATAAGTACAAAACGAGGGTACATAAAAAAATACATGAAATACATATTCAATGCAAAGCAATGATGATGGGATCATGATGAATGATTGAAAGTCATTGTATAACTTTCTATATACACCTAACGAGCCTCAGTGCTCCTAAGATAGGACCCATAGGGGGTTCGTAACCCATATACTACCTCAAATCTCAATCTCACCCCATAGGCTAGTGTTCACGGATCAAGGACTTTATAAAGTGTCACATTCACCTCTCCAGCTATTGTTCACAGATCAAGGGTTTTTCATCAAAAAAATGTCTCATTTTCTTTTGAATAGGTATTTCTCAAAAGTACCAATGTCTCATGAATATGTTTGTATGAAATGCTTACAACCATCAGTATGAAGATAAAAATCCATTCAATACATGTATAAGTGAGCTCATAATCAACTCAATGCGTCAATAATTCATGATATCAGTTCCCGCTTGGCACCACAAAAATAAATAGGTATGTAAGACATCAATTATATCATTTAACCGCATACTCGGTTATTTTCATCATGATAGAGGCAAACAAAGCTCAAAAAGGTCTATAATATCTATTCAAGCCCCCGCATAGGTATTACTTAATAATAAGGCATATAATGTACAAATAAGGCCTACGATGTCAAATAAAACCCTCGCACGGGCAACACGCAATACATGATATCTCAAGTCAACAACAATAAGCATTTAAGACTCCACACGGGCACATAATATTAATAAGAGTATTGAAATAATACATTCATGGCTAATTTCCCCAACCCATAGCATGCTTTACTCGTTTATTAACTGCCCAGCCCAGTCTAAAGAAAGTTAAGCCATAGCCTACCTCGTAGTGATGAAAATCTAAGCCTAAAACCTTCTACACAAATCCTTCTCCTTTCAGACGGTCTCGAACTGAGATAAAACATATAAATATAAAATCTACGTGTTAAAGGAAAGATAATAATACCCATATCGACTATATTTTAGACGAGTCCAAAATGAGTTCGAAAAATGGGTTAATAAATGAAAGGGGTAGAACTACAAGTTGCTTTTAGAAACATGTTCCCCAAGATTATAGGACTCTACAGTTCAAAATCCAAGCAAAAACGAGTTAAAAGCAAGGGTCAAATTGAAGAAAAACCATTTTTAAAGCTTTACTGCCAAAAACCTCAAAAACTCATTTTGAAATCAAGATTAAAGAGTGTTTTTGATGATATAATTAATGAAAATTAATGGAAACAAGATTTTTACAGCTTACCCAAGCACAAATGATGAAGATAACCCTCAAAATTTTCCTAACCCGAAGCTTCAAGGTCCAAAAATAGTGAAAATGGACTATTTATACTGTTCTGTGAACAGTATCTTGCTATCGCAGACCCTCACCTCGCGATTGTGAGGGTCAACGTTGACCGACCATTAAGTTAAGTTGGTCATCATGGTGGCATAGCTGGGACTCACAATCTCGATGAGTCAACCCACCCTGGTTCATCAACTACTAATCGTGATCGCGGTGCCACCTCCACGCGATCGCATTGGAGAAATTATCCCGGTGAACCCTCGGGATTCATTTGGGACCCTACAGAAATAAACCATATATGCTACTAGGCTAATTTTGACATTTCAGACTCATTGGCAATGTTCATTTTTTGAGAAGAGGTTGTTTACAACAAATTAACCCCCGGGACACCTATTTATGTATTTTCACTAGTTTCTGATTCAAAGGTCGAAATGAAAAATAAAGGCTTCGGGCCCAAACTACCCACTCTACTGACCCAAAATCGACACTTCGAATCTAATGTAGCTGTGAAAATTGCCATCTGGAGTTCGAAACACAAAATGTTGACCAAGGTTAAACTAATGGCTTTTAAAGCCTCTAAGAGTCTCAAACTCTCCCAAATCACTCCAGAATGCATCGAGAACCGTGTCAACCTTTCCCACACCTCAAAATAAACATGTTATAACTAAATAAATGGTAAAAATGGTTAAAATACATAAGAAGTAAAATTTCACGTATTAGGTTGTTACATTATCCACCACTAAAATAGTAGTTTGCCCTTAAACTAAAAGCAAGTAAGGTGCCTAGAGAGGTAAAGAGATGGGGGTATCTATGACACATGTTGGGCTCCACCTCCCAAGTATCCTCCTCAATAAGGTGATTTCTCGACTAGACTTTCACTGAATCGATACACTTAGACCTCAACTTTCTTGTCTGCCTATCTAGGATGGAAATAGGCTCTACCTCAATGGACAAATCGAGGTCTAACATAGGAAAATACCATCGAATCACACAGGAATCATTTGTACGGTACCTCTTCAACATGGAGACATGAAAAAGGGATGAACAATCGATAGATGTGGAGGTAAAGCTAGCTTATACGCCACATCACTATACTTCTGAAGGATCTCGAAAGGTCCAAAGAACCTCGGACTAAGCTTCGCTTTCTTTCCAAACCGCATCACACCCTTTATGGGTGAAACATTCAACAAAACTTGATCTCTAATCATATATAATACATCACAGGCTCAAAGATCAATATAACTCTTCTGCCTACTCTGAGCAGCCAATATCCTCTGTTGAATTAGTCGCACTCTATCTATCAAATCCCTCAACAAATATGTACCCAAAGATCTCACCTCAAATGAGTCAAACCATTCCACAGGGGATCTACACTTCTTCCCATATAAAGCCATAGAAGACGCCATCTGAATACTAAGATGGTAACTATTGTTATAGGCAAACTCCGCTAGGGGAAAGTACTGGTCCCAATGACCTCCAAAGTCTATGACACATGCTCATAGCTTTTCCTCTAGCACCCAAATAGTCCTTTTAGACTGACCATCCATCTGAGGGTGAAACGTTGAAGATAGAAGAGACACGATTTATATGACAAAAGATTTATTAAAGAATAAATCCAGACTACCTCAAATAATCAAACATTCAAAATTAAATAAAAGAAAAACAAATTCAAAAGATTTGAACAAGTAATGATTTTATCCTATTCGAATCAGCGCCCGGCTTATTAAAGAATGACACTGTCGCATATGGCATTGTTGGATTCTGCTCGGGTTAACTTCCATCACTTACGACTATCTACCCACCCCACCTAATTGGTCATTAAGCCTAAGGGCATTCTAAAGAAAATGACAAAACTAGCATTCCCTAAAAATGCCTACCCGTCCCAACTTAATATCCAAGAGGCGTTAAACGACTTATTTCGAATAAGGATTTAGACGCAAAGACAGTCTTAGACTTCCTAATTAGACACGGGATTTACGTCAAACAAAACAAATAGGACTTACAAATAGCACATAATGGTTTCAGGCAGGCCTCTTGATTAAAAAAAAAGGTTGATTAGCTGATTAGCATGCTAAACAATTAACAATTTTATATGATTAAGGCCAATAGACATGATATGTAGGTGAGGTACATTATTCAATGTGTCGGAAATTAAATTAGAGTGCCAGATATTAAATTAAGAATGTTGAAAATTCATTTAAATATGTAAGAAATTAATTTAAATATGCAGGAAATTAATTTAAATGTGCAGAAAGTTGATTTAAATATGCTGGAAATTAATTTAAATATGAAGAAAATTGATTTAAATATGTTGTAAATTAATTTAAAAATGCAGAAAATTTAATTAAATATGCAAGAAATTAATTTAATTGTGCAGGAAGTTGATTTAAACGTGCAGGAAGTTAATTAAAATATGCAAAAAATTTAATTAAACATGCAGGAAATTGATTTAACTGTGCAAGAAGTTATTTGAAATGTGCAGGAAATTTATAAAAATATGCAGGAAAATTAATTATTATATGTTGGAAATCATTTTAAACATGCCAAAAAATTAATTAAAATCTTTTAAATTAAATTAACATATTAAAAATTAGTCTAATACGTCCAAAGGTTAATTAATGATCCTAACGACATGATTTTCTAAGCGATAGAATAAATAATGACCCTAGCATATTTGCCTAAGTGATAAAACAATTTAATTAATACATGAAATTTAAATAATCCTAGAGGCATGATATCTAGGTTATAAATTATTTAACACATAGAATTTTCGCCCTCGTAGCAGCCCAATAATATTTATTATGTATATATGTGTTTGTACAATAATTATTACAAACCCAAATGAATGAAATAAAGAAAAGAAACAGAGAAGGGCTAAGTTGGACAACCCTTAACCACTCCCAAATCCTTGTCAACTTTTCATCTTGTCCGAATTTTCACCTTCACCTGTTAAACATAAAACAAGGACACCAAAACACTCCCAGAATCAAAACATACCTTTGAAATCCCATAACCAACCCTTGACGCTGTCGAGATCCTAAAGATCTCAAGGATCCCAGGCATGCTCACACCAAAGGGGTTATGAGACGGGCAAAGGGCGTTACAGATTCACCTACAACAATACTCTGGTGGGGAAACACTAAATTAGGAATATCTTATTTTATGTCAAACCAACAAAAGCAGCTTAACATAAACACTCCAATAGGTCACGAAAGTACACAAATGAGTAGGAAGCAATCAGTAGGCATGGAAGAGGCATAACAAATGACTAATATGCAGAACAGTAGCAAAATATGTAAACATATAGGAGATCATAAACCCAGGGTCAAATAACATGGAAGCAGATCAGTAGCAAACTGGGACGATACCTGTAATGACTGCATCAAAGTAATCTACGTTAAGTCTCCCAGATATTGCATAACGTTGTCCATGTCTGCTCCCAGACTAAGAAAACTCACATCCACTACCAGGAGCTCCCCTAGCTCTACCTCGAGCACCCCTAGTACCACCCTTGCCATTCTGTGAACCACCTCTAACTACAAAAATAGGAGTAGGGCAAAGCTGAAGTTGAGATCCTTACTGGGTAGGACCAAACATACGTCGAGGATAGTCCTTTGCCAAATGACCAACCTCATGGCATACATAACACCCTATACTACCAGACTCTAGCTGTGGAGGCCCAAACAAACTAGGACGAGCATTATGTCCAGATGAACTGAAACTGGAACCTCAATCCGCACGAACTGATACTTGGCTGCCTGGAGTCACAGAAACTGAAGGCCTACCACGTGATCTTTGTAAAGTAGTCTAAATAGACTTACCGTGATAATCATGAGAACCTCTACTGAAGAAATCCCTACCTTGGGGTGCATATCCACTAAACTCACCCTATCGATGCACCTTCTTAGTGCTTTCCTGAGTAGCCTGGGTAATCAACTCAATCAACTTAGCATACTCTACAATACTCTATAACAAAGCTACTAAAACTACCATCTGAGTTTTAACAAACTGATAAGGACCCTCCAATCCCTTGAGAAACTTTCTAATCCACCCTGACTTAGTGGAGATGCTAGCGGTGGAAAACCTGGATAAAGCGTGATAGTGTGCTTCATACTCAGCAATAGACATGAAGCTCGGCTTCAGGTGATTAAATTCATCTTTCATTTGATCCCTCAAATTGTAAGGCACGAACCTCTCCAGAAAAGCCTTAAAAAAATGGGTCCATGACATAGCAGGCGAACCCAATGGTCTATAACTAGAAAGAGACCTCCACCAATGCTTGGCCACATCGGTCAACTGATAAGTAGTATAAACAACTCCATGGGACTCAAGGGATGCGAGGTTATGCAACTTTTCATAACAGCCATGCCAAAACTCATTGGTGTCCTCTTCAATAGCGCCACTAAACTTGGGAGAAGCCAACTGAATGAACCTCTCAAACCTCTTTTGATCATCAGAAGACATCACAGGGGCTGAAGCAATAGGAGGAACAATAAGTCTAGTAGGTAGTAAATCCACACGTGGGGGTACCACAGAAGATGGCTGCAACCCTGAAGTTAGAATACTATAATTAGAAGCCGGTATTGACAGCGGAACACCACTCAAAGTTTGAGAAATATCATGTGTCGTGTTTTCATGACACTTTTGCTGCTTAAAACAAAGAAAATATGTAAGAACTCGGGTATATTTTGTTGGTATGATGTGTTCTCTATTCAATATTGCAGGAGAATAGGTTTTTGGAGGCAAAATGGACAAAAAGGAAGAATCATGCTCGAGAATGAAGTATCTGAAGATGAAAGAGCCAAGTCCTGCACCAGAGGAGTGACTCACGACAGGACCCACGTCACGTGAGTCGACCTACATGGCGTGGGTCTGTACCATAGGTCAACTCCTGCAGTTAGTTGAAGTAACCTGATTTCCACGATAGGACCCACATAGAGTGGGTCAACCCACATGGTGTGGGTCGGTACCGTGGAAAAGTGTCGACTCTATTTTCCTATTATGTTTCGGATAGGATTCATCTTGTATATATAAATACCCCTATATTGTCCTATGTTTAGGGGTTGGTCATTATATTATTTTGATAGATATTTTCATTATTTTGAGTTCATAAATACATTAGAAATTCTGTAATGAACAACCCTAGATTCAAGTTTTTTATTCATATTGAGATTTCAGAGTTTTCCTCTTATTGTGAGTTTACAATTATGTTTTCATCATTGAATTCTTCTTGTGTTCTTGCAATCATGAGTAGCTAATCCCATCAACTAGGGTTGTGTGAACCATGAGGAATTAACGAAATGGGTTAAATGCAAAGCAATTTTGAACCGTTGTGAATGCATGTATTGTTATTACCTTCATTATAATTGATCTTCTAGCGGTTGCAAACGTTAGAAACTCACCTGTATTCTAGACTTGCTTGAGAGAGAGGTAGAGATTGGGAAATGGAAATAATAACAGAGATTTGAAGCTATCAACCTTCATCTAATAACTTGAACCGTAACAGGGATAGTTATCTGAGATACAGGACAAGGGTTAGTAGTGCGACATTTGGAGATCGAGAGGACAAGAGAGAAATTCATCTAACAAAGGTCGAGATGTTTAGATGAACATATCTTGTTAGATTTTACATGCAACGCAGCGGGATAGTTTTGCCAGCACAAGTAACCGGTGGATTTAAGGAATCATTAGGGATCACAGTCCTAGTGTATTTCTCATATTGATTACAAATTCTATAATCAACAAACGTTATAGTTACTACTTGCTTATAACCCCCCTCCCCTCCTCCCCCCCCCCCCCCCCGCCAAATTTTACTTGCTTGCCAATCACTTAGTCTAGCATTTGATAGACTTTTGTCCTATTCCCTGTGGGATCGACCCCAACCTAGTTGGATTCTATATTTGATACAACGACCGCATTATACTTTTTTGAAGCTATATTTCGGGTGAAATAAAATATTGGCACCGTTGTTGGGGAGTATGGTTACGGAGTTGACTAGTTTGCTTATTGGAGTTGATTTGTTTTATTTTTCCTGTACTTTTAAGGGCACACGCCGGTGTATGCCCAACACTAGGAGTCAAGGCAATCCCCTGATTCCATTTTATACTGAAATAGAATGAACACTGAGAGCAAATCAAAGAATGGTGAATACCGAAGGAGTTCAAAATCCCACAGCCACGGGAGATGTTCATAACCATCCAATTCAGCCCGTTGGTCATGAAACTGCGGAATAAATCACTGCTAGATTGGAGGTTGAGGAAAATACGAGGTAAGCAGCTCTTAGATAAGCGGATAGAGATTATCAAGGAATGCAAGAAGAAGCACAACGTCTCGCTGCACTTGAAGAGAGACAAAAAAGACTGGGGGTGCAACAACCCCCTCAAAGACCATATGTACCGATTTATGATGATCGCAAAGAAGAGGATGTGGCTTATTTCGAGCCGATTGAGACTGGTGCTATTATTCAACCAGAGTTACCTCAGGGCACTAAGTTTAACATTATAAGTGCCATTATCCACCTGCTAAACTTGAAAGTTGTGTTCGCTAGTCTTCCTTCAGACGATCCGAACATACACGTGATGAATTTTGTGGGAGTCTGCACTTCATACAATTAGTTTGGAGTTGACCAAGAGGCTATTCATTTGTGATTGTTTCCATTCTCTGTAACAGGAGAAGAAACTTTATGGTTGACCGAGTAACCACCAGGTTCCATCTCAACTTGGCAAAAATTGAGAAATTAATTTCTGTAGGGATTTTTTCCACCCTCCAAGATGCTACAGTTGAAGGATGAGATTTACAACTTCAGACAACTACATTCTGAAGCACTTTACTAGACATAGCTAAGGTTTAAAAAGAAGCTGCAGAATGTGCCGAATCATAGGATGAGTGGTAGGAGTTTACTTTAGATATTCTATAGAGCTTCAAACGCCAATACCAAGGGTGTAGCAGATACTATCACCGACGGAGCATTTATGAGTCTGAGGTAGGAACAAGCTTCAGAGATTTTAGATCATATCACTAAGACCAATCAAGGATGGCATACTCAGGAGGCAGAGACACCTGCTAGGACATATGATATTGGAGCCTCGATAGCACAACAGGCTTTGGATGAATTTGTAGATCAAGAGGTCACACAGTTGAGGACAAAAATTGTCTTGCTAGCCAAACAAACTATGGCTGGAGGTGCTGAAATGGTGAATGTTGTAGGTGCACAAGGAAAAACACCTAGGCATGACGATTATGAATCTGATGAGGAGGCTAATTACTTGGATTGAGAGGTGGCGGGTTTCTGAGCCAAGGGTTAAGGGTCTAATCAAGAATCTTGGAACTCAAGGCAAGGGAATCAAGGTCGGAACTACTACAGGGATAGTTATAAAAAGCCATATTATAGAGACAGAGAACGAGATCGTGATGGTGATTGGACGCAAAAGGATGATTATAAAGAGAAGAGTGGCGCATATGTTCCACCGAGAAACTGCGATGCTGATAATGGAAATTCAAGAATGGAAGCCCTTCTCAATAAACTGGTTAAAGGGTCAGAGAGTCAAGAGAATTGCTCGAAGGAGACTAGGTCAGACATTTCGGGAATAATTTAGAAAGTAGAATCCCATTCGACTGCCATTAAATAGTTGGAGCAATAGTTTGGGCAGATATCGGTGGCATTGAACCAGTGTCAGCCAGGTACCCTTCCGAGAAACACCATCTAAGATCCAAAAAATGTTAGTCATTGTTTGGCCATTACTACTAGAAGCGGTAAGTGCACGACTGAGCTATCCATACTCTTGAATAGTAGTAAGAAAGATGAGCTGGTGGTAGTTAATGTAGAAACTGAGACAGAGCCAGAGAATTCAAAGGGGGATGAAGTTCAAAGCCTCAAAATGCTAACAAAAAGGCAAAATCTGATAATGGAAAGGAAAAAGAGGTCTCTCAAGTGTACAAACAAATTCCTCGACCTCCCCTACCCTTTCCTTAAAGGTTGAAAAAGAAAGCTGAAGAGCATAAATATTAGAAATTTATCTCAATGTTAAAGGAATTATCGATAAATATTCCTCTTGTTAGGGCTTTAGAATAGATGCCAGGTTACGTGAAATTCATGAAATACTTAGTGATAAAGAAGAGAACTGTCAGTTTTGAGCCAGCAGATAATTTACACCATTATAGTGTAATTGCTTCTCGCTCACTTGTCGAGAAAAAGGAAGATCCGGGAGCCTTCACAATTCCTTGTACTATTGGGTCCTATAATTTTGGAAAAGCTTTGGGCAGATGAAATTCAGGTTAAATGATGAACATGTCACTTTAAATGTTTGTCATTCCATGAAGCAACAGAAAGATATGTAGGTGATTTTTGCAATAGATACAGTTAATGAGAGTGATATTGTCGTGCCTCTTGAAGAAAGGTTGGGGTTAGAAGCTCTTGTTGCCATAATTATGAATTTTGACAGCGATGATATTGAGGAATACAGTGAAATGGTTGGTGTACTCATTTGTAGGGGATCATACACTTATTCTCCTAAGAAACTAGATCTTGATTTAAAGAATAGGGTGACCCCACTAGCTCGACCTTCTATTGAGGATCCTCCAATTTTGGAGCTTAAGGCTTTTCCGTCTCAACTTAGTTATGCGTACATGGGAACCAACAAAACCTTACCCGTGATCATCTATGCTAAGTTGGTGGAGTGGCAAGTGGAAGCTCTTATTTTTGTGTTAAAAGGTTTAAGAGGGCCATTGGTTGGTCAATCATAGACATTATCAGGATTCCACCCGATATTTGCACTCACAAAATCCAGCTTGGTCCTGAGTGCATACCAAGCATCGAGCACCAATATTATTTGAACCCACCTATGCAAGATGTTGTGAAGAAAGAAATTATCAAGTGGTTAGATGCGGGTGTGGTTTACCCCATTGCTGATAGCAAGTGGGTGAGCCCAGTTCAGTGTGTGCCAAACAAGGGAGGAATCACTATAGTTCGAAATGACAAGAATGAGTTAATCCCAATGAGGCCGGTTATTGGATGGAGAGCTTGCATGGACTATAGAAAGCTGAATTCTTGGACCGAAAAAGATCACTTTTCTATGCCCTTCATGGATCAGATGTTAGATCGTCTTGCTGGTAGAGGATGGTATTGCTTTCTTGACGGCTATTCGGGAAATAATCAGATTTTCATTGCTTCTGAGGACCAAGGGAAGACCACTTTCACTTGTCCATATGAGACATTTGCGTTCAAAAGGAAGCCCTTTGGTTTATGTAATGCACCGACCACTTTCCAGCGTTGCATGATGTCTATTTTCTTCGACATAGTGGAAGACACTATTGAGGTTTTTATGGATGATTTCTCTATTGTGGGAGACTCATTTGATGATTGCTTGTCCCACCTTATTAATGTGTTGCAAAGATACGAGGAGTGAAACTTAGTGATAAATTGGGGAAAATGTCACTTTATGGTTAATGAGGGTATCGTATTGGGGCATCAAATCTCAAAGAAAGATATTGAAGTTAACAAAGCCAAGATTGAGGTGATTGAAAAGATACGTCCACCTATTTTGGTTAATGGAATTCGAAGTTTCTTGGGACATGCAGGTTTCTATAAAAGATTCATCAAGGATTTCTCTAAGAATGCACATCCATTATGCAAGCTTTTAGATAAGGAGGTGAAGTTTGTATTTGAGTGTATGAAAGAGAAGTTGATTTCAACCCCTATCATTGTTTCACCAGATTGGACTATACCATTTGAGGTTATGTATGATGATAGCGGTTGGCCTTAGGTGCAGTCCTTAGACAAAGACGTGAGAAGATTCTACATCCAATTTATTATGCTAGAAAAGTGCTTAATCCAGCTCAAACCAATTACGCTATGACTGAGCAAGAATTATTGGCAGTGGTCTTTGCTTTCGAGAAATTTTGATCGTACTTTATTGGTACGAAAGTGATTGTGCACACAGACCATACAATACTTAGATATCTTATGTCAAAGAATGAGGATAAGCCAAGTCTGATTCGGTGGGTACTTCTATTGGAAGAATTTGATTTTGATGTCGAGGACCGAAAGGGGACTGAGAATTAGGTTGCAGACCACCTATCATGCCTTAAGTAGGAGGCCATACTTAGATTGAGGGATGATCTTTGTCACGCCTCAAATCCCATTGGGGCAGACTGGCACCCGAATCCGTTAAGGCCCGAGAGAACCAACCTATACATTCGTACACCTTCCATTCATATACATGACACTAAATGAACAACAAGATATCAAAGATGGAAGTCATGGAAAGACATTCAAGTAGATATGAAACTTGGACGTTAAGGCCACCACAGTGAAGAGGAATACATTCCTTCATTCATCTTACAACGTCTACAAAGTATCTAACAGATACATAACCACCTAAAGTCAGGACAAGTACCCGCTTTATACAACTATTACAAAGTACCAAAACCAATATGTATACATGACTCGGAAAGCCCCGAATCAATATGGAGCTCACCAACAATATGCAGATAATCCGTATCCTACGTTGGAGGTCTACTAGCTCTTGTGCCTATAACAAGTAAGGTAAGTCCCCCAAGGGACATCAGTACGAAAAAATGTATTGAGTATGTAAGGCTATAAGTAACTGCATGAAACATAAGAACTTCAACGGAATCAAATACAAGTGAATGGACAATATTGATAAACCACCATTCTGTATGTTTGGAACCATGTACATTGCCTTTATTACTTTCTTTGCTTTTACGTGCATTACCATTACCATCATATAATGCCCGGGCCCCAACTGATCAGTGGGAAATTATAACATTGGGATCGTCTCTAGCTAGGCTTATGCCCCTTTGAGCTACCACTGATAAATCATCAAGCAGGTTCGTCTCTAGCTAGTCTTATGCTCATTTGAGATGCCCCCTATCAGGTTCGTCTCGAGCTAGGCTTTCGCCCCATTGAGCTGCCCCCTGATCCAATAATCTCGAGATCATCTCTAGCTAGGCTTTCGCCTCTTTGAGCTACCACCCGGACTCAAGAAACCATATATGCATTACTTTTTTCCTTAACTTTTGTGAGATTGATAAATTGGTGGTCATAACATTATTGGAACTTTGGAATCATAGTCAATGAATAAGAGACATGTGAATAACGATTTATAACAAACCTGAAATGAGATACTTTAGAACATTTTGGAATGGAAACCAGTTCGATAACAATGAGAACAATAGGAGATGCCAAGAAATGCGGAAAACAAAAGCCTTACATACCTTATCCTTCCAACGTATGACTATAGCAGTTTAGCTCTTTCTTAAAGCGCTACTCTACAATAGAAATACATAACAGAGCTTACATTAGAAGTCAACTACATTATAAACCGATTGGATTACACACCACGATTATGCTTTACACTTCTTCCTTAATACATTATCACATTTTTTTCATCACATCACCTAAACACCTTTCACCACAACACATTACAAATATTCCACCATTGATATAATTTGAAACGTCTCTGGACTAACCCGTTAAAGCTATCCAATAGGTAGCATGAGTTGGTGATTGCATCTAAAATGGGTAGAGGGACCTTGGGGGTCAAACAGAAATAAAAACGAGCCAAATGGGGTCCTGGAAGGACCTGCGAAGCCACCTGTGCCCGTAGGTGGTGAGGTGCTGCCGCAGGTGCCCTCTTGGCCCTGCAGGTGGCACCGCAGGTGCTTCACCTATAAGGGCGGGTGCCCAGTTCGGCTGCCAGGGGTCACTTTTTGGTCCTGTTTATGCAATTAATGGTCCATGGCCATAAGTAAGCTTCCCTTTTCATATTTTAGGTTAACTTGATGCCAAGGAACAATCATGATTTCAACATGCACATGAACATCACCAAAACTATATTCTCCTTTCATTGCACCGTCACATAACAATATTTCCAAAAGTCATACACAAGAAGGAAACAAGTTAGGTCCATAACCACATCCTAATAAGTTAACAACCACACCATAACATGTTGACATCTCATCCATATCATTCACTTCTTTCAAGACCTCAAGTCTCCTTTCAAGTTTAAGTCACACAGAAGGCAAATCCTTTAACAAAAGAAAAATTGGATTACTCAACACTTTTAAACATGACCAACATGATTTACACAACCCATCATTCATATAATATATTAAACCATAAGAGTAATCACTTACCAAAGCTTGCAAAGAGATGATCTTGTCCAAACGGGTGTTGCTTAGGGTTTGAGAGAGGAGTGGATATTTGTGGAAAAATCTAGAATTATGCAAGTGTCATTTTGTGAATAAAAATCTAATTTTGTAGCCTTATATAGTCCCTCATGTTCATCCTTAGTCAAACACTTGGTCCTAATAAATGTGTTTACTTGGTCAAATTTAGAATGGGTCAATTTCCTTTGGGCCATGTCTTCTTAACTTAAATTTGGGCCTAATTTGAGTCCAATAGCACAATTATTAATTTAGCCCAATAAATGTAGTGAATAATTCACCTCATCTCAAGTTTACATAATTCCATAATTGTTAAAGTAATAAAATAGGTTCAAAAATGTACGGGGTGTTGCATCCTTCCCCCCTAGGAACATTCGTCCTCGAATATTTGTAACATTATCCAATCTAAACACATTCAAGTCTTAAGTTCATTCTTCATGTTATCATCACACATAATGCTTATACATACTTACTTGTTATTGCTCCAATTTTGCATTTTGCACTTTTTCTTCCGTTTGGAACAAATGCGGGTACTTAGAGTTCATCATTTCCTCGGCTTCCCATGTGATTTCTTCTACTTGCTGATTTCTCCAAAGCACTTTTATGGAAGCTACATCTTTATTCCTTAACCTCTTGACTTGTCGATCTAGAATAGCAATAGGTACCTTTTCATACGTGAGATTGTCAATAACTTGCACGTCTTCAATGGGAGCAATGCGGGATGGATCTCCTATGCATTTTCAAAGCATCAAAACATGAAACACTAGATGAACTATGGAAAGTTCTTGGGGTAGTGCTAATTCATACGCAACTTGACCACATCTGCGGACAATCTTATACGGCCCTATATAACGTGGACTCAACTTTCCCTTCTTTCTAAATCTCATTACCCCTTTCATTGGTGATACTTTCAAGAATACCCAATCACCTATGGAAAATTCTAGCCCCCTTCTTCTAACATCGGCATATGACTTGTTCCGACTTTGGGCCATTTGTAATTGCTGGTATATCACCTTAACTTTCTCCACAGCTTGATAAAAAAGATCTGGCCCAAATAAGGCAGTTTCACCCTCTTCAAGCCATCCAATTAGTGATTGACACTTTCTTTCATATAAAGCTTCATAAGGCGCCATTTTGATACTTCAATGATAGCTATTATTGTAGGCAAATTCAATAAGATATAAATGATCATCCCAACTACCTTTAAAGTCCAATGTGCAAGCTCGTAGCATATCTTCAAGTGTTTTGATATTACGTTCTGCATGTCCATCTGTGTGAGGTTGTAAAGTTTTAATTAAGTTCACTTGGGTTCCCAAACTCTTATGAAAAGACTTCCAAAAATTTGCAGTAAATTAAGCTCCCTTTTTCGATATAATAGAGATTGGAACTCCATGCAATCAAATTATCTCTTTAATATACAACCTTGCATAATCCTCAGCTGTGTAGGTGGTCTTGACGGGTAGAAAATGTGCTGACTTGGTAAGACTATCAACTATTACCCATATGGAATCAAATTTTTGAAGTGTACGAGGCAAACATGTGATGAAATCCATGTTAATCATATCCCATTTCCAGACTGGAAGATTTAATCATTGCATATAACCTCCAGGCTTCTGATGCTCTACTTTTACCTGTTAGCAATTTGGACGTTGGGCTACCAATTCTGCAATGTTCTTCTTCATATTACCCCACTAATACATTTCTTTCAAATCATGATACATTTTGGTGGCTCTCGGATGAATAGAATACCGTGAATGATGTGCCTCTGTCATAATCCTTCTCCTTAACTCATCTACATCCGGTACACACAATCTACCTTGGCACTGAAGTACTCCCTCTTGCGTAAGATCAAATGCCTTTGTCAAACTGTGTTGTACATTCTCTTTCAGCTGCAGTAAAATAGGGTCCGCATACTGTTTTTCCTTCACTTCAACTATAAATGAAGATTCTGCCGCATTTTGCATCGTAATTCCTTCACTTGGAGTTTCAAGAAGATGAACCCCTAAGCTGGCTAGTTGATGCAGATCTTTGACTATACCTCGCTTTTCCATGAGCTAGCCATCAGTGCTTCCTAGTGCTTTGTGGCTTAATCCATTGGCTACCACATTTGCTTTTTCAGGATGATATAAAATATCAATATCATAATCTTTTAATAGTTCAAGCCACCTCCGCTGCCTCAAATTTAGGTCCTTCTGTTTGAAAATATACTGCAAACTCTTATGATCAGTATATATGTCAACATGAACACCATACAAGTGGTAGCGCCATATCTTTAAAGCAGATATCACTTCCGCTAGCTCAAGGTCATGTGTTGGATAATTTCTTTCATATGGCCGCAATTATCTTGAGGCATAAGCTATCACATTACCGTACGACATCAATACACATCCTAAGCCGACTCCTGAAGCATCACAATATACCGTATACCCCTCCGTGCCTTTTGGAAGCACCAATACAGGTGTAGAAGTCAATTTATCTTTCAGATCTTGAAAACTCTTCTAATATGCACCATTCCACTGAAACTTGGTTGCCTTATGTGTTAGATTCGTTCAAGGTGCAACAATCGAAGAAAATCCTTCAACAAATCTTCTATAATAACCTGCCAATCCAAGGAAACTACGAATCTCTGTAGGCGTCATAGGTCTTGGCCAATTCCTCACAACTTCTATCTTTTGTGTATCAACCCTTATTCCTTCATCCGACACAATATGACCCAAGAATGCTACAGATTTTAACCAAAATTCACATTTAGAGAACTTTGCATATAGCTTACGATCACGAAGAATATGTAACACCTGCCATAAGTGATTAGCATGGTACTCTTGTGATCTTGAATAAACTAGAATATCATCTATAAACACTGTTATGAACTCATCTAAGAACAACTTGAACACCCTATTCATCAAATCCATAAAAACTGCGGGTGCATTTGTTAGCCCAAATGCATCACTAAAAACTCATAATGACCATACCGTGTTTGAAAAGTTTTCTTGGGTATATCTTTTTCTCTAACCCTTACTTGATGATAACCCGATCTCAAGTCAATCTTTGAGAAGCATTTGGCACCCTGTAATTGGTCAAACAAATCATGAATTATTGGGAGGGGATATTTATTCTTGACTGTTACCTTATTCAGTTGCCGATAATTAATACACATTCTCAATGTGCCATCTTTCTTCTATACAAATAACACTGGTGCACCCCTAAGGGGACATACTAGGCCTTATGAATCCCTTTTCCAACAAGTCTTTTAATTGCTCCTTCAATTCCCGTAACTCTGTCGGGGTCATTCTATACAGAGGAATAGAGATAGGCTGAGTGCATGGAACCACATCAATACCAAACTCGACTTCCCATTCTGGAGGCAAACCCGGAAGATCTTCAGGAAATACATCAAGGAATTCATTTACCACCAGAACCGATTGAAGAGTCGGTGGCTTCACATCAGTACCATGCACTCTTACCAAGTGACATATGTACCCCTTGGATATCATTTTCCTTGCCTTAAGATAGGAAATAAATTTACCTCTTGGTGCTCCAACATTACTCCTCCATTCAAGGACGGTCCTTTGTGGAAATGGAAATGTACCTTCTTAGCTCGTCAATCTATCGTGGCATAACAAGAAGCTAACCAGTCCATACTAATTAGAACATCAAAATCTACCATCTCCAGCTCAATAAGATCAGCTAACGTATCATGGTCACAAATAGTTACCATATAATTACGATAGACTTATTTAGCTATAATAGACTCAGCAACGGGTGTAGATACTTCAAATGGCTTAACTAAAAATTTTGGTGTTCTATTAAATTTTTCAGCAACCAATAGAGTAACATATGATAGGGTAGATCCCGGATCAATCAATGCATATACATTATGTGAAAAGATGGATAATGTACCTGTAACTACATCAGGAGAAGCCTCTAAATACTGCAGATCCGCTAAGGCGTAGGTACGGTTCTGTACCCCACTAGAACTAGTTGCTCCTCTAGCACCTCTACCATGGGCCATAGGTTGTACACCCGACGATGATGATGCAACAGCTGACCCATTAGGTCGCGCCATACTACTCATGCCCCTTTGTGGACACTCTCTCATCATGTGCCCGGACATACCGCACCAAAAGAAAATATTCATTCCAAACCGACGTTCACCTAAACGAAGCTTATCGCAATGCTGACATGGCTAGCAAGAAAACCTTTATTGGTTCATACTTCCGTGTTCTCGATACCCCAATGTTTGTGAACCTCGAATTCCACTACTTTGCCCAACTTGACTACCTATAAACCCTCAAAATTGGGATGGACTACCTGCCGTAGGATAAGAAAATGATGTTCTCGGTGGTCTATTAGAAACTCGAGGCCTAAACTCTCCTTGGTATGCCATGAACTGTCCCATAGGTATAGCTCTCTTCGACGGTTTCCTTTCAAATTCTTGCGTCCTTCTCCTTTGCCTCTGATCCTCCATCTTCTGTGCAAAAGCTTATAATCTAGCTATATCCATATCCTTATTCAAAGCAACAATAGTGCGATCCCCGACCAAATATGGGTCCAATCGATCCCCATAACAGTGAACTCTATCGGCCATAGTAGCTACCACATTAGGAGCATGTTTGGCCAAAGAGTTAAACCGAAGACTGTACTCTCGAACACTCATATTCCCTTGATGAAGATTTAAGAATTGGTCTGCACGATCCTCTCAAATCTCATATGGAAGATAATGATCAAGGAATGCCACTTTGAATTCTTCCCAACTAGCTAGAAGTGCATCGATACCCGTAGATCGTTTCCAATCTTTGTACCATAATATAGCCTCTCTTTTCAATCAATATGCCGCAAGCTCAACTGTTTCTATACCAGTTACATGCATAACATCTAAAGCTCTTTGAATTTGGTCCACGAAGTTCTGTGGGTCCTCATTAAAATCCTACCCGGTGAATGTAGGAAGATCTAATTTAAGGAAATCCTGTGTCCTTCGACTAGCTGCCCTATCTGCACTGTCATTACATATAGTTGGACCGGCTTGTCCTTGAATTTGTGCAACAACTAAACGGGTCAATATTTTCACCATATTCCTTAAATTCTGCTCAGTAGCATTCACATGAGTTTCTGCAGGTACTTCTCTCCTTTTTGACTCTTCTGGAAATGGAAGTGTAGAAGAAGCCGGCGATGCAAACTCATTTTCAGCCCAACCTTGATTAACTTGTTCAGGTGGTGGTCTACTAGTTCCATCTATGACAATCCGGTCTAGCTTATTACTTTTACCCTTGTTCTCCTTGTAAACGACATTTTACTATAACAGAGGAAAACAATTTCAACGGTCAGATATGATTCCACATACAACTTTGGCTCTATTGGACGATCTAAGAAATGAAGAAAAGAAACAACCCTAAATGCCCCACAGCCTCCTACTTATAAATTTCGTGCACAACACATCCATAAGAAAGACTCTACTCGAACACGTCTTTGTCGACACCTTAGGACAACCTACTCTGATACCAGTTTTGTCACGCCTAAAATCCCATTGGGGCGGACTGGCACCCAAAGCAGTTAAGGCCCGAGAGAACCAACCTATACATTCTACACCTTCCATTCATATGCATGACACTAAATGAACAACAAGATATCATGGATGGAAGTCATAGAAAGACATTAAAGTAGATAAGAAACATGGCTGTTAGGGCCATCACAGTGAAAAGGCATACATTCCTTCGTTCGTCTTACAACGTCTACAAAGCCTTTAACAGATACATAACCACCTAAAATTGGGACAAGTCCACTCTTTATACAACTGTTACACAGTACCAAAGCCAATATGTATACATGACTCGAAAAGCCCCGAATCAATCTGGAGCTAACCAACAGTCTGCAGATGATCCGTATACTACTGTTGAGGTCTACTAGCTCCTGTGCCTGCAACAAGTAAGGTAAGTCCCCCAAGGGACGTCACTACGAAATAAAGTACTGATTATGTAAGGCAATAAGTAACTGCATGAAACATAAGAACTTCAATGGAATCAAATACAAGTGAATGAACAATAGTGATAAACCACCATTCTGTATGTGTGGAACCATGTACATTGCCTTCATTACTTTCTTTGCTTTTACGTTCAGTACCATTACCATCATATAATGCTCAAGCCCCAACTGATCATAGGGAAATCATAACATTGGAATCGTCTCTATCTAGTTTATGCCCCTTTGAGCTACCACCCATAAATCATAAAGCAGGTTCGTCTCTAGCTAGGCTTATGCCCCTTTGAGATGCCCACTTTCAAGTTCGTCTCGAGCTAGGATTTCACCTATTGAGCTTCCCCCTGATCCAATAATCTCAGGATTGTCTCTAGCTAGGTTTTCGCCCCTTTAAGCTAACACCCGGACTCAAGTAACCATATATGCATTACTTATTTCCTTTACTTTTGTGAGATTGATACATTGGTAGTCATAACATTATTGGAACTTTTGAATAATAGTCAATGAATAAAAGACATGTGAATAATGATTAATAACAAACCTGAAATAAGACACTTTAGAACATTTTGGAATGGAAACCATTTTTGTAACAATGAGAACAATAGGAGCTGCCAAGAAATGCGAAAAAGAGAAGCCTTACAAACCTTATCCTTCCAATGTATGACTATAGCAATTTATCTCTTCCTTAAAGCACTACTCTACAATTGGAATACATAACGGAGCTTACATTAGAAGTCAACTGCATTACAAACCGATAGGATTACATACTAAGATTATGCTTTACACTTCTTCCTCAATACATCATCACATTTACTTCACCACATCACCTAAACACCTTTTACCACAACACATTACAAATATTCCACCATTGATACAATTCGAAATGTCTCTAAACCAACCCGTTAGAGTTATCCAATAGGTACCATGAGTTGGTGATTGCATCCAAAAAGGGTAGAGGGACCTTGGGGGTCAAGGAGAAATAGAAACGAGCCAAATGAGGTCCTAGAAGGACCTGCGAAGCCACCTGCGCCTGCAGGTGGTAAGGTACTACCGCAGGTGACCTCTTGGCCCAGTCCAGGGCCACCTGTGCCTGCAGGTGCTTTACCTGCCAGGGCGGGTGCCCGTTTCGGCTGTAAAGGGTCACTTTTGGGTCCTTTTTATGCAATAAATGATCCATGGCTATAAGTAAGCTTCCCTTTTCATATTTTAGGTTAACTTGATGCCAAGGAACAATCATGGTTTTAACATGCACATGAACATCACCAAAACTATATTCTCCTTTCATTACACCATTACACAACAATATTTCCACAAGTCATACACAATAAGGAAACACGTTAGGGCCATAACTAAATCCTAACATGTTAACAACCACACCCCAACATGTTGACATCTCATCCATATAATTCACTTCCTTCAAGACCTCAAGTCTCCTTTCAAGTTTAAGTCACATAAAAGGAAAATCCTTTAACAAGAAGCAAAAGTGGATTACTCAACACTTTTAAACATAACCAACATGATTTACACAACTCCTCATGCATATAATATATTAAAACATAAGAGTAATCACTTACCAAAGCTTGCAAAGAGATGATCTTGTCCAAAGGGTTGTTGCTTAAGGTTTTAGAGAGGAGTGGATATTTGTGGAAAAATCTAAAATTATGCAAGTGTCATTTGGTGATTAAAAATCTGATTTTATAGACTTATATAATCCCTCATGGTCATCCTTAGACAAACACTTGGTCCTAATAAATGTGTTTACTTGGTCAAATTTAGAATGAGTCAATTTCCTTTGGGACATGTCTTCTTAACTTAATTTTGGGCCTCATTTGAGTTCAATAGCACAATTATTAATTTAGCCCAATAAATGTAGTGAATAATTCACCTCATCTCAAGTTTAAATAATTCCATAATTGTTAAGGTAATCAAATAGGTTCGAAAATGTATGAGGTGTTACAATCTTGATATAGATAATGCTTTTCCAGACGAACAAGTGTTGGCAGCATCATAAGAATTAATCCCTTGGTTTGTAGATTTTGCCAACTTTTGGCAAGTGACCTAGTCTCAGAAGATATGGCGTGTCAGCAGAGGAAGAGATTCATGCATGAAGTGAGAAAATTCTTCTAGGATAAGCCTTATTTAGTTAGGGTGTGTGCGGATGGCATAATTTGAAGGTGTATTTCGAAAGTCAAGATGATGAGTATTTTTGAAGCATGTCATTCATCTCCAGTTAGGGGTCATCATGAAGGTGTGCGGACTGCTCATAAGATCTTACAATGCGGGTTCTACTGGACCACCATCTATAAAGATGGCCATGACTATGCTTGATCTTTTGACTAATGTCAATGACAAAGGAACATCTTGCGTAGACACGAAATTCCTATGACAACTATTCTCGAGCTTGAATTGTTTGACGTATAGGGAATTGATTTTATGGGCCCCTTCGTCAGCTTACATGGGATGAAATACATTCTGGTAGATGTTGACTATGTTTCTAAGTGGGTGGAGGAAATATCACTTCCCAATAATGAAGGAGGAAGTGTCACAACATTCTTGAAAAAGAACATCTTTTCATGATTCAGTAAACCCATAGTTATCATTAGTGATAGAGGATCCCATATCTGTAGTCGACTGTTCAAAGCCCTACTTGAAAAATATGGTGTCAGACATATGGTGGCAACACCTTACCAGCCTCAGACGAGCGGGCAAGTTGAGGTGTCAAATTATGAGAGAAAGTTTATTTTGGCAAAGACGGTGAATGCCAACTGAACTGATTGGGAAAGAAGGTTGGATGATGCATTATGGGAATATTAAACTGAATTCAAGACACCAATTGGTGCATCTCTTTATCAACTGGTGTTTGGTAAATTGTGCCATTTGCCTGTCGAACTTGAACACAAGGCATTATGGGCACTGAAAAGGTTAAATCTGGAATGGAGTGTTGCGGCTAAATTAAGACTAGAACAGATGAATGAGATGGATGAATTTTGTCTCCAAGCTTATGAAAGTTCAGCACTGTATAAATAAAAAATTAAATTAAATCATGATTGGAGGATTGAGCGACGAGAGTTTCACCCGGGAGATTTGGTACTACTTTATAACTCCAGGCTTCCATTGTTTCCTGGAAAGTTAAAGTCCAAATGGTCTGGACCATTCACGGTGGTTAGGGTGTTCCCTCATGGAGCAATCGAGCTGAAAGGTAATGATAATGCTTTTTTCAAGGTCAATGGGCAGCGTGTAAAGCACTAGGTGGGAATCACGGAAGAAATAAGGACATGTAAGGATATTAGTATTGACAAAGTGTAAGTATTCAAGTAAGTTGAGTCGTACCATGACGTTAAACCAGGCGCTTTATGGGAGGCAACCCATGGGCTAGTTGGTGAAGTTTGAGTAACCAACATAGCTTTGTCGTGCCACGACGTTAAATCAAGCGTTGCTTGGGACGAACCCAAGGATTGTTACCAGTCATGGGTTGAAAATAAAGATGTGAACTAAAAAGTGTGTATCTTAAAACCATGGTGGTGACCCACGTGACATAGGTTAACCTATGTGCCGCGGGTTGGTATCGTGGGAATTAGAGAAAAAAAATTGGTTGCAGAATCTAACCCACGACAGAGACCCATGTGGCATAGGTCAACCCACGTGACATGGGTTTGTATCATGGGAATACGAGATTATTTTTGGCTGCAGAACCCGACCCACAATAATGATCCAGGTGAAGTGGGACAACCCACATGGCATGGGTCGGTACCTTAAAACTCAAACCCATAAATAAAATTCAATATCCGACCCGACCCAACCCTAATTCAGCCTACTCTCAATTAAACCCGATACTACCAATTTAAAAATCAAAAAAACCCGATTATCCAAGCCTCCACATACTCAATTTCTTTCCCCAATTCATCAAAATTAACACCTCCAATCCTATAATCACTATAATTCCCAAGTACCACCCACACCAATTTGTACCACCACTACTCTAATTACAAGAAAATTTAAATCCCATTACCCTAAAACTCCAAACCCGACAAGACCCGACCCTACACCACAGAACCCTAACTCGAATACCCACACTCGACTCGACCAAACCCCACCAAATACCCGACCATGCTACCTAAAGAAAACCCCAAACACGAAGATATGGGTTCCTCTTAGCAAATCTGCACCAAAAACTCAAAAGTCACAATAAGGCTGCGAGATGAGTCTTTGGAATCGGAGAAAAGTCGGTCCGAAGAGGTTTATGATATGGTTCAGGATGATTTTACTCTTGTGCCTCACGCCACAAGACAACAAACTAGGGCACAAGCTGCAGCCTGGGACACCACTCAGCCTATAGTGGTGACTCATATTCAGCCTTCAGAATCCTCCCCCCAGTCTAAAGAGGGGTTGGATGCTTCTGTAACCAGTGATACGAAAGATGAGGCTGAGGCACTTGGTACTGATGAGATTGCCAAGGGTGCAGATGATTCTGAGTCCGTGGGTAGTGGTGAGGCTGGTGTTCAGGATTCCACGAATTCCTCATAGAGAAAGATGGCTGCACAGTGGGCCGCAACTGTATTATGATAGGAAAATAAGAGGTGGTATGTTCAGGGTATGAAGGACATTTATGTATGTGTAGATGGAGTATCATTGAAGAGCCTCGGTATCGGTTAGATGAGTTAAAGGCACTACCTGATATTAAGGCAGTGTTTGATCGCTATGGATTCGGGTGGATGTCGAAGCCTTATGGTAGCTATAGCCAAGAGTTGGTCCGTGAGTTTTATGTTTCATATGTTGCATCTATTGAATTGATCACACCAATTGAGTAGCGATTTTGGGACCAACCACCATTGACTCACTCTTTAGTTCGTAGAACCAGAGTAGACATTTATGAGCAGACTATCCATCGGTTCTTGTTTAGTGCAGAACGTCCACTTCCAGCTAGTACTGCTGAGTTTGATCACCGCATGGAGACGGTGAAAAATAGAAACAAAATGAAGGATGCTGATCACCGTTTAGAGCTACTATGGTGGGTTACACAATATATCATGGAGGATGGCATAGATATGAAATGGGTAGCTGAGAAGTTGGCTATTAAGAAGTCCTCACTTCACTTTATGGGTAGATTTTGGTGGTCGGTTGTACGGAACCTTCTCGGTCCCGTAGGTGCAGATAATTCTCTTACTCTTGATCGAACTATTTTGGTAGCGAGCATTATTTCTTGATATGACATCAACATTGCCCGCTATAATATTAGGGAGATTCATAAGCACGCTTTTAGAGACTATACCAGCATCCCTTTCCCATGTCTGATTCAGGGCTTATGTCATAGTACTGGTGTAGTTTGGATGCCTGCAGTAGATCACGCCATTGAGGTGACCCGCATTGCTAATGTAGGACTGATGCAGCAGCGAGGTACTATTCAAATTTCCTAGAGGGGGTCTCAGCCCTCTACTTCATCAGGTGCCGCCCTTTTTCGAAGGGCAAGTGGATCGTGAGGAACCGGTTGGCACATCAGCACCTATTAGTGACCCCGAGGCTGGGAGTTTGCCTACTGAGGGCACATTCCCTGTGACTGATGAGGGGCCAACTGGCCCCACGGCACCATTACCCTTATCTAGCATGGTTATAGTTTCATGAGAGTTTTTGCAGCATATATTGGATAGACACACCCAGGTTATTAAGACACAGGCTCACACAGAGGCCAGATGGCTAAGTTGGTATCTCATCTTAAGCCATGGTTTAGGAAATCGATTGAGGCATCTGAGGTGAGAGTTGACAATCGCATGACTTCTGCTATGGAGAAGTTTATACATGAGCTGCTTGGGCAGATTGACAGTTTTGAGAGACAGATGGGTAGCCGGTTTAGAGAGGCCTATATCCTATATTTAACGGGGTTGACTAAGGAGGTTGATGCATTGAGGGCAGATATTCAAGATTTAGCAGTTATCCATACTCCTATCATTCCACCAATACTTATACTGGTATCCTCAGCACCAGTTTTTGAGGTTGATTTGTTTGCTGATGAGGAGCCTCTTGTTGCTATAGGCAAGAGGCCATGGAGTCTTGAGGGTCAGATTGATAGTGGAGACGAGTTTGAGAGTGATATCAGGAGGGAGAATAAGGCCTCCTAGGAAGAGTACCATATCAGTTAGATTGACCATAAGCAGAGAGCACGGGGAGAATCCTCTAGTCAGCCACCCCCTCAACCGAACGAACCTAGCATGGAGCCCAGAGAGCATACAGATGATCCTTCTATGGACGGGCCCACATTTGGTGCCTAGCACACCACATGTATGTATTCACTCCCTTAGACTTACCATATTGATAACTGTGCACTGAGGGCAGTTCATCATTATTTAGTTGGGGTTGGGGTATACCACCACTTGGGGGGTTTTGTTGTCGTGTTTCTTTTCCCCCAAGTGTGCTATCATAGTAGAACCAACATGTTTAGGTTGTTAGTTAGATTATTTATGTGTTTTCATGTTTAATTAGGAGAAAAATAGGGGAACATTAGTACAGTCCAGTTTTGAACAAGTTTTTGATAATGATGCTTTTTTATTGCTTAAAGGACACCCCTCCTAAAAATTTGGTTTTGAACACTGTGTGTAGTATGTTAGTTTGTGAAAACTGTTGGATCTTGTTATGACAGTAGTATTATAAGAAACATGATGGTAGCTAGCAATGCATGAACTGGACAGGTAATAGTTGATAGTGTAACCCTATGCTATGTGTGTGTGAGGTCATTGATAATGCTCAAATACATATAGAATAGAATGTAAGGGGTCGTTAGTAATATAATTACCCAACTTAGAGTCGGGGTCAAATGCACAAGGATTGAATGTGATAGCTTTCACCTCTGAGTGTCAGAAGCAACAAGTGCTAACGCGTGATGCTATGAAAATAGTACATAAAAGTAAATGGGGGGTTATCATTTGTTAACTTGTAACTATTTTAAATTTTGTAATTTGAGACACAAAAGTTCAAGATTAGAGATGGAGAGTTGAAATCAAGTGTATTACGGGACTTGGGGTAATGCCATTATAAGAGTGAAATTGTGTATGGGTAATTTGAATATTTAACTACATTTAGCTAAGAGCTATGGGTAGGTTAGATTATAGGTGCTTGGTGTTGATTTGTCAACCAAACATCAAGGTTTCACAATTGGGTTCTTTCGAACACCTCAAAAGTGCATCTTATAAAACCAATCCAATACCTCAATTAACATCCTTATCTCTAAGAGATGCTATTAAATGATACATATCAAGTTATTGTTCACTCCCATTCCTCACCCATATCCCTTTTGTCAAGGATGATAAGAGTTCTATAGTTAATTAGAGTTTGCAACCTCTAATTTGAATGAAAACATGGAATGGGATTAAAACCCATGGCAATTATTTAAATAAAAAGTCAAAGAAACAAAACCCATACAATTATCACATCTTATTCAAGCATAACCCCAAGTAGAGAATTTAGCTACTCATAGAAGAAGAGAGAAGAAAATCACCCTAATTCTCTTCCCAAACTTCCATTGAATCCAAGTGTTTACAAGAATTTGATCCAAAATTGACAAAAAATGCAAGAATGTAACTTGTTTCTCCTTAGGGTTTCACTCTCCTTTTCTATATCTTTCAAAAAATGCCCAAAAAGATCCTTTTCAGAGCTGGAAAAAATCCATTTTATAGCCCAAAATCGCATCCTTGGAAATTACACGAATGCCACCGCACTAGTCACCTGCTGGCGCAGGTTCTAGCGCAGATTCCTGAACTGCGTGGACAGGATACTAGTGCAGGTGGCACTGTATTGTGCTGCTTCATTGCTCAGTTATCCACCTGCGTGCGCAACCCATGACATCCATGCGCAGGTGGCCGTTAATATCCCCGGGTGTTATTTTAAGCCTCCTTTCTTCACTTTTGTCATTCCCATTGATTCACATGGTTAGCTCGGGCTCGTATTCATCCACTACCTACATGCAAGAGCTATATAACATGAGAATTTATATCAAATCAATGTAAATTACAAGATAATTCATGCTCAAATGTGTTAAAATGTCAACTTATCAACTCCCCCAAACTTAAACTATTGCTTGTCCTTAAGTAATCAAGAATATTTAAAGTGAAAAGAAAAGGGTACTCTTAACCATGAAACAACCATAAGGGACATCACTAAACAATTAAGCCTATAAAGTTCAATCGGTTCCTCCAACAAGTCATGACAAACAAGCGAATCATGCTTCTTTTTCACTAGTCAATTTTCATCAACCAAGGGCATAATAATTCAACAAGCAAGCAAATTTTAGGTTGGGATGCTTCTCAAGGTGTGACACAAGATTTTTCAGAAATTGCCTCATCTTCAATTTGCAATTTGTGTTGCTCATTTTCCCAAATTGAAGGTAGGACATCACTCTCCATTTCAAGGTATCCATGCCTCTCACTTGCAAAAGTTTTCTCCACTCCCACAAGATAATGTGATTCATTAAGAGCGTAAGGACAGAAAGAACTTTCTCTCACTCTCACAAAGAAATTCAAGTACCACACGTAGAACCATAGGCTTGCCCTTTGTGTTATTCGCCACTAATAGGGACCAACAAGGTTTTAAGTCACCAAGGGCTTGTGGGCAATGATGAAGGTTAGTTTGAGAGAAAGGGTTTATGGATCAAGTGACTAGAAGATTTCCCTAAACACAATCGCATTATAACTTCTTAGGCCCACTTTGTTCAAGCTTTTCACCTTATTTGCCCTTTTATATATATATATATATATATATATAACCCTCCAACCGAACTTTCTTCTTCATTTGCTTTTGGGGCCCTTTCAAGAGACTTTCTACTCTTTAGAAACTTATGCCTCTCTTTTTCTTTCTACAAACTTTTCTCATCATTTTATTTATTTATTTATTTATGCAATAACCAAGCATACACCTCTCTTTACAATATTATACATCTCCTTTTTCCCCAACTTAGCTTTTGATTCCATCTCAATCATTTTCACAACATGCTTCTCCAAGCTTAGGCATTTGCCTATGTTGGCCTACATTAAAACCATGCGATGTGTTTACGGAAATTGGGTGATAAAAATGGATTTGACAAAGACAAAAGTAGGGTGTCATAGTATGGTTATTTCCAAGAAGAAAGTGGTGAAAGGTTCAAGTGGGTTAACTAGGGACAAATTTCAAGGTGGGATATAGGTCAAATGGTGGATCAAGATGGCCTCGGTTCATTCTCCAAACCAAGCTAGGTCCTAGATTTTGCATTGAATACATGCGGGGTAAGTTCTAGACTATCATGTGTGACAAGAATTAATCAAAAACCTCACCACACTAGGTATTTTTTTTCTTTAAAATAGAAAGCTAGTCTTCTCCCCAATTTGAGCAAATGAACTTGAGAACATACTCTAAGTCAAAGACTTTTTCTTCTATGAAGAATGAGTCAAAAACTGAATTAGCAGGTCACACGCAAGAGGAATCTTGAAATCACTTTGCTCTATTCCTTTCAAAAATCATTTTATCCTTCATAAATCATTTTTGTTTGCCACAACAATTTTGGAGGGACTTTTTTTTGAACCTCTTAAACTACTACATGACTCTAAGTTAGGACAAGCACACAAAAAGAGCCCGGCAAGGGTACTATCCAAATCACAACTCAGAAAAATGGCCCGACAAGGGCAATATCCGAATCAACATCAATAAGAAGGCCCGGTAAATGCACTATCCAAATCACAACTCACAAAAAATGGCATCCAAATAATATCATGAATTAATATTACATACCATAAAATGAATGAATTTATCCCACCCCCTAACTAAAGAGTATTGCATTATACCCAGTGCAATCAATATAGAACAAGAAAGGAGGAGGGGAAAGACAAAACTCCCTGAGACGCACTAGGCGCACAGATCTGTATCATGGGAAGGCTGTAAGGGTGCTGTGGATGTAAAAGTAGGAGCCTCCTCAGACTGAGCTCCTGTATGTATCTCCTCAGGAGGCCAAGAACTAGGGCCAGCACCAACTGTCCGTGCATGTTGCTCCTCAATAGACTTTCTTTTAGACAGCTCCACCTTTTGATCCTCAGAAAGCCCTGCGCTGAAATCGATCCCTGTCTCTTCCCCCACAGGAGAATATCCAAACAAGTCAGCAAATGGAAAGATGGGGCCGGTCTCCGCCTGTGGGATGGTGATCTGGGCATCATCAAAAGTGAAGGAGGGCTGCATCGACTTAAACTTCTCACGCAGACTATCAAGATCGGCCCTTAAAGTAGGAATCGCCTAACTACCCCCCCCCCTCGAGCCTCAATCGTGGATAATATCCGTTCATAGTCTACCATCTGAGCACGTAAAGGTGCAAGGCTCCTCTCAATAGCCACCTAAATGAAATGAGAGATATCGGCCACCAGGCGAGATATAGAACTGTTATTTGCAAAGGTCATGGCTGCAACCTTAGGAAATGTCAATGTGGAAGACCAAGGAGGCTGAGTAGGCTGAGTAGTGTGTGAAGGTGGCGGTACCTGAGGGAGATCACGATCTAGAGTTGTGTCACCATGGACAGGTGGATCATTGAATGCATGAGAAGTCATAGGAGAGGTACTAGCAATGGGTACCTCTCTCATGGATGAATCAGAACCCTCACCAAAACTTCTCTTTAGGCCCACCTGATTGTCATCATCCTGACTAGTTCGAATATCAATGACTCCCGTACATTTAATTTTCTTGTCAATCTTTGGGAAGAGAGGAACCTTGTGGACTGCACATAATGCCGATATAAGAGCAGGAAAAGGTAGTAAAGTACCCACTTGTTTTGATCGGAGTTTTATCACTTCAATAATAATCTCTCTTGGATTGACATCCAACCCATCCATAATGCATCCCACAAGTATAGCCCTTTTGATGGTGACATCTTGATCGTTGGGGGAAGGAAGCAGTCGATTGCCCACTAAGCCAACCCAATGCTTGGCCTGAATAGAGAGATCCCTTCATTTGATTTATCCAATCCCATTCACCCACAATGGAAGACCTTTAGCAATTATTTGGGAAATCCATGGAAAATGAGTACGCCCCCTAGCACTCGCCTTTTGCTCTCAACCCCAGGTGCGCAATCACAACTAAAATATAACTTGTTTATTGCAGAAGTGGAGCAAGGCGCCTCTGCTCCCCTAACAAGCACACTAAGTAGGCAAGGCTGATCCTCCACCGGTGGTTTATATTTGTATTTATTATGCCGGATGACATAGGAGAAGATAATAAACCTCAGGGGGAGACTCAGGATTAATGTCTGTGAATAATTCCCAAGCCTACTTGTTGACTTGTCTGACGATATTTGGGAAATGATCATGGACACCCTTCAAGCTAAACGCCTTCTCGGGATTGAAGCCCCGAGTATACACCCATTCATTATAAAGGTCACGCATTTCTTCGCTGGCAAATCTGATTTTGTCAACATCTTTGGACAATCCCCTTGAGATATGAAGTGTACTTTGCACATCGGGGATGTTAGGGTGTCCTTGTTGTGTCAGCATTTGTTTCTTTGATGTAGTATCAATGGCCTTGCCTTTGTCTTTGTGATGATCTTTCTCTGCACCCCGCGATATTGATTTCCGAGGAGACATTCCCTTAAAAGAACAAGGAAACAAACCACCCAAAACAAAAAAATAAAACATGTTTTTGGATTTTTGTTATGTAAAAGAAAATTAAAACTATGTTAACTAAGGTGAATGCAAGGAAAAATGCTATATGAAACCATCTCAAACACAACCCATTTCATCTTGAAGTGCACAATCCATCATGACCCTAATAGGAACAAAAATGACATTTTACCTGTAAGAATGGTGTCACCTAATCTATCATAGGGAAAACTATGCATATTTTCTATGAACAATTATGCTTATTAACTCATCTTACGAACAAGAATCACCACTTATGCATCATGAAGTAAAGAAATGCTTGAAAAATCATGTAACTCACACATCTTCACTACAATATTATAACCAATCATTTAGTGATGGATTGGATCTCAAGGTAGACTCAAGAAACCATGCTTAGGTCTCGTAGATCATTCACAAAAGAAAATGCAAGGGAATGCTCATGTAGGAATTTGATCAAACACATGGAGTGTATAATATTTGGGTACTCAAGAATTCCCCAACTTGTATGTAAAGCATCACTTCCAATTCAAATAATCCTTAAAAACATAACCATTACACCATAAGAAAACCATATGGATCAACTCTTCACAATAAAAAAGTAAAAAACATGATTCGCTGTTTTTGTCCAAAAGCTTCTTAAAAAGAGTAGACCAAGTGAACTTAGCAATGTTAGTGACAAGAGAATGTAGAAGATTAATAACTCTTGAGTTGTAGTGAGTGAAGTGTGCAATCTCCTTTGAAAGTGAAGGTGAGATGAGGAAAAGAGAAAAAAAAATTCAGCCTAGAAAGAGGAAGAGCCAATTTGTGTGTTGGTAATGTGGGTTGATCTTAAAGGTTATAAGGAAATAGGTTATGGGTTGTGGGTTATAGGTTATGTTTTGAAGAGAAGAATGGGTCAATTTTGGGTCAGGTCGACCCAATTGCTTAGGAAATTTTATGAAAACTAAACCCCCACTTGCGCCCCACCATGCGCACACATGTGGGGAGATGCACACACAGGTGGGCTGTCTTACCTGGGTAGAATTCCTGGGCACTGGAGAAGCTACGAAGGGTCGTCTACGCTTGCATACTGAGGACCTGCGCATGCAGGTGAGTAGAATAGCTCAAGGCAGGTACAAGGTAGAGCCACCTGCGTTGGCTAGACTACGCACGCATGTGCCAGGCCTGTGACCGCAGGTGTCTTCTTGGCTCCAGGCATAATGTTGCACTCCACCTGTTGGCCTCATGTGTCCCAACATGCGTGGGAATATGCGCATGTGCACCAACAGGTGACTATTTTAGCTCAAAGCAGTGTATCCCATCTCCCAGACATAGTGTTATTCACCTGTGTTCAAAAAAATAACAAAAAATTAGTACTCAAATAATTTGAAAGTGAAAATAAGGACCTTGGGTTGCCTCCCAAGAAGCGCCTTGGTTATTGTCGTGGCTCGACGTTGGTCCTCATCATCATGCATCCTTGAAATGGAGCAACTCGACCTTAGCCGCTCCAAATCCACCCTCATAAAAATATTTTAGCCTTTGGCCATTCACCATGAACCTCGTTTGCTCATAGTCCTCGAGCTTGATAGAACCACTAGGAAAGGTATTAAACACAACAAAATGCCCAGACCACTTGGATTTTAGCTTCCCCACAAAGAGTTTTAACCTCGAGTTGAAGAGTAGCACTTTATCACCCGCATGAAACTCTCTTTTTAAGATCTTAGCATCATGCCATTTCTTCATTTTCTCCTTGTATAACACTGAGCTTTCATATGCCTTAAGTCGGAAATCCTCTAACTCATGAATTTGGTCTATTCTTCATTTGGAAGCATCCACCCAATCTATATTTAATTTACGCAAGGCCCATAATGCTTTGTGCTCTAATTCAACCGGGAGATGACAAGCCTTTACAAACACTAACTGATAGGGCGACATGCCAATAGGAGTCTTGAATGTGGTCCTATATTCCCACAGAGCATCATCAAGTTGTCTTGCCCAATTTGTACGCCCGACATTTACAGTATTTTCCAAGATCGATTTGATCTCCCGATTGGAAACCTCCACTTGGCCACTCATTTGAGGATGATATGGGGTCGCCACCTTATGCCTCACCCTATATTTTTCAAGTAAAGCTTCAAATAGCCGATTACAAAAATGAGAACCACCGTCACTAATGATAGATCGAGGGGTTCCAAACCTGGTGAAAATGCATTTTTTTAAGAAGAATATGACACTTTTACCTTCATTGGTCGGCAAGGCAATGGCCTCCACCCATTTGGACATGTAGTCAACTGCCACCAATATATACTTATTACCATATGATCTCACAAACGGCCCCATAAAATCAAGGCCCCATACATCGAATAACTCCACCTCAAGCCTCGACACACCACCATGCTTTTGACATTGAATGCAAGTCTTTGCTAATTCGTGAGCATCACGATGGATGGTAGGCCAATAATATCCACACTGAAGGACTTTCGCTGCGATTCTCACACCCCCATGATGTCCACCAAAAGGAGAAGAATGGCACGCTTCAAGAATGAATTTTATCTCCTCTTCCATGACACATCGATGGATAATTCCATCTACACATTCCCTAAAAAGATAGGGTTCGTCCTAAAAGTACCGCTTCACATCATGGATAAACCTTTTCCTTTGATAATTACTCAACTAATCAGGAAGAAGTCCGCTCACTATATAGTTTGCAAAATCAGCATACCAAGGTGGAGTTCTCTCTTTTAAGCTTGTGAAAAGTTCGTCTGGGAATGTATCATCAAGATCAAAATCACCCCAAATTTCCTCATTTTTCTCAATACGTGATAGATGGTCTGCTACTTGGTTTTTACACCCTTTTCGATCCTTCACTTCAAAGTCAAATTACTGAAGTAGTAGAATCCACCTTATCAGTTGGGGTTTTGCTTCTTTCTTTTCCATCAAATATCGAAAAGCAGCATGATCGGTGTGTACAATGACCTCTGTGCCTAACAAGTAAGATCGAAATTTCTCAAACCCATAAACCACGGCTAGAAATTCTTGTTACGTAATAGTGTAGTTCTTTTGGGCATCATTCAACGAATTGCTAGCATAATAGATGGGATGAAAAAGTTTCTCCTTTCGTTGTCCAAGCACAGCTCCCAATGCCAGCCCACTAGCATCACACATGAGTTCAAATGGTTGTGACCACTTTGGGGTCACTATAATCGGAGATGAAACAAGCTTCTCTTTAAGGCAATTAAATGCCTTTAAACACTCTCCATTGAATTCAAACTTGATCTCATTCTCAAGGAGTTTGCACATCGACAATTTTAGAGAAATCTTTAATGAACCTCCTATAAAATCCCGCATGGCCAAGAAAACTTCGAACCCCCTTGACAGAAATTGCAGGTGGTAGATTAGCAATGACTTCCACCTTAGCTTGATCGACTTGGATTCCTTGGCCCAATATTTTGTGTCAAAGAACAATCCCCTCCTTAACCATAAAGTGACACTTCTCCCAATTCAACACAAGATTATTCACCACACATCTTTCAAGCACCTTCTCCAAGTGTTCAAGGCAATCTTCAAATGGATCACCAACAACTCAGAAATCATCCATAAATACCTCCATAGAACTCTCCACCATGCTAGAAAAAATAGAAAGCATACATCATTGAAAGGTGGCCAGTGCATTGCATAATCCAAAGGGCATGCACCTAAAGGCAAAAGTTCCATAAGGGCATGTGAAGGTAGTTTTGTCTTGATCTTCGGGAGCTATTGACATTTGATTATAGCCTGAATATCCATCTAGGAAGCAATACCAACCTCTGCCCGCCAACCTATCAAGCATTTGATCCATGAAAGGCATGGGGAAGTGATCCTTCTCAGTCCATGAATTTAATTTTCTATAATCAATACACACTCTCCAACCCGTGACCGGACATATGGGTATATGATCATTATTTTTGTTTGGGACCACAGTAATACCACCTTTCTTTGGAACACATTGAACTGGACTCACCCAAGTGCTATCTGAGATAGGATAAACTATACCCACATCAAGCCACTTGATGATTTCTTTCTTCACAACTTCTTGCATTGGAGGGTTTAATCTTCTTTGATGTTCTACACTTGCTACATACAAACTCGGGCTCAAGCTTGATTTTGTGGGTGCATATGCCGGGTGGAATTCCAATCATATCGGCTATGGTCCATCCAAGTGCCCGAATATACCGAATCACCACCTATTTCAACACCTCAATTTGCCAAGATGACAAGTCTCCTGCAATAATAATAGGTAGAGTTTCACCTTCTCTCAAGAACACATGACGAAGATGTGGTGGCAATGGCTTGAGATCAATTTGTAGTGAATCTTCAATTGAAGGCTTTCCGGGAGGAGTTTCCCAATTTTTCAAGTCAAGGTCCAACTTACAAGGATTTTTGTGGAAAGACCCAAAACCTTTCAAGGATACAACTTCTTCGTCATATCTTTCATTCCCTTCGCTTTCAAGATTCCACAAGACTCCTGCTAAAGCTTCATTAACAAATTCATTCTCCATAGTATGAGCCACTACATCATCAATCACATCTATTATGGAGACAACTTGTAAATCCATAGGTTGTTTCATGGCCTTGCAGACATTGAATGACACCTCTTCATTATTTACTAGAAATTTCATTTCGCCGCATTCTACATCAACTAAAGCTAAACCGGTCGCCAAGAATGGCCTACCAAGAATAATAGGGACCTCATGATCAATTTCACAATCCAAAATGACAAACTTGACAGGAAAGATAAAATGATCCACCTTCACAAGTACATCATACAACACATCCACGGGTCTTTTTATAGAGAGGTCGGACATTAATAGCCGCATTGTTGTTGGATTTGGAGCTCCCAAGCCTAACTTTCAAATAAGGCTAATGGCATCAAGTTAATACTTTCCCTAAGATCACATAAAGCTTTCCCAAATTGATACACCCCAATGGTGTATTGGATAGTGAATGCCCCCGGATCATCCTTCTTCACAACCATTGTAGTAGACATTATAGCACTACAATTATGTGTAACTTCAATTGTTTCAAAGTCCATGATTCGCTTCTTGGTTACCAACTCTTTCATAAACTTAGCATACCCGGGCATATCTTTTTAAGGCTTCCAACAATGGTATGTTTACCGAAAGGTTGCTAAATTTAGAAAGGAATTTCTTGAACTTTGAATCATCTTCCTTCTTCTTAAGACTTTGTGGAAATGGAAGAGGGATTTTGATCTGTGGCTTAGAGACAATCGAGTTTTCATTTGGTTTTGGATTACCATAATTAACCACTTGTGGATCTGCGTTGTCTTCACCCTTCTCTTCCACTCTTTTCGACCCGTCAATACCTTGCTCTTGTGACATTGGAGTTTAATCTTTTAAATTATCAATAATATCCCTCTTTTTGCTTATTTTTCCTCCAACACCCTTATTACAAAGGTTGTCATCAAGATTTACAACATCATTTCCAAGGGTTCTCCCACTTCTAGTAACAATGGCCATGACGTGAGCGTCATTTTTTGGATTCACAATCGTATCGCTAGGGAGTCCTCCTCTTTGTCTTACATTCATTTGGGAGGAGAGTTGACCCATTTGGGTTTCAAGTTTTTTTATCGAAGTCGAGTGTGAGGTGACGGTTTGATTGAGATACAAAAAATCCCCTTTCATTTCCCTTAACATCCTATCGCTTCCTTCAACTACCAAGAGGATACGAGCAAGCACATCCTCATTCTTATATTTCTCCGGATCAATAGAGGTTTCCTCTTTACCCTTGGACCAATCATACGGAGGAACATACCTATCATAGTCCCGATTTGCATCTCGCCAATCACGATCTCTATTTTTATCTCGCCAATCTCGGTCCCTATCACGGCCTTTTCACTCACAATCTTTCCAATCATGGTCTTTATCCATCCAACCTTGATTCCCTCCTTTCCTTTGATAGGTGGGGCGGGACCCCCCCATTTGGTTTGACATAAATCAGATTTATTTATCAAGACCCTCCGTTTCATCATCATCGTAATTCTTAGCTCCCTTGGAAGTAACGACGTTAACCGTCTTTGGTGTTGATCCCATTACATGCTTGGTAAGTAGCTCTAATTGTGTCATCATTTTGGCCATACTCTCATCTCTCTCCTCGTCTTTCTTTCTTTGCTCTTGGCTCACAAAAGATACGGAGGGAGCCCCCACGGCCACCTTAGAATCTCTTGTATGCCAACCTCGACTTTATTTAGTGACTTGGTCCAATAATGCCGATGCAACACCATAATTTTGTTTCACCAACGATCCGCCGGCTGTGTTGTTTGCAACCATTTTGTTCAATTGATCTAATGCTCGATAAAATATTTGGAGGAGCATCTTATCCAGAATCTCGTGAGTCGGCCATTGCATCAATTTTGTGTTAAACCTTTGCCAAGCCTTATGTAATGATTCACCATTCAATTGGCGAAAGTTAATAATCTCATCCCTCAGTTGTAACATCCAACATGGTGGGAAGAACCGATCTAAGAATGCTTTCGTCAATTCCACCCATGTAGTGATTGAACCCGCGAGCAATTACCTCAACCATAATACGGCTTTGCCCGTTAATGAGAAGGGGAAGAGTCTCAATCAGATGGACTCTTGTGATATGTGGGCGATATCAAATGACATGCACACCTCAATGAAATTTTTCAAGTGAAGATTTGCGTCTTCATGTGCTTGACCCCCATATAACCCCTTCATTTGAAGGAGGTGGAGCATCACACTAGTAATGTGAAACACTTCATTTTCGTTCGCAGGTGGAATACGGATGGCACTAGCTCTCCCGGCATCTCCCAAATAGTCTTCATCTTCCATATGTCCGGCAAAGGAAACGACATGATTACCATGTTGACTCATTGAATCGTGAAGGATTTGGTTGTCACCTGTGAACAACAAAAACAACAAATAAAGTAAACTTACACCACGGTAAACACAAGTAACTTAAAACACTAAAAGAAATGAACGCTGCATTTCATTCCTTGGCAACGACGCCATTATTGATAATGCTAAAATACACCCTAGAATATAATGTAAGCGGTCGTTAGCAATATACTTACCCAACTTAGAGTCGGGGTCGAATCCATGAGGAATGAATGCAATAGCTTTCACCTCTAAGTGTCAGAACCAACTAGTGCTAACGCGTGATGCTATGAAAATAATACATAAAAGTAAATGGGGGTTATCATTTGTTAAATTGTAACTATTTAAAATTTTGTAATTTGAGACACACAAGTTCAAGATTACAGAAGGAGAGTTGAAATCAAGTGTATAACGGGACTTGGGGTTACGCCATCGTAAGAGTGAAATTGTGTATGGGTAATTTGAATATTTAACTTTATTTAGCTAAGAGCTATGGGTTGGTTAGATTATAGGTGCTTGGTGTTGATTTTTCAACCAAACATCAAGGTTTCATAATTGGGTTCTTTCGAACACCTCAAAAGTGCATCTGATAAAACCAATCCAATACTTCAATTAACATCCTTATGTCTAAGAGATGCTATTAAAAGATACATATCAAGTTATTGTTCACTCCCATTCCTCACCCTTATCCCCTTTGTCAAGTATGATAAGATTTCTATAGTTAATTAGAGTTTGCAACCTCTAATTTGAATGAAAACATAGAATGGGATTAAAACCCATGGCAATTATTTAAATAAAAAGTCAAATAAAAAAAACACATACAATTATCACATCTTATTCAAGCATAACCCCAAGTAGAGAATTTAGCTACTCATAGAAGAAGAGAGAAGAAAATCACCCAAATTCTCTTCCCAAACTTCCATTGAATACTAGTGTTTACAACAATTTGATCCAAAATTGACACAAAATGCAAGAATATAACTTGTTTCTCCTTAGGGTTTCACCCTCCTTTTCTATATTTTTACAAAAAAGCCCAAAAAAATCCTTTTCAGAGCTGGAAAAAATCCATTTTATAGCCCAAAATTGCGTCCTTTGAAATTAAGCGAATGCCACCGCACCAGTCAACTGCTGGTGAAGGTGCCAGCGTAGATGCCTGACCTACCTACGCAGGTGGCACTGCATTGTGCTGCTTCATTGCTCAGTTAGCCACCTGTGTGCGCAGACCATTACATGCGTGCACAGGTGTCCGTTAATCTCCATGGGTGTTAATTTAAGCCTCCTTTCTTCACTTTTTCCAATCCCATTGACTCGCATGGTTAGCTCAGGCTCGTATGTAACACCCCGTACATTTTTGAACCTAGTTGATTACCATAACATTAATGGAATTATTTAAACGTGGGAGTTTTGAGGAATTATACATCAAATGTAATGTCCCAAATTAATCTTGAGCCATTGGGCTCTATTAAGGCCCCAAAAAAAAAGAGACACAAAAGATATAGCCCCAAAAAGGGTATTTGACCCATTCTTGTGAGACCAAGTCACCATATTCATTATTGGACCAAGTGTGTGGTTAATAAGGACCATTAAGGTACTATATAAGCTGTAAAATCATATTTTAAATCCACAAAACACACATGCCATTTCTATATATTTCCCAAAGTTAGTTCTTATCTCTCAAACCCTATGCAATCAACTCTTGGGCAAGATCATCATTTTGCAATCCTTTGTAAGTGTTTATATTTATGGTTTAAGATATTATACGCATGTAACATGGTGTAGATCATGTTGGTTATGTTGGTGAAGTGTGAGAAATTCACTATGTGTGAAACCATTTATGTTTGCTTAATCGGTGAAGGGTTTTGTCTTGTAAACTTGAAAGTAGACTTGTGGTATTGAAGGAAGTGAGTTTGACGGATTCAATATTGAAATGTGAGATGTGATTATATCCTCAACTTGTTTTATCCTTGTACATAATGTTTGGAATTGTTATTACGAAATTGGGCATGGAATTGGTGACGTATTGAAATAAAAATGTAGTTTGGTGATGTTTATGTGTATTGTGAAACCATGGCTGTTCGTTGGAATTTAAGATGATATAAAATATGTTAATATAAGGTTATTTTTGATCATGTAACATATATTACAAAAAAAAAAGACCCAAAAGAGACCCTTTTGGCCGAAATAGGCACCCGCCCTCACTGACGAAGCACCTGCTGGCACAGGTGACTTCGCAGGTGCCTCTGGCTACTACCAAAGGTCACCTACTGGTGCACCTCATCCACCTTCGGGTGCAGGTGGCTTCGCAGGTCAGCCCAGAACCCGAAATTGCTTGTTTTTGCATCCCTTTGACCCCCCAAAGCCCCTATATCCTTCATGGATGCAATTATCAACTTAGGGTACCTTTTGAATAACTTTAAAGGAGTATCCCAGAGGTATTATGAATGGTATCAAGTATGTATTGTTTTTCATGTGTTGGTACGAAAGGTATTGAGATGACTTGATAGGGTAATTGTGACGTAGTGTTAATGTGGACATATAAAGGGTAAACTTGGTGTGAAATGATATTGACTTATGATGTCTTGGTCAATGTGTGGAATGTTATTGTATTGTTGGTATGGTGATGCAATAAATGGTATTGTAAAAGGGAAAAATGACGTTCTAAGGCAATCATGTAACTCATTGTTGTCGTTATGCATTGTTGTTACAACACAAGTACGGAGCTCCGTTATGTACTTGTGTTGTAGAGTGAAATGTAAGGAGGAATCTAGATTGTTATATTCACATATACGACTGTGTATTCATATTGGAAAGACAAGGTATGTAAGGTTACTCTTTCTGTATCCTTCTGCAGCATATAGTGTTCACATTGTCATTGTACTTGTTCTATTCCGAAATATTCTAAGGTATCCCATTTCCGGTTATTGAATAGTGTTACTCACATGTTCCTTATTCATTGATCAATTATTATTCACATGAATCATGTGCATTGGCTAATATTTCAAAGTCCCATGTTTCAAAGTTCCAATAATGTTATGTTCCAAAGTTCCAATAATGTACAATTACCAATGTATCAATCTCATAGAAGTAAAGAAATGAAGAAAAGAATTGAAGTAATGTATAAGTGGTTGAGAAAGGGTGGTAGCTTTGTGGGAAAAATCCTAGATCAAGCCGATCCCGAATGATTATTGAGTATGGGTGGTAGACTAAGGGGCGAAATCCTAGCTTAAAGCCGATCCCGAACAATTATTGGACAAGGGTGGTAGCTTAAGGGGCGAAAGCCTAGCTTAAAGCCGATCCCGATTATTATGTTATTTCCCAATGAACAGTTGGGCCCGAGCATTATATGATTGATGATTGATGTACAGTAAAGTAAAGTACAGCAAAGTACTATAAAGCAAAGCAAAGTAAAGTAAAGTAAAGTAAAGAAAACATAGTATATGGTTCCATATATACCTTATGGTAATTTATCTATATTGTTCAATCACTTGTACTTTATTTCATTAAAGTTACTATATCTCATACAGTTACTTATAGCCTTAAATACTCAGTACATTCTTCATACTGACGTCCCTTGGGGGACTTACCTTACTTGCTGCAGGCACAGGTACTAGTAGACCTCAATAGTAGGCTGAGGGTCATCTACAGAGTATTGGTGAGCTCCAGTTCGTTCGGGGATTTCCTGGTCACATGTATACGGTTGTTTTGGTATTATGTACATGTTGTTTAAAGTAGGGACTTATCCCGACTATAGGTTGGTTATGTCTAGGAATCTGTAGAGTCTTTGTAGACATTGTGGGATAAATGAAGGGATGTAAGGAATGTATGTCCATTTTAACTTGATGGCCCTAACAACCAAGTTTCATATATATATACATCGCATGTTTTCCATGACTTACGCTAATGGTCACTTGTATCTAAATGAGATAGAGTGTGTCTCTTGTAATGGTATGTATATGAAGGTACGTGAATGAAGGATGGTTCTCTCGGGGCCTCAACGGCTTCGGGTTCCATGTCTGTCCCAATAGGATTTGATTCATGACAAAAGTGGTATCAGAGCGGGTCGTCCTAAGGGTGTCTTCAAAGCCGTGTCTGAGTAGAGTCTTGCTTATGGATGTGTAGCGCGCCACATTTATAAGTAGGAGGCTACGGGACATTTAAGAGTTGTTTCTTTTCTTCATTTCTTAGATCGTGCAGTAGAGCCAAAGTTGTTGGTGGAAGCATATCTTACCAGTGACGTTGGTTTTCTTTTGTATCGCAAAATGTCGATTACAAGATGAGGTAGGGACAAAGGTAAGGAGGTAGACATGCTTGCCGGAGAAGGAATTGGTAAATCACCACCTGACCAAACTAGTCAATGTGGGACTGCAACTGAATCCCCAGAACCAACTGTTAATATTACGGAGCAGGAGTTACAGGATTTGAGAAATGCAGTGCAAATGTTGACTTAGATAGTTGTTGCACAGAGTCAAGGACGAGTTGGTACAACGATAAGTGATGATGGTGTGGCTAGGGTAGCTAGCCGGTAAACACAGGATTTTCTAAAATTGGATCCTCCTGCATTTACCAGATTAGATCTTAATGAAGATCCGCAAGACTTTATAGACCAAATTCAAAGGGCTCTAGATGTTATGCATATGACTGGTGTAGAAACAGTGGAGCTTGCATCATATAGATTGAAAGGAGAGGCTATATTATGGTACGAAGATTGGAAATGATCCAGGGGTATCGGTGCACTCCCAGCTAGTTGGGAGGAATTCAAAGCGGCATTCATTGATCACTATCTTCCATATGAGGTCCTCAAGGCTCCTGCGGATTAGTTTTGAAATCTTTGTCAAGGAAATATGAGCATCAGGGAGTACAGTCTTTGGTTTAATTCTTTGGCTAGATACGCTCCTAATATGGTAGCTACTATGGTCGATAGAGTTCATCGGTATGTAGAAAGATTGAAGCCATATTTGGTGAGAGACTTTACTATTGATGCGTTAAATAAAGATATGGATATAGCCAGAATACAAGCCTGCATGCAAAAGATAAAGGATCAAAGTCAAAGGAGAAAGATACAAGATCTGAAGTTGGTCCATCAAAGAGGGCGAGATCTGTGGGACAGTCCATAGCGTGCCAAGAAGAATTTAGGCCTCAGATTTTTCATAGACCTCCTAGACCATCATTTTCTTATTCCACGGCAGACACTCAATCTCGATTTTGAGGGTCCAGAGGCAGTCAAGTAGGGCAAAGCAGTGTGATTCAAGGTTCATAGGAAGCAGGGAGTTCTCGATAGTTGTGTCAGCACTGCAAACGGCGTCACTTAGGTGAATGCCGATTTGGGACAAATGCTTGTTTTTGGTGCGGTATGTCGGGACACACGATGAGAGAATACCAATGGAGAGGCTTGCACAACCTATGGGATTAGCCGTTGCAACCCCATCATCAAGTGTATAGACTATGGGGCATGGCAGAGGTGCTAGAGGAGCAGCTAGTTCCAGTGGAATTCAAAACCATACCTATGCCTTAGCGGATCGGCTGAATTTGGAGACTTCTCCTGATTTAGTGATAGGTATATTATCCGTCTTTTTATATCATGTATATGCATTGATTGATCTGGGTTTTACCCTATCATATGTTACTTCATTGATTGTTGACCAATTTGAAGGAACACCAGAATTACTAAATACACCATTTGAAGTCTTTACACCAGTGGGTGAATATATTCTAAATAAAAGAATATACCGCAATTGTATAGTAACTGTTTTGGTTGATCTTATTGAGTTGGAAATGGTGGATCCTGATAATTATAATGAGTATGGATTGGTTGACTTCTTGTTATGCCATAGTAGAGTGCCAAGCTAAGAAGTTACATTTTCAGTTTCCATAAAAGAATGTTCTTGAATAGAAGGGTAATGTTGGAGCACCGAGAGGTTAAGTTAATTCCTATCTTAAGGCAAGGAAAATGATACCCAAATGGTACATATATCACTTAGTAAGAGTGAAAGATACTAATGTGGAATCACCAACTCTGCAATCAGTTCCAATATTAAGTAAATTCCTTGATGTGTTTCCTAAAGATATTCTAGGCTTACTCAGCCTATCTCTAGTTCTACGTATAGAATGGCTCCAGCAGAGTTACGAAAATTAAAACATGCAATTAAAAGACTTGTTCAACAAGGTATACATAAGACTTAGTATGTCCCCGTTGGGTGCACCAGTGTTAATTGTACAAACGAAAGATGGCACGTTGAGAATGTGTATTAATTATCAGCAATGGAATAAAGCATCAGTTATGATTAAATACCCCCTCCCTAGAATTGGTGAATTGGTTGACCAATTACAGGGTGCCAAAAGTTCCTTAACAGATTAACTTAAAAATTGGGTTATCATCAAGTAAGGGTTAGAGGAAAGGATATACCCAAGACAGTTTTCCGAACACGGTATGGTCATTATGAATTTTTAAGCTTATGCCATTTGGGCTAACAAATGCACCAGTAGTTTTTATGATTTGATGAATAGAATGTTCAAACCATTCTTAGACAAGGTCGTGACAAAGTTTACAGATGTTATTGTGGTTTACTTAAGATCACAAGGGACCCATGCTAACTAGTTACGGCAAATGTCATAGATTCTTCGTGATCGTAAGATATAGACACAGTTCTCTAAGTGTTAATTTTAGGTAAAATCCGTAGCATTCTTGGGTCACATGGTGTCAGATGAAGGAATAAGGGTTAATATACCAAAGATAGAAGCCGTGAAGAATTGGCTAAAACTTACAATGCCTACAGAGATTCGTAGTTTTCTTGGGTTGGACGGCTAGTATAGAAAGTTTGTTGGCAAGTTTATCTTCCATTTCAATACCCTTAACAAGTTAACACAAAACAACCATGTTTCAAGGGAATGATGCATGTGAGAACAGTTTCCAAGAGCTGAAAGATAAATTAACTTTATTAGTACTTCCCAAAGGCACAGAAGGGTATGCAGTATAGTGTGATGCTTCAGGAGTTGGCTTAGGATGTGTATTGATGTGATACAGTAACGTAATAGCTTATGCTTCAAGAAAATTGTGTCCATATGAATAAAGAATTAGCCAACACATGATCTTGAATTAGTAGTCATGATATTTACTTTAAAAGTATGGCGCCGCTATTGGTATGGGGCTCACATTGAAATATTTACCAATCATGACAGTTACAATATCGCTTTAAGCAGAAGTACCTACTTTTGAGACAACGAAGGTGGTTGAGACTACTAAGAGCTTAGAATATTGATATCTTATACCATCTGAGAAAAGCAAACGTGGTAGTTAATGTGTTAAGTCGCAAAGTGTTAGGAAGCATTGATAGTCAACTTATGAAAAGGCAAGGTATTATTAAAGATTTACGTTAATTAGACAGCTTGGGGGTTCATCTTCTTGAAAGTCCAAAATGAAAACATTATAGTATAAAATACAGTAGAGTCTTCGCTTGAAGCTACGGTGATGAAAAAGTAATATGCAAATCCTATGTTATTTCAGTTGGAAAAGAATGTACAGTAAAGTTCGACAAAGATGTTTGAGATTACATAAGGGGGGAGTACTTCAATGCCAAGGTAGATTTTATGTATCGGATATATATATGAGCTAAGGAAATGAATTATAGAAAAAACACATTATTCACGGTATTCTATTTATTCGGAAGCAATCAATATGTACCATGGTTTGGAAGCGACGCATGGATAAGATTACATGAAAAGAACATTGCGAAATTTCTAATTCAGTGACCGAAGTAACAACAAGTAAAGGTAAAGTGTTTGAAATCTGAAGGTTATAGGCTATGTAGAGATTTTTCCAGTTGGAAACAGAACATGATTAACATGGATTTTATCACAAATTTGCCTCATACACTTTGGAAATTTGATTCCATATGGGTCATAGTTGACAGGCTTACCAATTTAACACATTTGTAGAAATTTTTTCAGAAGAGATTGGGAACCCAAGTGAATGTAAGTATGGCTTTTCATGTTAAGACAGATGGACAAGAAAACCGTACTATTTAAACACGGAAAGTTAGTCCTATGTAGCGTGCCTTATAAGATTTTTCAAAGATGTGGTCAATTCGTATATGGACTGGAGATACACTAAGAATTCTCCACAGTTCATTCAGTAGTTCATTTGTGATGCTTTGAGAGTGTATAGGAGATCTATCTCGGATTGCTTCTAGTGAAGATGTACAAGTTATGGAGAATCTCACCTATGACGAGGTACCGATTGCTAATCTAGATAATCAATAAGTAGACAAGGTTACATGGGAAGCCGAAGAAAGAATGAAATCAAAGAACCAATAGTTGTTTCAAACCGAAGAATGTATTTACACTTACATTTGTTGGATTGAGTACTGTCATTAACATTCGAGGACAAATGTTTCTAAGGGGGGAAGGATGTAACAACCCATATATTTTCGAACCTAGTTGATTACCGTAACATTCATGGAACTATTTAAACATGGGAGTTTTGAGGAATTATACATCAAATGTAATGGTACAAATTAATCTTGAGCCATTGGGCTCAATTAAGGCCCAAAAAAAAAAGAGATACAAAAGACATAGCCTAAAAAGGGGTATTTGACCCATTCTTGTGAGACCAAGTCACCATATTTATTATTGTACCAAGTGTGTGGTTAAAAAGGAACATTAAGGGACTATATAAGGTGGAAAATCATATTTTAAATCCACAAAACACACATGCCATTTCTAGACATTTCCCAAAGTTAGTTCTTATCTCTCAAACCCTATGCAATCAACTCTTGGGCAAGATCATCATTTTGTAATCCTTGGTAAGTGTTTATATTTATGGTTTAATATATTATACTCATGGAAAATAGTGTATATCATGTTGGTTATATTGGTGAAGTGTGAGAAATTCACTATGTGCGAAACCATTTATGTTTGCTTAATCGGTGAAGGGTTTTGTCTTGTAAACTTGAAAGTAGACTTGTGGTCTTGAAGGAAGTGAGTTTGAAGGATTAAATATTGAAATGTGAGATTTTATTATAGCCTCAAATTGTTTTATCCTTGTACATAATGTTTTGAATTGTTATTACGAAATTGGGCATGTAATTGGTGACGTATTAAAAGAAAAATGTAGTTTGGTGATGTTTATGTGTGTTGTGAAACCATGGCTGTTAGTTGGAATTTAATACGATATAAAATATGTTAATAGAAGGTTAGTTATGATCATGGACCATATATTACAAAAAAAAGACCCAAAAGAGACCGTTTTTGGCCGAAACGGGCACCCGCCCTCGCATACGAAGCACCTGCTGGCACAGGTGACTTCGCAGGTGCCTCTGGCTACTATCAAAGGTAACCTATGGGTGTACCTCAGACTCCTTCAGGTGTAGGTGGCTTTGTAGGTCAGACCAGAACCCGAAATTGCTTGTTTTTGCATCCCTTTGACCCCCCAAAGCCCCTATACCCTTCATGGATGCAATTATCAACTTAGGTTACCTTTTGAATGAATTTAAAGGAGTATCCCAGAGGTATTCTGAATGGTATCAATTATGTATTGTTGTTCATGTGTTGTTACAAAAGGTTTTGAGATGACTTGATAAGGTAATTGTGACGTAGTGATAATGTGGACATATAAAGGGTAAACTTGGTGTGAAATGATATTGACTTATGATGTCTTGGTCAATGTGTGGAATGTTATGGTATTTTTAGTATGGTGATGCAATAAATGCTATTGTAAAAGGGCTAAATGATGTTGTAAGGCAATCATGTAACTCATTGTTGCCGCTATGCACTTGTAAGGTAGTTAGTTGTTAACGTGAGCTTCGTTATGTACTTGTGTTGTAGAGTGAAACGTAAGGAAGAAGCTGGATTGTTATATTCACATATAGGACTGTGTATTCATATTAGGAAGACAAGTATGTAAGGTTACCCTTTCCGTATCCTTCTGCAGCATATAGTGTTCACATTGTCATTGTACTTGTACTATTCCAAAATATTCTAAGGTATCCCATTTCCGGTTATTGAATAGTGTTACTCCCATGTTCCTTATTCATTGATAAATTGTGATTCATATTACTCATGTTCATTGGCTAATATTTCAAAGTCCCATGTTTCAAAGTTCCAATAATGTTATTTTCCAAAGTTCCAATAGTGTACAATTACCAATGTATCAATCTCATAGAAGTAAAGAAATGAAGTAAAGAATTGAAGTAATGTTTAAGTGGTTGAGAACGGGTGGTAGCTTTGGGGGAAAAAGCCTAGATCAAGCTGATCCCGAATGATTATTGAGTACGGTTGGTATCCTAAGGGGCGAAAGCCTAGCTTAAAGCCGATCCCGAACAATTATTGGACAAGGGTGGTAGCCTAAGGGGAGAAAGCCTAGCTTAAAGCCGATCCCGATTATTATGTTATTTCCCACTGATCAGTTAGGCTCGGGCATTATATGATCGATGATTGATGTACAGTGAAGTAAAGTAGAACAAAATAAAGTAAAGTAAAGCAAAGTAAAGAAAGCAAAGTACATGGTTCCATATATACCTTATGGTAATTTGTCTATATTGTTCATTCACTTGTACTTGATTTAATTAAAGTTCTTATATCTCATACAGTTACTTATAGCCTTACATACTCAGTACATTATTCGTACTGACGTCCCTTGGGGGACTTACCTTACTTGCTGTAGGTACGGGTACTAGTAGACCTCCACAGTAGGTTGCGGGTCATGTACAGAGTATTGGTGAGCTCCAGTTCGTTCGGGGCTTTCCTGGTCACATGTATACGGTTGTTTTTGTATTATGTACATCTTGTTTAAAGCGGGGACTTGTAACGACTATAGGTTGGTTATGTCTAGGCATCTGTAGAGGCTTTGTAGACGTTGTGGGATAAATGAAAGGATGTAAGGAATGTATGTCCATTTTGACTTGATGGCCCTAACGGCCAAGTTTCATATGTATATATACATCGCATGTTTTCCATGACTTTCGCTAATGGTCACTTGTAGCTAAATGAGATAGAGTGTGGCTCTTGTAATGGTATGTATATGAAGGTACGTGAATGAAGGATGGTTCTCTTGGGGCCTCAACGGCTTCAAGTGCCATGTCCTCCCCAATGGGATTTGAGCCGTAACATCGTATTCATCCACTACCTGCATAAAAGAGCTATATAACATGAGAATTTATATCGAATCAATGTAAATTACAAGATAATTCAAGATCAAATGTGTTAAGAATTGGGCAAAATGTCAACTTATCAGTCATTACCTAGTTCACTTTGTGTGTACGATCCAGAACTTATCCGGTTAGTCTTGCCTAGGCTATAGGATAGTGGTTAGGAAAGGATCATAGACCATTCTTGAATGAGTCCACTTTTAGCCTAAATGCCCAACCAAATAAAATAAGTATCCCTTGATCCCGAGTTTGAGCCTTAATTGACTTGTTTCTTTCATTATACTATTCACCTTTCCATTTTGACTTATAATGAACCTGTCTTCGCCCTGGTCCCTACTTGGAAATTGTGTACCTCAACTAAGGCAAATCGCCTAAGTTGAGGGTGGTTATTATAGAGGTGTGTAGTTTAACTTGGGTTTGGAGAAGGGGTTAGTAAAAGAAAAAGAGAACATATTTGGGTGTGAAGAAAAAAAATGATGAAATAAATAGAAATTGCAAAAAGAAGAAAAATAAAAGAGAAAAAGAAAAAAAGTTGTGTTTTGAAAGTGTGAAGAAAATCACACCAAAAAATATGAAAATAAATGAAGGAGAATAAGGGAAAATAAAAAGAGAATGGTTGGAAAGTGGAGCCAAAAATAGTATAGTGTAAAGGAGGGTTGAGACACTATATCCATATGTATCATACCCGTCCCCAAGCCTACATTACAAGCCAATGAAAGTCCTATAGTGATCCTAGTCCAACTGTCTGAAAACTAAGGCATAGAAAATAAGGACAAGCCTATGGTATTTCATGCACATTGTTTGAACTTCTTTGTGAGAGAGAGTTTTTTGACCTAGTCCCTACTTTGATATTCATTAGTATACTATGAGTGTATGGGACTTCTTTGTAGTGAGAGTACATGGGTTACATTGATAGCTGCTATTTGTTCAGATAATGTTTTTTGCATATATGCTTAGTTGTTTGTTCATAATCTTATGCTATCATTTGATCCTTGCTGTGTCATGATAATATGTTGCACATATACACACTATGGTTTTGATTTGCAAATAGGAGGGGTAGGAAAGTTTTTGGTGCCAAAAGCAATAAGTCGACTGCCGTAGGTCTCTTAGGTATCTCTTACTTAGGCATCGGATGTGTTTGTTTTGTTTTGTTTGCCTGAGGACATGCAAACATTCTATGTTGAGGGTTTTGATGTGTCGTGGTTTCATGGAACTTTCGATGATTAAAACAAAGAAAATATGCAATAACTCGGGTATGTTTTGTTGGTATGATGTGTTTTCTATTCTATATTGTAGGAGAATAGGTTTTTGGAGGCAAAATGGACAAGAAGGAAGAATCATGCTCGAGAATGATGCATCTGAAAGCGAAAGAGCCAAGTCCTACACCAGAGGAGTGACTCACGGTTATTACTGACGTTACTGTTCCTCCATTTTTACTTACTTGCCAATCACTTAGACTAGCATTCGACACACTTTTGTCCTATTCCCTGTCGGATCGACCCCAACCTAGTTAGGCTCTACATTTGATACAACAACCACATTATACTTTTCTGGAGGAATATTTTGGGCGACATCAGAATACACAGTACGCTAAAAGCAACACCATCCAAATGACTCAAGAGATGAATTAATAGATCATGTAGCACTGGGGTGTCAATCAAACCTTTTAGGACCTGAGCTGGCTCCACAGCTACTGTCTGATAGTCATTCTCAACATAATTAACCTCTGGCTAGGGAGAGACCTCCCTAGTACGTCCTTTGACTAGGGCATCTCCTCATGCCTGTCCTCTACCTCTGGGTAAGCCACGAGCCCTGCCTCGCCTCTTGACTGGGGCTCTAATGACGGGTGCCAGCTCTACATCCCTAGCATCTATGAACCTAGTCCTTACCATCTGCGAAGAAAAGAATGGGATAAAAGTTTATAACATAGGGTATGAACAACCTACACGATAAGGAGTCAAATTAGAGGAGCTTTCCTAAAGACATCTTATAGCCTCTCGATGATAGATACAGACGTCTACGTATCTATCCATGAGACTCTACTAGATATCCTACTTTTTCAGTTATAAGACTGGTGAAACCTGTCGCTCTAATACCAATTTGTCATGACCCAAATTTTGAGGTCATGATGGCACCTACCTAGAACCAACCTTGATAGGTAAGCTAATTACCCAAAACAAAGAAGGAATTTGAAATGTAAACTAAATAAAATAGTGAGACTTCTAGAATAAAGTGGGGTCAACTCATATTTTTATATATATATAGCGGAAGTCAGAAATAAAACATACATAAAACACCCAAAATCTGATGTCATAGTACAAGAGCATCTAAAATATAACCAAATATCTGAATATATAAATTCTTCTATGAAAATGGGTAAAGACAAGATAAGGACAAGAGGAGGCCTAGAATCAGCTCTGAACTCTAGAACATGCCAGTACCTCGAATGTCAATTCTGAGTAACACGAATAAGCTACCACGTCTCATACTCAAGCTAGGATCTACATTGAAAGGGCACAATAGGGATGAGTACGGTCCACTTGTACTAAGTAGGTATCATTGTCCAATTGAGTAAAGTAGAAAATAATACAAGTAAAAGATACTATGAGCATGTCACCTGTAAATAGAAAAGTTCCCAAATAGTAGCTCACACCGTCTTCACTAACAGTTCTATAATATAAGATCGATACAGAATCAACTAAATATGAATACATATATGGAAACTAAGTACACATCGAGGGTACGTAAAGAAACATAAGAAATACATATGCAATGCAATGCAATGATGATGGAATCATGATGAATGATTGAAAGTCATTGAATAACTTTCTATATACACCTACCGAGCCTCAGTGCTCCTAAGATAGGACCCATAGACGGTTCGCAACCCGTGTACTACCTCAAATCTCAATCTCACCCCTCCCGCTAGTGTTCACGGATCAAGGTTTTATAAAGTGTCACATTCACTTCTTCAACTATTGTTCATGGATCAAGGGCTTTTCATTAAAATAACATCCCATTTTCTTGTAAATCAGTGTTTCTTAAAGGTACCAATGTTTCATGAATGTGTTTGTATGAAATAAGGATGAAAGCCTCACAACCAATTTGTATGAAGATAGAAATCCATTCAATACATGTATAACTAAGCTCAGAATCAACTCAATGCGTCAATAATTTATGATATCAGTTCATGCTTGGCACCACCAAAATAAATAGCCATGTAAGACATCAATAATATCATTTAAGCCCATACTCAGTTATTTTCATCATGATAGAGACAAACAAAGCACAAAAAGGCCTATAATATCTATTCAAGCCCCCACACGGGTATCACATTAATAATAAGGCATATAATACATAAATAAGGCTTATGATGTCAAATAAAGCCACTGCACGAGCAACACGCAATACATGATATCTCAAGTCAACAACAATAAGCATATAAGCCCCCACACCGGCACACAACATTAATAATAGTCTTGAAATAATACTTCCAAGTCTAATTTCCCCAAACCATAGCATGCTTTACTCATTTGTTAACTACTCAGCCCAGTCTGAAGAAAGTTAAGCCATAACCTACCTTATAGTGATGAAAAGACGAGCCTAGAACATTCAACATGGAGTCTTCCCCTTTTGATCAATCTCGTAATGAGATGAAACATACAAATATAGAATCTACGCGTTAAAAGGAAGCTAATGATACCCATATCGATTATATTTAAGACGGGTCCAAAAAAGGATTCAAAAACGAAAGGAGTAAAACTGAAATTTAATTTTAGAAACATGTTCCCCAAGATTATAGGAGTCTAAAGTTGAAAACCCAAGAAAAAATGAGTTAGAAAAAAACTCCAATCGAAGATTTTTAAAACTTTATTGGCAAAACCCCCAAAAATCCATTTTGAAATCTAGATTATAGTGTGTTTTTTATGATGTAATCAATGGAAATTAATGGAAACAAGAGTTTGGAGCTTACCCAAGCACAAATGGTGAGAAAACCCTCAAAATCACTCTAACCCAAAAATTTAAGGTCCAAAAATGGTGAAAAATTACTAAAATGGACGATTTATATTGTTCTATAAATAGTATTTGATGATCGTGACCCCCCACCTCACAATCGCGAGTGTCAATGTTGACCAACCATTAAGTTAGTCATCATGATCATGTAGCTGGGCCACACAATTGTGATGAGTCAACTTGACCCAGTCCATTAACTACTCATAGCGATCGTGGTACCAGCACCATGCGATTGCAATAGAGGAGGTCATCGAGTCCCCTGATCGCGACATGATTTCATGCAATCGCGATGAAGGACCTGATGCACCAGAAAATGTTGCACCAACAATTGGGATTTTTGGAGAAATTGTCCCGATTGAACCATATGGATTCGTTTGGGACCCCACAAAAATAAACCATATATGCTAATATGCTAATTTCGATGTTCCAGACTCAATGACAATGTCAGTTTTTTGAAAAGAGGCTATTTACAACAAATTAATTAGTGGGACCTTATTTAGGCATTTTTCCTAAATAATTACAATATTACTTAAAAAAATCTATTTTGCAGCCCCCTCCTCCCCAAGTTGTATTCTCCATCACCCCCACCCCCACCCCCAACAAATCCACTCCAACATACCCAACCCCTCACCCCCTATAAATTTTCTTCTCTAATACAACCAACCCCCCGTCCTGCGTCCCTCCTTGTCTTCTCTACCATACCACCAAGCCCTCTTCATCTCTTACAGAAAAACTCACTCATTTGAAGTCCTTTTACGAATCATTTTTTACAATAACTCAACAAGTAAAGAAACGACAAATAAAAAAATAAAGATTTGCAAATTTTAATCACCATGATTCTTCAAATTTCTTTCAACCCAAAACACATAAGAGGTTTTTTTTCGAAAAATAAAACATGGGTATGAAAAAATTCGAGTAGTTTTCAGAAAAAAAAATTATTTTTTTTGAGAATTTTGTATGTCTCGTCAATCTTTGAAATTAAATTTTTTAAGGTTCAATTTTTGAGTATATAGCTTTTTCCTTTTTATGCTAAAAAGATGGTTATAGATTAATTCTAATTAAGGAAAAAAAAAAGAAATAATCGTGTGGGGAGAGAGGGGCTACTGCTACTAAGAGATTATTGAAGAGAGGATTTGAGTTTAAGCTTGATTCAATGGTGGGAGAAAATGGCTAGAGAATTGGGGAAGAAGAATAAGAAGAGAAAAATAAAACAAAAATAAAATAGAAATGGAATAAACTAGCCTTCCACGCGCTACTAGTGAGTGTGATTCACTCACTTTGTCAAGTAAGCAAAAAGTTCCAAAATGACACATTGAAAGAGTAGTTTAGGTGTTTAAAATGAACAACATCTACTTTAGGTGCCAAAGTGAAAGTTCGTGCTACGTTTAGGGGTCTAGCGATGTGTTTGGCCATTAAAATCCTTAAGTTTCCATTTTTACTGTCCAAAGTTTGTAATTCTCACCATCAAAGACAGGAGGAACAATTTGGGAAAAGTTATTTTCAGAATTCAACTCACTCACAGGTCCGTCAAGAAAAATACTCTAATATCAATTGTTTATTTTAAAAGAGAAGAAATTGCCGGAAAAGAATGAGAATATTAAAGGAATGAAGAAAAAGAAAGAAAGCTTATGAATTAAAGTTGAAATAATGATGTATTTTCACTGCAATCTAAGGTTACAATTTATAATAGAAATACTAACTTATAAACCTAAAAATAAGCAAAAAAAATCTGCTAAAAATAGCCAATTCTTAAAGTCTAGAGAATACAATTTATTCAAAATTCAAATAGAAATCAACTCATAATTAAAAAGGCTAACTAGTTGACTGGGTCTATCTTAATAAAACTACTGCAGTAAAACTAAAGGAAATATTCAACACACCTAACACACACATCACAAGTTGTGGTCATACCACTAGAGCAAAGTACTAGGGGCGACAAAAGCACTTGGCAGCAGGAGAATAAAATACAAAAAAATGAATATAGGAGGATAATATAGGACCCTATAAAGTTTAGGTGTGTCACTGGGATTTCAGGTATATTTTTTTTTTTGGGTGTGTGTGTGTGTGTGTGTACTAGTACCTTATCTCATTTCTATTATATATATATATATATATATATATATATATAAATAATATGTGGTTCTTTCCCAACTTTGGTGAATAAAGTTACCTAGTATTTTTAGCCGGTGGGAGATGACAAATATTCATAGAATTAGTCGAGATGTGCACAAATTGATCCTAATATCACAATTATCAAAAATAAATTCTTTTATATTTGTTAAAGTGATTTTATATTAATTGCCTTTTTTTTCTTTTTATGTTTATATTTATTACTCCCTCAAGTTAAGCATGAGTGTAACACCCTGTACATTTCCGACCCTACTTGACAATTTTGAACCATGCTTACCTAAGTTTTGAGAGCCATAAGTACGTATTTTGTATTGTTATTGATGGAACATTTGATGTTGTGCTAGTAAATGTGATTAGACCTTTGTAGGAGGTGTTTGTGACTTTGTGGAGAAATTGTGGGGTGAAAAGTGAGGCTTGAAGGACTTACATGCAAAGGATATTAAAGATAAGAGGCAACATAAAGAGAGTAACTTGAAGTATCTAACCAAATCCGCAAAGAAAAGTCGAAAGAAGTAAGAAAATCAAAATTTTGGGCCAGGCACGCCACAGGGCGTGCCAGGCCGCTTTGGCCTAAATTTTGTTTGGCACAGGCAGCAAGGGGGAGCACCAGGAAGCATGCCAGGCCTCCCCTGCACACCTTTCAAATGCTAAAATTTTTCTAAGTCCCTAGGGCGCCCCGAGAACGTGCCGGGGTACTTTTTGCCAAATTTCTTCTACGATTATTAGTCTATAAAGAGGACTCTTAGGTTATGGTAGCATTATTCCATAGTAGTAGGACTAATCTTGATCTAGTTTGGCATCTGAGTTGGGGTTAATTCTTCATCACAAGTATTTTAGCAAATTATGTTCAATTAAGCCATGAGTGACTAGAATTTGTTATTTTGAGATTGAGGCTACGAACAAGAATTTCGTGAGTGAATATTGTCGTGACATTTATGAAATTATTAAAACATGATATATATGGTGGATCATACATTGAATTTGGTGGGCTAAGCTAACATGTGTAATTGGGCTCAATTTAAGGCCCCAAATGAAGCCAAAGTGCATGGCCCAAAAGGGGCAAATGACCCATTCTTCCATTTGACCAAGTAAATATGGCATTTAATGCCCAAGGAGTGGCTAAGGATGACTTGAGGGCTATATAAAGGCCAAAAATCATATTTGTATTCCAAAAATCACACATGCCTTTCTAGACATTTTCTAAAAGATATTTCTCAGATCTTCCAAATCCTAAGCCATTTTCTTTGGCCACTTTGGACAAGATCATCACTTTGCAAGCTTTGGTAAGTGTTTATTCTTGTGGTATAATATATTATATGCATGAGAGATTGTGTAGATCATGATGGTTATGTTGTCAAGGTTGAATAGGGCTCTTTTTGCTTTTTGCTAAAATATGTGCCATCCTTGTGATTTAAACATGAAAGGAGACTTGAGGTTTGAATGGAAGTGAATGGTGTGGATGAAATATCAAAATGTATGATGTGGTTATGTCCTTAACTTGTTTTTTTTTCTATATGTATAACTTGTGGGATTGTTGTGGGATTGTTGTTATGCAACATATTGAGATGACTTGATGTAGTAATTGTGATGTTGTGTTGATGGAGAAGTGTAAAGTATAAACTTGGTGTGACATGCTATTGGTTTATGATGCCTTGGTCAATGTATGGAATGTTGTGGTATTATTGGTATGACAATGCCGTGAATGGTATTGTAAAGGATGAAATGATGTTATAGGGCAATCATGTAACTCATTGTCGTCTTATGCACTTGTAAGGTAGTTAGTTATTAACGTGAGCTCCACTATGTACTTGTGTTGTAGAGTGAAACGTAAGGAAGGAGCTGGACTATTATATTCACATATAGGATTGTGTATTCATATTGGGAAGATAAGGTATGTAATGTTACTCTTTCCGTATCCTTCTGCAGCACATAGTGTTCACATTGTCATTGTACTTGTTCCATTCCGAAATGTTCTAAGGTATCCCATTTCCGGTTATTAATTATTGTTACTCACATGTTCCTTATTCCTTGATCAATTGTGATTCACATGACTCATGATCATTGACTAATGTTCCAAAGTTCCAATAATGTATCAATCTCATAGAAGTAAAGAAATGAAGTAATGTATAATTGTTTATATATGCTTGAGTAACATCCCAGGGGCGACATAAAAGCCTAGCATGGGTTATCATAGCCACATCCCATGGGCGACCTAAAATCCTAGCATTGGTTATCACAGTCACATCCCAGGGGCGATATAAAAGCCTAGCATGGGTTATCCCAGTCTCATCCTAGGGGCGATATAAAAGCCTAGCATGGGTTAATCACATCCCAGGGGTTAGAAAACCTAGCATGGGTTAATCTCATCCCAGGGGCGATAGAAAAGCCTAGCATTGGTAGAACGATAAATATGAATAAATGTAAAGGCAAAGAAGTAAAGGATGTAATGTACATGGTTCCACATATGCAGATCGGTGGTTTATCTGTACTGACTATTCTCTTGTATTTGATTTCATGGAAGTACATATATGTCATACAGTTTCAAATAAGGCTTACATACTCAGTACATTCTTCGTACTGACGTCCCTTCGGGGACTTACCTTACATGTTGTAGGCACAGGTGCTAGTAGACCTCCACAGTAGGTTGCGGATCATTTGCCGATATATGGTAAGCTCCAGTTGGTTCGGGGCTTTCTGAGTCACACGTGTATATTTGTTTTGGTACTGTAATGTTGTATAAAGCGGGGACTTATCCAGACTTTAGGATTATTATGTATATGTATCTGCTAGAGGCTTTGTAGACGTATGTGGGAATATGAATGTAAGGGATGTATGTCCATTTTGACTTGATGGCCCTAACGGCCAAGTTTCGTATATAGCACATATTTCCATGACTTTTGCTACTAGCATTTTGTATCTATACGTGATGGTGATGTTTCTTGAATGACATGCATTTGAATGGACACAGATGAAGATTGGTTCTCTCGGGCCTTATCAGCTTTGGGTTCCAGTCCGCCCAGTCGGAATTTGAGGCGTGACAAAAGTGGTATCAAAGCAGGTTGTCCTAAGGGGGGATACCAAGCCGTGTCTGAGTAGAGTCTTTCTTATGGATGTGTTGTGCACCACATCTATAAGTAGTAGGCTACGGGACATTTAGGAGTTGTTTTTTTTCTTCCTTTCTAGATCGTGCAATAGAGCCAATGTTGTAAGTGAAATCGTATCTGACCATTGGAATTGGTTTTCTTTGTTATTGTACAATGCCGATTACAAGACAAGGTAGGGGCAAAGGTAAATAGGTAGATATGCTTGCTGGAGAAGGTACAAGTAAATCACCACCTGACCAAGCTAGTTAAGGTGGGGCTGACGCTGAAATTGCATTGTGGTCTTCTTCTACTTTTCCAGCTCCGAAAGAGCCAAGAGGTAGAGAAGTACCCGCAGAACCCCTTATGAATGACACTGACCAGGATTTAAGAAATGCAGTGCATATGTTGACTCAAATAGTTTCTGCACAAATTCAAGGACGAGCTGGTCCAACGACAAATGAGGATGATGCGGCTAGGGTAGCGAGTCGCAGAACACACGATTTTCTAAAACTTGACCCTCCCATATTCACTGGGTCAGACCCGAAAGCAGATCCACAGGACTTCGTGGATAAAATCCAGAGGGCTCTAGATGTTATGCACGTGACTGGTGTTGAAATGGTTGAACTTGTGGCCTATAGATTTAAAGGTGAAGCTATACTGTGGTATGAAGAATGGAAAAGAACGAGGGGTATTGACGCACTTCCATGAACTTTCGGTTACATGCGATTCCGATCTCCATTATATCAGACAGGGGAGCTCAGTTTACTGCGCATTTTTGGAGATCTTTTCAGCAGAGTTTGGGTACACAGGTGAATCTGAGTACGACTTTCCATCCTCAGACTAATGGACAGGAAAAATGTACTATTTAAACACTTGAGGATTTGCTAAGAGCTTGTGCGTTAGATTTTCAAGGCAGTTGGGATGACCATTTGCCTCTTATTGAATTTTCTTACAACAATAGCTGTCATTCAAGTATTAAAATGACACCTTATGAAGCTTTGTACGGAAGGAAATGTAGATCACCAATTGGATGGTTTGAAGCGGGTGAAACTGCTTTACTTGGGCTGGATATTGTTCATCAGGCTATGGAGAAGGTTAAAGTGATCCAACAACGGTTACAAACGGACCAAAGTCACCATAAGTCATATGCTGATGTTAGAAGAAGAGGGATTGAATTCGCCATAGGTGATTGGGTATTTTTAAAGGTGTCACCAATGAAAGTGGTAATGTTGTTCGAAAAAAAAGGAAAATTGAGTCCACGTTACGTAGGCCCATATGAAATTATTAGAAGATTTGGGCAAGTTGCTTATGAATTAGCACTACCTCAAGAACTTTCCTCAGTCCACCCAGTGTTTTATGTTTCGATGCTTCAAAAGTGCATAGGGGATCCATCTCGTATTGTTCCCATTGAAGATGTCCAAGTTACAGAGGATCTTACTTATGAAGAGGTACCCATTTCTATTCTAGATCGACAAGTAAAGAGATTGAGGAATAAAAATATAGCATCCGTAAAAGTCCTTTGGAGAAGTCAACAAGTAGAAGAGATCACATGGGAAGCTGAACAAATGATGAAATCCCAATACCCTCATCTGTTTCAAATGTGATAAAACATTCAAAATGTGGAAGTGAACCAATAACAAGTAAGTACCTATGAGCATTATGAGCATTAAGTGTTTATGTATATGTATGCTAATAGAGAGATGCATTTATTGTATTTGAAGCGATATTGTTAACATTCGAAGATGAATGTTTCTAGGGGGGGAAGAATGTAACACCCCGTACCTTCCCGACCCTACTTGACGACGTTGAAAAATGTTTACTTAGGTGTCAAGATACACAAGTATGTATTTTGTAATGTTATTGATGAGATAATGGATATTAGCCCTCGTACATGTGATTAGACTTTCGTAGGAAGTGTTTTGTGACTTTGTGGAACATTTGTGGGGTTAAAAACAAGGCTTGGAGAACCTCCAAACAAAGGATATTAAAGGTAATAAGTAAGTTAAAGAATAGAATTTGAAGTATCTAACCGAACCCGCAAAGAAAAGTCGAAAACAAAATTTTTTTACAAAAATAAGGGTCAGGCAGGCCAGAGGGCGTGCCAGGCCTCTGGTACGCCTGGCCGCTTATTTCCCAAATTTTTTGGGCACAGGCAGCAAGCTGGCACTCCCAAGGGCGTGCCAGGCTGCTTGTGCACACTTTTCAAAAGTTGGAAATTTTTCTAAGTCCCAAGGGTGCCCGGGGACGTACCGGGCCATTTTTTGCCACATTTCTTTTACAACCATGAGCCTATACATGGAATAATTGACGTAATTGGAATTCCATTTGATAAGATTATTCGTGGATGAATTTGGAATCCAAATGATGTTTTTACCCTTTTGGTCAAAATAAGTCATACGTGGCTAGAATCACTTGTTTTTGGGATTGAGGCTACGAATGTAAATTGCGTGAGTGGGAATATTGTCATAACACGTATAAAATGATTTAAACATGATAAATTATTGATTTTATTGGGTTAAGTGATTTGGGCTCAATAAAAGCCCAAAATGAGGAAGAAAACATGGGCCAATGACCCATTCTTCCATTGACCAAGCCAAACATAGCATTAAATGCCAAGAGTGGCTAAGGATGACCCCAAGGGCTATATAGAGGGCCAAAATCTGATTTTTATTCATTTGGAACTCTCATGCTTTCTAGATATTTCTCAACCATTTTTCTCTCAAACCATAAGAACTGTAAGCCATCTTTTGGAGCAAGATCATCATTTTTCAAGCTTAGGTAAGTGATTATTCTTATGGATTAATCTATTATATGCATGGGATAGTATGTAGATCATGTTGGTTATTCTTGGAAGTGTTGAACATGGCACTTTGTGTTTTTGCTAAAAAGATGTGTTATCCATGGAATTGTAACTTGAAATATGACTTATGGGTTTGATGAAAGAGCATGGTATGGATGAAATATCAACATGTATGGTGTTATTATGTTATTAAACTTGCTATTTTTCTATAAGTGTAAATTATGGGATTTTGGCCGATATGTGCTATGAGGTGTATTAAGGTGACTTGATGGATTATTTGTGATATGGTGTGAATGAGAAAGTGTAAAGGAGAAGCTTTGTGGTTAAATGTTATTGGTATATGATGTTGTGGTCAATGTATGGTATGATTGAGGTATTTGTGGTATGACAATGCCGAAAATGGTATGGTATTTGTGGTATTTATGGTTAATGTACTTGAAGCGATATTGTTAACATTCGAGGATGAATGTTTCTAAGGGGGGAAGAATGTAACACCCCGTACCTTCCCAACCCTACTTGACGACGTTGAACAATGTTTACTTAGGTCTCGAGAGCCACAAGTATGTATCTTGTAATGTTATTAATGAGATAGTGGATATTGGCCCTCGTACATTTTATTAGACTTTCGTAGGAAGTGTTTTGTGATTTCGTGGAACATTTGTGGGGTTAAAAACAAGTCTTAGAGGACCTCCAAACAAAGGATATTAAAGTTAAGAAGTAAGTTAAAGAATAGAACTTGAAGTATCTAACCGAACCCGCAAAGAAAAATCAAAAATGAATTTTTTTTTAAAAAAATAAGGGCCAGGTGCGCCAGAGGGCGTGCCAGGCTGCTTATTGCCCAAATTTTTTTGGTGCAGGCAGCAAGATGGTGCGGCCAAGGGCGTTCCAGGCTGCTTGTGCGCACCTTTCAAAAGTTGGAAATTTTTCTAAGTCCCAAGGGTGCCCAGGGACGTACCGGGCCAATTTTTGCCACATTTCTTTTACAACCACGATCCTATACATGGAATAATTGACTTAAATAGAATTCCATTTGATAAGATTATTCATGGATGAATTTCGCATCAAAATGACGTTTTTACCCTTTTGGTCAAAATAAGCCATACGTGGCTAGAATCACTTATTTTTGGGATTGAGGCTACGAATGTAAATTGCGTGAGTGGGAATATTGTCGGAACACGTATGAAATGCATTAAACATTCGAAATTAATGATTTTATTGGGTTAAGTGATTTGGGCTCAATAAAAGCCCAAAATGAGGAAGAAAATGACCCATTCTTCCATTGACCAAGCCAAACATAGCATTAAATGCCAAGAGTGGCTAAGGATGACCCTAAGGGATATATAAAGGGCCAAAATTTGATTTTTATTCATTTGGAACTCTCATGCTTTCTAGATATTTCTCAACCATTTTTCTCTCAAACCCTAAGAACTGTAAGCCATCTTTTGGAGCAAGATTATCATTTTTCAAGCTTGGGTAAGTAATTATTCTTATGGATTAATATATTATATGCATGGGATATTATGTAGATCATGTTGGTTATTCTTGGAAGTGTTGAACATTGCACTTTGTGTTTTTGCTAAAAAGATGTGTTATCCATGAAATTGTAACTTGAAATATGACTTATGGGTTTGATGAAAGAGCATGGTATGGATGAAATATCAACATGTATGGTGTGATTATGTTATTAAACTTGCTATTTTTCTATAAGTGTAAATTATGGAATTTTGGCCGATATGTGCTATGAGATGTATTAAGGTGACTTGATGGATTATTTGTGATATGGTGTGAATGAGAAAGTGTAAAGGAGAAGCTTTGTGGTGAAATGTTATTGGTATATGATGTTGTGGTCAATGTATGGTATGATTGAGGTATTGTTGGTATGACAATGCCGAAAATGGTATGGTAGAGAAGGAAATGACATTTTAAAGGAAAACATGTAACTCATTGTCGTCATATGCATTTGTAAGGTAGTTGGTGGTTAATGTAAATTCCGTTATGTATTTGTGTTGTAGAATGAAACATAAGGAAGGTGCGGGACATTGTATGCACATCTAAGATTGTATATTCGTAGTTAGGATACAAGGTATGTAAGGTTACTCTATCCGTATCTTTCTGCAGCAATTATTATTCACATTGACATCGCACTTGTCCTATCCCGAAATGTGCTAAGGTATACTATACCCGGTTACCCATTGTCAATATCACATGTCTCATATTCATTGATAATGTTCCAAAAGCCCAATAAGGTTGTGTTCCAAAGTTCCAATAGTGGTTATACTCATGTATCTTGTTTATTTATTATTGTCCAATGGTTCCAATAGTGTTATGTTTCCAATAAGGCTATGTTTCCAATAATGTTTATTCACATGTCTCTCACTCATTGATTGTTGATCCAAAGCTTCAAATAAAGTTATGACTATCATAGTATCAATCTCAAAAGTAAAGAATGAAGTAATGCATATATGTGGTTAATGATTGAGTATGGGTGGTAGCTTTGGGGGCAAAATGCCTAGCTCAAGCCGATCCCGAGATTGTTGGATCAGGGCGCAGTCCTAGAGGCATAAGCCTAGCTCAGAACAATCCTTACAGGGGGTAGCTCTAGAGGTAATATCCTAGCTCGAGCCGAACCTGATATGTTGGTATGGGTGGCAGCTCTAGAGGTAATAACCTAGCTCGAGCCGATCCCGATATATATCGATTCATGGGTGGTAGCTCTAGAGGCATAAGCCTTGCTCGAGCCGATCCCAATATAACATTATGTTATGTTAAAACCCACTGTTCAGTCGGGGCCCGGGTATCACAGGTCACAGGAAAAAATGAATAATCATAGAAGCAAAGAATCAAAGAAAATAATGAAAGCAATATACATGGTTCCCAAAGCACAGAATGATTACTTATCCATTTCGGTTATGCATTTGGATTTGAGTTCATTGACATATTTACATATAATACAGTTTCATTTGAGCCTTACATACTTAGTACATTCTTCGTACTGACGTCCCTTGTGGGACTTACCTTACTTATTGCAGGCGCAGGTACTAGTAGGCCTCCACATTAGGTTGCCAATGGTGTACAGATCATTGGTGAGGTCCAATTAGTTTGGGGCTTCTCCGAGTCACAGCTGTACCTATGTTTTGGTTTTGTATATGTTGTATAAAGCGGGGAATTATCCCGACTTTCAGTTGGTTTTGGTAAATGCATCTGTTAGAGGCTTTTGTAGAAGAATGTGGGTGTATGAATGTAAGGTGATACATGACGTTTTGACTTGATGGCCTCAACGGCCAAGTTTCACATATGTATATATATAACACATGTTCCATGAATTCCGTTATTAGCCCTTTATGTTCTCACGTGATAGTGGTGTTTCCTATGACATGCATATGAACGAACATAAGTAAAGTTTGGTTCTCTCAGGCCTTATCGGCTACGGGTTCCAATCCATACCGATGGAATTTGGGGCATGACAAAAGTGGTATCAGAGCAGGTCGTTCTAAGGGTCCCTACAAAGCGGTGTCTGAGTAGAGTCTTACTTATCTATGTGTTGTGCACCACATTTATAAGAAGGACGCTACGAGACATTTAGGATGTTTTTTCTTTTCTTCACTTCTAGATCATGCAATAGAGCCAACGTTGTAAGTTGAATTGTATCTGACCATGAGTAATTGTTTTTCTTTGGTATAGTCAAAATGCCATTCACAAGGAGAGGTAGAGGTAAAGGCAAGCAGGTAGATATGCCTGCTGGAGAAGGAATGAGTAGATTACCACCTGACCAAGCTAGTCAAGGTTGAGCAAATGCTGAAATTTCATTGCAGTCTTCTTTTACTTATCCAGCTCTGGAAGAGACAGTCAGTACAGAAGTACCCGCAGAACCACCAATGAATGCCATGGATCAGAATCTAAGAAATGCAGTATATCTGTTGACTCGGTTAGTGGTGGAACAAAGTCAAGGACGAGTTAGTCCGACTACAAATGAGAATGATGCGGCTAGAGTGGTGAGTCGCAGAACACAGGATTTCCTAAAACTAGACCCTCCTATATTCACTGGGTCAGATCCGAAAGGAAATCCACAGGACTTCGTAGATCAGATTCAGAGGGCTCTGGAAGTTATGCACGTGACAGGAGTAGAAATAGTTGAACTTGCTACGTATAGATTGAAAGGGGAGGCGATATTGTGGTATGAGGATTGGAAGAAATCTCGTGGTATCGGTGCAATGCCACTAAATTGGGAAGGATTCAAAGTAGCATTCCTTGATCATTACCTCCCATATGAGATTCGGGAGGCACGTGCAGATCAGTTTCTAAATCTCCGGCAGGGAAATTTGAGCATTAGAGAATACAGTTTGCAATTTAATTCCTTGGCTCGATATGCTGGTAGCTATGATGAAAGACAGAGTTCATCGATACATGGACAGATTAGAGCCATATTTGGTGAGGGATTGCACCATTGCTGCATTGAACAAGGATATAGATATAGCGAGAATTAAGGCATTCACCTAAAAAATAGAAGATCATAGATAGAGAAGAAGGGTACATGAATTTGACAGAGGACAGTCCAAAAGGGCTAGACCTATGGGACCATCTGCGATGTTCCAAGGAGGATTTAGGCCTCGTATGTTTCCTAGACCACCTAGGCTATCGTTCTCTTATTCCACAGCAGGTGCTCACTCTCAGTTTCGAGGGTTTAGAGGTGGTCCACCTGGGCAGAGTAGTGGAGGTCACGGATCACATGCAGCAGATTTTCTTCGTCAGCAGTGTCAGCACTGCGGGCATATTCATGGAGGTACATGCCGTTTGGGGACAAATGCTTGCTTTTGGTGTGGTATGATGAGACACATGATGAAAGAGTGTCCCTAGAGGAGTATGAGTGGTATAGCACGACCGGCAGGATTGGCTATTGCATCATCATCATCGGTTCCTTCTTTAGGTCGAGGTATGCAGTCTGTTGGCCGTGGTAGAGGTGCCAGAGGAGCAGCCAGTACTATTGGGGTTCAGAATTGCACTTATGCTTTAGTGGACCGACAGAATTCAGAGGCTTCTCCTGATGTCGTTACAGGTACATTATCCATATTTTCATATAGTGTATATGCATTGATTGTCCCGGGTTCTACATTTTCCTATGTTACTCCATTGGTTGCTGCGAAATTTGCAAAGGCACCAAAATTATTAATTAAATCAATTGAGGTGTCTACACTGGTTGGTGAATATATTATTGCAAAAAGAGTATATCAAAATTGTGTAGTAACTGTGTGTGGTCATGATACATGGGCCGATCTCACTGAACTAGGCATGGTGGATTTTGTTGTGATAATGGGAATGGATTAGTTGGCCTCTTGTCATGCCACGGTAGATTGCCGGGCCAAGAAGGTACATTTTCATTTCCCACAAATGAATATTCTTGAATGGAAGGGTGATGTAGGGGCACCACGAGGAAGATTTATTTCCAATCTGAAAGCAAGGAAAATGATTGCCAAGGGATACATATGTCACTTAGTACGAGTGAAAGATAATGATATGGAACCACTAACTCCGTCGTCGGTTCCAGTGGTCAATGAATTTCTTGATGTATTTCTAGAGGATCTTCTAGGCTTACCCCCAGAACGGGAAGTAGAATTTGGCATTGATGTGATTCCAGGCATTCAGCCTATCTCTATTCCCCCATATAGAATGGCTCCAGCAGAACTGCGTGAATTGAAGGAGCAATTGAAAGATTTGCTGTACAAGGGCTTCATTAGGCCTAGTATGACCCCGTGGGGTGCACCGATATAATTTGTACGGAAGAAAGATGGTACATTAAGAATGTGCATTGACTATCGGCAATTGAATAAGGTAACGATCAAGAAAAAATATCCCCTCCCTCGAATTGATGATTTGTTTGATCAGTTACAGGGTGCCAAGTATTTTTCAAAGATTGACTTGAGGTCGGGTTACCATCAAGTTAGAGTTAGAGAAGAAGATATACCCAAGACAGCTTTTCGAACACGGTATGGCCATTATGAATTTTAAGTTATGTCATTTGGACTAACAAATGCACCAGCTGTGTGCATGGATTCGATGAATAGGGCGTTTAATCCATTTCTACACGTGTTCGTGACGGTATTTATAGTTGACATCCTAGTTTATTCAAGATCACCAGAGGACCATGCTAATCACTTACGGCAGATGGTACAGATTCTCCGCGAGCTTAAGTTGTACGCAAAGTTCTCCAAGTGTGAGTTTTGATTAAATTCAGTCGCATTCTTGGGTCACATCATGTCAAATGAAGGAATACAGGTTGATACACAGAAGATTGAAGCTGTGAAAAATTGTCTAAGACCTACGACACCCACAGAGATTCGTAGTTTTCTTGGACTGGCAGGTTATTACTGAAGATTTGTGGAAGGTTTTGCCTCCATTGCTGCACCGTTAACAAAGTATACACATAAGGCAGTTAAATTTTAGTGGAATGATGCTTGTGAGAAAAGCTTCCAAAAGTTAAAAGATAAATTAACCTCTACACCAGTTTTAGTACTTCCTAAAGGCACCGAAGGTTATGCAATGTATTCTGATGCTTTCGGGGTTGGCGTCGGATGTGTATTGATGCAACACGGTAATGTCATAGCATATGCCTCATGACATTTGCGGCCACATGTGAAAAATAATCTCACACATGATCTTGAATTAGCAGTGGTGGTTTTTGCTTTGAAGATATGGCGTCATTATTTGTATGGAGTTCATGTTGATATATATACTTATCACAAGAGTTTGCAATATATTTTTAAGTAGAAGGAACTCAATTTGAGGCAACGACGGTGGTTAGAGCTCTTAAAAGACTATGATATTGATATTCTCTATCATCCAGGCAAACTAAATGTGGTAAATGATGCATTGAGCCACAAGGCAGTAGAAAGCACTAGTGGCCAGTTGACTGAAAAGCAAGAGATAATCAAAGATCTACATCAACTAGCCAGCTTGGGAGTTCGCCTTATTGAATCTCCAGATGAAGGGGTAATTGTGCAAAATGCAGCGGAATCTTTAATAGCTGAAGTGAAAGAGAAGCAGTTTGTGGATTCTATGTTATTGCAGCTAAAGGAAAATATACAACAGAATTTGACAAAGGCATTTGATCTTACACAAGAAGGGGTGCTCCAATGCAAAGGTAGATTATATGTACCAGATGTAGATGATCTGAGGAGATGAATTATGACAGAGGCGCATCATTCTCGCTATTCTATTTATCCGGGTGCTACTAAAATGTACTATGATTTAAAAGAATTGTATTGGTGGGGAAGTATGAAGAAGAACATTGCAGAATTTGTCGCTCAGTGTCTGAATTGTCAACAAGTGAAAGTAGAGCATCAAAAACTGGGAGGTTACATGCAATGTATCAATATTCCAGTATGGAAATAGGATATGATTAACATGGATTTTATTACAGGTTTGCCTCGTACACTGCGGAAATTTGATTCTATATGGGTTATAGTGGAAAGGCTTACCAAGTCAGCGCATTTTCTACCAGTCAAGACCACTTATACAGCTGAGGAATATGCAAGATTGTATGTTAAAGAAATAGTGTGGTTGCATGGGATTCCGATCTCCATTATATCAGACAGGGGAGCTCAGTTTACTGCGCATTTTTGGAGATCTTTTCAGCAAAGTTTGGGTATACAGGTGAATCTGAGTACGGCTTTCCATCCTCAGACTGATGGACAAGCAGAACGTCCTATTAAAACACTTGAGGATATGCTACGAGCTTGTGCGTTAGATTGTCAATGCAGTTAGGATGACCATTTGCCTCTTACTGAATTTTCTTACAACAATAGTTATCATTCAAGTATTAAAATGACACCTTATGAAGCTTTGTACAGAAAGAAATGTATATCACCAATTGGATGGTTTAAAGCGGGTGAAACCGCTTTACTTGGCCCGGATATTGTTCATCAGGCTATGGAGAAGGTTAAAGTGATCCAACAGCGGTTACAAATGACCCAAAGTCGCCGCAAGTCATATACTGATGTTAGAAGAAGAGAGCTTGAATTCGCCATAGGTGATTGGGTATTTTTGAAGGTGTCACCAACGAAAGGGGTAATGCGGTTTGGAAAGAAAGGAAAATTGAGTCCACGTTACATAGTACCATAAGAAATTATTAGAAGATTTGGGCAAGTTGCGTATGAATTAGCACTACCTCAAGAACTTTCCTCAGTCCACCCAGTGTTTCATGTTTCGATGCTTCAAAAGTGCATAGGGGATCCATCTCGTATTGTTCCCGTTTAAGATGTCCAAGTTACAGAGGATCTTACTTATGAAGAGGTACCCATTGTTATTCTAGATCGACAAGTAAAGAGATTGAGGAATAAATATGTAGCATCCGTAAAAGTCCTTTGGAGAAGTCAACAAGTAGAAGAGATCATATGGGAAGCAGAAGAAATGATGAAATCCCAATACCCTCATCTGTTTCAAATGGGAGAAAACGTTCAAAATGTAGAAGTGGACCAATAACAAGTAAGTACCTATGAGAATTAAGTGTTTATGTATATGCATGCAAATAGAGAGATGCATTTAATGTACTTGAAGCGATATTGTTAACATTCGAGGATGAATGTTTCTAAGGGGGGAAGAATGTAACACCCCGTACCTTCTCGACCCTACTTGAAGACGTTGAATAATGTTTCTTAGGTGTCAAGAGCCACAAGTATGTATTTTGTAATGTTATTAATGAGATAGTGGATATTGGCCCTCGTACATTTGATTAGACTTTCGTAGGAAGTGTTTTATGACTTCGTGGAACATTTGTGGGGTTAAAAACAAGTCTTAGACGACCTCCAAACAAAGGATATTAAAGGTAAGAAGTAAGTTAAAGAATAGAACTTGAAGTATCTAACCGAACCCGCAAAGAAAAATAAAAAATGAATTTTTTTTAAAAAAATAAGGGCCAGGCGCGCCAGAGGGCGTGCCAGGCTGCTTATTGCCCAAATTTTTTTGGCGCAGGCAGCAAGATGGAGCGGCCAAGGGCGTTCTAGGCTGCTTGTGCGCACCTTTCAAAAGTTGGAAATTTTTCTAAGTCCCAAGGGTGCCCGGGGACGTACCGGGCCAATTTTTGCCACATTTCTTTTACAACCACGAGCCTATACATGGAATAATTGAAGTAATTAGAATTCCATTTGATAAGATTATTCATGGATGAATTTGGCATCAAAATGACATTTTTACCCTTTTGGTCAAAATAAGCCATACGCGGCTAGAATCACTTGTTTTTGGGATTGAGGCTACGAATGTAAATTGCGTGAGTGGGAATATTGTCTAAACACGTATGAAATGCATTAAACAACAGAAATTAATGATTTTATTGGGTTAAGTGAATTGGGCTCAATAAAAGCCCAAAATGAGGAAGAAAATGACTCATTCTTCCATTGACCAAGCCAAACATAGCATTAAATGCCAAGAGTGGCTAAGGATGACCCCAAGGGCTATATAAAGGGCCAAAATCTGATTTTTATTCATTTGGAACTCTCATGCTTTCTAGATATTTCTCAACCATTTTTCTCTCAAACCTTAGGAACTCTAAGCCATCTTTTGGAGCAAGATCATCATTTTTCAAGCTTGGGTAAGTGATTATTCTTATGGATTAATATATTATATGCATGGGATAGTATGTAGATCATGTTGGTTATTCTTGGAATTGTTGAACATGGCACTTTGTGTTTTTTCTAAAAAGATGTGTTATCCATGGAATTGTAACTTAAAATATGACTTATGGGTTTGATGAAAGAGCATGGTATGGATGAAATATCAACATGTATGGTGTGATTATGTTATTAAACTTGCTATTTTTCCATAAGAGTAAATTATGGGATTTTGGCCGATATGTGCTATGAGGTGTATTAAGGTGACTTGATGGATTATTTGTGATATGGTGTGAATGACAAAGTGTAAAGGAGAAGCTTTGTGGTGAAATGTTATTGGTATATGATGTTGTGGTCAATGTATGGTATGATTGAGGTATTTGTGGTATGACAATGCCGAAAATGGTATGGTAGAGAAGGAAATGACATTTTAAAGGCAAACATGTAACTCATTGTCGTCATATGCATTTGTAAGGTAGTTGGTGGTTAATGTAAATTCTGTTATGTATTTGTGTTGTAGAGTGAAACATAAGGAAGGAGCGGGACATTGTATGCACATTTAATATTGTATATTCGTATTGAGAATACAAGGTATGTAAGGTTACTCTGTCTGTATCTTTCTGCAGCACATAGTATTCACATTGACATCGCACTTGTCCTATACCGAAATGTGCTAAGGTATCCTATACCCGGTTACCCATTGTCAATTTCACATGTCTCATATTCATTGATAATGTTCCAAAAGCCCAATAAGGTTGTGTTCCAAAGTTCTAATAGTGGTTATACTCATGTATCTTGTTCATTGATTATTGTCCAATGGTTCCAATAGTGTTATATTTCCAATAAGGCTATGTTTCCAATAATGTTTATTCACATGTCTCTCACTCATTGATTATTGATCCAAAGCTTCAAATAAATTTATTACTATCATAGTATCAATCTCAAAAGTAAAGAATGAAGTGATGCATATATGTGGTTAATGATTGAGTATGGGTGGTAGCTTTGGGGGCGAAATGCCTAGCTCAAGCCTATCTCGAGATTGTTGGATCAGGGGGCAGTCCTAGAGGCATAAGCCTAGCTCGGACCGATCCTGACAGGCGGTAGCTCTAGAGGTAATATCCTAGCTCAAGCCGAACCTGATATGTTGGTATAGGTGGCATCTATAGAGGTAATAACCAAGCTTTAGCCGATCCCGATATATATTAATTAATGGGTCGTAGCTCTAGAGGCATAAGCCTAGCTCGAGCCGATCCGAACATAACATTATGTTATGTTAAAACCCACTGTTCAGTCGGGGCCCGGGTATCACAAGTCACAGGCAAAGATGAATAATCATAGAAGCAAAGAAAAAAATGAAAGCAATAGACATGGTTCCCAAAGCACAGAATGATGACTTATCCATTTCGATTATGCATTTGGATTTGAGTTCATTGACATATTTACATATCATACAGTTTTATTTGAGCCTTACATACTCAGTACATTCTTTGTACTGACGTCCCTTGTGGGACTTACCTTACTTGTTGTAGGCGCAGGTACTAGTAGGCCTCCACAGTAGGTTGCCAGTGGTGTGCAGATCATTGGTGAGTTCCAATTAGTTCGGGGCTTCTCCGAGTCACAGTTGTACCTATGTTTTGGTTTTGTATATGCTGTATAAAGCGGGGAATTGTACGGACTTTCACTTGGTTTTGGTAAATGCATTTGTTAGAGGCTTTTGTAGATGAATGTGGGTGTATGAATTTAAGATGATACATGACGTTTTGACTTGATGGCCTCAACGGCCAAGTTTCACATATAGTGGTGTTTCCTATGACATGCATATGAACGAACATAAGTAAAGTTTGGTTCTCTCGGGCCTTATCGGCTACGGGTGCCAATCCGTCCCGATGGGATTCGGGGCGTGAAAAAAGTGGTATCAGAGCAGGTTATTCTAAGGGTGTCTACAAAGCCTTGTCTGAGTAGAGTCTTAATTATCTATGTGTTGTGCACCACATTTATAAGTAGGAGGCTACGGGACATTTAGGATGTTGTTTCTTTTCTTCACTTCTAGATCGTGCAATAGAGCCAGTGTTGTAAGTTGAATTGTATCTGCCCATGGTAATTGTTTTTCTTTGGTATAGCCAAAATGCCAATCACAAGGAGAGGTAGAGGTAAAGGCAAGCAGGTAGATATTCCTACTCGAGAAGGAATGAGTAGATTACCACCTAACCAAGCTAGTCAAGGTGGAGCAAATGCTGAAATTTCATTGCAGTCTTCTTCTACTTATCTAGCTCCGAAGGAGCCAGTCGGTAGAGAAGTACTCGTAGAACCACCAATGAATGCCACGGATCAGGATCTAAGAAATGCAGTACATATGTTGACTCAGTTAGAGTGGCGGCACAAAGTCAAGGATGAGCTGGTCTAACTACAAGTGAGGATGATGCGACTAGAGTGGCGAGTCGCAGAACACAGGATTTCCTAAATCTGGAACCTCCTATATTCACTGGGTTAGATCCGAAAGCAGATCCACATGACTTCATGGATCAGATTCAGAGGGCTCTGGAAATTATTCACGTGACGGGAGTATAAATAGTTGAACTTGTTGTGTATAGATTGAAAGGAGAGGCGATATTGTGGTATGAGGATTGGAAGAAATCTCGTGGTATCGGTGCAATGACACTAAATTGGGAAGAATTTAAAGCAGCATTCCTTGATCATTACCTCCCATATGAGATTCGGGAGGCACGTGCAGATCAGTTTCTAAATCTTCGGCAGGGAAATTTGAGCGTTAGAGAATATAGTTTGTGATTTAATTCCTTGGCTCGATAAACTCCAAATGTGGTATCTACGATGACAGACAGAGTCCATCGATACGTGGACAAATTAGAGCCATATTTTGTAAGGGATTGCACCATTGCTGCATTGAACAAGGATATGGATATAGCAAGAATTCAGGCCTTCACCCAAAAAAATGGAAGATCAAAGATAGGGAAGAACGGTACATGAATTTGACAGAGGACAGTCCAAAAGGGCTAGACCTATGGGACCATCTGCGATGTCCCAAGGAGGATCTAGGACTCGTATGTTTCCTAGACCACCTAGACCATCGTTCTCTTATTCCACAGCAGTTGCTCACTCTCAGTTTTGAGGGTTTAGAGGTGGTCTACCTGGGCAGAGTAGTGGAGGTCACGGATCACATGCAGCAGGTTTTCCTAGGCAGCAGTGTCAGCACTGCGGGCGTATTCATGCAGGTACTTGCCGTTTGGGGACAAATGCTTGCCTTTGGTGCGGTATGACGGGACACATGATGAAAGAGTGTCCTTAGAGGAGTATGAGTGGTATAGCACGACCGGCAGGATTAGTTGTTGCATCATCATCATCGGTTCCTTCTTTAGGCCGAGGTGTACAGTCTGTTGGCCGTGGTAGAGGTGCCAGAGGAACAGCCAGTACTAGTGGGGTTCAGAATTGCACTTATGCTTTAGTGGACCGACAGAATTCAGAGGCTTCTCCTGATGTCGTCACAAGTACATTATCCATATTTTCATATAGTGTATATGCATTGATTGACTCGGGTTCTACATTTTCCTATGTTACTCCATTGGTTGCTGTGAAATTTGCAAAGGCACCAAAATTATTAATTAAATCAATTGAAGTGTCTACATTGGTTGGTGAATATATTGTTACAAAAAGAGTATATCGAAATTGTGTATTAACTGTGCGTGGTCATGATACATGGGCCGATCTCATTGAACTAGACATGGTGGATTTTGATGTGATAATGGGAATGGATTGGTTGTCCTCTTGTTATGCCACGGTAGATTGCCGGGCCAAGAAGGTACTTTTTCATTTCCATAAATGAATATTCTTGAATGGAAGGGTGATGTAGGGGCACCACGAGGAAGATTTATTTCCTCTCTGAAAGCAAGGAAAATGATTGCCAAGGGATACATATGTCACTTAGTATGAGTGAAAGATAATGATATGGAACCACTAACTCCGTCGTCGGTTCCAGTGGTCAATGAATTTCTTGATGTATTTCTAGAGGATCTTCCAGGCTTACCCCCAGAACGGGAAGTAGAATTAGGCATTGATGTGATTCCAAGCATTCAACCTATCTCTATTCCCCTATATAGAATGGCTCCAGCAGAACTGCGTGAATTGAAGGAGCAATTGAAAGATTTGTTGTACAAAGGCTTCATTAGGCCTAGTATAACCCCGTGGGGTGCACCGGTATTATTTGTACGGAAGAAAGATGGCACATTGAGAATATGCATTGACTATCGGCAATTGAATAAGGTAATGATCAAGAAAAAATATCCCCTCCCTCGAATTGATGATTTGTTTGATCAGTTACAGGGTGCCAAGTGTTTTTCAAAGATTGACTTGAGTTCGGGTTACCATCAAGTCAGAGTTAGAGAAGAAGATATACCCAAGACAGCTTTCCGAACACGGTATGGCCTTTATGAATTTTTAGTTATGTCATTTGGACTAACAAATGCACCAGCTGTGTTCATGGATTTGATGAATAGGGCATTTAAGCCATTTCTGCACGTGTTCGTGATTGTATTTATAGATGAAATCCTAGTTTATTCAAGATCACCAGAGGACCATGCTAATCACTTACGGCAGGTGGTACAGATTCTCCGTGAGCTTAAGTTGTATGCAAAGTTCTCCAAGTGTGAGTTTTGGTTAAAGTCCGTCGCATTCTTGGGTCACATCGTGTCAGATGAAGGAATTCAGGTTGACACACAGAAGATTGAAGCAATGAAAAATTGGCCAAGACCTACGACACCCACAGAGATTCGTAGTTTTCTTGGACTAGCAGGTTATTACGGAAGATTTGTGGAAGGTTTTGCCTCCATTGCTGCACCGTTTATAAATCTTACACATAAGGCAGTTAAATTTTAGTGGAATGATGCTTTGTGAGATAAGCTTCCAAGATTTAAAAGATAAATTAACCTCCACACCAGTTTTAGTACTTCTTGAAGGCACCGAAGGTTATGCAGTGTATGGTGATGCTTCCGGGGTTGACCTCGGATGTGTATTAATGCAACACGGTAATGTCATAGCATATGCCTCACGACAGTTGTGGCCATATGAGAAAAATTATCCCACACATGATCTTGAATTAGCAGCGGTGATTTTTGCTTTGAAGATATAGCATCATTATTTGTATGGAGTTCATGTTGATATCTATACTGATCACAAGAGTTTGCAATATATCTTTAAGTAGAAGGAACTCAATTTAAGGCAACGACGGTGGTTAGAGCTCTTGAAAGACTATGATATTGATGTTCTATATCATCCAGGCAAAGCAAATGTGGTAGCTGATGCATTGAGCAGCAAGGCAGTAGAAAGTACTAGTGGCCAGTTGACTGAAAAGCAAGATATAATCAAATATCTATATCAACTAGCCAGCTTGGGAGTTCACCTTATTGAATCTCCAGATGAAGGGGCTATTGTGCAAAATGCAGCGGAATCCTCCTTAATAGCTAAAGTGAAAGAGAAGCAGTTTGCGGATTCTATGCTATTACAGCTAAAGGAAAATGTACAACAGAATTTGACAAAGGCATTTGATCTTACACAAGAAGGGGTGCTCCAATGCCAAGGTAGATTATATGTACCAGATGTAGAAGTGCTGAGGAGACGAATTACGACAGAGGCGCATCATTCGCCCTATTCTATTTATCCGGGTGCTACTAAAATGTACCAAGTTTAAAAGAAGTGTATTGGTGGGGAAGTATGAAGAAGAACATTGCAGAATTTGTCGCTCAGTGCCCGAATTGTCAATAAGTGAAAGTATAGCATCAAAAATCGGGAGGTTACATGCAATGTATCAATCTTCCAGTCTGGAAATGGGATATGATTAACATGCATTTTAATACAGGTTTGCCTCGTACACTGTAAAAATTTGATTCTATATGGGTTATAGTGGACAAGCTAACCAATTTAGCGCATTTTCTACCAGTCAAGACCACTTATACAGCTGAGGAATATGTAAGATTGTATGTTAAAGAAATAGTGCGGTTACATAGGATTTCGATCTCCATTATATCAGACAGGAGAGCTTAGTTTATTGCGCATTTTTGGAGATCTTTTCAGCAGAGTTTGGGTACACAAGTGAATCTGAGTATGGCACCTTATGAAGCTTTATACGGAAGGAAATGTAGATCACCAATTGGATGGTTTGAAGCGGGTGAAACTGCTTTACTTGGGTTGGATATTGTTCATCAGGCTATGGAGAAGGTTAAAGTGATCCAACAGCAGTTACAAACGGCCCAAAGTCGCCACAAGTCATATGCTGATGTTAGAAGAAGAGGGCTTGAATTCGCCATAAGTGATTGGGTATTTTTGAAGGTGTCACCAATAAAAGGGGTAATACGGTTCGGAAAGAAAGGAAAATTGAGTCCACGTTACATAGGCCCATATGAAATTATTAGAATATTTGGGCAAGTTGCATATGAATTAGCACTACCTCAAGAACTTTCCTCAGTCCACCCAGTGTTTCATGTTTCGATGCTTCAAAAGTGCATAGAGGATCCATCTCGTATTGTTCCCATTTAAGATGTCCAAGTTATAGAGGATCTTACTTATGAAGAGGTACCCATTGTTATTCTAGATCGACAAGTAAAGAGATTGAGGAATAAAGATGTAGCATCCGTAAAAGTCCTTTGGAGAAGTCAACAAGTAGAAGAGATCACATGGGAAGCAGAAGAAATGGTGAAATCCCAATACCCTCATCTGTTTCAAATGGGAGAAAACATTCATAATGTAGATGTGGACCAATAACAAGTAAGTACCTATGAGCATTAAGTGTTTATGTATATGTATGCTAATAAAGAGATGCATTTATTATACTTGAAGCGATATTGTTAACATTCGAGGATGAATGTTTTTAAGGGGGAAGAATGTAACACCCCGTACCTCCCTGACCCTACTTGACGACGTTGAACAATGTTTACTTAGGTGTCGAGAGCCACAAGTATGTATTTTGTAATGTTATTGATGAGATAGTGGATATTGGCCCTCGTACATGTGATTAGACTTTCGTAGGAAGTGTTTTGTGACTTCGCGGAACATTTGTGGGTTTAAAAACGAGGCTTGGAGGACCTCCAAAAAAAGTATATTAAAGGTAAGAAGTAAGTTAAAGAATAGAACTTGAAGTATCTAACCGAACCCGCAACGAGAAATTGAAAACAAAATTTTTTTAAAAAAATATGGGCCAGGAGCTCTAGAGGGCGTGCCAGGCCGCTTATTCCCCAAATTTTTTGGGCACAGGCAGAAATCTGGCACGCCCAAGGGCGTTCCAGGCTGCTTGTGCGCACCTTTCAAAAGTTGGAAATTTTTTATAAGTCCCAAGGGTGCCCGGGGATGTACCGGACCAATTTTTGCCACATTTCTTTTACAACCACGACCCTATACATGGAATAATTGATGTAATTGGAATTCCATTTGATAAGATTATTCGTGGATGAATTTTACATCCAAATGACGTTTTTACCCTTTTGGTCAAAATAAGCCATACGTGGCTAGAATCACTTATTTTGGGGATTGAGGCTACGAATGTAAATTGCGTTAGTGGGAATATTGTCGTAACATGTATGAAATGATTTAAACATGAGAAATTATTGATTATATTGGATTAAGTGATTTGGGCTCAATAAAAGCCCTAAATGAGAAAGAAAACATGGGCCAAGAATGGGTCAAATGACCCATTCTTCCATTGACCAAGCCAAACATAGCATTAAATGCCAAGAGTGGCTAAGTATGACCCCAAGGGATATATAAAGTGCCAAAATCTGATTTTTATTCATTTGGAACTCTCATGCTTTCTAGATATTTCTCAACCATTTTTCTCTCAAACCCTAAGAACTGTAAGCCATCTTTTGGAGCAAGATCATCATTTTTCAAGCTTGGCTAAGTGATTATTATTATGGATTAATATATTATATGCATGGGATATTATGTAGATCATTTTGGTTATGCTTGGAAGTGTTGAACATGGCACTTTGTGTTTTTGCTAAAAAGATGTGTTATCCATGGAATTGTAACTTGAAATATGACTTGTGGGTTTGATGAAAGAGCATGGTATGGATAAAATACCAACATGTATGGTGTGATTATGTTATTAAACTTTCTATTTTTATATAAGTGTAAATTATGGGATTTTGGCCGATATGTGCTATGAGGTGTAATAAGGTGACTTGATGGATTATTTGTGATATGGTGTGAATGAGAAAGTGTAAAGGAGAAGCTTTGTGGTGAAATGTCATTGGTATATGATGTTTTTGTCAATGTATGGTATGATTGAGGTATTTTTGGTATGACAATGCCGAAAATGGTATGGTAGAGAAGGAAATGACATTTTAAAGGCAAACATGCAACTCATTGTCGTCATATGCATTTGTAAGGTAGTTGGTGGTTAATGTAAATTTTCTTATGTGTTTGTGTTGTAGAGTGAAACATAAGGAAGGAGAGGGACATTGTATGCACATTTAAGATTGTATATTCGTATTGAGAATACAAGGTATGTAAGGTTACTCTGTCCGTATCTTTCAGCAGCACATAGTATTCACATTGACATCGCACTTGTCCTATCCCAAAATGTGCTAAGGTATCCTATACCCGGTTACCCATTGTCAATATCACATGTATCATATTCATTGATAATGTTCGAAAAGCCTAATAAGGTTCTGTTTCAAAGTTCCAATAGTGGTTATACTCATGTATCTTGTTCATTGATTATTGTCCAATGGTTCTAATAGTGTTATGTTTCCAATAAGGCTATGTTTCCAATAAGGCTATGTTTCCAATAATGTTTATTCACATGTCTCTCACTCATTGATTATTGATCCAAAGCTTCAAATAAAGTTATGACTATCATAGTATCAATCTCAAAAATAAAAAATGAAGTGATGCATATATGTGGTTAATGATTAAGTATGGGTGGTAGCTTTGGGGGAGAAATGCCTAGCTCAAGCCGATCCCGAGATTGTTGGATCAGGGGGCAGTCCTAAAGGCATAAGCCTAGCTCGGACCGATCCTAACAGTGGGTAGCTCTAGAGGTAATAACCTAGCTCGAGCCGAACCTAATATGTTAGTATGGGTGGCAGCTCTAGAGGTAATAACCTAGCTTTAGCCGATCCCGATATATATTAATTCATGGGTGGTATCTCTAGAGGCATAAGCCTAGCTCGAGCCGATCCCAACATAACGTTATGTTATGTTAAAACCCACTGTTCATTCGGGGCCCGGGTATCATAGGTCACAGGCAAAGATGAATAATCATAGAAGCAAAGAAAATAATGAATGCAATATACATGGTTCCCAAAGCATAGAATGATGACTTATCCATTTTGGTTATGCATTTGGATTTGAGTTCATTGACATATTTACATATCATACAGTTTCATTTGAGCCTTACGTACTCAGTACATTCTTCGTACTGACGTCCCTTGTGGGACTTACCTTACTTGCTGCAGGCACAGGTACTAGTAGGCCTCCAAAGTAGGTTTCCAGTGGTTTGTGGATCATTGGTGAGCTCCAATTATTTCGGGGCTTCTCCGAGTCACAGTTGTACCTATGTTTTGGTTTTGTATATGTTGTATAAAGCAGGGACTTGTCCCGACTTTCAGTTGGTTTTGGTAAATGCATCTGTTAGAGGCTTTTGTAGACGCATGTGGGTGTATGAATGTAAGATGATACATGACGTTTTGACTTGATGGACTCAACGATCAAGTTTCACATATGTATATATATAACACATGTTCCATGAATTCCGTTATTAGCCCTTTATGTTCTCACGTGATAGTGGTGTTTCCTATGACATGAATATGAACGAAAATAAGTAAAGTTTGGTTCTCTCGGGCCTTATCGGCTATGGGTGCCAATCCGTCCTGATGGGATTCGGGGCGTGACAAGAACGGGAAGTAGAGTTTTGCATTGATGTGATTCCAGGCACTCAGCCTATCTCTATTCCCCCATATAGAATGGCTCCAGCAGAATTACGTGAACTAAAGGAGCAATTGAAAGAATTGTTGGACAAGGGCTTCATCAAGCCTAGTATGTCCCCGTGGGGTGCACCAGTATTATTTGTACGGAAGAAATATGGCACATTGAGGATGTGTATTGACTATCGGCAATTGAATAAAGTAACGATCAAGAACAAATATCCCCTCCCCAAAATTGATGATTTTTTGATCAGTTACAGGGCGCCAAATTTTTTTCAAAGATTGACTTGAGGTTGGGGTACCATCAAGTAAGATTTAGAGAAAAGGAAATACCCAAGACATATTTCCGAATACGGTATGTCCATTATGAATTTTTAGTTATGTCGTTTGGACTAACAAATGCACCAGTTGTTTTCATGGATTTGATGAATAGGGTGTTTAAGCCATTCCTGGATGTGTTCGTGACGGTATTTATATAAGATATTCTGGTTTATTCTAAATCACAAGAGGACCACGCGAATCACTTATGGCAGGTGTTACAAATTCTCCGAGATCGTAAATTGTATGCCAAGTTCTCTAAATGTGAATTTTGGTTAAAATCCATAGAATTCTTGGGTCACATTGTGTCAGATGAAGGCATCAGGGTGGATACACAAAAGTTTGAAGCGGTGAAAAATTGGCCAAGGCCTACAATGCCTACGAAAATCCGTAGCTTCCTTGGGTTGGCAGGTTATTATCGAAGGTTTGTTGAATGGTTTTCTTCCATTGCTGCACCTTAAACGAAGCTGACACACAAGGCAGTTAAATTTCAGTGGAATGATGCATGTGAGAAATGTTTCAAAGAGCTGAAACATAAATTAACTTCCACACCCATATTAGTACTTTCAGAAGGCACCGAAGGGTATGAAGTCTATTGTGATACGTCCGGAGAGGGCCTAGGATGTGTATTAATGCAGCACGGTAATGTAATAGCATATGCCTCATGAAAATTGTGGCAATACGAGAGAAACTATCCCACACATGATCTTGAGTTAGCAGCAGTGGCATTTGTTTTAAAGATATGGCGTCATTATTTGTATGGAGTTCATGTTGACATCTACACTGATACAAAAGTTTACAATATATCTTTAAGAAGAAGGATTTAAATCTGATGCAGCGGAGGTGGCTTGAACTATTGAAAGACTATGATATTGATATCCTATATCATCCAGGAAAAACGAATGTGGTGGCCGATGCATTAAGCCGCAAAGCAGTAGGAAGTACTAGTGGCCAGTTGATGGAAAAGCAAGACCTAGTAAAATATTTACATCAACTAGGCAACTTGGGAGTTCGTCTTCTTGAATCTCCAGATGAAGGGATCACTGTGCAAAATGCAGCAGAATCTTCCTTAGTAGCTGAGGTGAAAGAGAAATAGGATGCGGATCCTATTTTATTATAGCTGAAAGAAAATGTACAACAGGGTATGACAAAGGCATTTTATCTTATGCAAGAAGGAGTACTTCAATGCCAAGGTAGATTCTGTGTACCGGATGTAGATGAGCTGAGAAGATGAATTATGACAGAGGCGCATCATTCAGCATATTCTATTCATCTGGGAGCTACCAAAATGTACCATGATTTGAAGAAAATGTATTGGTGGGGAAACATGAAGAAGAACATTGCAGAATTTGTAGCTCAATTCCCGAATCGTCAACAAGTAGAGGTAGAGCATCAGAAACTAGGAGGTTACATGCAATGTATCAATCTTCCAGTCTGGAAATGGGATATGATTAACATGGATTTCATCACAGGTTTGCCTCGTACACTACAGAAATTTGACTCCATATGGGTCATAGTTGACAGGCTTACCAAGTCAGCGCATTTTCTACCAGCCAAGACCACCTATACAACTGAAAATTATGCAAGGTTGTATGTTAAAGAGATAGTGCGATTGCATGGGATTCCAATTTTTATTATATCAAAAAGAGGAGCATAATTTACCACACATTTTCGGAGATCTTTTTAGAATAACTTGGGTACACAAGTGAATTTGAGTACGGCTTTCCATCCTCAGACAGATGGACAAGCAGAACGTACTATCCAAACACTTGAAGATATGCTACGAGCTTGTATGTTAGATTTTCAAGTAAGTTGGGATGACCATTTGCCTCTTATTGAATTGTCTTACAACAATAGCTATCATTCGAGTATTAAAATGGTACCTTATGAAGCTTTATACGGAAGGAAGTGTAGATCACCAATCAGATGGTTTGAAGCGGGTGAAACTGCTTGACTTGGGACAGATCTTGTTCATTAAGCTATAGAGAGAGTTAAAGTGATCTAACAGCAGCTACAAATGTCCAAAAGTCAACACAAGTCCTATGCTGATGTTAGTAGAAGAGGGCTCGAATTCGCCATAGGTGATTGGGTATTCTTGAAGGTGTCACCGATGAAAGGGGTAATGCGATTTGGGATGAAAGGGAAGTTGATTCCCCATTATATAGGGCCATATAAAATTATCAAAAGATTTGGTCAAGTTGCGTATGAGTTGGCACTACCCCATGAACTCTCCACAGTGCATCCGGTGTTTCATGTTTCGATGCTTCGAAAGTGTATAGGAGATCCATCTCGTATTGCTCCCGTTGAAGATGTACAAGTTACGAAAGATCTCACTTATGAAGAGATACCTATTGCTATTCTAGATCGACAAGTAAAGAGATTGAGGAATAAATACATAGCTTCCATAAAGGTACTTTGGAGTAATCAACAAGTAGAGGAGATCACATTGGAAGCCGAGGAAATTATGAAGTCCATGTCACGCCCCGAATCCCATCGGGACGTGGTTGGTACCCGTAGCCGATAAGGCCCGAGAGAACTAAGCTTTAATTACAATCACTCAAATGCATGCCATAAGAATCACCGCTATCACGTAAGTACATAAACGGCTAATAACGGTAATCATAAACATGTGATATATAGAAACTCGGCCGTCGAGGCCATCGAATCACTTGGACATACAACTCTTTCCTTCACATTCATTTATATACCCATATACGTCTACAAAAGCCTCTAAAGGAATTACATACGTGACCAATCTAAATTCGGGAAAATCCCCGCTTTACATAATACGTGCAAAACCAAAATCAATGTACAACTTGGACACGGAAATCCCCGAACCAACTGGAGCTCACCAAAGATCAGTATATGTCCTGCAGCTTACTGTGGAGGTCTACTAGAACCTACGCCTGCAGCAAGTAAGGTAAATTCCCCAAAGGGGTCAGTACGAAGAATGTACTGAGTATGTAAGGCTCATATAAACTACATGAGATAGAAATACTGTAATGGAAACAAATGTAAGTGAATAATCAATGTGAATAGGTCACCATTCTGTATATGCAGGGAACCATGTACATTACGTTCTTTCTTTCTCTTGACTTTACTTTACTTCTCTTTTACATCACTCGTATACTGCCTGGGCCCTCATCATACAGGTGTTCATTTCACCCTATGGATAAAGTATCATTGCCATGCAGGTATTCTTTCACCTCATGGATAAGATCATATCATCATGTGGGTGTTTGTACCCCATGGATAAATTAACATCATCATGCGGGTGTTTACACCCCATGGATAAATTAACATCATCATGCGGGTGTTTACACCCCATGGATAACACCCAGGAACACAACCAATATGCATTACTTTATTCTTACTTCATTTCTTTACTTCTATGAGGTTAACACATTAGTGATTGTACCTTATTGGATCTTTCTGGAACATAACAATGTTGGAACATTAACCAAAGAACATGTAAGTAACCATAATTAATGACCGGAAACGAGATACCTCTATTCATTTCATAATGGAACAAGTATAACGACAAGGTGGACACTATGTGTTGTAGATGGATATGGAAAGAGTAACCTTACATACCTTCACTTCCAAGTACGAATACACAATCGTATGTATGAACACAATAGTCCAGCTTCTTCCTCACGTCTTACTCTACAATACAAGTTCATATCAAAACTTACATTAGGAACTAGTCACTATACAGGCGTCCAAGATGACAATGAACTATGTGACTACCATATAACGTCATGTCATCCCTTACAATACAATCCACTGTATTTCCATATAAACAACACCATAACATTACACACATTGACCAAAAGATCATACATCGACAGCATTTCACATCACACTTACCCTTTACGCTTTTTTCTTTACCATTCCATCACAATGACTCCTTTATAACAACATATGAACAACCATCCATACTTAATACAGTCCAACACGCCTCCTTACGACATTTAAAGTCATTAAAACAATATCACAAGTTGATAATTACATCCAAAAAGGGTATAGGGGCCTTCGGGGGTGGTCCCAAAGGGTTTAGAGGTGGTCCACCTGGGCAGAGTAGTGGAGGTCATGGATCACATGCAGTAGGGTTTCCTCGGCAGCAGTATCAGCATTGCGGGCGTATTCATGCAGGTACATGCCGTTTGGGGACAAATGCTTGCCTTTGGTGAGGTATGACGGGACACATGATGAAAGAGTGTCCTTAGAGGAGTATGAGTGGTATAGCACGACCGGCAGGATTAGTTGTTGCATCATCATCATCGATTCCTTCTTTAGGCCGAGGTGTGCAGTCTGTTGGCCGTGGTAAAGGTGCCAGAGGAGCAGCCAGTACTAGTGGGGTTCACAATTGCACTTATGCTTTAGTGGACCGACAGAATTCAGAGGCTTCTCCTGATGTCGTCACAAGTACATTATCCATATTTTCATATAGTGTATATGCATTGATTGACTCGGGTTCTACATTTTCCTATGTTACTCCATTGGTTGCTGCGAAATTTACAAAGGCACCAAAATTATTAATTAAATCAATTGAAGTGTCTACATTGGTTGGTGAATATATTGTTACAAAAAGAGTATATCGAAATTGTGTATTAACTGTGCGTGGTCATGATACATGGGCCGATCTCATTGAACTAGACATGGTGGATTTTGATGTGATAATGGGAATGGATTGGTTGACCTCTTGTTATGCCATGGTAGATTGCCGAGCCAAGAAGGTACATTTTCATTTCCCACAAATGAATATTCTTGAATGGAAGGGTGATGTAGGTGAACCACGAGGAAGATTTATTTCCTCTCTGAAAGCAAGGAAAATGATTGCCAAGGGATACATATGTCACTTAGTATGAGTGAAAGATAATGATATGGAACCACTAACTCCGTCGTCGGTTTCAGTGGTCAATGAATTTCTTGATGTATTTCTAGAGGATCTTCCAGGCTTACCCCCAGAACGGGAAGTAGAATTAGGCATTGATGTGATTCCAGGCATTCAACCTATCTCTATTCCCCTATATAGAATGGCTCCAGCAGAACTGCGTGAATTGAAGGAGCAATTGAAAGATTTGTTGTACAAGGGCTTCATTAGGCCTAGTATGACCCCGTGGGGTGCACCGGTATTATTTGTACGGAAGAAAGATGGCACATTGAGAATATGCATTGACTATCGGCAATTGAATAAGGTAATGATCAAGAAAAAATATCCCCTCCCTCGAATTGATGATTTGTTTGATCAGTTACAGGGTGCCAAGTGTTTTTCAAAGATTGACTTGAGGTCGGGTTACCATCAAGTCAGAGTTAGAGAAGAAGATATACCCAAGACAGCTTTCCGAACATGGTATGTCCATTATGAATTTTTAGTTATGTCATTTGGACTAACAAATGCACCAGCTGTGTTCATGGATTTGATGAATAGAGCATTTAATCCATTTCTGCACGTGTTCGTGATTGTATTTATAGATGACATCCTAGTTTATTCAAGATCACCAGAGGACCATGCTAATCACTTACGGCAGGTGGTACAGATTCTCCGTGAGCTTAAGTTGTATGCAAAGTTCTCCAAGTGTGAGTTTTGGTTAAAGTCCGTCGCATTCTTAGGTCACATCGTGTCAGATGAAGGAATTCAGGTTGATACACAGAAGATTGAAGCAGTGAAAAATTGGCCAAGACATACGACACCCACAGAGATTCGTAGTTTTCTTGGACTAACAGGTTATTACGGAAGATTTGTGGAATGTTTTGCCTCCATTGTTGTACCGTTAATAAATCTTACACATGAGGCAGTTAAATTTTAGTGGAATGATGCTTTGTGTGAAAAGCTTCCAAGATTTAAAAGATAAATTAACCTCCACACCAGTTTTAGTACTTCTTGAAGGCACCAAAGGTTATGCAGTGTATTGTGATACTTCCGGGGTTGGCCTCGGATGTGTATTAATGCAACACGATAATGTCATAGCATATGCCTCACGACAGTTGTGGCCATATGAGAAAAATTATCCCACACATGATCTTGAATTAGCAGCGGTGATTTTTGCTTTGAAGATATAGCATCATTATTTGTATGGAGTTCATGTTGATATCTATACTGATCACAAGAGTTTGCAATATATCTTTAAGTAGAAGGAACTCAATTTAAGGCAACGACGGTTGTTAGAGCTCTTGAAAGACTATGATATTGATATTCTCTATCATCCAGGCAAAGCAAATGTGGTAGCTGATGCATTGAGCAGCAAGGCAGTAGAAAGTAATAGTGGCAGTTGACTGAAAAGCAAGAGATAATCAAATATCTACATCAACTAGCCAGCTTGGGAGTTCACCTTATTGAATCTCCAGATGAAGGGGCTATTGTGCAAAATGCAGCGGAATCCTCCTTAATAGCTAAAGTGAAAGAGAAGCAGTTTGCGGATTCTATGCTATTACAGCTAAAGGAAAATGTACAATAGAATTTGACAAAGGCATTTGATCTTACACAAGAAGGGGTGCTCCAATGCCAAGGTAGATTATATGTACCAGATGTAGAAGTGCTGAGGAGACGAATTACGACAGAGGCGCATCATTCGCCCTATTCTATTTATCCGGGTGCTACTAAAATGTACCAAGATTTAAAAGAAGTGTATTGGTGGGGAAGTATGAAGAAGAACATTGCAGAATTTGTCGCTCAGTGCCCAAATTGTCAATAAGTGAAAGTATAGCATCAAAAATCGGGAGGTTACATGCAATGTATCAATCTTCCAGTCTGGAAATGGGATATGATTAACATGCATTTTATTACAGGTTTGCCTCGTACACTGTAAAAATTTGATTCTATATGGGTTATAGTGGACAAGCTAACCAATTCAGCGCATTTTCTACCAGTCAAGACCACTTATACAGCTGAGGAATATGTAAGATTGTATGTTAAAAAAATAGTGCGGTTACATAGGATTCCGATCTCCATTATATCAGACAGGGGAGCTTAGTTTATTGCGCATTTTTGGAGATCTTTTCAGCAGAGTTTGGGTACACAAGTGAATCTGAGTATGGCTTTCCATCCTCAGACTGATGGACAAGCAAAACGTACTATTCAAACACTTGAGGATATGCTACGAGCTTGTGCGTTAGATTTTCAAGGCAGTTGGGATGACCATTTGCCTATTATTGAATTTACTTACAACAATAGCTATCATTCAAGTATTAAAATGGCACCTTATGAAGCTTTATACGGAAGGAAATGTAGATCACCAATTGGATGGTTTGAAGCGGGTGAAACTGCTTTACTTGGGCCGGATATTGTTCATCAGGCTATGGAGAAGGTTAAAGTGATCCAACAGCAGTTACAAACGGCCCAAAGTCGCCACAAGTCATATGCTGATGTTAGAAGAAGAGGGCTTGAATTCGCCATAAGTGATTGGGTATTTTTGAAGGTGTCACCAATAAAAGGGGTAATACGGTACGGAAAGAAGGGAAAATTGAGTCCACATTACATAGGCCCATATGAAATTATTAGAAGATTTGGGCAAGTTGCGTATGAATTAGCACTACCTCAAGAACTTTCCTCAGTCCACCCAGTGTTTCATGTTTCGATGCTTCAAAAGTGCATAGGGGATACATCTTGTATTGTTCCCGTTTAAGATGTCCAAGTTACATAGGATCTTACTTATGAAGAGGTACCCATTGTTATTCTAGATCGACAAGTAAAGAGATTGAGGAATAAAGATGTAGCATCCGTAAAAGTCCTTTGGAGAAGTCAACAAGTAGAAGAGATCACATGGGAAGAAGAAGAAATGGTGAAATCCCAATACCCTCATCTGTTTCAAATGGGAGAAAACATTCAAAATGTAGAAGTGGACCAATAACAAGTAAGTACCTATGAGCATTAAGTGTTTATGTATATGTATGCTAATAGAGAGATGCATTTATTGTACTTGAAGCGATATTGTTAACATTCGAGGATGAATGTTTTTAAGGGGGAAGAATGTAACACCCCGTACCTCCCTGGCCCTACTTGACGACGTTGAACAATGTTTACTTAGGTGTCGAGAGCCACAAGTATGTATTTTGTAATGTTATTGATGAGATAGTGGATATTGGCCCTCGTACATGTGATTAGACTTTCGTAGGAAGTGTTTTGTGACTTCGCGGAACATTTGTGGGTTTAAAAACGAGGCTTGGAGGACCTCCAAAAAAAGTATATTAAAGGTAAGAAGTAAGTTAAAGAATAGAACTTGAAGTATCTAACCGAACCCGCAACGAGAAATCGAAAACGAAATTTTTTTAAAAAAATATGGGCCAGGCGCGCTAGAGGGCGTGCCAGGCCGCTTATTCCCCAAATTTTTTGGGCACAGGCAGCAATCTGGCATGCCCAAGGGCGTTCCAGGATGCTTGTGCGCACCTTTCAAAATTTGGAAATTTTTTATAAGTCCCAAGGGTGCCCGGGGATGTACCAGACCAATTTTTGCCACATTTCTTTTACAACCACGACCCTATACATGGAATAATTGATGTAATTGGAATTCCATTTGATAAGATTATTCGTGGATGAATTTTGCATCCAAATGACGTTTTTACCCTTTTGGTCAAAATAAGCCATACATGGCTAGAATCACTTATTTTGGGGATTGAGGCTACAAATGTAAATTACGTTAGTGGGAATATTGTCGTAACACGTATGAAATGATTTAAACATGAGAAATTATTGATTTTATTGGATTAAGTGATTTGGGCTCAATAAAAGCCCTAAATGAGAAAGAAAACATGGGCCAAGAATGGGTCAAATGACCCATTCTTCCATTGACCAAGCCAAACATAGCATTAAATGCCAAGAGTGGCTAAGTATGACCCCAAGGGATATATAAAGTGCCAAAATCTGATTTTTATTCATTTGGAACTCTCATGCTTTCTAGATATTTCTCAACCATTTTTCTCTCAAACCCTAAGAACTATAAGCCATCTTTTGGAGCAAGATCATCATTTTTCAAGCTTGGGTAAGTGATTATTATTATGGATTAATATATTATATGCATGGGATATTATGTAGATCATTTTGTTTATGCTTGGAAGTGTTGAACATGGCACTTTGTGTTTTTGCTAAAAAGATGTGTTATCCATGGAATTGTAACTTGAAATATAACTTGTGGGTTTGATGAAAGAGCATGGTATGGATGAAATATCAACATGTATGGTGTTATTATGTTATTAAACTTGCTATTTTTCTATAAGTGTAAATTATGGGATTTTGGCCGATATGTGCTATGAGGTGTAATAAGGTGACTTGATGGATTATTTGTGATATGGTGTGAATGAGAAAGTGTAAAGGAGAAGCTTTGTGGTGAAATGTTATTAGTATATGATGTTTTGGTCAATGTATGGTATGATTGAGGTATTTTTTGTATGACAATGCCGAAAATGGTATGGTAGAGAAGGAAATGACATTTTAAAGGCAAACATGTAACTCATTGTCGTCATATGCATTTGTAAGGTAGTTGATGGTTAATGTAAATTTTCTTATGTGTTTGTGTTGTAGAGTGAAACATAAGGAAGGAGAGGGACATTGTATGCACATTTAAGATTGTATATTCGTATTGAGAATACAAGGTATGTAAGGTTACTCTGTCCGTATCTTTCAGCAGCACATAGTATTCACATTGACATCGCACTTGTCCTATCCCAAAATGTGCTAAGGTATCCTATACCCGGTTACCCATTGTCAATATCACATGTATCATATTCATTGATAATGTTCGAAAAGCCTAATAAGGTTTTGTTTCAAAGTTCCAATAGTGGTTATACTCATGTATCTTGTTCATTGATTATTGTCCAATGGTTCTAATAGTGTTATGTTTCCAATAAGGCTATGTTTCCAATAATGTTTATTCACATGTCTCTCACTCATTGATTATTGATCCAAAGCTTCAAATAAAGTTATGACTATCATAGTATCAATCTCAAAAATAAAAAATGAAGTGATGCATATATGTGGTTAATGATTGAGTATGGGTGGTAGCTTTGGGGGAGAAATGCCTAGCTCAAGCCGATCCCGAGATTGTTGGATCAGGGGGAAGTCCTAAAGGCATAAGCCTAGCTCAGACCGTTCCTGACAGGGGGTAGCTCTATAGGTAATAACCTAGCTCGAGCCGAACCTGATATGCTGGTATGGGTGGCAGCTCTAGAGGTAATAACCTAGCTTTAGCCGATCCCGATATATATTAATTCATGGGTGGTATCTCTAGAGGCATAAGCCTAGCTCGAGCCGATCCCAACATAACGTTATGTTATGTTAAAACCCACTGTTCATTCGGGGCCCAGGTATCATAGGTCACAGGCAAAGATGAATAATCATAGAAGCAAAGAAAATAATGAATGCAATATACATGGTTCCCAAAGCATAGAATTATGACTTATCCATTTTGGTTATGCATTTGGATTTGAGTTCATTGACATATTTACATATCATACAGTTTCATTTGAGCCTTACGTACTCAGTACATTCTTCGTACTGACGTCCCTTGTGGGACTTACCTTACTTGCTGCAGGCACAGGTACTAGTAGGCCTCCAAAGTAGGTTTCCAGTGGTGTGTGGATCATTGGTGAGCTCCAATTAGTTTGGGTCTTCTCCGAGTCACAGTTGTACCTATGTTTTGGTTTTGTATATGTTGTATAAAGCAGGGACTTGTCCCGACTTTCAGTTGGTTTTGGTAAATGCATCTGTTAGAGGCTTTTGTAGACGCATGTGGGTGTATGAATGTAAGATGATACATGACGTTTTGACTTGATGGACTCAACGGTCAAGTTTCACATATGTATATATATAACACATGTTCCATGAATTCCGTTATTAGCCCTTTATGTTCTCACGTGATAGTGGTGTTTCCTATGACATGAATATGAATGAAAATAAGTAAAGTTTGGTTCTCTCGGGCCTTATCGGCTACGGGTGCCAATCCGTCCTGATGGGATTCGGGGCGTGACAAGAACGGGAAGTAGAGTTTTGCATTGATGTGATTCCAGGCACTCAGCCTATCTCTATTCCCCCGTATAGAATGGCTCCAGCAGAATTACGTGAACTAAATGAGCAATTGAAAGAATTGTTGGACAAGGGCTTCATCAAGCCTAGTATGTCCCCGTGGGGTGCACCAGTATTATTTGTACGGAAGAAATATGGCACATTGAGGATGTGCATTGACTATCGGCAATTGAATAAAGTAACGATCAAGAACAAATATCCCCTCCCCAAAATTGATGATTTTTTGATCAGTTACAGGGCGCTAAAGGTTTTTCAAAGATTGACTTGAGGTTGGGATACCATCAAGTAAGATTTAGAGAAAAGGAAATACCCAAGACATATTTCCGAATACGGTATGGCCATTATGAATTTTTAGTTATGTCGTTTGGACTAACAAATGCACCAGTTGTTTTCATGGATTTGATGAATAGGGTGTTTAAGCCATTCCTGGATGTGTTCATGACGGTATTTATATAAGATATTCTGGTTTATTCTAAATCACAAGAGGACCACGCGAATCACTTATGACAGGTGTTACAAATTCTCCGAGATCGTAAATTGTATGCCAAGTTCTCTAAATGTGAATTTTGGTTAAAATCCATAGAATTCTTGGGTCACATTGTGTCAGATGAAGGCATCAGGGTGGATACACAAAAGTTTGAAGCGGTGAAAAATTGGCCAAGGCCTACAATGCCTACGAAAATCCGTAGCTTCCTTGGGTTGGCAGGTTATTATCGAAGGTTTGTTGAATGGTTTTCTTCCATTGCTGCACCTTTAACGAAGCTTACACACAAGGCAGTTAAATTTCAGTGGAATGATGCATGTCAGAAATGTTTCAAAGAGCTGAAACATAAATTAACTTCCACACCCATATTAGTACTTTCAGAAGGCACCGAAGGGTATGAAGTCTATTGTGATGCGTCCGGAGAGGGACTAGGATGTGTATTAATGCAGCACGGTAATGTAATAGCATATGCCTCATGACAATTGCAGCCACACGAGAGAAACTATCCCACACATGATCTTGAGTTAGCAGCAGTGGCATTTGTTTTAAAGATATGGCGTCATTATTTGTATGGAGTTCATGTTGACATCTACACTAATACAAAAGTTTACAATATATCTTTAAGAAGAAGGATTTAAATCTGATGCAGCGGAGGTGGCTTGAACTATTGAAAGACTATGATTGATATCCTATATCATCCAGGAAAAACGAATGTGGTGGCCGATGCATTAAGCCGCAAAGCAGTAGGAAGTACTAGTGGCCAGTTGATGGAAAAGCAAGACCTAGTAAAATATTTACATCAACTAGGCAGCTTGGGAGTTCATCTTCTTGAATCTCCAGATGAAGGGATCACTGTGCAAAATGCAGCAGAATCTTCCTTAGTAGCTGAGGTGAAAGAGAAATAGGATGCGGATCCTATTTTATTGTAGCTGAAAGAAAATGTACAACAGGGTATGACAAAGGCATTTTATCTTATACAAGAAGGAGTACTTCAATGCCAAGGTAGATTCTGTGTACCGGATGTAGATGAGCTGAGAAGATGAATTATGACAGAGGCGCATCATTCAGCATATTCTATTCATCTGGGAGCTACCAAAATGTACCATGATTTGAAGAAAATGTATTGGTGGGGAAACATGAAGAAGAACATTGCAGAATTTGTAGCTCAATGCCCGAATCGTCAACAAGTAGAGGAAGAGCATCAGAAACCAGGAGGTTACATGCAATGTATCAATCTTCCAGTCTGGAAATGGGATATGATTAACATGGATTTCATCACAGGTTTGCCTCGTACACTACAGAAATTTGACTCCATATGGGTCATAGTTGACAGGCTTACCAAGTCAGCGCATTTTCTACCATCCAAGACCACCTATACAACTGAAGATTATGCAAGGTTGTATGTTAAAGAGATAGTGCGATTGCATGGGATTCCAATTTTTATTATATCAAATAGAGGAGCACAATTTACCACACATTTTCGGAGATCTTTTTAGAAGAACTTGGGTACACAAGTGAATTTGAGTACGGCTTTCCATCCTCAGACAGATGGACAAGCAGAACGTACTATCCAAACACTTGAAGATATGCTACGAGCTTGTACGTTAGATTTTCAAGGCAGTTGGGATGACCATTTGCCTCTTATTGAATTGTCTTACAACAATAGCTATCATTCGAGTATTAAAATGGTACCTTATGAAGCTTTATACGGAAGGAAGTGTAGATCACCAATCAGATGGTTTGAAGCGGGTGAAACTGCTTGACTTGGGCCAGATCTTGTTCATTAAGCTATGGAGAGAGTTAAAGTGATCTAACAGCAGCTACAAATGGCCAAAAGTCAACACAAGTCCTATGCTGATGTTAGTAGAAGAGGGCTCGAATTCGCCATAGGTGATTGGGTATTCTTGAAGGTGTCACCGATGAAAGGGGTAATGCGATTTGGGATGAAAGGGAAGTTGATTCCCCATTATATAGGGCCATATAAAATTATCAAAAGATTTGGTCAAGTTGCGTATGAGTTGGCACTACCCCATGAACTCTCCACAGTGCATCCGGTGTTTCATGTTTCGATGCTTCGAAAGTGTATAGGAGATCCATCTCGTATTGCTCCCATTGAAGATGTACAAGTTATGAAAGATTTCACTTATGAAGAGATACCTATTACTATTCTAGATCGACAAGTAAAGATATTGAGGAATAAATACATACCTTCCGTAAAGGTACTTTGGAGAAATCAACAAGTAGAGGAGATCACATTGGAAGCCTAGGAAATTATGAAGTCCATGTCACGCCCCGAATCCCATCGGGACGTGGTTGGTACCCGTAGCCGATAAGGACCGAGAGAACTAAGCTTTAATTACAATCACTCAAATGCATGCCATAAGAATCACCACTATCATGTAAGTACATAAACGGCTAATAACAGTAATCATGAACATGTGATATATAGAAACTTGGCCGTCGAGGCCATCGAATCAACCGGACGTACAACTCTTTCCTTCACATTCATTTACATACCCACATATGTCTACAAAAGCCTCTAAAGGAATTACATACGTGACCAACCTAAATTCGGGAAAATCCCCGCTTTACATAATACGTACAATACCAAAATCAATGTACAACTTGGACACGGAAATCCCCGAACCAACTGGAGCTCACCAAAGATTAGTATATGTCCTGCAGCTTACTGTGGAGGTCTACTAGAACCTACGCCTGCAGCAATTAAGGTAAATTCCCCAAAGGGGTCAGTACGAAGAATGTACTGAGTATGTAAGGCTCATATAAACTACATGAGATAGAAATACTGTAATGGAAACAAATGTAAGTGAATAATCAATGTGAATAGGTCACCATTCTGTATATGCAGGGAACCATGTACATTACGTTCTTTCTTTCTCTTGACTTTACTTTACTTCTCTTTTACATCACTCGTATACTGCCTGGGCCCTCATCATACAGGTGTTCATTTCACCCTATGGATAAAGTATCATTGCCATGCAGGTATTATTTCACATCATGGATAAGATCATATCATCATGCGGGTGTTTGTACCCCATGGATAAATTAACATCATCATGCGGGTGTTTACACCTGTCACGCCCCGAATCCCATCAGGACGTGATTGGCACCCGAAGCCGATAAGGCCCGAGAGAACCAATCTTTACTCATATATTCTCATAAGTATGCTCGTGTATGAATATCATCTTATCTCATGTAATTAAATATCAATAGCGGAAATGCATGGCAACATAAGCAATATATGCAACTTAGCCGTTAGGGCCATTTCGTCAAAATGAACATACATCTGTTACTTTCATGCTACCCCACATATGTCTGCAAAGCCTCTAATAGATACATGACTATGTCTATATAATATTTACAAATGACAAAACCTAATAAATGCATGCGACTTGGGAAGCCCCGAAGCAACTGGAGCTCACCAACAATCCGTGGATACCTTGTCACCTACTGTGGAGATCTACCAACACCTGGGCCTGCAGCATGTAAGGTAAGTCCCCAAAAGGGGTCAGTACGGATAAAGTACTGAGTATGTAAGGCCAGATGAAACTATGGTAATACATAAGTACTTCCAAGAAAGTAAGCATAGGAGAATACTTAATGTGAATAGACCTCCAACCTGAATGTGTGGAACCATGTTCATTACTTTTATTATTTCATTACTTGGTCATTCATTCGCATCATCTTCATCATCATTCTTATTCATGCAAGGGATACAGTCTCATATCTTTTACACTCTCTTTATTATTGTTCACTTAACTAGTTAGTGATTCATAACACCTTATGGGTCGTCATCTTACTTATAAATATATAATACCGGGCCTCAACTTTTAGTGGGATATAATAAATAAGTTTATATATACAGTACCGGGCCTCCATCTTGGTGGGATATATAGTACCGGGCCTCCACCATTGATGGGATATAATATATATAAGTATATAGTACCGGGCCTCCATCTTGGTGGGATATATAGTACCGGGCATCCACCATAGATGGGATATAATATATAGATAGATAGATAGTACCGGGCATCCATCTTGGTGGGATATATAGTACCAGGCATCCACCTTTGATGGGAGAATAATATATATATATAGAGTATTGAGATTGTTCCATCTTAACTTATACCCTTTAGTTTGTGATTCATACTTAATGAAACATAAAGGAACCATATGCACATTACTTCTTTCCAATAACCTTTTTCTTTCCATACTTATAAGAGTGACACATTAGAGTTCATGAGATTGATACTTCAACTTATGAGAGATTAACACATCTACTTACGAGAAACACACCTCTCGTATGAAACCTATGAGATTGGTACAAAGATAGTCGTGACATTAGTAGAACTTGGAACATACATCATCGGAATTTGGAGTCATAATATTATTGGAACTTTGGAATTGTGTCCACCCCCTATTATCTTCCTTCATTCTTGCAACCAACAACATGTATAACCTAATTTATTTCATTTGAGAGCTTGATACATTGAGGATCGTATACTTTTGAAAACACAAACACTTTACCTCATTCTTCACTCCTCATGAGATTGGTACTTTTACTTATAAAAGATTGGTACAAAGATAATCATATTCTTGGATTTTGGAACATGACATTGTTTGTAAAATGCCATCCACGATTGAATAGATTCTTTTATGTTATTATTCTCTTGAGATAGGTCCTTAGAGATTTCAACGTTATGACAACTTTTCCTTGAAGCTTCGGATCATTAACCAATGGGTAAGATATATGTGAATAAACAGTGTGGGAAACATAACATTATTAGAAACATAACACTATTGAAACCATTGGACCATAATCCATGAACAAGGGACATGAGTATAATCAAACATTGTAATGTAACCTTATTGTTTTTGGAACATGAACCATGAATATGAGACATGAGATTCACCAATGATCAATGAGTAGGAAATATATGACAATGACCATGGATAACCGGACATGGAATACCTTAGCACATTTCGGGATGGAACATGCGTAATGTCAATGTGAAAACTATTTGCCGCAGAAAGATACGGACAGAGTAACCTTACATACCTTATCTTTCCAATGTAAATACACAATCCAATATGTGAGCACAACAATTCCTCTCCTTCCTCACGTTTCACTCTACATCACAAATACATAACGGAGCCAACATTAACCACCAACTACTTTACAAATGTATATAACATCAATGAGTTACGTGTTTGCCTTTAAACATGCTACTTCCCCTTGGCAAAACCATGGAAGATATTATTATTCCAAAAATCCCATAATATTCCCAACATTGAACAACACATGCAAATCAATACATGTCACCACAACACTTCTCCTTTACACTTTCTTATTCCCACCATATCACAAATAATCCATCAAGTCACCTTAATACACTTCATAACACAAATCGGCCAAAATCTCATAATTTACACATGTAGAAAATAACAAGTTTAGGACCATAATAACACCATACATGTTGATATTCTATCCATGCCATGCTTTTTCATCAAAACTACAAGTGATAATTCAAGTCACAACCCCATGGATTTCACATCTTTTTCACAAAACCAAAAGTGTCATGTCCAACACTTCCAACCATAATCAACATGATCTACATACTCTTTCATGCATATAATATATTAATACATGAGAATAAATACTTACCAAGGCTTGGAATAGGGTGATCTTGCTCCAAGAGAAAGCTTAGGGTTTGAGAGCCCAAAAGGGTGTTCTTGAGACTTCTAGAAAAATAAGAGAAAAGCATGTGTGGTTTTCATAATAAAAATCAGATTTTGGTCCCTTTTTATAGGTCCTCAAGTCCATATTTATCCACTCTTGGCATCTAATGCTTGGTCAATTGAAGAATGGGTCATTTGACCCATTCTTGGCCCATGCTTTCTTTCTTATTTTGGGCCCCTTTTTGAGCCCAATTCACTTAAACCAATAAAATCAACAATTTCTCGTGTTTAATTAATTTCATACATGTTACGACAATATTCCCACTCACGCAATTCATATTCGTAGCCTCAATTCCAAAAGCAAGCAATTCTAGCCACGTATGACCCATTTTGACCCAAAGGGTAAAATCGTCATTTTGATTCCATATTCGTCCTCGAGATATTTTATCATACCAATATAATATGCCATGCATTTTATGTATATACTCATGGTTGAAGAAGAAACTTGGCAAAAATCGGCTCAATACGTCTCCGGATACCCTTGGGACTTAAGAAAAATTTCAACTTTTGAAAGGTGCGCAGGGGCGGCGTGGCACGCTGCCTGGCGCCCCCCTTTACTGCCTCTGGACTGAAAATTTCAGACCAGAGCAGCGTGGCACGCCCCTGGACGCGCCCCACCCCAATTTTTTTTTTTTTTTTTTTTTTTACTAAGGTAAACATGTACGGGGTGTTACAACACCCCATGGATATATTAACATCATCATGCGGGTGTTTACACCCCATGGATAACACCCAGGAATACAACCAATATGCATTACTTTATTCTTACTTCATTTCTTTACTTCTATGAGGTTAACACATTAGTGATTGCACCTTATTGGATCTTTTTGGAACATAACAATGTTGGAACATTAACCAAAGAACATTTAAGTAACAATAATTAATGACCGGAAACGAGATACCTCTATTCATTTCATAATGGAACAAGTATAACGACAAGGTGGACACTATGTGTTGTAGATGGATATGGAAAGAGTAACCTTACATACCTTCACTTCCAAGTACGAATACACAATCGTATGTATGAACACAATAGTCCAGCTTCTTCCTCACGTCTTACTCTACAATACAAGTTCATATCGAAACTTACATTAGGAACTAGTCACTATACAGGCGTCCAACATGACAATGAACTATGTGACTACCATATAACGTCATGTCATCCCTTACAATACAATCCACTGTATTTCCATATCAACAACACCATAACATTACACACATTGACCAAAAGATCATACATCGACAACATTTCACATCACACTTACCCTTTACGCTTTTTTCTTTACCATTCCGTCACAATGACTCCTTTATAACAACATATGAACAACCATCCATACTTAAAACAGTCCAACACTCCTCCTTACGACATTTAAAGTCATTAAAACAATATCACAAGTTGATAATTACATCCAAAAAGGGTATAGGGGCCTTCGGGGGTCGACTAGGTACGAAAACATACAAAGCCGGATCTGGGGGTGACCTGCGCTTCCAAATGCACCCGCAGGTGGCTGAGGTGCTCGTGAAAATGTACTTTGGCAGCAGCCAGAGGCATCTGCGCCCGCAGGTGCCTCCGTCTGCGGGGGCGGATGCCCGTTTTGGTCCGAAATGGTTTCTTTTAGGTATTTTAATGCCATGAATGGTCCATGATCATATACTAACTTATTTTGAAATATTTTTGATCATATTAAACACCAAAATTCAGCCATGGTCTCACAACACACATAACAACACCCAAAACTACACTTTACGGTCAATACATCACCAAATTCGTAACCAATATCGCAACAACAATTCCAAACATTATACACCATAAACAAACAAGGGAGGACTATAAAAATATCTCACATTACAATATTGAATCCACCAAGTTCATTTCCTTCAAGATCACAAGTCCATGTTCAAGTTTACAAGACAAAACCATCCTCCGATTTAGCAAACACAAATTGTTTTACACATAGTGACCTTCTCACACTTCACAAACATAAAAAACATGATATAAACCATATTCCATGCATAAAATATATTACACCATGATTATAAACACTCACCAAGTCTTGTAAATAGGTGATCTTGTCCACAAAGATGAGGGCTTAGGGTTGGTATGAGATAAGAAATGTTGAGATATTTCTAGAAAAAGTATGAGAGTCCAATTGAATAAAAAATCTGATTTTCTTGCTTTATATACCCCTCAAGTCACTCATATCCCTTTCTTAACATTAAATGCAAACTTTGATTGGTCAAAGGGACAAATATTGAAAGAATGGGTCAAATACCCATGTTGGGCCATGTCTTCTTATTAATTGTTGGACTTCATTTTGGGCCCAATGATACAAGACCTTTTCATGCCCACAAATTAATGTGTAATTTCTCATTTCTATCATGTTTCATTATTTCTATAAATGTTACGGTAGTCAGCTCGACTCCGAAACATACGGGGTGTTACAGTACAAGTACCCTCATCTGTTTCAAATGGAAGAGAAAGTTCAAGATGCGGGATCGAAGCAATAACAAGTAAGTATCTATGAGCATTTTGTGTATATGTATATATATGCTAATATAGAGATGCATTTGTTGTAATTGAAAAGATGTTGTTAATATTCGAGGACGAATTTTTCTAAGGAGGGAAGAATGTAACACCCCGTACATTTTCGACCCTACTTGACAACTTTGAACCATGCTTACCTAAGTTTAGAGAGCCATAAGTACGTATTTTGTATTGTTATTGATGGAACATTTGATATTGTGCTAGTAAATGTGATTATACCTTTGTAGGAGGTGTTTGTGACTTTGTGGAGAAATTGTGGGGTGAAATGTGAGGCTTGAAGTACTTCCAAGCAAAGGATATTAAAGATAAGAGGCAAGATAAACAGTGGAACTTCAAGTATCTAACCAAATCCGCAAAGAAAAGTCGAAGGAAGTAAGAAAATCAAAATTTTGGGCCAGGCGCGCCACAGGGCGTGCCAGGCCGCTTTGGCCTGAATTTTTTTTGGAACAGGAAGCAAGGGGGAGCGCCAAGCAGCTTTCCAGGCCTCCCCTGCACACCTTTCAATTGCTGAAATTTTTCTAAGTCCCTAGGGCGCCCGGGAGCGAGCCGGGGTGTTTTTTGACAAATTTCTTCTACGATTATTAGTCTATAAAGAGGACTCTTGGGTTATGGTATCATTATTCCATCGTATTAGGACTACTCTTGATCGATTTTGGCATCCGAGTTGGGGTTAATTCTTCGTCAAAAGTATTTTAGCAAATTATGTTCAATTAAGCCATGAGTGGCTAGAATTTCTTATTTTGAGATTGAGGCTACGAACATGAATTTTGTGAGTGAATATTATCGTGACATTTATGAAATTATATAAACATGATATATATGGTGGATCATACATTGAATTTGGAGGTCTAAGCTAACATGTGTAATTGGGCTCAATTTAAGGCCCAAAATGAAGCCAAAATGCATGGCCCAAAAGGGGCAAATGACCCATTCTTCCATTTGACCAAGTAAATATGAAATTTAATTCCCAAGGAGTGGCTAAGGATGACTTCAGGGCTATATAAAGGCCAAAAATCAGATTTTTATTCCAAAAACCACACATGGCTTTCTAGACATTTTCTAAAAGATATTTCTCATATCTTCTAAACCATAAGCCATTTTCTTTGGCCACTTTGGACAAGATAATCACTTTACAAGCTTGGGTAAGTGTTTATTCTTATGGTATAATATATTATATGCATGAGAGATTGTGTAGATCATGATGGCTATGTTGGCAAGGTTGAATAGGGCACTTTTGCTTTTTTCTAAAAGATGTGCCATCCTTGTGATTTAAACTTGAAAGGAGACTTGAGGTTTGAATGAAAGTGAATGGTGTGGATGAAATATCAATATGTATGATGTGGTTATGTCCTTAACTTATTTTTTTTTATATGTATAACTTGCGGGATTTTTGTTATGCAACATATTGAGATTACTTGATGGAGTAATTGTGATGTTGTGTTGATGGAGAATTGTAAAGTATAAACTTGGTGTGACATGCTATTGGTTTATGATGTCTTGGTCAATGTATGGAATGTTTTGGTATTGTTGGTATGACAATGTCGTGAATGGTATTGTAAAGGGTGAAATGATGTTATAGGGCAATCATGTAACTCCTTGTCGTCTTATGCACTTGTAAGCTAGTTAGTTATTAACATGAGCTCCGCTATGTACTTGTGTTGTAGAGTGAAACGTAAGGAAGGAGCTGGACTATTATATTCACCTATAGTATTGTGTATTCATATTAGGAAGATAAGGTATGTAAGGTTACTTTTTCCATATCCTTCTGCAGCACATAGTGTTCACATTGTCATTGTACTGTTCCATTCCGAAATGTTCTAAGGTATCCTATTTCTGGTTATTAGTTATTGTTACTCTCATGTTCCTTATTCCTTGATCAATTGTGATTCAAATGACTCATGATCATTGACTAATGTTCCAAAGTTCCAATAATGTATCAATCTCATAGAACTAAAGAAATGAAGTAATGTATAATTGTTTGTATATGCTTGAGTAACATCCCAGGGGCGATATAAAAGCCTAGCATGGGTTATCACAGTCATATCCTATGGGCGACATAAAAGCCTAGCATTGGTTATCACAGTCACATCCCAGGGGCAATATAAAAGCCTAGCATAGGTTATCCCAATCTCATCCCAGGGGCGATATAAAACCCTAGCATCGGTTAATCACATCCCACGGTTTAAAATACCTGGCATGGGTTAATATCATCCCAGGTGCGACAGAAAAGCCTAGCATGGGTAGAACGATAAAGATGAATAAATGTAAAGGCAAAGAAGTAAAGGATGTAATATACATGGTTCCACATATGCAGACCGGTGGTTTATCTGTACTGACTATTCTCTGTATTTGATTTCATGGAAGTACATATATGTCATGCAGTTTCAAATGAGCCTTACATACTCAGTACATTCTTCGTACTAACGTCCCTTGGGGGACTTACCTTACTTGTTGTAGGCACAGGTGCCAGTAGACCTCTATAGTAGGTTGCGGATCATTTGTCTATATTTGGTGAGCTCCAGTTGGTTCGGGGCTTTCCGAGTCACATGTGTATATTTGTTTTGGTACTGTAATGTTGTATAAACCGAGGACTTGTCCTTACTTTAGGATGATTATATTTATGCATCTGCTAGAGGCTTTGTAGACGTATGTGGGAATATGAATGTAAGGGATGTATGTCCATTTTGACTTGATGGCCCTAACAACCAAGTTTTGTATATAGCACATATTTCCATGAGTTCTGCTATTAGCATCTTGTATCTATACGTGATGGTGATGTTTCTTGAATGACATACGTATTAATGGACACGGATGAAGATTGGTTCTCTCGGGCTTTATCCGCTTCGGGTGTCAGTCCGCCCTGTTGGAATTTGAGACGTGACAGTGAGAATCTCGAATGCCCAACTTTTAATATTTCCAAAGTTTGACCAAACAAGTTATTAGTCATGACTGACAATCTTAAAAGTTTGAATGCACACAATTGATAGAACTATGGATGTGTTTTTGGTATAAAGGAAAAAAAAAATCATGGAAAAAAGGTTGGTTTCTAACTTATTTTCTCTTATTTTGTTGGTGAGTGGAAAATATTTTTCGAAAAATATTTTCTAGCGTTTGGTTGTTGAATGAAACACATTTTCCAGAAAATTTATTTTTATGTCTTGCTAGAGAGTAGAAAATGCATTTTAGCAAAATAGTTTCTGACCCCGACACTCGAATAAAGACCTAACTCTGAACCTGACCCTCGACCCGAGAGCTAATACCGACACTCGAATCAGGATCTGACCCCGACACCCAGCCCATACTCTCAACCTGGACCCTGCCACAACTCCTTACTCCTAACTGGACCAACTATCTTGATTCCCGACTCTGACACCTAACCTAGATCCAACCCTGACACCCGACCCCAACACCTGACCTAGGACCCAACCTTGACTTTCAACTGACATCCGACCTCGATGACCAACCCGAGACCCAACCACGCCACTAAAACTGGCACCCAACCATGATACTCGAGTTACAACCTGACCCTGACACCCGACCTAGGACCTGACCTGGACCCCAACTCCTGACACGATACCCAACCCCAAAACCCAACCTCGATACCCAAATCGGTACCTGGCTCCTGACATCTAGATTCGACCCTAACACTTACCCCAAGACCTGAGGTTCGACTCTTAACACTTGAATAGGGACTCAACAATGACCGTAACATCCAAACTAACATCCAACCCAGATATCTAACACGAGACCCGACCCTGACATTCCAAATGAAAACCAAAACCCGACACCCGATCGAGACTGACTTTCAACTCGGGAAAGGACTCCCAATATCAACACTCAAAACCTGACCCATGACCCAAACTAAATTATGACCCTGACACCTAGAAGATACCCGACCCTGACTGTAAATCTCAACTTAAAACCCAACCTTGAAACCTGACAAAAATTTGACCCAGATACCCAACCCTGACTCCCGACCAAAACCCAATCATGAATTAAAACTCCAAACTCCTAACGCGTGATCTGTCTAACCTTTCTAACCTTACTTTATACCTTGGGATCATATCTACATAGGTGTTGATATGCCATGAATATGTGTTTTATAGTGTTATTGGTGAAACATTTGATATCGGACTTAACATGTGCGATTAGACCTTCGTAGGAGGTGTTTTGTGATTTCGTGATGCATTTGGGTGATGCCCCGTACATATTCTAACATCATTTGGTGAATTTAAGTCATGTTTACTTGATGGTTAAGATCACTAAGTAAGTATTTTGTGGTGTTATGATAAGGGATTGGACGATATGCAAACATTGGATAAGTGGCCGAAAAATTCAGCAAAGTGCTGAAACTTCCGCCACTACCCTGATTCAGGGGTGTGGCGCAAGCCAACTGCATGAAGGAAATTCAGAGAAGGCCCATTTATTGCGCCACAGCCTGCTTTGCAGCTAGTGGCGCAAGGCACAAATTTTGTGCCTTTCCGGACCCGTTTTGTTACGCAATTCTACGACGATTCTTGGATGGTTTCTTTTGGTTCTTTGGATTTCTTTGAGCATTGTTAAATCTTCAAACACTTCAATACACTCCTATATACTCCTACATTATCAAATCATGAAATGTGAATAGTGACCCAAAATGTCCAATGAAGCCAAGGGCGACTAGAATTCCTATTTTTGCGATCGAAAGGACGAATGAGAATCTTTTAAGAGAATACTGTCATGACATGATAGAATTATGTAAACATGAGATATATGGTGAATAATACATGAAATGTGATGGATTACATGGATATGTGTTATTGGGCCCAAAGTTAGGCCCAAATTGGAATTAAAAGACTTGGCCCAAAGGGCAAAAATACCCATTCTTCCACTTTGACCTCATTAAATGCCAAGGAATGGCTAAGCTTGACTTGGGGTCTATATAAAGGACCCAAGATCAGATTTTTATTATTAAAAACCTCTCATGCCTTTAAGATATTTTCTCAACCATTTCTCATTTCCAAACCCTAAAGCAAAATATTCCTTTGGACTCCTTGGACAAGATCAACATATTACAAGCCTTGGTAAGTATCTATTCTCATGGATTAACATATTACATGCATTGGAGCTTATGTATATTATGCTAGTTGTGTTGGCAAGGTGGTGAATAGTATATTTTTGCTTTTGATGAAAGATGTGCCATCTTGGTAATTTGAACTTGAATTAGGACTTGTGCCTTTGATGAAAGAGCATGGTATGGACAAAATATGAACATGTATGGTGTTATTTTTTGGTATTAAACTTGTTCTTGTCTATAAGTGGAAATTGTGGGATTTTGGCTGCTATGTGTTATGAGTTGTATTAAGGTAAAGTGATGGATTATTTGTGATGTGGTATGGATAAGAAAGTGTAAAGGAGAAGTGTTGTGGTGAAATGTATCAATTATCATGTATTGGTCAATGTTGGGAATATTATGGAATTTTTGGAATAATAATGTTATCAATGGTTTTGTCAGAGGGCTCTGCCGTGTATTGTGATGCTTTCGGGATTGGTCTCGGATGTGTGTTGATGCAGCATGGTAGGGTGATAGCATATGCATCACGACAGTTGCGGCCACATGAGAAAAACTATCCCACACATGATCTTGAATTGGCAGCGGTAGTTTTTGCTTTAAAGATATGGCGTCATTATTTATATGGGGTTCATGTTGACATTTATACGGATCACAAAAGCTTGCAATATCTTTTTAAGTAGAAGGAACTCAATTTGAGGCAACGAGGGTGGTTAGAACTTTTAAAAGACTATGACATTGATATTCTTTATCACCCAGGCAAAGAAAATGTAGTAGCTGATGCATTGAGCCATAAGGCAGTAGAAAACACTAGTGGTCAGTTGAATGAAAAGCATGAGATAATCAAAGATTTGAATCAATTAGCCAGCTTGGGAGTTCGCCTTATTGAATCCTCAGATGATAGAGTTATCGTACAGAATGCAGCAGAATCCTCTCTGATAGCTGAAAAGAGAAGCAATTTGCGGATTCTATTTTATTGCAGCTAAAGGAAAATGTGCAGCAAAATCTGACCAAGGCATTTGATGTTACACCAGAAGGGGTGCTTCAATGTCAAGGGAGGTTATGCGTACCAGACGTAGATGAATTGAGGACACGAATAATGACAGAGGCACATCATTCGCGTTATTCCATTCACCCGGGTGCTACTAAAATTTACCATGAATTGAAAGAAGTGTATTGGTGGGTCAACATGAAAAAGAACATTGCAGAATTTGTCGCGCAATGCCCGAATTGTCAACAAGTGAAAGTGGAACATCAGAACCTGGGAGGTTACATGCAATGTATCAATCTTCCAGTCTGGAAGTGGGATATGATTAATATGGATTTCATTATGGGTTTGCCTCGTACATTGCGGAAGTTTGATTCGATATGGGTCATACTGGACCGACTTACTAAATCAGCGCATTTTCTACCAGTCAAGACGACCTATACAGCTGAGGATTATGCGAAGTTGTATGTGAATGAGATAGTGTGATTGCATGGTATTCCACATTCTATTATATCAGACAGAGGAGCACAGTTCACAACACACTTTTGGAAATCTTTTCAGCGGAGTTTGGGTACTCAGGTGAATTTGAGTACGGCTTTCCATCCTCAGACTGATGGACAAGCAGAACGTACTATTCAGACACTTGAAGATATGCTACGAGCTTGTACGTTAGATTTTCAAGGCAGTTGGGATGACCATTTGCCTCTTATTGAATTTGCGTATAACAATAGCTATCATTCAAGTATTTGAATGGCACCTTATGAAGCCTTGTATGGAAGGAAATGTAGATCACCAATCGGAAGGTTCGAAGCAGGTGAAACTGCCTTACTTGGGACAGATATTGTTCACCAAGCCATGGAGAAAGTTAAAGTTATCCAACAACGGTTACAAACGGCTCAAAGTCGTCACAAGTCATATGCCGACGTTAGAAGAAGATGGCTTGAATTCGCCATAGGTGATTGGGTATTTTTAAAGGTATCAACGATGAAAGGGGTAATGCAATTTGGGAAGAAAGGGAAATTGAGTCCACGTTACATAATCCCATATGAAATCATTAGAAGATTTGGGCAAGTTGCGTATGAGTTGGCACTACCCTAGGACCTTTCGTCAGTCCATTCGGTATTTCATGTTTCGATGCTTCAAAAATGCATAGGAGATCCATCTCGTATTGCTCCCGTAGAGGACGTTCAAGTTACAGAGGATCTCACTTATGAAGAGGTACCCATTGCTATCCTAGATCGACAAGTAAAGAGATTGAGGAATAAAGACATAGCCTCCGTGAAAGTTCTTTGGAGAAATCAACAAGTAGAGGAGATCACCTGGAAAGCGGAAGAAATGATGAGATCCAAGTATCCCCATCTATTTCAAATGGACCAAGAAGTACACCGTGAGGAGGTGAAACAATAACAAGTAAGTATTTAAGAGCATTATGTGTATTTGTATACGTAAAGTAAAGATGCAATTGATGTATATAAGATGATGTTGTTAACATTCGAGGACGAATGTTTCTAAGGAGGAAGAATGTAACACCCCATACTTTTATAACCTTACTTGATACCTTGGGATCATATCTACATAGGTGTTGAGATGCCATGAATATGTGTTTTATAGTGTTATTGGTGAAATATTTGATATCGGACTTAACATGTGCGATTAGACCTTCGTAGGAGGTGTTTTGTGATTTCGTGATGCTTTTGGGTGATGCCCCGTACATATTCTAACCTCATTTGGTGAATGTAAGTCATGTTTACTTGATGGTTAAGATCACTATGTAAGTATTTTGTAGTGTTTTGATAAGGGATTGGACGATATGCAAACATTGGATAAGTGGCCGAAAAATTCAGCAAAGTGCTGAAACTTGCGCCACTACCCTGATTCAGGGGTGTGAAGAAAGCCACCTGCATGCAGGAAATTCAGAGAAGGCCCATTTATTGCGCCACAGCCTGCTTTGCAGCTAGTGGCGCAAGGCACAAATTTTGCGCCTTTCCGGACCCGTTTTGTAACTCAATTCTACGACGATTCTTGGATGGTTTCTTTTGGTTCTTTGGAGTTCTTTGAGCATTGTTAAATCTTCAAACACTTGGCCCATGGATATATGGTGAATAATACATGAAATGTGATGGATTACATGGATATGTGTTATTGGGCCCAAAGTTAGGCCCAAATTGGAATTAAAAGACTTGGCCCATAGGGCAAAAAGACCCATTCTTCCACTTTGACCTCATTAAATGCCAAGGAATGGCTAAGCTTGACTTGGGGTCTATATAAAGGACCCAAGATCAGATTTTTATTATTAAAAACCTCTCATGCCTTTAAGATATTTTCTCAACCATTTCTCATTTCCAAACCCTAAAGCAAAATATTCCTTTGGACTCCTTGGACAAGATCAACATATTACAAGCCTTGGTAAGTATCTATTCTCATGGATTAACATATTACATGCATTGGAGCTTATGTATATTATGCTAGTTGTGTTGGAAAGGTGGTGAATAGTATATTTTTGCTTTTGATGAAAGATGTGCCATCTTGGTAATTTGAACTTGAATTAGGACTTGTGCCTTTGATGAAAGAGCATGGTATGGACAAAATATGAACATGTATGGTGTTATTTTTTGGTATTAAACTTGTTCTTGTCTATAAGTGGAAATTGTGGGATATTGGCCGATATGTGTTATGAGTTGTATTAAGGTAAAGTGATGGATTATTTGTGATGTGGTATGGATAAGAAAGTGTAAAGGAGAAGTGTTGTGGTGAAATGTATCAATTATCATGTATTGGTCAATGTTGGGAATATTATGGAATTTTTGGAATAATAATGTTATCAATGGTTTTGTCAAGGGGAAATGACATGTTTAAGGGCAAATATGTGACTCATTGATGTTATATGCATTTGACGAGTAGTTGGTGGTTAATGTGAATTCCGTATTGTATTTGTGTTGTAGAGTGACACATAAAGAAGGAGAGGGACTATTGTACGCACCTCTAGGATTATATATTCGTATTGCGAATCCAAGGTATGTAAGGCTAATTTGTCTGTATCTTTCTGCGGCAAATAGTATCCATATGGACATGTCACTATTCCTATCCCGAAATGTGCTAAGGTATTCCATATCCGGTTATCAATTGTCATATATTTCCTACTCAGTGATCATTTGTGAATCTCATGTCTCATCTTCATGGTTAATGTTCCAAAAACTCAAATAAGGTTATGTTCCAATGTTCCAATAGTGACTATACTTGTGTCTCTTGTTCATGGATTATTGTCCAATGGTTCCAATGGTATCATGGTGATAGTAATGTTATATTTCTCATGATGTTTATTCACATGTCTTTCACTCATTGGTTAATGATTCAAAGCTTCCAACAATGTTATGTTCCAAATTTCAAGTGATGTTATGACTATCAAAGTATCAATCTCAAAGTAATGAACAAAGTAATGCATATGTGGTCAATGATCAAGTATGGGTGGCAAGTCTAGGGGCGTAAGACTAGCTCGACTCGATTCTGAGGTATGGATTTATGGGTGGCAGGTCTAGGGGCATAAGCCTAGCTCGACCCGATCCCGATGCATTGATGTATGGGTGGCAAGTCTAGGGGCATAAGCCTAGCTCGACTTGATCCCAACACGATGATATGATATGAAAAGACCCACTGATCAGTCGGGGCCCGGGTACATTGTGACATGTAATGACAAGTGGGTATTGAATGTAAAGAAAGTAATGAAAGTAATGAAAGCAATCCACATGGTTCCCAAAATGCAACATGGTGACTTACTTATATTGATTGGTCATTTGTATTCGAGTTCATTGAAATATTCATGTGTTGTACAGCTTCATCTGAGCCTTGCATACTCAGTACTTATTCCGTACTGACCCCTCTCGGGGAATTTACCTTACTTGCTGTAGGCGCAGGTACCAGTAGGCCTCCCCAGTAGATTGCCAGTGTTAGCGGTTCTTTGGTGAGCTCCAGCTAATTCGGGGCTTCTTCGAGTCAGAGTGTATATGTGTTTTGGTGTTGTACATGTTGTACAAAGCGGGGACTTGTCCCGACTTTTAGTTCATTTTGGTCAATGCTTTGTTAGAGGCTTTTGTAGACAGGTGTGGGTGTATAACTGTCAAAAGGATATGTCGCACTTTACTCGGTGGCCTCAACGACCCAGTTTTGCATATGTATATATATATATCATATTCCATGAATTTCATTGTTTGTCTCTATCGCTGTTATGTGCTTATGGGTTTCTTATGGCATGCATATGATTGAACATAGGCAAAGGTTAGTTCTCTCGGGCCTTATCGGCTACGGGTGCCAATCATGTCTCGATGGGATTCGGGGCGTGACACATATGATCCTGACTCCCGACTCAATATTCGACCTCGATTTCCAACTTAGAACCCGACCACGATACTCGACTCCCAACTAGAGACTCGACCCACCAACCGACCCTATATCCTGACTTCCCACCCTATAACTGATCTCGAATTCCAACCTGGAACCTGATCTCGATTACTGACTCCTACCCGAGACCCGACTCTGCCTATCAACCCAGTACTAGATCCCGACACCCATCTCGAGACCCGACCCTAACTGCCAACTCTTGACCTGGGACCTAACTTGGAATTCTAAATTGGTACTTGAATCAAGGTTGGGGTAAGGAGATGGGTCCCAAGTTGGGGTTGGAGTTAAAGTTCGAGTCAAAGGTTAGGACTCGAGTCGAGATCAGACCCTGATTCCCAAATAAATATTGGATCCTAAATTGGTGTCAAAAGTTGTTCTCAGATTGAGTTTTGGGTCAGGTCGAGTCCTGGGTCCCGAGCCAAGATCAAATATCCTATTCCAAGTCAAGGTTGGGAATCGAGTCACGATTTGAGGTCAAATCTCAGCTCTTGTGTCTTAGATCAGGGTCGATAGTCGGGTCTCAGGTTTGGGATTTAGGTGTCGGGGTTTGGAGTTAGCTCTCGAATCGAAGTCTGTAGTTGGGTCTTGAGTCGAGAATCGATTCTCAGTGTCGAGAGTTAGATCTCAAGCTAGTGTCGAAAATCGGTAACCCAGACTTGGGTTAATGTGGAACGTTGAGGTGTGAGATTGAAAGAAAGTTTTGGAAAATATTTTTCTTACTTTTTTTAAGGGAAGTCATTTTCCTTAAATTTGAGGAAAATAAGTTTATTTGGAAAAATCTTCCTAAATATTTAAGCCAACCAAACATTAGAAAATTGGAAAATATTTTCCAAACTTTTTTTTACAATGATTGACACTTCCAAAATTAGTATCCCTAAATAAAAAGAATTACTTATCATATATCAATAAATATCGAGTGGCGTATGTGACTTAAGTGTTTGTGGATAATAAAACCAAATAAATATATGTAAAAGAATTACTTTAAATGGAACGTTATTTTTACCAAAATAAGAGACAAACATTAGCTATTAAACATAAAAGAGTTATCGTTCCTTTTTAACATGTAGAGGGGGTATCGTTTCCCAAACCTTAAATATTAGGGGGGTGAAGTGGGATTGACTCGAACTTAAAAGTGGATTATATTTTCTACCCATTGATATAGGTGCCTGGAATTTTGTATTTTTTTTGTCTTAAAATTTTAGATTCGTCTCTGTTATCAAACCATGTTCTAAACTGTCATGACCCAACCGGTCATGATTGGCACCTACCCTAACCTATGGCGGGAGAACCATACTAGTCTTACCATTACTCACGTAAGTGTTACTCTCACATTCATATTATATAAATCCCCATGTATTAAATAAGTTCTGAAAGGTTTTCATTTAAATAAAGATCATTGTCAAAACGACATCATCATCCATAAAGCAAATAGAGTGTGGAAACCTCTATTTATTAATATCCCTGGGACCTAAAGTCATCATACAAGAACATCTAAGAATAAACTAAGTCTGAAACCAACAATAATATCTAAGAACATAATTAATAGGAAATCATCTTTGTCCGGAAACAAAGGACGTCAACATCACTAAGAAGATTCGAAGATTGCCCGATCATAGTGCTCACCCTCAAAATCAAGTCTGAACCACTAACTAGAGCCAAGGTCACATTTCAACCACTGGAAGATGTTCTACATTCAACAAAAAGAAAAGTACAGGTAGCATCAGTACATCAACAAGTACTGGTAAGCATCATAGGCAAACTGATTCAACAATGTACAAGTAAGCAAGCCAAACAAGTACAACAGTGATCATAATAGAACTCATAACCAATGATATCATTCAACGAAACACATCATGCATTATCACGTAATTACAACTCACAAGTTTACTTTCATAGGCTTTCATACTTAGTCATTTTCATCAACAACTCATCATCATGTATAATCATCATAAAGGAACTCAAAGCATATGTATGAGTGCATGTATTCATGATGAGTACATCATCTCTAACCCTTCTCAACCACTTTATCAACATCATATCATACCGGCGTGGTACCCGACCCATTATCACAGCATATCATATTCATACCGACATGGTACCCGATCAATAATCTCAACATATCATCAGAATAAAAATAAAATGCAATGTAGTCATTAATTCATACGTCATTCTAGAAGGCAATCGTAGATTCCAAGTTCACAACAAGCACAAAGCCAAGAAAGTCTAAGTGCTACAGCAAAACCATAGCCTACCTCAATTCCTTTGCTCAAAGTCATCTTTAAGCCACACTTTTGCCCTTTTGATCTCATTCTTGATCTATAACAACAAAAATATATACTCATTTCAATAACTCATCCCCTCTTAACTATTAGGAATCAAAAATCATTGATTTTAGCCATAAACTCACCTTATTTCTTCATCTTAGGGTTTTTTGTTTCTTAAACCTCATGGATTTTACTTGAATTAGCATAAACAACCATAATTCTTGTCCCATTAGTATTTTCTAACCCCCAAGGATCATTATATACTGATATTATATGTATTTTCACCATTTTTCATCAATTTTCATGAACTAGGGTTAAACCCCAATTTCCATCATTTATCTGTTTCTAGTAATTTTCTACGGCTAAATGAAGTAAATTCAGGACTAGAATGTAACTACTTACCTCTAAAGATATAAAAAAACTCCAAAAACCCTCTGAAAATTGCCTTCCCCAAAGCTCCATTGTGTTTTTCAAAAAAGTGGGGAATGAAAAAAAATTTAAATTTTTAAAACTGTAATTTTACTATGCATTACTGCTCCAGCAGATAAGTACCGCTAAAGCGGTTAAAGTTCCACTACAGTAGTTCACGCCTTTTACACGGAGGTCACCGATGAGGTTCTTATTGCCACTACAGTAGTACCATCGCAGCGGTTACTTTTTCCCCTACATCAGTCCGAGATAGAAACTCGGTACCTCTTCTAAATTTTGCTCATTTTACAACACACAAAACAAATCATAATATCGCAAACCAACCCCTCAACGATAAACACTATAACCAGAGTTTTATAACTCTGTTTCAGGTGCCAAAAGTTGCATCGACTTCCTAAGCTCATTGCATTTGCAAATATCGCATTAAACGCCAATACCAACTATCATATTAGTACCATATTTCATTTTACTAATACACTTCAAAAATCATCCAATTTTAGACTAGCTTTGAATTTCTCAAAATTAGGCTAAGGGAAGGCTAAGTGCAAATTTTACCCCCTTTGTCAGCGTAACGACGATTAGGGTAGTTAAATTAGATATCAATTTACCACTTGTTCATCCCCGAATGAAAACTAGCCCAAAAAATATGACAAATGGAAGAGAAAGTATCTGAACCAACAAACAAGTATGGATATCGCTTATGCATGTCAGCTTCTGTCTCCGATGTAGCCTTCTCAATGGTACGGTTCCTCAACTGAAAATTCGTACAAGGAATGACTCATGTCCTCAACTTTCTTAAATCTTTAGCTAGAATAGCAATTTGTTCCTCTTCATAGAACAACTCCTTATCAAACAGTTTCGGGTCCCAACGAATAATATAGTCATTATCCCTATGGTACTTCTTTAACATTGACACGTGGAACACGGGGTGAAACCCAGATATACTAGGGGGTAAGTCCAGTCTATATGCTACCAACCCTACTTCCTTTAACACCTCAAAGGGTCCAATGTACCCTGGTCTCAAGTTGCCCTTTTTACCAAATTGTATTACACCCTTCATGGGTGACACCTTCTAAAGTACCTTCTCCCCCTCCTCAAATTTCATATCTATTACCTTTTTGTCTATGTATTCTTTCTGTTGTCATTGAACCACTATGAGATTCTCCTAAATTAATCTCACTTTTTCGATAGAGTTCTTGAGCATGCCAATGCCCCAAGGCCTCACCTCAATGCATCAAACCACCCAATTGGGGACCTCTATCATCTACTATATAAGGCCCCCAAAGAAGCCATATCAATACTAGGGCGGTAGTTATTGTTGTAAGCAAATTTACAAATGATAGGTATTGGTCCCACTGACCCCCAAAATCTATAACACAAGCCCGGAGAATGTCTTCAAGCACTGGGATAATCCATTTTTATTGATCGTCGATCTGTGGGTGAAAAGCAGTGCTCAAGTACAATATAGAACCTAACTATGAGTGAAACCTTTACAAAATATTAGAAGTGAACTGAGTACCCCTGTCTTACACTATTGAAACCGGTAACCCATGTAGCCTTAGAATTTCCTTCACATAAATCTTGGCTAACCTGGCCACATTATAATCAACTCTTACCAGAATAAAGTGAGCCAACTTAGTCAATGATCAACAACGATCCAAATGGAGTCATGTTTTCTCAAGCTTTTTGGAAGACCAACTATAAAATCCATCGTTATCCTTTCCCACTTCCATTCTGGAATGAGCATTCTCTCAAAAGTACTACTAGGCTTTCGATGCTCGTATTTGACCTGTTGGCAGTTTTGACACTTAACTACGAAATCTATAGTGTATCGCTTCATCCTTCGCCACCAATAATGTTGCCTCAAGTCTCTATAAATCTTGTTGGCACCCGAATATATGGAGTACTTGTAATTATGAGCCTTTGCCAGAAAGGTTGGAATTAAGTTACCCACTCGGGGTACACACAATCGACCTTGGATTCTCAAAGCTCCCTCGTCATCAAGAATGGCCTCTCTTGCCTCCCCTTGTAACACTTTTTCTCTGAGGTTGCTCAATTTCTTATCTTCAAACTGCCTACTTTTAATTTGATCATAGAATATGGACCTAGCCACCACATGTGCTAGTACCTTTCCTTAGCTAGTCTCCTGTAATCTCAAAAAACCGTTAGCCAAAGATCGTACCTCTCTCATTAATGGGAGCCTGGACACCTCCAGTAATGCTAAACTCCCCATGCTTGATGGTTTCCAGCTTAGTTCATATGCCACCACATTGGCTTTACCTGGATGATACAGGATTGAGATGTCATAGTCTTTAATCAACTACATCCATCTCCTCTATCTTAGATTCAAATCCTTCTGGGTGAACACGTGTTGTAAGTTGCGGTGGTTTGTGAACACCTTACACTTCACCCTATAGAGGTAGTTTCTCCAAATTTTTAGAGAAAACACCATGACTGCCAATTCCAAGTCATGCTAGGGTAGTTTTTCTCATAGGGTTTAGTTGTCTCAAAGCATAGGCAAACACATTCTGATCCTGGATCAAAACAACACCTAAACCCAAATGTGAGGCATCACAATATATAATAAAATCCTTACCCTAAATAGGTAGGGTTAGTTTTGAAGTCGAAGACAACAAAGTTTTGAGCTTTTGGAAGCTCTCCTTACACATGTCGTCCCACTCAAACAGATCTTCTTTTTAAGTAAAATACGTCATATGTGAAGCAATGGCAGAAAACCCCTTAACAAACCGGTGGTAGTAACTGGCCAACCCCATAAGCTATGGATTTCTATCACGTTAGTCCGTCGTGCCTAATTCTTAACAGCCTCAACCTTCTGCGGGTCTACTATAACCCTTTCCTTAGAAACCATGTGTCCCAAGAAGGACACCAAAGAAATCTAGAATTCACACTTAGAATATTTAGAATACAATTATTTCTCCTTAAATAACTTCAATACGGTACGTAAATGAGCTTCATACTCTTCTTTACTCTTAGAATAAACAAGTATATCATCGATGAACACAATAACAAACGAATCCAAAAATGACATAAACACTCCATTTATCAAGCTCATGAAAGTAGTTGGGGCATTGGTCAAATAAAAAGACATAACCAGAAATTCATAGTGCCCATAACGAGTTTGCAAAGTAGTCTTTGGGATGCCCTCTGCCCTAATTTTTAGCTGATGATAACCCGAACTCAAATCAATCTTAGGGAACACTGCAACTCCTTATAGCTGGCCAAACAGGTCATCTATTCTAGGCAATGGATATTTGTTACGATTGGTCACCTTATTCAACTTGCGATATTTCTTTTTCACAAACAACACTGGTAGACTCCAAGAGGAGACACTCAGGCAAATAAATCATTTTTTCAACAACTCTTGTGATTGGGACTTCAACTCTCTCATCTATGTAGGTGTCATGCGGTTTGGAGGGATAGAAATGGGTCTAATCCCCGGCTCTAGATCAATACAAAAGTCAACTTCTCAGTCTGGAGGCATACCTAAAAGATCATCCAGAAAAACTTCTAGGAATTCACATACTACTGGAACTGATACTATAGGAGCGACTACAGATTTATCTTCTCGAAGATGCGCTAAAAAGGCCCTACAACCCCTCTTTACTAATTTCTGGAGAAGAATTGTGGACACAACCCTCATAGGATTAGGCTTGAAAGTACCCTCCCATTATAACTTCTCTTTCCTAAACATCGCTACAGTGACAGTTTTGGTATAATGATACGAGGCTAAAAATTGCCTTATTTTACCATCTTTCGCCTCACATTTGTTCTCTTTTTGGTATCGTCTTGAGCTTAAATGATGTGAATTACACTTGTTTTCATGTTTTTCTTATATAGGAGTGTATTGAGGTATTTGGAGATTAAAAAAGAAGGAAATAAGCACCAAGGAACCAAAATAAACCAAGGAAGGATCAACGTTTCAACACATAGCAAAACAAGGGAAAAATGACCAAGGGGAAGAGGGCATGCGCCACTAGTGCAAACCAGGCAGTGGCGAGAATTTCTTTTACTGTCTGGAAAATTGAAGGCTTGCTCCACTCCCCAAAAGCAAGGGGTGGCAAGATTTTGGCTACTGATCTAAATTTTTACTTGTTCCTTGCACCATGACTCCGATTTTCGGCTGTGGCACGAGTCAAGGTCAATCCTAACTCGAATGGGATTGGTTTTAAACAGTCTAAGGGTTCCTAAACTCTATATAAACCCCCTCCCACGTTTTTAAATATACACAACTGATTTGAGGATGCCAAAATCTAAGGCAAAGCTCAAGAACCAGGTCAAGTTTATTTCTTTTATTTTATTTTTTATTTTTGCCTTGTAAACTCATGAAATCTCTTTTTCCAAAGAGATTCATGAGTAGAAAAACCTCTTAATTTCTAGGGTTGTGGTTGAAAAAGAAAGTTGTGGCTTGAACAACATATTGTCTATTTTGTTTTCCATCTATTAAGTTATTTATTTCTTCTTGCTTTCAATTATTCGTTTTATTGATCACCTTGCGGATATTATCTAGGGATTGTTAGTTGGACTTGGAAAAAGGAACGGTAAGTCTAAAAAGAGGAAATAGGGCTAGATTGTGAACCTTATAGGGAAAGGGAATCGATTCATCCCTGCGGATAGAAATATACCCTGTGACCTAGCTTAGTGATACAGACGATATCTTTATGCACTTCACTATTAACCAAAGACCATAGAAATTTAGGCGTTAAGGATTGTCGAGTAGGCTTAGAGTTTTTGGAAAGATGCTCAATATATCTACAATTAATCTACAACTAGTAACTTATGAAAGCAAATTAGACGAATGATAGGATAGTGCAACTGGATTGTCAAAATACCGCAACCCTAGATCTTTTCTCAAATTTGAATTACAACACAAACAATATACGACTTGTTTACAATTGTATTTATTTACATTCAAAACACACAAATCACTTTTATTGTTGGTCACCTACTGAATAGCTCGCATAAAAATTCAAAGTAGAATTTTAATTCGTCAAATCTCTATGGGTACGATATCTGGACTTACATCCTCTATTACTTGTAAGACCACGTACACTTGCGTGTGTGAAAGGACGCAATAAGTTTTGGCGCCGTTGCTGGGGATTTGTTAGAATTGATACACTATTTTGAGATTTTATCGAATTATTCATATTTCACTTTTGTTTGTTGTTTTTGTTTCTTTCTAGGTACAAGTTAGTTTATGCTAAATATTCGGAATCAAGGCAATCCGTTGATTCCAATTTACCACGAGATTGAACGTACTTTAAGAGGGTTGAGAGCGATGGGTTATAATTTGAACAATCCAATTCTTTGAGACCCACCGAATGATGTGGAGGATAGAGCTACAACCCAACTTCTTCCTGCGTCATATGTTCCGGTGCTGAATTTTGCAAGGCCAAATCAAAAAAATGCCTCAAAAGCTATTGTGAAGCCGAATATCACCAAAAATTTGGAGCTTAAAAAGGGCACGGTGCGACTAGTGCAGAACACATGTCAATATACCACATGAAGACCCACACAAGCACCTACAAGAATTTACTGAGTTGAGTGACACCTTCCACTACCAAAATGTTTCAGATGAATTCGTGAAGTTGACACTATTCCCTTTCTCACTGATTGGGAAAGCAAAGAAATAGTTGCAGAATGAACCAGCAAGATCTATCACATTTTCGGATGCTTTGTCTAAAAAGTTTCTTAACAGGTTCTTCTCATCTAGCAGAACAAAAGAGCTTAGAGGAAATTTTTTTGAATTTGTTCAAAAAGATTCCAAATCCCTTCCCCAAGTTTGGGAGAGATACAAGGGATACTTGAGAGATTGCCCGCACCACCATCAGTCCAAGGAGATTATTGGGCAAAATTTTATTGAAGGATTGAGGCCAGACTCCAAGTCTTTATTAGATGCTACAACTCAAGGGAAAATTTTGTCCAAGAGCTATGATGAAATAGAGGCGCTGCTCATTATTATGTCAGCAAGTCACTGAGATTATTCAGAGCCCAGCCGAGTGTTCACTTCTACACAAAAAATGTCAGGTAAGTTAGAGCTGGATGACATGTCAGCTATTCGGGCTGATATTGGGCAATTGTGTGCCTTAATGAAGTAGAGTTTATTAGCTCCAAGTTCATGTCAATTTCAAAAGGTACAATTAGTTCAGGTGGCTGCATTATTTTGTGAGAAGTGTGGTGAAAATCATGCCTACTCTGGATGTCCTTTGAATCCAGAATCTATATATTATGTGGGGAAACAAATATACAGAAACCACCCAAATTTCTCTTGGGGTGGAAATTAACAGGTTCAAGGACAACAGTATACACCACAAGCTCCACAAGTGAACAATTCTTTAGAGGAGATAATGAAACAGTTCATGGGACAACAAACTAAGATTGTGAATGAAATTCAAAAAACCATTCTTGAACTTGAGCGTCAAGTTGGCCAACTAGCTTCATCACAATATGCAAGACCTGCAGGTGCACTACCAAGTGATACAGAGAGTAATACTAAGCAGGTAATGGCAGTCTCACTCAGGAATGGAAGAGAGTTGGTTGAAGCTCCTACTAAACAGAGAAGTCAAGATGCAAGCGTAGAGTTGACAAATGTTGAGCCTCCAACGAGGAGAGTAGTTAACTGGGATAACTACAAGCATCCACCTCCGTTCCCACAAAGGTGAACTCCAGCACCAAATCCAGAGATTGAGCCTGTGCAAGTAGAAAGAAGAGAAAAAGAGGTTGTTGAGCGACCCGAGATTGCGGTTGAGAGACCTCCACCACCATTTCTACAGAGATTCCATAAAAGCAAAGAGGATACAAATTTTAAGAAGCTTTTGATATATTCAAGCAACTTCACATCCATATTCCCTTGATTAATTCTTTGAGGGACATGCCCAAATATACCAAATACTTGATAGAGGTGGTGGTTGGAAAGACAAGACATGTAGAGTTTGAGGCAGTTGCACTCACTAAAGAGTGTAGTTCAAGGGTATTGAGAAAGCTTCCTAAAAAGCTCAAAGATCCTAGGAGTTTCACCTTCCCCATACAAATTGGTGAAGATGAGGTTGGGCATGCATTGTGTGATCTTGGGTCAAGTATAAACTTAATGCCTTTATCTGTGTTCCAGACACTTGGTTTGGGCAGACCCCTCTTGTGTGCAACCAGAAGGAGTGATTGAAGATGTGCGCATCAAGGTAAGTAAGTTTGTGATTCTTACGGACTTTATTATTTTAGATTTTGAAGCAGATATAAAGGTACTGGTTATTTTAGGATGCCCATTCTTGGCCACGGGTGGAGCTTTAATTGATGTACGAAAAAGAGAACTTAAGATGAGGGTCCATGATGATGAGGAGATATTTAAAGTTTATAAGTCACTCTCCACTCTTTCACACTATAGAGACTTGTGCATGATCACAGAGGTGGTAAATGATAAGTGTGGGATGGAAGAGTATGGGCCCGAAAAAGTGAAAGATCAGAAGACAAAGAGAGTAAATGGTAATTGTGATCCTCCTAGAGTGAGAAAGAGGCAAAATTTGCATCATATAGGGAGGAAAAGATTGAGATAATTTGGTTAATATATCACTTGCTTCGTGCCACGACATTAATTAGGCGTTTCTTGGGTGGCAACCCAAATTGTAATAGCGTAGTTTTATATTAATAGTGTCACTTTTTGTTTTGTTTTTTTGTTTTTGGTTCATGCAGCTTTGGGGAAGTCTGAGCACCTGGATTTTGAAGCTAAGAGGCATGGATGAAGCATAAGTGTGGGGTCATTCACCCCTTTTGATGAAATAATAAGAGAATACATGCTACTAGCTAGGCTCTAGAGGGCCTCAGGAAGTATTTCTAACCACTGTTTGATTTTGTATAATGCTTTGGGGACAAAGCATGACTTTAAGTGTGGGGTGAGATTCTTCCGATATTTGTTAAGGGTGAAGTATGCTATAGGAGTTGCTTTATTTTTAGTTACTTGCTTTAGTTGAAAAAAATTGAAAAAAAAAAATTAAAAATCCAAAAAACATAAAAAGCTTTTTTAAAAAAATTTCAGTCTGGTTTTAGCTTTTTTGTTTTTTTTAGTAGAAGCATACTTCACCTACCCCTTGGTTTTTCTTTTCAGTTATTTTTCGAGGAGAAGCCCTTTGAAAAGACTATCCTTTTTATTTTTAGAATAATTTTTTTATTATTATTAAATAGAATGACTTTTCCCTACGAGGGATGGACCATCTTGAGACAAGAGTTAGTCATTAGGAGTTAGAGAGTCTTTAGGACCACTTGTGAGGTGCTCTCCTTAGGTGCTACATATGAACTGAACGATGCAATTTGGTTTTATATTCAAGCATTCTATGAAGAAAAATGAATGACTTCCTTTAAGACACCTAGGCTCTTTTACTTGACTCGTATGTGATTTTTTGCTTAAATTTAAACTTTTGTTGTTTGCTTGATTGAGAATCTGTATGAATCCTTCTTGAGTTAAACATGTGCCATGTGTGTTAGGTGTTTGTTGATATTCAATTCTTTTATATTGATGTCTATAACTTGCCCGGTGTGTTTGCAAAGCGAAATGTAGAATGTTGAGTTTAGGAGATGATATAGTCATTTATTTGATTAGACTCAAAATCAAAGTCTGAACCACTAACTAGAGCCTAGGTCACGTGTCAACTGCTGGAAAATGTTTTGCACTAAACAAAAAGAAGAGTACAGGTAGCATCAGTATATCAACAAGTAGTGGAAAGCATCATAGGTCGACTAACTCAACAATGTACAAGTAAGCAAGCCAAACAAGTATAAAAGCGATCATAACGAAACTCATAACCAATGATATCATTCAACAAAACACATCATGTATCATCACGTAATTATAACTCATAATTTTATTTTCAAAGGTTTTCGCACTTAGTCATTTTCATCAACAACTCATCATCATGTATAATCATCATAGAGGAACTCGATGCATATGTATGAATGCATGTATGAAAGATGTGCACATCATCTCTTACCCTTCTCGACCTCATTATCAACATCATGTCGTACCGGTATGGTACCCAACCTATTATTACAGCATATCATATTCGTATCGGCGTGGTATTTGATCCATCATCAAAACATATCATCACAATGCAAATGAAAGTCAATGCATTCATTAATTCATAAGGCATGCTAGAAGGCAATCATAGATGTGAAGTTCACAAACAAGCATAAAGCTAAGACAGTCTAAGTGCTACAACAAAACCATAGCCTACTTCAATTCCTTTGCTCAAAGTCACTTTTAGGCCACACTTTCGCCCTTTCGATCTTGATATTGATCTATAAAAATAAGAATATATACTCATTTCAATAATTCATCGCCTCTTAACAATTAGGAATCTAATATCATTGATTTTAGACATAAACTCACCCTATTTCATCATCTTAGGATTTTTTATTTCTTAAACCTCATGGATTTTATTGAATTAGCATAAACAATCATAATTCTAGTCCCATTAGTATTTTCTAACACCCTAGGATCATCATTTACTGAAATTATACACATTCCCACCACTTTTCATCAATTTTCAAAACTGTAATTTTACTGCACGTTATCGCTGCAACAATAATTACCGCTGCAGTGGCCGATGACTTTTACACAGAGGTCACTATTGCGGTTCCCGTTACCGCTGCAGTGGTTTTTTCTTCTATAGCGGTCCAAGGCAGAAACTCAGATCCTCTCCTCAGTTTTACTCATTTTACGACACACAACAAGAATCGTAACATCGCGAACCAACCCTCCATGATAAACTCTATAACCGGAGTTCTATAACTTCGTTTCAGGTGCCAGAAGTTGCTACTCTTGTTTCTTTGTGTAACACCCCACACTTTCGGGTTAGAATTTGAACCGTCCTTTACACGTTTATAAACTCGAATCCTATGATTTCTATTAGGATATAAGTGCGAAGATTAATTTCTTAGTGTGGAAACATCTTTGGAGATGAATTGAGATCATAGAAATCTCCTAGTTCAAAGTTGAGTGGAGAACTTTCCTACCGATTGAGCTTTAGTATATGTTTTTATATGAGTCAATTTTAAATGAGTATTTTTCTTATAATATGAGGAGTTAGGTGGCCCATAATATACCAAATTAAATGTATTCGAGTCTTCTTTCCAACGCAACTGACCGTTCATTAATCCGAGTCTGGAGTAAAAAGTTATATGCATTTTAGTGAGGCAGTATCCCAGTGACGCGTCCCGACGTAAAAATACGTTTTTCTCTTATTAAATCAAGGGCAAACTAGTCCTTTCACCCTATGTAACTCCCCAATCCGTTTTTAATGCCCAAAATCATCCTAAACTATCATATTCATTCCCAAATCCCTAATTCCTCTTCTCTCCCAAACCCCAAACTCTCAATCTTAAAGTTTCAAGAAAGATTTAAGATTAAACTTTCTTCTCAATGTTTTCTCATCAAATTTGTCATCAAGGGTTTGTGGGATGGATCCAAGTCAAGTAAACCTTCATATTGATTTCAAGCTAGGGTTCAAGCTTCAAGACCCAAATCTCAAGCTTTCTCAAATTCTTCCGTCAAAAGGCATGTTTGAACACTCCCTATTTCAATTACTATTCTAAATTTATGAATATTATTTATTATGTATATTATGATGGTGATTTTGAAAACTAGGTTTAAGGATTTGTTATTAAAGCTTGATATAAATTTTCTCTTTTTCAACTATTATCTTAATATATGATTAAGATTAATATTATGTATATTTTGTTGATATTTGAAAATTGGGTTTAATTTTAAACTTATGAAAAGCTTGATAACTGCTTTTCCCCTTATTCTTTAAGAATGGATTTTTAATATTTAATTGGGGTTTTTGAGACTGAATTGGCTATTTGAAATTTATGAACTATAATTGATATATGTTTTAGCCATGATTTTTAGTCTCTTGAAAGCTTTGAAACTTCATAAGGAAAATAAATGTTTTTCCCCGTCCTTTACATCATTGAAAGTATTGTGTTATTTAAAAGGGTTTGAAGTTGTTATGAGGATTTCAATTATGATTATGTTTATGATGTTTAAAGGCGGGGTTGATTTTGGAGTCAAAAGATGTTTAATGAAAATTATTTGGCATGATAAGATTGACTTGCAAGGTTATTGGTATGACGATACCAACATGGTAATGCCTTAATGAAAGACTCCATGATTGAAAGTAATATAAATGTTTTAATTGGGCCTGAAGAGAATTATGTAGTTTACCGAGAAGGTGTAGTCCTTGTGACCAACATTAAAACCGCGTTTGCCGACGTGGGGAGGTCCTGTCCTGAAATATGGATGACCACTGTGTACTTGCCTTGAGCAGTTGTATGCAGGTTCAATTATTTAAGGATGTTATCTCAGTCCATGCGGCTAACATGGATTGAGGCCCCGCCAGTTGGGTAGTACTGGACCCATATTGCCCATGGGTTACTTAATGTCGGTGTAACTACATAGTTCAGAATTAAGAATCGCAAAAGATTGCTTTAATTTATATTTTAAATGTTCTTTACTTCGTATCTCATTTATGACAGACTTATATTGTGAAGCTTTTCAAATTTTAAATTATTATTATATTATATAAACTGTTTTGGATTCCCTTTCCTCGGGTTGCATGCCAGTACTCATCGTACTGACCGTCTCCGGACGCTACATCTTTTCATGATGTAGGTTCCGAAGCATTTACTAGTGATTCTGTCAGTGTTATGATTCGCTCAGGTCAGCAGCTAGCAAGTGGTGAGCCATCCATCTTTCGGAAGGCATATGTTTTCTTTCAGCTAGACTTGGGCTATTTTGTTTTATGGTATTGCCGGGGCTATGTTCCGACGTAGGATATTCTTATTCATGTTGTTAGAGGCTTCGTAGACTAAGTTAGTTAAATGTTTTTATGTCATGTTCAAGACTTGAGTTCTGCACTATTGATTTCCTTTGAACTCCATAACTTAAGGGTCTATTTTACGCACTTTATTTATAACTATGCTTATGATGTAATGCTAAGGGGTATTATCGGGCCATCACTGGTTCGGGAAGCCAGTCACGGCCAGGGCCTCAGTTTGGGTCGTGACACTTTGGGTTTAGTAAAATCTGTATGCTTCAACAAGAACCTCAAACATTTGTTTAAACTAAAGCATGAACAATAAAATGAAGTTAAAACTCTGTATTCACAACTTTGAACTTCAGCAATAAGTTCAACCCAACTTATGAACATCAACAAAATGAAGTTCAAACTATTTTCTGGAAAATAGAAAAACCAAACTTATATAAAGAGATGAAGATTAAAAGATTCAAGTCTACCAAATTCACGGTGCGTCCTTAAAGAAATTATTTCCCTCAAGTACTCGAGGTTATGGAATATATCCTCCCAGGATAAAATGAATCACTTTGATAGAATGGAGGTACCTAAAACTCTGTCGAACAGTGAACGCACTCAATGATTCGTAAATCTCACTTGAGTTTTTAAGATAAAAAAGATGGTTTTCACTTCAAAATTTCGTGCCTATACCTGAGGAAAAAATCAGGTATTTATAGCCAAAAGGTGGTGCTTCAGAAAAGAAGCAATGGTTCTTGAACAGAAGTACTTTTTTGGACCGTCGCCGACCTGCAGACCCCACATGTACCGGCAGGTGGCCCACATGCGGCTGCAGGTCACTGTTTGTCAAAAATTAGAATGTTCTGGCTTGACTTGCGTCCGCAGGTTACCAGGTGTCGTTGTGCTTCCTCAAATAGAGAATTTCGTATTGGATTTTTGAATTAAAACATCATTAACTCTCAAGTTTTCAAATAAATTTGTCCAAAAAGATAATCTAACTTTGATTTGCTAAAGCTAAATCCAAAGCCGAGCGAACAACGACGACGATGACGCGAGGCATGCTTTCTTATTGCCTCGCTAACAATAAGGAGGAGTACTTCCATACCTTAGAACAAGAATATTTCCTTCTCCCACCAATGTGGGAGAAACACTCTTTTATAAAGTGAAACCACAATTCACTCCTTTTTCCCTCCATTTGTTTTCCGTCCATTTTCCATTCACATTTCTATTAGAACCCAACAGCTATGGCTTCCTAAACTCGTTGCCTATTCAAATATCACATCAAACACCGCTACCAACTGTCACATTAGTACCAGATTTCATTTTATTAGTAAGCGTCAAAAATCATCCAACCTTAGACTAGCCTTGAATTTCTCAAAATTCGGCTAAGGGAAGACTAAGTGCGAATTTTACCCCCTCTTTCGACATAACGACGGTTTGGGTCATTAAATAAACGATGACATAGCTACTATTAAATGGGGTCCAAAATTTCCTTTGTTGTAAAAGTTTTGTAGTACTAAGGTAAAAACAATTTTTTTATATATCTATAAATTGTTGAATCCATTCGTCAATCAACTACATACATACACTCACGCTATCAGGATATTGCTCTAAAAAACTGAAGTCTTCATCAGTGTTGTCAGAGCAAAAGGCGTAAAGAACTACAAAGTTTGTGAGGCCCAAATTTATTAAAACTAAAATGATCAAACCCATGATATTAGTACCATATTTTTCAAAAAGAAATTAAAATAATAATGAATTTCAACATCCCACACATATAAAATAAAGTCTATGTTAATCCAACCTACCAAAACTGAGGTTCAAAGAACTTGTCGCGATGCTAAAACTACAGTGACTTTGTTTGAAGCTCACACTTTCTTTAAGAGTGTAGCTTAGCTTAATCATGAAGTGATAACCCCTCAGTTTACATTGTTTTAAGCGTCAAAGCAATGCTTTTATAACACTCGTCTTCAAAGAATAAAATATGCACGTATCAAACTCGAATGTCAATTTAAATGAAACATGCTTTAATAGTCATTGCAAGTTTTTATTGGCTAATCATTAGATATTCCAACTAATTTCAATTTGCGCAAATTCTTTTTGTTTGCTAACTAAAAGAATTAACTAGCACTCATATTGTGTAAGCTATTAAGGAGAGTGGGTGGGCGGTGTAAAGTCTGTTGTCGAAAGATTTTCTATAATGAAAACTTAAAACATCCGATTAAAATGAAGGAATTTCAATCAAGTCTATTTCAAACTAAAAAAACAACAACATATATTCTTCAATATGAACTAATAGGCTATTTGGCCAAACTTATAAAATAAGCTTATTTTAAAAAGTATTTTTTTAAAGTACTTTTCAAAAAAATACTTTTGGAGAGAAATAGTTTGTGTTTGACCAATAAATTTTAAAAACACTTTTGAGCAACAATTATTTTTGGCCAAGTTTTTTAAAGCTGCTTTTAAGTGTATTTTTCTCAAAAGTGTTTTTCAAAAAAGTGCTTTAGGCAAAAACTATCTTTTTTAGCTTATGAAAAACTTATTTTTTAAAATTCCCAAAAGCACTTTTCTTTCAAAATCTTGGTCAAACACCTCATTTTAAAAAAAATAAGCACTTTAGATTAAAAAAAATAAACACTTTTGGGAAAAATAAGTTTGGCCTAAAACAATCTAATATTAATCAAGTTTTATATAGTCTGGTAAGTACCCCTTCATCCTTGATCTAGTCTTGCTTTCATCTAAAGATAAAGGAGACATCATTAGCTCACTTGTCTAGTTTAGTTTTTCGATCCTATAAGCATAGAACAAGCTCATCTTTCAGTGGATACAAAGTCGTATTTATTAGGCATCAGTTTACCCTCAATATATATGGAACAAAGTCATCTCTCAGCGGATACGAAGGGCCCGTTTGTCCATGTGAGATAAAATCATGACTTGAAATTATGAGATTAAGTTGAAGTTTTGTTTGGACATGTAATTTGGACTTTATATGTTGTGTGTTTTATCATAAACATAAAATTCAATAAGTTGTGAAAACTATCAAAATTGCTCCAGTTCTTTAAAAAGTCTTACCAAATAAGTAAAAGTTTATAACAAAAGTAAAATACACTATCACAAAACTATTTAAAAAAAAAAATACAATATTTATTGATCAAATTTTAGTTCAATAAAAATGTAAAATTGACTATGATGAGTTGTAGTGTACAACTCTTTAATATAATCCTCCCACATAGTATGGAGAATCTCCTCACGTTGAGCTTGCATTTCTCGATCAAATGAATGAGAAGACGAATCAACATTTGTTAGTTTGAGTCGTTTGCTGGTCAATATCATTAGCAACTATAGCTTTATGTTGATATACCGTGAATATTTCATCACTCCCTTGGTATTCTCACAAACAATCATGTAACACTGCACAAGCTATGACGATTGTCACTTGTGTGTGAATATTTTTTTTCATTAAGCATTGGTTTGAATAAAGTAGAAATAAATTTGGTTAGTGAATGAATTTGGTCAAACATAATAAATTTGGTGAATAATAAATGGTAAAGTAGGAGGTTATTTAAAATAATAATAAATTTTAGGTTGGTGAGAGTAATGGTTATATGAGATATAAATGGTTTAAAGAGTAATAATATGAACTATAAATTTTATTTACATGTAAATAGATAGTTTGCAGATATAAATGGTGGGCTTTTTACAAAATATAAACTTGTGGGTCAATTTTATTATTTGAAAAATCCAAAATCATAATATGAAATCCCAAATCAAGCTTTTTGGAGAATTTGAAATCTCTTCTCATAATATGAAATCAACATTAAATTGCATGTCCAAACGCCTACTTAGTAAATATTTTAATGGTACTCACAGGCCACAAGGATAGTTGAGTTGGTATAGTAGGGGCTTTCCATAAGTAGATCAAAGATCGTATTTCTTCGGGTCCTTTCTCGCCATCTTCTTTTTTTGTGAAAAGTATATTAATATATAGTAACTAGTTGTTCAAAACTGGGGGAAGCCGCCCCAACTACAGCAGTAGAGGAGTTAGAGTTCTAGACCACTACCCGGTTAGATAGGTTAATACTTGTTTGGGTTAAACATCTTACAAAAACCATTTCTGAATTGTCTCCATTACTTCTAAAGCAAAAACTGGGGGACTTGGTAGGATTGTTGAAGATCCCAAAAGATTGCTACTGGCTGCATGCTTGGCAAGACTGTCCGCCACTCCATTTTTCTCCCTAAATGTGTGCTATAGAACAGGATGTCCCAATGCTCTGTTTAATGACCTATACTCAGTGATTATGTTAGCATAAATTAGATTCCAATTAGACTGCATAAAAATTAATTCTGTGGAGTCTGTATTGATTTCAAGGGGTGTAAGATGGTGTTAGATTACCAACAAAATACCTTTATGCAAGGCTTAGAGTTCAGTCATGCCTTGTGTTGTGAGGGGTACGCTCTTAATGAAACCAAGGTTACATTGGCCATCACGGTTTCTAAATACTCCCCCCATACCTCCAGTCCCAAGGTTGTGTCACACCCCAAATCTCATTGGGGTGGATGATGTCGCCCAAAATATACCTCCGAAAAAGTACAATGCGGTCGCTGAATCAAATATAGAACCCAACTAGGTTGGGGTCGATCCCACAGGGAATAGGTCAAAGTATGAGTAGAATACCTGATGGAACAATTGGAAAGTAAATAAAACTGGGGGATTTTTCTAATGAATAGTAACAATGACGATTGTTGGTTGTATTGAGTTTGTAGACCATAAGAGAAATACACTAGGACTGTGATCCCCAATGATTAACTCCACCGGTTACTTGTGCTAACAAGATTGCCCCCACTGCGCTGCATGCAAAATCTAACAAGTTAGGTTCATCTAACTGTCTCTCGACCTTCAGTAGACGAATTTCACTCTTTTCCTCTCGGACTCCGAGTGTCGCACTACTAACCCTTGTCCTGGATCTCAGATAACCATTCTCTCTAAGGCTCCGACTATTAGATGAAGGTTGATAGCTTCAAATCTCTGTTGTTATCTCCTTTTCCCAATCTCTACCTCTCTCTCGAGCAAGTCTAGAATACAGGCAAGTTTCTAATGTTTGCAACCGTTAGAAAAGAAATTATAGCGAAGGAAATAACAATACATGCATACACAGCAGTACAAAGTTGCTTTACACTTAACCGGTTTCGTTAATTCCTCATGGTTCACACTACCCTAGTTGATGGGTTTAGCTTCTCATAATTGCAAGAACACAAGAATAATCCAAAGATGAAAACATAATTATAATCTCACAATAATGAAGAAAACCAAAATTTCAATTATCAATAAAACTCAAATTAGGGTTTGTGAATACAAAACAAAGAATATGTCTGAAACAGTATGAAATAACTCTCAAAGTAGTATATTGACCAACTCTCTCACCTAGGACTACATAGGAGTATTTATAGATACAAAACTAGTCCTATCCAAAACCAAATAGGAGAACAGAGTCGGCAACTTCCACGGTATCGTGACTTGGTGTCGTGGAACCAAGTCACGCCATGTAGGTTGATGTCGTGAGAATCAGGCTCAATTGGCAATCTTCAGAAGTTGTGTCACGGCAGGTTTCCACGTAACGTGGGTGGTAGTCATGCCACATTACCCCTGCAGTGGAAATCAGGCTGACTTTTCATTCTCTGGACTTGAGTCACGATAGCCACTCACGTGGTGTGAGTGGCTTCCACGCCACGTGACTAGTGGCGTGACTCCTCCTCTGGTGCAGCCTCTTGTTCTTTCTTCTTCCGACACTTCGTTCTTGGGCTTGATTCTTCCTCTTTTGATTATTTTGCCTTTAAAAACTGTTTTCCTGCAAAGTAGGACAGAAACCACATCATACCAACAAAATACACCCAAGTTATTGCATATTTTCCTTGTTTTAAGCATTAACAGTGCCATGTAACCATGACATATCAACACCCTCAACTTAGAACGTTTGAATGTCCTCAGGCGAACAAAATAAAAGTACACAACACAATGCTTAACTAAGAGAAACCTAAGGGACCTATGGCAGTCTACTCATTTGACACAAAACCTTTTCGACCCCTCCTATTTTCAAAGCAAAACCAAAGTGTGTATATAAACATCATAGTATCATGACAAAGAAGGGATCAAGTAATGGCACCAAATTACGTACAGACAACCAAGCGTATATGCAATTGACATTTCTCGACCAACTAGCAGCTAATAATGCAACCCATGTGCTCTCACAATCAAAGAAGTCCCCATGCACTCTCAGTATACTTAATGAATATCAACATAGGGACGAGGTCAAAATATTCACGCTCTTAAAGAATTCAAAACAGTGTGCATGGAATACCATAGGCTTGCCCATATTTTTTACGCCTTTGTTTTTGGACAGTTTGACTAGGATCACTATAGGACTTTACTCGGCTTGTAATGTAGGCTTAGGGATGGGTATGGTACATATGGGTATGGTGACTCAACCCTCCTTGACACTACACTATTCTTGGCTCCAACTTTCAACCTTTCTCATTTTTATTCTCCCTTATTCTCCGTTCTTTTATTTTCAGATTTTAGGTGTGATTTTTCTCAAACTTCTCAACACAACTATTTATTTATTTATTACTTTTCTCTTCTTTTTTTTTTCTTTTTCTTTCACTTTATTTTTTTTCTTTTCTTCACACCCTTATCTGTTTTCTCTTTTTCTTTTCTTAACCCCTTCCTCATACCCAACTCAATGTACCACCCCTATAATAGCCACCCTCAACTTAGGTGATTTTCCTGAGTTGAGGTACACAGTGTCCAAGGAGGGACCAGGGCCAAGACAGGTTCATTGTAATTAAAATGGGAAGGTGAATAGGCTAACGAAAGAAATAGGACGATAATCTTTGGTTTGGCATTTAGGATAAAAGTGGACTTTATTCAAAAACGGCCTATGATCTTTCCTAATCCCTATCCTTTAACTCAGGCAAGACTAACTGGGCAAGTTCTGGATTGCACACTCACAGTTAACTAGGTAGTGACCTCACACACACATAGCACAGGGTTGTATTACCAAATACTACCTATACGATTCATGCAAAGCTAGCTACAGTTATATGCCTATAATCCTAGTGCCATAACTAGATCCAACAGCTGTCACACACAAGCATGTTATTCACTCAATTGAAAAACCAAAATTTTGGAGGGGTATCATTAACATTCAAAACACATAAAAATATTTTAAAACTGGACTGCACTACAGTTCACTCATTTTTTGCCTAATTTAGCAAGAAATATAAAAACATCATCAATAACATCCTAAACATGCCGGTTCTACTATGATAGCACACTCGGGGGAAAAGAAACACGGCAACAAAAAACCCCAAGTGGTGGTACACCCCCACCCCCAACTAAACATGGTGCAATGCCCTCAATTCACCGATATCAATCAAATACAAGGGAGTGAAGACATAACTGTGGCATCCTAAGCCCCGTAAGTGGGCGCACCAGCAGCGGGATCATCAGACTGTGCAGCAGTAGGTGCATCCGGTGGAGGGACAGCCTGACTAGCAGATTCACCACGCGCCCTCTGCTCTGCCTCAATTTGGCTCGCATGGTACTCTACCCGGGAGTCTTTAACAGCCCTCCGCAGATCACTCTCATACTCGGCATCACTCTCACCCCCATCCGTCGGGCTGCGGGGTCTCTTGCCTCTATCCATCGGAGGATCCTCATCAGCAAATAAATCAACCTCAAATACTGGTCGCACGGAGGTCTGGGAAGGCATAGGTGGTATGATGGGAGTGCTACTCGATGCCAATGCCAGAACCTTCTCTCTCAAAGCAGCTACCTCCTGGGTTAAGCCGGCCATATTAGGGCTCGTGCAGCACTCAAGTGGGAGGCCATACGTGCCTCAAAACTATCAATCCGCCCATGTAATCCCCTCATAAACTGGTCCATTGCTGCATTCATCCGAGCCTCCACCCTAGCCTCCACAGCATCTACTGTAGATCGAACCCAAGGCTTAAGCTGGGATACCAACTTAGCCATCTCAGCCTCAGTGTGAGCCTGGCGCTCAAACATCTCTGTCTGCCTGTCAATCAACTGCTGCAGAAAGTCTCTCGATACTGAAACCATCCCAGTAGGAGAAGGTGGAACACTAGTACTAGGCACCCCATCATCAATAGGGCCAGTGCCCTCAGTCTGCACAGGTTCCCTAACTGGTGCAGGAACAGGCAAAGAGGCACTACTCAGCTCATCCAGGGCTGCACCCGATGACTCTGACGGCTGCGACGCTCGTGGAAGAATGGGGTGTGAACCCACCCCTCTGCTGTATCAGTGCAATATCCACAATGCGGGTTACCTCAATATAATGGTTGAGGGCAGGTAACCTGGCTACCCCTGCCCTATCACACAACCCCTGGATCAAGCATGGAAAGGGTATACTCGTGTGATCTCTGAAAGCCCGCTCGTGGATCTCCTGGACTATGTACCTCGTAAAAGGAATCTCATAACCAGCCAAGATGCTGGCTACTACTACAGCTCGATCCAAAGTGTGTGAGTTGTCAGCATTGGTTGGACCCAACCGATGCCGAACCACGGACCACCAGAATCGACCAGAAAAATAAAGCATGGACTTTTTGATGTCCAGCTTCCCAGTCACCCAACTAGCTGCCACACCATCTTCAGCTATGTACCCTGCAATCCATTTAAGCAATTCCAATTTCTGCTCCGCATCTCTCATCTTAGCTCTATCTCTGACATTGTCCATCCGATGGTCAAATTCAGCGGTTGACGCCGAAAGTGGACGGTCAGCCCCAAATAAGAAGCGGTAAATGGTCTGCTCTGAAATATCTATGCGGGTACCATGAACCATGACATGAGTCAAAATTGGCTGCAAAATAAATTTCTGCCCAACAGGAGTGTCCAAATCCACTGGCGCAGCATACGAGGCATAAAACTCTCGGACTAACTCTGAGCTATATTGACCAGAAGACTTCGCCATCCAACCCAAACCGTACCTCTCAAAGACAGGCCATATATCAGGCAAGGCCCTCAGTTCATCCACCCAATACTGCGGCTCCTCCGTAATTCTCCGCCGATACCCCCTCCCCCCTCTCAGTCAATTCAACATCTCTATCATAGACTGGGGGGCCGACTCAGAAGACTCAGCCAGAACAACTAGCTCAACAGGTGGTGGGGCCAGCTGACATGCTGCCCGGGCAGCCGCTCGGGCTCGCGTCTGCAACCTCTTAGCCTGAGGAACTAAAGCAGTATCATCATGGCTAGTATCAAATTCCTCCACAGAACCACTTGGCTCAGACTCAGTTGCTTCATCTGCAGACAGGTAAGTACATCCGAATTTTTGGTGCAAATTCGGGATGAGGCATCAAGGTGGTCACTCTTGGGGTATGATTTTGGAGGCATGATAATGGGTTTTTGATCAAATTTTTGGGTATTTGGGTTGGATTTGGGTATTTGGGTCAGATTTGGGTCGGGTTTGGTGTCTTAGATTCGGATTTTCGGACTTGTGGGGTAATGAGGTTAGGATTTTTGGGGTTTTGGGTGTCTAGGGTTTGGATTCTTGAGCTTTTGGGGATGGGAAGTTTGGATTTTTTTGGTTTATGTGGATATGAGGTTTGGAGTTTAGAAGAGAAGATGGAATTTAGGTTTTTAAGTAGAAGAATTTGAAAGTGGGTAAAGAAGGGAGTGGATCAGATATATATCGGGTAAAGAAGAAGGAATCCAGATTTATTTTAGAAAATTGGGCCTGGGTCGGGTCGGTTTCGGGTACCTGAACAATTTTATGTTTCACAAAACAACCCAAGTCACGTGGGTGTGACTCACATGTCGTGAGTCCTGGCATGGTTGTAGTTCTGGACTTAACCAGTGAGCTTCTGATTTTAATGACACCAATCACGTGGCGTGGGTCCTATCCACGTCACGTGGATGCCTTCTGTGGAATAGATTCAAAACCTGGAAATTTTCCTCTGATTTTGACGATACCAACCACGTGGCGTAGAATACCCTCACGTGACGTGATTCATGTCGTGGATAAATTTTGTGATTTTTAGCTAACTGTTCCTCAATAATCCGATCTCCTCCTAACAAAATCTTGGGTTGCCTCCCAATCAGCGCCCGATTTAATGTCGCGGCACGACACGGCTAGTTTGGATACTCAGACTTTACCAACTAGCCCATGGGTTGCCTCCCATAGAGAGCCTGATTTAACGTCGCGGCATGACATGGCTGACTTGACTACTCAGACTTCATCAAGTTCAAGTTCTTCAATTGTCCTTGTCTCTTTTGGAACTCCCACATAATGTTTAACACGTTGTCCATTGACTTTGAATAGGACATTATTTTCTTCTTTTAGCTCAACAGCGCCATGTGAGAATACCCGAATGACAGTGAATGGGCCTGACCATTTGGATTTTAGTTTTCCAGCAAACAGGCGAAGCTTAGAATTATACAGTAAAACCAAGTCGCCCGGGTGAAATTCGCGGTTCTCAATCCGATGATCATGATACAATTTCATCTTCTCTTTATACAATGCTGAACTTTCATAAGCCCGGAGATGAAATTCATCCATCTCATTCATCTGTTCAAGTCGCAATTGGGCCGCTTTATTCCAGTCTAAATTCACCCTTTTCAACGCCCACAAAGCTTTATGTTCCTGTTCAACTGGCAAATGGCAAGACTTTCCAAAAACCAACTGATATGGAGATGCACCAATTGGTGTTTTGAAAGCCGTCCGATATGCCCATAACGCATCATCCAGTCGTCGAGCCCAATCAGTCCTATTTGCATTAACTATTTTCTCCATAATGGACTTAATCTCGCGATTTGACACCTCCACCTGCCCGCTTGTCTGAGGATGGTAAGGTGTTGCCACCTTATGTTTGACACCATATTTTTCAAGCAGGGCTTTGAACAGACGGTTGCAAAAGTGGGATCCTCCACCACTAATAATAACTCGGGGTGTCCCAAAATATGAGAATATGTTCTTTTTCAAGAAAGCTGTGACACTTCTCCCTTCGTTATTAGGAAGCGCAATTGCCTCCACCCACTTACAAACATAGTGTACGGCTACCAAGATGTATTTCATTCCATGCGAGCTCACAAACGGACCCATAAAGTCAACTCCCCACACATCAAACAATTCAAGCTCAAGTATAGTTGTCATGGGAAGTTCGTGTCTGCGTGAAATATTACCTTGCCTTTGACATCGGTCACAAGCAAGGGCATAGTCATGAGCATCTTTGTAAATACTAGGCCAGTAGTACCTATATTGCAAGATTTTATGGGCGGTTCGTGCACCTCCATGATGACCCCCAACTGGAGATGAGTGACACGCCTCCAAAATACTTATCATCTCGGACTCTGGGACACATCTTTGAATTATGCCATCAGCACACACCCTAAATAAATACGGCTCATCCCAGAAGAACTTTCTTACCTCATGCATGAATTTCTTTCTCTATTGATATGTCATAGCTTCCGGGACTAGATCACTTGCCAAAAAGTTGGAAAAATCATCAAACCAAGGGATCAAGTCTTGAGATGCTGCCAGTACTTGCTCATCCGGAAAAGTATCATCAATCTCTAGATCATCCTTCAATTTAAGCATGGCCTCCTTCTCAAGGCGTGAAAGATGGTCAGCCACTTGATTTTTGGTCCCCTTACGATCCTTGACTTCAAAGTCAAATTCTTGCAATAAAAGTACCCACCGAATTAGTCTTGGCTTAGCATCCTTTTTCGACATAAGATACCAAAGAGCTGCATGATCTGTATGTACAATCACCTTCGTACCAATCAAGTAAGATCTGAATTTCTCAAAAGCGAATACTACGTCCAACAACTCCTACTCAGTCACAGTGTAATTCTTTTGAGTTGGATTAAGCACTTTACTAGCTTAGTAAATCGGATGTAATATCTTTTCACGTCTTTGGCCAAGGACTGCACCCAAAACCACTCCACTAGTATCGCACATAACCTCAAAAGGCTTAGTTCAATTCGGTGACACAATAATAGGGGCTGACACCAACTTCTAGTTAAGACATTCAAACGCTTTAAGACATGCTTCATCAAACATAAACTTCATCTCTTTCCCTAAAAGTTTGCACAAGGGATGAGCAATCTAGGAGAAATCCTTGATTAATCTTCTATAAAACCCAGCATGACCTAAGAAACTTTGAATACTTTCACAGAGATAGGTGGGTGTAGCTTTTCAATTACTTCAATTTTTGCCTTATCCACCTCAATGTCGTTCTTCAAAATCTGATGCCCCAATACGATACGACCATAAAGTGACATTTTTCCCAATTCAGCACTAGGTTTTGCTCCTCGCATCTTTGAAGCACATTGGCAAGGTATGACAAACAACCCTCAAATGAGTCTCCCACAATAGGAAAATCATCCATAAAAACCTCGATGGTGTCTTCCACCATATCGGAGAAAATAGATATCATACAGCGTTGGAAGGTGGCCGGTGCATTACACAAACCGAAAGGCATCCTCTTGAATGCGAACGTCCCATATGAACAAGTGAAAGTAGTATTCTCTTGGTCTTCGGGGGCAATAAAAATTTGATTATACCCCGAATAGCCATCAAGAATACAATACCATCCTCTACCAGCATGACGGTCTAACATCTGGTCCATGAAGGGCATAGGAAAATGATCCTTTTCAGTCCACGAATTCAGCTTTCGATAGTCCATGCAAACTCTCCATCCAGTCACCGACCTCATTGGAATCAACTCATTTTTGTTATTTGGAACCATAGTGATTCCTCCCTTTTTCGGCACACACTGAACTGGGCTCACCTACTTGCTATCAGCAATGGGATAAACCACTCCTGCATCTAACCACTGGATGATCTCTTTCTTCAAAACCTCTTGCATCGGTGGATTCAAATGACACTGGTGCTCAATGCTAGGTATGCACTCAGGAACAAGCTGGATCTTAAGAGTGTAAATGCCGGGTGGAATACCTATGATATCCGCAATGGACCAACCAATGGCCCTCTTAAATCTTCTCAAAACTGAAACCAAAGCCTCTACTTTCCAATCCACTAGCTTAGCAGAAATAATCACTGGCAAGGTATTATTGGCTCCCAAGAATGTGTAGCGAAGGTGGGCCGGAAGAGCCTTAATCTCTAAAACTGGAGGCTCCTCAATAGATGGACGAGCTGTGGGAGTTACCCTATTCTTCAAATCAAGATCCAGTTTGTTGGGAGCATAAGTGTATGCTCCTTTACCCGCGAGTGCACCCACCATCTCACCATAGTCTTCAATACCATTGTCTTCAATATTCATGATAATGGCAGCCAGAGATTCTACTCCAAACCTTTATTCAATGGACACAACAACCTCACTATCATCAACAACATCTATTACTGAAATCACCCGCTTATCTCTTGGCTGCTTCATTGACCGACAGACATTGAAAGTAACATGTTCGTCATTCAATCTAAATTTCAGCTGCCCTGTTTCCATATCAACCAATGCACGAACCGTGGAAAGGAATGGTCTTCACAATATGATGGTAACCTCAAAGTCAAATTCACAATCGAGAATCACAAAATCAGCCAAAAATATGAAAGACGCAACCTTCACCAAAACATCGTACAGAATGCCCATCGGTTTTTTACAGTTCGATCGGCCATGAGAAGTCTCATGGAGGTTGTTTTTGGTGCTACCAACCCTAATTGTTTGAACACGGCTAATGGCATTAGGTTGATGCTAGCACCCAAATCCCACAGTGCCTTAGCAAAGTCGTAGGACCCAATAGTGCAAGGAATGGTGAAAGCTCCTGGATCCTCCTTCTTTTCAACTAAGGAGCGTGAGGCAACTGCACTACAATGATGTATGTTGTCTTCTGGCTCAAAACTGACCGTTCTCTTCTTTGTCACCAAGTCTTTCATGAATTTTGCATAACCTGGCATCTGCTCCAATGCCTATACAAGAGGGATGTTTACTGACAGCTCCTTCAACATTGTGATGAAATTTTGATACTTTCCTTCCTCCTCCTTGTTCTTCAACCTTTGAGGATAGGGAGAAGGAGGTCCTAGGATAGTTTTGAGCACTTTTGGTACCTCTTTGTCCTTCCTCTTCTCAGATTTTGCATTGTCGCTATTATCATGCTGATTTGGGACTATGTCACCCTTTGCATTATCCGACTCTAACTCAGCTTCAACATCGATAACCACTGGATCATTAAGCACACTACTTTCGGCCGGCATAGGCGGATCTGTCGTGCACTTCCCGCTTCTAGTAGTAATAGCGAGACAATGACTATCATTTTTCGCATTCTGGATGGTATTGCTTGGAAGGGTGCCTGGCTTACGTTGATTCAGTGCCAATGAAATCTGCCCAAACTGTTGCTCCAACTGTTTAATGGTAGTTGAATGAGACTCCACTATCTGACTTATACCCGAAATGTCAGTCTTAATCTCCTTCAAGCAATTCTCCTGACTTTCTGCTCCTTTGACTAATTTATTGAGAAGTGCCTCCATCCTTGAATTTCCAGACTCCTCATCACGCCTTCCAGGTGGTACATATATGTTATTCTTTTCTCGATTATCATCTTTCCTCCTCCAATCACCCTTACGGTCCCGTTCTCGATCTCTGTATCCCAATTTGTTGTAGTTGTCTCCATAATAGTTCCGACCTTGATTCCCTTCCCTTGAGTTCCAAGAGTCTTGATTAGACCCTTGGCCCTTGGTTCGGAAACCCTCCATTTCGCAATCTAGATACTTTGCCTCTTCATCAGACTCACTATCATCGTATCTAGCCGATTTGCTTTGTACACCAATAACATGCACCTTCTCTACATCTCTAGCCACTATCTGTTTGGCCAGAAGACCAATCTCTGTCCTCAACTGAGCAACCTCTTGAGCCACAGATTCAACCAGAGCCCTTTAAGATGCAGAAGCTCCAATAGCATATGTTCCACCCGGCGTATCTGCCTCTCGAGTATGCCATCCTCGGTTGGTCTTAGTGACACGCTCTAATATCTCAGAAGCTTGGTCCCATCTCAAACTCATAAATGTTCCACCAGTGATAGTATCTGCTACCGCCTTTGTGTTGACATTCAAAGCTCTGTAGAAGATTTCAAGTAAATTCCTGCCACTCATCCTATGATTTGGCACCATCTGTAGGTTCTTTTTAAACCTCAACCAAGTCTCGTAGAGTGCTTCCGAATGAAGCTGTCTGAAATTATAGATCTCATCTTTCAACTGCAACATCTTGGATGGTGGGAAAAATCTTCCAAAAATTGATTTCTCAATTCTTGCCAAGTAGTGATGGAACCTCGTGGCAGGTCAACCAACCATAAAGTAGCCTCTCCTATAAGTGAGAATGGGAATAACCTCAATCGAATCGCCTCCTGGTCAACTCCAGGAAGATTGTACGACGTGCAGACCCCCACAAAATTCAGTACATGCATGTTTGGATCATCAGTAGGAAAACCCGTAAACACACCCTTCAAATTTAGCAGATGGATTATGGCACTAGCAATGTCAAACTTAGTGCCCGGAGGTAACTTTGGTGGAATGATGGAACCATTCTCTATTTGCTCAAAATATGCCATATATTCTTCTTCAAGATCATCATAAACAGGCACATGTGGTCTCGGTTGTTCCCTCAGTCGTCTTTGTCGCTCTTCAGCATCAGCCAGGCGCTGTGCTGCTTCCTGCATTGCTCGATTATCTCTTTCTTCTTATTTAAGAGCAGCTTGTCTAGCATGCTCTTCTCGTTTCAATCGAGCAATAGTTTGTTCTGTTGTTTACTGACCAGCCGTATGAATTGGCTGGTTGTGAATGTCTCCCGCAGTTGTGGGATTCTGAACTCCTTCAGTATTCACCATTCTCCGATTATCTCTTAGAGTCCTTTCTATTTCAATATCAAGTGGAATCAGGGGATTGCCTTGACTCCTAGTATTTAGCATACACCAGTGTATGCCCTCAAAAGTATGTAAAAACACACCCAATTAGCTCCAACCAGTAATTTTCAACTTCGTAACCGTAATCCCCGACAACGGCGCCAAAATTTGATGTCGTCCAAAATATACCTTTGAAAAAGTACAATGCGTTCGCTGAATCAAATATCGAACCCAACTAGGTTAGGGTCGATCCCATAGGGAATAGGTCAAAGTATGAGTAGAATACCAGATGGAACAATTGGAAAGTAAATAAAACTGGGGGATTTTGCTAATGAATAATAACAATAACGATTGTTGGATGTATTGAGTTTGTAGACAATAAGAGAAATACACTAGGACTGTGATCCCCAATGATTCCTTAACTCCACCGGTTACTTGTGCTAACAAGATTGCCCCACTACGCTGCATGCAAAATCTAACAAGTTAGGTTCATCTGACTATATCTCGACCTTCATTAGACGAATTTCACTCTTTTCCTCTTGGACTCAGAGTGTCGCACTACTAACCCTTGTCCTGGATCTCAGATAACCATTCCCTCTAAGGCTCCAGTTATTAGATGAAGGTTGATAGCTTCAAATCTCTGTTGTTATCTCCTTTTCCCAATCTCTACCTCTCTCTCGAGCAAGTCTAGAATACAAGCAAGTTTCTAACGTTTGCAACCGTTAGAAAAGCAATCACAGCGAACGAAACAACAATACATGCGTAAACAGAAGTACAAAGTTGCTTTGCACTTAACTGGTTTCATTAATTCCTCATGGTTCACACAACCCTAGTTGATGGGTTTAGCTGCTCATGTCACGCCCCGAATTCCAACGAGGCGTGATTGGCACCCGAAGCCAATAAGACCCGAGAGAACCAATCTTTTCTCATGTACATTCGCATACATAACCTCATATGAATCTTATTACACCTTATGCAACTATGTGGAAGTCATAGACATGAAAATAGGTGTCATAGCTATATATGTAAAACTTGGCCGTTTGAGCCATCAAGTCAAAACGACATGTACCTTCACATTTATACACCCACATCCGTCTACAAAAGCCTCTAACAAATGTATTGACCAAAATGAACTAAAAGTCGGGACAAGTCCCCGCTTTATACAACATGTACAAAATCAAAACACATGTACAACAGTGACTCGGAGAAGCCCCGAACTAACTAGAGCTCACCAAAGATCTGCAACACTGACAATCTACTGTGGAGGCCTACTAGGACCTCACCTGCAGCAAGTAAGGTAAATTTCCCAAGAGGGGTCAGTATGAAGAATGTACTGAGTATGTAAGGCTCAAATGAAACTGTAAGGTATGAAAATATGTCAAGAACTCAAGTTCAAATGCATAACCAATATAGATAAGCCACAATGTAGATGAGTCACTATTCTGTACTTTTGGAAACCATGTACATTACGTTCTTTCTTTCTCTTGCCTTTACTTTACTTTACTTTTACATCATTCTTAGACTTTCTGGGCCCACATCATGCAGGTGTTCTTTTCACCCCATGGATAACATATCATCATCATGCAGGTATTCTTTTTACCCCATGGATAAGATCATATCGTCATGCGGGTGTTCTTACACCCCATGGATAAATGGCCATCATCACGCGGGCGTTTGCGCCCCATGGATAAACTATCATCATCATGCGGGTATTTGTACCCCATGGATAACACCCATGAACACAATCAACATGCATTACTTTATTCCTACTTCATTTCTTTACTTTTGAGATGGATATCCTTACTTGTGAGACATTGATACTTTTGCTTATGAGAGATCGATACAATGATAGTCACAACTTTATTTGAAGCCTTGGATCAATAAACAATGAGTGAGAGACATATGAATAACTTGACAATATAACATTCTTGGAAACATAGCCTTCATGGAAACATAACACTATTGTAACCATTGAACAATAATCATTGAGCAAGATACATGAGTACAACCACTATTGGAACCTTGGAACACGACCTTATTGGCTTTTGGAACATTATAAATGAATATGAGACATGTGATTCACAATTGATCAATGAGTATGAAACATGTGATATTGATAATTGGTAACCGCATATAGGATACCTTAGCACATTTCGGGATAGGACAAGCATAATGTCAATGTGAATACTATTTGCCGCAGAAAGATACGGACAAAGTAACCTTACATACCTTATTTTCTCAATGTAAGTACACAATCAAATATGTGAGCGCAACAATTCCGCTCCTTATTTACGTTTTACTCTACATCACAAGTACATGATGGAACCAACATTCACCACCAACTACCTTACAAATGCATAAAAAAATAATAAGTCACATGTTTGGGTTTAACATGTTGTTTCTTTCTCTACAATACCATTTACGGCATCGTCATATCAATAATACCACAACATGCCCAACATTGACCAAAGTAGCATAAACCACTAGTATGTCACACCAAGTTCATACTTTCCACTCTCCACCATCACAACATCATAATTATACCATCAATTACTTTACAAATGCATATAATATCAATGAGTTACATGTTTGCTTTTAAACATGCCATTTCCCCTTGACAAAACCATTGATGAAATTATTATTCCAAAAATACCCCAATATGCCATACATTGACCAATACATGAGAATCAATACATTTCAATACAACACTTCTCCTTTACACTTTCTTATCCATATCACATCACAAAGAAGCCATCAAACCACCTTAATGCACCTCATAGCACATATCGGCCAAAATCCCACAATTTACACTTTTAGAAAAATAATAAGTTTAATAACAAAATCACACCATACATGTTCATATTTTATCCATACCATGATCTTTTATTAAGACATCAAGTCTCTTTTCAAGTTCAAATCACCAAGATAGCACATCTTTTACAAAAAGCAAAAATATACTATTCACCACCTTGCCAACATAACTATCATGATATACATAATCTCCCATGCATATAATATGTGAATCCATGAAAATAATTACTTACCAAGTCTTGAAATAGTGATGATCTTCTCCAAAAGTTGAAGAAGAGGTTTTCTTGGAAATGTCTAGAAAAAAATTAGAAAGCATGTGTGTTTGTAATGAATAACAAATCAGATTTTTGGCCCTTTATATAAGCCCCCAAGTCCATCCTTAGCCACTCCTTTGCATTTAATACAATGGTTACTTGGTCAACCTTGGAAGAATGGGTCATTTCCTCTTTGGGCCCATGTATTTTGGTTCATTTTTGGGCCTCAAATTGGCCCATTAACACAACTTAACTTAGCCTACCAATTTTTCATGTATGACCCATCATATATCTCATGTTTAAATAATTCCATAATGTCACGACAATATTCTCTTACGAGATTCTCATTCGTCGTCTCGATCGCAAAAATATGAATTCTAGTCGCCCATGGCGTCATTAGACATTTTGGATCACTATTAATGTTTCATGATTTGATCATGTAGGAGTATGTAGGAGTGTATTGAAGTGTTTGAAGCTTTAACAATGCTCAAAGAACTCCAAAGAACCAAAAGAAACCATCTGAGAATCGTCGTAGAATTGCGTTGCGAAACAAGTCCGGAAGGGCACATTATTTGTGTCTTGAGCCACTAGCTGCAAAGCAAGCTGTGGCGAAAGAAATGAACCCCCTATGAATCAGGTGGCTTGTGCCACACACCCTGAAACAGGGAGTGGCGCAAGTTTCCATGTCTTGCTGAATTTTTCGGCAATTTTTCCAACACTTGCATATCGTCAAATATCTTATCCAAACACTACAAAATACTTACTTAGTTATCTTAATCATCAAGTGAACATGACTCCAAGTCACCAAATGAGGTTATAATGTGTACGGGGTATTACACAAATGATCCACGTAATCACAAAACCCTTCCTATGAAAGTTTAATTGCATGTACGTGGCCAAATTTCAATTTTCTCATCATTAGCATTACAAAATACATACTTATATCTCTCGACACATAAGCAACCATTATTCAACATCATCAAGTAGGGTTGGGAAGGTACGGGGTGTTACATTCTTCCCCCCTTAGAAACATTCGTCCTCTAATGTTAGTAACATCGTCTCAGGTACATCCCATGCATCTGTATACTCACATATATATACATATACACATATATATCCCTACTTCCCGATACTTTCTTGTTATTACTCCAATTCTGCACTTTGAATTTTCTCTTTCGTTTGAAACCATTATGGGTACTCCGAGTTTATCATTTCTTTGGCTCTCCATGTACTTTCTTCTATTTGTCAATTCCTATAACGTACCTTTCCTAATATTTTTCACTTACCCCTTTAGCATAGCAATATATATATCTTAATAAGTAAGACTCTCCATAATTTGCACATTTTCAATAAAAGCAATGGATCTCGGCATATGAATTGTATTAGCTTGTAGCTACTATTGTACCACCTTAATCTTCTATATAGCCTAGTGAACAAAATCTAACCCCCAAGCAAGGTGGTTTCATTTGCTTTAAACTTTCGTCCATATAAACCTTTATAAGATACCATTTTTGTGTACTTGAATAATAGATACTATTGTAAGCACATCCAATAAGGGATGTGTAAGGTAGTCACATATTTCAAGTGTCTAGATGATACGTTCTGCTTGTCCACCTATTTATGGATGAAAAACTATACCCAAATTCACTTGTATACCCAACCTTTCTATATATATATATATTTTTTTTTTGACTGTTACCTCATCCAGTTGTCGATCATTAATACGCATTCTCATTGTGCCATTTCTCTTTTGTGCAAATAACACTGGTGCACCCTACATGGACATACTAAGTCTTACCAACTGACATGTATATACCTTTGGCATAGCTTTCCTTACGTCAGGTTAGGAAACAAATTTATCTTTCCGTTCAAGGACGGTCTTTTGTGGAAGAAAAATAGAAATATACTTTCGTAGCTTGACAATCTTTGTGACATACAAGAAATCAACCACTTCATACACACCCATTACAACACTAAAACTCTTTCATTTCCATCTCCATAAAAGTAACCATCATAACATGATCACAAACATTTACTATACCATTACGATAGGTTCTTTTAACTATACTATATTCACTGACAGGTGGAGACATTTCCTTTGATTTAACTAATAACTCCATTGCCCATTATATTCGAATTATAGTAGCTGATGGAATAACATACGATAGTGTAGAGCTCAAATCAGTCAATACATATACATCATGTAACAATATGGTAATATACCTAAATACCTGTATCGTCATCAGGAGATGATCGCTCATTCTGCCGGTCCACTAAAGCATAAGTACGATTCTGGACCCCACTAGTACTGGCTACTCCTCCGGTACCTCTGCCACGACCAACCGACTGTACACCTCGATCTAAAGAAGGAACCGATGCTGATGATGCCACAGTGGACCCTGTAGGTCGTACCATACTACCCAAACCTCGTCGTGGGCAGTCTCTCATTATGTGACCCGAAATACCATACCAATAACAAGCATTCGTACCCCTCCTACATTCACCTACATGAAATCGTCTGCAAAACTGGCACAGTGGGTGAGAAGACCCCGCTGTCTGTGAATCTGGCATCCTACCACTCTGCCCAATATGACTGTCCATGAATCCTCGAGAGTGAGATGGAGCACCTATTGTGGAATAAGAGAATGAGGGTCTAGGCAGTAACATGTGAGATCCAGATCCTTCTGGGGACACTATAGACTGCCCCATGGATCTTACCCGTTTTACTGGCCCTTCCTCAGATTTCTGTATCCTATTTCTTTGCCTTTGGTCTTCCATTTTCTGCGCAAAGGCCTGAATTCTCACTATATCCATATCTCGATTTAAGGCAATGATAGTACAGTCCCGTACCAAATAAGGCTCCAATCTTTACACATATCTATGTACTCTATCTTCCATCGTGGCCACCACATTTGGAGCATATCGTGCCAAGGAATTAAACTGCAAACTGTATTCTCTAACACTCATATTTCCTTGACGTAAATTTAAAAATTGATCCGCACGAGCCTCACGGATCTCATAGGAAAGATAGTGATCCAGAAATGACGCTTTAAATTCTTCCCACGTAGGTGGGTTTGCACCAATACCTCTATCTTTCTTTCAGTCCTCATACCACAATATGGCCTTACCCTTTAATCTATAAGCTGCTAATTCAACTGTTTCGACACCTGTTACGTGCATCACCTTTAGTGCTCTTTGAAATTGGTCCACAAAATCCTGTGGATCCACTTTCAGGTCTGACCCAGTAAATATAAGAGGGTCCACTTTTAGAAAGTCCTGCGTACGCCGACTAGCTGCCCTAGCCACGTCATCTTCATTTACCATTGGACCAGTTCGTCCTTGTGCTTGTGCAGCTACTAACTGAGTCAACATATGTACTGCATTTCCTAAATCATGATCAGTGATATTCATAGGTGGTTCCGCAGGTACTTCTCTACCTCTTAGCTCTTCGAAAGCAGGAAAAGTAGAGGAAGACTACGATGCAATCTCGGCGTCAGCTCCACCTTGACTAGCTTGGTCAGGTGGTAATCTACTCATTCCTTCTTCAGCAGGCACATCCACCTGCTTCCCTTTACCTCTACCTCCTCTCGTGTTCGTCATTGTTACTATATCACAGAGAAATATTTACCATTGTCAGACACAATTCAACTTATAGCACTGGCTCTATTGCACGATCTGGAAGTGAAGAAAAGAAACTACATCCTAAATGTCCCGTAGCCTCCTACTTATAAATGTGGTGCATAACACATTGATAAGTAAGACTCTACTCAGACACGGCTTTGTAGACACCCTTAGAACGAACTGCTCTGATACCACTTTTGTCACGCCCCGAATCCCAACGAGGCGTGATTGGCACCCGAAGCCGATAAGACCCTAGAGAACCAATCTTTGCTCATGTACATTCGCATACATAACCTCATATGAATCTTATTACACCTTATGCAACTATGCAGAAGTCATAGACATGAAAACAAGTGTCATAGCTATATATGTAAAACTTGGCCGTTTAAGCCATCAAATCAAAACGACATGTACCTTCACATTTATACACCCACATCCGTCTACAAAAGCCTCTAACAAATGCATTGACCAAAATGAACTAAAAGTTGGGACAAGTCCCCGCTTTATACAACATGTACAAAATCAAAACACATGTACAACAGTGACTCGGAGAAGCCCCGAACTAACTGGAGCTCACAAAAGATCTGCAACACTGACAATCTACTGTGGAGGCCTACTAGGACCTGTGCCTGCAGCAAGTAAGGTAAATTCCCCAAGAGGGGTCAGTACGAAGAATGTACTGAGTATGTAAGGCTCAAATGAAACTGTAAGGTATGAAAATATGTCAAGAACTCAAATTCAAATGCATAACCAATATAGATAAGTCACAATGTAGATAAGTCACTATTCTATACTTTTGGAAACCATGTACATTACATTCTTTCTTTCTCTTGCCTTTACTTTACTTTACTTTTACATCATTCTTAGACTTTCTGGGCCCACATCATGCAGGTGTTCTTTTCACCCCATGGATAACATATCATCGTCATGCAGGTATTCTTTTCACCCCATGGATAAGATCATATCATTATGCGGGTGTCCTTGCATCCCATGGATAAATGGCCATCATCACGCGGGCGTTTGCGCCCCATGGATAAACTATCATCATCATGCGGGTATTTGTACCCCATGGATAACACCCATGAACACAATCAACATGCATTACTTTATTCCTACTTCATTTCTTTACTTTTGAGATGGATATCCTTACTTGTGAGACATTGATACTTTTGCTTATGAGAGATCGATACAATGATAGTCACAACTTTATTTGAAGCCTTGGATCAATAAACAATGAGTGAGAGACATATGAATAACTTGACAATATAACATTCTTGGAAACATAGCCTTCATGGAAACATAACACTATTGTAACCATTGAACAATAATCATTGAGCAAGATACATGAGTACAACCACTATTGGAACCTTGGAATACGACCTTATTGGCTTTTGGAACATTATCAATGAATATGAGACATGTGATTCACAATTGATCAATGAGTATGAAATATGTGATATTGACAATTGGTAACCGCATATAGGATACCTTAGCACATTTCGGGATAGGACAAGCATAATGTCAATGTGAATACTATTTGCCGCAGAAAGATACGGAAAAGTAACCTTACATACCTTATTTTCTCAATGTAAGTACACAATCAAATATGTGAGCGCAACAATTCCGCTCCTTCTTTACGTTTAACTCTACATCACAAGTACATAATGGAACCAACATTAACCACCAACTACCTTACAAATGCATACAATAACAATAAGTCACAGGTTTGGCTTTAACATGTTGTTTCTTTCTCTACAATACCATTTACGGCATGGTCATATCAATAATACCATAACATGCCCAACATTGACCAAAGTAGCATAAACCACTAGTATGTCACACCAGGTTCATACTTTCCACTCTCCACCATCACAACATCATAATTATACCATCAATTACTTTACAAATGCATATAATATCAATGAGTTACATGTTTGCTTTTAAACATGCCATTTCCCCTTGACAAAACCATTGATGAAATTATTATTCCAAAAATACCCCAATATGCCATACATTGACCAATACATGAGAATCAATACATTTCACCACAACACTTATCCTTTACACTTTCTTATCCATATCACATCACAAAGAAGCCATCAAACCACCTTAATGCACCTCATAGCACATATCGGCCAAAATCCCACAATTTACACTTTTAGAAAAATAATAAGTTTAATAACAAAATCACACCATACATGTTCATATTTTATCCATACCATGATCTTTTATTAAGACATCAAGTCTCTTTTCAAGTTCAAATCACCAAGATAGCACATCTTTCACCAAAAGAAAAAATACACTATTCACCATCTTGCCAACATAACTATCATGATATACATAATCTCCCAGGCATATAATATGTGAATCCATGAAAATAATTACTTACCAAGTTTTTAAATAGTGATGATCTTCTCCAAAAGTTGACTTAGGGTTTTGAGAGCAAAAGAGGTTTTCTTGGAAATGTCTAGAAAAAAGATAGAAAGCATGTGTGTTTGTAATGAATAACAAATAAGATTTTTGGCCCTTTATATAAGCCCCCAAGTCCATCCTTAGCCACTCCTTTGCATTTAATACAATGGTTACTTGGTTAACCTTGGAAGAATGGGTCATTTCCTCTTGGGGCCCATGTATTTTGGTTCATTTTTGGGCCTCAAATTGGCCCATTAACACAGCTTAACTTAGCCTACCAATTTTTCATGTATGAACCATCATATATATCATGTTCAAATAATTCCATAATGTCACGACAATATTCTCTTACGGGATTCTCATTCGTCGTCTCGATCGCAAAAATAGAAATTCTAGTCGCCCATGGCGTCATTAGACATTTTGGATCACTATTAATGTTTCATGATTTGATCATGTAGGAGTATGTAGGAGTGTATTGAAGTGTTTTAATCTTTAACAATGCTCAAAGAACTCCAAAGAACCAAAAGAAACCATCTAAGAATCGTCGTAGAATTGCGTTGCGAAACGAGTCCGGAAGGGCACATTATTTGTGCCTTGCGCCACTAGCTTCAAAGCAAGCTGTGGAGCAAGAAATGAACCCCCTCTAAATCAGGTGTATTGCTCCACACCCCCTGAAATAGGGAGTGGCGCAAGTTTCCATGTCTTGCTGAATTTTTCGGCAATTTTTCCAACACTTGCATATCGTCCAATATCTTACCCCAACACTACAAAATACTTACTTAGTGATATTAATCATCAAGTAAACATGACTCCAAGTCACCAAATGAGGTTATAATGTGTACGGGGTATTACACAAATGCTCCACGAAATCACAAAACCCTTCCTATGAAAGTCTAATTGCATGTACGTGGCCAAATTTCAATTTTCTCGTCATTAGCATTACCAAATACATACTTATATCTCTCAACACCTAAGCAACCATTATTCAACATCATCAAGTAGGGTTGGGAAGGTACGGGGTGTTACAACTCATAATTGCAAGAACACAAGAATAATCCAAAGATGAAAGCATAATTATGATCTCACAATAATAAAGAAAACCGAAATTTCAATTATCAATAAAACTCAAATTAGGGTTTGTGAATACAAAACAAAGAATATGTCTGAAACAGTATGAAATAACTCTCAAAGTAGTATATTGACAAACTCTCGCACCTAGGACTACATAGGAGTATTTATAGATACAAAACTAGTCCTATCTAAAACCAAATAGGAGAACAGAGTCGGCAACTTCCACGGTAACGTGACTTGCTGTCGTGGAACCATGTCACGCCATGTAGGTTGATATCGTGGGAATCATGCTCAATTGGCAGTCTTCAGAAGTTGTGTCACGGCAGGTTTCCACATCACGTGGGTGGTAGTCACACCACGTGACCCCTGTCGTGGAAATCAGGCTGATTTTTCATTCTCTGGACTTGAGTCACGATAGCCACTCACGTGGTGTGAGTGTCTTCCACGCCACGTGACTAGTGGCGTGGCTCCTCCTCTGGTGTAGCCTCTTGTTCTTTCTTCTTTCGACACTTCGTTCTCGGGCTTTATTCTTCCTCTTTTGATTATTTTGCCTTTATAACCTGTTTTCTTGCAAAGTAGGACAAAAACCACATCATACCAACAAAATACACCCAATTTATTGCATATTTTCCTTGTTTTAAGCATTAACAGTGCTATGTAACCATGACACATCAGCGGACTGGCACCCAAAGTCGTTAAGGCCTGAGAGAAACAACTTATGATCGTATACATTCATATGCATGTCACCAAATGAACAACATTCTATCACATATAGATACAAGATATCAATGATAGAGTCATGGAAAGACATTCAAATAGATATGAAACATTGGACATTAGGGCCACCACATCAAAAAGATACATTCCTTCGTTCGCCTTACAACGCCTACAAAGCCTCTAACAGATACATAACCAAGCCTAAAGTCGGTACAAGTCCCTGTTTTATACAATTGTTATACAGTACCAAAACAAGTGTATACAAGTGACTCAGAAAGGCCCAAACCAATTTGGAGATCACCAATAGTCTGCAGATGACCCGTATCCTACAACGAAGGTCTACTAGATCCTGTGCCTGCAGCAAGTAAGGTAAGTGCCCCAAGGGACTTCAGTACGAAAGAATGTACTGAGTATGTAAGTCTATAAGCAACTGCATGAAATATAGGAACTCAAATGGAATCAAATACAAGTGAATGGACAATATTGATAAACCACCGTACTGTATATGTGGAACCATGTACATTGCCTTCATTACTTTCCTTTTACGTTCATATAATTATCATCATCAATCATATAATGCGCGGGCCCAACTGATCAGTGGGAAATAACATTGGGATCGGCTCGAGCTAAGCTTATGCCCCCAGAGCTACCACCCTTAAATCAATATATCAGGTTTGGCTCGAGCTAGGTTTTCACCCCCAGAGCTGCCCCCTGTCAGGTTCGGCTCGAGCTAGGCTTTTGCCCCAGAGCTGCCCCCTGATTCAATAATCTCTGGATCGGCTTAAGCTAGGCTTTCACCCCCAAAGCTGTCACCCGTACTCAAACAACTATGCAATACTTCATTTCTTTACTTTTGAGATTGATACATTGGTAGTCATAACATTATTGGAGCTTTGGAACAATAGCCAATGAATAAGAGACATGTGAATAACAATTTCTATCAACCTGAAATGAGATACTTTGAAATATTTCAGAGTACAAAAAGATCGGTAATAATTAGAACAATAGGTGCTGCCAAAAGATACGGAAAGAGTAACCTTACATACCTTATCCTTCCAACGTGTGACTATAACAGTTTAGCTCTTCCTTAAAGTGCTACTCTGCAATATGAATACATAATGGAGCTTACATTAAAAGTCAACTACATTACACGTTCACAAAGTGATAATAAACTACTTGACTTCCATATAACGTCATTTCACCCTCCTACAATACAATTTATTGCCTCACCATACAAATAATACCAAACCAGTCCACATATCAACTTAGATATCACAAACCAATAGGAATTTACACCAAGTTTATGTAACACCCCGTACTTTTATAACCTCACTTGATACCTTGGGATCATATCTACATAGGTGTTGAGATGCCATGCATATGTGTTTTATAGTGTCATTGGTGAAACATTTGATATCGGACTTAACATGTGCGATTAGATCTTCGTAGGAGGTGTGTTGTGATTTCGTGGAGCATTTGGGTAAGAACCTGTACACATTCTAACCTCATTTTGTGACTTTAAGTCATGTTTACTTGATGGTTGAGATCACTAAGTAAGTATTTTGTAGTGTTTTGATAAGGGATTGGACGATACGTAAACATTGGATAAGTGGCCGAAAATTTCAGCAATGTGCTGAAACTTGCGCCACTACCCTGTTTCAGGGGTGTGGAGAAAGCCACATGCAGGATGAAGATTCAGAGGGTAGTGGATTATTGCGCCACTGCCTTGTTTTTCAGCAGTGGCGCTAGGCACAAAAGATGTGCCTTGCCGGAGTCGTTTCGTAACGCAATTCTACGACGATTTCTAGATGGTTTCTTTTGGTTCTTTGGGGTTATTTGAGCATTGTTAAAGATTCAAACACTTCAATATAATCCTACATACTCCTACATGATCAAATCATGAAATGTGAATAGTGATCCAAAATGTCCAATGAAGCCAAGGGCGACTAGAATTCCAATTTTTACGATTAAGGCGACGAATGAGAATCTCGTAAGAGAATATTGTCGTGATATTATGGAATTATGTAAACATGATATATATGGTGAATAATACATTAAATTTTATGGGTTACATGGATATGAGTTATTGGGCCCAAAGATAGGCCCAAAATGGGATTAAAAGACTTGGCCCAAAGAGGAAATGACTCATTCTTCCAATAATTGACTAAGTAAACATATCATGTAGTGCCAAGTGTGGATAAGGATTACTTGAGGTCCATATAAAGTCCCAAAAATCATATTTTATTCACAAAGACTCTCATAACTTTTGGATATTTTCTCAAACATTTCTTTAAGCTCCAAAGCTCAAAACCCTAAGCAAAATATTCCTTTGGACTCCTTGGACAAGATCAACATATTCCAAGCCTTGGTAAGTATTTATAATCATGGATTAACATATTATATGCATGGGAGATTATATATATATTATGCTAGTTGTGTTAGCAAGGTGATGAATAGTGTATTTTGCCTTTGGTGAAAGATGTGTCATCTTGGTAATTTGAACTTGAATTAGGCCTTGTGCCTTTGATGAAAAAGCATGGTATGGACAAAATATGAACATGTATGGTGTTATTTTTGGTATTAAACTTGTTATTATCTAAAAGTGGAAATTATGGGATTTTGGCCGATATGTGTTATGAGTTATACTAAGGTACTTTGATGGATTATTTGTGATGTGTGATGGATAAGAAAGTCTAAAGGAGAAGTGTTGTGGTAAAATGTATCAATTATCATGTATTGGTCAATGTTGGAAATATTATGGAATTTTGGGAATAATAGTATGATCAATGGTTTTGTCAAGGGGAAATGGCATGTTTAAAGGCAAACAAGTGACTCATTGACATTGTATGCATTTGTAAAGGAATTGGTGGTTAATGTGAATTTTGTTATGCATTTGTGTTGTAGAGTGACACATAAAGAAGGAGCGGGATTATTGTATACGCATCTAAGGTTGTATATTCGTATTGCGAATCCAAGGTATGTAAGGTTACTTTGTCCGTATCTTTCTGCGGCAAATAGTGTCCATATTGACATGTCACTAGTCCTATCCCGAAATGTGCTAAGGTATCCGATATCCGTATATCACTATTCATTGTCATATATTTTCTACTCATGGATAATTTGCGAATCTCATGTCTCATATTCATGGTTAATGTTCCGAAAGCTCAAATAAAGTTACGTTCCAATATTCCAATCGTGACTATACTTGTGTCTCTTGTTCATGGATTATTGTCCAATGGTTCCAATGGTATCATGGTGCTAGTAATGTTATATTTCTCATGATGTTTATTCACATGTCTCTCACTCATTGGTTAATGATTCAAAGTTTCCAATAATGTTATGATCCAAAGTTCCAATGTAATGTTATGACTATCCAAGTATCAATCTCAAAGTAAAGATCAAAGTAATGCAAATGTGGTCAATGATCAAGTATGGGTGGCAAGTCTAGGGGCGTAAGCCTAGCTCGACTCGATCCCGAGATATGGATTTATGGGTGGCAAGTCTAGGGGCGTAAGCCTAGCTCGACTCGATCCCGATGTATTGATTTATGGGTGGCAAGTCTAGGGGCGTAAGCCTAGCTCGACTCGATCCCGATGTATTTATTTATGGGTGGCAAGTCTAGGGGCATAAGCCTAGCTCGACTCGATCCCAATATGATGTTATGATATGAAAAGACCCACTGATCAGTAGGTGCCCGGGTACATTGTTATCATTGAGCATTGAGATAAAGAAAGCAAATAATGTAATGAAAGCAATCCACATGGTTTCCCAAAATACCAAATGGTGACTTATTCACATTGATTATTCATATGTTTTGAGTTCATTGAAATATTCATGTATTGTACAGTTTCATCTGAGCCTTGCATACTCAGTACTTATTTCGTACTGACCCCTCTCGGGGAATTTACCTTACTTGCTGCAGGCGCAGGTCCCAATAGGCCTCCTCAATAGATTGCCAGTGTTAGCGATTCTTCGGTGAGCTCCAGCTCATTCGGGGCTTCTCCGAGTCAGAGTATATACATGTTTTGGTTTTGTACATAATGTGTAAAGCGGGTACTTGTCCCGACTTATGGTTCATTTGGGTCAATGATCTTGTTAGAGGCTTTTGTAGACGGATGTGGGTGTATCAGTGTAAACGACATATGTTGTTTTGACTGGATGGCCTCAACGGCCAAGTTTTATATGTATATATAAATATGTCCCATGTCTTCCTTTATTCGTCTTCCATGTTCTTATGCAATGGTGGTTATGATTATGAGATGCATATGAATGATTGAGCATAGGCAAAGGTTGGTTCTCTCGGGCCTTATCGGCTACGGGTGCCAATAATGTCTAGATGGGATTCGGGGCGTGACAAAAGTGGTATCAGAGCAGTCGGTCTAAGGATGTCTACAAAGCCGTGTCTTAGTAGAGTCTTACTTATCGATGTGTTATGCCCCACATTTATAAGTAGGAGGCTACGGGACATTTAGGATGTTGTTTCTTTTCTTCATTCTAGATCGTGCAATAGAGCCAATGTTGTCAGTTGCGTTGTATCTGATCTTGGTAATTGTTTTTCTTTGGTATAGTCAACATGCCGAACACTAGAAGAGGAAGAGGAAAAGGTAAAAGTAAGCTGATAGATAAAATTTCTGGAGAGGGAACAAGTAGAACACCACCTGAACAAGTTGATCAAGGTGGGGCTGAAACTGAGTTCGCAACGCAATCTTCTTTTACTTCTTCAGCTCCAGAAGAGCCGAGAAGAAGGGAAGTACCCATGGAACCACCGACAAATGCCACAGATCAGGATCTTAGGAATGCTGTACAGATGTTGACACAGTTAGTGGCGGTACAAAGCCAGGGAAGAGCTGGTGTAATGACACATAATGATAATGCGGCTAGAATGGCAAGTCGCAGAACACAGGATTTCTTGAAACTGGACCCTCCTATATTCACAGGGTCCGATCCAAAAGCAGATACACAGGACTTCGTGGATCAAGTTCAAAGGGCCTTGGAAGTTATGCATGTGACAGGGGTAGAGACAGTTGAACTTGCTGCGTACAGGTTGAAGGGAGAGGCAATATTATGGTATGAGGAATGGAAGAAATCCCGTGACATTGGTGCAGATTCACCGACATGGGAAGAGTTTAAAGTGGATTTCCTTGATCATTATCTTCCGTATGAGGTTCGGGAAGCACGTGCAAATCAGTTCCTGAATTTGCGTCAAGGGAATATGAGTGTTTGGGAATATAGTTTGCAATTTAACTCCTTGGCTCGATATGCGCCAAATGTTATGACTACGATGACAGACAGGGTCCATAGATACATGGACAGACTAGAGCCATATTTGGTAAGAGATTGCACTATTGCGGCCTTGAATAGGGACATGGACATTGCTCGTATACAAGCCTTCGCCCAGAAAATGGAGGATCAGAGACAGAGACGAAGGGTACATGAATTTGATAGGGGACAGTTCAAAAGGGCTAGACCTATGGGACCACCTGTGATGTCCCAAGGAGGATCTAGGCCCCGCATGTTTCCTAGACCACCTAGACCGTCGTTCTCTTATTCCACAGGGAGTGCTTATTCTCAGTCTCGAGGGTTTTGAGGTAGTTCAGCTAGGCAGAGTAGTGGGGGTCATGGATCACAGTCAACAGGTTTTCCTCGTCAGCCGTGTCAACACTGTGGGCGTATCCACCTAGGCACATGTCGGGCAGGAATGAATGTCTGCTTTTGGTGTGGTATGCCAGGGCATATAGCGAGAGATTGTCCATAGAGGAGCATGAGTGGTATAGCACGACCGGCTGGGTCGGCTGATGCATCATCAGCATCGGTTCCTTTACTGGGACGAGGTGTGCAGCCTGTTGGCAATGGTAGAGGGACCAGAGGAGCAGCTAGTACTAGCGGGGTCCAGAATCGTACTTATGCTTTGGTGGACCGCCAGAATTCAGAGGCTTCCCCAGATGTTGTCACAGGTACATTATCCATATTCTCACATAATGTATATGCACTAATTGACCCAGGTTCTACATTTTCCTATGTTACTCCATTGGTTGTTGCGAAATTCGTAAAGGCACCAGAATTATTAATTAAGTCAATTGAAGTGTCTACACCGGTTGGTGAATATATTATTGCAAAGAGAGTGTATCGTAACTGTGAGGTAACTGTGTGTGGTCATGATACGTTGGCCGATCTCATTAAATTGGACATGGTGGATTTTGATGTAATTATGGGAATGGATTGGTTGGCTTCGTGTTATGCTACGGTAGATTGCCGGGCCAAGAAGGTACAATTTTGTTTTCCACAAGAAAATGTGCTAGAATGGCAGGGTAAGGTAGGGGCACCACGAGGAAGATTTATTTCCTATTTGAAAGCAAGGAAAATGATTGCCAAGGGATACATATGTCATTTGGTACGAGTGAAAGATAATGATGTGGAACCATTAACTCCACAGTCAGTACCGGTAGTCAATGAATTTCTTGATGTATTTCCAGAGGATCTTCCAGGTTTACCCCCAGAACGAGAAGTGGAATTCGGCATTAATGTGATTCCAGGCACTCAGCCTATTTATATCACTCCATATAGAATGGCTCCAGCGGAACTGCGTGAATTGAAGGTGCAGTTGAAAGATTTGCTGGACAAAGGCTTCATTAGGCCTAGTATGTCCCCGTGGGGTGCACCGGTATTATTTGTGCGAAAGAAAGATGGTACCTTGAGAATGTGCATCGACTATCGGCAATTGAATAAAGTAACGATCAAGAACAAATATCCCCTTCCTCGCATTGATGATTTGTTTGATTAGTTACAGGGTGCCAAATGTTTTTCGAAAATTGACTTGAGGTCGGGTTACCATCAAGTCAGAGTTAGAGAAGAAGATGTGTCCAAGACAGCTTTCCAAACAAGGTATGGTCATTATGAATTTTTGGTTATGTCATTTGGACTAACAAATGTACCGGCTGTGTTTATGGATTTGATGAATAGGGTGTTTAAGCCATTTCTGTACGTGTTCGTCACGGTATTTATAGATGACATCCTTGTTTATTCAAGATCACCAGAAGACCATGCTTATCACTTACGGCAAGTGTTGCAAATTCTCCGTGAGCGTAAGTTGTATGCAAAATTCTCCAAATGTGAGTTTTGGTTAAAATCAGTTGCATTCTTGGGTCACAATGTGTCGGACGAAGGAATCCAAGTCTACACACAGAAGATAGAGGCAGTGAAAACCTGGCCAAGACCTATGACACCCACAGAGATTCGCAGTTTTCTGGGTTTGGCAGGTTATTAACGAAGATTTGTAGAAGGGTTTGCTTCTATTGCGGCACCATTGACAAAGTTAACTCACGAGGCAATTAAATTTCAATGGAATGATGCATGTGAAAAAGGGTTCCAAAAATTGAAAGATAAGTTGACTTCCACACCAGTGTTAGTACTTCCCGAAGGCACGGAAGGCTATGCAGTGTGTTGTGACGCTTCCGGGATTGGTCTCGGATGTGTGTTGATGCAGCATGGTAGGGTGATAGCATATGCCTCACGACAGTTGCGGCCACATGAGAAAAATTATCCCACTCATGACCTCGAATTGGCAGCGGTAGTGTTTGCTTTAAAGATATGGCGTCATTATTTGTATGGAGTTCATGTTGATATTTATACGGATCACAAAAGTTTACAATATATCTTTAAGCAAAAGGAACTCAACCTAAGGCAACGAAGATGGTTAGATCTCTTGAAAGACTATGATGTCGATATTTTATACCATCCAGGGAAGGCAAATGTAGTAGCAGATGCATTGACCCGCAAGGCAACGGGAGTCACTAGTGATCAATTGACGGAAAAGAAGGAGATAATCAAAGACTTAAATCAGTTAGAGAGCTTGGGAGTTCGCCTTATTGAATCCTCAGATGATAGAGTTATTGTACAGAATGCAGCAGAATCCTCCTTGATAGCTGAAGTGAAAGAAAAGCAATTTGCGGATTCTATTTTATTGCAGCTAAAGGAAGTGCAGCAGAATTTGACCAAGGCATTTTATATTACACCGGAGGGGGTGCTTCAATGTCAAGGGAGATTATGTGTACCGTACATAGATGAGCTGAGAACACGAATAATGACAGAGGCACACCATTCGCGCTATTCTATTCATCCGTGTGCTACTAAAATGTACCATGAATTGAAAGAAGTGTATTGGTGGGGAAATATGAATTGCCAACAGGTGAAAGTGGAACATCAGAAACCAGGAGGTTACATACAATGTATCAATCTTCCTGTCTGGAAATGGGATATGATTAATATGGATTTCATTACGGGTTTGCTTCGTACATTGCGGAAGTTTGATTCTATATGGGTCATAGTGGACAGGCTTACCAAGTCAGCGCATTTTCTATCGGTCAAGACGACCTATACAGCTGAGGATTATGCGAAGTTGTATGTGAAAGAGATAGTACGATTGCATGGTATTCCACTTTCTATTATATCAGACAGAGGAGCACAGTTCACAGAACACTTTTGGAGATCTTTTCAGCAGAGTCTGGGTACACGGGTAAATTTGAGTACGGCTTTCCATCCCCAGATCGATGGACAAGCAGAACGTACTATTCAGACACTTGAAGATATGCTACAAGCATGCACGTTAGATTTTCAGGGCAGTTGGGATGACCATTTGCCTCTTATTGAATTTGCTTAAAACAATAGCTATCATTCAAGTATTAAAATGGCATATTATAAAGCTTTGTACGGAAGGAAGTGTCGATCACCAATTGGATGGTTTGAAGCAGGTGAAACTGCCTTACTTGGGCCAGATATCGTTCACCAAGCCATGCGGAAAGTTAAAGTTATCCAACAACGGTTACAAACGGCTCAAAGTCGTCACAAGTCATATGTCGATGTTAGAAGAAGAGGGCTTGAATTCGCCATAGGTGATTGGGTCTTTTTAAAGGTGTCACCGATGAAAGGGGTAATGCGGTTCGGAAAGAAAGGGAAATTGAGTCCACGTTACATAGGCCCCTATGAAGTTATTAGAAGATTTGGGTAAGTCGCATATGAATTAACCTTACCTCAAGAACTTTCCTCAGTCCATCCGGTATTTCATGTGTCGATGCTTCGAAAATGTATAGGAGATCTGTCTCGTATTGTTCCCATAGAGGATGTTCAAGTTACAGAGGATCTCACTTATGAAGAAGTGCCCATTGCTATCCTAGATCGACAAGTAAAGAGATTGAGAAATAAAGACATAGCATCCGTAAAAGTCCTTTGGAGAAATCAACAAGTAGAGGAGATCACATGGGAAGCGGAAGAAATGATGAGATCCAAGTATCCCCATCTATTTCAAATGGACCAAGAAGTTCACAGTGCGGAGGTGGAACAATAACAAGTAAGTATTTAAGAGCATTATGTGAATGTGTATAGGTATGTTAAAGTAAAGATGCATTTGTTGTATATAAGACAATGTTGTTAACATTCGAGGACGAATGTTTCTAAGGGGGGAAGAATGTAACACCTCGTACTTTTATAACCTCACTTGATACCTTGGGATCATATCTACATAGGTGTTGAGATGCCATGCATATGTGTTTTATAGTGTCATTGGTGAAACATTTGATATCGGACTTAACATGTGCGATTAGATCTTCGTAGGAGGTGTGTTGTGATTTCGTGGAGCATTTGGGTAAGAACCCGTACACATTCTAACCTCATTTTGTGACTTTAAGTCATGTTTACTTGATGGTTGAGATCACTAAGTAAGTATTTTGTAGTGTTTTGATAAGGGATTGGACGATACGTAAACATTGGATAAGTGGCCGAAAATTTCAGCAATGTGCTGAAACTTGCGCCACTACCCTGTTTCAGGGGTGTGGAGAAAGCCACATGCAGGATGAAGATTCAGAGGGTAGTGGATTATTGCGCCACTGCCTTGTTTTTCAGCAGTGGCGCTAGGCACAAAAGATGTGCCTTGCCGGAGTCGTTTCGTAACGCAATTCTACGACGATTTCTAGATGGTTTCTTTTGGTTCTTTGGGGTTATTTGAGCATTGTTAAAGATTCAAACACTTCAATATAATCCTACATACTCCTACATGATCAAATCATGAAATGTGAATAGTGATCCAAAATGTCCAATGAAGCCAAGGGCGACTAGAATTCCAATTTTTACGATTAAGGCGACGAATGAGAATCTCGTAAGAGAATATTGTCGTGATATTATGGAATTATGTAAACATGATATATATGGTGAATAATACATTAAATTTGATGGGTTACATAGATATGAGTTATTGGGCCCAAAGATAGGCCCAAAATGGGATTAAAAGACTTGGCCCAAAGAGGAAATGACTCATTCTTCCAATAATTGACTAAGTAAACATATCATGTAGTGCCAAGTGTGGATAAGGATTACTTGAGGTCCATATAAAGTCCCAAAAATCATATTTTATTCACAAAGACTCTCATAACTTTTGGATATTTTCTCAAACATTTCTTTAAGCTCCAAAGCTCAAAACCCTAAGCAAAATATTCCTTTGGACTCCTTGGACAAGATCAACATATTCCAAGCCTTGGTAAGTATTTATAATCATGGATTAACATATTATATGCATGGGAGATTATATATATATTATGCTAGTTGTGTTGGCAAGGTGATGAATAGTGTATTTTGCCTTTGGTGAAAGATGTGTCATCTTGGTAATTTGAACTTGAATTAGGCCTTGTGCCTTTGATGAAAAAGCATGGTATGGACAAAATATGAACATGTATGGTGTTATTTTTGGTATTAAACTTGTTATTATCTAAAAGTGGAAATTATGGGATTTTGGCCGATATGTGTTATGAGTTGTACTAAGGTACTTTGATGGATTATTTGTGATGTGTGATGGATAAGAAAGTGTAAAGGAGAAGTGTTGTGGTAAAATGTATCAACTATCATGTATTGGTCAATGTTGGAAATATTATGGAATTTTGGGAATAATAGTATGATCAATGGTTTTGTCAAGGGGAAATGGCATGTTTAAAGGCAAACAAGTGACTCATTGACATTGTATGCATTTGTAAAGGAATTGGTAGTTAATGTGAATTTTGTTATGCATTTGTGTTGTAGAGTGACACATAAAGAAGGAGCGGGATTATTGTATACGCATCTAAGGTTGTATATTCGTATTGCGAATCCAAGGTATGTAAGGTTACTTTGTCCGTATCTTTCTGCGGCAAATAGTGTCCATATTGACATGTCACTAGTCCTATCCCGAAATGTGCTAAGGTATCCGATATCCGTATATCACTAGTCATTGTCATATATTTTCTACTCATGGATAATTTGCGAATCTCATGTCTCATATTCATGGTTAATGTTCCGAAAGCTCAAATAAAGTTACGTTCCAATATTCCAATCGTGACTATACTTGTGTCTCTTGTTCATGGATTATTGTCCAATGGTTCCAATGGTATCATGGTGCTAGTAATGTTATATTTCTCATGATGTTTATTCACATGTCTCTCACTCATTGGTTAATGATTCAAAGTTTCCAATAATGTTATGATCCAAAGTTCCAAAGTAATGTTATAACTATCCAAGTATCAATCTCAAAGTAAAGATCAAAGTAATGCAAATGTGGTCAATGATCAAGTATGGGTGGCAAGTCTAGGGGCGTAAGCCTAGCTCGACTCGATCCCGAGATATGGATTTATGGGTGGCAAGTCTAGGGGCGTAAGCCTAGCTCGAATCGATCCCGATGTATTGATTTATGGGTGGCAAGTCTAGGGGCGTAAGCCTAGCTCGACTCGATCCCGATGTATTTATTTATGGGTGGCAAGTCTAGGGGCATAAGCCTAGCTCGACTCGATCCCAATATGATGTTATGATATGAAAAGACCCACTGATCAGTAGGTGCCCGGGTACATTGTTATCATTGAGCATTGAGATAAAGAAAGCAAATAAAGTAATGAAAGCAATCCACATGGTTTCCCAAAATACCAAATGGTGACTTATTCACATTGATTATTCATATGTTTTGAGTTCATTGAAATATTCATGTATTGTACAGTTTCATCTGAGCCTTACATACTCAGTACTTATTTCGTACTGACCCCTCTCGGGGAATTTACCTTACTTGTTGTAGGCGCAGGTCCCAGTAGGCCTCCTCAGTAGATTTCCAGTGTTAGCGGTTCTTCGGTGAGCTCCAGCTCATTCGGGGCTTCTCCGAGTCAGAGTATATACATGTTTTGGTTTTGTACATAATGTGTAAAGCGGGTACTTGTCCCGACTTATGGTTCATTTGGGTCAATGCTCTTGTTAGAGGCTTTTGTAGACGGATGTGGGTGTATCAGTGTAAACGACATATGTTGTTTTGACTGGATGGCCTCAACGGCCAAGTTTCATATGTATATATAAATATGTCCCATGTCTTCCTTTATTCGTCTTCCATGTTCTTAAGCAATGGTGGTTATGATTATGAGATGCATATGAATGATTGAGCATAGGCAAAGGTTGGTTCTCTCGGGCCTTATCTGCTACGGGTGCCAATCATGTCTAGATGGGATTCGGGGCGTGACAGTTTATACTTTACATTTCCTCCTCAAAACATCATCACATTTACTCCATCAAGTCACCTAAATACTTTTCACAACAACACATTAAGAACAATCCACGATTGGTACAATCTAGAATGCCTCCAGAATACCCCCTTAGAGCTTTCCAAAAGGTACCATGAGTTTGTAAATGCATCTAAGAAGGGTAGAGGGGCCTTCGGAGGTCAAAGATATGCAAAAATAAGCCAAAAGTGGTTCTGAAAGGACCTACGAAGCAATATGCACCCGCAGGTGGTGAGGTGTGTCTGCATGTGCCCTCTTGGCCCTGTACAGGGCCACCTGAAAAGTCACCTGCATGGGCAGGTGCTTCATCCGCGAGGGCAGATCCATGTCCATAAGTAAGCTTCTCTTTTCATATTTTAGGTTAACTTCGATGCCAGTGAACAATTATGGTTTCAAAATGCACATGAATATCTCAAAACTGTATTCTACTTTCACTACACCACAAGTTCCATACACAATTTCACAACAACATTTCCACAATTCATACACAAGGAGGAAACAAGTTAGGGACATAACCACATCCTAACATATTGATATTTAATTCATCAAATTCAGTTCCTTCAAGACCTTAAGTCCCCTTTCAAGTTTGAACCACATAGAAGGCAAGTCCTTTACCGATTAAGCAAAAGTTGACTGTTTTACACATAGTGGACTACTCAACACTTTGTCAACATAACCAACATGATTTACACACCCTATTATGCATATAATATATTAAACCATAATAGTAAACACTTATCCAAGCTTGCAAGGGGATGATCTTGTCCAAAGTGGATAGTTGTTTAGGGTTTGAGAGAGGAGTGGATATTTTTGGAAAAATCTAGAATTATGAAAGTGTCTTATGGTGAATAAAAAACAAATTTTTAGCCTTATATAGTCGCTCATGGTCATCCTTATCCAAACATTTGGTCATAATTAATGTGTTTACTTGGTCAACCTTTGAATGGATCAATTTCCATTTTGGACCATCATTTTGGGCCTCAATTGAGCCCATTTGCATAACATTAATTCAGCCCAACAAAGTTAGTGGGTAATACGCCAACCATCTCAGTTTTAAATAATTTCATAAATGTTAAGGTAATCAAATAGGTTCGAAAATATACGGGTTGTTCCAGGTTGCTTCTAATAGAGCTATCAATGTTGAGGTTGAGGGTACCTCTGCTAGGAGGTTACCATTTCATATTTATGGAGTAGGTGGTTCTGATAGGGAGGTTGGGATCCTCAATAAGGAGTTAATATTTTGTGGCAAAGGCAATGTCATCCTTTAGGGAGATGGGATCTCTTTTGTTATTAAAAAGATTATTGTTCTTGGTGGTCAAAATAGCCCATACACAGTAAGGAAAGAGGGTGTCCCAATGGATTAGGCTATTGAAGAGCTTCCCACAATGCTTTCTCCACCAGTCTAGCCAGCTACTAAGGTAAAGATGGAAGGTGGTGGACATAGGGGAGCTGGTAAGATTAGAGAGGGCCAGTGTCCAGAAGCAAATGACATTAGGACAAGAGAATAAGATGTGGTTTATGTGTTCAGGAGAGGATGCACAAAAATGGCAAAGGGGGTTGACATCAATGCCAATTCTTCTTAGGTAAAGAGTGGTGGAGAGCCTACCATGATGGAGTAGCTAGAGGAAATGTTTGACTTTATTGGGGATTTTAGCTTTCTAAATTCAAGTGAAGTTAGGCCTATCAGTAGTGAGATAGTGGTTCATAGTTTTATTAATAAGGTCATAAACACTACTAGTGTTGAACAGTACATTACTGTTGAGGCTCCAGTAAGGGAGGTCATCCTTAGAAGGGTGAGGATGAATGTGCATACAATTAAAGGCAGCTAGTAAATTTTCTGGGATAGTAAAGGATAATTGAGAGATATACCAAGCTCCATTCTTGTACATGTCACTCACTTTGAGGTTTTCTTCTCTAGGAGTCAGGGGACCATGGATGTAATCCCTAATGCTTCCAAGGTGGGGAATCCACTTGTCATTCAGAGAGCTGACTTTTTACCCTCTGTGGACAATCTAGGCAAGGCCCTTAGAGCAATTATCCCAACCTTTTTGAATGTTTTCCCAAGTCCTGGACACTATCCTGAGGATTTTATGAGCATTTGGGGTTTTATGGTACTTGGTAATGAGGATGCTGCTCCATAATTTAGAGGGTTTTTTAAAGAGTCTCCAAGAAAAACTAGAATAGAGTGCTTTGCTTCTCACTTCATACTTGTGCATACCCAGTCCCCCCCTTATTTTTTTCCTTTAGTAAGAGTGTCCTAATTAATGAGATACAACTTTTTTTTTCTTGGGTAGAGCCCTATATGAAGTCACTTTGGATCTTGTTAATGGAAGCTAAGATCTTTGAGGGAGGTTTGATGTATTACATAATGTGGGTGGGCATGCTACTTAAGGAGGATTTAGCAAGAGCAGTTCTGCCAGCCATGTTGAGATATCTAGTTTTCCACCCAACTAGCTTGTTTTTCATGCCATCAATAATGGATTGGAAGTCTTTATTGGTAGGCTTTTTGTTGAAGATAGGAAATCTAAGATATTTGCCAAAGGCAGGATTTGGGGTGAAATTAAGAATGCTGGAGCAACTGATAACAACAGAGGTGTTGTAGTTACTAGAGAAAACAATCTTGGACTTAGCATAACTAATTTTTGGCCAGTATCCATACAAAAGTTGTGGAGGACATGAAGGATTGTGTGATAGTCATCCACATTGGCTCTAGAGAATAAGGTGAAGTCATCAGCAAAGAAGAGTTGTGAGAGCTTGGGTCCACCAGTAGCGATGCTGATGGGGGTTCAGGTTTTCTGGCTAACCTCTAGTTCAATTTTCCTGGAAAGTCTTTCTATGCAGATGTTGAAAAGGTAGGGTGAAATGGGATCTGTCTTATTCCCCTAAAAGGCTTGAAGAAGGAGGCTTGCCTACTATTGACCAAAATAGAGATAATGCTACTGGAGACACATGACATGATCAGCTTGATGAGCTTATTAGGGAAGTTAAAGAAATAGAAGGATTCTTTAATAAAAGACCACTCAAGTCTGTCTAAAGCTTTTTCAAGGTCTATTTTGAGGATCATGTTAGGGTTCTTGCCTCTCATTCTCCTAAAATGGGAAATGTTTTCCTGGATTATGATAACACTGCCTGCAGCTATTTTATTAGATAGGAAGCTGGCTTGATAGGGGCCAATGATAATATCAAGAAAAGGCTTTAGTCTCTGCACAATGAATTTGGTGATAAATTTATAGGATGTTTTGCAAAGACTTATGGTTCTGATGTTTTTAATGGAGGTGACATTGGCACACTCGGGGATAAGACAAGAGTAAAGTAGTATTGGTGTACTCAGCTATGCAAGCTTCAGTAAATACCCTGTGACAGAAGGCTTTAGTGTTGTCACCAATAGAATACCAAAACCTCTGGTACAACAGTGGGTGAAGACTATCAGGACCAGGGGCTTTAAGGGGTTTAAAGGATTTCAGGGCAAGTAGGATCTCACTATCTCTTAAAGGTGCCTCAAGGGTGTTTCTCATTTATGCAGTAAGAGTGTTCCTGACACCTCTAGTTTGAGAAAATTTGGACTGCGTGCATCAGGTGATGCCTAGTGCAGTCATATCACCCGTGTGATTAAAGAAAATTCACCTGGTGCACATCCGAACAATAGCAACTGCGGGTTTCGTCTATCAAAAATTAATAGACTAATCTTTTAAATTAAATTAGATTAGTTTAATATTATAAGATATAATTTTTCTCATATTAATATAATGAAATATATTTTAAATATTACTTCATTGGAATCTAGAAAAGTGAAAAAGCATGTCATAACAAAATAAACAGAGAGCCCCGCGTTGCTATGGAGATGCACTCATTCTAAAGTTGAAATTTAAAGACCAAATTGTTTTTTGTTGAACAAGCTATGGAAAATGAACAGTCGCGCTTGTGTTGTCTAATTGACTATCACCTCCATCCTTATATTGTAAGCTCACTCTACCTTTTCACCGCTACTAATTCTCACTTGCCTCTATATTTTTTTGAGTTAATAACTTAAATGGCCACTCAACTTTGCACTTTTATCCCAAAAAGTCACTTAACTTTGGACTTTACTTAGAAAGTTACTCAACTTTAGATGTTTTACTCATAAAGTCACTCAATCCATTTAATTATTTTTTAAACTAAATTTTGCTTATGTAAAATTTTCATTTGAAAACGAAAATCTGAAAAATACAAAATATTCATTTAATGGCCCTTTTACCCTTTTATTCTTCACTCCCCTTAAGTTAGGGATTTCTCGCTAAAACAGTGGCTACTAAAATTGATAGGATTAAAATACTAATTAAGATAATCTATTTCGTTATTATGTGATCCAACTTTTCTTGACAACGAAATAATTAACTTTTTTGGTCCAAAAGTCTCAAGTTTTCTGTAATGATTTGAAATTAGTTGTTTTCATTTTCATTCGATATGATATTTGTATCAAAGTCTAATTAAATTTAAATTCACGCCAAAATATTCCACATTAAAAGAGGAAAAGTGCTCCCTAACAAATGATTTTTGTAACTAGTGCCCACAAAATTGTCTAAGCTGAAATCGAAATTCCTTAGAAACTTACTTAAGTGCTTCTGATTTTGATCCACTTAAGTTAAAAAAATAAGAAAAGAGGAAATCCCTAACTGAAGAGGAAAAGAGGAAAAGCGAGAAGAAGCGAGAAATCCCTAACTTAAGGGGAATGAACAATAAAAGGGTAAAAGGTTCATTAAATAAATATTTGTATTTTTTAGAATTTTATTTTCAAATAATAATTCTACATAAGAAAAATTTATTTTAAAAAATAATTAAATGGGTTGAGTGACTTTTGAGTAAAACATCTAAAGTTGAGTGACTTTTCGTGTAAAATTCAATGTTAAGTGGCTTTCTGCGATAAAAGTCCAAAGTTGAGTGACTATTTAAGTTATTAACTCCTATTTTTTTTATAACCGTGTTGTTCAGGCCAGCTTTCGCACACCTCGACTTAATCCACGTAATGCCTGCCTCCTCCCACCGGCAATAGATATATGGTAACTCTGTCCACCAAGGTTAAGACATGTGGGAAGAATCACCAAGTATTTTTAATCCCTCTATTTTTGAATTCTGGGGATTCTTGTTGCTGAATTCTTAGAGTTGATCGATTGAAAAGTTACAATTTTAAGGTTTATACAGAAACTAAGGGGTGGATGAAGGAAGATGAATCTGATGACAGCTTTGTAAGAATCTTTCTCTATGTGTATCTCTTGGAATTTGGGATTATTTTAGGATGATATTGTTTGTTTGTGTAAATTTATTAGCAGGACATGAGGGGAAATTCTGTCGAATAATTCCCGAGTCACATATTGATAGTCATCATTGTTTAACTAAGTTTATTGAGGTTTTGGTAAGTTTTTTCAATTTGAAATACCCATCATGAGATATGGTAGATGGGTTCCAATATTTCTATGACTTTTGAGTAGATTCACAAACTAGTTAATTGGATTCATTTTGACACCGTATTCTGAAGTACTGTTTTATGCATCAAATATTACTCTGAAGCCAAATTGCCAATATTGTAACGTGTTTGTGTCACGGCCCAATTTCTCGAATCATGATGGCGCCTATTTTATCCCACCAGTAGGCAAGCCAAGCTATAGCCCGCAGTGGAAAGCAACGAGCTAATGGACGGGAACCAAAAAAGACAAGATGAAACGGTAATACTAACAATAATAGGAAGAAGAAGTAGATATATAAAATAATAAAGTATATCAGAACGGGAGAAGAAAGAGGATAACATACTTAAATGAACCCCTCCCAAGAACTGGTAAGGTCGGTACTAGAGACACTACCAAGACGTAACCAGAGTACTAAATAGAACCCAAATGTACATAAAATATACAAGCAGTCTCGAAAGCAAAAAACTAAACTGGAATAGATGGAGAAGGATCAGCCTCGAACACTAGTAAGGTCACCCTGCTCTGGATCACTACTGGGATAGGTGGATCACATCAAAACCGATGGCTGGTATCTGGATCTGTATTATGGAAAAGATACAGAAGTGCAGTATGAGTACCAAAGCAACAGGTACTTAATAGGCATCATCAGTCGACTCATCCCAATATAGCATAGGTAAGCTAAAATATGAGGGTGAATGCTAAGTTTGGGGTAAGAATGACAGAAAGATAAATAGCTACCGAGTTGAACGAATGTGATTAGGCAATAAGAAAAGTCGATACGGAACAATAAGTAAATGTGGAAATAAACAGACAAGTTAAACATAACCTAACTGGGGGCCCATAAGCCCAAAAGGCATACTGAAGAAAACAATAACCCAATCGTGCCCCAATAAGCCGGTGGGAAACACAGGAAAAGTAAATCTAGAACCATCAGTAACCTGTAGCTAAACCAGTCTCCAGTAACTATAGTAACCATCCAGGGGTGTATCTTGCTTGAACCAGCACCAATGGGTAATAACAAAAGGCCAGACGCCGGGTTATAACCGGTCACAGTAGGTAATAACGAGAGGCCACATATATGGTGTATCTCATAACTCATAACTAGATGCCGGACTCGAACCGGAACTCAGTAAATCATAATATTAGAACCATGGTACCCAGTACCAGAACTTTTAGATCGTATCATAATCAGTGGCCGGACTCAAACTGAAACTTATAATAATCAATAATCAGTCTCCCAGAATCATCATGTCCAAGTGATAGAATAGTGATAGAATCCACACAAATATAGGTAACGGGGACATACCGACCCCAGATCGAACCCGAAACATAAATAAATGAGCTAACCCAAAACGTATTACAAGGCCAATCCCTGGGTCCTCCGAGATCAACAACCTACTACTAGGCGACATACATACCAAATAGGATATCCCGAGTGTATCATGGCAAGACGGGTCCTAACACTAGGTCAAGGCTAACAATCTCGGTCAGGTGCTATACTATCTGAAGTCAACAGGGAAAAATGGGTTAAAAAGGTTATAACTGGGGTAAATCCACCCAAATGCTATCCTAGGAGAATATCTCAGGCTTAGCTAAGCCCAATAATGTCTAAGCTTCACTATGCCGACTGTGACGAAGAGTAGTGGGGGTCCCAAAATCAAGTCTGGGCCAAACCTATCCGAGTCTAGAAAAAGGTTCCCCAACCCCCTACTAATAGTAGTACAACATTAACCAACCCTATAAAGGTCATCTTTGGTACACCACGAGTATAACGGGCTAGGAACATACCCGAACAGGCCCTAATCGGCCCAAAAGGCCTAATCATGGCAAGCCAACGCCAATCTAGGTATAAGGTAAGCCTAGCCTACCTGGACGCCGTCGAACACTTTCCAAAGCCTGCTAAACGGGAGTATTTCCCTTCCAAGAGGCCTCCAATTGTTGCTACGCTACCAAAACAATAAACTATACATCAAAACAAGACTATTGATACCCATATTGCTCAAGTCAAAAAACGACTAAAAATTCTGCTTGGGGCCTACTTGCGGAATCGCAAAATCAAAACTGTCACATCATCCCAAATAGCTTAGTGACCAATAATCAGAAGAGATATCATCCAATCCGAGCTTAAATTCAGCTCTAAACAGCCCCAAATATCAGCACCTCCAACTATATACAAAACTATACCGCAAAAACAATGAAACTTACCGAAATAACGACAATTACACGTCCACAAACACATCCCCACTAGAACTCGAGCTTGAACAACTTGATGTAGACAATTGACTTTTTTTTCGAAGATCAAATATAATTTCAGAATATTTTTTTGTTCTACTAAAACTTCTCAACCATGATCTGCATAAGTATGCGCGTGTATACTACACTTATTTGCCCACCATAATTAAGGAAACTTTCTGCCAAGAACATGTACATTTAAAGGAAATGAATCCCTATGTACATACTAACTCCATAGAATGGCATTAGTGTTCTTATTAATGAAAGAGATTATCAAATTGCATGTGTATATATATGTATATAAAAACATTTACTGACCTACTTATTAATTTATAAAATGGTACAAATTACTGTCACCTTATCCATTAGAATTTGTTTTCCATGCCTTACACACACACACCCCACACACACGTGGACGTTAGGTGGCAATATTTAAAGATAAGATCATCTGTCCCATTATTTATGCACTCGGATATTGTGTAGGTTCGTGGTAAAATAAACACAACATTTTAAGTATACCATAAATAATAGAAAATTATTTCGAATAAAACTTTCATAAAATAATAATATTATTTTATCATATTTAGATTTACTATCTCCGCTTAAAATATTAACAAATTATAAAACTATTATAAAGTAGTATAGATATATCATAACTAAAGAATTTTATAAATATCAAAAATATTTTAGAAAGGTAATTAAATATATCTTTTTACCAAATTCTAATTTAATTTAAATGTTTCACAACATGCTTGGTCAGTGGTGGAGCTAGCATACATTGAGGGGCTTCTTTTGAACCCTCTTCGGCGGAAAATTACACTATTTATGCATGGTTAAAAAAAAATTTTATGTATATATAGTAGATGTTGAACCCCCTTCGGCTAGTTCATGTGCACAATTTTGAAACCCCTCAATGAAAACTGTGGCTCCGCCACTGTGCTTGGTATCAATAAAATTTTTAAACGAACTGCCCGAAAACCGAACTGTCAGTCCCAGCAAGTCATAAATAACTTGCGTCAATTATAGGGAAGCTCTAAATATCGAGAATGCACGAAAATGAGGGAAATGACTGGGAGGGTCATTACAGTTTGTCCCTGCATTGTGATGTTATTCAATCTCCTTCTCAGTTTGGAGTTTACTTTCTGGACACTAATTAAGATCAAGAGTTTAAGCTCTATTGACCAGTGCTGGAATTTTGCCACAATTCTAATGAATAATCTGATATTGAGCAGGATGCTCAGGTTTTAGTAAACTAAGATTTCATCTCATTTTGATAAGTTTCGAGTCCAGTTTCCCCCCTCCCCCCCCCCCCCCCTTTTAATTGTGCATTTGTTGTTTTGTTAGAAATTACTTCACATTCAACCTTACAACTCTCTTTATGATTTCCTATCTGCAGATGGTTGTGGTTGCAACGGAGAATCCATAGAGCCCATCACCTAGTTGCCAATATCCTGGTGGCTGTTTCTGAATTTTTGGTTGAATCTGTATGTTATAAGACAGTGGCTCCTAAATCACTAAATAGTAAATAGGCAGTTCATCGTTTTGATATTTTGTGTTTCTTTACAAGTTTTATCTTGTAGGAAAGCTGTTAGGGTGAATTTATCAATTAACATTATCTTTTCGTGAAAGTTTCAATTTTTAATGGTCTTTCTTCTATGGGACATATGATAGAGGTTAAAGACTTGAGTGGGATCCATTACCTTCTCTATTATTGAAACTCAGCCTGAAAAGTGCAAGTTGGTCTGTTATCATGAGAGTTCTACACAATGTATTGAAACAGTTGAATCGGGATCTTATTGATCAATTTTTCAACATTTACTTGGAGACTACCCTTCTTTTATCTCAAATATGCCTTGGAATTTGCTGTCGGAGGTTTACCATGTTCACGGGGACTCCAATTCAGACCATTTGCTTCAAATGTATGAAGCAAAACCGAAGTCAATACTAATATTTCAGGGATATCTTCTCCAGTTACTCTGTTCGTCGGTTAAAGGTGGCTTGACAGAGGCTGCTGTCATCACTTCAGTAGCGCATCCATTTATTTTTGAAATAAAAAACCTGCTTCCGGGACTTTTGTCGTCATGCCTTAGTAATGGACAATGCTTTGATAATGTTGCGATCTGTCAATATCTTAAACATAAGATGTTGGTATAAATTTCTTCTCAATTCATTCTCATTTCATTAGCATCTTCCATAAAATGATCCTACTGCTGCGAAAAACATAGGTAAAACCTGGTGACTTTCACTGGAAATACATGGGTATTTTCCATGATAATATATCTGATTTGGATTTCTGATATTGCTCGTAAAAATAAAAATAATGATTGAGAACTGCCTATTTCTTATAAAATGGTTTCTGGCTTGCTTCTCTTTTTCAGTATATTTCCTACTATAATATCGCATCCAGGGCATAGAGCTGTGCTAAAGCTTTATATTTGGTTGATTTGATTTGTCTGATGATATATCTTGTAAGCTGTTTGTGATACAAAGCTCGCTTGCTATCCTTGTATGACGTGGATGCCTTACTAAATGTTTACTGGTCTAGCTGTCTTCACTTTTCTGACATTCTTTTACTACTGTTAAATAGTAGGATGATATTCTATTTGAAATTCTCTTGCAAATGTTATGCTTGCCATTTTACTCTGGAAAGTGAGTTGAACGTATATTTGTTAACTTTAGAGATGATGAGTAGTTGTATATGCGGTTGTTTTAGTGCTTCATGTTGTATGTAGGTTTACTAATGAAGTGGCTTTGTAGGATGATGAAGTGAGAGAGTTTTCTCTGACACACCTTTTTCACCCAATACATTTCTTTCACCTATTCCTGGTGCGCTTCTTTGTTTTCTTTCCTTTAGATGCCAAGATCGAAATACTGAATAATTACCCATGCTTAGTTGTTTTGCTATGTTACCTTCTTAACAGATACTCTATGATCATCAAGTTCTTCTTGATTATCTTATCTCTAAAGACACAGGAGCTAGTTCTGCTAAATATCTATTGAGGTATGTACCCAGACTTTGTATGTTATTTCCTTCTATTGTATTTGGACATGGCTATAAAATCTATAAGTATCATATATGTATACTAAGTATGGTGTTTTGATAGGCTCAACCTTTATATGAGTACAACATACTAGTTCCAAATTAGCAAACCATCTTTTTTCTCCCAATATTTAAGTGTAATGACGTAAAATGATTCGACATAGAATCATGACTAATCTCAGTCCACATATGGAGTTCCATCTGTACCGTGTAGTGTGAGAAATATAAGAGAAAATATTAATGAATTGTTGTATCTACATTATTACATTGAGACTCTATTTATAGACAATATACTATTGTCATTTTCCAACTAGGAGACTACACTATAATCCTTTTCCAATTAGGACACTATAGTGTAATCCTTTTTCAAATAGGATTCCATATACTATTCTTGTTCCTACTCCAATTCTAACAGTCCCCCTCAAACTGGTGCATACAAGTCATATGTACCTAGCTTGTTACAGATGTAATTAATACGAGGACAAATGAGGGATTCGGTGAAGATATCTGCAAGAAAACTGGTAAGGATTGCTCTGGATGTCTGGGAGATCAGTTGAAAAGGAACAAACTAAAAAAGTGGTTAAAAAAGTAGATTTGTCGCTGGAAAATTACCAGAAATTGGTATAAAATATATGGGTCATCTCGAAATCAAGAGATAAGTAGATCTTGAACAAGAAAGTCACCAAAAAATTGGTCGAAACTTGCTCACACACCGGATTATTAGATTTGAAGGCTGAAAAGTGGTTAAAATCTGAGAAAAATCATATGTGTAGGGTTGGTGTTGTTGCATGTCTCAGGATCTGTTTGGAGTGGTCAAAGTCTTCAGCAGATTGTTAGGAGATTAGTTTTTTTTTTCTTTTAGTCATTATCCTAATAACTAGTCATAGTTATTCCTTTTCTCTAGGCATGTTAGGAGAAAGTTGTTCCTATTTTCTAGGCATGTTAGCAGTCGTAGCAGTCCATTTTCTGTTTCGGTTGAACTGCTCCTCTATTTATTTGGTTAGTTTGAAGTTCAATAATATAGTTCTTCCAATTAAATTTATTTTTCTGCTCCAGTTTTTTAACATTGGTATCAGAGCCAGGTTTCTTAAGGGACTTGTGAGAGACTTGTGAGGTTTTTTTCCTGAGTGTTTATCCAAATCTGTTGCTGCAAAACACCATTAAAACAATGGAGAATCCAGGTTCTTTTTCTGCTATGGCTCCGCTAGTTTTCGACGGGGAAAACTACCAAGCCTGGGCAGTGAAAATGCAAGCTTATTTAGAGGCATGTGATTTGTGGGAGGCTGTCGAGGAAGACTACGAAGTTCTTCCTCTGCCAGGGAATCCAACTATGGCTCAGATTAAAACTCACAAGGAAAGGAAGACAACAAAATCCAAAGCTAAATCCTGTCTTTTTGCTGCAGTTTCTGCCACTATTTTCACCAGAATAATGACATATAAGTCGGCCAAAAGAAATTTGGGATTTACTTAAGAAAGAGTAAGAGGGAGATGACAGAATCAGAGAAATGAAAGTACTGAACTTGGTCAGAGAATTTGAGATGCAACGAATGAAGGAATCCAAAACAGTTAAGGATTATTTTGACAGGTTGCTTGGGATTACAAATAAGGTAAGGATACTTGGAACTGAACTTAATGACAATAGAATAGTTCAAAAGATACTTGTAACCTTACCTGAGAGATATGAGGCAACTGTTGCTTCATTGGAAAACACTAAAGATCTGTCAAAGCTTAGCTTGGCAGAGTTATTGGGTGCTTTGCAGGCACAAGAACAACGAAAGATGATAAGGCAAAAGGGATCCATCGAGGGAGCCCTGCAAGCCAAGTTGCAGCTTGGTTCAGCTGCTGCCAGGGAGAATAAAGGAAAAGGAAAGAAAGGAAATTATGGAAACTATGAAGTTACATCTGCAAGAAATAATACTACCGCCACCAGTAACAACAAAGAAGGTAAATGTCCTCCTTGTCAACATTGTGGGAGGAGAAATCATCCACACTTCAAGTGTTGGAGAAAGCCTGATATGAAATGTCGAAAGTGTCAAAAACTTGGTCATGCCGAGATTATCTGCAAAGAGAAGGGTTTACAACAACAAAATGAAGCACAAATTGCAGACCAAGAACAAGATGAGCAGTTGTTTGAGGCCACCTGTTACGCAAGTAAAAGTTCAAGTGAAAGATAGCTTATTGATAGTGGTTGTACGAACCACATGACCAGTGATGAAAAGCTTTTTAGAGAGCTTGACAAATCAGTTAAATCAAGAGTCAGGATCGGAAATGGAGAATACCTCCCAGCGACAGGAAAGGGGACTGTAGCAATTGAGAGTCATAAAGGTACAAAGCTTATTTATGAAGTTTTATTTGTTCCTGAAATTGATCAGAATTTATTAAGTGTTGGACAATTGCTAGAAAATGGATTCAGATTTTTATTTGAAGACAAGGCGTGTTTGATCAGTGATCCTAGTGTTCAGGAAATGTTTAGAATTAAAATGCAGGGAAAAAGTTTTTCCTTGAACCCATTGGAGGATGAACAAATAGCTTTTACAAGTCATTCCTCGATTGTGGAAATGTGGCACAAAAGGTTGGGGAATTTTCATCACAATTTATGTAAAGGATCAAAATGGTAAATGGTTTACAAAACTTGGAGGAGCATCTCTCAAGCTGTAAGACTTGTTTGTTTGGCAAGCAGATTAGGATTCCATTTAAAAGTTCCAAATGGAGAGCTACAAAAAATTTGTAGCTAATTCATACCGATCTCTATGGTCCACAAAGAACTCCATCGCTCAATGGCAGCAAGTATTATATTATCTTCATTGATGATCTAACAAGAATTTGTTGGATTTATTTTATGAAGTTTAAGTTCGAAGTTGCTGGAATTTTCATGAAGTTCAAAGCTTGGATAGAAAATTAGAGTGGCTGCAAGATTCAGGTCGTTAGATCAGATAATGGAACGAAATATACATCAGATAGGTTCAATTTTTTTTGTGAAGAAGCTAGAATAGAGAACCAGCTCACTGTCCCTTATTCTCCACAACAAAATGGAGTGAGTGAGAGGAAGAATATAACAATCATGGAGATGACTAGGTGCTTATTGCATGAGAAGAATCTGCTGAAAATTTTTTGGGCAGAAGCAGCGAGCACAACTGTTTTCTTGCTGAATAGACTGCCAACAGGGGCAGTGGAAAAGAAGACTCCTTTTGAGGCTTGGCATGGTGTTAAACCTAGTGTAAAAAATCTCAAAATATTTGGATGTATGTGTTTTTATTATGTTCCGCAGGTCAAAAGAGATAAGCTTGATGAGAATACTGAACCGGGGGTTTTCATTGGCTACAGTCCGATTTATAAAGCTTACAGGATCTTTCAACCTCAATCAGGCAAGATTGTGGTAAGTAGAGATGTTTAATTCCTTGAAGATGAGCAATGGGACTGGAATGAGGAGTCTCGAGTTCAGAACAATGATTCAAAGATTGATTATGATGAATTGGTGGATGATTAACCTATCAGGGGAACAAGGTCACTCTCTGATACTTATCAGAGATGCAATGTTGCTATTTTTGAAACTGCAGGATACGAGGAAGAAAAAATTGATAAAAAATGGACAGATGCAATGAAGGAGGATTTGGCCATGATAAAAAAGAACCAAACTTGGAAGCTAGTAGAAGACCGCAAAATAGAAAAGTGATTGGAGTTAAATAGATTTTCTGAACAAAGTTCAATCCATACGGCTCGGTAAACAAGCACAAAGCTAGATTGGTGGTGAAAGGCTACGCACAAGTTTGGGGAGTAGATTTTTCTGATACTTTTGCCCCAGTATCTAGATTAGATACAATTCGAATGCTTTTGGCTATAGCAGCACAAAAAAGTTGGAAGATTTTTCAAATGGACGTGAAGTCTACTTTCTTGAATGGTCTACTACAGGAAGAAATTTATGTTGAGCATCCAGAAGGGTTCAGTATACCAAGACATGAGGATATGGTTTATCTGTTAAAGAAAGCTCTATACGGGCTAAAGCAAGCTCCTAGAGCTTGGTATAGCCGAATGGATAACCATTTTCTAGACCTAGGCTTTGAAAAAAGCTTAAGTGAATCGACTCTTTATGTCAAGAAAGCTGGCTCTAACATTATTATTATTTCTCTGTATGTCAACGATTTACTTGTGACAGGAAATAATATAGAGCTGATTGAAGAATTCAAGGAGGAGATGATGAATGTCTTTGAGATGACGGATCTTGGTGAGATGACTTATTTTCTGGGAATGGAGATCAAGAAAACTCGGAATAAAGTCTTTGTTTGTCAAAAGAAATACATGAAGGAGATTCTAAAAAGATTTAGAATGGAAGAATGCAAGAGTTTAAGTACTTCGATGAATCAAAAAGAAAAGCTGAAAAAGGATGATGGAGCTAAACTAGTTGATGAAGGAGCATATCGAAGCTTAATTGGGTGCTTGATGTATCTCACGACAACAAGGCCTGACATCTTATTTCCTGTGAGTGTTTTATCCAGGTTTTTAAATTGTGCAAGTAAGTTGCACATGATAGCTACCAAAAGAATGGTTAGGTATCTTAAAGGAACTCTAACCTATGGCATCAAATTTAGCAAAAGTCAGAATTTCAAACTCTGTGGATATTCTAATAGTGATTGGGGTAGGGTCAACTGGTGATATGAAAAGCAATTCTGGTTATTGCTTAACTTTTGGATCAGGGTGTTTGTCATGGTGCTCAAAGAAACAGGAAATAGTAGCACAATCAACAGCTAAAGCAGAATTCATCGCAGCAACATCTACTGTTAATCAAGCACTATGGCTCAGGAAGATTTTGATCGATCTGCAGCTGGAATAAGAAGAAACCACTAAGATCTTTGTGGATAATCAAGCTGCCATAGCCATATCCAAAGATCCCATGTTTCATGAAAGGACCAAGCACTTCAATATCAAGTTTTATTTCTTGAGGGAAGTGCAGAAAAATGGTGAAGTGGTTTTACTCTATTGCAAATCAGAGAATCAAGTGGCAGACATCTTTACCAACTCATTTCATGTTAGCATATTCAAATTTCTTAGAGAAAAGTTGGGAGTTTGCAGCTCCTGATCTAGGAGAAGATGTTGTTGCGTGTCTCAGGATCTGTTTGGAGTGGTCAAAGTCTTCAGCAGATTGTTAGGAGATTAGTTTTTTTTTCTTTTAGTCATTATCCTAATAACTAGTCATAGTTATTCCTTTTCTCTAGGCATGTTAGGAGAAAGTTGTTCCTATTTTCTAGGCATGTTAGCAGTCTTAGCAGTCCATTTTCTATTTCAGTTGAACTGCTCCTCTATTTATTTGGATAGCTTGAAGTTCAATAATATAGTTATTCCAATTTAATTTATTTTGCTGCTCCAGTTTGTTAACAGTCGGAATGAAGGCACGACCTTACTGAAAAAGAGAAATTATATGGGTAGGGTTGGAATGATGGCACGATCCTACGTAAATCAGATTTGAGGAGTCATTGAAAAGATGAACGAAACTATGCAAATTAATCTGAGTTGTTACCAAAAAGACGCACGGTGCTATGCAAGTCAGCTATGAGAAAGTAGTCTGGAAAGATGCCCGGTACTACGCAAATCAAATATGAGAAGTAGTACGGAAGAGATGCACGGTGCTATGCAAATCATATATGAGAAATTAGTCACCAGAAAGATGCATGGTGCTAGGCAAATCAGATATGAGAAATTAGTCACCAGAAAGATGCACGGTACTATAAAAATTAGATATGAGAAAGTAGACACCAAAAATATGCATGGTGCTACGCAAATTAGATATGAAAAGCCACGAAAAAGAAGTGTGGTGACCTAACTTTTGCTAAAATGATCATTGGCCGGACTGGTGGCATATATGGGTTATAACCGCACGCCGGCAGTGAAAGCTCTTTGATTCTCTACCAAGATCGTAGAGGCTATAATATCATGTGAGAAATATAAGACAAAATATTATTAAATTGTTGTATCTACATTATTACATTGAGACCCTATTTATAGACAATATATTATAGTCCTTTCCCAACTAGGAGACTACACTATAATCCTTTTCCAATTAGGGCACTACAGTGCAATCCTTTTCTAAATAGGATTCTATATACTATTCCTATTGCTACTCCAATTCCAACATGTAGAATATTTAGAATTACAAGAGTTGTAAGTTCTTTGTAAAACACTACTCCCTCCGTCCCATTTTATGTGGCATTGTTTGACTAGGCATGGAGTTCAGAAAAGGAAGACTTTTGAAACCATCTCATAAAGGGGTAAAATGAGAATCTAAAGTTAAATTGTTTGTAAAGATAGAAAGGTGTCATTCTTTTTGGGATAGACCAAAAAGGAAAGTGTGCCACATAAATTGGGATAGAGGGGGTATAGCTTTTTGATCCTACAAAAGTTCCACAATTCCTCTTATAAATTAATTTGTCTTTCTTAATTTATTCCTAAAAAACAAAAAAGTAACCACATGTTCCTCCATTAACATTAAACATTTCATATTCATTTTTCTGATGATTTCACCAAATTTAAATCATATATTCAACTCCAGAAAAAGGGGGCAACATTAGCCCTTCCTAAACAAAATATGTTGACTTTATTCATGTTCTGATGTTGCAATTAATTTGTACCTGCATCCTCATAGGTGCCTGCATAAGGTATGTGATTCGTGGAACATATGTCAAATTTTCATGGAGCGAAAAATGTCAAAGCAGAAAGAGAAAAAAGTTTTCAATAGATGATTATAACTCTAGGGGAGAGATATCCATTTTGCCCAGTTGTGTTAGTCAAGATATTTTATCACGTGAAAGCAAAAGCAAGAAAGCCTACAGATGTCACAATGAGGATTATGTAACTCAGGTGTCGTCATTTGAGTGTGCAAGGAACTGCCTTTTTCAACTTAAAGCATCTATTGAAAGCCTTTACCAAAAGAACACGTTTCCTTATAATCCATAAGTGCTACTACGCCGGTATGTTTGTTTGGCACACTTGGGGACTTTTTTATTAGTGTCTATTGTATTCTTGAGAGTCGCATCAGACTATGGAACTTTTTCATTATTCTTTCTACTTCAAGTTTCCAAGTAATAGTAGTTCTTATAATAAGTTGTAATTTGCTTAAAGTAAGAGAAGTGTTTGCTAGATGTTTAGATTGGGTTCATTGGATGTTCTTCAAAGTTAGGTTAAGCAATTCTTACTTTGGTATTTAATCTTATATTTGCAATTGCCTCAAAACTATTTTGCTCGAAATATGGATGCATTCTAGAACATTCATGTGATGTGCAGTGAGTGGTATCAAGTTATAGGACGGAATCTGGAGGGCAAGTGCATTGTACTCATAATGGCTTGTGATCAAGATTCAAAATATTACTTAGATAATTAATGATGTTTGGTTTTGAAATATCTGAGGTGAATGTGCTATAGAATGCAAGTGGAGGAAGTGTATTTTCCTCCCATTTTATAGGTCAAAATTCAATGACATATATTTTTATTCTTCAAGCTACTATTTATATTATTTTGCTTGTTGGTACTTTTGTAATGACCTGATTTGTAAAAAATTTACATTTATATGAATTGACCATTTCTCCCTTCTCCATAGTTGCTACATATTGATTTTGAGGTGTGGGAATGGTTGACACAGTTCCCAAAGCCTCCGAGAAGGTTTTGGGAGAGTTTGAGGTTTTTAGAGGCTTTAAAAGTTTTATAGTTGACTTTGATCAATATTTGATGTTTCAAGTGCCAGATGTCAATTTGGACAGTTTCATTAGTTTCGAAACGTCGAATTTGGGTAAGAAGCAAGGTTTGTTCGGGTTCGGAACCTTTATTTTGCATTTCGCCCTTTTGTTTGGAAACTAGTGAAATTTTCCAAAAGGGGGTTCCGGGGGTTAATTTATTGAAAATAATCCTTTTTCAAAAATCCAACATTGCCATTAAGTCCGAAGAAAATAGCCTAGTATCATATATGGTTAATTTCTGTGGGGTCCCGAGCAAATTCTGAGGGTCCGTTCAGAGATTTCGAAGGCATGCAAAACTCAACATTTTGCTGATATCTGGTGCATGCCAAATCCTTCTTCGCCAAGGCAGGCCCCTGACCACGAACATGGAGGATAAATTTTCCCTTTATCATGATCGCGAGGTGGTGGCCGCGATCGCGAGGGGCAACCGAGTTCGGGTCGGGTCCCCTCCCTCTTCGCTAAAGCGACAGGGCTGTCGCTAACGTGAGGGTCCAGGTAATGGACCTTCGTGAATGCAAAGCCCTGTCCGCGAATGCGAAGGCTATTTAATTGGCCTAGTCAATATTGACCCTCGCATTCATAAGGTGGGGTCCGTGATCGTGAGGTACTGTTCATAGAACAGTTTAAATACTTCTTTTTCGCAAATTCCACCCCTTTTTTGACCTCCAAGCATCGTGAATAGGCGATTTTGAGGAGTTTCTTCACCATTTGAGGTTGGGTAGGCTCCAAACTCTTGTTTTCATTATTTCCCATTGATTATATCTTCGAAAACTTGATTTTCAAATGGATTTTTGGGGGTTTTGCCGATTAACCTTGAAAATGATTTTTCTTCGATTTGAACCTCATTTTTAACTCGTTTTTGTGTGGGTTTTCAACTGTATACTCTTATAAACTTGGGGAATGTGTTTCAAAAGAAAATTCTGATTTTGCCCCTCTCGTTTTCAAACTTGTTTTTCGAGTCCGTTTTAGACCTGTCTTAAATATGGTCAATATGGGTATTGTTAGCTTCTTTTTAATGCGTAGATGCTATATTTGAATGTTTTAGTTGATTCCGAGGCCATCCAGGTAAAGCTCCGTGTTGAAGGACTTTAGGCTCGGATTTCGTCACTTCGAGGTAGGTTATGGCTTAACTTTCTTTAGACTGGGCTGGTTAGTTAATAAATAAGTAAAGCATTCTGTGGGTTTGGAAAAATAACTATGAAAATTGTAATTCAAAATTATTAATATTATTGTGTGTCCATGCAGAGGCTTATATTCTTGTTGTTGTTGACTTGTGATATCATATATTGAGTGTTGCCCGTGTGGGGGCTTTAATTGGCATCATTGGCTTTATTTGTGCATTTATATGCTTCATTTTTAATGTGATGCTCGTGCCGGGAGTTTGAATAGATATTATAGGCTTTATTGAGCATTGTTATCCTTATCATGACAAGACTCCCGAGTTATAAGTTCATATGATCTTAATGATGTCTTACATGCATATTTATTCCAATGGTGCCTAACTAGAACTGATATCATGAATTGTTGAAATATTGAGTTGATTTTTGAGCTCACTTATACACGTATTGAATAGATTGGTTATCTTCATACTGATGTGATTGTAAGCATATCATCCTCATTTCATATATACACATCCATGAGATATTGGTATCATTGAGAAACACTAATTTTTGAAATAAAATGAAACACTTTAAAAATATCTAGACCGAGGGATGTGTTGTCCAGGTAGATTGAGACATGAGATTGAGATTTATGTAAACTTTGAGATAGTATACGGGTTGTGAACCCCCCATGGGTCCTATCTTGGGAGCATTGAAGCTCGGTAGGTATATACAGAAAGTTATACGATAACTTTTAAATAGTTACATCATCATCATCATAATCATTGCATTCCATATGCATATAAATTTTCGGTGTCATCTAAATGCTTCTTGGTGTTTATTCTATTTATGCTTACTTTCGCGATTCCTTGTTTTCCCCTTTTACTTTCCGTAATTATATTAGAATTGTTAGTGGAGACGGTGTGAGCTACCATTTGGAAAGTTTTCTGTTTACAGGTGACGTGCTCATAGTATTTCTGTACTTGTATTATTTTCTACTTTTCTCAGTCGGCCTATGATTCCTACTAAGTACAAGTGGACCGTACTCACTCCTGCTGTGACCTTTCAGTGCAGATCCTAGCACGAGTACAACACGTGGAGGCTGATTTTGTGCTGTTGAGTTGGTGATTTTGAGGTACTAGCCTGCTCTAGGCTTTTCAGAGTCGATCCCAGACCTCCTCTTATCATTTAGTTGTCTTTATTTCTATTTTGGAGATAGACTATATATTATTCAGGATTCTGAGTTGTATTAGATGCTCTTAGCTTGTGACACTATTTCTAGGGGTTTTATAGTATTTTGTTAAGACTTCCATTAAATTTTACATATGTGTGACCTGACTTTGTTCTAGAATTCTAGTCTTGTCTTAATTATTGTAGTTTTCGATTTTTTTCTTAACTTTTGGGAACTTGGCTTACTTATCAAGGTTGAGCCGATGTAAGTGCCATCATGACCTCAACTTTTGGGTTGTGATAGTTTTGTTCTAAATTTGCGGAGAATCTTTCAGCAAGTCCTTAATAAAGAGGCATTTGTTTGAAAAACACAGAGTTCGTGAAAGAACTTCGCGTTTTTGCGAACTTTTTTTGTTTGAGTTGGTTTTGTGAAAGAACATCAAGTTTTTTTAGACTCTAACTTTTAGGCAGGAAGTTGCATTGCCGTCAACCCAATTTTTCAAGGACTACTATCTCATCATGTTCGTGTTCGTTTAGTAGTTTACTATCTAAACTTTTTGTCCATGCTTTTTCTGAAGTTTGAACACATTTTTGCTACTGATGTAAATGATGTTTAACAGTTTAAGAATTTGTTGTTCATGTATTATTTGTTGATTAAAGAAAAAGATACCTTTTCTTTTTGGGGTACTGGGGGTAAAGCCTTGGTGCAACAGTAAAGATGCTCTTTTGGTGGGCCAAGGTTCAATGTGTGGCAACAACCTCTATGCATAAATGCGAGGGGAAGGCTGTGTACAGTATAAGACCATTTTCCCCGAAAGTGGCACTAGCCAGACATTACTTCATGCAGGGCTAAGCCTTTTTGGGAAAGGAGGGATGGGGAGGCAACTGTTACTACCAGAAATTGACTAATGCTCTTCATTGCAGTTTGATGCGATTTCAGGAGTTCTGTGGAGATAACGGACAATAAAAGCTCACCATTGTCCTATCGCCTCGAAATCCATGTTACTCCTCCATGCCAGCTTGACATCACCTAGTTGAGAATGACTGCAACTTGAAAGGGATGATATCTCTGGCCTCATTAGAGCAAAATATGTGAATCCAGTTCTAGCATTCTTGACTTTGAGGTGAGTTTTCTGACTTTGACTATGGAAATGCGTAACACATTTCTGTACTTAAAAGGAATATTCTTAGATGTTGACATGTGATTTTTACAATTTCTCATGAAGTGCCTCCAGGGAAGCCAAGGTCAAAGGGCTTGTGATCTTGCACAGATGACATTAGTAGCTAGTCTCTTGCTGTGAGATTATGGAATTTGGAGAATACTTAAAAGTAACAATTTCAAAATGATAATAACTGTGGAAGTTGTTACATTTGTTAGTCTTGCCCATTTAAGAATGAGCCATGATCATTCCATTGGAGCCTGACACCGTATACTTGTTAAAGACGACGTTGGTATTTTTCTGAATGCTCTTATGAAAAGCTTCTGCATAATGTTTTTTTGTATCAATTCCTGTTGCTTCAAGGAAGAAGTTTTATGATATACTGGAAAACCTGTAGGTGTTTTAATAGCAGTCAGAAAACTATCTATTGAAGAAATTTTTGATAGTAGTTAACTGATATGAGCACAAAGCACAAGGATCCTTTGTTTACTTTTATTCATGGGAGATTTGTATGGTAGTGATAGTTTCGCGCTACTATTTGTGCAGAACTGACCTATTAATTTAAATGAATTATATTTGAATTGGAATACCCTCCAACCTAAAATTAGCTAACATTATGTTTGTGCATGCAAAGAAACAAGAAGGTATTCTTTGAATATGCAATTCCAATTTCGATTTAACCACCACAAATCTAGTTCTAGTGATCTCAACTATGGAACACAAAGCCTCCAAATACCAGCACATGCAATCCTCAATCACCAATTGAGTCAAAAAACCAAATCAAGAAACACGCTTTATCTTTTTCAACAATTTCTAAATAAATAAACACAAGTAATCAACAGGTTTTGTGTTTCATTTCATACAATAAATTAAAACTCGAGTTAGATAATTAATGTAGAAGTTTGGGTAAGTGTACGAAGGTTCCCTTCACAAACACACCATTCTTGATGTACTAAACGTTGAGCTTCTCGACAATTTCCATATTGTTGACTAAATGATGGTAGATAATTTGTCTTACAAACTTTGAAAAACACCTAACTAACCCAGAGGTTCTGTGTGATTAACACCTTCAACTTGTAGGATAAATGGATGATTATTAATTATCAATGGATTATATAGCACCATCAGATGGAATCCCAAATCACAGATTTAAAATCATGACTTCATATTATATGTCCAAACGCCTACTTAGTGATCTTAAGTGAAATTAACCCTACATGACTTCAATCATAAGTTAGTAAAACATAAAGGATACAAAATTTGCTAAAAATTTTATAGAAAGTGTAAGTGCCCTTACTTTCTAAAAGATTTGTTAAACAGAAATGAAATGACAAAGCAAAAGTTTTTATATTAAGTACTACAAATCTACAAAAATCCTAAACCTCAAAGAAGGATTTTGTAATTAATGGTGCTAGCAGTTGATCTTGACTTCCAGAGCTTATCGACAGTTTCCATTAAAAAAGATGTGAACTGCTCTGTATTTATTCTCCACAGTTTCGTAGCTTACATCTATTGTTTCTTGTTCCCATACTATGGCTTTTCTAGACTGTTTTTGTCTTGAGCCGGAGGTCTATCGGAAACAACCTCTCTTTCTCACCTCTGAGATAGTGGTATGGACTGCATACGCTTACCCTCCCCAGACCCCACTTTGTGGGAATATACTGGGTATGTTGTTGTTGTTGTAGTAGTTTCGTAGCTTTCATATTTCAAATACAAATTAACTGTTGACTTAATGATACTGTTATTTTTTTTTTCAAACATTGAAAAACAGTACCCAACTGACCCAGAAATTCCTGAGTTATTAACACCCTCTACATATAGGATAATGGATGATGCAGTATATATATAACCACTAGATCCTGTAACTAATATAAAGCATGTGTCAAATTTGCTCTGAATGTCTCTCAATGTTGAGAGCCTTTCCATTAAATAGAAAGTATCCAAAGATTACATCCCTAAAGATCCGCCTTTCCTGTCCCTAAAGATCAGCTATTCTATCCCTCTAAATCCGCTATTGTATCCCTCGTAATCTGCTATTCTATCTCTTTGTTAACTACATCAGATCTCTATAATTACACATATACAACAATATATAATTACATTAATATATACAATATTCACTATTAATTCATGATCTTTGAGTTGTCCATCATGCTAACATCCCCCCTCAAATTGATGCTGGTGGATCAAGAAGCATCAGTTTGGCCACTAGAAACTGATGACGTTGTCGTGCCATAGTTTTTGTAAATGCATCAATTGTTTGAAGATCACTGGACACATGTGGAAGAGTAATGACTCCATTAGCTACAACTTCTCGTATATAATTACAGTCTACTTCGATGTTCTTGGTCCTCTAATGATAAACCGGATTAGTAGCAATCTAAATAGTACTTGTATTGTCGACATGAAGTGGAGTAGGACTAGATTGAAGAAATTCAATCTCAACAAGTATCCACGAAGCCATACAACCTTGGAGCAAGCAGTAGACATAGATAGATATTCAGCCTCTGTTGAAGATTTTGAGACACGGTCTTGTTTCTTACTCTTCCAAGATATCAAGAAATCTCCAAGAAACATGCACCAACTAGAAACTGAACGACGGGTATCAGGACATCCTGCCCAGTCAAAATCACTAAAAGCATTAAGACGAATAGGAGAACCCCTAGGAAAGAATAATCCACGATTAGATGTCCCTAGGAGATATCGAATGATGAGACAAACAACCACCAAATGGAGATGACGAAGAGCTTGCACAAATTGACTAACTTATTGAACTGCAAAAGAGATGTCAGGCCTCGTAATAGTTAGGTAATTTAAGCTCCCAACTAATTGCCGAAATATAGTTGGATCAGGAAGATGATCGCCTTCCTCACGACGATATTTTACATTCAATTCTAATGGAGTATCTACGGAGGAGGAACCTTGAAGACTAGCCAAAAAAATCAGATCTTGAGTATATTTGCATTGGTTTAGAAACACACCTGAAGAACCATTAATTAATTCCAATCCCAAGAAATATGTAAGAGTAACAAGATCTTTCATATGAAAAGAATCCTTAAGTTGCTGTTGGAGGCTAGTGATTAGTGAAGAATCATCTCCTGTGATAATAATGTCATCTACATATACCAAAAGAAGAACACAACCTGCAGATTTTTCAAAGAAACAAAGATGAGTCATATTTGCTCTGCTCAAAAGAGAAGTGCAGCAAAGTAGACCGAAATTTGTCAAACCAAGCTCTGGGGGTTGTTTTAATCCATACAAAGATCGTTTCAACTTGCATACATCTGATGTAGGTGATGAAAACAAACCAGGTGGAGGTTTCATATAAATATCTTCTTTGAGATCACCATGAAGAAAAGCATTTTTGACATCCATTTGATGAAGAGGCCAGTTTTATGAAGCAGCAATGGCAATAATAGTTCGCACCATAGTCATTTTTGCTAGTAGTGCAAAAGTCTTCTCATAGTTCACACCATACTCCTGTCTGTTACCAAGGACAACCAGCTGAGCTTTGTACCGATCAAGAGCTCCATCAGAATGAAGTTTAATTGAATAAACCCATTTACATCCAATTGGGCGTACATTTGAAGGACATGAAATAATATCCCATGTGTCATTATCTTTAAGAGCCATAAGTTCTTCCTCCATTGCTTTCTGCCAACATTAATGTTTGAAAGCTTGTAACAAGCTGGAACAGAAATGGTAGATAAAGTACAGGAAAATCCATACAAATTAGGAGTACGAAATACTCTGGTAGATCGCCGAATGGGCTCAAAAGGAGCAGCCCTTGAAGAATTCTCAGATTCTAGCTGTGGAACAGTCTCAGGTGGTGAATCAATATCGGGAGGGGGTAAAGTTGGCCGCCGTCGTTCATATACAAATACATGTTTGAACCTCTTAGAAGAATATGACAAATCCTCAAAAATAGAAAGAATAGGAGAAACAGGAGATGACTCAACATGAGTAGGAAAGAAATACTAATTATTAAAAAAAAAACATTTCTAGAAACACAAAATTTACTAGAACATGGATCATAACAGATAAAACCTTTCTGTGAAGTACTACAACCCATAAAAGCACATTTAGTATACTGAACAGAAAGTTTATTGCGCTGAGAAGGAGGCAGATGCACAAAACAGATACAACCAAATGTATGAAAATTATCATAGCTAGGATTTTTATGATAAAGACAAAAATATGGAGATTCAAGATTTAACACTTTAGATGGTAGTCTATTAATTAAATAGACAGCAGTAGACAAATCTTCCACCCAATATTTAGATAGAACATAGGACTCAATCAATAAAGTACGAGTGACATCTAAAAGATGATGATTTTTACATTCAACAACCCCATTTTGTTATGGTGTATATAGGCAAGAGCGTTGTGAGACAACTCCTTTTTCAAGCAAAATATTTTTGAATTTATAAGACACATATTCTCCACCAGAATCAGATCTTATTAATTTGATGCAAGAAGAAAATTGAGTCTCAATGTAGGCCAAAAATGTCTTGAACATGGAAAATATCTTAGCTTTTGAACGAAGAAAATACACCCACATAAACCGACTATAATCATGTATAAATGTCACAAAGTACTTGAACTGAGCATGAGAAATAATTGGTGAAATGCCCCAAACATCACTATGAATGACACCAAAACACTTTGTAGCACAACTACAAAAATTAGGAAAAGGAAGAATTTTACTTTTGCCCAATTTACAAGTAGAACAATCAAAGGAAGCAGTGGAAAATTGATTTTATTCCCCAATAATCCAGAATTTGATAAATGAACAACACAATAGAATTTGGATGTCCTAAGTGCTTATGCCATACCTCAGTCTTACTAGGTGTAGAAGTACAAGCAAAAGATAGAACACGAGGAATGGAAAAGTGTATAGGAAATAGTCGTCCAACTTTATGCCCTTTCGCAATGATCGTCCCAGACACCTGATTCTGCACAAGGCAACCATTACGAGAAAAATTCACATTACAATTGTTATCTACCAATTGTCCAACTAAAATAAGGCTAGTGGATAGCTTTGGTAATACAAAAACATTGTTGAAAGTTTTAGTAATATCCCCAACCTTGGTAATAGGTAAATTACTACCATTGGAAACTTGAATTCGTGATGGACCATGATACTTATGAACATTTTTTAGCATACTAGCTGAGTTGGTCATATGATTGGAAGCGCCACAATCAACAAGCCAAAAATTAGATGTAATATCATTACCTTGTAGTCCCAAAGTTGAAAAGGCTGACACGATCATTTGTTTTACCATTTCAGGAGTAAGAACTTGTACCAAAGATGAGTTCTCAGTAGTGAAACCAATTATCCCAACTTGAGGGCGTGTGGGACACTCTTTGATAATATGTCCTTGTTGTTTACAATAATTACAAAAATTCCTGCCACAATTGCTAGCAATATGACCATATTCCTTGCAACTGTAGCATTGAGTTTTAGTCATATACATACTCTTTCCTTTACCTTGGGTAACAAATGCAACAACAACATCATTTACTTTCTTGAAAGCATTTTGTGTGACAAAACACTGCTCTTTACGGAGTAATTCCCTAAAACAAACATCCAAGGAAGGAGACGGGTCACGATTCATCAAGTTAGAGAGAATACTCTCAAACTCGGAATGTAACTTCATAGAAAATTGCTCTCTCTTTCTTTGCTCATGAACTGCCTGAATTACAGAAAGAGATTCAGCAGGTATTTTGGCATAAATAATATCTGTAAATTCAGCCCATAAATTCTGAAATCTAGAAAAATAATCCTGAACAGATTGATCTCCTAGAGAGTAATTAGCAATTTCATACTCTAACTGAAAGCATCTTGCACTATTGTCTTGGTTGTGAACCTTTTGTAAATAATCCCGCATGGCCTTAGCGGTCTTGTAAGGCTTGAGATTAAGAACAATAAGAGGGTCAATTGACCCTAAAAGCAATGCCATCACCCGAGCATCTTTAATCTTCCATTCACCTAACTTTGTAAGATCAGTAGGAGCAGGGTCGCTTCCATCTATATGCCCCCACAGTTCTTTTCCGATGACATATAATTGAAATCAAAATTCCCAGGAAGAATAATTTTTTCCAGTGAAGCGAACATTGAAGGATTCAAATTGATGTGAAGCCATGTTCTTGAATAGCTATGAGAACTAGAAACACTATGACTCATAAAACAACCAGAAGGACAAAGACCAAAAGTTCAAGATGTTATTGAACCGTCAACACAACCAAAATTTTCCAAAAAAAATTTGAAATGAACTAAGATGGACTCTATAAAACTAGACAGCCAAGAGAAGGCTCTAATACCATGTCAAATTTTTGCTGAATGTCTCTCAATGTTGAGAGTCTTTCCATTAAATAGAAAGTATCCAAAAATTACATCCCTAAAGATCAGATATTCTATCCCTCTAAATTCTCTATTGTATCCCTCCTAATCTGCTATTCTATCTCTTTGTTTAATACATCAGATCTCTATAATTACGCATATTCAATAATATATAATTACATTAATATATACAATATTCACTATTAATTCATGATCTTTGAGTTGTCCATCATGCTAACAACGCGTACATACTCCGAATTGATTATTAATTAACAATAGATTATGTAGCCATTGTAGGTGGATTACTAGTTTCCTGGACTTTGTTTCAATTCATTCGTTGGCTAGCAATAAGCAACAAGCGTAACAAAAAACTTCCACCAGGGCCAATTCCCCTGCCATTGATTGGAAATTTCCATAACATTCTTGGCGATCAACCTCACAAATCACTTGCGAGGCTTGCCCAAAAGTATGGACCAATGATCAGCCTCAGCATGGGCCAAATAACGACAGTGGTAATATCTTCATCAGCCGTGGCTAAACAAGGCCTACAAAAATAAGATTTGGCCTTCTCCAGAAGAACAATCCTGGATGCAATCCATGCATTAAATCACCGTCAGTTCTCCGTGGTGTTTCTACCGGTTGGTTCTCACTGGAGAAGCCTAAGGAAAATCTTGAATTCTAATATTTTCTCCAAAAACAAGCTTGACGCAAGTCAGCACCTCAAGTAAAGGTCGGAAGTGAGTGAGTTTGATCAAAATATCTCAAATCTAATAACATGTCATGACTCAACCCTCTCAAAGTTTATTTGGGTCAAAATATATAGGTTACTCAAATATTGGGTCATAACATAACCCGACTAACATGACATAAGTTGCCATACTTTTTTATTTTTCGTTAAAAAAAAGTGAAAACAAGGTGTTTTTTCTTAAATTAGAAGCTTAAATTCTCCCAAATTATATGATCCTTAGTCTCCAAAGTTGATTTATATGTTTGAGTTTGTGTTGCATCCCTTGGTTAATGAGAGACAGGTTCAGAATTTGAAATTTATGGGTTCCTAAGTTGGAACTTACAAGCTAGCTAGATCGTACGTTACACCATTTTGACCTCTGAGTTCAAATCCTAATTGAGTCAAGTCAACAAACATGTCATTAATTACTCACCCGTAGAGCATGCCACTAACAAAAATTTGATGTTGTCACTTCTAGTTCATGTGAGGTCCCAAAAGATTCAAGATTTTTTTGCTTATTGCCGCAACTGTAGCCAAACTGGAGAGGCAGTGAATATAGGCCAAGCTGCTTTTGAGACCTCTATGAATGTGCTTTCGAATACCATTTCTTCCAAGGATGTAGTGGACCCTTATGCAAATTCAGGTAAAGAATTTAAGGATGTGGTCTGGAAAATCATGGAAGAAGCTGGTAAGCCCAATTTGGCCGATTATTTCCCCGTCTTGAAAAAGGATAGATCCTCAAGGAATAAGGCGACAAATAGGCAAACATTTTGGTAAGTTGCTTCAGCAGATTGAGGGATTGATTGATGAACGATTCGACCAAAAGAGGAAATCGCCAAATGGTGGTACAACAGATTTTTTCGAAGTTATGTTAAATATTAGCCAAGAAGATCCGCAAGCAATCGACAGAAATCATATAGAACACTTGTGCCTGGTAATTTTAAACTTCTTTACTTTGGTTAAGTTCCTTATTTTGAACAATTATTTTTGACCAGGGAAGCTACTAATTTTGAACCTGCAATTTCAATTGTACAATAAATTTAGAGCTTAAAATGCTAAATGTTGAACCCTTTATCCTGAATTTCCCGCTGCTCATTAGACATTTGGTGCTCTGTTATGCTTCATTAGGTTCCTTTTAACTTTTTCCTTGGGTATCTTTTTGTCTTTTGTTGGAGTAAGTTACTGGATTTAATTTATCCTTTTTCTTTGGCCAAATTGCGTAGATTTATTCATCACAGTTAGCGTAATGGATATTAGGGAAGACGCTATAGGCGTACCCCAAATTGATCTATTTATGTAAGATCAGAAATACAAAAGGATCCGTTACATGCTACCTTACAAGTGCGCGCAATATTTTTTATGAAGAAAAGAGTTAACAACTCCATCAATTTACACGAGAATGTCACAATGATTGTAGGACCTTTTCGTTGCGGGAACAGGCACAACTTCGAATACATTAGAATGGGCAATGGTAGAGGTCATGAGAAAACCAGACATAATGAAAAAAGCTAAAAGAGAGCTTGCAGATGTTATTGGCAAAGGCAAGATGATAGAAGAAGCTGATATCGCACGCCTCCCTTATTAGTAGTGCATAGTAAAAGAAACCTTGCGGATGCACTCACCAGTGCCCTTTTTGCTCCGAAAGGTAGATCAAGACGTTGAGGCGTGTGGCTATTTTGTCCCGAAAGACTCTCAAGTGTTAGTGAACATATGGTCAATAGGCCGTGATCCAGCTATATGTGAGGATCCTCTAATATTTAAGCCTGAGAGATATTGGGGTTCAAAAATAGATGTGCATGGTCAAGATTTTGAACTCATTTCATTTGGTGCTGGTAGAAGAATTTGCCCGGGGTTACCTTTGGCAACCAGGACACTTTCTGTAATGCTAAGTTCGTTGTTGAATTCATTTGGTTGGAACGTGAAGGCAATATTGCACTAGAGGATTTGGATGTGGAAGAAAAGTTTGGGCCTACACTAGCTAGATCGTGTCCTTTGCGAGCTGTTCCTATTCCTCTATAAAAGCTTGCTCTAAATTGAGCATGTCATAACATTAATTATTACATCTTGTTTGGTTGGTTGTTCCGTATTGTTTCAGAATGTATGATATTGTACTATATAGTATTATATTGTATTGTATCGTATCATACTGAATTGTATTGTTTTAACGAATAAAATGTTTGTATGGATTGTATCATTTTTCATCGTTACATAATGTCAGACATCAATAATTTGAAGAATAAAACCTACAAGAAAAGTAGGAAACAGGGTGGGTTTGCTATTAAAAATGTAGGGTAAAAGATAAAATAGGATTATTAAACATAATAAATAAAGACAAAATGACAGGAAAAAAAGGTAACGACGGATCGATCACACCAAATCCATCGTTACACACAGAGGCGGACCCACATGCATTGGTGGGGGTGCACGTGAACCCATTAACTTCAGAAAAAATCATGTGTATATATACTGAAGAATTGGTATATACTTTATAGTGCACCCATAAAAAAATGAAAGTGCACGTTGGGCTGCTGGTTGAAGCTACAGTTGGGCTGCTGGTTGAAGTTGTAGCTTCCACCCGCATAACTAGGGATCGATCCCCAGGCGTAACACAATTTTTTTTCCACTACTATTTTTAAAATACTTTTGATTTAAAGGCTTATTATAAGTTTATAACATAAAATTTGTTGGTCGGCCGAAATTGAACCCGCGACCATCCTGTATGGTAAACCCATCTTGACCATTAAGCTATAAAACTCGTCAGTAGAAAAAAGTTAGTCAACATATTACCTTAAACTCATTATAAGATTTGGCCATGAAAATAAAAAACTTTATTTGGGATTTTTGGAGTTGGGGTTGTGTTTAGCCATACCTTTTTGAAAAGACTTTTTAGAATTAAGGGGTCGTTTGGTTGGGAACAAGTTATCCCACCATGTATATGAGATAACTTATCCCATCACTATTGTATAAATAGAGGGATAAATAATCTTGGGACTAACTAATACTTCCAACCAAACTCAGGATAAAATAATCCTGAATTTTATCCTGGATTATTATACTGTATACCTCACACCAAACGACTCCTAAGTGTCCTTAAAAATAACCAAAAGGTGAAAAAGTGAAACAAAAAAAAGAGAAAACACGTATTGAGTTGTTTTCACTTTTCCAAATATAGCTTCAAGTTGTATTTGAAATTTTTAAGGCCAAACCATAATTTTTGAATGAAGTGAAATAATTTTTGAGAAAAAGTAAAAATTTCTTATGGCCAAACAAGCCCTAGTATTAGCTTAGAATTCGCAAGGAAAGTATGTCTTAGATCCTTGATGACTATACTAAAGTGCACATTAAGCGAGGCGAAGAGCTCAACACATTTTGAGCCTCGCTTCAGGGCTTAAGTGCGCTTTGACAACACTGGTGCACCCACAGACTTCAAATCCTGGGTTCGCCTTTGGTTACACAAAATGTAACTTTTAGTCATTATGTCACGATGGATTTACAATACAATCCAATAAATTTTAACAATCAAAACAAACATTTTATTTAAACTAACAACACGATAGTGACTAATTTAGCTTATCTATGTATTAGGCCAAATAAATATGAACATTTGATATTTAAATCAAAGTAAGATGTTAAAAAATTGAAAATAGAAAATAGAAAATGAAGAGGCATTGGTGTCCTTAGTTACTATCCGTATATAGGTCGTGTAAAAATAGAACACCCAATATTGACCTCAAGGTTTTTCATTAATATACTTGCTTCAAATAGATGTAATTATGTACAGTATTAAACCACTACATAAGGTAAAAGACCTATACAATTTACCTAGCCGCTATGGATTACTATCTACTTGCCTAGACTTTGGTCCAAGGACAACTTGGTGACACATATTGTGGTTAACTATGTCATGCAATGTATAATTGTTTGGGATTCAGAGCTAAATGGCCCTGCTGGTGACAACTATAATAGTATGTAATTAGTTGAGTTTGTTAGAGTTAGTTAGGCAGTTAAGCAACAAATGATTAGACTAATAGTAAGTCAGTGTAGGTAGCCTACAAATTGTGTGCTTCTCTTCTTCATTCATTTTGTAAGATTGCAGTATTGAATCAAAGATATTTTTTCTCAGCTTTCTCTCTCAGAGCTTCGTTTCTCTTCCATGACTATACTTGAACATGGTATCATAGCCAGGTTCGTCAAGATGGAAGGCAGAACACTGAGGTAGAGTACAGGCATATCCAGAGTCTTCATCAATACTGTGAAATCCAATTCAATTAGGGCAAAACGATCAGCTAAGAGATCAGCATAAACATCAACGCAATCAACCTTGAAATCAACTTGATCTTCCTCCTTCCTCTGTGATTTCTCTTGAATTTGAGTGATACAATGGCTCCCGACATAGGAGAAATGATATCAGTTCAGATGCAAAATCACCAGAGCAGTCAACAGGAAGAACATGTTCATCACAATCATCCATTGTATGTGCATCCGTCAGACACACAAGGTTTTGTTCTTACCTCTATTAAGCTTCAAGGCTCGAAAAACTACTCATTATGGAGTAAATCCATGAAATTAGTATTACAAGGTAAAAATAGCTAGGTTTTGTTCTAGGAACTTGTAAGAAGGAGAATTATGATTCTAGTCTTCATGACTTGTGGGATAGATGCAATGCCATTGTATTAGGCTGTATTATCAACACAGTTTCTCAGGATTTAATTAGTACTGTAATCTGCAGATCTGATGCTCACAAGGTATGGGATGACTTAGGGAGAGATTCGATAAAGTAAATGCATCTAGGGCATTTTCCCTCTACAGGGAAATAGCCACTCTCACACAAGGAACATCGTTTGTTTATGTTTACTTCAGTCGACTTAGGGAACTTTGGGATGAATTTGAGGCTCTAGTTCCTCCACCTAACTGTTCCTGCCCTGAATCAAAGAACTACACTGAACATTTCCACTTACAAAAGCTATGGCAGTTCTTAATGGGTTTAAATGAGCCCTATGGGAGTCACATACTCATGATCTATCGACTTTCAAATATTAATCAAACTTATGCCATGATTGTTAATGTGGAAAGTCAAAGGAAGAATATGCTAGGTAATACTGGTGGATTACTCAGTGAAGTTGAAGACTCAACTGATCTCATGAGCAACAGGGGTCCAAATCATCACAACAACTTCAACTCTGGATACAACAGTTGTAATACTGGAAGTTTTTCATCAGGTTATAACAGTGGGTTCATACCTAGAAATAATTCTAGAAAATCAGGGTTGTTTTGTGACTATTGCGAGATTAAAGGTCACACAAGAGATGTGTGTAGAAGTATTCATGGCTATCCACCAGAGTGGAAGTTCAAAAAGAAGGGAAATCAATCAAGATCTTATGCAAATGATTCTGTAAATACAGGATACACAACAACATCTGATGAGCAGCAACCTTATACTCAATATGCAGACTCTCAATCATCACCTAGCTTCCCATACTCTGAATCATTTCCTAAAGAACAATATGTTCCTTTCTTTACTAAAGAACAACACTCTCAGATTTTTCAGACGCTTCACAAGGGCAAGGAGCATCTTCCTGAACCAGTTGCTAATACAGCCAAGGTTGGCTCATTAGGCTCTACATCAAGTGCAAATTGTAAAATCTTTTCTCAATGTATCGATACATGATGTACACAAGTGAATATATATAGAGCGTCTAGCTTAGATTTCTAGCTTAGAGTCCTACAGTTATACAAGTACAATAACAAAGTCAACACAAACTAGGAGATAAGAGACAAAGTCCTAGTTGGACTATAGTGATCTGTCTTCGTTCCCCCTCAAGTTGAGTAGGGTGTTTAACCACTGCCAACTTGGTCTTTAAATTAAAAAAATGAGACTTCGATAAGGGCTTGGTGAGCAAATTAGCAACATGATCATGAGTAATCACATATCGAACTGAAAGTGACTTAGCACGAACTTTGTCACGAATAAAATGAAAATCGATTTCCACATGTTTTGTGCGAGAGTGGAAAATGGGATTAGCTGTCAAGTACGTAGCACTAAGGTTATGACACCAAAGAATATGAATAGTAGATATGAAGCAACCTATTTTCCGAAAAAAGAATTCAAACCAAGTGATTTCAGATGTAGCTGCTGCTAATGCCCGATACTCGGCCTCAGTGCTGGACCTAGAGATAGCTCTTTGCTTCCGTGAAGACCAAGAGATCAAGTTATCACCAACAAATATAGCAGAATTAGTGGTGAATTTCCTATCATCCACATCTCCCCCCCCCCCCCCCCCCAAACCCCACCCAATCCAAATAAGAGTATCCATAAAGCAAGTTATTTGAAGCACGTTTGAAGATCAAGCCATGGGAAGCAGTAGCATTAACATAATGTAAAATACGTTTCACAGCTGTCCAGTGAACATCCATGGGACAAGTAATGAATTGAGATACTTTGATCTCAGCATAAGCAATGTTCGGTCGAGTGAAGGTGAGGTACTGAAGTGCCCCAATGATGCTGCGATATAAAGTGGGATCATTGAAAGGACACCAACAGTAAAAGATAGCTTCGACGCAGGTGAAATGGGCGAGCAAACCCGACTACAATCAGCCATATGCACTCGATTAATAAGGTCCTCAACATATTTTCATTGAGATAAAAATAACCCCTCACTTGTCCAGGTTGCTGCAATGCCGGAAAATAAGAAAGAGTGCCAAGGTCATGAACAACAAATTGGGACTGAAGTTGTGTAATGAGCGACTTGAGTCGCGTAGGGTTATTGCCCATTAACAAGATATCAACGACATATACTAAACAGAACAACTTATCAGCAGCAGTAGACATGTAGAATAAAGAGCTATTGGTCCTAGAACCCAAGAAGCCAAGAGAGAGACAGAGAAGTGCATCAGTTAGTCTCTTGTTCCACATATGAGGTGCATCTATCTAAGAGTCAGGTGTTTTTTTTGGGGGTGGGGTGGGGTGGGGTGGGGTAAAATAGGATGTTCAGCAGAAAATTCTACAGGCTATGGGATTTGAGAGAGGAGAACTTCCCTTTAAATATCTAGAGAGTACCTTTGTCCACCAAGAGGCTTACTGTGCAACAATGTAAGCCTCTAGTGGAAAGGATCACTGCTAGAATTACTAATTGGATGGCTAAAAGCTTGTCTTATGCAGGTAGATTGCAGCTAATCAGATCAGTTCTTTTTGGAATTCAAGCCTACTGGTTTCAAATCTTCTTGATGCCTAAAAAGGTCATTAAGCTCATTGAAGCTACATGCAGGAGCTACCTATGGTCTGGAGAAGCAGTGATCACTAAAAAGGCCCTTGTGGCTTGGGAAAAACTCTGTCTACGAAGCTGAGCAGGTGGCCTGAACTTAATCAACCTGCAAATTTGGAATCAGGCAGCAATATATAAGATGTTATGGGCTCTCAGTCAGCATCAAGCTAAGCTATGGATTGCCTGGGTGCATCACTACTATATAAAAAGACAACTTATTGGAAATGACCATTCCCAAACAAGCTTGTTGGATAATAAGGAAGATTTGTACAATGAGGAAATACTGTTACAAGCTGGATGATATGACCAAGATAGTAGTCCAAGGAATGTTCTTGATATCTAAGGCTTATAAGAAGATTAGAGGTGAGGTTGCTAACATCCCTTGGACAAAACTGATATGTTATAATCCGGCTGAGCCAAGCACACCTTTTTGTTATGGTTAAGTATGCATGGGAGTATCAGAACAAAAGATAAGACTCTTAAGCTGGGGCATCAATTTAGACACAACCTGCTTGTTATGTAAAGCACACATTGAGACTAGAGATCATCTTTTCTTTGATTATGCAGTTACTAGTAAGATATGGAATGCTATTCTAGAGTGGCATGGGTGTAAAGGTTGTCCTACAGCCTGGACACACATGTGGAGCTGGGTGGAGCATAAAGTAAGAGGTACATGCCCAAGAGGTGCCGTTTTAAAGGCTAGTCTGGAAGTAGTGATGCATACCATATCGATAGAGAGGAATTGTAGAGTTTTTCAGAAGAAAGCTACTGGCATTGAGGCCTTAATTCAAGCTCTCAAGGTGATGATATGCATTAGGGTAAGAGCTAATCCAAAGATATTTGCTTGTATAAGAAATTTTGATTTAGTTGACAGATTATAGGTGTAGTTTTTTGGCTTGTTGGTTTGTAGTAGCTATGAGAAGGGGTTGATTGTTTGTATCTCCCCTTATTTTTATACTGGTTGTCACTTGGTAATTAATAAAGTGAGTTTAATTGCCAAAAAAAAAAAAAATTCTTCTCTACTCTTCTCCAAGGAAAATTGAAGCACTACATCATGAACCTGACAATATCTGACTTTACCATCGTATTCCCTATTTGAAACCATTACCACATTACTGCTAATGAAATCCATCAAGTAACCTTCAGCTGCCTCTTCCATTAATCTCCCAGTTTCAATATTATACACGAAGCCTTCCGCGATCCATAGACTTATCAATGTAGTCATTGGAATTCTTGTGTCCTCTGGAAACATTCCCATGTAAAGAAGGCAAGGTCTTAAATGATTGGGTAAGTTATCATAACTTAACTGCATAGTCGAAAGACTATATCCTTCAGACTCACCAAGATAGGAAAGCAGAGAATTTTTAAGCTTATGCCACCAAGAGGCTTACATTTTATTCCTTTTGATAATTCCAGTTACCACGATAATCACCAGAGGCAGTCCTTTGCATTTTTCTGCAATTTCTAGACTCACATCTTGTAGTTCAAGTAGGCAAACTTCGTGTTGAAACACTTTTTTCTACAACAATATGAGATCTCATTGGGTGTGAGGAATGGAAGGAAATAAGGATCAATATGGTGCATGATATGGTCAACAACTTTCTCAAGTTGCGTTGTTACAACTATTCTGCTTCTATTTCCAACATCTGGAAAAAAAAGCCTCAAGTCATCACATGCCATACCATCCCACATATCATCCAATACAATGAGATATCTCTTTCCCATTAGGCTTTTCCTCAACTCATCAGCAAGGATGGCATCCTTATCTCCCTTATCCTTTGAACCGGTGACTTGATTAAAAATCTCTTGTACTAGCTCTCTCCAATTATATGTTTGGGAAATGATGCACCATGCTCGAACATCGAAGTGAGAGACAATCATGTCATTTTTGCACACCTTTCCAGCAATAGTTGTTTTCCCTTGTCCCCCATGCCTATAATTGGGACGACATCTAGCTCACTTATACCTCTTATCAGATACTGAATTATCTTTTCTGCGGCATTCCCAAAACCCACTATCACCTCATCATTCACAGAATTGCTATGTTTAGTTGGCAGATGTTTAGATGGCTCTACCATGCAGAAGGACTTAAGAGGAAGGTTCTGAAACCTCATCTCAGTTACTTCCACATGAATATGCTTGATCTCTTTTATGATTGCAGGAAGCGAGCAAAAAAAGGCCAAAGAGCATTATATTGAACAGGAATAGATTCGATTGATACTTCAACTTCATATGCCAAATTGACATTAAGTTGGCTTTTCATCACTTATGTTTTTGTTGATTTTGTCAGTATATTCATTTTTTATTTAAATATATGATAATATACTCTCAACTCTCGAGCACATATCAGATTGACTATAATCTAGCACACACCACCAAATCAATTATTATTTGAGAAAAAAGAAATATATACATAATCAAGTTATATGTGTAGATTCCACCAAAAAATTGTATGCTTGTCTAAGAATGTTGGCTTTTCATCGCTTAGGTTTTTGTCGATTTTGTCGGTATATCCGATTTTCTTTTAAATAAATGATAATATACTCTCAACTCACAAGCACATATCTGATTGACTATAACCTAGCACACCACCACCAAGTCAATTATTATTTGAAAAAAAGGAAATATATACCTAATCAAGTTATATATGTAGATTCCTCCAAAAAATTGTATGCTTATCTAAGAATTTAACCATTTTCAAGGAACATAAAAAATATCTTACAATGAATTTGGTTTTGTTGCGCCAATTATGATATACCAAGATATTTTGACGATAATTGAATTAAATAATAATGAAAAATTAAAGGATTCAAAGACTAGGGGTGTCTCGTCCAGGCAATTGCTTAGAGCCTCATAATTATGGAGGTCCTATATTTTCGTATATAACTAGTTATATTTACTATTAAAAAAATTATTGAACTGTTTTGTTAGCAGTAAAAAAAAAGGGAAAACAACCCAATTTTTACGTGGAATCTTCCTTAGCATAAAAAAGGGAACAACTTATTACAAAGTAGTGTTTTACGTGTAATTTTGCATCTCAAAAAACTAGAAAAATAAATTTTGACATTTTGTGCCTTAAGAAGCATACTTATGATATCAACCATTGGATAAAAAATTCCACATATGAAGAAATGATAATGTAAAAGTAAATAAACTAAATCACAGAAGAGCTTAATGTTGTGTAGATAAAACGTTAGAAATTCTATAACATTTATACTACAATAACAATAACATACCGACGGAATCCCACAAGTGGAACCTGGGGAGGGTAGAACGTACGATGATCTTTCCCCTACCTCGTAGAAAGAGAGGCTGTTTTGATAGACCCCAGCTAAGATAAGGTTCTATAACATTTATACTGAATTAACAAAATAAACTATGAAAGATAAGACTTGATAAGAAAAAGCTCTAGTATCATTGAAGAAATCTTCACATGAAATACCTGGGACATAACCATATCCAGAAGAATTTTGACGCTCTAGTTTGGATCAATAGTCCAATCTTCACCCAGAGCAAAACTTGCAATATACTGATAAGCACTAAGATGATTAAAACATAAAGTTCACGTACTTCACCAGGCAACTCGCGGATTACTTTAACAGTTTTAAGTACTAAGTTGTAGGCGACCACCTTCCCAGGACTAGTAAGCAATAGTGCTGAATCTTCTTCCGTCTCTCCTCGTATCGCTGACAAAATGGAATACACATATTATGTCACAGATGATGTCTGTTGAACCATATCAGGAAGTGCTGAAATTAATCGAGCAAGATGAACACGATACTTCATTGACCATGTCAAGGTATCTTTATCTAATTCGAGCACAATGAATTTCTTGGCGTATTGGTTCTGAACCCGAATAAGATGCAAATGACCACCTGATTCCCCCAAATACCTAATTTTTTGGTTACATGGTCCCCAAGGAAACGGTGGCATTTCTATCCTACCAACTTCCTCTGAATTAACAACAAAGTAAATAGATAATATTTGCCAATCCAGTGGATTGCACCATAACAAAATACTCCACTGTCAAATCCCTTTCCAGTTAAAGAGATACGACCACAATGTCTCCATGAGTCACTCTCTAGCATATACAAACTCATAGGCACGGCTAAATTCCCACCACCTTGATAAGTAATACATAAAGCTTTGTAATTGGGTGGTTCTGGATCTGATATCAGATTATAATAGACCAATGCATCAGACTCTATCAAGGTAGGCAACACATGGCGGAACTTATTTACAGGATTGTAAACAAGTTCTGCTAGTATGTGTATTAGACCTCTTGGATAATATGCACATTAACAAACCATTGCAAGATTGTGTAACCTTGAAATCAGTATCCTCAACTGTATTAACTCCTATCCTCGTAGTTGTTGTAAGTTCGTCATGGAGTTCTTGAAGAGGCGGGAGGCTACTTACATTATCAGTGAGCGAAAGAGAGATTCAAGATTTTGGAGATTGGTAAGACAATTGTAGAAGTAGATTCCCAAACGAGGGACAGCATTAGGAAATGCAACACAACGAGAATGACGAATCCTGAAATGCATACTGATAATGATCGAGTACGAAAGCTTTCGTACTACACTGAACCTGATGAGAGAACTTGCAGGCAAACAAACAAGAATTTCACATAAAACGTCAGCATTACTAGCGATGACATCCACCGCTGCAATTACAAGTTTTTATCCATACGACTCTCAAATAGACCTGATCATACACACATGACAAAAACTTAGCACAATGACAATGAAAAAAAAAAGTCATAATACATAAATGTGCCCTTTAACTTGGCCTCAACTAGCATCTATGTTCTCCAACATTGGATGTGTAGAAGTAGGCATAAAACTTGTATAAAGTTGAACACGTAGATACACGCGTCCTATGTAGCCTAATACATGTAGGACGCCATGTAGGATGCCACATAGGATGCATGTGCCTACTTATTCAACTTTATACAAGTTTAAGTGTCTAGTTGTGTACACTCAAAGTTGGAGGGTATAGATGCCAACAGAGGCCAAATTAAAGGTCACGTTTATGTATTATGCTTTATTTTTTCATTATTATGCTGCTAATTTTTTGTAATTCGTGTATGATCATGTCTATTCAAGAGCCAGATGGACAAAAAACTTCTCGTTATTGCAGAGGTGGATGTCATCGCTAGCAATGCTGACATTTTATCTAAAATTCTTGTTTGTTTGCCCGCAAGTTCTCTCATCAGGTTTAGTGTAGTATGCAAGCTTTGGTACTCAATCATTATCATCATGCATTTCAGGGTTCGTCATTCTCGTTGTATTGCATTTTCTAATGCTCTCCCTCATTTGGGGATCTACTTCTACAATTGCCTAACAAATCTCCCAAATCTTGAATCTCTTTTGCTCACTGATAATGTAAGTGGCCTCCCTCCTCTTCATGAACTTCATGACGAACTTACAATAGCTACGAGGATAGGGAGGTAATAATATAGTTGAGGTTACCGATTTGAAGGTTACACAATCTTGCAATGGTCTGTTAATGTGCATATTAACTGAGAGATCTAATGCATATACTAGCAGGAAAGGTCTTGTTTACAATCCTGTAAATAAGTTCCGCAATGTATTGGCTATCTTGATGGAGTCTACTGAATTGGTCTATATAATCTGATATCAGATCCAGAACCACCCTATTACAAAGCTTTGTGTGTTACTTATCAACCTGGTTGAAGTTTAGGTACAGACATAGGTTTGTATATGCTAGAGAGTGACTCATGGAGACGTTGTGGTCGTATCTCCGCAACCGGAAAGGGATTTGACAGTGGCGTATTTTGGAATGGTGGAATTCACTGGATTGGTGAATATTATTATGTTTACTTTGTTGTTAATTCAGAGGAAGTTGGTAGGATAGAAATGCCATCGATGCCTCGGGGATCATCTAACCAAAAGATTAGGTATTTATGGGAATCGGGTGGTCATTTGCATCTTATTCTGGTTCAGAGCCTATATGCCAAGAAATTCAGTGTACTAGAATTAGATAAAGATACCTTGATGTGGTCAATGAAGTATCGTGTTCATCTTGCTCGTTTAATTTCAGCATTGCCTGAGATGGTTTAAGAGACATCATCTGGCACACAATATGCCTATTCCATTTTGTCTCTGATACGAGGAGAGATGGAAGAAGAATCAATACTAGTGCTTACTATTCCTGGGAAGGTGGTCGCATACAACTTGGTGCTTAAAACTGTTAAAGTAATCTGCGAGTTGCCTGGTGAAGTACGTGATACTTTACGTTTTAATCATCTTAGTGCTTATCAGTATACTGCAATTTTTGCTCCGGGTGAAGATTGGACTATTGATCCAAAATAGCACGTTGAAGATCTTCTGGATATGATTATCTCGCAGGTATTTCATGTGAAGATTTCTTCAATGATACTTGAACTTTTTCTTGCTAAGTCTTATCTTTCATAGTTTAGTTTGTTAATTTAGTATAAATGTTATAGAACCTTATCTTAGCCAAGGGTCTATCAGAAACAACCCCCCTCTCTATCTATGAGGAAGGTGCAAGATCATCGTACATTCTATCCTCCCTAGACCCCACTTGTGGGATTTAACTGGATGTGTTATTGTAGTATAAATGTTATAACTTTTAATGTTTTATCTGCAAAACAAGATTGTCTTTGGCTCTTCTGTGATTTAGTTTTAATTACTTTTACATTATCATTTCTTCATATTTGGAATTTTTCATCAAAGGTTTGATATCATAAGTAGGGGCGGACCCACCTTGAGCTAAGTGGTGTCAGCCGACACTGCTTCGTCGGAAAATTTTAATATATATATATATATATATATATATTAATACTATGCATAAAGGGTTATATTTCAAAAATGACACTGCTTGTTAAAAGAGTCCTCTTGGTGTGATGGAACAGAACTCATTTACATTCTTGGATGTTGGGTGTTCGAACCCTAATCTTTTCTTTTTCCTGCAAAATTTTCTTATGTTTTGCAAAATTTTCTTAAAATGATGCTTAAGTAGTATTGAACCCAAGACCTCTTCTAGCTTAAAACTAGACTTGACCAATGGGCCAAGGATATGTAATATTCAACCTTATGGCGATAAAATATTTATCCTTTCTTATATAAAAATTGACTCTGCTTAGTAAAAGTTCTACGTACTCCATTGAATTCATAAGTATGCTTCTTACGGCACAAGATGCCAAAATTTATATTGTGAATGAATATTCTGGTGCTCCTTGTTTGTTGGAAGTTATTAGCTATGTTGTTCGAACTCTTCAAAATGTTATAGCACCCATGTCAGACCTTCAAAAATAAACTACTTTTGGAGGATATGATACTTTTTGGTTGAACAAACACATTTTTTATCACCACCAAAACCACCACAAGACTCGCTCTTTCATGAGCAATACATAAAAGAAAAAAAAAAAAGAGAAACCTATGCCTCGACCACTCTACTTCTATATACTGCTTATTCCTAACCTATCATCTTCATCCTATACAATTTCCTATGTGAATAACTGTTTTATCCACTTTTATGAAGTTTATCATTATCTTTCGGGTAACCTGTTTTTTCATACTATCAACAGATGTAAATTAAACTCATCTAAATTAGTTCTAATGAGCTAATGAACAACGGAATAAAAAAAAGAGAAAACGGTAAGTTCAAAATTGTCATTCTCATAAATTCATCAAATGATCAAAGGCAACAAACAATTCTCTTACACTGGAAATATAATACAATATATTAGGCAAATATTTCATTGACATCTACTATATATGTAATTAATATGATTCAGATCAAATTGTTTGAATTCTTGAAAACATTACAACTTCTTCATAGCAAAATATATTATAAAATTTAAAAGAAAAAAAATTATGATAACTACATATATCAAGTTCTTGAATTCTAGCATCTAAGCCCTTGGGTTATCGTGGGATGCACAAGATTGCTTCTTCTTAATCAGAAGTTTCAAGATTGTTGGAAAACAGACATACACAGTGGAACCAAATAAGCAGGATCACTTGCATGTAATAAAGACAACACATAATCATAGATTTTATTCAAGTATAAAATTGATACTTATCTCTTGAAGAGTGACTATGAATGCGAATCGAACCTTCAAACACGAGCAAGAACCGTCCACACAATCATATCCTGGATCTATGGTCTTCTTCTGTATAACTTGAATATCATCGGAATAAGCAAAGTTCGTGTGGGCGAATTTCTCATGGAAGAACGCAGAAAAAAACCCGTGCCTCCTTGATGGAACCCTTTATATAGACACAAGTTTAGGGTTTTAAACCTTTTTCCAAACTTGCCATGTCTTTCTTCTCCATTAAGAAATAAATTTCATCTAATTCCTAATTATTCGATCACAGCAGGGACCACAGATTTAATTAGCGAGGCTTCCAATTATAGTATTAATTCGCAAAATGAATGAATTATCCTACCATAATAAATTACAGATTATTCCACTAAAAACCATAATTACACTCCTCGGTATAATTTCAAAATCATTCATTAAATCTTATTTAACTCCCCATGTTAAGATTACAGACACTAATCAATCGAATAATATTTTTGATTATTTAATTCATTGATTAATTTAATTCTTTGTTCATGTGTTTAACTTATTTCATGTGAAGGATACAAAATCCACCTGAGGAGTTTTACATGAAAACTTATATGCAATCATAAAGGGGTATCATCAATCTCGAGGCCAAGACATGGATTCTATCAACTAACCATTATTTTACAAATTTCATTTGTCATCATCAAACCTATGGAAAATATTTTAACCCATGAAACAGTTTTACCCCTTGATAGATCAAGACAACAAACAAATGACATTGATTGTAACACCCCGTACCTTCCCAACCCTACTTGACGACATTCAATAATGTGTACTTAGGTGTTGAGAGCTATAAGCATGTATTTGGTAATGTTAATGATGAGAAAATTAAAATTTGGCCTCGTATATGTGATTAAACCTTCGTAGGAGGTGTTTGGAGCATTTGTGGGGTTCAAAACGAGGCTAATAGGACCTATAAACAAAGGATATTAAGGTTAAAAAGTAAGTTAAAGAATAGAACTTGAAGTATCTAACCAAACCCGCGAAAAAAAGTCGAAAAATGGAATTTTTTGAAAAACTAAATGTGGAGCGCGCCAAGGGGCGTTCCACGCCGCTTTGGGACAAATTTTTTTGCCCATAGGCAGTAAGCTGGCGCGCCCAAGGGTGTGCCAGGCTGGTTTTGCCACTTTTCGAAAGTTGGAAATTTTTAAAGTCCCAAGGGTGCCCGGGGACGTACCGAGCCGATATTTTCCACATTTCTTCTACAACCACAAGTATATACATGAAATGAATGAAATATTGGTATGATTAAATTACTCGTGAACAAATTTGGCATCAAAATGACGGTTTTGCCCTTGTGGTCAAAATAAGCCATACGTGGCTAGAATCGCTTGTTTATGGGATTGAGGCTATGGATATGAATAGCGTGAGTGGGAATATTGTTGTAACACGTATGAGATGATTTAAACATGAGAAATTATTGATTTTATTGGATTAAGTGAATTGGGCTCAAAAAGGGCCCAAAATGTGAAAGAAGACATGGGCCAAAAATGGGTCAAATGACCCATTCTTGCCTTGACCTTCTAGACACAACATTTAATGATAAAGAGTGGCTAAGGATGGACATGAGGGCCTATATAAAGGGCAATAAATCTGATTTTTATTGATTGCAAAGTATCATGCCTTTTAGACAAATATACAAGATATTTTCTTCAAACCCTAAGAACTCAAAGCCAACTTTTGGAGCAAGATCATCATTTTTCAAGCTTGGGTAAGTGATTATTGTTATGGATTAATATATTATATGCATGGGAGAGTTTGTAAATCATGCTGGTTATGCTTGGAAGTGTTGAACATGGTACTTTGTGTTTTTATATAAGATTTGTGATCCATGAGATTCAAGCTTGAATTATGACTTGTGACTTTGATGAAAGAGCATGGTATGGATAAAATATGAACATGTATGGTGTAATTTTGTTATTAAACTTTATTTTTCTATAAGTATAAATTGTGGGATTTTGGCCGATATGTGCTATGAGGTGTATTAAGGTACTTTGATGGATTAATTGTGATGTGGTGTGGATAAGAAAGTGTAAAGGAGAAGTGTTGTGGTGAAATGTATTGATTACCATGTATTGGTAAATGTTGGGAATATTGTGGGATTTTTGGAATAAGAATTTCATCCATGGTCTTGTCAAGGGGAAATGGCATGTTTAAAGGCAAATATGTAACTCATTGACGTTATATGCATTTGTAAGGTAGTTAGTGGTTAATGTGAATTCCGTTATGTATTTGTGTTGTAGAGTGACACATAAAGAAGGAGCGGGACTATTGTGCGCACATCTAGGATTGTATATTTGTATTGAGAGTACAAGGTATGTAAGGTTACTCTGTCCGTATCATTCTGCGGCAAATAGTATTCACATTGACTTTACGCTTGTCCTATTCCCAAATGTGCTAAGGTATTCTATATCCAGTTATCAATGGTCATTATCATATGTTCCCTACTCATTGATAAATTGTGAATCTTATGTCTCATATTCATGGTTAATGTTCCAAAAGTCCAATAAGGTTATGTTCCAATGTTCCAATAGTGATTATACTCTTGTCTCTTGTTCGTGGAATATTATCCAATGGTTACAATGGTGTTATGGTTCTAATTGTTGCTCACAATGTTTATTTACATGTCTCTCACTCATTGGTTAATGATACAAATCTTCAAAGAAAGTTATGACTATCATTGTATCAATCTCAAAGTAATGAATAAAGTAATGCATATGTGGTCAATGATCAAGTATGGGTGGTAGCTTTGGGGGCGAAATGCCTAGCTCAATCCGATCCGGAGGTTGTTGGATCAGGGGGCAGTCCTAGAGGAATAAGCCTAGCACAGACCGATCCTGACAGGGGGCAGCTCTAGAGGTAATAACCTAGCTCGAGCCGAACCTGACACGTTGTATGGGTGGCAGCTCTAGAGGTACTAACCTAGCTCGAGCCGATCTCGATATATATATTGATTCATAAGGTGGCAGTTCTAGGGGCATAAGCCTAGCTCGAGCCGATCCCAACATAACATGATGTTATGTTAAAACCCACTGTTCAGTCGGGGCCCGGGTATCACAGGTCACAAGCAAAGATGAATAATTATTGAATTAAAGATACAAAGAAAGTAACGAAAGCAATATACAAGGTTTCCAAAGTACAGAATAATGGCTTATCTATGTTGGTCATTCATTTGAATTTGATTTCATTGACATCTTTACATATCATACAAGTTTCATATGGCCTTACATACTTAGTACATTCTTCGTACTGACCCCTCTTGGGGAATTTACCTTACTTGCTGCAGGCGCAGGTACTAGTAGGCCTCCATAGTAGGTTACCAGTTGTTGCAGATCATTGGTGAGCTCCAGTTAGTTCGGGGCTTCTCCGAGTCTCAATTGTACATATGTTTTGGTGTTGTACATGTTGTATAAAGCGGGGACTTGTCCTGACTTTTAGCTCATTTTGGTCAATGCATTTGTTAGAGGCTTTTGTAGACATATGTGAGTGTATGAATATAAGGTGGTCTATGACATTCTTGACTTGATGGCCTCAACGGCCAAGTTTCACATATGTATATATATGTTCCATGTTCCATGTTTTCCGTTATTCGTCTTTCATGCTCTTACGTGATGGTGGTGTTGCTTATGATATGCATATGAATGAATAGAAGCAAAGCTTGGTTCTCTCGGGCCATGTCGGTTACGGATGCCAATCCATTCCGATGGGATTCGGGGTGTGACAAAAGTTGTTACGACCCGAAATCCCATTCGAGCCAGACTGGCACCCCAAGCCGATATGTCCCGAGAGAACCAATCTTTGATCCTATTCACTCACAAGCATATTGTAGTATGCATCTTATTATACTTCGTACAACTAGGCGGAAGTCATGGAAAACTTAACAATATATGAAACTTGGCCGTTAGGGCCGTCAAGTCAAACAGAATACACATCTCTTGCATTAACCTTCCCACATATGTCTACAAAGCCTCTAGCTGATACATGAACACAACCACCTGTAGTCGGGACAAGTCCCCGCTTTATACAATAATTACAAAACCAAAACAATATACACATGTGACTCGAAAAGCTCCGAACCAACTTGGAGCCAATTGTGGAGGTCTACTAACACCTGTACCTGCAACAAATAAAGTAAGTCCCCCAAAGGGGTCAGTACAAAGAATGTACTGACTATGCAAGGCTATAAGAAACTTCATGAAACTTAAACACTTCAAGGAACTTGATTTCAAGAGAATAGTCAATGTGGATCAATCATCTTTTAGTGTGTGGGATTATGTACCTTACGTTCATTATTCCATTTACCTTTATGTCCGTTAGCGTTAATAGTTAGAACCGTCAATAATGTATAATCGTTAATATACAACCGTCAATATGCAATGCATCCGTCAATATGCAACCGTCAATAATATAACCGTCTCAAGTTCGGCATCAAGCTAGGGTTTTGCCCCACTGAGCTTCCCCCTTGATCCAGTGAATATAATAAAGTTCGGCGTCAAGCTTGGCTTCTGCCCCACTAAGCTTTCCCCCTGCTACCACCCGGAAAACAAGGAAGCAGGTTCGGCATCAAGTTTGGCTTTTTCCCCCAAAGCTATCACCCCCACTCGAAGAACCATAAAGTAACCATAAAATAATGATAAAGTAATTATAAAGAACTTATAAAGTAATTATAAAATAATGTTAAAGTAACCATAAGGAAAGTTATAAAGTAACCATGAGGGAAAATATAAAGTAACCATGAGGGAATATATAAAGTAACCATGAGGGAATTACTTCTTTCATTACTTCATTGCATTACTTCTCTCTTTTACTTCCATGAGATTGATACATTGGGGACCATAGCCTTATTGGAAACACAGAGATACATTATTCCATTCTTTTATGTTCATGAGATTGGTACTTGGTTGTAATTATAACATTATGGAAGCTTTGGAATCTCGATCAATGAGTAATAGACATTTGAGTCATGATTGGTCCATGATTTAGAAACATGAGAGTAATAACATATGACTACCTGAAATGAGATACTTTTTAGCATTTAGGAATGGAACAAGGACAATGACAACATGAACAATAGGCTGCAGGAGGATATGAAAAGAGTAACCTTACATACCTTATCGTCTCAATATGAACACTCAATTCGATACGTGAATACAATCGTCCCGCTCCTTCCTTATGTTTCACTCTACAACACAAATATACAATGGAGTTTACATTAACCACCAAATACCTTACAAATGCATACAACGACAATGAGTTACATGTTTGGCTTTAACCTGTCATTTCCCTCTTGATTATACCATGTGTGAAACTAACACACCAACAATACCATTTATAAAGCTATCATACCAAGAATCCCACAATATTATCAACATTGACCAATATCATAAACCACTAGCATGTCACACCAAATTCATACTTTACACTTCTACATCACCACAACATCACAATGGTTTCATCAATTCACTTCAATACACCTCACAACAACAAATCGGCCAAAATCCCATAATTTACACTTATGGAAAAATAACAAGTTTAGTACCATAATCACACCATACATGTTGATATTTTATCCATATCATGCTCTTTCATCAAAACCACAAGTCATATTCCAAGTTTAAATTCCATAAATGGCACATCTTTTACAAAAACACAAAGTGACATATTCAACACTTCCAAGGATAACCAACATGATATACATACTCTACCATGCATATAATATGTTAAATTACAAGAATAAACACTCACCTAAGCTTGTAAGATGATGATCTTGCTCCAAAAATGACTTAGGGTTTGAGAGCCCCAAAGAAACTTTCTTGAGAATTCTAGAAAAAAGAGAGAAAAAGCATGTGTGTTTGTATGTATTAAAATCAGATTTTTTCCCCTTTTATATTCCTTTGAGTCCTTTGCTCAATTATTGCTTGGTCAAAAGAAGAATGGGTCTTTTGACCCATTCTTGGCCCATGTTTTTCTTCTTCATTTTTGGGCTTTATTGAGCCCAAATTACTTAGTCTAATACAATCAATAATTTCTCATGGTTAATTCATTTCATACGCATTACAACGATATTCCCACTCACGGAATTCATATCCGTAGCCTCAATCCCAAAAACAAGCAATTCTAGCCACGTATGGCCTATTTTGACCAAAAGGGTAAAATCGTCATTTTGATGCCAAATTCGTTCACGGGTAATTTTACCATAGCAATATAATAATTCACTAATTTCATGTATATTATCATGGTTGTAGAAGAAACGTGGCAAAAATCGGCTCGATACGTCCCCGGGTACCCTTGGGACTTAAGAAAAATTCCAACTTTTGAAAGGTGCGCACAAGCAGCCCAGCACGCCCTTGGGCACCCCAACTTGCTTCCTATGGGCTAAAAATTTTAGCCCAGAGCATCCCGGCATGCCCCTGGGCGCGCCCCACCTCTTTTTTTTCAAAATTTTCGTTTCTTCGACTTTTCTTCGCGGATTTGGTTAGATACTTCAAGTCCCATTCTTTAACTTACTTCTTACCCTTAATATCCTTTGTTTGGAGGTCCTCTTAGACTCATTTTGAACCCCACAACTGATCCACGAAAATCACAAAACACCTCCTACGAAGGGCTAACCATATGTACAAGTCCAAATTTTAATTTTCCTCATCATTAACATTACCAAATGTATACTTATAGCTCTAGACACCTAGGTAACCATTGTTCAACGTCATCACATAGGGTTGGGAAGGTACGGGGTGTTACAAAAGTGGTATCAGAGCAGGTCGTTCTAAGGGTGTCTACAAAGTCGTGTCTGAGTAGAGTCTTGCTTATCGATGTGTTGTGCACCACATTTATAAGTAGGAGGCTACGGGACATTTAGGATGTTGTTTATTTTCTTCACTTCTAGATCGTGCAATAGAGCCAGTGTTGTAAGTTGAAATGAATCTTATCATGGTAATTGTTTTTCTTTGGTATAGTGAAAATGCCAATCACGAGAAGAGGTAAAGGTAAAGGGAAGCAGGTAGATGTGCCTGCTGAAGAAGGAATTAGTAGACTACCACCTGACCAAGCTAGTCAAGGTAGAGCAAATGCTGAAATGTCATCGCAGTCTTCGTCTACTTTTCTAGCTCCGGAGGAGCCAGTGGGTAGAGAAGTACCCGCATAACCACCAATGAATGCCACAGATCAGGATCTTAGAAATGTCGTTCATATGTTGACACAGTTAGTGGTAGCCCAGAGTCAAGGACGAGTTGGTCCAATGACACATGATGATGATGCGGCTAGAGTGGCGAGTCGCAGAACACAGGAATTTCTGAAACTGGACCCTCCTATATTCACAGGGTCAGATCCGAAAGCAGATCCACAGGACTTCATGGATCAAATTCATAGGGCCTTAGAAGTTATGCATGTGACGGGGGTAGAAATAGTTGAACTTGTTGCGTACAGATTGAAAGGAGAGGCGATATTGTGGTACGAGGATTGGAAGAAATCCCGTGATATTGGTGCAAATCCACCTAATTGGGAAGAATTTAAAACATCTTTCCTTGATCATTACCTGCCCTACGAGATCCATGAGGCACGTACAGATCAGTTCCTAAATCTCCGTCAGGGAAATCTGAGCGTCAGGAAATACAGTTTGTAATTTAATTCCTTGGCCCGATAAGCGCCAAATGTTGTGGCTACGATGACAGACAGAGTCCATAGGTACGTGGACAGACTAGAGCCATATTTGGTAAGGGATTGCACTATTGCTGCCTTGAACAAAGACATGGATATAGCGAGAATTTAGGCATTCGCCCAAAAAATGGAAGATCAAAGACAGAGACGAAGGGTACATGAATTTAATAGGGGACAGTCCAAAAGGGCTAGACCTATGGGACCACCTATGATGTCCCAAGGAGGATCTAGGCCCCGCATGTTTCCTAGACCAGCTAGACTATCGTTCTCCTATTCCACAGGGGGTGCTTATTCTTAGTTTCGAGGGTCTAGAGGTGGTCCATCTGGGCAGAGTAGCGGAGTTCACGAATCACAGTCAGCAGGTTTTCCTCGTCAGCAGTGTCAGCACTGCGGGTGTATTCATGCAGGTACATGCAGAGTAGGGACAAATGCTTGTTTCTGGTGCGGCATGACAGGACACATAATGAGAAAGTGTCCCCAGAGGAGTATGGGTTGTGTAGAACGATCGGCAGGATCGGTCATTGCGTCATCAGCATCGGTCCCTTCTTTGGGCCGAGGTGTTCAGTCTGTTGGTCTGGGTAGAGGTGCCAGAGGAGCATCCAGTACTAGTGGGGTCCAGAATCGCACTTATGCTTTAGTGGACCGACAGAATTCAGAGGCTTCCCCTGATGTCGTCACAGGTACATTATCCATATTCTCATATAATGTATATGCATTGATTAACCCTAGTTCCACATTTTCCTATGTTACTCCATTGGTTGCTGCAAAATTTACAAAGGTACCAGAATTATTAATTAAATCAATTGAAGTGTCTTCACCGGTTGGTGAACATATTATTGCAAAGAGAGTATATCGTAAGTGTGTGGTAACGGTGTGTGGTCATGATAAATTGGCCGATCTCATTGAATTAAACATGGTGGATTTTGATGTGATCATGGGAATGGATTGGTTGGCCTCTTGTTATGCTACGGTAGATTGTCGGGCCAAGAAAGTGCAATTTTGTTTTCCACAAGAAAATGTTCTTGAATTGTAGGGTAATGTAGGGGCACCACGAGGGAGATTTATTTCCTATCTGAAAGCCAGGAAAATGGTTGCTAAGGGTTGCATATGTCACTTAGTACGAGTGACAGATAATGATGTGGAACCACTAACTCCGCAGTCAGTTCCAGTGGTCAATGAATTTCTAAATGTATTTTCCAGAGGATCTTCCAGGTTTACCCCAGAACGGGAAGCAAAATTTGGCATTGATGTAATTCTAGGCACTCAGCCTATTTCTAGTCCTCCATATAGAATGGCTCCAGCAGAATTACGTGAATTGAAGGAGCAGTTGAAAGATTTGCTGGACAAGGGCTTCATTAGGCCTAGTATGTCCCCGTGGGGTGCGCCAGTATTATTTGTACGGAAGAAAGATGGCACGTTGAGAATGTGCATTGACTATCGACAGTTAAATAAGGTAACGATCAAGAACAAATATCCTCTCCCTCGAATTGATGATTTGTTTGATCAGTTACAGGGTGCCAAGTGTTTTTCAAAGATCAACTTGAGTTCGGGTTACCATCAAGTCAGAGTTAAAGAGGAAGATGTACCCAAGAGAGCTTTTCGAACACGGTATGGCCATTATGAATTTTTAGTTATGTCATTTGGACTAAAAAATGCACCAGCTGTGTTCATGGATTTAATAAATAGGGTGTTTAAGCCATTTTTGGACGTGTTCGTCATGGTATTTATAGATGACATCCTGATTTATTTAAGATCACCAGAGGACCATGCTAATCACTTACGGAAAGTGTTATAGATTCTCCGTGAGCGTAAGTTGTATGCCAAGTTCTCTAAATGTGAGTTTTGGTTAAAATCAGTTGCATTCTTGGGCCACATTGTGTCAGATGAAGGAATACAGGTTGATACACAAAAGATTGAAGCAGTGAAAAATTGGCCAAGACCTACGACACCCACAGAGATTCGTAGTTTTCTTGGACTAGTAGGTTATTACAGAAGATTTGTGGAAGGTTTTTCCTCCATTGCTGCACCGTTAACAAAGCTTACACATAAGGCAGTAAAATTTCAGTGGAATGATGCATGTGATAAAAGCTTCCAAAAGTTGAAAGATAAATTAACCTCCACACCAGTTTTAGTACTTCTCGAAGGTACCGAAGGTTATATAGTGTATTGTGATGCTTTCGGGGTTGGCCTCGGATGTGTATTGATGTAACACAATAATGTCATAGCATATGCCTCACGACGGTTGCGGCCACATGAGAAAAATTACCCCACACATGATCTTGAATTGGCAGCGGTAGTTTTTGCTTTAAAGACATGGCGTCATTATTTGTATAGAGTCCATGTTGATACCTATACGGCTCACAAAAGTTTGCAATATCTTTTTAAGCAGAAGGAACTCAATTTGAGGCAACGAAGGTGGTTAGAGCTTTTAAAAGACTATGATATTGATATTCTTTATCACCCAGGCAAAGCAAATGTAGTAGCTGATGCATTGAGCCGCAAGAAAGTAGAAAGCACTAGTGGCCAGTTGACTGAAAAGCATGAGATAATCAAAGATCTACATCAATTAGCCAGCTTGGGAGTTCACCTTATTGAATCTCCAGAAGAAGGGGTTATTGTGCAGAATGCAGTGGAATCCTCTTTAATAGCTGAAGTGAAAGAGAAGCAGTTTGCGGATCCTATGTTGTTGCAGCTAAAGGAAAATGTACAGCAGAATTTGACAAAGGGATTTGATCTTACACTAGAAGGGGTGCTCCAATGCCAAGGTAGATTATGTGTACCAGATGAAGATGAGCTCAAGCAACAAATTATGACAGAGGCATATCATTCGCGCTATTTTATTCATCCGGGTGCTACTAAAATGTACCATGACTTAAAAGAAGTGTATTGATAGGGAAATATGAAAAAGAACATTGCAGAATTTGTCACTCAATGCCCGAATTGTCAACAAGTGAAAGTAGAACATCAGAAACCAGGAGGTTATATGCAATGTCTCAATCTTCCAATCTCGAAATGGGATATGATTAATATGGACTTCATTATAGGTTTGCCTCGTACATTATGAAAATTTGATTCTATATGGGTTATAGTGGACAGGCTTACCAAGTCAGCACATTTCCTACCAGTCAAGACGACCTATACAACTGAGGATTATGCAAAATTGTATGTTAGAGAAGTAGTGCGGTTGCATGGTATTCCACTTTCCATTATATCAAACAGAGGAGCACAGTTCACAACGCACTTTTGGAGATCTTTTCAGCAGAGTTTGGGCACACAGGTGAATTTGAGTACGGCTTTCCATCCTCAGACTGATGGACAAGCAGAACGTACTATTCAGACACTTGAAGATATGCTACGAGCTTGTACGTTAGATTTGCAAGGCAGTTGGGATGACCATTTGCCTCTTATTGAATTTTCTTACAATAATAGCTATCATTCAAGTATTAAAATGGCACCTTATGAAGCTTTGTACGGAAGGAAATGTAGGTCACCAATTGGATGGTTTGAAGCAGGTGAAACTGCTTTACTTGGGCCAGATATTTTTCATCTGGCTATGGAGAAAGTTAAAGTGATTCAACAGCTATTACAGACGTCCCAAATAAGAGGACTTGAATTCGCCATAGGTGATTGGGTATTTTTAAAGGTGTCGCTGATGAAAGGGGTAATGGTGTTTAGAAAGAAAGGGAAATTGAGTCCACGTTACATAGGCCCATATGAAATCATTAGAAGATTTGGTCAAGTTGCATATGAATTAGCACTACCTCAAGAACTTTCATCAGTCCATCTCGTATTTCATGTGTCGATGCTTCGAAAGTGCATAGGGGATCCATCTCGTATTGTTCCCATGGAAGATGTTCAAATTATAGAGGATCTTACTTACGAAGAAGTACCTATTTCTATCCTGGATCGACAAGTAAAGAGGTTGAGAAATAAAGACATAGCTTCCGTAAATATCCTTTGGAGAAATCAACAAATAGAGGAGATCACATGGGAAGCGGAAGAGATGATGAAATCCAAGTATCCCCATCTATTTCAAATGGACGAAGAGGTTCAAAGTGTGGAAGTGGAGCAATAACAAGTAAGTCTCCATGAGCCTTAAGTGTTTATGTATATGTATGCTAATGTAGAGATACATTTGTCGTAATTGAAGCGATATTATTAATATTCGAGGACGAATGTTCCTAAGGGGGGAAAAATGTAACACCCCGTACCTTCCCAACCCTACTTGACGACATTCAATAATGTGTACTTAGGTGTTGAGAGCTATAAGCATGTATTTGGTAATGTTAATGATGAGAAAATTGAAATTTGGCCTCGTATATGTGATTAAACCTTCGTAGGAGGTGTTTTGTGATTTTCGTGGAGAAATTGTGGGGATCAAAACGAGGCTAAGAGGACCTATAAACAAAGGATATTAAGGTTAAAAACTAAGTTAAAGAATAGGACTTGAAGTATCTAACCAAACCCGCGAAGAAAAGTCGAAAAATGGAATTTTTTGAAAAACTAAGTGTGGAGCGCGCCAGGGGGCGTTCCACGCCGCTTTGGGACAAATTTTTGTGCCCATAGGCAGTAATCTGGCACGCCCAAGGGCATGCCAGGCTAGTTTTGCCACTTTTCAAAAGTTGGAAATTTTCTAAGTCCCAAGGGTACCCGGGGACGTACCGAGCCGATTTTTGCCATGTTTCTTATACAATCACGAGTATATACATGAAATGAATGAAATATTATATTGGTATGATAAAATTACTCGTGAACAAATTTGGCATCAAAATGATGGTTTTGCCCTTGTGGTCAAAATAAGCCATACGTGGCTAGAATCGCTTGTTTATGGGATTGAGGCTATGGATATGAATAGCGTGAGTGGGAATATTGTTGTAACACGTATGAGATGATTTAAACATGAGAAATTATTGATTTTATTGGATTAAGTGAATTGGGCTCAAAAAGGGCCCAAAATGTGAAAGAAGACATGGGCCAAAAATGGGTCAAATGGCCCATTCTTGCCTTGACCTTCTAGACACAACATTTAATGATAAAGAGTGGCTAAGGATGGACTTGAGGGCCTATATAAAGGGCAATAAATCTGATTTTTATTGATTGCAAATTCTCATGCCTTTTAGACAAATATACAAGATATTTTCTTCAAACCCCAAGAACTCAAAGCCAACTTTTGGAGCAAGATCATCATTTTTCAAGCTTGGGTAAGTGATTATTGTTATGGATTAATATATTATATGCATGGGAGAGTATGTAAATCATGATGGTTATGCTTGGAAGTTTTGAACATGGTACTTTGTGTTTTTATATAAGATTTATGATCAATGAGATTCAAGCTTGAATTATGACTTGCGACTTTGATGAAAGAGCATGGTATGGATAAAATATGAACATGTATGGTGTAATTTTGTTATTAAACTTTTTATTTTTCTATAAGTATAAATTGTGGGATTTTGACCTATATGTGCTATGAGGTGTATTAAGGTACTTTGATGGATTAATTGTGATGTGGTGTGGATAAGAAAGTGTAAAGGAGAAGTGTTGTGGTGAAATGTATTGATTATCATGTATTGGTCAATGTTGGGAATATTGTGGGATTTTTGGAATAAGAATTTCATCCATGGTTTTTTCAAGGGGAAATGGCATGTTTAAAGGCAAATATGTAACTCATTGACGTTATATGCATTTATAAGGTAGTTGGTGGTTAATGTGAATTCCGTTATGTATTTGTGTTGTAGAGTGACACATAAAGAAGGAGCGGGACTATTGTATGCACATCTAGGATTGTATATTCGTATTGAGAATACAAGGTATGTAAGGTTACTCTGTCCGTATCATTCTGCAGCAAATAGTATTCACATTGACTTTACGCTTGTCCTATTCCGAAATGTGCTAATGTATTCTATATCCGGTTATCAATGGTCATTATCATATGTTTCCTACTCATTGATCAATTGTGAATCTTATGTCTCATATTCATGGTTAATGTTCCAAAAGTCCAATAAGGTTATGTTCCAATGTTCCAATAGTGATTATACTCTTGTCTCTTGTTCGTGGAATATTGTCCAATGGTTCCAATGGTGATATGGTTCTAATTGTTGCTCACAATGTTTATTTACATGTATCTCACTCATTGGTTAATGATCCAATTTTCAAAGAAAGTTATGACTATCATTGTATCAATCTCAAAGTAATGAATAAAGTAATGCATATGCGGTCAATGATCAAGTATGGGTGGTAGCTTTGGGGGCGAAATGCCTAGCTCAAGACGATTCGGAGGTTGTTGGATCAGGGGGAAGTCCTAGAGGCATAAGCCTAGCTCGGACCGATCCTGACAGGGGGCAGCTCTAGAAGTAATAACCTAGCTCGAGCCGAACCTGACACGTTGTATGGGTGGCAGCTCTAGAGGTACTAACCTAGCTTGAGCCGATCCCGATATATATATTGATTCATAGGGTGGCAGCTCTAGGGGCATAAGCCTAGCTCGATCCGATCCCAACATAACATGATGTTATGTTAAAACCCACTGTTCAGTCGGGGCCCGAGTATCACAGGTCACAAGCAAAGATGAATAATCATTGAATTAAAGATACAAAGAAAATAACGAAAGCAATATACATGGTTTCCAAAGTACAAAATAGTGACTTATGTATGTTGGTCATTCATTTGAATTTGATTTCATTGACATCTTTACATATCATACAAGTTTCATATGGCCTTACATACTCAGTACATTCTTCGTACTGACCCCTCTTGGGGAATTTACCTTACTTGCTGCAGGCGCAGGTACTAGTAGGCCTCCACAGTAGGTTGCTAGTTATTGCAGATCATTGGTGAGCTCCAGTTAGTTCGGGGCTTCTCCAAGTCTCAGTTGTACATATGTTTTGGTGTTGTACATGTTGTATAAAGTGAGGACTTGTCCCGACTTTTAGCTCATTTTGGTCAATGCATTTGTTAGAGGCTTTTGTAGACGTATGTGGGTGTATGAATATAAGGTGGTATATGACGTTCTTGACTTGATGGCCTCAACGGCCAAGTTTCACATATGTATATATATGTTCCATTTTCCATGTTTTCCGTTATTCGTCTTTCATGCTCTTACGTGATGGTGGTGTTTCTTATGATATGCATATGAATGAATAGAAGCAAAGCTTGGTTCTCTCGGGCCATGTCGGCTACGGGTCCCAATCCGTTCCAATGGGATTCGGGGCGTGACATTGATCATAATAATTATATCAAAATTAAGAGTATACGTACATTTAATGATCTAGAGAAGTTGTCTATAAATATTCATAGCATAAACAATCGTCTCTACTTTGTCGTTCAATACACACAAAGTATACTAGCACAAGAAGTTGGAATACGACCATTTCCATAATCAAGAATAGATTATAGTTAATCTTGTGCTACAATCATCAAGATGTTGTTCCAGCTTCATTTTTGATTGTGAACATAATATTTATACTTATAAGAATCAATGATTTAATCTTTAGTGCATAAGCTAAACTCTATACATAAAATGATTTACTATATAAATAAATGGACACATAATCGAATATATGATCTATTTAATTCTTTATTAAAATTAAATAAATAATTTTTCTATGATAAATACTATATCCAAATACATGGTTAATAGTATATATACCAATAGATCGAGCCTGAAAAAAATCTAGTAAGAAGAGATTTTTTTCCTTTTCATGTGAGGGCGCGAATATGAATCTGTCGAGACTCAAAACTTCAAAACAAACATCGACCACCGAGTAGCCAGAATGAACTTTGGTAAAAGTGTTAATAGCAGTACATATCTTTTATCATTTACACAAGACATCTTCTTCTTCTTTTCTTTGAAGAATTTACATCAAAAAAACTGAAAAATGAAACAATTTCCTCCTTTGCTACTAAATTAATCTCATATTGAAAAAACTTCAATTCAGCAACTAATAATTTCCTCTTGAGAAGATTTTGGAGTTTGGCATTCATCTTCATCACTAGTTATAATATGATCAAAATTTTGAGAAGAAGTAATTACTTTGATATTTGGTAATTTGAGCCCTAATAATTCTTGGTTTATAGACATAAAAAAAATTGTGTGTGGAATATTTCTATGGGAGGATGTTTATGAAGTTAGATGTGTGTGTACATGTATATATATATATATGTATTATATGAGCATGAAAAAGAGAGAGTGCAATGGAAGGTAATTGAGTGAGAAAAGAAAAAGAAAAATGTTTTTGATAGTTTCTTGATTCTTACACAAACATATGAAAACATGAGCTTTACCTAGATTTTCTTCCATGTCCCTTTCCCATTAATTTACACTATTTAAGGGCGGAGTTAGAATTTTAACTTTATGAGTTCTGACTTCTGAATATTAGAATGCAACTGTTGGGTTCTAAGTGTATTGTGAATGGAAAATGGAGGGAAGAAAATTGGAGGGAAAGTGAAATGTGTAGTTCACTTTTAAGAAAGTTAAATTCTCCCACATTGGTGGGAGAAAGAAACTTTTTAGTGTTTATATCCCTTCATGTGGATAGTCAGGCAAGAACAAGACAAGCCTCACGCCGTCGTCGTCGTTGCTCACTCGGCTAGGATTCGGATTCGGATTTGGATTTGGATTTGGCAATCGATCGAGAGACTATCTTTTTGGATAAAGTTTATCTGAAACTTGAGAATTGTTGATAGTTTAATCCAAAAATCTGATAAGAAATAAATTTTTCTCCATTTGCAGATGCACATCGAATGTGTGGACGCATGTCACAACGCATCTCGAAGGGACGCATCCCTTCGAGAAAGAGACGCACTGGTTGGCCTCTGGAAAGCGACCTGCGCACGCACCTTGGCGACCTGCGGGAGAAGGTGCCGGCGCAGGTGGTACGCAGGTCACAGACAGATTCTAGGACCACCTGCGCGTGCAGGTGGGTCTGCAGGTCGGCACCCGTTCCAGAAAGATGTCTCTTTTCATGAACCATTGCTTCTTTTTGGAAGCAACTCTTTATGGCTATAAATACCTGATTTTTCCTCAGGTATTGACACGAGATTATTGAAACAAAAACATCTTCTTCTTCTTCAAAAACTCAAGTGTGATCAATCAAACCATTGAGTGTGTTCGAAGTTCGATAGAATTTGAGGTACCACTATTCTACTGAAGTAAATCATTTTATCCTAGGAGGAAAGATTCCATAACCTCGGGTACTTGAGGGGAATAAATTCCTTAAGGACACACCGTGAATTTGGTGGACTTGATTCTAAATTTTCTATTTCATCTTCTTTCTTATGGTTTTGCTATTTTCCAGAAAATAGTAGAAACTTCATTTGATAGTTCATTATTGTTGAACTTGTGTTTGAAGTTGTTGAACTTCTTTATTGTTCATGAACTTAAAGTTGAAGTTCTTGTTGTTTAAATACAGATATTTGTACCCAGAAACAACAATCTTAAGGAATTTATTAATCTGTATTTTTTGGTTTCTGGAGATTAAAACCATTTGGTTTTCTACTATGTCTGAACTTGATAGGGATTTGAAGATATAAAAACTTCATCACTAATCAAAGATCATTCGGTTAACGAATTGAAGAATATAAAAACTTCGTCGTTAAACTAGAAACAAGTTGTTTAAAGTTTAAAAACTTTATTGTTAGTATTTAAAATACTAAATTGGTTGTCTCTTTGTGACAACAATATGGCTAGTGAAATTCAAGTCAATGATGTAATGACGAATGTTGCAACAACAAACAATTGCTACTTCAAGTCGTACGAATGCTGCTCATGCCATGGCACCGGCGGAAAAACCAGGAAAATTTTCTGGTGTTGATTTCAAGCGTTGGCAGCAGAAGATGTTCTTTTATCTGACTACATTGAGTCTACAAAAGTTCATCATAGAAAGTGTTCCTGTATTTCTGGAGGATACTCCGGAAAAGGATTGCTTTGTAGTAATTGAAGCTTGGAAGCACTCAGATTTTTGATGTAAGAATTACATATTGAGTGGACTACAAGATGATCTATACAATGTGTATAGCATGATGAAGACCTCAAAGGAACTCTGGGATGCTTTATAAAAGAAGTACAAAATAGAGGATGCCGGAATGAAGAAATTCATTGTTGCAAAATTCTTGGACTTTAAGATGGTAGACAGTAAAGTTGTAGTTACCCAAGTCCAAGAGTTGCAAGTCATTATTCACGACCTCCTTGCAGAAGGTATAATTTAAGATAATTCCTTTGTTAAACATTTTAAGAATGTTATTAATGTTCACTTAACCTTCGTTGTAGGTTTGATTGTGAACGATGCTTTTCAAGTAGCTGCTATAATTAAAAAGTTACAACCTTTGTGGAAGGACTTTAAAAACTACTTAAAGCATAAGCAAAAGGAGATGTCAGTTGAAGACCTCATTGTGAGGTTGAGGATTGAAGAATACAATAAGGCAGCTGATAAAATATCTCGTGGGAATTCTACAATAAATGGAGCAAATATTGTGGAAGAAGATCCCAACAAATCAAAGAAGAGAAAGCAAGCACAAGCACAACAAGGTAATCCTCCTAAGAAGAAATTCAAAGGAAATTGCTTTAACTGTGTCAAAGCTGGCCACAAGTGGGTTAATTGTCTGGCTCCAAAGAGGGGCAAGAAAAAGGACCAAGCAAACATGGCTGAATCCAAAGAGGAAATGGACAATCTGTGTGCTATGCTCTCGGAATGCAATCTTGTTGGAAATCCTAGAGAGTTGTGGATTGATTCAGGTGCCACCCACCACGTGTGTTCCAACAAAGAAATATTTGCATCATATGCTCCATCTCAAGATGATGAGAAGATATTTATGGCCAACTCCGCTACGGCAAAGATTGAAGGAACATGCAAGGTTTGCTTAAAGATGACATCAGGCAAGGTGGTGACACTAAACAATGTCCTTCATGTTCCGGAGTTGCGAAAGAACTTGGTTTCTACTTCACTTCTGAGTAAGAATTGTTTCAAATTTGTATTTGTTTCCGACAAAGATGTAATTAGTAAGAATGAAGTGTATGTAGGCAAAGGTTACCTCACCCCTTTTTAAGATCAATGTAATGACTATTGATATGAATAAAAGTTCCGGTTCTTCTTACTTACTTGAGTCAAATGATTTATGGCATGAACGTTTAGGACATGTCAATTATAAAACCTTCCGAAAACTGATTAACTTGGAAGTTTTGCCTAACTTTGAGTGCAGTAAATCAAAGTGTCAAACATGTGTTGAATCTAAGTATGCTAGGAATCCGTATAAGTCTGTTGAAAGGAATTCCAATCCCTTAGACTTAATTCACACAGACATTTGTGATATGAAGTCGACACCATCTCGTGGTGGGAAAAAATATTTCATAACTTTTATCGACGATTGCACTAGATTTTGTTATGTCTATTTGCTGAATAGTAAGGATGATGCAATAGATACATTTAGGCAATATAAAACTGAAGTTGAAAATCAGTTGGATAAAAAGATCAAAATGATAAGAAGTGATAGGGGCGGAGAATATGAATCTCATTTTGCGGAGATATGTTTGGAAAATGGAATTGTCCATAAAACTACGGCCCCGTATTCACCTCAATCAAATGGGATTGCGGAAAGGAAAAACCGAACATTGAAGGAAATGATGAATGCCTTACTAATAAGTTCAGGTTTACGGCAAAACTTGTCGGGGGAAGCTATCCTTACAGGAAATCGAATACTCAATCGAGTACCCCATAGAAAGACACAATCTATTCCATATGAGAAATGGAAAGGAAAGAAACCCAACTTGAAATATTTCAAAGTGTAGGGGTGTCTAGCCAAAGTCCAAGTTCCTACACCTAAAAGGTTGAAAATAGGACCAAAGACAGTGGACTGTATTTTCATCGGATATGCTACAAACAGTAAAGTATGTCGATTTTTGGTTCATAAATTCGACCATCCGGATATCCATGATAATACGGTAATTGAATCAGATAATGTTGAGTTCTTTAAACACATTTATCCATATAAGACTAGACATGAACTGTCTAGTGAAGGGTCTAAACGACCTAGGGATGAACCAAGGGAGAATGAACATAATGAAGAGAATCCAAGGCGTAGTACACGTCAAAGAACGTCGACTTCCTTTGGATCAAATTTTGTGATGTTTCTTCTTGAAAATGATCCTCTAATGTTTAATGAAGCGATGTCGTCTGCGGACTCATCCTTCTGGAAAGATGCTGTCAATAGTGAGATTGATTCAATCTTGAGCAACCATACTTGGGAGTTGGTTGATCTTCCTCCAGGAAATAAACCTTTAGGTTCTAAATAGATCTTCAAAAGGAAAATGAAAGCTGATGGTACTATTGACAAATACAAGGCAAGACTTGTAGTGAAAGGCTTTCGACAAAAAGAAGGTCCTGATTATTTTGACACATACTCGCTAGTAACAAGGATAACGTCCATTCAAATGTTGGTTGCATTAGCTGCGGTATATGGTCTTGAAATCCATCAAATGGATGTGAAAACTGCATTCTTAAACGGAGAATTGGAGGAAGAAACTTACATGGAACAACCTGAGGTTTTTTTTGTTCCTGGTAAAGAAAGGAAAGTGTGCAAACTTGTTAAGTCACTTTATGGACTAAAACAAGCACCCAAACAGTGGCATGCAAAGTTTGACCAAACCATGTTGGCAAATGGATTCAAAATAAATGAATGTGATAAATGTGTTTACATTAAATACACTCCAAATCACCAAGTCATTGTTTGTTTGAATGTGGATGACATGTTGATCATCAGTATAGACATTTCTGGCATAAATTCTATGAAACGAATGCTTGGGAGCAAGTTTGATATGAAAGACCTTGGAGTTGCGGATGTGATCTTAGGAATAAGAATTCATAGAACTCCACAAGGGTTGGCATTTTCACAATCTCATTATATTGAAAAGGTACTTGATAAGTTCAAGTATTTGGATTTCAATATTGCCAAGACTCCATTAGACGTGAGCTTTGCACTTCAAAAGAATGAAGGTTAAAGTGATTCACAATTGGAGTATGCAAGAGTGTTGGGAAGTCTGATGTATATCATGAATTGTACACAATCGGATATAGCATGTGCTATTAGTAAATTAAGTCGGTACATGAGTAATCCCAATCAAACTCATTGGATGGCAATGAAAAGAGTTTTGGGGTATCTAAAACATATTCAAGACTTTTCTTTTGTCACGCCCCGAATCCCAACGAGGCATGATTGGCACCCCAAGTCGATTAGGCCCGAGAGAACCACTCTTTGCTCATGTACACTCATATGCATGCTACTCCATAGACAGTACCACCTCAAATGAATATAAAGTATCAATAGCGGAATTCATGAAACATATATATATATATAATCACTATAAAACTTGGCCGTTGGGGCCATCATGACAAAACATATGTCCCTTACATACCCTGCTAGTGTTTCACAACATCTACAAAGCCTCTACGGATGCATAACCAAAACCAATCTTAGAGTCGGGACAATCACCCGCTCTGTTCATACATACAGTATCAAAACAACACCAAACAAATTTACATAGTGACTTAGGAAGCCCCGAAACAACTGGAGCTCACCAATGATCTGTTGATATAGCGTAGACTACGGTGAGGGTCTACTAACACCTGTGCCTGCAGCAAGTAAAGTAAGGCCCCAAAAGGGGTCAGTACGAAGAATGTACTGAGTATGCAAGGTTATAGAAACTGTGTATAACATAGAGACTTCATTGGGGTAGCACAATAATATTCAAGTCAATAAACCATTGCATTTGGAAACATGTCTATTAGGTTCATTGCGTTCATTGCATTCATTATGTTCATTGCTTCTTACTTCTGTACTTCTTTCTCTTGTCTGTGCAATACTGTACCCGGGCCCCAACTGATTAGTGGGTCTTTACATAACATATCGTTATGTTGGGATCAGGTCGAGCTAGGCTTATTCCCCCAGACCTGCCACCCATAAATCAATGCATCGGGATCGGGTCGAGCTAGGCTTATGCCCCTCAGACCTGCCACCAATAAATCAATGCCTCGGGATAGGGTCGAGCTAGGCTTATGCCCCTCAGACCTGCCACCCATAAATCAATGCCTCGGGATCGGGTCGAGCTAGGTTTATGCCCCTCAGACCTGCCACCCATACTAGATCATTAACCACATATGCATTACTTTGTTCTTTACTTCACATTACCTTACTTGAAATATAAGAGATTGATACTTCAACAGTCGTAACATCACTTTGAACTTTGGAACTTAACATTGTTGGAAACATAGCCTTAGTGGAGCCATGGAATCCTTGGAACATTAGCCAAAGCATATGAGACATGTGAATGACAATTGATCAATCTGAAAAGAACATGTGATGAACCATAATTGATACCCGAAAATAGGATACTTTTGACTTATAAGAGATTGATACTTTTGTAACCATAACATTGTTGGAAGCTTAGTAGAACAATAACCAATGAGTCAAAGACATATGAATAAACATTCTTAGAAACGTAACACTATTGGAACCATCGGACAATAATCAATGAACCAAGTACATGAGTATAACCACTATTGGAACACAACCTTATTAGGCTTTTGGAACATTATCAATGAGTACGAAACATGTGATATTGATAATTGGTGATCGAATACAGGATATCTTAGCACATTTCGGGATAGGACAAGTGCGATTTCAATGTGAATACTACGTACTGCAGAAAAATACGGACAGAGTAACCTTACATACCTTGTCGTCTTTCTATGCATACACAAGATTATAAGGAGATACAATAGTCCAGCTTCCTTCCTTATGTTTCACTCTACATCACAAGTACATAACGAAGCTTATATTAGCAACCACCTACCTAGTGCACAAGATAACCATAAATCACATAGTTACTATAGAACGTCATTTCGCCTTCCTAAAATTTCATTTATCGCATCAACATGCCAACACTACCATAACATTTCACTCATTGACCCAGATTTCATACAACAATAGCATTTCGCATCACACTTACCCTTTATGCCTTCTCGTTATCATTCCGTCATATTTAATCCCATCAATTTGCCTCATAACAACATAAGACAGTCCAACACACCTCCATACGATACTTTAAAGTCATTAAAACAACATCACAAGTTGATAATTACATCCAAAAAGGGTATCGGGGTCTTCGGGGATCAACTAGAGACGGAAACACCCAAAACGAAAATCTGGAATGACCTGCGCTGCCACCTGCGCACCCAGGTGGCTGAAATGCGTGCGCAGGTTCCCTCTGGCAGTAGCCAGAGGCATCTGCGATGGCATCTGCGCCCGCAGGTGCCTCCGTCTGCGGGGGCGGATGCCCGTTTGGTCCAAAATGGCTTCTTTTTGGGTCTTTTAATGCCATGAATGGTCCATGATCATAAACAAACTCATTTTCACATATTTTTGATACTATAACATGCCAACTACCATACATGGTCTCATAACATACATACAACACCCAAAACCACACTTTACGGCCAATATGCCACCAAAACCATAACCAATTTCTCAATAGAAATTCCAAACACTATGTGTAAAACAATTCAAGACTATAATCACATCTCATATATCAATATTGAATCCATCAAGTTCATTTTCTTCCAGATCACAAGCCCATGTTCAAGTTGACAAGACAAAACCATCCTCCGATTTGGCAAACATGTAACTTTACACACATAGTGAGCTTCTCAATATTCCACCAACATACCCAACATCATATACACAATCTCTCATGCATAAAATATATGAAAACATGATAATAGACACTTACCAAAGTGTGCAAGATGAGGATCTTGATGAAGGCCTAGGGTTTGAGTTGAGAGAGCAAATATTGGAGAAAATTCTAGAAATGGCATGGGTGTCACAATGATATAAAATCTGATTTTTCCTTTTATATATAGGCTCTTTAAGTCTATCTTATCCCCTCCTTGGCATTAATTGCAATGTTGATTGGTCAAATGGACCACATTTGAAAGAATGGGTCAATGTTTATGTTGGGCCATGTCTTTTTGTTAATTTTGGGCTTCACTTTGGGCCCAATGATGCAAGACTTATTCATGTCCACAAATTAATGTATAATTCATCAAATATCTCATATTTTTGCTAATTCCATAAATGTACACATAGTCGTATAGATTCGACAATATACGGGGTGTTACCCCTCCTACAAAAGTCTAATCCCCCGTACTATGCCCAATATCAATTATGTCATCACTAACCTTACCATATATAATTTTGACTCTCAACACGTAAGTTTTCATTGTCCAACATCGTCAAGTAGGGTTTGGTAGGTACGGGGTGTTACATTCTCCCCCCCTTAGGAATATTCGTCCTCGAATGTTAACAACGTCGCCTCATGGGCAACAAATGCATCTCTATACATATACATATACTTATATGGGTACCTTGGGATCATCATTCTTTATTCAGCTTCTCAGGTTATTTACTCGACTTGTTGAATATACCACTACTAGCTCTTATTCCAGGTATAAGAGGTATAAGTGAAGGGAGATGGTCACTCCAACTACTGTTGGAATACAATGTACCAACTCGTAGCATCTCATCAAATGTTCACCTACTATGTTCTGTTTGTCCCTCCACCTGAGGATGCTATTTCTATCTATCTGTGTACCCATACGTTACTGACAAGACTTCCAGCACTGTGTAATAAGATTTCTCCTGTTTGGAGTGTTATATCACCTTCACTTTCTCTATAGCTTGATGAACAAAATGTGACCCGTTGGAATCTTATGTAATCGTACTATCTCTGCAACATACAACTTTGCGTACCGTTCATCTGTAGCGGTGGTCCTAACTGGTAGGAAATATGCTGACTCAGTAAGCCAGTTACTTATTACTTATATGGAATCAACCTTCGCAGTGTACGAGACAACCCTGTAATTAATTCCTTGTTATTCATGTTCCACTTCCAAACTGGGAGGGTAATCTATTGCATAACACATACAGACTTCTGATGCCACACTGTTCATCAGTGACCGCTTGGACATTGACCTACACGTTCTACAATGTGCTTCTCATATATTCTTACCAACACATCTCTGCTACACCATGGTGCCTTTTGGTTGTTTCCGAACAAACCTGGTACACACAATCTACATTGGTGTCAAAGTACGCCCCCTTGTTTGCCGCATTTTACGCTATAATTCTGTAATCTGGGGTTTCAAGACAACAAAACCCCATATTGCTTCATTGAGATAGATTTCTTGACTATATCTTTTCCCAAATTATACCAATGTCCTAATCTTTTAATAGTTCAAGCCACCTTCGCCACCTCAGATTTAAGTCTTTCGGCTTCACAATATATTACCTTTTCTCATATCCAGTATATATCAACATGAATCCCTTCCAAATAGTGACACCATAACTTTATATCGCAGCTGCTAGTGCAGGGTCATGTGTTTAGTAATAATTTGTGCTCTCATATGGTCGCAACCGTCATGAGGCATATGCTGGTACCTTGCTACATCAATATACATCCGAGGCCAACCCCAGAAGCATTACCATACATTTCATAACATTCTTATGCCTTTATCGATGCCTTGTGTATAGGCTTTGTTACGGGTGTAGGGATAGAAGAAAACCCTTCAACAATGCTCATAGAATAATCGACCAACCTACGAAAACAATGGATCTCTGTAAGCATCGTAGGCCTTAGCCAACTGTGCACCATCTCTATCTTTCGCGTAGCCACTTTCATTTCTTCATCCTATACATTGTGACTCAAGAACGGTAGGGATTCAAATCAAACTTCATATTTAGAAAAGTCTATAACACTTCTTGCAATATGAATCGCATGGTCCTCTTGCGATTTTTGAATACCATCACCAAACATGGTCACACAAACATTTAAAAGTGTCCTGAATGCCCTATTCATTAATCCATAAAACTACCGGTGCATTATCTAGCCCAATTGACATACTAAGAATTTCATAATAATCATACCATGTTTGTAATACTGTCTTGGGTCTATTTCTTTTCATTTCATCATTATTCATCATCATTTACCTCGTAACTGATCAAACAGATCGTCATCCAGTTACCAATAGTACACAAACTTTCGCAATTTGTCATGTTATTATTTTTTTGTACTAGGAACACTGATGCACCCCAAGGGGTCGTACTAGGCCGTATGAATCTCTTACTCAACACGTCTTTTACTTCCTCCTGTCATTCCCGTAACTCTATTGGGTCCATACTGTACGAATAAAACTATGCTGAGTACCTGACACCATATTAATATCAACTCATACCTCGAGGAATGCATGCCCACCAAGACCGATTGAACAGTAGGTGGTTTCACATTAGTATCCCTCACTAGTACCAAGTGATATATGTACCCCTTTGGGTCTCATTTTCCGTGCCTGAGGATAGGAAATAACTTCACCTTTCGGTGCTCCAACAGTACTCTTCTATTCAAGAACATACTTTAATTTGGATATATGCACCCACGGGTGTAAAGAAATGGCGTAACTAGCAATTTTGGTATTCCTTTGAATGGGTCAAAACAATAACGTAACATATGATCGGGTAACACCCGAATCAATCAATGCATTTACCTTATGTAACAATACTAATAATGTACCTGTACCTGCATCAAGAGAAGACTCCACATTCCGTGGATCCGCTGAGGTATCTATATGATCTTGGGTCCCACTGGAACTAGCGGCTCCTCTAAAACCTCTATCGCGCCGCGTAGGTTGTACACCTCTACCTGGAGGAGGCATCGATAATTGCAATGTGATAGGTGGTCTCGTAAGTCATGCCATACCACTCGTGCTCCTTTATGGACACCTTTTCCTCACATGTCCCGTCATACCACACCAGTAGTAAACATTTGTTCTGAACCAGCATTCACCTGTGTGAAATTTCCCGCAGCACTCACATAGCTGACGAACACACCTTGATTGATTCCTACTTTCTTGCCCTCGATATCCCACTGTCTGTGGACCCTGAATCTCACGTCTTTGCCCAAACTGGTTGTCTCTAAACCCTTGGAATAGAGGGGGAACATTGGCTGTAGGATGAGAAACTAATGGCCTAGGTGGTTTGTGCAAAATTCGAGGACCAAATCCTCCATAGGACGCCATGAACTGCCCCTTGGGTCTAGCCCTTTTTGACGACCCTTCCTCAAAGTCTTGTGTCCTTCTCTTTTGTTCTGCCATTTGCTGCGCCAACACTTGTCTTTGAGTTTGTACGACAACAACACGGGTCAGTATGTGCACCGCACTCATTAAGTCTTGCACAATAGCATTATTGGACAATTCCTCTGGAAGTGAAAGAGTGGGAGGAGCCCGTGATACCAACTCATTTCCAGCCCCACCCTGATCAACTTGCTCAGGTGGTGCTCTACTGGTTCCTTCTCCAGCAAATCTGTCTATCTCCTTTCCGTTTCCCCAACCTTCTCTTGCCATTGGCATTTCTAATCAAACACAATAAAACAAAGCCCATGGTCAGTTATGATTTCGCCTACAACTTCTCTGTAAAGGAAAACCACTATCAGTGAGCACATATGATTCCACTTACAACCTTGGCTCTATTGCACGATCTAGAATGAAGAAAAGAAACAACTCCTAAATGTCCCGTAGCCTCCTACTTATAAATGTGGCACGCTACACATTGATAAGCAAGACTCTACTCAGACACGACTTTGTAGACACCCTTAGAACGACCGGATCTGATACCACTTTTGTTACGCCTCAAATCCCAACGAGGCGTGATTGGCACCCGAAGCCGATTAGGCCCGAGAGAACCACTCTTTGCTCATGTACACTCATATGCATGCTACTCCATAGACAGTACCACCTCAAATGAATATAAAGTATCAATAGCGGAATTCATGAAACGTATATATATATATAATCACTATGAAACTTGGTCGTTGGGGCCATCATGACAAACCATATGTTCCTTACATACCCTGCTTGTGTTTCACAACATCTACAAAGCCTCTACGGATGCATAACCAAAACCAATCTTAGAGTCGGGATAATCCCCCGCTCTGTTCATACATACAGTATCAAAACAACACCAAACAAATGTACATAGTGACTTAGGAAGCCCCGAAACAACTGGAGCTCACCAATGATCTGCTGATATAGCGTAGACTACGGTGAGGGTCTACTAGCACCTGTGCCTGCAGCAAGTAAAGTAAGGCCCCAAAAGGGGTCAGTACGAAGAATGTACTGAGTATGCAAGGTTATAGAAACTGTGTATAACATAGAGACTTCATTGGGGTAACACAATAATATTCAAGTCAATAAACCATTGCATTTGGAAACATGTCTATTAGGTTCATTGCGTTCATTGCATTCATTACGTTCATTGCTTCTTACTTCTGTACTTTTTTCTCTTGTCTGTGCAATACTGTACCCGGGCCCCAACTGATCAGTGGGTCTTTACATAACATATCGTTATGTTGGGATCAGGTCGAGCTAGGCTTATGCCCCCCAGACCTGCCACCAATAAATCAATGCATCGGGATCGGGTCGAGCTAGGCTTATGCCCCTCAGACCTGCCACCCATAAATCAATGCCTCGGGATCGGGTTGAGCTAGGCTTATGCCCCTCAGACCTGCCACCCATAAATCAATGCCTCGGGATCGGGTCGAGCTAGGTTTATGCCCCTCAGACCTGCCACCCATACTAGATCATTAACCACATATGCATTACTTTGTTCTTTACTTCACATTACCTTACTTGACATATAAGAGATTGATACTTCGACAGTCATAACATCACTTTGAACTTTGGAACTTAACATTGTTGGAAACATAGCCTTAGTGGAGCCATGGAATCCTTGGAACATTAGCCAAAGCATATGAGACATGTGAATGATAATTGATCAATGTGAAAAGAACATGTGATGAACCATAATTGATACCCGAAATAGGATACTCTTGACTTATGAGAGATTGATACTTTTGTAACCATAACATTGTGGAAGCTTATTAGAACAATAACCAATGAGTCAAAGACATATGAATAAACATTCTTAGAAACGTAACACTATTGGAACCATCGAACAATAATCAATGAACCAAGTACATGAGTATAACCACTATTGGAACACAACCTTATTAGGATTTTGGAACATTATCAATGAGTACGAAATATGTGATATTGATAATTGGTGATCGAATATAGGATATCTTAGCACATTTCGGGATAGGACAAATGCGATGTCAATGTGAATACTAGTACTGCAGAAAGATACGGACAGAGTAACCTTACATACCTTGTCGTCTTTCTATGCATACACAATATTATAGGGTGATACAATAGTCTAGCTTCCTTCCTTATGTTTCACTCTACATCACAAGTACATAACGAAGCTTATATTAGCAACCACCTACCTAGTGCACAAGATGACCATAAATCACATAGTTACTTTAGAACGTCATTTTGCCTTCCTACAATGTCATTTATCGCATCAACATGCCAACACTACCATAACATTTCACTCATTGACCCAGATTTCATACAACAATAACATTTCGTATCACACTTACCCTTTATGCCTTCTCGTTATCATTCCGTCACATTTAATCCCATCAATTTGCCTCATACCAACATAAGACAGTCCAACACACCTCCATATGATACTTTAAAGTCATTAAAACAACATCACAAGTTGATAATTACATCCAAAAAGGGTATCGGGGTCTTTGGGGATCAACTAGAGACGGAAACACCCAAAACTAAAATCTGGAATGACCTGCGCTGCCACCTGCGCACACAGGTGGCTGACATGCGTGCGCAGGTTCCCTCTGGCAGCAGCCAGAGGCATCTGCGATGGCATCTGCGCCCGTAGGTGCCTCCGTCTGCGGGGGCGGATGCCCGTTTGGTCAAAAATGGCTTCTTTTTGGGTCTTTTAATGCCATGAATGGTCCATGATCATAACCAAACTCATTTTCACATATTTTTGATCATCTAACATGCCAACTACCATCCATGGTCTCACAACACACATACAACACCCAAAACCACACTTTACGACCAATATGCCACCAAAACCATAACCAATTTCTCAATAGAAATTCCAAACACTATGTGTAAAACAATTCAAGACTATAATCACATCTCATATATCAATATTGAATCCATCAAGTTCATTTTCTTCAAGATCACAAGCCCATGTTCAAGTTGACAAGACAAAACCATCCTCCGATTTGGCAAACATGTAACTTTACACACATAGTGAGCTTCTCAATATTCCACCAACATACCCAACATCATATACACAATCTCTCATGCATAAAATATATGAAAACATGATAATAGACACTTACCAAAGTGTGCAAGATGAGGATCTTGATGAAGGCCTAGGGTTTGAGTTGAGAGAGCAAATGTTGGAGAAAATTCTAGAAATGGCATGGGTGTCACAATGATATAAAATCTGATTTTTCCTTTTATATATAGGCTCTTTAAGTCTATCTTATCCCCTCCTTGGCATTAATTGCAATGTTGATTGGTCAAATGGACCACATTTGAAAGAATGGGTCAATGTCCATGTTGGGCCATGTCTTTTTGTTAATTTTGGGCTTCACTTTGGGCCCAATGATGCAAGACTTATTCATGTCCACAAATTAATGTATAATTCATCAAATATCTCATGTTTTTACTAATTCCATAAATGTACACGTAGTCGTATAGATTCGACAATATACGGGGTGTTACCCCTCCTACAAAAGTCTAATCCCCCGTACTATGCCCAATATCAATTATGTCATCACTAACCTTACCATACATACTTTTGACTCTCAACACATAAGTTTCCATTGTCCAACATCGTCAAGTAGGGTTTGGTAGGTACGGGGTGTTACAGCTTTGCATTACAACAAATATCCAGTGGTAATTGAAGGATATAGTGATGAAAATTGGATCACCAGATCAAATGAAGTAAAATCCACGAGTGGATATGTGTTTACTTTAGGTGGAGGAGCAGTCTCTTGGAAATCTTCCAAACAGACTTGTATTGCCCGCTCTACTACGGAATCTAAATTTATCGCATTAGATAAAGCTGGTGAAGAAGCTGAATCACTCCGGAATTTCTTAGAAGATATTCCTTATTGGCCCAAACCATTGGCACCAGTATGCATACACTATGATAGTCAAGCGGCAATAGGTAGGGCAGGGAGCATGATGTATAATGGTAAATCTCATCATATAAGACAGAGATATAATACCGTTAGAGAACTTCTCTCTAGTGTAATTATCACGATTGACTATGTAAAGTCAAAGTATAATGTGTCGGATCCACTTACAAAAGACCTATCTAGAGAGGGAGTTGACAAATCATTGAAGGGAATGGGTTTATGGCCTAGGACAAGTCGTCACAGCGGTAACTCTACCTAGCGGACTGGAGATCCCAAGAGCTAGGTTCAAAGAAATCAAACAAAGTTGTGATTGACGATTCAACATTGTCAATAAACTCAACCCGTTCTCATGATAAAGACAATTTTCAGGAAATAAGGATAAGACTTATGGTTGGAAGTCTTTTAATGGTTTCTAAGTTTGGCAGATTTGACTAAATAGTTTGATCTATAGGATTGAAATGTTAAGGAATCACCTATGTGAGGGTGAAGTGGAAGCCACTTCAAGGAGAATGATAGTAAAGGCCTATTCTCTAAGCTCTCATGAAACCAGGTCGTGTTCATGGCTGAAATGAACAAAACCGTGAGAACCATAAATGGTAAAAGGCTGGTTGTGTGACTTGTGTTGTCTAGGTGTACATTAAAGTTTGACGGTTCAAAGATATCACATCTACCGATTGACCAAGTGCATCCAATGCAAGTTCACTATGGAAAGTTCAAAGGGAAACCTACTTATCCAGATGCAATTAGTCTTTTCTTGTTGATTACACACTTGTCCGTATATTCTTTGTTGAAATAGCTATTCCCCATTCATGTAGGGGATTTTTGGGTTCTAAGTGTATTGTGAATGGCAAATTGAAGGAAGAAAATTGGAGGGAAAGTGAAATGTGTAGTTCACTTTTAAGAAAGTTAAGTTCTCCCACATTGGTGGGAGAAAGAAACTTTTTAGTGTTTATATTGGAACACTTCCCTTTATGTGGATAGTGAGGAAAGAACAAGACAAGCCTCACACCGTCGTCATCGCTCGCTCGGCTCGGCTTCGGCTTCGACTTCGAATTTGGATTTGGATTTGAATTTGGCAAATGATCGATCGAGAGACTATCTTTTTGGATAAAGTTTATTTGAAACTTGAGAATTGTTGATAGTTTAATCCAAAAATCCGATAAGAAATGAATTTTTCTCCATTTGCGGACGCACATCGAATGTGCGGATGCATGTCACAACGCATCTCGAAAGGACGCATCCCTTCGAGAAAGAGACGCACTGGTTGGCCTCTGGAAAGCGACCTGCGAGCGCACCTTGGCGACCTGCGGGAGCAGGTGCCGGTGCATGTGGCACGCAGGTCATAGACAGATTCTGGAAATTGACATGAGGAGACCTGCGGCCGCAGATGGACCACCCGCGCGCACAGGTGGGTCCGCAGGTCGGCAGCCGTTCCAAAGAGATGTCTCTTTTCATGAACCATTGCTTCTTTTCGGAAGCAACTCTTTATGGCTATAAATACCTGATTTTTCCTCAGGTATTGACACAAGATTATTGAAAGAAAAACATCTTCTTCTTCTTCAAAAATTCAAGTGTGATCAATCAAACCATTGAGTGTGTTCGAAGTTCGGTAGAATTTGAGGTACCACTATTCTACTGAAGTGAATCTTTTTATCCTGGGAGGAAAGATTCCATAACCTCGGGTACTTGAGGGGAATAAATTCCTTAAGGACACACCATGAATTTGGTGGACTTGATTCTAAATTTTCTGTTTCATCTTCTTTCTTATGGTTTTGCTATTTTACAGAAAATAGTAGAAACTTCATTTGATAGTTCATTATTGTTGAACTTGTGTTTGAAGTTGTTGAACTTCTTTATTGTTCTTGAACTTAAAGTTGAAGTTCTTGTTGTTTAAATACAGATATTTGTACTCGGAAACAACAGCGACTTCAAGTGGTAGTAATTGAAATCTAAATTTAATATTTGTACAAGATTTAGATTCAAGTCATGGGAATAACCTCTTGCAGAAATGCAAGATAAGGCTGCATACAGTAGACTCTTGTGGTTCGGTCCTTCTCTGGACTCCACACATTACAGAAGCCTTAGTGCACCGGACTGCCCTTTTATTTTTTTCTTACAAGAGATTGAATATTTTTATTTACCAAATTTCTAATAATGTGCACCATTGAAAATTAAAACATGAACTTAAAATGCTTTTTTTTCTTGAAATTAATTTCATGACAAAATTAACGACTGTCGCTGATTTTTACATTAGAATAGATTATCTATATCATATCATTTGCGACGTATTTTTTTTTCAAATCCTGAGTAAATGCATGATACTTTGTATATCGTCCTGTCCTTTTAATCACATTTGAGGCAAAAAAGTGGTATAACTATAAACTGAATTTGTGTACCTTTACAACCGTTACATTCCTCTTTTTTCACCTTTTTAACTCACCATATTCTCTGTCCCATGTTTACTCGATTTTAGGCAATTTTTATGTTGCCAAAGAAAAAGAGGGAATTAAACTATTAGTGCTCTTATTTTAAACAAAAATGAATTTTGGAGAATTTATATTGTATACACCTTCGTACACTAATAGTGTAAAAGAATATTTATGCTATTATATATAAGTTAAATTAAAAACTTCTTTTAGGCATTAGATATACCAATATTATTATTACAATCATATATAGTAGCTAAAATGCATTAAAAGGTGTTCAACTGAATGTTCTTTCGTAGAAAATTATATTATATTGTATAAATAGGATAAATAATTTTCTTTATCTTTAATATAGATATCATTAGTTCACTCCCCAGAATAGCGTAGTGTATTCACTGACGATGTAAATTTGTATTTTCTTGAATCCTTCTTATTGATTTTTTTTTATTCCCACATTGATTTGTAATATACGTGTAACTTGTGGAGTTAATTGGACCCTAATATAAGTATTGAATATTGGGTGGCCCGAATAATTTTAAAAAATTGTGTGTTTGACCAATAAAAAAGAACTAAATCTGTACATGAGGGAGCGGGTTGATCACTTAATTCAACGGCAATAACACACTTCTATACATTATGATCTCTAATAAGTTGTCCAATATTGGAATCTCATTTTTTAAGGTGACACTTAAGTTGGTGAATTATTACATGTTCAGGATATGATATCCAGACTAGATGACTGTTATCTTCACTAGATCCTTATCTAACGGGTATAATTTTACCAAATCCTCATGAACAAAGTTATGTAGTTCAGATGCAAATTCCACTACGGTTGAAACCCCTCCAATTGTAATAAAATGGAGATGGATCCTTCGCTTCTTCACTCAAGCCCTGCAGGACAGCTTTTTCAAAACAATCTATTACAGTTCTCCGTATCTTTCGAACGTCTTCAACTTCATGTATGGCACATGATATATTCTGCTTGAGAAATTGAAAACTTAGTAGCACAAGAAAAGAATCTTCTTGAGTTGGAAAGATGTTACTCCGTCCAATTTTATATGACAATTGTTTAGCACATTTCCATATTTTGACAACAACAACAACAACATACCCAGTAAAATCCCACAAGTGAGGTATGGGGAGGGTAAAGTGTACACAGACCTTACCACTACCTTGAGGAGGTAGAGAGGTTGTTTTCGGAAGACCCTCGGCTCAAGTGTAGCCAATACAGGTGCAAAGAAGAGATAAACAATGAAGAAAATATGACAACTAATCTTCCATAAAAAAATAATAATCAGCCACAAAATAGTGCAATAATCGAAATACAATAGACAACAATGATAGATATCTATGGCTAAATCCTAGAAACCACACTACGGTGCACGATAACACTCTTATCCGACTAACCTTCTACTCTAATATGCGTCCTCCACATCCCCCTATCTAAGGCCATGTCCTCGATAACCTGAATATGCGTCATGTCCTGTCTAATCAACTCACACCAATACTTCTTCGGCCTACCTCTACCCCTCTTTGTACCTACTATATCCAACCTCTCGCACCTCCTCACTGGGGCATGTTTACCTCACCTCATCACATGTCTAAACCATCTCAATCTTGCTTCCCTCATCTTATCCACCATGGAGGCCACTCCCACCTTATCTCGAATAACCTCATTACTGATTTTATCACACCTAGTATGTCCACACATCCATCTCAACATACTCATCTCTGTGACGTGCATCTTTTGAACATAGCAGTTTTTTACTAGACAACACTCCATCCCATATAGTAACGTTGGTCTAACCGCTACTCTATAAAACTTGCCTTTTAAGTTTTGATGGTATCTTTTAATCAAACAAGACTCTGGAGCTAAGCCTCCACTTCATCCATGTCGTACCAATACAATGAGTGAAATCAGCGTATATGACCCCACTACCCTTGATAATAGAGCCAAGATATTTGAAATAATTGCTCTTGGGGAGAGCCTGTGTGTCCAGATGCACATCCACGTCTTTCTTATGCAACCCCTCACTGAATTTTCACTCCAGATACTCCATTTTAGTCCTGCTCAACTTAAACCCTTTAGCTTCCAGAGTTTGTCTGCACAACTTCAACCTATCATTCACGCCACTACGCATCTCTTCAATCAGTGCTATGTCATTTGCAAATAGCATACACCAAGGCACCTCATCTTGAATGCCCCGCTTCAATACATATATCTCCACGGTAAAGAAGAAAGAACTAAGAGCTGATCCCTGGTGCAACCCAAATTTCAACAGGAAAATGCTTCAAATTTTCTCCAACCGTCCTAACCCGCGTCTTAGTTCCATCATACATGTCCTTTATTGCCCTAATGCAAGCCATCGGTACATCTCTAGCCTCTATACATATCCAAATGACTTCCCTCAAAACTTTGTCGTAGGCCTTTTCAATGTTAATGAACACCATATTTAAGTACCACTTCTTTTCCCAATATTGCTCCATCAATCTCCTCACTAGATGGATGGCTTTAGTAGTAGATCGCCTCGGCATAAATCCAAACTAGTTCTTAGATATGGACACTCCACTCCTCACCCTCAACTCCACCACTCAATCCCAAAATTTTATAGACTGACTTAACAACTTGATACCCCTATAATTATTACAATTCTGGATGTTGCCCTAATTATTGTACAACGGGACCATTTTACTCCACCTCCATTCTTTGGGCATCTTAGTTGTCTTAAAAATAACATCGAACAACTCTGTCAACCACTCCATACCTTTCTTTCTCGAGCTCTTCAAAAACTCCATAGGGATCTCATCCAGTCCAGTCACTCTCCCCCTACTCATCTTACTAATAGCTCATGTCACTTCCTCAACCATAATACATCCACAATATCCAAAATCCCCATGTCTCTCAGAGTGCTCCAAATCCCCAGCACAATAGCTCTATCATCTACCTCATTCAACAACTTGTGAAAATAGGCTTGCCATTTTTTCTTGATGAGCGTCTCATCCTCCAATACCTTGTCGTAAACCTCTTTAATTTTAAACTTTGTATTTCACCTCTAATGATATGCTTTTACAATCGTATAAACGTCATGGTATATTTAAGATAACAATTTCCAAGGGTATTTGTTGGTATGTATCAACAATATTTCTTTCTTTCTTTTTTAAACTCAACGACTATTCAAATACTGCCAATTAAAATAAAATGGAGAGCAGTCAAAGGCAAAAAGTTTTAAAAAGTGCTACATGTCTTTTAATTAGGACTTTAAATGAAAGCACAATTAAAATTAAGCTTAAAAAACAAAGCAATGAAGAAAAAAGTAAAAATATATGTAATACAAGAAAAAGTTACGAATTCATTTATAATGTTTTTCTTAACAATTAATATATCTCTTTCACTAATTATATTTATTGTTCAGTGTCCCATTTTACAAGACAGAGCTCAAGGGCAATGAAGCACATGACTTAGTGCCCTGCCTACACCTAAAACCATAGGTCAAGTGAGGTGAAGCACCCTCCACGAGCTTTGGGGCTTAAGCGCACCTTAGATGAGCCTTTAATAGCACAGACAGAGAAAATCATATTTAATCATGTTTCAAGATACAAGTAGTTGCCTATTAAGCGCACAAACTTTGTTATGAATTGTAATGACCCTCCCGGTTATTTTCTTTATTTTCATTCATTCTCGGTGTTTAGAGCTTTCCTATAACCTCCCCAAGTATTTATGATATGCTAGGACTGAAAGTTCGATTTCTGGGCAATTCGTTTGAGAATGTTATTAATACCGAGCAAGTTGTGAAGTATTTAAATTAATTTAGAATTTGATAAAAGGATATAGTTAATTATCTTTCTAAAGTGTTTTTGATATTTGTAAAAATTCTTTAGTTATGATAAATTATACTACTTTAAAATAATTTTATAACCTATTAATATTTTAAACGGAGAGAGTGAATCTGGATGTGTTAAAATAATATTATTATTTTATAGAGGTTTGATTCGAAATAATTTTTTTATTAATTATAATACATTAAAAAAGTTATATTTATTTTACCACGAACCTATGCAATACCCGAATAGATATATAATGAGGTAAGAGTTATATTGATGTGCCACCTCCACCATCACGTGGAAAGAGAAGAGTTGCACTCCACAACACTTACTAAGAGGTGGCTGCACATATCAATGTGTGCAATTAATTAAGTAGTGGAGTATTTGCATGAATATGATTCATATTATGAACAAATACATAGCATTACACTTCCCCACCACTTCCATTTCATTTCTTCACCATTTTTGATCAATTTTAAGCTCAAATCAGAGCATTTAGTGTGGATTGAAGTTGGATTTGATTGGAAATAGGTTCGTGGATGCGTGGTCGTCATTCTACGGTAAGTTTCGTCATTTTTATGGTATATTCTTGTATAGTTGGTGGTGTTGGTGTTATTGGTGCTATTTTGGAGCCAATTGTGAACTCAAATTTGGTGGTAGCTATTGTGGCTATTGATCACGGGGTTTTTTGGGATGCTGTGATGGTTTCGATTTCACGATTCTGCAACCGGGCACCATATGGGATTTTTGATCATTTCCCGACCTAAGCAATATGGGTATCAATAGTCTTGTCTTGACTTATAGTTTATTGTTTTGGTAGCGTGGCAGCAGTCAGAAGCCTCTCGAAAGGGGAAGCCTCCTGTTTACCTGGTTTTGGCTAGCATTCGGCGGCGTCCAGGTAGGCTAGGTTTACTTTATACTTAGATTAAGTGTATATGTGGTGTTTGCATGTTATTGTGCTGGTATGTGGGCTGGTAGTATAAACATGTTGTTGGCTTGCTGTGTTTGGGCCTTTTTTGGCCGGATATGGCCGTTTGCACGTGTTCCAGGCCCATTATACTAGTAGTACACCACAGATGACCTACATGGGTTTGGTTAGCATTGCTATTGCTATTAGTTGGGGATTTGGAGATGTTAGCACAGACTTGGTTCTGAGACCCCGTTATGAGCACTGCTACTCTTCACAGTTAACATAATTAACCTTAAATGCGGTTAGGCTTCGTTAAGTACTACGTAATACTTATAGAATAACTATAGGGTTAGTTTACCCTGATTATATTTTGTTAAACTGACTAGCCCTAGTGACTTCGTATAGTATAGCACCTGACCGAGATTGCTAGCCGTGACTTAGAATGGGGACCCTCCTTGTCATGATCTACCCAAGATACTTGGATTGACATATGTATCGCCTAATAGTAGGTTGTTGACCTTGGAGGACGTTGGGATTGCTTTGTAGCATGTTGTGGGTTAGCTCCTTTACCTATATTCCGGCATTGACCTGGGACTAGTACGTTTCCATTATTGTGTGTTTGTATGGATCCTGGAATTGTTCTGATTGCTGATTATTATGAGTTTTTGTTTGAGTTTGACCACTAATTCAGATATGATGGTTTCTAGTTATTGATGGTTATGAGTTTCGGTTCGAGTCTGGTTAATGGTTATGACACGATTTATGAGTTCTGGTACGGGGTACCGTGGTTATGGTATTATGGTTCTCTGAGTTTCGATTTTAGTCTAGCGAATATCATTTATATGTGGCCTCTCATTATCACCCACTATGTCCAATTCGAACCCAACATCTGGCCTCTTGTTATCACCCATTGGTGTTGGTTCAAGCCCAGTACGCAGTTTTTGGTTACTATGGTTACTGGATACTAGTTCAGCTATGAGACACTGACAGTTTTGCATTCACTTCCCTGTGTGTCCCACCAGCTTATGGCGGCCAGGTTAGGTTATTGTTTTCTTCCGTTTGTCTGCTGGGCTTATGGGGGGCCAGTTAGGTTATGTTTGACTTGTCTGTTTATTTCTGCTTTACTTACTTCCCGTATTCTATTACTTATGCATTTATTACACTGGTACGACTCGACGGTTATTTACTTTTATCCCTATTTACTGATGACTTAGCATGCACCTTCGCACTTTAGCTTACTTATACTATATTAAGCTCAGTTGGCCGATAATATCTACTGAGTACCCATTGCCTGGTACTCATACTGAACTACTGCATCTTTTTCCCTGATGTAGATACGGGCACAAGTCGGCGACAGTAACGTGATCTTTCTTCCTCAGTACTGATCCAGGGCAGGATGAGCTTATCGCCGTCTGAGGCTGATCCTATTTTATCCACTCATGTATAGTCTTTTGTACTCGAGACTGTTGTATATGTTGTATATATTTGATTTTTGTCTAGTACTCTAGTTTTCTTAACTGTGGCTCAGTACCGACCCTACCAGGTCTTGGGAGGGGTTTATCTATATACATTGTCCTTTCCTCTTATGTCTCAGTATGTATATTAGACCTAGTTCCTTTACTTTCTATCTTTACTTACTGTTGTTGTTGTGATCTTCATCTCCTTTCTTCTAGTTTCTGTCGGTTAGCTCATTGCTCGCCACTCCGGGCTATAGCTTGACTTGCTTATTGGTGGGATACGATAGGCGCCATCATGATTCGAGAAATTGGGTCATGTCATGAATTCACTATCTGAATTAATCAGGGAAGGGAATAGAGACAGAGAAGTTTACCTTCAGAAAGTGTCAATGTTCCACAACACCTAAAGTGTTAAAAGTGTTCACTTGAGCACTTACTGCTATAACCAATTGGTTATGTTCTAGCGAAAAATCACTCCCTCCAACCAATTTTCCCATGAGAGAATGACAAATAACTTTATGATTTTCATGATCAATCTTGAGACATTCTGCTTCCCAAAATTGAATTTCTCCATATCTCTGTAAGAATTATCCAGAGTTCAAAATTACATAGGAATCAATCATCACAATACAAGCACAAATCACATGTAGTAGAAATCAGAGTCCAGTTATACAATTTTATTTGAACCAAATTACATTTATTTACCACAATAAAATGATAAATTTATATAAGTATAATATTATTAACCATGATTTAATTTTTACTACACCCGAAACCACAGCTCAAGTGAGGCGAAGCATCCTCCCTGAGCTTTGGGGCTTAAGCGCAACTTAGATGATCCTTTGACAGCACAGACAAAGAAAAACATATTTAACCATGTTTCAAGATACAAGTAGTTGCCTACTAAGCACACAAACTTTGTTATGAATTCACTATCTGAATTATCAGTGAAAGGGAATGGAGACAGTGATGTTTAGCTTCAGAAAGTGTCAATATTCCACAACACCTGGAGTGTTAAAAGAGTTCAATTAAGCACTTACTTCTTTAACCAATTGGTCATATTCTAGAAAAAAATCACTCTCTCTAACCAATTTTCCCACGAGAAAATGACAAATGATTTTCATAATCAATCTTGAGACATTCTGCTTCCCAAAATTGAATTTCTCTATATCTTTGTAAGAATTAACAAGAATTCAAAATTATGTAAGCATCAATCAAGACCAATACAATCATAAATCACATGGAGAAGAGAATCGGAGTCCAGTTATACACTTGTATTTGAACCAAATTACATTGTTTTATTTACCATGATTTTGTTGCGGAAGCTGAATATATAGAGAGTGATTAAGCTGTAACTACTATATTTAAAGTTAGTTATATAAATAGTAAATGAGACAACAATAAGAGAACACCAAAAATTTATAAGGTTTAGCAAAACTTTGTTTTCTGGCTACTCCTTAGACACAACCAATCAAATTTTATTTTACTCCAAAAGAATACAAGTGAAATACTACAAGAGAAAATGAGATTCAAATGCCTTAAAAATGAGAAGGCAAGTAAGAGAGGTGTCTTACAAATGAACTAAGTGCCCCTATTTATAGGAGTGAATTCTTCTTCTTTATCTTAATGTCATCAGTGACATCATCATTATGTAACATCATCAGTGACATCATCACTGTACAAATGTCAAAGTTCAATAAGTGAAACCATTTAATGGTAGTCAAAGATTTCGACTACAAGGTGAACTTGTATATTTCATCCCAAGGAAGCATTACCCTTTTTCAAATATTCACACTAGTTCAAAAATGTTGATCAAGTTCAAACAATGTTGAAACTTGACCACAGTCACCACTTTTGTCAGCATATCGGCAAGGTTATCTGTAGTCCAAATTTTTTGCACTATGACTTCACCTTCTTTTATAATGTCTCATCCAAAATGATATCAAACGTCAATGTTCTTTGTTATTGCATGATAAACTTGGTTCTTTGCTAATTGGATAGCACTTTGACTATCACAAAGTATTGTGATGCCTTCTTGTTCAATACCAAGCTTTCTAAGCAAACCTTGAAGCCAAATTGCCTCCTTCATAGCCTCAATAATTGCCATGTACTCTGTCTCCATGTTAGACAAAGCAACTATTGACTGCAAAGTAGATTTTCAACTAACTGGTGTGTTTTCTAATGTGAAAACATAACCTGTAGTTGATATTCATTTGTCCAAATCACCTAGTTAATCTGACTCATAATATCCTACCAGATGTTGACCATCCTCCTGCTCAAAAATCAAAACAACATCTACAGTATTACGAATATACCATAGAATCCATTTCATAGCTTGAGAATGTTCCTTTCTAGGATTTTGTTTATATATACTTACAACTCCCACGACATGTGAGATATCAGGCCTTGTAAAAACCATTGCATACATCAAGCTACCAACAACATTTTCATATGGTACTCTTGACATATATTCTCATTCAAGTTCATTCTTAGGCGAAATAGAGTCACTTTGCTTAAAATGAGAAGAAAGCGGAGTGCTAACCGACTTCGTTAGCTCATTCATATGAAATCGATTTAGTGACCTCTTCAAGTATTCTTTCCGATATAAACATAGTTTCTTTAAATGTCTATCTCTTTTTATCTCCATGGAAAGAATCTTCTCTGACTCACCCAAATCCTTCATTTAAAATCCATTCTTAGTTGAATCTTCAACTTCTCAATTACTTCTTTGCTTTTGGATGCTATCAGTATATCATCAACATATAAGAGAAGATATATAAAGGATCCGTCTTCAATCTTGCACAAATACACACAATGATCGTATTTGCTTCTTTTGTACTTTTGCCACAACATAAACTTGTCAAATCATTTGTACCACTATCTAGAAGACTATTTCAATCCGTACAATGATCTTTCAAGTTTGCATACCATATTTTCCTTTCCAGTAACTTTGAATCCTTCTGGTTGAGTCATGTAGATTTCTTCTTCCAAGTCTCCATGTAAAAATGCAATTTTTACATCCAACTGAACTAGTTCAAAATTCAACTGTGCTACCAAAGCCAACGAAACTATAATGGAGAAGTGTTTTATGACTGGAGAAAACACCTCATTAATCAATTCCCTCCTTTTGAGCATATCATTTGGTGACCAATCTTTCTCTGTAGAGAACGCCTTCTTGGTTAGGAAATCCTTCTTTCTTTGCATATACCCATTTGCATCGAATTGCTTATTTCCCTTCAAAAGATTGGCCAAGCTCCATGTGTGATTCTGGTGAAGGGACTGCGTTTATTCATTCATGTCAATCCTCCACTTATCTTTCTATAAACTTTGAACTGTATTTTTATAAGTGGTGGGAATACCATCAGCTACAATTAAGGCTTCCCAAGCCACTATATCCATAAAATGAGAAGGTTTTCTTATTAAATGAGAAGGTTTTCTTATTATTCTCTTTGGCTTGCTGGTTGGTATTGTTTCAAGTTCTGGTTGAGGTTCCAAATATGGAATCTCCTCTTCAACTAGCTCTTCTTAACAAGGAAAATCTTCTATTGTTTCCTCATTTGCTTCTTATGTTGGGAAAACTAATTTTACCCAAGCCAGCATTGGACAACATAAATTGAACCTTCTCCAGCAAAGTCCGATTCATGCATTTTGCTACTCCATTTTATTGTGAAGTATTTCTGATGGTGAAGTGTCTGACAATGCCATTTTCTTCATAAATCTTCTTAAAAGGACTACTTTTGTATTCTCCACCATTTTCTGTATGAAGAACCTTGATCTTCTGCTAGTTTGCATCTCTATCATCCCCTTCCATTTGAGAAAAATTCTCAGGACTTCATCTTGAGTTTTCATTATATACACCCACACTCTTCGAGAAAAGTCATCAACAAAGGTTACAAAATAGTGTTTCCCACCTACTGAAGGTGTTTTAGAATCACCCCAAACATCAGAGTGAACATAATCAAAAATACCTTTAGTATTATGGATAGTTGCTTCAAATTTAACCGTTGTCTATTTCCCGTTGACACAATGCTCACAAAACTCCAAGTTTCACGTCTCTAATTCTTTTAGACAACCTTGATCTGATAAAGTTTTCAAGGATTTTCCTCCAGCATTCCCTAAGCGTATATACCACAGCCTAGTCATTTCTGCCTCCTTGTCATCACTAGCTGTTGTTGTCGCAGTCCCAATAACCGTACTACCTTGATAGTGGTACATGCTATTATTTATTCAAATTTCCTTCATTACCACCAGTTCATTGGAGCATATTTTCATCACCCCATTATCTGTAATGACTTTGAACCCATTTGACTCTAGGGCCCCTATAGAAATGAGAATTTTCTTCAAATTCGGTACGTATCAAACATATGTTAATGTTCTGCTCAGTCCATCATGGTTCCTTAATTAGATGGAACCAACACCATACGCGTTAAGAGGATCATTATTTGCAGTGTGAATAACTCCACATTCTCCTTCTTGTAAACCAGTGAACTAGTCCCGATTGGGACACATATGATAGTTATAAGCTAAGACCATTAACCATACTTCAGATGATTTGGATGGCTCTATTGTAACTAGTGAGAAATCAAAGTACTCATAATTATATACATTTGAGTCCATGACTGCCTTTTCGTTGTTAGGTTTGGCCTTTTTTAATCTTTGGACAATCTTTCTTCCCGTGCCCTTTTTCTCGACAAAAGACACGTTCATCTTTTATTGGTCGAGATTTTATCTTGGATCTTCCTTTGTTCTTTCTTGTTTGATTTTGAGAATGACCTCTTACGAACAAAGCTTCTCTTTCTCCACCCTTTTGTTTCTCTCTTTTCCTTTGTTTATAATTGTACAAGGCAGAACAAACTTTCCTGAGAGATACCTCATCATTCCCATGAAGTAGAGTAGTTTTGAGGTGCTCAAGCACATCAGGAAATGAAATTAGCAACATTACTTCCATAAATCTATCACTAAAAGTCACGTCCATATTCTGCAGATTTGTTGCCAACTTATTAAAGGTGGTGATATGATCATTCATTGTGTTGCTAGGAACATATGTGAAGTGTAATAATTTCTTTTTCATGTAGAGTTTATTTTAACTGTTTTTCTTCAAGAATTTATCTTCCATTGCATTCCATAATTTACTTGTAGAAGTTTCCTTCGGGTATGGATACTTATGTTCTCTTGCAAGGTAAGACCAAATGATACCACAAGCAACACGGTTGATAATCTTCCAATCTTCTTCTCCTATGCTATCTGGTTTCTTCTATTCTATGACAATATATAGTCCTTATTGAAAAAGGACATTAAGAACCATGCCTTTCCACATCCCAAAATGTCCTGACCCGTCAAAGATTTCAACTGCAATTTTTGCAGTTGACACAATTTTGGTCATAACAGAAGATGCCAACGATGACGTATTATTGACACCTGATGTGGGATTTTCAGATTTCTTGTCTACCATTTCTACTATAGATGCTATTTATTAGCTTACAGTACCAAAGACCAAAATAATTCTTTTCTGATGTGAAAGTTCAAACTATGTTGCAACCACAAAGCATACTCAGCTAGAACCTTGGCTCTGATACCAATTGCTGCGGAAGCCAAATATATAGATCGCGATTAAGTCATAACTACTATATCTAAAGTTAGATATATAAATAGTAAATGACACAACAATAAGAGAACATCAGAAATTTATGAGGTTCGATAAAACTTTATTTTCTGCCTACTCCTCGGGCACAACCAACTAAATTTTATTTCACTCCAAAAGAATACAAGTGAAATACTACAAGAGAGAAATGAGATTCAAATTCCTTAAAAATGAGAAGGTAAGTGAGATAGGTGTCTTACAAATGAACTAAGTGCCCCTATTTATAGGAGTGAATTATTCATCCTCTTGATGTCATTAGTGACATCATCACTATGCAAATGTCAAAGTTTAATGTGTGAACCATTTAATGGTAGTCAAATATTTTGACTGCAAGTTGAACTTGGACTTTTCATCGCAAAGAAGCATTATCCTTTTTCAAGTGTTCACAATAAATTTAGTCAAACGTTCACACTAGTTCTAGTCAAATATACACACTAGTTCTAGTAAAAAGTTCATACTAGTTCTAGTCAAGTGTTCACACTAGTTCTAGAATCTTGTCAAATTTAAGAGATTTAACAGATAAAAGTATATGCTAAATATACATGCCATATATTTATTTATTGTGCAAACAATGAATGTGAATAAGTTTATTTTCATAGTTGTAAGGAGAAGTCATATTACCTTCTTTATAGTGTTCCTGACTGGGTCTACTATGCTTCGCACCTCAACAGTTACATAAGTAACACTAGGTAACAATGGAGTAAATTCAAAGAAGCTGTGCGGAGAAACTACTATGACATCATAGGGAGAAGTATCCATTTCTTTTAGAAAGTTGGTGCCAGCCCATCCAGTTCCAAGTACCACTATTTTAATTTGATCGACTCCTTTCAATAATTTTTTCATTGTGATCTATATTTTCTGCATATACCATGAGAACCCGCTACTATAACAACCAGCGGAAAAAATAAATCACGAATCCATGGTAAATCAAATAAGAGATAAGTTCAGTCTCTAAGAAATATTACATGCATTCTACATCTCACAAAGATGCAATTTTAGTGAATGAACATTTATTTTTTTCATCTTTTATTAAAACAAAGCTCAACATGTCTGAAGCATGGGAGAACTTCATTTGCTGATATTATTATCAATATTCAGTAATGGATCCTTCATAGTATTACTATACCTTCTCCCTTTGTCAGCAGTGATTTAACTAGCATGTGTGTAGACTTATAATAAATATGTCAAACATTTAAAAGTCACTTAAAAAAAGATCTTCTGATTAACAAGTTTTTTGGTGACATCAAATACTTGTAGATGAAGCAGAGGGAGTCACAACTACCAGAGATAGAAAATGATAGACTACACGACCTAGTGTTTTAGTTGCTTTTACTTAAGACTTATCTACGAGTGGAATGGTTTACTTAACGTGTTCCAATGAAGCAGTAAAATAGTAAATAAAGAACACAATGATTTTCACGTGGAAAACATCTGGCTCAAAAGGTGAAAAAAACTATGACATGTACCTCTACAGGATTTAACCCCAACTTCACTAAGCAACACTGAGCCTGAACAACAACTGATTATAACTCTGTAACCTAGGATTATAAACTCTAACTCCTAACTACACACACACACATCCCAAGGTATGTGTTCCCAAATCTCTGAGTTATCCCTAACTCAAAGACTAAAACCTAGGTTAGTTTATGACACAATAAAACTAATAATATATCAAGTGTTTGACACAATTAACAACTCCTAACAAATCAACGCTAAATACTTAGTTAGATTCTAACTAGGACCTGGTTCTTCAATGTGTTTCTTCAACGATTGAGTAGTACTTTGAGAAGTCAATTTGCCGATTGCCTTTTCCACTTTGTAAGTGCGTGAATCACTTTTAGTGACACCTCTTCTATTTAAGCACAATTCTTCAAAGAGTTATTCTTCAATTGAAAATCCTCCTTGCATCCGAACTCTAATTGCTTAGAGTTCTACTTCAAGTGAGACTCCTTCTTCAATTCAAAATAATGCCTCTTAAGAGTTATAGTCAAACATCAACTCTTCAATTAGACACATGGTTTTTTCATTTGATTTTGTCAAAAGCAAGCATTATTCATACCTTGATTATGGCATCCTTATATTTGATCATCAATAATCTTGTTATGAGTTTAGCTATTTGAGTTAGTGTATCTTTGAACCAGTCTGACAGACATATTTCACTTACCATTTGTTTAAATGAAAATTGATATTACGTGTGATATAGAGTTGTGATATGAATTAATGTATATTGTGTTGATGTTAACCACTCCTGGCAACTTGTAATGGTATTGCACCAAAAAAATTATGTTAGAATCTAATAAAAGCTAAGGTTAGATGTCATTGGTATTGGTGGATTTCGAAGAGTCTATGGTAGTAACCAGAGGAATGGCAGATATCGATGAGGTATTAGTGTTAAGATGGAAGGTTTGATTTACTAGGGTGTGAACCATATGTATGTGAACATATACCTTAGACCTTGCAAGTCCTAGCTAAGCCCTAAATTGACCTACAGATTGTTAGGTGATGGTTTACTGTAGTTGAAACCCAATTTGATTTATGTGAGCATGCTAACTGTTTCTTCGTATACTTGTTACAATGCATGTTTAAGAAGTAATTCATTGAATGGTATTCTAAGTGTTAATCACATCTAATTAGGTTGTATAAAATACTTGTTGATTGTACAAGTGTGGTTGTTTTTGCTCATTATCGTTGTGGTTGTTGTGATATTTATGGATTATTATGGGATGTACCAGTATTTGGACATCTTCGCGCGATTTATACTTATTATTGTGGGATGTACCGATATTTGGACATCTTCACGGGATTGGTTGATATAAGGTTGGCAGGAACTAGATGTCTGGGATTTGGTACATGGACAAAAGCTTGTCCCCTTCAGGTCATGGCTAGTGGTCGACCATAATACCCTTAGCATGTATGTATAAGTTATTGTTGAATGTTATGGTTCCTTGAGTGGACCGAGAAGTTTATTCGCTGACTTGTTATAGTTGGTTCCTTGAGTGAACAGGGATTTATGATTATTGTCACTGTTATTGTTGGATTGGATCCTTGCGTGGTCCACGCTAAATTACAAATGATTGACATATCCCTTTATTGTCTACTTACTTATGCATTTGAGGCAAGGTGTAACATTATAGTTTTTGAGTCATGGCTTATTCGGTTTGGTAATACTGGTAGTCATGTTATTGACTTTGTTGCTGTCTACATGGACTTGTACTTGACTGAATTATTTTGTTCTAATTGAAAAAGGCTAAGTGTTACATGTTTGAGATAAATTTATTTGAATGGTGTTCATGGTTGTGCTTCATTGCATGGTTATGGTCATAGACAACGGGTTGATACAGTTGAAATTAGGTAAGCAGAGTGTTTTTTTTTCATTTATGTAACGCCCCGAGACTAAAATGGTGTTCATGGTTGTGCTTTATTGCATGGTTATGGCCATAGACAACGGGTTGATACAGTTGAAATTAGGTAAGCAGAGTGTTGTTGTTTTTTTGATTTATGTAACACCCCGAGACTGCCCCCTGGATGTCATATGGTGCTTAGGCCTGTATGTAGCCCGAGCTAACCCGTGGTTCATGGCATAACACTGAATGTATATTCTAAACATTTTAAAAACCATAAGCGGAAACTATAAATTCATAAGTCTGAACTAAAATAGACAAATCAAATCCCGATAGTGTCAGCAACATCTGAAAGTTAACTAAAACGTATCGATAACTGAAAACATCAACTAGGGTCACTGGGACAGACCCCAACTGACCCAAAAAACATAAAGTCTGAAATGAACATAAAATTAAATTATTAAATGCAAATCATAATCTAGGTCCTTAGAACATGAGGACTCACCAACTGATGGGAAAAGGCAATGGTGATCGAGGTTAGTCATGAGTCTGAGTATGAACACCAGAACCTAAATCATGATAGGATGCAACATAAAAAGTACGTGGTCAGTACTATTGAATATACTGAGTATATGGGGGATGCATGCAAACTATAAATACAACTATAATGGCTCATGAGAGGAGTAAAACATAAACAAAGAAAGTTTATATAATGACTCATTTATTACCAATAATAAACTAAGATGATGAAACATAGACATAGAATATAACAAATGATAACCGGGTGAACCGGTGAGTAAAATACACTTTAAATAATGAAATGATCTTTTTGTGGGAGTTTCTCATAACCGACATGCCCCATTTGAGCAACATGGAACCCAACTTATAACCCTTGTTAGGAGGGTGTTCAATACCTTGCCAGGGGTAAAGAACGATAATTGGGCATGAATTCACTAATGGGCCGATTACATGGAAAAAAAGGGACAGTCTCAACTGGAGAGGACCCTATGATAACCTACAGTGGCACGTAGTTTGGGAATTTAAAGTTTGTCTGGACCCTTGTTCTCTCAGTGCTAAATACAACTCCTAAAACCATAGTGATGCTGAATTATGAATAGAATTTATCATGATTTTAGCATAACTAGTTTATAAGTCTGAAAACCATTTATGCGTTTGTGTATGTTCCATAACCATGAGTCAAATCTATGAGTTTCATAATAATTTTAAATCCATAAGACTGAGTTCAGGATGGGTAGTTCATGTCATGTCAAAATCATGTGTTGCTTGCTAAAACATGGAGCTTCATGTTAAACAAAAATGGTAAAATGTAGCATGTGATTAAATCCAAACAACAAGATGATAAACCAATATATAATATTATAAATGTAGTCATAATGCATAGACAAACTCATGTAGGAGCACAAAGTACCTGATCGGGATAATTAGGTTTGCACCCTAGTTGATGACTTTGAAATTCGTTAAACAAAAGGACGTATTTGGGCACAAGGATGAATGGAAATCCTTATTGAAAACCCCACATACCTGAACTTATCGATTTCTTGAAGGAAAATTTGAGTTTGGAGGCTTTATGGTTGAATTCTGAGAGAAACCCTTGTTTTTGCATTCTTGAGCGTTTGGGAGGAGAATGAATGATGAAATTTTGATAAGTAATGAGGGAAAACATTTTTGTATCAGTTATAGGGTCATTTAGGGTCAAAGGACTAATTTACCCTTGAAAAAACAAAAGAAAAATGGAGATTTTATGCTATCGTGGCCATTGGCTTGGCACGACCTTATCGCGCCAAACTACTAATACGGCATGACCATATCTTGACACTTAGGCAGTGTACATGGGAATATCATGCCAAGCCACTATTTTGGAGTTTGGGTCATGTCCAACACGGCCCTAACGCGGACCCCTACTATTTTGGGGTTACATTTGACCCCGAAACTCATTCTAAAAATCCCAAAACTCCTAATGATCCCGTTGTCCCTCCTTATCATCAATCATCCTTAAAATTGCATTAAAACACTTGGGAGCTAGAAAAAATTAAATCTTCGAACTCATGGGGTATAACAATATCTCCCCATTGGGATCATTCATCCTCAAATGAAGGTTAGGATGGGGATAAAGGCAACTTATAGAGGCGTTAGGCTAAAGCTTGAGGCTCATGATACGTCTTAACTAAACAATTTCCCATACCAATGACATACATTTAACTAAATTTAACTAAAAATGACTGACTACACATGAAATTATAAAGTTGCTTGAAATAAGTAATGATTTATGTTTTGAGGAGATGACACAAGGAGAAAAGCTATACCTCATGCCGAATCGGTGCAAGGAGAAAATAAATGGGGATATCAGTCACGCCCCGAATCCATTCTAGACGGACTGGCACCCGAAACCGTTGAGGCCCGAGAGAACCAATCTTTACTTCTGAACATTCATATGCATGTCTCTATATGGATAGCATTCTATCTCATGTATCTTATAAAATACCAATGGCGTCATGACAAACGTATGCTACATATGAAACTTGGCTGTTAGGGCCATCAAGTCAAAATGGACATCCATCTCTTACATTCGTCTTCCCACAACCGTATACAAAGCCTCTACAGATACATGTACATAACCAACCTACAATTGGGACAATTCCCCTCTTTATACAACATTTACAATACCAAAATAATGTACACATGTGACTCGGAAAGCCCCGAACCAACTGGAGCTCACCAATGATCCGCGGATGACTCGTAGACTACAGTGGAGGTCTACTAGCACCTGTGCCTACAGCAAGTAAGGTAATTCCCCTAAGGGGGTCAGTACGAAGAATGTACTGAGTATGTAAGGCTATATGAAACTGCATCAATACATAAGAACTTCAATGGAAATCATTATAAGAGAATACCCAATATGGATAAACCATTAATCTGTATGTTTGGAACTATGTATATTACTTTCGTTACTTTCTTCGCTTCATTACTTTTCTGTACTTTATTTTATCAATCATCAATCATGTAATGCCCGGGCCCAACTGATCAGTGGGAATAACATAATATTCGGGATTGCCTCTAGCTAGGCTTACGCCCCTTTGAGTTGCCACCCGTTCCCAATGAACTTTCGGGATCTCCTCTAGCTAAGATTTTGCCCCTTCGAGTTGCCACCCGTACTCAATACCCATTCGGGATCGCCTCTAGCTAGGCTTACACCCCTTCGAGTTGCCACCCGTACTCAACAAGTGTTCATTACTTCAATTCTTTTGTTATGAGATTGGTACATTAGTGGTTACAATGTTATGGGAACTTTGGAAAATTATTGGAACATTAACCAATGAACATGAGTCATGTGAATCACAATTGATCAATGAATAAGGAACATGCGAGTAACAATGCTTAATAACCGGAAATGGAGTACCTTTGAACATTTCGAAATGGAACAAGTATAATGACAATGTGATACTATGTGCTGCAGAAGGATATGGAAAGAGTAACCTTACATACCTTATCTTTCCAAACTGTGACTACAACAATTCAGCTCTTCCTTATAGCGTTATTCTACAATATGAATACATAATGGAGCTAACATTAACAACTAACTACATTACAAGTTCACAAGATGATAATTAGCTACTTTACGGGAAGTAAAAACTATCCAACATCCCCATCACATGGTATATCATTCCACCTTATTTACTACTGCCACATAACTTCATTTCACTCTCCTACAATACAATTTACTGCCTCACAACACCAACAACTCCAAAACAGTCCACACATCAACATAAACGTCACAAACCGACAAGATTTCACACCAAGTGCATACTTCACATTTTTACCTCAATGCAACTCCACATATTTATTACATCAAGTCACATAAATACCTTCCACAACAATATACCAAAACAGCCCACACAGTTTCAGAATTCACTTTAACATAACAAGAAAGTATTCTCTTTTCACTACGCCAAACGTTCCATACACAATTATGTATACACATTTCCATCAAGCCATACACAAGGGGAAAGAATTAGGGACATCACCACACTTAAATATACTGAAATTTAGTCCATATAATTCAATTCCTTCAAAACCTTAAGTCCCCTTTCAAGTTTAAACCACATAGAAGGCAAATCGTTTACCGATCAAACAAAAGTGGACTGTTTTACAATTAGTGGACTGCCCAACACTTATTAAACATAACCAACATGATTTACACACCATATTATGCATATAATATACTAAAACATAAGAGTAAACACTTACCAAAGCTTGCAAAGGAGTGATCTTGTCCAAAAAGAAGGGAGCTTAGGGTTTGGAAGAGGAGAGAATATTGTGGAAAAATCTAGAAATGGAAAGTGTGTTATGTTGAATAAAAATCTGATTTGCTGCCTCTTATATAGTCCCACAAAGTCATACCTAGCCACTCTTGGTCAAAGAGGACATGTTTACTTGGTCCATTTTATGAATGGGTCATTTTTCCCCTTTTTGGACCATGTCTTATACTTAATTATTGGGCCTTAAATTGAGCCCATGACACAAGACCAATTCAGCCCATCTAATTTAAATGGGTAATACCCCAACAATCTCATGTTTAAATAATTCCACAAATGTTAAGACAATCAAGTAAGGTCTACAATGTACGGGGTGTTACATCCTCCCCCCCTTAGAAACATTCATCCTCGAATGTTAGTAATGTTATCCAATTTAAGCACATTCAAGTCTGACTTCTTTTTGCATGTTATCATAACACATAATACTTACAAATGCTTACTTTTCATTGCTCCAATTACGTATCTTGAACTTCCTCTTCCATTTAAAACAAATGAGGGTACTTAGTCTTCATTATTTCTTCAGCTTCCCATGTGATCTCTTCTACTTGCTAATTTCTGCAAGCACTTTTATGGAAGTCACTTCCTTATTCCTTAACCTCTTAAGTTGTCGATCCAGAATAGCAGTAGGTATCTCTTCATAGGTTAGATCTTGCGTAACTTGTACATCTTCACTGAAATCAATACGAGATGGATCTCCCAGATACTTTCGAAGCATTAACTCAAGGAACACTGAATGAACTGTGGAGAGTTCTTGGGGTAGTGCTAACTCGTATGCAACGTGACTAATTATTTGGACAATTTCATATGGCACGTTATATAGGGCCAACTTTCCTTTCTTAACGAATCTCATTACCCCTTTCATTGGTGACACTTTCAAAAATACCCAATCACCTCGGGCAAATTCTAGCCCCCTTCTTCTAACATCGGCATATGACTTGTGTCAACTTATAGCTACTATTGTATCATATTAACCTTCCCCATAGCTTAATAAAAAAAATCTAGCCCCAAGTAAGGCAGTCCCACTTGTTTTAAACCATCCAATTGATGATTTACACTTTCTTCCATATAAATCTTCGTAAGATGCCATTTTGATACTTGAATGATAGCGATTATTATAATCAAATTCAATAAGAGGTAGATTATCATCCCAACTACTTTTAAAGTCCAATGTGCAAGCTCGAAGCATATCTTCAATTGTTTGGATAGTATGTTTTGCTTGTTCATCTGTCTGGGGATGGAAAGCTGTACTCAAATTCACTTGTATACCCAAACTCTCTGAAAAGAAAACTTCCAAAAATGTGCAATAAATTGAGATCCCCTGTATGATGTAGCAAATATTGGAACTCCGCGTAGTCGTACTATCTCTTCAATTTACAATCTCGCATATTCTTCAGCTGTGTAGGTGGTCTTGACAGGCAACACGTGTGCTGATTTGGTAAACCTGTCAACTATCACTCATTTGGAATCAAATTTACAAAGTGTATAAGACAAACTTATGTGTATGAGGAAAACTTGTGATAAAATCTATGTTAACCATGTCCCATTTTCATCTGGAAAATCCATACATTGCATATGACCTCCCGATTTTCAATGCTCTACTTCCACTTGTTAACAATTCGGACAATGAACTACAAATTCTGCAATGTTCTTCTTCATGTAACCTTACCAATACATCTTTTTCAAACCATGGTACATTTTGGTTGTTCCCTAATGAATAGAATACCGTAAATGATATGCTTTTGTCATAATTCATTTCCCTAGCTCATATATATATCCGGTACACAAAATCTACCTTGGCATTGAAGTACTCCCCTCTTATGTAAGCTCAAGTACCTTTGTCGAACTTTGATGTACATTATTTTTTTTTAACTGAAATAAAATAGGATTTGCCTGTTGCTTTTTCTTTACCTCAGTTACAAGTGAAGACTCTGCTGCCTTTTATACTATAATTCTTTCATCTGGAGTTTCAAGAAGATGAAACCCCATACTGGCTAATTGATGTAGATTTCTTGACTATATCTTTCTTTTCTGTGAGCTGGCCATTAGTACTTCCTACTGCTTTGCAGCTTATGTATCAGCTACCACGTTTGCTTTTTCCGAATGATACAAGATATCAATGTCATAATCTTTTAATAGTTCAAGCCACCTTCGCTACCTCAGATTTAAGTCCTTCTGCTTAAACATATATTGCAAACTCCTATGATCAGTATATATGTCAACATGAACCTCTTACAAATAGTGGCGCCCTATCTTTAAAGCAAATATCAGAGTTGCTAGTTCAGGGTCATGTGTTGGGTAATTTCTCTTATGTGGCCACAACTGTCGTGAAGCATACGCTATTACATTACTGTGTTGCATCAATATACATACTAGGATGACTCCTGAAGCATCACATTGTACTGCATACCCCTCTATACTTTCTGGAAGTACCAACACAGGTGTAGAAGTCAATTTATCTTTCAGCTCTTGGAAACTCTTCTCACATGCGTCATTCTACTAAAACTTGATTGTCTTGTGTGTTAGCTTTGTTAAGGGTGTAGGGATAGAAGAAAATCCTTCAACAAATCTCCTATAATAACCAACCAATCCAAGAAAATGATGAATCTCTGTAAGCGTCATAGGCCTTAGCCAATTCTTCACGGCTTCTATCTTTTGTATATCAACCTTGAGTCCTTCATCCTATATAATGTGACCCAAGAACGCTACGGACTTTATCCAAACTCACGTTTAGAGAACTTTACATATATATTACTGTCACGAAGAATCCGTAACACCTGTCACAAGCGATTAGCATGGTCCGCTTGTGATCTTGAGTAAACTAAAATATCATCTGTAAACACGGTCACAAACACGTCTAGAAATGACTTGAACACCCTATTTATCAAATCCATAAAAAAATGGCTGGTGCACTTGTTAGTCCAAATGACATAACTAAAACTCAAAATGACCATACCGTGTTCGGGAAGCTGTCCTGGGTATATCTTTTTCTCTAACTCTTACTAGATGATAACCCGATCTTAAGTTAATCTTTAAGAAGCATTTGGCACCCTATAACCGATCAAATAAATCATAAATTCTGGGGAGGGGATACTTATTCTTAATTCTCACTTTATTCAATTGCCGATAGTCAATACACATTCTTAACGTGCCATCTTTCCTTCGTACCAATAATATTGGCGCACCCCAAGGGAATGTACTAGGTCTTATGTATCCCTTTTTCCAGCAAATCTTCTTAAGTGCTCCTTTATTTCCCATAACTCTGCTGGGACATTCTATACGGAGGAATAGAGGTAGGCTGAGTGTCTGGCATCACATCAATCCCAACACTACTTCCCGTTCTAGAGGTAAACTTGAAAAATCTTCAGGAACTACCTCAAGAATTTCATTTACTACTGGAACCAATTGAAGAGTTAGTGGCTTCACATCAGTATCTTTCACTCGTACTAAGTGTCATATGTACCCCTTTGGGTATCATTTCCCTTTATTTAAGATAGGAAATAAATTTTCCTCTTTGTGCCCCCACATTACTCTTCCATTCAAAGAACATTCTTTTGTGGAAAATGAAAATGTAACTTATTAGCTCGGCAATCTACTATGGCATAACAAGAAGCCAACTAATCTATGCCCATTATAACATCAAAGTCTACTATTTACAGCTCAATAAGATCAGCCAACGTAACATGATCACAAACATTTACTATACAATTACGATATACTCTTTTAGCTACAATAGATTTCCCAACTGGTGTAGATACTTCAAATGGTTTGACTAGTAATTTTGGTGTTCTTTCAATTTTTTGTTTTTTAATCAATGAAGTAACATATGATAGGGTAAAGCCCGGATCAATCAATGCATATACATTATGTAAAAATATGAATACTGTACCTGTGTCTACATCAGGACAAACCTCCGAATTCTGTCGATTTGCTAAGGCATAGGTACGGTTCTGGGTTCCACTAACACCAATTGTCCCTCTAAAACCTCTATTATGCCTCGTAGGCTGTACACCTGACGATGATAATGCAACGGCTGATCTCGTAGGTCGCGCTGTATTACCTATGCCCCTCTGTGGACACTCTCTCATTTTATGCCCCGACATACCGCACCAAAATCAAATATTTGTCCCCAACCGACATTCACCCAAATAATACCTTCCACAGCGTTGATACGGCTGATGAGAAAATTTCGATTAGCTCATACTTCCTTGTGCTTGATACCCCACTGTTCGTGAATCCTGAATTTCACTTCTTTGCCCAGACTGGTTGCTTCTAACCCCTTGAGATCGCGGTAGAGCATTTACTGTAGAATGAGAAAATGATGACCTAAGCTGTCTGTTAAAAATCTGTGGCCCAAATCCTCCTCAGGACGCCATGGACTGTCCCCTAAATTTAGCCCTCTTAGACGACCTCTTTCAATTGCTTGTGCCATTCTCTTTTGCATTTGATTCCCCCTCTTTTGTGTAAAGGCTGGACCAACTTGTCCTTGATTTTGTGGAACGACTATATGAGTCAACAAGTACACCACATTTCTTATATCCTGCTCAGTAGCATTAACAAGTGGTTCGGCAGGTTCTTCTCTCCTTCTCGGCTCTTTTGGAGCTGGAGAAGTAGAAGAAGCCCGCGATGCAAATTCAGTTTCAGCCCCACCCTGACTAGCTTGGTCAGGTGGTGATTTACTAGTTCCTCCTTTAACAAGCATGTCTACCTTCTTACCTTTTTCTCAACCTCATCTTGTAATCGGCATTTTACTATAACAAAGGAAAACCAATTTCAATGGTCAGATATGATTCCACCTACAACTTTGGCTCTACTACACGATATAAGAAATGAAGAAAAGAAACAACTCCTAAATGTACCGTAGCCTCCTACTTATAAATGTGGCGCGCAACACATCCATAAGAAAGAATCTACTTAGACACGGCTTTATAGACACCTTCAGGACAACCTGCTCTGATAACACTTTTGTCATGCCCCGAATCCCATTCGAGACGGACTGGCACCCGAAGCCATTGAGGCCCGAGAGAACCAATCTTTACTCCTGAACATTCATATGCATGTCTCTATATGGATAGCATTCTATCTCATGTATCTTATAAAATACCAATGGCGTCATGACAAACGTATGCTACATATGAAACTTGGCTGTTAGGGCCATCAAGTCAAAATGGACATCCATCTCTTACATTCGTCTTCCCACAACTGTCTACAAAGCCTCTACAGATACATGTACATAACCAACCTACAATTGGGACAATTCCCCTCTTTATACAACATTTACAATACCAAAATAATGTACACATGTGACTCGGAAAGCCCCGAACCAACTGGAGCTCACCAATGATCCGCGGATGACTCGTAGACTACAGTGGAGGTCTACTAGCACCTGTGCCTGCAGCAAGTAAGGTAATTCCCCTAAGGGGGTCAGTACGAAGAATGTACTGAGTATGTAAGGCTATATGAAACTGCATCAATACATAAGAACTTCAATGGAAATCATTATAAGAGAATACCCAATATGGATAAACCATTAATCTGTATGTTTGGAACTATGTATATTACTTTCGTTACTTTCTTCGCTTCATTACTTTTCTGTACTTTATTTTATCAATCATCAATCATGTAATGCCCGGGCCCAACTGATCAGTGGGAATAACATAATATTCGGGATTGCCTCTAGCTAGGCTTACGCCCCTTTGAGTTGCCACCCGTTCCCAATGAACTTTCGGGATCTCCTCTAGCTAAGATTTTGCCCCTTCGAGTTGCCACCCGTACTCAATACCCATTCGGGATCGCCTCTAGCTAGGCTTACACCCCTTCGAGTTGCCACCCGTACTCAACAAGTGTTCATTACTTCAATTCTTTTGTTATGAGATTGGTACATTAGTGGTTACAATGTTATGGGAACTTTGGAAAATTATTGGAACATTAACCAATGAACATGAGTCATGTGAATCACAATTGATCAATGAATAAGGAACATGCGAGTAACAATGCTTAATAACCGGAAATGGAGTACCTTTGAACATTTCGAAATGGAACAAGTATAATGACAATGTGATACTATGTGCTGCAGAAGGATATGGAAAGAGTAACCTTACATACCTTATCTTTCCAAACTGTGACTACAACAATTCAGCTCTTCCTTATAGCGTTATTCTACAATATGAATACATAATGGAGCTAACATTAACAACTAACTACATTACAAGTTCACAAGACGATAATTAGCTACTTTACGGGAAGTAAAAACTATCCAACATCCCCATCACACGGTATATCATTCCACCTTATTTACTACTGCCACATAACTTCATTTCACTCTCCTACAATACAATTTACTGCCTCACAACACCAACAACGCCAAAACAGTCCACACATCAACATAAACGTCACAAACCGACAAGATTTCACACCAAGTGCATACTTCACATTTTTACCTCAATGTAACTCCACATATTTATTACATCAAGTCACATAAATACCTTCCACAACAATATACCAAAACAGCCCACACAGTTTCAGAATTCACTTTAACATAACAAGAAAGTATTCTCTTTTCACTACGCCAAACGTTCCATACACAATTATGTATACACATTTCCATCAAGCCATACACAAGGGGAAAGAATTAGGGACATCACCACACTTAAATATACTGAAATTTAGTCCATATAATTCAATTCCTTCAAAACCTTAAGTCCCCTTTCAAGTTTAAACCACATAGAAGGCAAATCTTTTACCGATCAAGCAAAAGTGGACTGTTTTACAATTAGTGGACTGCCCAACACTTATTAAACATAACCAACATGATTTACACACCATATTATGCATATAATATACTAAAACATAAGAGTAAACACTTACCAAAGCTTGCAAAGGAGTGATCTTGTCCAAAAAGAAGGGAGCTTAGGGTTTGGAAGAGGAGAGAATATTGTGGAAAAATCTAGAAATGGAAAGTGTGTTATGTTGAATAAAAATCTGATTTGTTGCCTCTTATATAGTCCCACAAAGTCATACCTAGCCACTCTTGGTCAAAGAGGACATGTTTACTTGGTCCATTTTATGAATGGGTCATTTTTCCCCTTTTTGGGCCATGTCTTATACTTAATTATTGGGCCTTAAATTGAGCCCATGACACAAGACCAATTCAGCCCATCTAATTTAAATGGGTAATACCCCAACAATCTCATGTTTAAATAATTCCACAAATGTTAATACAATCAAGTAAGGTCAAAAATGTACGGGGTGTTACAATATCAGTTCATCGTGTCTACCTCTGCCTCCCATGTCGCTCCCTCATCTGACTGATTTCTCCATAGCACTTTTACTGAAGACACTTCCTTATTCCTCAACCTTCAAACCTAATGATCAAGGATCTCTAGTGGAACCTCTTCATAGGATAAACTATCTTTCACCCCAATACTCTCTACAGGTACAACTAAAGATGGATCTCCAATACACTTCTTTAACATTGACACATGGAAGACCGGATGGACTGCAGCTAACTCTTCTGGGATATCTAGCTCATAAGCTACATCTCCAATGTACCTCAAGATTTCATAATGGCCAATACACCAGGGACTGAGTTTCCCTTTTTTTCCAAACCTCATCACTCCCTTCATGGGTGACACCTTTAAGAACACCCAATCCCCTAAGGAAACTTTAGTTCTCTCCTCCTAACATCTATTTTTGGCTGCTCTGAGTAGTTTTCAATCTCTTCCATATCAAATGAACTTTCTCCATAGCTTCTAGAATGGATTCTGACCCAATCAAAGCAGCCTCACAAACTTTAAACCACCCTGTAGGAGACCTGAACCTACGCCCATGTAGAGCTTCAAATAATGCCATTTGGATACTAGAATGGTAGCTATTGTTGTACGCAAACTCAATTAGAGGTAGGTGGTCATCCCAATTTCCCTTGAAATCAATCAAATAGGTTCTCAACATGTATTCTAAAGTTTGTATAGTACGCTCAACTTGACTATTTGTCTGGGGGTGGAAAGTTGTACTAAGCTTCACTTTTGTGCCATGACCCTTCTAAAATAATTGCCAACACTGTGAGCTGAACTGGGTACCTCAGTCTGAGATAATGGATAAAGGAACCCTATGAAGTTTGAACAACTCACGGATGTATAATTTTACATAATCTTCAGCTGTATATGAGGTTTTGACTGGCAAGAAATGGGCTGACTTAGTCATTCAGTCCACAATGACCCAAATCGAATCATGGTGACGCCTTGTATGGGGAAGCCCCATAATAAAATCCATATTGATAACCTCCCACTTCCAATTAGGGATGCCAATATCCTAAATTATACCTCTCGGTATTTGATGCTCAACTTTAACTTGCTGACAATCGGGACACTTAGACACAAAATCTGTTATGTCCTTCTTCATACCACTTTACCAATAGACTTTTCGTAGGTCACTGTACATCTTAGTGGCACATGTTTGAATTAAATACATAGAACTATGAGCCTCCGCTAAAATTCAGTCCCTCAACCCATCAATATTGGGAACGTATAAATGGCCCTGATAGCGAAGTGCACCATTTCTCTCTTGGGAGAAAACCTCCACCTTCTGTTGATGGACTGCATCAATCAACTGACTCAGTAAAGGGTCATCACGCTGTTTTTCTTTCACCTCCGCTACAAGAGACGACTCTGAACTATTTTGTATCATCATACCACCATTATCCATATCAAGAAAACGAACTCCCAAATGGGCCAATCGGTACACATCTTTAGCCAACTTCTTTTTATCATCTACAACATGGGCTACACTCTCTATAGAAAACCTACTAAGAGCATCTGCAGCTATATTTGCTTTACCTGGGTAGTAGAGCATATTCATGTCGTAATCCTTTAATAGTTCTAACCATCTTCTCTGTCGGAGATTTAACTCCTTCTGACTGAACACATATTGGAGACTCTTAGAGTCGGTGAAAACATCCACGTGTACTCCATATAAATAATGTCTCCAAATTTTCAGGGTAAAAACTACTGCTGCCAACTCCAAGTCATGAGTCGAATAATTCTTCTCATGGCCTTTAAGTTTTCTGTAGGCATAAGCTATCACCCTTCTATTTTTCATTATAACACTCTAGCCCAACTCAGGAGGCATTACAGTACACCACAAATCCATTTAACTCTTCTGACAAATCTAACTTCGGAGATAAATTCAACCTATATTTCAGCTCTTGGAAACTTTTCTCACACATGTCTGACTATTAGAACTTCACCTTTGCCTATGTCAACTTGGTTAATAGTGTAGCTATCAAAGCAAAATCCTCAACAAATCTCTTGTAGTAACTAGATAAGCCCATAAATCTTCTAATTTCAGATGGAGTAATGGGCCTAGGCCAACGCTTTACTGCATCTATTTTCAAAGGGTCTTCATTAATACCTTCACTAGAAATCACATGACCTAAAAAGGCAACGGACTTCAACCAAAACTCACACTTACTGAATTTTACAAACAACTAACGATCCTTGAGTATATGCAACACTATCCTTAAATGGTCCACATGCTCCTCTTCAATCCGAGAATAAACAAGTATGTCATCAATGAAAACAAAGACACAACCCGTCTCATCAAATCCATAAATGTTGTACGAGCATTTGTTAGTCCAAATAACATAACCACAAACTCGTTGTGACCATACTAGGTTCTAAAAGAAGCCTTTAGGATATCACATTCCCTGACTTTCAGCTGATAATATCCTAAACTGAGGTCAATTTTGGAAAAGCAACGGGCGCCCTGAAGTTGGTCGAATAGGTCATCAATTCTGGGGATAGGATACTTATTTTTTATGGTGACCTTGTTCAAATGCCTATAATCTATACACATTCTGAGAGTACCATCCTTCTTCTGCATGAATAAGACTAGAGCACTTCTTGGAGAAACACTTGGTCTAGTGAAACCCTAGTCTAAGAGGTCCTTAAGTTGTTCCTTCAACTCCTTAAGCTCTACCAGAATCATTCTGTAAGGAGGGATAGAGAATGGTTGGGTATCTGGGAGAATGTCTATCCTAAATTTGATTTCCCTATTGGGAGAAACTCCAGGTGGATCCTCGAAAAAGACTTTAGGAAACTCATTAACTACAGGAACTGACTGGAGTTTTAGGGTCTTGAACTTAGAATCCTTAACCCAAACTAGATGATAGATACTGTAACACCCCGTCCATTCCCGAACCTATTTTCGTACATAACATTTATGGAATTATTTAAACATGAGATTGTGGGGGGTATTATACATGTAATTAGTTGGGCAAAATTAATTTTGTGCCATTAGGCCCAATTGAGGCCCAAATATTAGCATGAATACATGGCCCAACAAGAAGGAAAAAGATCCATTCTTCCATATTTGACCCATTCAACATATATTTTATATTGAGAGTTGAATAAGAAGGGACTTGAGGGCCTATACAAGCATGGAAAATCAGATTTTATTCATGTTTCCACACATGTCCCATTCTAGAATTTTCTACAACATTATTTCTTCAACCAAAAACTCTAAGCTTTCATCTTTTGGTCAAGATCACCTTGGAGAAAGACTTGGTAAGTATATAATATCATGGTTTAATATATATTATGCATGGAAGATAGTTTATATCATGTTGGTTATGTTGGTGAAGTGGGAGAAGTTCCCTATGTGCAAAACAATTTGTATTTGCTAAATCGGAGGATGATTTATGGCTTGAAAACTTGAACATGGGTTTGTGATCTAGATGAAAATGAACTTGATGGATTCACTATTTATATATGAGATGTGATTATAGTCTTGACTTGTTTTATACTTGTGCATAGTATTTGGAAATTTCTATTGAGAACTTGGTTATGGTTTTGGTGGCATGTTGGCCGTAAAGTGTTGCTTTGGTGATGTTAGGTGTGTTGTGAAATCATGGATGGTGGTTGGCATGTTAAATGATCAAAAATATGTTAAAATGAAGTTGGTTATGATCATGGATAATTCATGGCATTAAAAGACCCAAAACGGAGCCATTTCGGACCAAACGGGCATCCGCCCCTGCAGACGAGGGCATCTGCGGGCGCAGATGCCAACGCAGATGGCACTGGCTGCTGCCAATGGCCATCTGCGTGCACAGGTGGCTGACCTGCGTGCGCAGGTGGCTGACCTGCGTGCGCAGGTGGCTGCGCAGGTCAGCACAGAATTGAGTTTGGGTTTCTTTCGTGTCCCTTTAATCCCCGAAAGCCCCGATACCCTTTTGGGATGTAATAATCAACTTGTAATGTCATTGTAATGACTTGGAAGTGTCGTATGGAGGTGTTTTGGACTATTTTAAGTATGGATGGTTGTTTATATGTTGTTATAAAGGCATCATTACGACGGAATGATAAAGGAAAAAGCGTAAAGGGTAAGTATGATGTGAAATGCTATTGTTGTATGAAATCTTGGTCAATGAGTGAATTGTTATGGTAGTGTTGGCATGTTGATGCGATAAATGACATTGTAAGAAGGTTAAATGACGTTCTAAAGTAACTATGTGATTCATGGTCATCTTGTACACTTGTAAGGTAGTTGGTTGCTAATATAAGCCTCGTTATGTACTTGTGATGTAGAGTGAGACGTAAGGAAGGAATCTACACCATTGTATTCCCAGATAAGCCTGTGTATTCATAGTGAGACACAAAGGTATGTAAGGTTACTCTCTCCGTATTCTTCTGCAGCATGTATGATTCATATTGTCATAGTACTCATTCGACTCTGAAATGACCTAAGGTATTCCGTCTTCGGTAGTTGACTAGTGTAGCTCATATGTTCTTTACTCATTGGTAAATGGTGAATCATACGAATCATGTCCATTGGTTGATTTATATTCATTGATCGACTCATGTCCATTGGTTGATTTATATTCATTGATTGACTCATGTCCATTGGTTGATTTATACTCATTGATTGGCTCATGTCCATTGATTGACTTACGTTCATTGGCTAACAAGTCAAGAGTTCCAAATATTCTAAGGCATCGCATTCCTAGTTGGTGAGAAGTTGATATTCACATGCTTCTTAATCATTGTTCATTATGCTAAGGTTCCAAAAATGTTCTATTCCAAAGGGGTTCTATAGTATTCTACCTAAGGTTGATATATATATGGTTATTCATATGTGTTTTACTCCTAGACGAATCATGACCCACGAGGTTCTTATTTATGAACGGAAATTCTTAAGTTGTCATAGGTTGTGAAGTCTAAGAGAACTATCCCAACAAGGGTGATGAGGTGAAGAGGGATTATTTAGTTTGAATAACATTATTCCAATCATGTCATGATCCAAAGTTCCAATAGAGTTATACGTATGCCTCATATTCATTAGTAATGTTCCAAAAGTCCAATGAGGTTATGTTCCAAGGTTTCACTAGTGGTTATACTCATGTATCTTGTTCATTGCATATTGGTCCAATGGTTCTAAAGATGTATCCTTTGCAAGTAGAGATGTCAATCTTGCATGGGTAAAGACGTAAAATAATGTAGGTCATGTTCCGGAGTCTAAGAATAGTATGACTATCCTTGTACCAATCGTTCACATGTAGAAGTACCAATCTTATAAGAGTAGGAAGGGAGGTGATTCCTTGTAAGTGAAGATGTGTATACATATGTGTGAGCTTTAGTGTCATGAGGTATCACTCTCATAAGGTTAAGGAACTAAGTCATGCAAATGGTTACTTCATGTTATGTTTCATTGGATCACAAAGAGGTATAAGTCCAAGGTGGAATAATCCCGATAGCCTATGATACTGAGATTATATTATATATTATAGCCCACTGATCAGCTGGATGTCCAGTATATTATATAGCCCACTGATCAGCTGGATGTTTGGTACTTATATTATATATTATAGCCCACTGATCAGCTGGATGTCCGGTATATTATATCAGCTAGATGTCCGGTACTTATATTATATATTATAGCGCACTGATCAGCTGGATGTCCGGTATATTATATAGCCCACTGATCAGCTGGATGTCCGGTACTTATATTATATATTATAGCCCACTAAATGTGGATGTCCGGTATTATATTTACATATATGATAGCCCACTAAATGTGGATGCCCGGTATTATATTTACATCTTCTAGCCCACCAAAGGTGGAGGTCCGGCATTAACTAAGTGAGTTAAGAGTAATGAAAATAGATATAAAGAAATGAGAATATTTTCCTCACGTGTATAGATGTAAATAAACATAAAGATGGTTATAAGAAAGTGATAGTGACGTGACTGATTGATCAAGTATTGAGACTAATAGAAGTAATGAACATGGTTCCACACATCCAGGTTGGAGGTCTATTCACATTGATTATTCTCTTATGCTTACTTTCTTGGAAGTACTTATGTATTACCATAGTTTCATCTGGCCTTACATACTCAGTACTTTATTTGTACTGACCCCTTTTGGGGGATTTACCTTACATGCTGCAGGCACAGGTGTCAGTAGATCTCCGCAGTAGGCGACGAGATATTCGCAGATTGTTGGTGAGCTCCAGTTGCTTCGGGGCTTCCCAAGTCACATGGGTTCATTAGGTTTTGGTATTTTGTACCCATTGTATAGACATAGTCATGTATCTATTAAAGGCTTTGTAGACACATGAGGGAAGGTGAAAGTAAAAGATGTACATTCATTTTGACATAATGGCCCTAACGGCCAAGTTTCATATATTGCACATATTGCCATGACTTCCGCCATTGATATTTAATTACATGAAATAAAATGATATGCATATGCAAACATACATATGAGAGTACATGAGCATGAGCAAAGATTGGTTCTCTCGGGCCTTATCGGCTTCGGGTGCCAATCACGTCCCGATGGGATTCGGGGAGTGACAAAAGTGGTATCAGAGCCGTTCGTGGGGTGTCTACAAATCCGTGTCTGAGTAGAGTCTTGCTTATGGATGTGTTGCGCGCCACATTTATAAGTAGGAGGCTACGAGACATTTAGGAGTTGTTTCAATTCTTCATTCTAGATCGTGCAATGGAGCCATTGTCATAGATGGGATTATATCTGACCATTGTAATTGGTTTTCCTTGATATAGTAAAATACCAATTACAAGACGAAGTGTGGATAAAGGAAAGGAGGTAGACATGCCTACCGGGGAAAGCACAAGTAAATCCCCACCTGATCCAATTAGGCACTGCGGGGCTGAAACTGAATCCCCAGAATCACCTGTTAATGTTACGAAGCAAGAGTTACGGGATTTGAGAAATGCGGTACAAATGTTGACTCAGATAGTTGTTGCACAGAGTCAAGGACAATTTGGTCCAACAGTAAGGAATGAGGAGACAGATAGGGCAACTAGTCGGCGGACACATGATTTTCTAAAATTGGATCCTCCTACATTTACCGGATCCAATCTTAATGAAGATCCACAAGACTTTATAGATCAAATTCAAAGAGCTCTAGATGTTATGCATGTGACGGGTGTAGAAACAGTGGGACTTGCGGCATATGGACTGAAAGGAGAGGCTATATTATGGTACGAAGATTGGAAACGGTCCAGAGGTATCGATGCAAATCTAGCTAGTTGGGAGGAATTCAAGGAGGCATTCCTTGATCATTATCTTCCATATGCGGTCCGCGAGGCTCGAGCGGATCAGTTTTTAAATCTTCGTCAAGGGAATATGAGCGTCAGGGAGTATAGTCTTCGGTTTAATTCATTGGCTAGATACGCTCCTCATATGGTAGCAACTATGTACGATAGAGTTCATCAGTATGTAGACAGATTGGAGCCCTACTTGGTCAGAGACTGTACTATTGCTGCATTGAATAAAGACATGGACATAGCCAGAATACAAGCCTTCACGCAAAAGATGGAGGATCAAAGGCAAAGGGGAAGGATACAAGAATCTGATGCAGGGCCGTCAAAGCGGGCTAGACCCATGGGACAGTTCACGGCATCTCAAGAAGGATTTAGGCCTCGGGTTTTCCCAAGACCACCTAGACCATCATTGTCTTACCCTACAACGGGTACTCCACCTCCATTTCAAGGGTCTAGAGGCACTCCGATGGGGCAGAGTAGTGGAATATGGGGTTCGCAGACAGCAGGATCTTTTCGTCAGCAGTGCTAACGCTACGGAAAGTTTCATTCAGAAGAATGCCGATTTGAGACGGACGTTTGCTTTTGGTGTAAAAAGCCAGGACACGTGAAGAGAGAATGCCCACAGAGGGCCACGGGTAGTATGACACGACCTACGGGGTCAGAAGAATTCAGAGGCCCTCCTTGATATGGTGACAGGTATGTTATCTATATGTTTACCTAATGAATATGCACCAATTGATCCAGGTTATACCCTATCATATGTTAATCCATTAACTGTGGAAATAGTCAAGTCATTTGAGGTGTCCACACCAGTTAGTGAATTTATTATAGCTAAAAGAGTATGTCGCAATTGTATCGTAACTGTAGTGATCACGTTACATTGACGAATATTATTGAGATGGAAATGATAGATTTTAATGTTACCATGAGTATGTCTTGGTTGGATTTGAGTTAGGCCACAATAGATTGCCGAGTAAAGAAAAGTCATTTTCACTTTCCACCAAGAACTTTCTTGAATGGAAGGATACATATGTCGTTAGCCACAGTGAAAGATACCAAAGTACAAAACTACCCCGTTGAGTGTACATCGACGATGGATGACACGTCGATAATGTGCATCAATTCTAATTGAAGTGTCAGGAAGATATTATGTACCACATATATATATATATATGTTAAAGAAATGCATTATGATAAAGCACCTCATGCATGTTATGCTATTTAGTATGGAGTAATAAATATGTAGCATGATTTGGAAGCGACTTACTGACAAGATTACGTGAAAAAAAATGTTGCGACATTTATACTTCAGTAATCGATGTGATAACGAGTACAGGAAAGTGTTGGGATCTGATGGTTATAGGCTATGTCGAGATTCTTTTCGAGATATATTTCCATGTGGGTAATAGTTGAGTGGATTGACTTACCAAGCTAACACATTTGTGGGAATCTTTTCAGAAGAATTGGGAACCCAAGGGAATGTAAGCATGGGGCTTTTCCGTTTCATATTCATATAAGAGGAACAAGCAAGCAAAAGGGAGAAAACCGCGTAAGTATCTAGATGAGTATATGTATAGAGATGCATTTGTTACACATGAGACAACATTGTTAACATTCGAGGACGAATGTTCCTAAGGGGGAACAATGTAACACCCCGTCCATTCCCGAACCTATTTTCGTACATAACATTTATGGAATTATTTAAACATGAGATTGTGGGGGGTATTATACATGTAATTAGTTGGTCAAAATTAATTTTGTGCCATTGGGCCCAATTGAGGCCCAAATATTAGCATGAATACATGGCCCAACAAGAACGAAAAAGATCCATTCTTCCATATTTGACACATTCAACGTATATTTAATATTGAGAGTTGGATAAGAAGGGACTTGAGGGCCTATATAATCATAGAAAAATCAGATTTTATTCATGTTTCCACACATGTCCCATTCTAGAATTTTCTACAACATTATTTCTTCAACCAAAAACTCTAAGCTTTCATCTTTTGGTCAAGATCACCTTGGAGCAAGACTTGGTAAGTATATAATATCATGGTTTAATATATATTATTCATGGAAGATAGTTTATATCATGTTGTTTATGTTGGTGAAGTGGGAGAAGTTCCCTATGTGCAAAACAATTTGTATTTGCTAAATCGGAGGATGATTTATGGCTTGAAAACTTGAACATGGGTTTGTGATCTTGATGAAAATGAACTTGATGGCTTCACTATTTATATATGAGATGTGATTATAGTCTTGACTTGTTTTATACTTGTGCATAGTGTTTGGAAATTTCTATTGAGAACTTGGTTATGGTTTTGGTGGAAAGTGTCGCTTTGGTGATGTTAGGTGTGTTGTGAAATCATGGCTGGTGGTTGGCATGTTAAATAATCAAAAATATGTTAAAATTAAGTTGGTTATGATCATGTATCATTCATGGCATTAAAAGACCCAAAACGGAGCCATTTCGGACCAAACGGGCATCCGCCCCCATAAACGAGGGCATCTGCGGGCGTAGATGCCAACGCAGATGGCACTGGCTGCTGCCAATGGCCATCTGCGTGCGCAGGTAGCTGACCTGCATGCGCAGGTGTCTGCGCAGGTCAGCCCAGAATTGAGTTTTGGTTGCTTTCGTGTCCCTTTGATCCCCGAAAGCCCCGATACCCTTTTGGGATGTAATAATCAACTTGTAATGTCATTGTAATGACTTGAAAGTGTCGTATGGAGGTGTTTTGGACTATTTTAAGTATTTATAGTTGTTTATATGTTGTTATAAAGGCATCATTACGACGGAATGATAAAGGAAAAAGCGTAAAGGGTAAGTATGATGTGAAATGCTATTGTTGTATGAAATCTTGGTCAATGAGTGAATTGTTATGGTAGTGTTGGCATGTTGATGTGATAAATGACATTGTAAGAAGGTTAAATGATGTTCTAAAGTAACTATGTGATTCATGGTCATCTTGTGCACTTGTAAGGTAGTTGGTTGCTAATATAAGCCTCGTTATGTACTTGTGATGTAGAGTGAGACGTAAGGAAGGAATCTACACCATTGTATTCCCAGATAAGCCTGTGTATTCATAGTGAGACACAAAGGTATGTAAGGTTACTCTCTCCATATTCTTCTGCAGCATGTATGATTCATATTGTCATAGTACTCATTCGACTCCGAAATGCCCTAAGGTATTCCGTCTTCGGTAGTTGACTAGTGTAGCTCATATGTTCTTTACTCATTGGTAAATGGTGAATCATACGAATCATGTCCATTGGTTGATTTATATTCATTGATCGACTCATGTCCATTGGTTGATTTATATTCATTGAATGACTCATGTCCATTGGTTGATTTATACTCATTGATTGGCTCATGTCCATTGATTGACTTACGTTCATTGGCTAACAAGTCAAGAGTTCCAAATATTCTAAGGCATCGCATTCCTAGTTGGTGAGAAGTTGACATTCACATGCGTCTTAATCATTGTTCATTATGCTAAGGTTCCAAAAATGTTCTATTCCAAAGGGGTTCTATAGTATTCTACCTAAGGTTGATATATATATATGGTTATTCATATTTGTTTTACTCCTAGACGAATCATGACCCATGAGGTTCTTATTTATGAACGGAAATTCTTAAGTTGTCATAGGTTGTGAAGTCTAAGAGAACTATCCCAACAAGGGTGATGAGGTGAAGAGGGATTATTTAGTTTGAATAGCATTATTCCAATCATGTCATGATCCAAAGTTCCAATAGAGTTATACGTATATCTCATATTCATTAGTAATGTTCCAAAAGTCCAATGAGGTTATGTTCCAAGGTTTCACTAGTGGTTATACTCATGTATCTTGTTCATTGCATATTGGTCCAATGGTTCTAAAGATGTATCCTTTGCAAGTAGAGATGTCAATCTTGAATAGGTAAAGACGTAAAGTAATGTAGGTCATGTTCCGGAGTCTAAGAATAGTATGACTATCCTTGTACCAATCGTTCACATGTAGAAGTACCAATCTTATAAGAGTAGGAAGGGAGGTGATTCCTCGTAAGTGCAGATGTGTATACATATGTGTGAGCTTTAGTGTCATGAGGTATCACTCTCATAAGGTTAAGGAACTAAGTCATGCAAATGGTTACTTCATGTTATGTTTCATTGGATCACAAAGAGGTATAAGTCCAAGGTGGAATAATCCCGATAGCCTATGATACTGAGATTATATTATATATTATAGCCCACTGATCAGCTGGATGTCCAGTATATTATATAGCCCACTGATCATCTAGATGTCCGGTACTTATATTATATATTATAGCCCACTGATCAGCTGGATGTCCGATATATTATATCAGCTGGATGTCCGATACTTATATTATATATTATAGCCCACTGATCAGCTGGATGTCCGGTATATTATATAGCCCACTGATCAGCTGGATGTCCGGTACTTATATTATATATTATAGCCCACTAAATGTGGATGTCTTGAATTATATTTACATATATGATAGCCCACTAAATGTGGATGCCCGGTATTATATTTACATCTTCTAGCCCACCAAAGGTGGAGGTCCGGCATTAACTAAGTGAGTTAAGAGTAATGAAAATAGATATAAAGAAATGAGAATATTTTCCTCACGTGTATAGATGTAAATAAACATAAAGATGGTTATAAGAAAGTGATAGTGACGTGACTGATTGATCAAGTATTGAGACTAATAGAAGTAATGAACATGGTTCCACACATCCAGGTTGGAGGTCTATTCACATTGATTATTCTCTTATGCTTACTTTCTTGGAAGTACTTATGTATTACCATAGTTTCATCTGGCCTTACATACTCAGTACTTTATTCGTACTGACCCCTTTTGGGGGATTTACCTTACATGCTGCAAGCACAGGTGTCAGTAGATCTCCACAGTAGGCGACGAGATATTCGCAGATTGTTGGTGAGCTCCAGTTGCTTTGGGGCTTCCCAAGTCACATGGGTTCATTAGGTTTTGGTATTTTGTACCCATTGTATAGACATAGTCATGTATCTATTAGAGGCTTTGTAGACACATGTGGGAAGGTGAAAGTAAAAGATGTACATTCATTTTGACATAATGGCCCTAACGGCCAAGTTTCATATATTGCATATATTGCCATGACTTCCGCCATTGATATTTAATTACATGAAATAAAATGATATGCATACGCAAACATACATATGAGAGTACATGAGCATGAGCAAAGATTGGTTCTCTCGGGCCTTATCGGCTTTGGGTGCCAATCACGTCCCGATGGAATTCGGGGCGTGACAGATACACCCTTTTAAGATCAATTTTCTGGCTTTGATATAGGAAATAAACCAACCTCTAGGCACTACTAGACTATCCTTCCACTCAAGGACTGACTCGTTAGGAAACTGAAACTTCACGATTCAGGTTTAATAGTCAACTGAGGCATAGAATGAATGGAGTCAATCCATGCCAAGAATAACGTCAAAATTAGTTATTTCTAACTCTAGTAAATCTGCTGAGTTGACCCTATGAAAGACTGTTATAGGGAAATTTCTGTAAATTCTTTTAGCAATAACTGATTCTCCAATAGGGGTGGACACTGAGAAAGGCTCGGAAAGGCTTAGAAAGGATTTTGGGACTAATTCCAAAATTCACAGCAATAAATGGGGTTACAAAAGAGATATTGGACCCCAGGTCTAACAACACATAAGTATCAACATGAAAGACACAGAGCATACCAGTGACCACATCTGGGGAGCTCTCCTGCTCCTAAAGACAAAATAGAGCATAAAACTAGTTTTAATGCAGGCCGCCTCCGACACTGGATGAAGCACCCTGCTACTGGGTTGGGCAACTTGTATGAGCTACTGTAGAAGTAGATCGCACCTGAGTACGAACATCTCTCCCACTATATTTGGAAGATGGGCATTCCCTCAGCTGGTGGTCTGGTTTTCCATACCTAAAACAACAATCTCTACCTATCAATCACTCACAAGGTTGATTTTTACCATACTTCTTGCAAACTAGGCAGGTACGCCCCCCACCAACACTATTTTGTGACCTGAAACTTAGTGATTTTCCCCACTGTTCTTACTTTGTCTTAAGTATGGGGGCACTGTATGAAAATGGTGCAGGGGATGACAAATGGTTCTGAAACTATGAATGGTTTCCCCCTCCTGACCTATGCTGACTGTACTCAAACTGCCTTCTTGGATTTTCCCTTCTATTCCTTCAACTTTTCTATCTCAATTTGCTGGGCAAGGGTCATTAGTTGGGAAATATCCATGTCCCCAATTAGCATGGAAGTACTACACTCCTTGATAACCAATTCATACACACCAGTAACAAACTTACTCATATGATCCCTCGGGTCTGCCATTATCTCTGGAGCATACTTCAAAAGTTGGTAAATTTGAGAGAGTATTCTTTCACTAACATAGAACCTTACTTGAGATTTATAAACTCCTCCACTTTAGTTTTCCTCATCTCATGAGGAAAGAACCTATCAATAAAAGTTTCCTCAAACACCCTTCTATCCATCGGAGTTTTATTCTCACCTCTACCTTCCTTCCACTGTTTAAACTAATCATGATCTATATCCTTCAATTGATACGATGCCAACTCCACACTCTCTACTTCAGTGACATGCATAATCTGATTAATCTTTTTTATCTTATCTATAAAGAACTGTGGATCTTCATCCACCTTCAAACCAAAGAACTCAGGTGGATTCATCCTCATGAAATTTTAAATCCTGGAGGCAGCTAAGTTATCATTTTGCTGAATCGGGGCTACCACCGGCTGATTAACCTGTGAAGTCATAGCATAAGCCAATACCTAAAAAATAGCTCAAAACTCAGCATGGGAAACATTTTCGTTCAAAGGATTCGCAAGTTGTCGTAGGGCTAGCTGGTACCCATTTAAGTAAATGTAAGCTCTTTGTGGAGGCGTTTTCTATCACATGAAAAGCACGAATTAGAAGATATATAGAGTTAACCTCTAAAGAATGATAAAGAGCATGAAAGAAAGGAAAATTCCTGATAACATCTCGTGGACTCTTACTCATAAGTATGGCATGCTTCATACCCATGAACAAGACTCTACGTAACTTGGCTTTCCATACTCCCTAGAACTCTTTAAACCTTAGGCATTGATACCAAGTTTATAATGCCCCAAGACTACACCCTGGACGTCACATGTGGTTAGGCCTGTAATTAGCCCAAACTAACTCATGGTTCCTAGCATAGCACTGAATGTATATTGTAAATGTTTTAAAAACGATGAGCAAAAACTGTAAATTCATATGTCTAAACTGAAATAGACAAATCAAATCTTTATAATGTAAACAACATCTGAAAGTCAACTAAAATGTACTAATAACTGAAAACATCAACTAGTCTAGACAAGCCTCTAAACGTATTGAAGAGCCACTTGAACAGACCCTACCTGACCCGAAAACCATAAAGTCTGACATGGACGTAAGAATAAACTCTTAAATAAAAATCATAATCAAAGAACTCACGAATTAATAGGAGCAGGCAACGTTGATCGAGTTATGTAGCACAAAGAGTATGTGGTCAGTACTATGGAATGTACTGAGTATATGGAGGAAGCTTGCGAAGTATAAATCCAACTGTAATGGCTCATGAGAGGAGTAAAATATATACAAACAAAGCATATATAATGACTCATTTATTACCAATAATAGACTAAGATAATGAAACGTAGACATAGAATATAACGAATGATAATCGGGTTGTAACACTCGGTAAACTTTTAGAGCTTAGTTAAGGATCCACCCACCAAGTTAAAATGTGATAAGGGTAATGTTGTGGTATACAAGTATTATTGACATGTTCCAGAATGGAAAATATTGGTATAAATGGCCATGGGGACCAAAGTGGGGATATTTCTTTAATTAATGCCAACTTATGTTCTAGATAAATATAAAAAAAAATGTGTAGTGGATATTTTTTTTAAAATGCTGGCAACAAATATTATGTGGTGGTCCACACTTAGTGAGACATGCACTTTGGTCCTTATCTTAATGAAAGCACCCCTTACATTTTTGTTTTTTGGGGGGTCATTTGCTATCAAAATAGTAAAGCAGCAACTACAAGAACGCAGCAGCAGCACTAGCGCAGCACCAACAACAACTACTCTTTGATAATTTCAAGTTGGGTGTGATACAAAGAAGAGGATTTTTCCTTGGGGATATGAAAGCTTAGATCAAAATAAAATTTTCAGGAATTAATTTCATGTTTAAAGCTAAGGTCTGGAACTCCAAGAGGTACATTCTTTAACCTACTCTCAAATATGATGGTGGAATATGTGTGGGATGTAGTAAAGAGTAGTAATCACCATTTAATATGGGGGGGGGGTTCTAGTTTTTGAAATGGGTATTGATGAATCTCTTGAAAAGGGGAAAACATGAAATTGTGATAAAGGATGGAGTTTTTAGGTATTCTATTGACGGGGCAAATTTAATGTTGAATTTTATAAGTTGGAAACTAAAGAATCGTTCCTAATTCTTATTAAGTGGGGATAAATATTAAATGCTCACATGGGTTATTGATGGGTGTATGTTATCCTTGTATTTAGTGGATTGGCTATCGGATAACTTGAATGGGTGGTTGGAAGGATAAAAGCAACACTTTCGTTGGTCGAATTATTTGGAGCTCAAAATATTATCATAGCTAGTAAAGCACTAAGGTATGTAAAGCTAAACCTTTCCTCGCCACTAAGGCACCACCTATGTCATGTGCTCCTTTTTATAAACGTCAATATAATTCTCATAGGATATGAAGGTAGGCTTTCAATTGTTTTATGCATCGTTCCCTCATCCTACCATCAAGCCGATAAGCATCCACTTTTCCCTCTTTATGTCAAATCTTTACAATATTCTCTATAATCGTAAGTTCCTTGACTATCAGTTCTTAGGCCACATGGCATATTTATGTCACATGTTACGAATGGAAGTAAATATCCATAGCATAGTTGTACTTGTATGTAGTAGCTAAATAACCATTACCATAATTCATATGTCATAGTATATGTCATAGCTAAATGACCATTACCATAATGGACCGCAATGTCCATTATTTCAGATTGAGGTGCCTAGTTTACAGCATATTTCTGGAAATCATTCCAAAAAAGTTTGGGTACACATGTGAATCATAGCACGGAATTTCATCTGCAGACAGATGGCAAAGCTAAGCGCACAATTCAGACGCTCGAAGGCATATTAAGAGCATGCGTGTTGGAATTTAAAGGTAATTGGGATGATCATTTGCCCTTAATCAAATTTTCTTATAATAACAGCTATCACTCCAGTATTGGCATGGCTCCATTCAAAGCCTTATATGGGAGACGATGTCGATCGCCTATTGGTTGGTTTGACGTAGGCGAGACTCAGATATTAGGACCAGATCTAGTCCATCAAGCCGTTGAAAAGGTTAAGTTGATACGAGAGCGGTTGAAGACTGCTTAGAGTAGGCAAAAGTCATATGCAGATGTCCGGCGTAGAGATTTAGAGTTTCAAATTGATGATTTGGTATTTTTGAAGGTGTCGCCTATGAAAGGCATTATACAATTCGAAAAGAAGGGTAAACTGAGTCCCAGGTATATTGGGCCTTACAGAGTTATTCACAAAATTGGCCTTGTAGCCTATGAGTTAGAATTACCTCTAGAGTTAGCTTCAATACATCCTGTCTTTCATATGTCTATGCTACGTAAATGCTTAGGAGAGCCTTCACACGTTATTCCTACAGAGGGTATTGATCTTGCATATGATTTGTCATTTGAGGAAGTCCCCGTGGCTATATTGGATCGACAGGTAAGAAAGTTGAGAACTAAAGACATAGTTTCGGTTAAAGTGCTTTGGAGCAACCAAGACATAGAAGAAGACACTTGGGAATCAGAAGCAGATATGAAAACTAAATATCCATACTTGTTTCAGGAACCATCAGAAGGTTCTTAAATTACTTGTTCCTTTACATGATCGTTAATTTCTACTATATTTTATTCTGTTGACATTTGATTCTTACTTGATATGTACAGGTACATGATGTGTGCCTATGATTCTTGAGATTTACATGGATACAACGTGAAGATATGGAATATAAGGTAAGTTGCATCATAGGTTATGACTTTTATTTGAGCTCAAGGCCAAGAGGATCCTCGTGTATTATTTATTGAGTTTAAGGCCAAAAGGAGCCTCGTGTGTTATCTATTGAGCATTATATGTGTTGTGACTCTCTGTGAAGCGTATTTTAATATATTACGGCTTGCTGACAGGTTCCCGATAGGCCTATTTACAACGGAAACTCTGGTAAAAGTTTTGGAAATTTGGAGAGTTAGCTAAATTTTGAGACCATAGAATGGGATGAAGTGAGAACGAAGGGGATTAAATGCTCTTGTGGATATCTTGAATAGTTGTGGAATGGAAAGTAAGCTACAAGCATCATTCGAGGACGAATGATCTTAAGTGGGGGAGAATGTAACACTCGGTAAACTTTTAGAGCTTAGTTAAGGATCCAACCACCAAGTTAAAATGTGATAAGGGTAATGTTGTGTAATACAAGTATTATTGACATGTTCCAGAATGGAAAATATTGGTATAAATGGCCATGGGGCCCAAAGTGGGGATATTTCTTTAATTAATGCCAACTTATGTTCTAGCTAAATATAAAAAAAAATGTGTGGTGGATATTTTTTTTAAAATGCTGGCAACAAATATTATGTGGTGGTCCACGCTTAGTGAGACATGCACTTCGGTCCTTATCTTAATGAAAGCACCCCTTACATTTTTGTTTTTTGGGGGGTCATTTGCTATCAAAATAGCAAAGCAGCAGCTACAAGAACGCAGCAACAGCACTAGCGCAGTACCAACAACAACTACTCTTTGATAACTTCAAGTTGGGTGTGATACAAAGAAGAGGATTTTTCCTTGGGGATATGAAAGCTTAGATCAAAATAAAATTTTCAGGAATTGATTTCATGTTTAAAGCTAAGGTCTGGAACTCCAAGCGGTACATTCTTTATCCTACTCTCAAATATGATGGTGGAATATGTGTGGGATGTAGTAAAGAGTAGTAATCACCATTTAATTTAGGGGGGGGGGGGTTCTAGTTTTTGAAATGGGTATTGATGAATCTCTTGAAAAGGGGAAAACATGAAATTGTGATAAAGGATGGAGTTTTTAGGTATTCTATTGACAGGGCAAATTTAATGTTGAATTTTATAAGTTGGAAACTAAAGAATCGTTCCTAATTCTTATTAAGTGGGGATAAATGTTAAATGCTCACATGGGTTATTGATGGGTGTATGTTATCCTTGTATTTAGTGGATTGGCTATCGGATAACTTGAATGGGTGGTTGGAAGGATAAAAGCTACACTTTCGTTGGTCGAATTATTTGGAGCTCGAAATATTATCATAGCTAGTAAAGCACTAAGGTATGTAAAGCTAAACCTTTCCTCGCCACTAAGGCACCACCTATGTCATGTGCTCCTTTTTATAAACGTCAATATAATTCTCATAGGATATGAAGGTAGGCTTTCAATTGTTTTATGCATCGTTCCCTCATCCTACCATCAAGCCGATAAGCATCCACTTTTCTCTCTTTATGTCAAATCTTTACAATATTCTCTATAATCGTAAGTTCCTTGACTATCAGTTCTTAGGCCACATGGTATATATATGTCACATGTTATGAATGGAAGTAAATATCCATAGCATATTTGTACTTGTATGTAGTATCTAAATGACCATTACCATAATTCATATGTCATAGGCCTTTAAGGCATTATTTGATAAACGTTAATGACAGGAGGGTACATAGGTTTTACTTGGTGTATATGCTCGACGTGATTCTGTGCACAGGATCGAGACTAGACCATTATAGTGAGCCCAAACATTGGGGCGTACCCGCCTTTTGGCATTATTCTATTTGGAGTCAGTTGGAACGTCATGCACTGGTTCCCCCTAACTCGAGCCAACATATGGCATATATGTCCTGCGAGCATACCCTCATAGTGAGCCCCTGGAAGGGCATACCTTGTAATAGACTGTGATTATAGTAATATGTATAAATCATAGTCATATGCATTTGGGGCGATGTACGCCTTATATGTGATTTAGATCGCCTTCGGTAGGCTACCTTATGATTATTTGTACTACAGATAGTTTAGATACATCTCTTAGGCAATTTATAGGCTCTATACTATAATGAATTCCCTCCTAGACGTTATATGACGAGCTAATAAGGTTGGTGCATAGGTTACAGTTTCATATAGTATATGTGTTACTTGTATGCTCATACTTCTTTCAATTTGGTATTTGATTCATATGAGCTACCGCGCTTGTTCAGTTGTTATTCTATCTACTTTCATACCAGTACATATTGTATATTTACTGCCGTCTCCACATTATCACATACTATGGATGTAGGCTCAGTTTCACAGGATAGCAGACGTCCACGTTAGGCTCTATTGCCATTTTTCACTGATATTTTTGGTGAGCTCCATATCTCTCTGGAGCCAGTTTATGTTTAGTATTTTTGGTTATATGTGCAGGTCTCTAGTTGGGTATGTCAGGCCCTTTGCCAACTAGTTATTTGTAGGATAGTGTGTTAGGCTGACTAGAGGTTTCATGGACGTTATGTAGCAGTGTATTTTATAATTTTTGTTAATATAACTCCCTCGTGTATATATACAGCTCATATTAGATATCATGCTTGTTATTATTCCATAATCTCGTATATGTCATAGAGTGCTTGTAAAGTAAGTGTATATGGTTCTTGTCTGTCCCTACATGTTTGGGGCATGACACGGGTGAACTAGTGAGTCAGATATACTTTAAATAATGAAATGATCTTTCTGTGGGAGTTTCTCATAACCCACATGCTCCATTTGAGAAACATAGAATCCAACTTATAACCTTTGTTATGAGGGTGTTCAATACTTTGTCAGGGGTAAAGAATGATGACTTGGCATGAATTCACTCATGGACCCATTAATGGGAAAAAGGGGGACAGTCTGAACTGGCGAGGACCCCCATGATAACCTACGGTGGCATGTAGTTTTGGAATTTGGGCTTTGTTTGGACCCTTGTTCCCTCGATGCTAAATACTACTCCCAAAACCATAGTGTTGCTAAATTATGAATAGAGTTTATCATGAATTTAGCATAACAAATTTATAAGTCTGAAAACCATTTATGCTTCTACATATGTTCCATAACCATAAGCCAAATGCATGGGTTTTATAATGATTTTAAATCCATAAGACTAAGTCTGTGATGGGTAGTTCATGCCATTTCAAAATCATGTGATGCTTGCTAAAACATGAAGCTTCATGTCAAACGAAAATGGTAAAATGTAGCATATGATTAAAACCCTAAAAAGATGATAAATCAACGTATAAGATTATAAATTTAGTCATAATGCATAGACAAACTCATATAGGAGTATAAAGTACAAGATTATGATAATTGGGTTTGAACACTAATTGATGACTTTGAAATTCGTTAAGGAAAAGGATGTATTTAGGCACAACGATAAAAGGAAATCCTTTTTGAAAGCCCCACATACCTGAACTTATCAATATCTTGAAGGAAAATTTGAGTTTAGAGCCTTTGGGGTTGAATTCTGAGAGAAACCCTTGGTTTTGGAATCTATAGCTAGGCAGGTGCTAATGCATAATCAAGGCATCAGAATATGGATAGGTGTTACGTAAGAGTCTGAGCTAATTGATTGATAAGGGTTAGAAACCATTGTAGTTGGGTAAGGTTGAGTTCTTAACAAATTGAGGGTTTAGAGCATGGCTATAGGGGATGAAACTATGGGAAGGTAGGGTATTAGAGTTGAATATAGGGTAGACGTTGACTTACGGATTAGCGAGGGTGGCATAAGATAAGAGAGGTAAGGAATTATGGGACAAAAGGTTTTGACTCATAAACTCTTAAGATGTATGTTTTTCTTTAGATATGTATGTGGTGCTATGTGATTTAATTTTGGTCGACTGGGTCGATCGATGATTCTTACCAGTACATGTTATTTGAACTGATACTACTCTTGATATACCCTTTTCTGGGGTATAGTCTGGTCGCAAGATCAGTATGTTTGATGCGATAGAGTTGCAGCTTCTGTTACTCATCTCTTATAGTGGAAAGCTGGGTCATATGTATATCACCATTCTCTTGTAGTAGCTCTTGTACTGTTTAGACTAGGTTATTCGGTAAAGTATTTCTTCTTGTACTTAATGAATTGTAACCAAGTTGTACTATATAGAAGGATTTATTGGTTTCTTTTATGACTTCCGCATGTTTTCAAATTGGTTGGTAAGGGTTCTCCTATCTAGGTGGATTAGAGTAGGTACCCGCACGATTTAGTTAGTTGGGTTGTGACAATTCAGTAGTGGGGTGTCCAAATTTTCCACAAATTTAACATAAATCCTTAGTGGAAATAGTTTCTTTATGAAAACCTATGCCAGCCTTGTCATTTTGAGTCCTGCTACCTAGATGATTAACAATCCTACTGTCCATCGATTAGCTCTTTAAACATCCAGTTTTATCCTAGAGTTTTCTTGAGTTTTCTCTTCCATAAAATTACTCATCTCTTCTTTGTTTAAGTTCAAACTCAACCTTTTGATAATCACTACTAACAACCTTTTTTCCTTTGTCAGTGATAGAAAACTTGATGATTTCAGGCTTTAAAGCTAGGATGGTAGACCATGTTGGTTAACATGTTCCTTCAGAGTACGGTTTTCATTCTCATTCACACTTTTGCCTTTTTCAATATCAACGTATTCATACTTGAGACTAGTAAAACAGTTGAGTAACTCATCTATTTCAGCAATTAAGTCCTAACAATCATCAATAAGTTGATTTATCAATGAAATCAGTCTTTTTTTATAACATAAATGCAATTTATCTGTGAGATCAAGTAAACTTATGTAACACCCCGTACCTTCCTAACCCTATGTGATGACATTGAACAATGGTTACTTAGGTGTCGAGATGCCATGAGTATGTATTTGGTAATGTTAATGATGAGAAAATTGAAATTTGGCTTCGTGCATGTGATTAGCCTTTCATAGGAGGTGTTTTGTGATTTTTGTGGAGCACTTGTGGGGTTCAAAATGAGGCTGAGAGTACCTCTAAACAAAGTATATTAAGTCTAAGAAGTAAGTTAAAGAATAGGACTTGAAGTATCTAACCAAACCCGCGAAGAATAGTCGAAAAATAAAATTTTCAAAAATTCTAAGGGAGGGGCGTGCCACGCCGCTCTGGGCTAAAATTTTTAGTCCAGAAGCAGCAAGCTGGCACGCCCAAGGGCGTGCCACGCTGGTTTTGCCACATTTTCAAAGTTGGAAATTCTCTTAAGTCCCAAGGGTACCCGGGGACGTATTGAGCCGATTTTTTCTATGTTTCTTCTACAACAACGAGAATATAAATGAAATGAGTGAAATATTATATTGGTATGATAAAATTACTCGAGAACGAATTTGGCATCAAAATGACGATTTTACCCTTGTAGCCAAAATAAGCCATACGTGGCTAGAATTGCTTGTTTTTGGAATAGAGGCTACGGATGTGAATTGCATGAGTGGGAATATTGTCGTAACGTGTATGAAATAATTTAAACATGAGAAATTATTAATTTTGTTGGATCAAGTGAATTGGGCTCAAAAGAGGCCCAAAAATGAGGCAAAAGTCATGGGCCAAAAATGGGTCAAATGACCCATTCTTGCCTTAACTTGTCAATGATTGAGAAAAGTGGCTAAGGATGACTTAAAGGGTCTATAAAAGGCAAATAAAAATCAGATTTTAATTCATCCAAAGACACAAGAATTTCTAGACTTTTCCAAGAAGCCAAAGCAAGATATTTCTCTTCAAACCCTAAGGAATTTTTGGACAAGATCATCATCTTCCAAGCTTGGGTAAGTGATTATTCTTGTACTTTAACATATTATAAGCATGATAAATTATGTATATCATGTTGGTTATGCTTGTAAGTGTTGGACATGGTACCTTGTGTTTTTATATAAGATTTGTGATCCATGAGCTTCAAGCTTGAATTATGACTCGTGGCTTTGATGAAAGAGCATGGTATGGATAAAATATGAACATGTATGGTGTGATTTTGTTATGAAACTTGTTATTTTTGTAATACCCCGTACCTTCCTAACCCTATGTGATGACGTTGACTAATGGTTATTTAGGTGTCGAGATGCCATGAGTATGCATTTGGTAATGTTAATAATGAGGAAATTGAAATTGGGCCTTGTACATGTGATAGAAGGTGTTTTGCAATTTTAATGGAGCATTTGTGGGGTTCAAAATGAGTCTAAGAGGACCTCTAAACAAAGGATTTTAAGGGCAAGAAGTAAGTTAAAGAATAGGACTTGAAGTATCTAACCAAACCCGCGAAGAAAAGTCGAAAAATGGAATTTTCAGAAAAACTAAGTAAGGGGTGTGCTGGGGGGCGTGCCACGCCACTCTAGGCTAAAATTTTTAGTCCATAGGCAGAAATTTGGCGCGCCCAAGGGCGTGCCACGCTGGTTTTGCCACTTTTTCAAAGTTGGAAATTTTCTTAAGTCCCAAGGGTGCCCAGGGACGTATCGAGCCGATCTTTGCCACGATTCTTCTACAACCATGAGTATATACATGAAATGAGTAAATTATTATATTGGTATGATAAAATTACTCGAGAACGAATTTGGCATCAAAATGACGATTTTACCCTTGTAGCCAAAATAAGCCATACGTGGCTAGAATTGCTTATTTTTGGAATCGAGGCTAAGAGTATGAATTTCGTAAGTGGTAATATTGTCGTAACGCGTATGAAATTGATTAAACATGAGGAATTATGGATTGTATTGGGTTAAGTGAATTGGGCTCAAAAAGGGCCCAAAATGTGAAATGACCCATTCTTCCATTGACCTTCCAGACATAATATTTAATGATATAAAGAGTGGATAAGGATGAGTTGAGGGATTATATAAAGGGCCAAAAATCTTATTTTATTCATTATACATACACATGCTTTTCTAAGTTTTTTTCTAGAATTCTCAAGAAAGTTTCTTTTGGGGCTCTCAAACCCTAAGTCATCTTTGGAGCAAGATCGTCATCTTCCAAGCTTGGGTAAGTGATTATTCTTGTACTTTAACATATTATAAGCATGAGATATTATGTATATCATGTTGGTTATGGTTGGAAGTGTTGGACATGGCACTTTTGGTTTTGTGAAAAAGATGTGTTATCCATGGGATTGTAACTTGAATTATGACTTGTGGTTTTGATGAAAGAGCATAGTATGTATAAAATATGAACATGTATGGTCTGATTTTGTTATGAAACTTGTTATTTTCCTATAAGTGTAAATTGTGGGATTTTGGCCGATATGTGCTATGAGGTGTATTATGGTAAGTTGATGGATTATTTGTGATGTGGTGTAGACAAGAAAGGGTAAAGGAGAAGTGTGGTGGTGAAATGTATTGGTTATCATGTATTGGTCAATGTTGTGAATATTGTGGGATATTTGGTAAGATAATTTCATAAATGGTATTGTCAAGGGGGAAATGACATGTTAAAGCCAAACATGTGACTTGTTGTTATTGTATGTATTTGTATAAGGTAGTTGGTGGTTAATGTTGGTTCCATTATGTACTTGTGACGTAGAGTGAAACGTAAAGAAGGAGTGGAATTGTTGCGCTCACATATTTGATTGTGTACTTACATTGGGAATATAAGGTATGTAAGGTTACTCTGTCCGTATCTTTCTGTGGCAAATAGTATTCACATTGACATTACGCTTGTCCTATCCCGAAATGTGCTAAGGTATCCCATATCCAGTTATCCATGATCATAGTCATATATTTCCTACTCATTGATCATTGGTGAATCTCATGTCTCATATTCATGGTTAATGTCCCAAAAGCTCAAACAAGGTTGTGTTCCAAAGTTTCAATAGTGATTATACTCATGTCTCTTGTTCATTGATAATGGTTCAATGGTTCTAATAGTGTTATGTTTCCACGAAGGCTATGTTTCCAAAAATGTTTATTTGCATGTTTCTCACTCATTGATTATTGATCCAAAGCTTCAAATAAAGTTGTGACTATCATTGTATCGATCTCTCATAAGCAAAAGTATCAATCTCTCACAAGTTAAGGTATCAATCTCAAAAGTAAAGAAATGAAGTAAGAAAAAGTAATGCATATTGATTATGCTCACGTATCCATGGGGTGCAAACACCTGCATGAGGATGATATGCTATCCATGGGGTGCAAGAACACCCGCATGATGATGTTACTTTATCCATGGGGTGCAAAGGACACCCGCATGACAATATGATCTTATCCATGGGGTGAAAAGAATACCTACATGACGATGACATGTTATCCATGGGGTGAAAAGAACACCCGCATGATGAGGGCCCAGACAACATATGTAAAGTAAAGTAAAGGCAAGAGAAAGAATGAATGTAATATACATGGTTTCCAAAGTACAGAATAGTGACTCATCTACATTGTGATTTATCTATATTGATTATGCATTTGAACTTGAGTTCTTTGACATACTTACATATCTTACCAGTTTCATATGGCCTTACATACTCAGTACATTCTTCGTACTGACCCCTCTTGGGGAATTTATTTTACTTGCTACAGGCGCAGGTGCTAGTAGACCTCCGCAGTAGATTATCAGATATTTGCAACTCTTTGGTGAGCTCCAGTTGCTTCGGGGCTTCACACGTCACATGTGTACACTAGGTTTTGGTATTATGTAAATATTGTATAGACATGGTCATGTATCTGTAGAGGCTTTGTAGACGGTTGTGGGAAGACAAATGTAAGACGTGTATGTCCGTTTTGACGTGATGAACCTGTCGGCCAAGTTTCACATATGTATATATTTATCACATGTTTCAGGACTTCCGTTATGAGCATGATAAGTTCTTATGTGGTAAGGGTATTTCTTAAGACACGCATATAAACGAACATAAGCAAAGATTGGTTCTCTCGGGACATATCGGCTTCGGGTGCCAATCACGCCTCAATGGGATTTGGGGCGTGACAATTTTCCTATAAGTGTAAATTATGCGATTTTGGCCGATATGTGCTATGAGGTGTATTATGGTAAGTTGATGGATTATTTGTGATGTGGTGTGGATAAGAAAGGGTAAAGGAGAAGTGTTGTGGTGAAATGTATTGATTATCATGTATTGGTCAATGTTGTGAATATTGTGGGACTTTTGGTAAGATAATTTCATAAATGGTATTGTCAAGGGGAAATGACATGTTAAAGCCAAACATGTGACTTGTTGTTATTGTATGCATTTGTAAGGTAGTTGGTGGTTAATGTTGGTTCTATTACGTACTTGTGATGTAGAGTGAAACGTAAAGAAGGAGCGAAATTATTGCGCTCACATATTTGATTGTGTACTTACATTGGGAAGACAAGGTATGTAAGGTTACTCTGTCCGTATCTTTCTGCGGCAAATAGTATTCACATTGACATTACGCTTGTCCTATCCCGAAATGTGCTAAGGTATCCCATATCCGGTTATCCATGGTCATTGTCATATATTTCCTACTCATTGATCATTGGTGAATCTCATGTCTCATATTCATGGTTAATGTTCCAAAAGCTCAAATAAGGTTATGATCCAATGTTCCAATAGTGATTATACTCATGTCTCTTGTTTATGGATTATTGTCCAAGGGTTCCAATAGTGTTATGTTTCCACGAAGGCTATGTTTCCAATAATGTTTATTTGCATGTTTCTCACTCCTTGATTATTGATCCAAAGCTTCAAATAAAGTTGTGACTATCATTATATCGATCTCTCATAAGCAAAAGTATCAATCTCTCACAAGTAAAGGTATCAATCTCAAAAGTAAGGAAATGAAGTAAGAAAAAGTAATGCATATTGATTATGTTCACGTATACATGGGGTGCAAACACCTGCATGAGTTTGCTATACTATCCATGGGGTGCAAGAACACCTGCATGCTGATGTTACTTTATCCATGGGGTGCAAAGGACACTCGCATGACGATATGATCTTATCCATGGGGTGAAAAGAATACCTGCATGATGATGACATGTTATCCATGGGGTGAAAAGAACACCTGCATAATGAGGGCCCAGAAAACATATGTAAAGTAAAGTAAAGGCAAGAGAAAGAATGAATGTAATATACATGGTTTCCAAAGTACAGAATAGTGACTCATCTACATTGCGATTTATCTATATTGGTTATGCATTTGAACTTGTGTTCTTGACATGTTTTCATATCTTACCAGTTTCATATGGCTTTACATACTCAGTACATTCTTCATACTGATCCCTCTTGGGGAATTTATTTTACTTGCTGCAGGCGCAGGTGCTAGTAGACCTCCGCAGTAGATTATCAGATATTTGGAACCCTTTGGTGAGCTCCAGTTGCTTCAGGGCTTCACACGTAACATGTGTACAATAGGTTTTGGTATTGTGTAAATATTGTATAGACATAGTCATGTCTCTGTAGAGGCTTTGTAGACGGTTGTGGGAAGACAAATGTAAGACGTGTATGTCTGTTTTGACGTGATGGCCCTGTTGGCCAAGTTTCACATATGTATATATTATGTATATATTTATCACATGTTTCAGGACTTCCGTTATGAGCATGATAAGTTCTTATGTGGTAAGGGTATTTCTTAAGACACGCATATAAATGAACATAAGCAAAGATTGGTTCTCTCAGGCCATATCGGCTTCGGGTGCAAATCACGCCTCGTTGGAAGTCGGGGCGTGACAACTTATCTCTAATTTCCATGTCAGAATCACCCATTGCCATGAGTGCAATTTCATTTGCTTCATTATTAGACTCCTCAGAACTTGATCCTTATGCACCCATCATAGCAGAACCTTCCTTATCCTTTTTCTTTGAGTTGACCTTCTCCCTCTATTTTTTTAGCTCTTTCTTTCTTCCACTTAATTTCCCACAGTTTACATTCCTTTATCATGTGATCCATCTTATCACACTTATAGCAGCCGGCTTGGGATATGTCATTGTACTGTTTCTTACTACCTGATCCTTTTTTATCATATCTGTTCTCCTTCTTAAAAAATTCATAAAATTCTTTGCCAGAAAAGCCATTTTTTTTTCTTTAAGATTAGAGTCTTCAATATCTAATGCCTTCAGTTCCAATGATCTATCCTTATATCTTTCATCCTTTCTTAGATCATCCATGTTCATTTCATAAGTTCTTAGGTTTCCTACCAGTTCATCAAGAGTCGTAGTGGTGGTGTCCTTAGCTTCTCTTATGGCAATGACCTTCACATCCCACTTAGCTTTTGGGAGGACCCTTAGGACTTTATCAACTTGTTCCTTAGTAGTGAGAACATTTCCCAAGGATGATAGTTCATTTATTAGAGAGGTGATTCAAATGATCATATCTAGAAGTGACTCATTTTCCTTCATTTTGAACGCTTCATATTCGGTGAATAGCAAGGCAACCCTGAATTTTCTCACTTGACTAGTACCTTCATGAGCATTGACTAGTGCATCCCAGATTTTGTTGGCAGTTGTACAATTAGAAATTCTATTGTACTCATTTGGATCTAGCCCACAAACAAGGATGTGTTTAGCCTTAACATTCTTTTTCAAGGAAATGACATCTTCATCAATGAACTCATTTCTCACTTTCTTCTCTTGTTCTCCCTCAGTTGTCTTCATAAGCATAGTTGGTCCTTCAGTGACTCTATCCTAAAGTTCATAATCCTCAGCCTGAATGAATTTCTCCAAACGAGCCTTCCACTAAATAAAGCGAAATCCATTGAAAAGAGCAGGCCTAGTAGTGGACTGTCCTTCACTGGGCCCAATAGGTGGTGCAAAATTCATCCCAAATCTTATCTGAAGGTGTTAACTTTTTAACCAGATACCCACTCTAATACCAATTGATAGACTACACGACCTAGAATTTTAGTATTATAAGTGATGACATACTTTTGTGTGCTATCAGAAGTGTCAAATTTTTATTATTACTGTCATTGTATGTCACGCCTCAAATCCCATTGGGGAGGACAGACACCCGTAGCCGTAAGGCCTGAGAGAACCAACCTATGATCATGTACATTCATATGCATGTCATTAAGTGAACAAAAATTCTGCCATATGCAGATCTAATATATTGACGACAAAAGTCATGTAAAGAGGTACAAAATAGATACGAGACTTGGCCGTTGGGGCCACAACGTCTAAAAGAAAAGACACTTCTACGAGAAAAGACAATTCTACGTTTGACTTTACAAGGTCTACAAAGCCTCTAAAAGATATATAACCATGACTAAGGTCGATATAAGTCCCCGCCTTATACAACTACTACACAGTACCAAAAATATATACAAATGACTCGGAAATCCCCGAATCAACCTGGAGCTCACCAATAGCCTGCAGATGACTCAAACCCTACTGTGAAGGTCTACTAGCTTCTGTGCCTGCAGCAGGTAAGGTAGGTCCCCTAAGGGACGTCAGTACGAAAGAATGTACTGAGCATGTAAGGCTATAAGTAACTGTATGAAATATAGGAACTCAAATGGAATCAAATCCAAGTGAATCGATAATACCGATATACCACCGTACTGTATATATGGAACCATGTACATTACATTCATTTCTTTCCTTTTACCTTTATATCAATATACATCATACAATGCTCGGGACCAACTGGTCAGTAATAAATAACATTGGGATCGGCTCGAGCTAGGATTATGCCCCCAGAGCTACCACCCATAAATCAATAAATCAGGTTTGGCTCGAGCTAGGTTTACACCCCCAGAGCTACCCCTGCATCTAATAATCAACCGGGATCGGCTCGAGCTAGGCTTTTACCCCTAGAGCTAAAAACCTGTACTCAACCAAATATGTATTACTTCACCTCTTTAGTTTTTGTGAGATTGTTACATCGGTGGTCATAACATTATTGGAGATTTGGAACAATAGTCAACAAATAAGAGACACATGAATAACAATTGCTAACAAACCTGAAATGAGATACTTTAAAACATTTTGGAGTGGAAACAAGTTCGGTAACGATGTGAACAATAGGTGCGGCCAAAGGATATGAAAAAGAGTAACCTTACATACCTTATATTTCCAATACATGACTACAAAAATTCAGCTCTTCCTTAAAGAGTTACTCTACAACACAAGTACGTAATGAAACTAACATTAAAAGCTAATTACATTACAAGTTCACAAGGCGATAATTAGCTACTTGATGGGACGTAAAAACTATCCAACATCCCAAACACATGGTATATCATTCCACCTTTCTTTATACTACCATATAACTTCATTCCACCCTTCTACAATACAATTTACTGCCGCACAACACCAACAGTCCACACATCAACATAGACGTCACAAACCGAAAAGATTTCTCATCAAGTGCATACTTCACATTTTCACCTCAATGCAACTCCACATATTTATTCCATAAAGTCACATAAATACCTTCCACAACAATATACCAAAACATTCCACACAGTTTCAGAATTCACTTTAACATAACAAGAAATTATTCTCTTTTCACTACGCCAAACGTTCCATGCACAATTACGTATAAATAGTTCCACAAGTCATACACAAGGAGGAACAAATTAGGTACAACACCATACTTAAATATACTGAAATTTCATCCATCTAATTCAATTCCTTCAAGACCTTAAGTCCCCTTTCAAGTTTAAACCACATAGAAGGCAAATCCTTTACCGATTTAGCAAAAGCGGACTGCTACAAATAAAGTGGACTGCTCAACACTTTTTAAACATATTATATTAATCTATAATATACACAACCTATTATGCATATAATATATTAATCTATAAGGGTAAACACTTACCAAGGCTTGCAAGTAGAAGATTTGTCCAAAAATCCTTATAGAAAGTTAGGGTGGCTAGGGTTTGAGAGAGGAGCAAATATTTCTTTGAAAATCTGATTTTTTTTCAAGTGAGATATGTTGAAAATGAGCTGAATTTCAGCCTTAAATACTCCCTCTTAACCGGATCTCTCAAGTCTATCCTTAGCCAAATTTTTGGTCAAAAAGTCCAAGTATAATGATGTGTAGACTTGGTCCATTTTTAATGGATCATCTCCCTTTTTGGGCCCATGTCTTTTTACTTAATTTTGGGCCTCAATTAAGCCCATTAGCATAATATTAATTCAGCCCAAAAAATTTAATGGGTAATACACCAACTATCTTAAGTTTAAATAATTCCATAAATATTAAGGAAGTCAAATAAGTTCGGAAATGCACGGGGTGTTACATCATACATAACTTAGACTCTTACAACTTTAGATGAAGATATCTATCATAAAAAAGACAATGCTTACACTTGCATTAAATTGTCCATGTTGGCCCGAGTTTTTGTGTGCTGCTATTGATCTACCCTTAATCGATCATTCGTCTATAAATAAATAAATCTTGAATCTAGCTACTGACAGAGGTGTCACATCTTTATCTTTTACTCTTTCATTTTGTTCTTTCGCTTGCTGATCTGAAATCCGAAAGACAAAAGAAAAATGAAAGAAAAAGTGTCAACTTTTCTCAAGTTTGTCAAGGTTGAAGGTGCTGATAGGTATGCCTATTTTGATAATCTTGAACAAATTTGTTGTTAGTTATATTTGTTTATTCTGGTGATTCTTAATACTAAGCAAAATGTGACCTTTGAAGGTTTCCTTGCAGACTTTACAGGCGGAGCTGTACCTCTCTAGGGACGACAAATTCCATGTAATCTTACTGTACCTCTCTAGGGACGACAAATTCCATGTAATCTTACAAATTTTCTATGATTTTTTCATTATTGGGATATTGTTTTTTCGTACTTGGAAACCTTTTCCAAGGTGTCATTACGATTCTTTCAAGCATAGTCTATACCTCATCCATTTCATTTTATATGGCAGTATTGAATTAGACACACAGACTAAAAGCAAAGAAAGGGTTCTGGCGCTTATCAAAAGTACCCTTAGAACATGTCATTAACATTTCATAATATTTCTATGGTTATAAGAGTATGCCATACGTAAAGTGAGAAGTTTAAAGTTACTATACCTACTTTTTAATAAGTAAGTAGTAGAAAATGAAACAGAAGGAGCATAACCTTTATTGGTCGAATTGCTTGGCATCTGTGTAATTACTCTTTCTTGAATGTAATGTTCTATTGTTGTGAAAAATAGAACTGTCTAAAGTATTGGCTGAATCTAACATGGGTTATTTTACAGATACGATGATAAAGTTTGCATCATTTCAAACCATAGTGGAACACCTCTATAAATATATCATTCCAATGCCAAAAGACAAACGCAACAACATTACACAGGTTGATGTGAGCTTTGTTGGTATTCTCTATGTTATTGCTAAATTCATTTTCTCATAATCATTTGAGACATTATAGTTAATCATTTTGATTAAAAAATGCTTGCAACTGGCTTCCATATATGATTTTGTTGACAGCTTCAATCTTCTTGATAAAAGGTAAAAATGGGAAGTAAATTGAAAATAGTAATATACTATTATGGATATTTTCTTCCATATAAAAAAAAAGATCTGTTACTGATTCTTATTAGGGTGATGAAGCAAGCATAAAAAGGGTAAAACTTGAGTAAGGAGTAAGATCAAAGAGTGATTCGTGAAACTCAAATGGAAGAGAGGTGTACAACTTTAGTTGCAAAGAAGGATATGACTTCTACATCCAAGGAAAATCCATTACTGGAAGTATACCAACAATTGATACTAGACTTGATAATTCTGAATTGAAAGAGCTTCCTGAAGAAATGCATGAAATAAAAATTAAGGAAATTTAGTACCTATAATGAATCTGTTCTTTAAATTATGAATGAAACGTTGTTGATCTATTTTCCATCCCATTGATATGGAACCTGCTGTTGTTAGTGGTAAATGGAATGGAATCTGGTTAGATAATTGTGATTACTAGGTGGGTAAGACTAAAGATTTCAACAACTATTATTTGTTGGTAGGTAACCAAAGAAAATTGCGTAACAATTTCATGTTGTTTTAGATAAGATATTATTTGAATTAATGACATCAGAGATAATATTTTAGCAAACTTCTCACATCTTCCTCCATACTTAGAGAGGAATTTATGTAAAAAGAATTCAATTGCCAAGTTAAGGAAACAAACAGTGTTGCTTCAGACGGAACACTCTCACAGTGGAAACTAACCCATGAAGATAATTAAAGTTAGCAAGAAGCTAAGGTCTACATCTTCCAAAAATAATATAAATCATCTTATGGCAACAGAACATAAAAAACAACCTCTTTCCTATAGTCCCGTGTGACGAGTTTTTCTTCTTCAAAGAACCGTAAGGTGCGGCATAGTTGTGTGCAACTTCAAATCCTTTGCCAAGTATTCTTTCCTCATCACTCATTGCCGCCTGATATTTATGATTTTTAATTAATACATGCGTATACTGCTCCATACAATGCAGTTTGTGGTTGTGTGGGTGAATAATGTAGAAACTATGCATGCAGTGCTTAAATATCTATATGAAGTTTCTAAGTTAAAAACAGACGTAAGAACAAAGAAAAGGTATAGACAGGTTGAATTATTATATTTTAGCTTCAAGAATAATGTTATATCTTCCTCTGGGAGGCAAAATTACTTCAAAAGCTTAAGTAAACGGCAATGTAAGAAGCTCCTGAGTGCGTCTAGAATCACCACCGCAATTCCTCGAGTGTCACTTCTATCGGACTTGGGCTGCTTTAGTAATGTATGTTTACTTTTCTCTTTGGCCGACCTTAAAACCTGTATTTGATGGTGCCTGTGAGTCTCATATTTTCATCATTTAATGTTTCTTCTTCTCCGAATCATTTAAGACGTGAGCCTCTGAAAGTTATGGATGGAGGAGAATCACAAAGGGCCTTCATATATACATATATATATATATATATATATATATATATATATATATATATATATATATATATATATATATATATATATATATATATATATATATATATATATATATCAATATTAATAGCACTTAAATGAAAATGTTTCAATAATCATTAATTGTCGGTGTTGATTGGTTTATTTTCTTATGGTTGTAAATTCCTACTCGGTACTTCCTCTTCCTGTTTCTACTTATGTATGTAAGTCACGGTAATTACTAGAATGCTAAGTATATTCCCAAATTTAATTAATCTTTTTTTTTTTTTTTAATGATCAAACGTTTTGATTTTATTTTTTTTATAAGGTTGTCTATTTCTACTTGTTATTTAGTTTGTCGGTATATCTACCTCTTTCATTTCTTTCTCTTACACTCATTTTCTAAGTACTTGCTTCTTTAACCTCACCCTGGATGACACATTTCCTGCGGCTCTCTTGGCCATTAACGGACTCAAATCCTAGGAATTTATGGGTAAATCCATCGGAGTTGCTTAGACATTTAAGAGACTAACCATATACTAAAGGTAGATTTGGACAACTAAACATAACTTTGGAACATAGACATGATAATATATCAACATAAGAGACATGATAAAATATCAACATATATGATATTAACATAAAACAAACATAAACATACAAACATGGAGAATAATACCTACTTCTAGTAAAGCTTATAACCTACTTACATTGAGTAGAGCGGATAGAGGGTTCCCTTTCGGGAGTCCCCGAAGTTGCTCCTAGTGGAACAGAAAAATTAAACACTCACTTTTTGTACAAGCACTCTTTTACAAACACACTCTTTTATTGTTCAAACACTCTTTTCTCACAGTACTTATTTGTAAAAACTAAGTTAATTGATTCTTACTATGATTGCTTGATGCTTGCTTGATTGATTTTCTCCTCTTGCCAAATGAAGGTATTTATAGAGAAACGTCTGCGGACTTCAAAATGAAATTGAACGGAAAAATATTGTTGCATGTCGCTTTCAAGTCTGCTTTATGTCGCTTTCGCTATTAATTTCCTTTGAAAATTGTAACAAATGTTACGACTTTTTCTTTCTGTCCGTCTTTCTATCTTATCCATATATATGTCATTGCTTACGAATAGTAAGTCTGCTGAGTTCACGCCTTACGTCTTTAAAAAATGTCCAAAATATCCGATGTCATTGCTGATGTTGTTTAACAAATAGTGTCTAAATTGTGCAAGGCCTCGGAGTCAAAACTCATACCGGAATCATCATCCGCGTTAGGATCTTGGGAAAATTGATCCCAAGCCGAGTCATATTCTCTGTCTGAACTGGGTAGATCTGAGTCTGAATTTGAAATATCTGATTTTTCTTTCTCTGGTTTAATCATGTCTTTAGTCTCTTGTTTAGGAGTGTTCGAGGTAGAGTCTACCAATAATCGCATCAATGTATTACCAATAATTCCTTCTATGGTTTTTCTAGTCACTTTCTTTTTATTTTGTCTCTTAATTTTTACAGTTTTTGAGCTTGAGACTCCTTCTAAATAAAAACTAGCTGGAAGTCTTCTTACACTTTTTGGCAAAGTGTCAGCCATTAACGGACTTTATAAGTTTTTATCGGTTGCCGTTTGAACCGGAATAGCTACATCCTTACCTTATGCAGTAGGTCTATTTACATTCAGTGGGGAATGCTCACCCATCTCATCCATTTTGAGTAAAGATGGAGAACTTTTTTGTGGTGTCTGAAAATCAGTCTGAGTACAAGAATCTTTAAAAATTTGAACTGGTCTTTGTGTCTGAAAGGGTGCTGAATTTAAGCTTTGGTTTAATTCAAGATGTTTTATATAATCTTGTAGTAATAAATTTTGTCTTACTAATTCGTCTCGTTCTTTTCTCTAACAGTTCATCTTTATGATTTAGTCTTTTAAAACATTCGGTCATTGAACTGCAGTGATCACAAAAACTAATTTTGTTTGTGTCTTTTTTAATATTGTACTGAGAGTAATTACAGGGTTTCTTAGTTCTGGGGTAATAAAAAAGCTTGGTCCTAATTTTCCTCTTGCGTAGTCTAAAGCTTCATTAAAATTATTAAATCCTTTGTATAAGGGGTCTTTAAAGTTTTTAATAACGTCTATTACTTGAATCCATGTCTGGTAGATTCCTGGAGTCCTCCCTGTATGATCACATAAAAGTTAAACTTATTAGTTAAATTTTTGTCTGTAAAATATTGTGCCAGGGCATTCATAACAGCTAAAAAATAGCTGACATCCATTGGAGTCTTGTTGTATGAAATCCATAAGTTGTCTAATAAGCATTTTTGATTTCTGTCGACCCTTGCTTCAGGTCTTGTCTTAAAACTGAAATTTGAGTCTGGATAATAAATTAAATTTTGTCTCCCAAAATGTATTCTTTCGATCGTCTGATCGCTAGATGTCTGAGTTGTATTTAACATTGTTTGTGGCCGAAAATGAGTATTTCTTAATAAAGTCTTTAAATAATTGTCTACGCTGGAGTCTGAAGCTTTTGCTTTGCTTTTGTCTGTCATGCTGCAAAAAATATTAGTTAGTAGTTTTTAATATTAATCTACTAAGTTTATCAGCTGAGGTATTTTCTTTACCTTTAATATGTTCAAATTTAATATTATATATTGAAGTAGCGTCAATAAAATTTAGCCATCGTCTCTTACTACTATTTTTCTCGCTAATTTTCTCATGAAATTTGACTATGGCTTCATAGTCAGTTCTTACTAATACTTCTAGCTTATTTAAAATGTATATTTTAAAACTATTAAGACCATATATGACTGCTAGTATTTTTGCATCTATACTACTCATATTTCCTTGTTCTTTATATTTTCCACTCTGATAAGCACATATTCTTTCATCTTTCTTATTGCTATATTTATTGGTTCTAGCTTTAAGAACTGCTCCCCATCCTTCAAAACTATCGTCTGTCTCTATTATTAAATAGTCTGTTTCTAAAGGTAGGGCTAAGTCTGGTATGTCCTTAACCATTTAATTTAGTCTTTGAACTAATTTTATATCTTCCATATTGAATGTCTTTTGTCCTTTAGAGCCAGTTTTAGCATATAAAGGTCCTGCTACTTTTCCTAAATTCTTAATAAATTGTCTAGCATAATTTAATATTCCTAAGAATTTTTGTAGGTCTTTTGTTTTTTCTAGCTTGTCTGGCATTCTAGGGCCTTTTTTGCTATATGTGGTTGTAATTTTATTTTTCCTTCTCTTATAGTGATGCCTAGAAAATTAATATATTGTTTACATAATTCCATCTTTTTCTTACTTATAATTATTCCATTGTCTACAAACAATTTAAAAACTGTTTGGAGATGTCCTAAATGTTCTTTCATGTTATAGCTAAAAACTAAGATGTCATCTAAATATACTAGTACAAAATTCTTATATTTACCAAATATATTATCCATCTTTCTTTGAAAAATTGGTGGAGCAGTTTTTAATCCAAATGGCATTACTTGTCACGCTCCGAATCCAATCGAGACATGATTGGCACCCGTAGCCGATAAGGCCCGAGATAACCAACCTTTGCCTATGTTCAACCATATGCATGCCATAAGAAACCCATAAGCACATAACAGCTATAAAGACCAACAAGGGAATTCATGGAACATGATATATGTATACATACGTGAAACTGGGCCGTTGAGGCCACCGAGGCAAGTACGACATATCCCTTTTACATTTATACACCCACACCTGTCTACAAAAGCCTCTAACAAAGCATTGACCAAAATGAACTAAAGGTCGGGACAAGTCCCCGCTTTATACAACATGTTCAACACCAAAACATATATACACTATGACTCGGAGAAGCCCCGAGTTAGCTGGAGCTCACCAATTGTCTGCGATGACTGGCAACCTACTGAGGAGGCCTACTGGTACCTACGCCTGCAGCAAGTAAGGTAAATTCCCCAAAAGGGGTCAGTACGAAATAAGTACTGAGTATGCAAGGCTCAGATGAAATTGTACAATACATAAATATTTCAATGAACTCAAAACATTCAATGTGAATAAGTCACCATTTGGTATTTTGGGAAACCATGTGGATTGCTTTCATTACTTTCTTTGCTTTCTTTATCTCAATACTCAATGATAACAATGTACCCGGGCGCCTAATGATCAGTGGGTCTTTTCATATCATAACATCATGTTGGGATCCAGTCGAGCTAGGCTTATGCCTCTAGACTTGCCACCCATAAATCAATACATCGGAATCGAGTCGAGCTAGGCTTATGCCCCTAGACTTGCCACCCATAAATCAATATATCGGGATCGAGTCGAGCTAGGCTTATGCTCCTAGACTTGCCACCCATACTTAATCATTGACCACATTTGCATTACTTTGATCATTACTTTGAGATTGATACTTGGATAGTCATAACATCACTTGAGCTTTGGATCATAGCATTATTGGAAACTTTGGAGCATTAACCAATGAGTGAGATACATGTGAATAAACATCATGAGAAATATAACATTACTAGCACCATGATACCATTGGAACCATTGGACAATAATCCATGAACAAGAGACACAAGTATAGTCACTATTGGAATATTGGAACATAACCTTATTGAGCTTTCGGAACATTAACCATGAATATGAGACATGAGCTTCAATCCATGAGTATAAAATATATGACAATGATTAGTGATATACAGATATCGGATACCTTAGCACATTTCGGGATAGGACTAGTAACATGTCAATATGGACACTATTTGCCGCAGAAAGTTACGGACAAGGTAACCTTACATACCTTGGATTCGCAATACGAATATACAACCTTCGATGTGTAGACAACAATAATCCCTCTCCTTCTTTATGTGTCACTCTACAACATAAATACATAACGAAATTCACATTAACCACCAATTACGTTACAAATGTATACAATCTCAATGAGTTACATGTTTGCCTTTAAACATGTCATTTCCCCTCGACAAAACCATGGATCATACTATTATTCCAAAATTCCATAATATTCCCAACATTGACCAATACATGAAAATCAATACATTTCACCACAATACTTCTCCTTTACATTTTCTTATCCATAACACATCACAAATAATCCATCAAAGTACCTTAATACAACTCATAACACATATCGGCCAAAATCCCACAATTTCCACTTATAGACAAGAACAAGTTTAATACCAAAAATAACACCATACATGTTCATATTTTGTCCATACCATGCTTTTTCATCAAAGGCACAAGGCCTAATTCAAGTTCAAATTACCAAGATAGCACGTCCTTCACCAAAAGCAAAAATCCACTTTCATCACCTTGACAACACAACTAGCATAATATGCATAATATCCCATGCATATAATATGTTAAACCATAATAATAAACACTTACCCAAGCTTGAATAGTGATGATCTTCTCCAAAAGTGGACTTAGGGTTTTGAGAGCCAAAAGGGGTTTCTTGAAATGTTTTGGAAAAACATAGAAATACATGTGTGTGTATAATGGATAAAAATCAGATTTTTGGTCCCTTTTATAAGCTTTTGAGTCCATCCTTAGCCACTTAATATAGTGTTCTAGAAGGTCAAATGGAGGAATGGGTCATTTGACCCATTTGGGCCATGTCTTTCTTCCACTTTTGGGCTTTAATTTGGGCCCAATAAGACATATCCATTTAACCCATTAATTTCCATGTATTATTCACCATATATATCATGTTTACATAATTCCATAATGTCACGACAATATTCTCTTAAAAGATTCTCATTCGTCCTTTCGATTGCAAAAATAGGCATTCTAGTCGCCCTTGGTTTCATTGGACATTTTGGATCACTATTAACATTTCATGATTTGATCATGTAGGAGTATGTAGGAGTGTATTGAAGTGTTTGAATCTTTAACAATGCTCAAATAACTCCAAAGAACCAAAAGAAACCATCTAGAAATCGTCGTAGAATTGCGTTACGAAACGACTCCGGAAGGGCATAATTGTTGTGCCTTGCGCCACACCCCCTGAAACAGGGTAGTGGCGCAAGTTTTCAGCCTCCTCTGAACTTCTTCGCTGCAGGTGGCTTGCGCCACACCCCTGAAACAGGGTAGTGGTGCAAGTTTCAGCACTTTGCTGAAATTTTCGGCCACTTATCCAATGTTTACGTATCGTCCAATCCCTTATCAAAACACTACAAAATACTTACGTAGTGATCTTAAACATCAAGTAAACATGACTTAAAGTCACCAAATGAGGTTAGAATGTGTACGAGTTCTTACCCAAATGCTCCACGAAATCACAACACACCTCCTACGAAGATCTAATCGCACATGTTAAGTCCGATATCAAATGTTTCACCAATGACACTATAAAATACATATGCATGGAATCTCAACACCTATGTAGATATGATCCCAAGGTATCAAGTGAGGTTATAAAAGTACGGGGTGTTACAGTCTTCCCCCCTTAGAAACATTCGTCCTCGAATATTAACAACATTGTCTTATATACAACAAATGCATCTTTACTTTAACATACCTATACACATTCACATAATGCTCTTAAAGACTTACTTGTTATTGTTCCTCCTCTGCACTGTGAAATTCTTGGTCCATTTGAAATAGATGGGGATACTTGGATTTCATCATTTCTTTCGCTTCCCATGTGATCTCCTCTACTTGTTGGTTTCTCCAAATGACTTTTACGGATGCTATTTCTTTATTTCTTAATCTCTTTACTTGTCGATCTAGGATAGCAATGGGCACCTATTCATAAGTGAGATCCTCTGTAACTTGAACATCTTCTACGGGAACAATACGAGACGGATCTCCTATGCATTTCCGAAGCATCGACACATGAAATACCGGATGGACTGAGGAAAATTCCTAGGGTAGTGCCAACTCATACGCGACTTGCCCAATTATTCTAATGATTTCATATGGGCCTATGTAACGTGGACTCAATTTCCCTTTCTTTCCAAATCGCATTACCCCTTTCATCGGTCACACCTTTAGGAATACCCAATCACTTATGGCATATTCAAGTCCTCTTCTCCTAAAATCAGCATAGGACTTGTGCCGACTCTGGGCCGTTTGTAATCGCTGTTGGATCACTTTGACTTTCTCCATAGCCTGGTGCACCATATCCGGCCCAAGTAAAGCAGTTTCACCTGCTTCAAACCACCCAATTGGTGATCTACATTTTCTTCCGTCAAAGCTTCATAAGGTTCCATTTTAATACTTGAATGATAGCTATTGTTGTACGCAAATTCAATAAGAGGCAAATGGTCATCCCAACTGCCTTGAAAATCTAATGTGCAAGCTCGCAGCATATCTTCAAGTGCCTGAATAGTACGTTTGGCTTGTCCATCAGTCTGAGGATGGAAAGCCGTACTCAAATTCACCTGAGTACCTAAACTCCGCTGAAAAGATTTCCAAAAGTGTGCTGTGAATTGTGCTCCTCTGTCTGATATAATAGAAAGTGGAATACCATGCAATCGTACTATCTTTTTCACATACAACTTCGCATAATCCTCAGCTGTATAGGTCGTCTTGATCGGTAGAAAATGCGTTGATTTAGTAAGTCGGTCCACTATGACCCATATAGAATCAAACTTCCACAATGTACGAGGCAAACCCGTAATGAAATCCATATTAATCATATCCCATTTCCAGACGGGAAGATTGATACATTGCATGTAACCTCCTGGTTTCTGATGTTCCACTTTCACTTGTTGACAATTCGGGCATTGCGCGACAAATTCTGCAATGTTCTTTTTCATGTTGCCCCACCAATACACTTCTTTTAATTCATGGTACATTTTAGTAGCACCCGGATGAATAGAATAGCGCGAATGGTGCGCCTCTGTCATTATTCGTGTCCTCAGCTCATCTACGTCTGGTACACATAATCTCCCTTGACATTGAAGCACCCCTTCCGGTGTAATATCAAATGCCTTGGTCAAATTCTGCTGCACATTTTCCTTTAGCTGTAATAAAATAGAATCCGCAAATTGCTTCTCTTTCACTTCAGCTATCAAAAAGGATTTTGCTGCATCCTGCACAATAACTCTATTATATGAAGATTCAATAAGGCGAACTCCCAAGCTCGCTAACTGATATAAGTCTTTGATTATTTCCTTCTTTTCTGTCAATTGATCACTAGTGACTCCTGTTGCCTTGCGGCTCAATGCATCCGCTACTACATTTGCCTTCCCTGGATGGTATAAAATATCGACATCATAGTCTTTCAAGAGCTCTAACCATCTTCGTTGCCTTAGGTTGAGTTCCTTTTGCTTAAAGACATATTGTAAACTTTTGTGATCCGTATAAATATCAACATGAACTCCATACAGATAATGACGCCATATCTTTAAAGCAAAAACTACCGCTGCCAATTCGAGATCATGTGTGGGATATTTTTTCTCATGTGGCCGCAACTGTCATGAGGCATATGCTATCACCCTACCATGCTGCATCAACACACATCCGAGACCAATCCTGGAAGAATCACAATACACTGCATAGCCCTCTGTGCCTTCAGGAAGTACTAACACTGGTGTGAAAGTCAACTTATCTTTCAAGTTTTGAAAACCTCTTTCACATGCATCATTCCATTGAAATTTAATTGCCTTGTGAGTTAACTTTGTCAATGGTGCCACAATAGAAGCAAAACCTTCTACAAATCTTCGGTAATAACCTGCCAAACCCAGAAAACTGCGAATCTCTGTGGGTGTCGTAGGTCTTGGCCAATTTTTCACTGCCTCTATATTCTGTGTGTCGACCTGGATTCCTTCGTCTGACACAATGTGACCCAAGAATGCAACTGATTTTAACCAAAACTCACATTTGGAGAATTTTGCACACAGCTTACGCTCACGGAGAATTTGCAACACTTGCCGTAAGTGATAAGCATGGTCTTCTGGTGATCTTGAATAAACAAGGATGTCATCTATAAATACTGTCACGAACATGTCTAGGAATGGCTTAAACACCCTGTTCATCAAATCCATAAACGCAGCCGGTGCATTTGTTAGTCCAAATGACATAACTAAAAATTCATAATGGCCATACCGTGTTCGAAAAGCGGTCTTGGGTACATCCTCCTCTCTAACTCTGACTTGATGGTAACCCGACCTCAAGTCAATCTTTGAGAAACACTTGGCACCCTGTAACTGATCAAACAAATCATCAATTCGAGGGAGGGGATATTTGTTCTTGATCGTTACTTTATTCAATTGTCGATAGTCGATGCACATTCTCAAGGTGCCATCTTTCTTTCGCACAAATAATACCGGTGCACCCCACGGGGACATACTAGTGTTTTATCCCTTTCTATTAGGCTCGAAGGGTTGGAAAACATTGGTTTTGACTTTTCAAACTATTTCAAAATTTTAAAGAAAATTTCAAAATAATTTAAGACAATACAGAGTCGCCACTTGATTTTTTATAGAAAATATCAAGAAAAAACTTAAGGAATTTTAAAGACTCGAAAACAGAAACAAATCTTTAAAATTAGAGAAAATGGGTAAGGATTCTGATAACGCCTTGAGAAGGTTTTTAAGGCACTCAAGAAGCGTCCGCGAAAGCGGTTGACCAAAAGACAACTTGACTGATTTGTAAAAATGACCAATTTTGAAAAATGTGGCTAACTTTGAATTTAATTTGCAAATATGACATTTATTTCATTCATGTGGAAAGTAGCTTATTCAAGAAAAGTCCTCCTAATAAGAAGGTTAAATTAAAATTGACCCATTTAGAGGAAAAACAATTATTTCGTGAAAAGGGAGAGAAAGTGATTTTTTGTTACGAATATCGACTTTTTTAAATAGAAATTTTCTCAAAGAAAGCACCAACTTAAAAAGAACTTGATTTTTACAAGGAAAATTGATTTTTATATTAAAGAGAACTTTTAAACCATTTAAACACATGGACAAAAGCAAATGTCATTTTATTTGCAAATGTCATTTTAAGAGAAAACTCATTTTTATTGATTACAAAATAAGATATGTGACAAACGATAATTAAAGGAAAATGTGAAAATAAAACAAAAATAATAACTCAAAGGGGAAATTATTTTAGATTAACCAAATTTGAGAGATTAATACAATCAAATAACTAAACATGAATTTACAAATAAATAAAAGTAGAAAAGTTGGGAAAAACGGGTTTTGAACCCGTTTGGACCTGTCCGGCTTTAATCCTCAATTTTCATAGGCTCTTGGCCTATTTTGATTTTTTCGCCTCTTCGTCTTCAACCCATTTTTCTTTAACTTCGATTTTCACCCATTTTGGGCCTTGAGGTTCGACTCGATAGAATGGGACTTGATCCCGAGGAAATGCAGGGGAAGGGAGTCCATTTGGACTCGAATAAATGTCACATGCAAAGAAAAAAGTAAGGATTAGTTATCAACTCATGCATTCAACTAATGCAAATCAAAGCACCAAATTCATCTAGCCGACTCTTTTATGAAATTGAAGGAACTTCGTAGTACTACAAGCATGGAAAAACAAACAGACAAACGTATCTTGATATGCATAATTAAGACAGACAGTAAGGGGAGAACTTTAATATTCGACCCAAAGTGCATATATTTCCAGGAACATCAAGGTGCCCATGCTTACTTATCAAAGTGAAATTAAAGAAAAACAAGATCATGGCAGATGCATGCTTAGTATATTTGAACCAATTTACTAAAAAAAAATGAATAAAGTCCCCAAATTCTAGTTATCTAGTACATGAATGCCACCGGGAGACTTATATGACTTTATACACATAGTTGAAACAGAGGGAAACTTAGTCATGCTTTAAATCAAATAATCACTCTTCAATTTGCTGGGCTTAGTTCGAATAGAAACTTAGACACGAGAAATGCTCTCAACCAATATGAGTATAGTAAAAGAAATTGCAGCTAATGTTAACTACCAAAATGAATACTAGCACAACATCTCAAATTCTTTGAAATAAAACTAAAACAATCCCAACTTGACAAAATCCAATCATACATGCAAAAGGTACAATCTTCAAGCTTAGGAGCACTTAGGAGTGACCGAATTAGTTTATTTAAAATCTCACATTGAGCTCAACTAGTCCCAATCATGGACCCATTTATAAAAATAAAATAAAAAACAGATTTAAAGAAGGAAAGATAAGAACTTGTTCATTTAAAGAGGTTGATTTATTTATCTTAATCAAATACGTCGAAGATAAAATACTTAGACGAGGAACATAAGACTAACAGTAGCCAAAACAAACTAAGCAAGAACATTTATTTAGCAAAACTACATAACAAACATCGTCGCATGAAAAATCCTATAGCCTTCAAGGCCTTCTACAACACACACAACAGATAAAAACTCGAGAGGAACTCAAAACAGAAATATAATGGTTTACCGATTTTGGTCCAAATCAAAATGGAAGTGATGACAATTCCTTAAGCAATCTTCAAACAGAAGCTAATCACAAACCATGCTTAAAGAAAACAACTTATTATAGTAGTGACTAGTGAGTGTAAAAGAGAGGAAATCCAATATGGGTTGCTTGCCCAAAGAAGATTATGTCATTTCTTAAAACAAACAAGTAGTAAAGATAATAGCTAAATAAAAAGCTGCATTATCACAAGTTTACACAGTTGCATTTAGCACAAAACAGAATCTCAAAACAACTTTAAAATTATGCTAAGCTATTACTCAAACATAAAGAAAGAAACTGAAGGAAAGCTCTTGTTAATTCTCTCTCCCAAAAACTCTAACAACTTCTGAAAATTGAAAGACAATGCCAAAAAGCTCAATACTTTAACCAAAATTCTCGTCAAATAGAGGGAAACAAATTTGGGAGATGGGAAGGGGAGAACAAACTAGTTGGGAGATTTAGCTAACATTAAATCCATACTCGAACCAACTTAACTCAAAATAGATTTCGTCTAAAGATTAAGGAAGTGCGTGGATCTTTGGTCAATTCATAAAGACAATGGAACAAATCCTATCCGTAAAACACAACCAACATTTGTATTTGCAGCTAGGAGAGAAGAACTAACATGAAATTAAAGGGAATTGAAATAAGTGTACAGGGAACTAAAAGAAGAGAACAAAGAGGTAAATGGTAAGGTCCTAGGATCCATGATTAAGTCTAATAAGGAAAGAGACAAGCTTCATAATGTAACTTTGTATGAGAAAACTAATTTGAACTCATTATGGTGATCCAAATTCAGCTTCTTAAGAGCATAAGTAAAGTCAAATTAACAATAACCAGAGCAGGTTTAAATAAGTATAAAGAACATTTCCAGATTTTCATTTTGTAACAGGACAAACAATGGCAATAATTAACTAAAGGCAAAGGAGATCACACATAAAAAAAACAAACAGACAGAATAAAATAAATGAACAAAAACAGTTTTAAAATCGATCACACTATTATGCTCATCGGGAGCTTTCAGGGGTGAAAGAAAGCTATTAAGAAGCTTTACTTCATCTCTTAAGTAAGGGCTTTGAGAAAGACTAAAGAGTAGTTCCCAAAGACCCTTCCTTTTTACTGAATCCTCTTTGGTATCATGAACCAGGTGAAACCGTTGAAGAACGTTTGAGAGATAAACATATTCAAACTGATGTGTGTATATATATATATATATACACACACATATTATGACAACAAAATATTTATGATCAGACTGATGTCAAATGAATCAACACGTTGAACGTCAAAAAAAATAAGAAACTCAAACCTCCAAACTTATCACATATTATCCATCCAAACATCCAGCCAACTCTAAAATCTAATAATCTCATCGAACAAGATTTTGAACCAGACCAGTCCCATACCATCAATAAAACATCGAATTCTCAGCAAATAGATATGAAAGGTAAAGTCTTTACACAGGTTCCATCATCAAACCAGTCTTACAATAGCGACAACAATCAAAATACCAACAAATTCAACACTGTAACCTTTAAGCACGACGAAAGAGAAGAGTATAAAAAGATGAAGTTTTTACCTTTTTCGGGGCAGCGAATTAGGATTACGAGCTTTGACGATGGACTTCCACCACTGGAGTTTTAATTTCAACTTGTAGGAGTTTATTTTTTTCGCCAGAATTGAGTTTTCGAGTCTTGTTTCTCCCCGGATTTTTTGGTTACGTGGGATTAGAAGTGTGCGCCTCCCGAATCCCCAATTTTTCCCCAAAAAATCCTCTCTTCACCCTCAACCTACACTTTCTATTTATAGGCAAAATGGGACTGATTTGGGGGGGAAAACAGAGGGGTATTTGAGGGATTAATGGATTGGAAAATTCAAAAATCAAATTTGCATAATCTTTTGGATTTTTTTCAGCTTGAGATTTCGGATGAATTTGGCCATAAAGAAGGTCAAATTCGAAGTGAATTCTTGGGGATTTTGGGGGGAATAAACGAACTCCCCCATAGCCAATGAAAATCCACCAACGTTGTACCTCTAAGGTACAAATTTTTAACGTTGGAGAGGCCACCTGTGCTATCTCTAGAAGCTTTCGAGTACGAATTTGCGTGCCAGTCGCGTGAGGGTGTACGAACAATGGAAGAATTCGAAATAAAGAGGGGGTCGTTTGGATGAGCTGTTGTTGCTCTTGGTGTTGTTTGTCGAGGCTGCTGTATTGTTGTTGGTTGAAGTTGTCGATATTGTTGTTAGATGAGAGAAGAGAGATGATCGGGGAGAGAGAAAGATAAAGAAAAGGAGAGAGAGGCCCGTGTGTATATGTTGTGTGTGTATATCTGATTTGGGGAAATAAAGAGGTTTGGGCCGGGTCAGTTGAAAGGAGTTGGGCTGGGGTGGCTGCTGATGTTGTTTTGGGCCTGCTTTTAGGGTCCAATTGAGGGAAAATGGGTAAATTAGGTAATTTAGGAATTAGACTAGTTTAAGGAATGGCCAATTGATTTAGGAATTAGCCAAATTCGATTGGGATTAAACCCAATTGAATTTAAATATAGTCAAACACATTATAATTGTAGCCAATCAGTCGACTAAATTAAAAATAGGATTGAGACGAATTGGAACATAATTTAATCACGAGCTCCTCGATTTAATAAAATCCAAATAGATATTTCCCCGAATGTTTTATTTCAAGGTGAGATATATTTAGACTAAGATTTTCCTTGTCTGAACAAAAGACGAGTCTCGATTTAGAGCCGGTTTTGACAAAAACTTTATTTGAATAACAAAACTATACGGTCTCGTACATTTAAATATGAGAATGTATAATTAATACCAAACATGAAAAAATTTAACCAAAAAATTATTTTATAAAAATTCTTTATCCGGGTGAAACAAATACTTTGAACTCATTTAAAATTGAAGTAGCTCAGAGATTAAATTAACTAGTGGAGGGAAAAAATTAGGTGTCAACAACTGCCCCCTCCCTTTGATTAGGGTGAATGCAAGTAACCCTGGGCAAAGGGAGTTTGACGCTCCTAATTTTGTCCGACCACAAATTCATTTCTCGAAAGAGGTCGGGTTTCGCACGAATTTCAGGGAATTATGGCCGGACCCTGGTATTGGGTTTCCTACATATCTCGGGTTGCATGAGAATTCAGGCCACTTTTAGTTCATAAAGATTGATTTTTAAGCACGATTTTCAAAGAATTCACAAGCTATCCCGATTTTAAATTTTGATAAAACCGAAAAGCTAGGGAATAAGAGATATGGGGGGAAGTTGAAAAACAGTCGAGTTTTCATCAAAGATCCTAGCCTACATATCCATGATTTTACAAGGAATCAGACTGCTTGTAGTTCGACTCAATCGGTAGAAAAGGTAATCGCTTATTTGAAAACGACCTTTGGCTCGAGATGAGTGACAAGTATGATGAGGTATGGAAAAGAGGCTTGTAACCTCTTAACCATGAATGTGGATCTCTTCACATCCATAGGTAAGAATTTACCAGGACATAATTTCTAGTCTCTAGGTGTATTGTCACCCAAATTTGAAGAAAAAGGAAAGTTACTTTCGGTGTGAGTTTAAAAGTACCCCGAAAGTGAAACTAAAACCAAAGTCCCAAATACCCACATGCCTTCTAATAGGGGTGTGGTTTGATGGTGGTGGAAGTTTCCTTTAGCTCGCGTCCAAAGAGTTTGATATTCCTCTTCGGACTATGTCCCAGTTCGCTGCTAAGAAAAAGTTCCACGTTGTGCTGCATCCTTTTTGGAGTCGTCCGCACCTGTGGTTTTGGTTTGAGATTTTCACCCTCTCGGATGCTCTCGATAACATCTCAAACAAAAATTGTTAGCGATAAACATAATTCACTGAGGGATAGAGTCTTTTACCATATTCCTGTGTGAATTATTTCTGATCAGTAGTGTTGTCCTTTCCTGACCCTGCTTTTGGAAGATAATGGTTTCCGCAATAGTATAGGTACAACAACCATCTCGGTTGATATGATGGACTTTTGAAAGTTGACTCTTTGTTCCAAAATGGGGTGGCTCTCTTGGCCACCGACGATATTTTGGGTAGAACGGTTCTTGCAACCGTTTGACCTTTTGTTTGATAACCTTCTCGGCTACTGGTATGATATCGTATATGACCTCGGGTAAGTCCTGCGCATCCTTAGTATCGATACGACTTATAGATATCCCTTGAATAGTCAATCTTTGGGTAATCTTGCGCATCATTCGATGTTGGATATGAGGCGACTTATAGATATCCTTTGAGTTGTTAGATTTTGGGTAATTCTGCGCATTATCCGACCTTGGATAAGAAATGACTTATAGATATCCCTCGAATTGCTAGCTTTCGGGCAATCCTGCACATAATCCAACCTTGGATATAATATGGCTTATAGATATATCTCAAATTATCGGTCTTTGGGTAATCCTGCGCATAATCAATCTTGGATATGGCGCGGCTTATAGAGAACCCTTGGACCTACCAATTTGGTAATCTCGCATATTCTCCGGTAAGGATTTAGTTGTGACTTATGGATAACCTTCAAACTATCAATCTTTGGGTGATCTTGCATACTATTCGGTTAGGATGTCCTTGTGACTTATAAATGACCCATGGACTATCAATTCTAAGGAAATCTCGCACACTGTCCGGTCTCGAATATTGTAACTTATAGATGACCTTCAGATTGTCAATTCCTGGGAAGTCTAGTTTGTCGTCCGTCTTCGGATATCGACTTAAAAACATCCCTTTGGATCATGTACTTCTTCAATTTTGATATGTTGATGAATTCAAATATCGGTTAATGAAGTATTGAAATATCCTCGACACCGGCTATATTGCCTTTTGCATGGTCAACAGATATAAAATGCTGAGATATCCTCGACGCTAGATTGTGTCATCTTCGCGTGGTCAAAGGATATAGGTGCTCCAGAGCATCTTCCAAAATCAGACTCTATTGTCTGGCATGGTGAGCGATTATAGAGACTTATCTGAATGGCATGATGGCCCTCTCGGCATGAAATGAAATGGCCCTCTTGGCATGGAATGAAATGGCCCTCTCGGCATGGCCCTCTCGGCAACGGGATGGAATAGCCCTCTCGGCAATGAAATGAAATGGCCCTCTCGCCATGGCCCTCTTGGCATGGAATGAAATGTACTGCAATGAGCTAAGATGACGTATAATGAAATACGATTAAACGTTATATGACACAATATGATGGGATGCACCATGATGCAATATGATGCATTGGAATGCAAAGCCATATGGTGCAATGGAATGCAATGCAATATGGTGCGATGGAATACAATGGAATGCAATGGGATGTAATATGATGCAATATGATGCAATGGGATGTGATGGGATGTAATATGATGCAATATGATGCAATGGAATGCAATAGAATGCAATGCCTTATGGTGCAATGCAATGCAATGAGACGTAATATGAGGCAATATGACACAATGGCATGGGATGGGATGTAATATGATGCAGAAAGATAGCCTTTTTGACGATCCCCATCCTCTTCTTTTGGCATTGACAAGCGTCAGACTTTTCAACTTTGACGTAGTAAGATAGACTTTGGGCTAATCTGTTGATGTGCTGATTCCTTTGAATGTACCTGCGCTTAAGGTAAACAATTAGTAGACACAGTGTCGCTTTTTCTAGCGACTATAGTCAAATTTTAGGAAAGCTTTAAAGAGAGCATTTACAATATAAACGATCTGGTTTGCTAAACAAAAAATCATTTTGGAGATAAGTGAATAGTTAAACCCATTTCTGGGGACAACTATAAATACCACTTTCGAACGTTATAAGTTCGTTTTGATCCATGATGGATTGGAGGAAGATGTCCCTACTCCCCTTGTTAAGTGATCTCTTTGATCATTCCATTATGCCGACTCTTTCGAGTATACCTGCGCTCAAGGAAAGCATTTAGTAGACACAAAGTCGCTTTTACTAGCGACTATTATTAGGAAAAGTCTTGAATAAAATCTTCATAACAAGGATACGATGCTTTTGTTCGACATCCACATCTTTTGAAGCCGGATAGACAAATCAAGAGGCCTTTGATCCTGAATGAGTTATTCAACCCATCTTTGAAGCTGTCCAAGAATATCGTTCTTGAGCATTATGCGTTTTGGGTGCGGTTCTTGATTTGCTCAGGGGATTTGAAGGAGACCCTATTTATGTACGGTGATCCCTGCATCCACAGAAGAATTGTTAGTTTGGGGTGAAACTACTCCGCGTTGACCTCCTTCGATCTTTGGTTTGCTTCTCGCTATCTTTCGGGTGCTCCATCATGTTTGGACTTCCGCCCTGACTCCCCGCTTGAATAGATGTAAGGCAAAACTAGTCAAGAAAATATGTATAGGTTTTCAAAAATAATTGGGGTTTTGAAATCATAGATTTGAAAAATTGTGTGAAAGTTTTTTAGAAAAACTCTGTCAGTCAATGTCATGTGCTAGCTCAATGAACATCTTCCACTTGAGGCCTGTCTATGTCTGACATCCAATGAAGGATCCCTGAAAACTCATTGTTGTTGCTGGGGAAGTTTAATAGCTCAATTTACAGAAGCTTGTCATATCTGGGGATTTAGGCTATTTGCGTTATATCACAGCTGGTGATTTTTGAGGTTGACTTGAGCTCTCAGTGTTGGGGAATTTGGAAGTTGTTCCAAAGTATTATTGGAAATTTTGAGGATTTCCTCAAAATTTCTGCCCCAGTTAGATACTATTTGAGATGATCTCGACTTTGGGGGAATTTGAGACTTTCTCCCAAAATCTTTGTTGGTCTCCATTCTCTTTGCCAAAAGATGGTCTTCTTCTTTGGAACTTTTGAGATTCCTTCTCAAAAATTCTGCCCCAGTTTTCATTTCCTGGGGTGATATGACCGAGCCGTTGGGGCGCCTACGTATCCCGTTGAAGCAGGAATCAGGTCAAACGTAGTTCAAGACTACGCTAGGGAAATATAGAAAAATCTAAAGGGTTGACCGAAGCCGACATAGGCCGCCTACGTATCTCATTCTTGAGAATTCAGGTCAAACGTAGTTCATACATAAAGGGAAAGATATATTTTCCTAAGGGGTTGACCGAAGCCGACATAGGCCGCCTACGTATCTCATTCTTGAGAATTCAGGTCAAACGTAGTTCGTACATAAAGAGGGAAAATAAGATTTTCCTAAGGGGTTGACCGAAGCCGACATAGGCCGCCTACGTATCTCATTCTTGAGAATTCAGGTCAAACGTAGTTCGTACATAAGAGGGAATGGATATTTAAGCTACTACAAAGCATAAAACAATTACACTAAGAAAAGTATGATTTTGAACTTTTCACAAATTTCTTTCATCAAGTGACTATTCAAGTTAGCTCCATTATCTGTAATGATTGATTCTGGTATCCCAAATCGACAAATCAAGTTGTTCCTCACAAAATCTGTAACGACTTTCTTGGTCACAGCTTTGTATGAGATAGCTTCCACCCATTTTGTGAAATAATCAATAGCAACTAAGATGAACCTATGTCCATTCGATGCTGTCGGCTCTATCGGACCAATGACATCCATGCCCCATGCTACAAATGGCCATGGTGAACTCATTGTGTAGAGTTCATGTGGAGGCATCCGAATCAAGTGTCCGTGTATCTGGCACTTTGGGCATTTTTGTACGTACTTGTTGCAGTCATTCTCCATAGTCATCCAAAAATAACCCATCCTCAAAAATTTTCTAGAGAGAGCGAATCCGTTCATATGAGGTCCGCAAACTCCAGCATGTATTTCTTTCAGTAACTTCGTGGCTTCTGAGGCATCAACACATCTTAGAAATCCTAATTCTGGGGTCCTCCTGAATAGGATCTCCCCGCTTGGGAAATAACTCTTTGCCAAACGTCGTATTGTCTTTTTCTGAATGTTACTGGCATCTTCACGGTATGCCCCAGACTCTAAATACCTCTTGATATCAAAGTACCATGGTTTTCCATCGGCCTCCGCTTCAACATGTGCACAGTGTACTGGTTTCTCCCTCAAACTTATTTCCAGAGGATCAATGTAACTTCTATCTGGGTGTTGAATCATGGAGGATATAGTAGCTAAAGCATCAGCAAACTCGTTTTGTATTCTCGGGATATGTCTGAAGTCAATCTCCTTGAATCTTTTGCATAAATCCTGTACTAGCTCTACGTAAGGGGTGATTTTGGAGTTCTTCACAGCCCAATCTCCTCGCACTTGGTGAATCAATAGATCTGAATCTCCAATGACTAATAACTCTCGAACACCCATGTCAAGTGCTAAATCGAGGCCTAGGATGCAAGCTTCATACTCAGCCATGTTGTTGGTGCAAGGGAAACGTAGCTTGGCAGTTACCGGGTAATGCTGACCTGTTTCTGACACTAAAACCGCTCCAATTCCTGAACCTTTGAAATTGACCGCTCTATCAAAGAACATCCTCCATCCGGGGTATGCTTCAGCTATGTCTTCTCCCACGAACAAAACTTCTTCATCCGGGAAGTAAGTACGGAGTGGCTTATATTCATTGTCAACTGGATTTTCAGCTAGATGATCTGCTAGGTCTTGTCCTTTGATTGCCTTTTGGGTCACATACACGATGTCAAACTCACTTAACAACATCTGCCATTTGGCCAACTTTCCTGTAGGCATGGATTTCTGAAATATGTATTTCAACGGGTCCATTCTGGAAATAAGATATGTTGTATACGAAGCTAAGTAATGTCTCAGCTTCTGGGCAACCCAAGTCAAAGCACAACACGTCCTCTCAACCAAGGTGTAGCGAGACTCGTACGGAGTGAACTTCTTACTCAAGTAATAGATCGCCTTCTCTTTCTTGCCGGTTTCATCGTGTTGTCCGAGGACGCATCCAAAAGCATTCTCTGAGACTGACAAATATAACAATAACGGACTTCCTTCTCTTGGTGGAACCAAAACGGGCGGGGCGGATAAATAATCTTTGATCCTATCAAAAGCCTTTTGGCCCTCTTCTGTCCACTCGTTCAATGCATCCTTCTTCAACATCTTAAGGATTGGCTCACATATGACAGTTGACTGGGCAATGAACCTGCTAATATAATTCAAATGTCCCAAGAAACTCATGACTTCTTTCTTGGTTCTCGGTGGGGGAAACTCCTGAATTGTCTTGATCTTGGAAGGGTCGAGTTCGATGCCTCTCCTACTGACTATAAATCCTAATAGCTTTCCGGCTGGCACACCAAAAGCACACTTGGCGGGATTTAACTTCAAGTTATACTTTCTCAATCGATCAAAGAATTTTCTCAGGTGTGTCAAATGATCTGAACTTTCGCGAGATGAGTGACAAGTATGATGAGGTATGGAAAAGAGGCTTGTAACCTCTTAACCATGAATGTGGATCTCTTCACATCCATAGGTAAGAATTTACCAGGACATAATTTCCAGTCTCTAGGTGTATTGTCACCCAAATTTGAAGAAAAAGGAAAGTTACTTTCGGTGTGAGTTTAAAAGTACCCCGAAAGTGAAACTGAAACCAAAGTCCCAAATACCCACATGCCTTCTAATAGGGGTGTGGTTTGATGATGGTGGAAGTTTCCTTTAGCTCGCGTCCAAAGAGTTTGATATTCCTCTTCGGACTATGTCCCAGTTCGCTGCTAAGAAAAAGTTCCACGTTGTGCTGCGTCCTTTTTGGAGTCGTCCGCACCTGTGGTTTTGGTTTGAGATTTTCACCCTCTCGGATGCTCTCGATAACATCTCAAACAAAAATTGTTAGCGATAAACATAATTCACTGAGGGATAGAGTCTTTTACCATATTCCTGTGTGAATTATTTCTGATCAGTAGTGTTGTCCTTTCCTGACCCTGCTTTTGGAAGATAATGGTTTCCGCAACAGTATAGGTACAACAACCATCTCGGTTGATATGATGGACTTTTGGAAGTTGACTCTTTGTTCCAAAATGGGGTGGCTCTCTTGGCCACCGACGACATTTTGGGTAGAACGGTTCTTGCAACCGTTTGACCTTTTGTTTGATAACCTTCTCGGCTACTGGTATGATATCGTATATGACCTCGGGTAAGTCCTACGCATCCTTAGTATCGATACGACTTATAGATATCCCTTGAATAGTCAATCTTTGGGTAATCTTGCGCATCATTCGATGTTGGATATGAGGCGACTTATAGATATCCTTTGAGTTGTTAGATTTTGGGTAATTCTGCGCATTATCCGACCTTGGATAAGAGATGACTTATAGATATCCCTCGAATTGCTAGCTTTCGGGCAATCCTGCACATCATCCAACCTTGGATATAATATAGCTTATAGATATCTCTCAAATTATCGGTCTTTGGGTAATCCTGCGCATAATCAATCTTGGATATGGCGCGGCTTATAGAGAACCCTTGGACCTACCAATTTGGTAATCTCGCATATTCTCCAGTAAGGATTTAGTTGTGACTTATGGATAACCTTCAAACTATCAATCTTTGGGTGATCTTGCATACTATCTGGTTAGGATGTCGTTGTGACTTATAAATGACCCATGGACTATCAATTCTAAGGAAATCTCGCACACTGTCCGATCTCGAATATTGTAACTTATAGATGACCTTCAGATTGTCAATTCCTAGGAAGTCTAGTTTGTCGTCCGTCTTCGGATATCGACTTAAAAACATCCCTTTGGATCATGTACTTCTTCAATTTTGATATGTTGATGAATTCAAATATCGATTAATGAAGTATTGAAATATCCTCGACACCGGCTATATTGCCTTTTGCGTGGTCAACAGATATAAAATGCTGAGATATCCTCGATGCTAGAGTGTGTCATCTTCGCGTGGTCAAAGGATATAAGTGCTCCAGAGCATCTTCCAAAATCAGACTCTATTGTCTGGCATGGTGAGCGATTATAGAGACTTATCTGAATGGCATGATGGCCCTCTCGGCATGGCCCTCTTGGCATGAAATAAAATGGCCCTCTCGGCATGAAATGAAATGGCCCTCTCGGCATGGCCCTCTTGGCATGAAATGAAATAGCCCTCTCGGCATGAAATGAAATGGCCCTCTCGGCATGGCCCTCTTGGCATGGAATGAAATGGCCCTCTCGGCATGGCCCTCTCGGCAACGGGATGGAATAGCCCTCTCGGCAATGAAATGAAATGGCCCTCTCGCCATGGCCCTCTTGGCATGGAATGAAATGTACTGCAATGAGCTAAGATGACGTATAATGAAATACGATTAAACGTTATGTGACACAATATGATGGGATGCACCATGATGCAATATGATGCATTGGAATGCAATGCCATATGGTGCAATGGAATGCAATGCAATATGGTGCGATGGAATACAATGGAATGCAATGGGATGTAATATGATGCAATATGATGCAATGGGATGTGATGGGATGTAATATGATGCAATATGATGCAATGGAATGCAATAGAATGCAATGCCTTATGGTGCAATGCAATGCAATGAGACGTAATATGAGGCAATATGACGCAATGGCATGGGATGGGATGTAATATGATGCAGAAAGATAGCCTTTTTGACGATCCCCATCCTCTTCTTTTGGCATTGACAAGCGTCAGACTTTTCAACTTTGACGTAGTAAGATAGACTTTGGGCTAATCTGTTGATGTGCTGATTCCTTTGAATGTACCTGCGCTTAAGGTAAACAATTAGTAGACACAGTGTCGCTTTTTCTAGCGACTATAGTCAAATTTTGGGAAAGCTTTAAAGAGAGTATTTACAATATAAACGATCTGGTTTGCTAAACAAAAAATCATTTTGGAGATAAGTGAATAGTTAAACCCATTTCTGGGGACAACTATAAATACCACTTTCGAACGTTATAAGTTCGTTTTGATCCATGATGGATTGGAGGAAGATGTCCCTACTCCCCTTGTTAAGTGATCTCTTTGATCATTCCATTATGCCGACTCTTTCGAGTATACCTGCGCTCAAGGAAAGCATTTAGTAGACACAAAGTCGCTTTTACTAGCGACTATTATTAGGAAAAGTCTTGAATAAAATCTTCATAACAAGGATAAGATGCTTTTGTTCGACATCCACATCTTTTGAAGCCGGATAGACAAATCAAGAGGCCTTTGATCCTGAATGAGTTATTCAACCCATCTTTGAAGCTGTCCAAGAATACCGTTCTTGAGCATTATGCGTTTTGGGTGCGTTTCTTGATTTGCTCAGGGGATTTGAAGGAGACCCTATTTATGTACGGTGATCCCTGCATCCACAGAAGAATTGTTAGTTTGGGGTGAAACTACTCCGCGTTGACCTCCTTCGATCTTTGGTTTGCTTCTCGCTATCTTTCGGGTGCTCCGTCATGTTTGGACTTCCTCCCTGACTCCCCGCTTGAATAGATGTAAGGCAAAACTAGTCAAGAAAATATGTATAGGTTTTCAAAAATAATTAGGGTTTTGAAATCATAGATTTGAAAAATTGTGTGAAATTTTTTTAGAAAAACTCTGTCAGTCAATGTCATGTGCTAGCTCAATGAACATCTTCCACTTGAGGCCTGTCTATGTCTGACATCCAATGAAGGATCCCTGAAAACTCATTGTTGTTGCTGGGGAAGTTTAATAGCTCAATTTACAGAAGCTTGTCATATCTGGGGATTTAGGCTATTTGCGTTATATCACAGCTGGTGATTTTTGAGGTTGACTTGAGCTCTCAGTGTTGGGGAATTTGGAAGTTGTTCCAAAGTATTATTGGAAATTTTGAGGATTTCCTCAAAATTTCTGCCCCAGTTAGATACTATTTGAGATGATCTCGACTTTGGGGGAATTTGAGACTTTCTCCCAAAATCTTTGTTGGTCTCCATTCTCTTTGCCAAAAGATGGTCTTCTTCTTTGGAATTTTTGAGATTCCTTCTCAAAAATTCTGCCCCAGTTTCCATTTCCTGGGGTGATATGACCGAGCCGTTGGGGCGCCTACGTATCCCGTTGAAGCAGGAATCAGGTCAAACGTAGTTCAGGACTACGCTAAGGAAATATAGAAAAATCTAAAGGGTTGACCGAAGCCGACATAGGCCGCCTACGTATTTCATTCTTGAGAATTCAGGTCAAACGTAGTTCATACATAAAGGGAAAGATATATTTTTCTAAGGGGTTGACTGAAGCCGACATAGGCCGCCTACGTATCTCATTCTTGAGAATTCAGGTCAAACGTAGTTCGTACATAAAGAGGGAAAATAAGATTTTCCTAAGGGGTTGACCGAAGCCGACATAGGCCGCCTACGTATCTCATTCTTGAGAATTCAGGTCAAACGTAGTTCGTACATAAGAGGGAATGGATATTTAAGCTACTACAAAGCATAAAACAATTACACTAAGAAATGTACGATTACAAGGAAAGAAAACATAGAGAAGAGACTATCTTCAGACGTAGTATCTCTTCACCGCATCGGAGTTGATTGGCTTGGTCCACTCTTGACCATCCATCTCAGACAGGATTAGGACTCCTCCAGATAGCACTTTACGTACCACATATGGTCCCTGCCAGTTTGGAGCAAACTTGCCTTTGTATTCTTCTTGATGGGGAAATATGCGTTTGAGAACCAATTGTCCTACTTCAAATGTGCGAGTTCTCACTTTCTTGTTGAAGGAACGAATCATACGTTGCTGGTATAGCTGACCATGGCATACAGCCTCCATTCGCTTTTCATCAATTAGCATGAGTTGTTCACATCTAGCGCGGACCCATTCTTCGTTACTTAATTTGGCCTCTTGAATAATCTTCAAGGAAGGTATCTCTACCTCGACAGGTATCACGGCTTCAGTTCCATAAACCAATAGATATGGAGTTGCCCCAGTCGAAGTCTTGACTGTCGTACGGTATCCTAACAAAGCATAAGGCAACATCTCGTGCCAAGATCTGTTGTTCTCAATCATTTTTCTCAATATCCTCTTGATGTTTTTATTGGCGGCTTCTACAGCTCCATTCATTTGCGGACGATACGCAGTCGAATTTCGATGAGTGATTTTGAACTTTTCACAAATTTCTTTCATCAAGTGACTATTCAAGTTAGCTCCATTATCTGTAATGATTGATTCTGGTATCCCAAATCGACAAATCAAGTTGTTCCTCACAAAATCTGTAACGACTTTCTTGGTCACAGCTTTGTATGAGATAGCTTCCACCCATTTTGTGAAATAATCAATAGCAACTAAGATGAACCTATGTCCATTCGATGCTGTCGGCTCTATCGGACCAATGACATCCATGCCCCATGCTACAAATGGCCATGGTGAACTCATTGTGTAGAGTTCATGTGGAGGCATCCGAATCAAGTGTCCGTGTATCTGGCACTTTGGGCATTTTTGTACGTACTTGTTGCAGTCATTCTCCATAGTCATCCAAAAATAACCCATCCTCAAAATTTTTCTAGAGAGAGCGAATCCGTTCATATGAGGTCCGCAAACTCCAGCATGTACTTCTTTCAGTAACTTCGTGGCTTCTGATGCATCAACACATCTTAGAAATCCTAATTCTGGGGTCCTCCTGAATAGGATCTCCCCGCTTGGGAAATAACTCTTTGCCAAACGTCGTATTGTCTTTTTATGAATGTTACTGGCATCTTCAGGGTATGCCCCAGACTCTAAATACCTCTTGATATCAAAGTACCATGGTTTTCCATCGGCCTCCGCTTCAACATGTGCACAGTGTACTAGTTTCTCCCTCAAACTTATTTCCAGAGGATCAATGTAACTTCTATCTGGGTGTTGAATCATGGAGGATATAGTAGCTAAAGCATCAGCAAACTCGTTTTGTATTCTCGGGATATGTCTGAAGTCAATCTCCTTGAATCTTTTGCATAAATCCTGTACTAGCTCTACGTAAGGGGTGATTTTGGAGTTCTTCACAGCCCAATCTCCTCGCACTTGGTGAATCAATAGATCTGAATCTCCAATGACTAATAACTCTCGAACACCCATGTCAAGTGCTAAATCGAGGCCTAGGATGCAAGCTTCATACTCAGCCATGTTGTTGGTGCAAGGGAAACGTAGCTTGGCAGTTACCGGGTAATGCTGACTTGTTTCTGACACTAAAACCGCTCCAATTCCTGAACCTTTGAAATTGACCGCTCCATCAAAGAACATCCTCCATCCGGGGTATGCTTCAGCTATGTCTTCTCCCACGAACAAAACTTCTTCATCCGGGAAGTAAGTACGTAGTGGCTCATATTCATTGTCAACTAGATTTTCAGCTAGATGATCTGCTAGGTCTTGTCCTTTGATTGCCTTTTGGGTCACATACACGATGTCAAACTCACTTAACAACATCTGCCATTTGGCCAACTTTCCTGTAGGCATGGATTTCTGAAATATGTATTTCAACGGGTCCATTCTGGAAATAAGATATGTTGTATACGAAGATAAGTAATGTCTCAGCTTCTGGGCAACCCAAGTCAAAGCACAACACGTCCTCTCAACCAAGGTGTAGCGAGACTCGTACGGAGTGAACTTCTTACTCAAGTAATAGATCGCCTTCTCTTTCTTGCCGGTTTCATCGTGTTGTCCGAGGACGCATCCAAAAGCATTCTCTGAGACTGACAAATATAACAATAACGGACTTCCTTCTCTTGGTGGAACCAAAACGGGCGGGGCGGATAAATAATCTTTGATCCTATCAAAAGCCTTTTGGCCCTCTTCTGTCCACTCGTTCAATGCATCCTTCTTCAACATCTTAAGGATTGGCTCACATATGACAGTTGACTGGGCAATGAACCTGCTAATATAATTCAAATGTCCCAAGAAACTCATGACTTCTTTCTTGGTTCTCGGTGGGGGAAACTCCTGAATTGTCTTGATCTTGGAAGGGTCGAGTTCGATGCCTCTCCTACTGACTATAAATCCTAATAGCTTTCCGGCTGGCACACCAAAAGCACACTTGGCGGGATTTAACTTCAAGTTATACTTTCTCAATCGATCAAAGAATTTTCTCAGGTGTGTCAAATGATCTGAACTTTCGCGAGATGAGTGACAAGTATGATGAGGTATGGAAAAGAGGCTTGTAACCTCTTAACCATGAATGTGGATCTCTTCACATCCATAGGTAAGAATTTACCAGGACATAATTTCCAGTCTCTAGGTGTATTGTCACCCAAATTTGAAGAAAAAGGAAAGTTACTTTCGGTGTGAGTTTAAAAGTACCCCGAAAGTGAAACTGAAACCAAAGTCCCAAATACCCACATGCCTTCTAATAGGGGTGTGGTTTGATGGTGGTGGAAGTTTCCTTTAGCTCGCGTCCAAAGAGTTTGATATTCCTCTTTGGACTATGTCCCAGTTCGCTGCTAAGAAAAAGTTCCACGTTGTGCTGCGTCCTTTTTGGAGTCGTCCGCACCTGTGGTTTTGGTTTGAGATTTTCACCCTCTCGGATGCTCTCGATAACATCTCAAACAAAAATTGTTAGCGATAAACATAATTCACTGAGGGATAGAGTCTTTTACCATATTTCTGTGTGAATTATTTCTGATCAGTAGTGTTGTCCTTTCCTGACCCTGCTTTTGGAAGATAATGGTTTCCGCAACAGTATAGGTACAACAACCATCTCAGTTGATATGATGGACTTTTGGAAGTTGACTCTTTGTTCCAAAATGGGGTGGCTCTCTTGGCCACCGACGACATTTTGGGTAGAACGGTTCTTGCAACCGTTTGACCTTTTGTTTGATAACCTTCTCGGCTACTGGTATGATATCGTATATGACCTCGGGTAAGTCCTGTGCATCCTTAGTATCGATACGACTTATAGATATCCCTTGAATAGTTAATCTTTGGGTAATCTTGCGCATCATTCGATGTTGGATATGAGGCGACTTATAGATATCCTTTGAGTTGTTAGATTTTGGGTAATTCTGCGCATTATCCGACCTTGGATAAGAGATGACTTATAGATATCCCTCGAATTGCTAGCTTTCGGGCAATCCTGCACATCATCCAACCTTGGATATAATATGGCTTATAGATATCTCTCAAATTATCGGTCTTTGGGTAATCCTGCACATAATCAATCTTGGATATGGCGCGGCTTATAGAGAACCCTTGGACCTACCAATTTGGTAATCTCGCATATTCTCCGGTAAGGATTTAGTTGTGACTTATGGATAACCTTCAAACTATCAATCTTTGGGTGATCTTGCATACTATCTGGTTAGGATGTCGTTGTGACTTATAAATGACCCATGGACTATCAATTCTAAGGAAATCTCACACACTGTCCGGTCTTGAATATTGTAACTTATAGATGACCTTCAGATTGTCAATTCCTAGGAAGTCTAGTTTGTCGTCCGTCTTCGGATATCGACTTAAAAACATCCCTTTGGATCATGTACTTCTTCAATTTTGATATGTTGATGAATTCAAATATCGGTTAATGAAGTATTGAAATATCCTCGACACCGGCTATATTGCCTTTTGCGTGGTCAACAGATATAAAATGCTGAGATATCCTCGACGCTAGATTGTGTCATCTTTGCGTGGTCAAAGGATATAGGTGCTCCAAAGCATCTTCCAAAATCAGACTCTATTGTCTGGCATGGTGAGCGATTATAGAGACTTATCTGAATGGCATGATGGCCCTCTCGGCATGGCCCTCTTGGCATAATATGAAATGGCCCTCTCGGCATGAAATGAAATGGCCCTCTCGGCATGGCCCTCTTGGCATGAAATGAAATGGCCCTCTCGGCATGAAATGAAATGGCCCTCTTGGCATGGAATGAAATGGCCCTCTCGGCATGGCCCTCTCGGCAACGGGATGGAATAGCCCTCTCGGCAATGAAATGAAATGGCCCTCTCGCCATGGCCCTCTTGGCATGGAATGAAATGTACTGCAATGAGCTAAGATAACGTATAATGAAATACGATTAAACGTTATGTGACACAATATGATGGGATGCACCATGATGCAATATGATGCATTGGAATGCAATGCCATATGGTGCAATGGAATGCAATGCAATATGGTGCGATGGAATACAATGGAATGCAATGGGATGTAATATGATGCAATATGATGCAATGGGATGTGATGGGATGTAATATGATGCAATATGATGCAATGGAATGCAATAGAATGCAATGCCTTATGGTGCAATGCAATGCAATGAGATGTAATATGAGGCAATATGACGCAATGGCATGGGATGGGATGTAATATGATGCAGAAAGATAGCCTTTTTGACGATCCCCATCCTCTTCTTTTGGCATTGACAAGCGTCAGACTTTTCAGCTTTGACGTAGTAAGATAGACTTTGGGCTAATCTGTTGATGTGCTGATTCCTTTGAATGTACCTGCGCTTAAGGTAAACAATTAGTAGACACAGTGTCGCTTTTTCTAGCGACTATAGTCAAATTTTGGGAAAGCTTTAAAGAGAGCATTTACAATATAAACGATTTGGTTTGCTAAACAAAAAATCATTTTGGAGATAAGTGAATAGTTAAACCCATTTCTGGGGACAACTATAAATACCACTTTCGAACGTTATAAGTTCGTTTTGATCCATGATGGATTGGAGGAAGATGTCCCTACTCCCCTTGTTAAGTGATCTCTTTGATCATTCCATTATGCCGACTCTTTCGAGTATACCTGCGCTCAAGGAAAGCATTTAGTAGACACAAAGTCTCTTTTACTAGCGACTATTATTAGGAAAAGTCTTGAATAAAATCTTCATAACAAGGATAAGATGCTTTTGTTCGACATCCACATCTTTTGAAGCCGGATAGACAAATCAAGAGGCCTTTGATCCTGAATGAGTTATTCAACCCATCTTTGAAGCTGTCCAAGAATATCGTTCTTGAGCATTATGCGTTTTGGGTGCGGTTCTTGATTTGCTCAGGGGATTTGAAAGAGACCCTATTTATGTACGGTGATCCCTGCATCCACAGAAGAATTGTTAGTTTGGGGTGAAACTACTCCGCGTTGACCTCCTTCGATCTTTGGTTTGCTTCTCGCTATCTTTCGGGTGCTCCGTCATGTTTGGACTTCCGCCCTGACTCCCCGTTTGAATAGATGTAAGGCAAAACTAGTCAAGAAAATATGTATAGGTTTTCAAAAATAATTAGGGTTTTGAAATCATAGATTTGAAAAATTGTGTGAAAGTTTTTTAGAAAAACTCTGTCAGTCAATGTCATGTGCTAGCTCAATGAACATCTTCCACTTGAGGCCTGTCTATGTCTGACATCCAATGAAGGATCCCTGTCTATGTATGAGTTCTCTTTTCTATGCTTCCGTCAGGTGAACACTGATTCTTATTTCCTTAACTTCATCATGGCCCCCTAGATTGACCACTTCAGTTTCTTCCAGGTTAGGCTTCTCGCGGTTTTCAAATTCTTCCAAATCCTCTGTTAGCTGTTCCTCATCATAGCTTTCCCATTCATTGTCATTCAGACCACTGTGTTCATTTAGCTCTTGACATGACATGATATTGGCAGGTTTTAAGTTATTATTACTGAAAGAAACAAACAAACCAAGTCAGATAATAGCAAGATAACACAAAAATAGGGAAATAGGAATAACATTACTCAAAAAAATAGTTTTTCTAGATAAAGGGAGGCCTTTTCATTGAAACTTGGGAAATATTTACAAACTATGGCTCATGACCTGCACGAGTACAGGCCCATGCCTTTTTGAAAGCAGTAAACATGCGAAAAGAGGATTTGAAAGATAAAAGGGTGGATCGCGGGGCCTCCTCCGGATCATCACCGATTTTCAAAAACTAGAAATTTGCCCTTTCATCTACCACAGAGGGCGAGGAGTCAGGAGCGGAGTGGATGTCCAATTTTTCAAAGTTTCTCCAGGTGCAGCTTTCCTCACTCCACTAGTCTCTGGGAAATCTTCTATTATAGCATCGCAATCTTCGAACAGAATTCCTATCCCATCCCCCAGACCATCATCCATCGGCATCTCGCGTACAGGAAACGACTGGTATAGCAGTGGCAATGGCTTGGGCAGACCCATCACTGTCCTTTTCTCATTCTCGTCTTCATTTGTTGGCTTGTATCCTAGTCCATATTTGAAAGCTTTTTCTGGAATCACGATCGGCTCAATGATACCCTCCAAGTTCTTTCCTAGGCCTCGACCAGGCTTGAATCCATTTCTTAGCATCACAGTTGCCATCATCTTATAGATAGAAGGCATGTGAGGCTGGCATGTTAGGTCCTCTTCAGCAGCGTTCACGATTTCCACCGTATAAAAATTACTGCCCTTTGGAATATCTTCAATCACAGGTACATAACCATTAGGGTGGCTCAAGTGACTCCCTTCGCCCTGGATGACCACCTCGTGGCCATCCCAGATGAATTTCAATAATTGATGAAGAGGTGATGAAACCGCTTTTGCACCATGGAGCCACGGTCTCCCGAGGAGCAGATTGTAACTAGGATTAATATCCATAACATGAAATTTAGTCTTGAACTCGGCGGGTCCCATTTGGATGTACAAATCAACTTCGCCTATAGCGTCCCTCTGTCCTCCATCGAAAGCTCGCACATTAACATGGGTTTGACGGACCTTTCCCAAATCGTAACCCATTTGAGTCAATGTGGAAAGGGGGCAAATGTTCAGACCAGATCCGTCATCTATCAGAACCCGATTAATCACATGGTCACGACAAATAACAGAGATGTGTAACGCTTTGTTATGCATTATTCCTTCAAAAGGTAACTCTTCTTCACTGAATGATATGCGATGACTTCCCACAACGTTACCTATCATTGCGGCCAGATTTTCAACACTCGTACCAACGGGTACATAGGCTTCATCTAGGACCTTCAACAACGCTTGTCGGTGGTATTGGGAACTCATTAGTAATGCCCACACGGAGATCTGGGCTGGAGTCTTTTCCAAATGCTTAACAATAGAATATTCTTTTGGTTGTATTCGCCTCCAAAACTCTTCGGCTTCTCCCTCAGTAATCGGCCTTTTCTGTGAATCCTTCTTGTAAGAGTCGTTGGCTAAATTCTCAGGAATGTAGCACCTTCCGGACCGAGTCATCCCATGGGCGGCAGCAGTCTCTACAATAAACTCCTTTCTAGGCAGTGTTGGGACATATGCCTGAGTCGGGGCGGTCATTACCACAAATGGGGGACTTTCATTAACACTTAAGGCAGCCACAGCCTTCTCTATCTTCTCTACCCCTTCCGTCCTCTTAGGCTTTTCTGAATCAACCTTAGTGATAGTCTTACTAACTGCCCATTCATCTTCTATTTCGATCATGTTAAGCGTAGCCCCTCCATGGTTAGGCAACGGATTACTATTGACATTTGGAGCTGGTGTTTGAAGAGTAATGACTTTATGATCGATCAGGTCCTGGATCTTATGTTTCAAATTAATGCAATCTTCGGTACTGTGGCCAACTCCTCCAGAATGATAGGCACAGTTTTGATCAGCATGATAGAATCGGGAATTAGTATTAGTGGGCTTTGGTTGGACAGGCTGGAGATAACCGGTTGCTCTTAATCTTTGAAAAAGCTGAGTGCGACTTTCAGCCAGCGGTGTGAAGTTTTGAAGAGGTTTCTTTTCAAGATTTGGACGAGGAAGGTTGTTTTGAGTAGCTGGAGGTGGTACTTGATGATAATTTGGAGCTATGTGGATGTTAGCTTGGCGATTTGGGGTGGTGGTTTGGACATTAGGCTGATAATTTGGCAATGGAGCTTGGTACTGTGGTAGGACATTTGGTTGTGGAGCTTGGTATTGAGGGAGGACATTTGGCTGTGGAGCTTGGTATTGCGGTAGGACATTTGGCTGTGGAGCTTGGTATTGAGGAAAGATATTTGGCTGTGGAGCTTGGGGTTGAGCGTAGAATACGGATTGAGGACTCGGGGGTGGCAGAGAAGAAAGGATATTCCTGGGTCTGAATCTCCTTTTCAAATTAGCAATAGAATCAGTGGATACCGCAGTCACGTCTTCCCTTTTCTTCCTACGGAACCCCGAGGACCCAGCTGATGTCGGAGTGTGGACAATTTTCCCAGTTCGAATTCCTTCTTCGAGTGATTCACCAATCTTTACCAAATCTGCAAAGGTTGCCCGAACTGCAGACACCATTCTAGTATAGAACTCGCCTTCTTGAGAACGGGAAAATACCGCTACCATTTCCTCCTCAGTCATAGGAGGTTGTACCTTAGCGGCTTCCTTTCTCAAGCGATAAGCATAATCTCGGAAGTATTCACCGCTCTTTTGCTTAATCCTATTCAGTGAATGTCGGTCCGGAACTATCTCTACATTGTATGCGAACCTGTCGATAAAGTCTTTGGCCAGAGCCTTCCAGCCGGACCATTTTCTCAGTTCTTGGGACGTAAACTAATCTAGAGCCTCGTCGCTTAAACTTCGGCTAAATAGACGCATTAGCAATGCCTCGTTCCTTCCAATTCCGACCATTTGATCGCAGTATCTCCTTAAGTGAGCCATGGGATTTCCAGTACCACCAAATGTTTCAAATTTTGGGACCTTGTATCCTTCTGGCAGGTCTACACCGGGATGGACACACAAATCATCATAACCAAGGCCATCATTATCCCCCGATCCATGAGACTCTTTGATCCTCATAATCTCTTCATTCATTGCACACAACCTTTTTTCATGCTCGATCCTCCATTCTTTTTCTTTCTCCTCATAATGGTCTACCTCAGGATTAGGAACAGGGTTATGGAGATCGGGAGACGTGACGACATGGAAAACAGTTGGGGGTATAGGTCGGATGTGAGATGGATTTGGGATAGTGGCGGAAGGGTTTTGGTATGCTGAAGCGTGATTTTGAGGATGAACGGAAGTTGGATTGTAGGCAGGGAGGACATTTTGGGGGTTAAAGGTGTTTTGTGGAGTTTGAGAGTGGTTTTGTGGGATTTGAGGATGGATTTGCGGAGTTAGGGAAGGATTTTGTGGATGGTAAGCATCTGGGTTATTGTCTTGGTTGGTGTTTTGAATAGGTGGAGTATGAGTTTGATGAATCGGTGAATTATTTATGATTGGGTCTGTAGGAAGTTGAGAGGCGGAAGCTAATGAAATGTTATTTGGATGGTTCCCGAGGTCAGACGTGTTGAGAGGAGAGGTTTGGAGTGGAGGACCGTGCCCTCCCAGGACGGGAGCATTAGTAGTGATGGCCAGATTAGCCAAATCTCTAGTACGATTCACCTCCTCTTGAAGCATTTCTAGCTTTCTTGCGAGTTCAGCAATCATCTCGCTTTGTTCTGCTATAACATTGTCCCTGATGGCCAATGCGCTATCCTCGTCGTTTCTAGTCATATTTGAATGATGGCTAAGGGATGGGATTTTGCGAGCTTTTGATCGGGTGAAGTAAGGATGTTAAGCCAGCTTATGACAACACGGAGTAGTTTCTATTATCTGTAAAATAAAACAACTCAAAGGCCGATGTGTTAGATTCTATTAGTAATACATAATGCAAGATAATTAGGCAGGAAGTAAACACATAAAGTTGTTTTCATCGTAAGCAAATTGATCCATGGGATATTGACTCAGAATTTTTAATGAACAGGATTTTGTTCATTGATTTTGGGATAAACGAGTTTGCCAGGAAGATTGATTGTGAAACGCCTTCTTATTCATCATCCTTATGCCTCCTTCTATAAATTAAGGGGAAACAATACTTTTTGAAAATAGGGACCGAGCCAGAAGGCTGCCTACGTATCCCACTAAGGGGAAATTAGGCCCAACGTAGTTCGAATAGTTGAGGGAAATTTTCATTTCATTACACTCTTGTTGGGAATCATTACATTTAGGAAACATGAAAACATAACAACAGCTAAAGAAAAACCTTAACAACTAGCTTCTAGATAAATGCGGGCATTCCCGCTTCATTCTACTTCTTCTACCTATTGATCTTCTAAGAGTGAAATGGTGGCAATTCCAACTCGACCCTTCCAGCCTCCACCAGGAGTTCCAACTCCATTTTGAAAGCATGACAAGTCTCTAAGTCATGCCCTCCTCTCCCTCCATGATAGTGACAAACATCCTTGAATTTCTTCCAAGCCTTTGACCATCATGTTAGGCTTTCTCTCCACTGGCTCTAAGATTTTGGCATGGATGAGCTTTGAATAAAGATCATGATAGGATTCCTCGAACTTTGTGAAGTCATACTTGTAAATCTGCACCTCTTCAGTGATAGGCATGCCTGGGTTGACATGGTCACATGTGAGAATGGTCTGCGATCCCCACAGGCTACTTATCTGACCATTGCGGATCATGCAATAAATTCTAGCTTTCAGAGCGATGCATTCATTGGTGGTGTGGCCAGGTTGTTGTGGATGGTATAAGCATTTCTTATGGGCATCTCTGGACAGGCAGCCAAACCCTTTTGTTTGGTCAGGTTGGAGAATTTCCATATCTCTTAGAGTCTGATAAACTTCCGAGCATGTCATGACCCTGGGGCTCATAGAAGATCCTCTAAAGTGAGCTTTGAGGGTGATCTTTTCACTTCCTGGCCTAATCCTAGTTGGCCAAACGGCGTTCCCTTTTAGCTTAGCCCAATAGTCATCTCTCACTTTTGGAAACAGGACTTGCTCCATGCTTTCTTTCTTATGGCTCTTGGTTGAATCTTCAACCTTGTACTTGGCAGACTCTTTTTCTTGCGCGATCAATTGTTTGACCTTAGCAATTTCCCTGTCAGTCTGATTGATCTTCCTAAGCACTCTTTTGGTTTCTTCCTTCAGCACCTCTTCCACTAAGGTTAACTCCACTATCTATCTTTTCAATTGACCGGCTCTTGAATCCATGATCAATCTTCCTGAAAGAGTAGGAACGGATCTTAGAAAGTTAACAAAGAATGGTTGAGGTTTTATCTGGGAAACTTGGAAAACCCAGAGTGTTTGGTCAGACTTTTATTTAGTGGGTGTATATTTTTGCCTAAAAGGGCTCTTATGAAAAAATGGGATTGGATCAATTCGCCTTTGATTCAAACAACGCACATAAACACATAAGACAGTTATATCACACAAGCATATTATAATAAGCGCGTATCCTACTTGGGTGACCCTTTTGAGCCAAGGGTTGGCCTAGCGAGTTTGAAGGAAGTATATGCCTTTTAAAAACAAATCCATTATCCCCAAAATAACGTTTCCATAAATATTCAAAAAGGCATAAATATTTACAAAGTAGAAAAATAAGGGATACAATCTTTAGGGAAAGGGAAATAACAGTGCAAGAAAAAACAGTCCCACGCAGGGGAGAACAAATGAAAACACTAGCATCCGGATGATCCCTCATCGGTCTTCGCCTTTTTGGCCTTGTCCACCTCGTGCCATATGCGATATCGGTTGCTGATCAAGTGACTTCCACATAATTGTGCTCTACTCTTATAGGTCATCTCTCCTATGCTAGCAATTTGGGAAATCATGCAATCGTCCAAATCAATCAAACACTGTCTGGCGTCACTCGCCTCTTGTCTGGCTCGCTTTAACTCTTCCTTCAATTGGTGTATGGTCGAAGCATCCTCCCTATGTTGCCGCTGATGATCAATCTCACTTGTCTGGAATCTATCCTGAAGCCTGTGAAGCCGAATCTGATGCTCTGATTCTATATCAACAATCTGTGGGGGCTTATTCGGACCAGGTATCAATGTTCCTGCGAGGTTCTTCTTCAACCATTCTTTGTAAGTATCGCTAACCTCAGGCTCAAACCCAATACTAAAAGAGATTTCTCTAGTCTTTCTTTCCTTCCACCCCTGTATAATAAATTCTTTGAGCGGTGTCTCGCCTTCCCCATATTCGGTGATAAATCTAGCCATGGGTTCTGTTTGTGGTGTCTCCTGTTTGATTTCAAACTGTCTGAGAACTCTGGCGGGAATGTAAGTACGAGTCCCTCTAAGGCCAGCGAGTACTAGAAAAGGCTGTTTGTTTCCTCGAATTATGTATTTCCCTGGATTGAGGTACTTGATTGACCATTGGACATTGTCGTCTCTCAATTCCCCGAATTGCTTGAACCAAAATTCCGGAGTTTTTTCCCTCTTAAATCTATTTATAGTCAACCACATGCTATGGGATGACAAAAGATCGTACCTTGTCAGATGGTCCGTATTCTCCATTCTAGGATCCTTCAACAAATGTTTCATCATCCACCATTGCAAAATAAGATTGCACCCCTGGAAGAAACGAGCCCCTTTTTGACAATTTCCCAAAGCTCGGTATATTTCTGCGACGATCATAGGAGCTAAAGTGTGGAATACCTTAGAAGTGCCGTATTCCAACCCATAGAAGATGGCATGTGTTACCATAATGACGCTTGGATGAATAGTACCATTCGATCCTTGTGGAAATACCATAGTTCCAAGTAGACTAACCGCGAAAGCAAATGCCCTTCTATCCTTCCATTCTGACTCAGATGCGAATTCATGCCCGAACTTTTGGAAAGAATTGAATCTTCCGAATCTATAGTACAACTCACGAAAAGGAATATTTGGCCCATCAAGCTTTCCTAGCCAGGTATCATCTTTGATCAAAAAGGCATCCTTGATTTTTTGACGGTTCCACACCTCCGGGACTAAGACATTGTTATCCGGTGTCTTTTTCCTTTTGTTGCACATGTGGATGCTTTCATAGCTAACTACCACTTCTTCAATAGTAGGGGCCAATTCAACTTCGCCAAAGCGAAATACCATGTTGTCATCATCCCAGAATTCTGTCAACAGGTGAATCATCTCAGGCCAAACATCCATTTCTAGAAGTGAAGGTAAGTGACCGATATGCGTCTTAATAATCTTCTTATCTTCCGAACCCATGTAGGCCCACCAAACCTTAAGAAAATTATCTGGTTTGGTAACCATTTTGAATCTTTTAACCGGGGGTGGTTGAGCCATTCCTACACAAAAACAAACAAAGTAAGCCTTTCCCCCCACCCCGAATGATAATGGATTAGATTTAATTGGCATATACTCCTTCAACACATAAGCATGATTCGTCTGTGATTGACTCGTGGTCAATAGACGTAGGGTAGATTTTTCTAATGGGCCCAATACCCCCTCAGGTATTGGTTCGTCCTAGGTTCATGCCTAAAAAGGGTTTTGGCTTCGCTCTATCCTAGGTATCTAGAGTGGGCTTTGACCAGGTTCCCAAGTGGACAACTTGGGTTTGGAAATACAAACAGCCATTGGATTCCTAACGTACCAATAAACTGTTGTATTTCCAACATTTTCATTTGGAATTGATCAATAGAGGCCGTGCAACCGAGAAACCCCAAACAGTTAAATATCATATGAGGAAGTATGCCATGAATGCAAATGACAGGTATAATCACAAAATATTATCATATTAGCATAATTACTCAAATAAGGCCACATAAATCAGTCAAACAATTCTTAAATTTGGTTAGAATCTTTTCTAATTCCCCAGCAGAGTCGCCATTTCTGTTTTATCCCTTTCTATTAGGCTCGAAGGGTTGGAAAACATTGGTTTTGACTTTTCAAACTATTTCAAAATTTTAAAGAAAATTTCAAAATAATTTAAGACAATACAGAGTCGCCACTTGATTTTTTATAGAAAATATCAAGAAAAAACTTAAGGAATTTTAAAGACTCGAAAACAGAAACAAATCTTTAAAATTAGAGAAAATGGGTAAGGATTCTGATAACGCCTTGAGAAGGTTTTTAAGGCACTCAAGAAGCGTCCGCGAAAGCGGTTGACCAAAAGACAATTTGACTGATTTGTAAAAATGACCAATTTTGAAAAATGTGGCTAACTTTGAATTTAATTTGCAAATATGACATTTATTTCATTCATGTGGAAAGTAGCTTATTCAAGAAAAGTCCTCCTAATAAGAAGGTTAAATTAAAATTGACCCATTTAGAGGAAAAACAATTATTTCGTGAAAAGGGAGAGAAAGTGATTTTTTGTTACGAATATCGACTTTTTTAAATAGAAATTTTCTCAAAGAAAGCACCAATTTAAAAAGAACTTGATTTTTACAAGGAAAATTGATTTTTATATTAAAGAGAACTTTTAAACCATTTAAACACATGGACAAAAGCAAATGTCATTTTATTTGCAAATGTCATTTTAAGAGAAAACTCATTTTTATTGATTACAAAATAAGATATGTGACAAACGATAATTAAAGGAAAATGTGAAAATAAAACAAAAATAATAACTCGAAGGGGAAATTATTTTAGATTAACCAAATTTGAGAGATTAATACAATCAAATAACTAAACATGAATTTACAAATAAATAAAAGTAGAAAAGTTGGGAAAAACGGGTTTTGAACCCGTTTGGACCTGTCCGGCTTTAATCCTCAATTTTCATAGGCTCTTGGCCTATTTTGATTTTTTCGCCTCTTCGTCTTCAACCCATTTTTCTTTAACTTCGATTTTCACCCATTTTGGGCCTTGAGGTTCGACTCGATAGAATGGGACTTGATCCCGAGGAAATGCAGGGGAAGGGAGTCCATTTGGACTCGAATAAATGTCACATGCAAAGAAAAAAGTAAGGATTAGTTATCAACTCATGCATTCAACTAATGCAAATCAAAGCACCAAATTCATCTAGCCGACTCTTTTATGAAATTGAAGGAACTTCGTAGTACTACAAGCATGGAAAAACAAACAGACAAACGTATCTTGATATGCATAATTAAGACAGACAGTAAGGGGAGAACTTTAATATTCGACCCAAAGTGCATATATTTCCAGGAACATCAAGGTGCCCATGCTTACTTATCAAAGTGAAATTAAAGAAAAACAAGATCATGGCAGATGCATGCTTAGTATATTTGAACCAATTTACTAAAAAAAAATGAATAAAGTCCCCAAATTCTAGTTATCTAGTACATGAATGCCACCGGGAGACTTATATGACTTTATACACATAGTTGAAACAGAGGGAAACTTAGTCATGCTTTAAATCAAATAATCACTCTTCAATTTGCTGGGCTTAGTTCGAATAGAAACTTAGACACGAGAAATGCTCTCAACCAATATGAGTATAGTAAAAGAAATTGCAGCTAATGTTAACTACCAAAATGAATACTAGAACAACATCTCAAATTCTTTGAAATAAAACTAAAACAATCCCAACTTGACAAAATCCAATCATACATGCAAAAGGTACAATCTTCAAGCTTAGGAGCACTTAGGAGTGACCGAATTAGTTTATTTAAAATCTCACATTGAGCTCAACTAGTCCCAATCATGGACCCATTTATAAAAATAAAATAAAAAACAGATTTAAAGAAGGAAAGATAAGAACTTGTTCATTTAAAGAGGTTGATTTATTTATCTTAATCAAATACGTCGAAGATAAAATACTTAGACAAGGAACATAAGACTAACAGTAGCCAAAACAAACTAAGCAAGAACATTTATTTAGCAAAACTACATAACAAACATCGTCGCATGAAAAATCCTATAGCCTTCAAGGCCTTCTACAACACACACAACAGATAAAAACTCGAGAAGAACTCAAAACAGAAATATAATGGTTTACCGATTTTGGTCCAAATCAAAATGGAAGTGATGACAATTCCTTAAGAAATCTTCAAACAGAAGCTAATCACAAACCATGCTTAAAGAAAACAACTTATTATAGTAGTGACTAGTGAGTGTAAAAGAGAGGAAATCCAATATGGGTTGCTTGCCCAAAGAAGATTATGTCATTTCTTAAAACAAACAAGTAGTAAAGATAATAGCTAAAGAAAAAGCTGCATTATCACAAGTTTACACAGTTGCATTTAGCACAAAACAGAATCTCAAAACAACTTTAAAATTATGCTAAGCTATTACTCAAACATAAAGAAAGAAATTGAAGGAAAGCTCTTGTTAATTCTCTCTCCCAAAAACTCTAAAAACTTCTGAAAATTTAAAGACAATGCCAAAAAGCTCAATACTTTAACCAAAATTCTCGTCAAATAGAGGGAAACAAATTTGGGAGATGGGAAGGGGAGAACACGTTCTGATAGTAAACAAACTAGTTGGGAGATTTAGCTAACATTAAATCCATACTCGAACCAACTTAACTCAAAATAGATTTCGTCTAAAGATTAAGGAAGTGCGTGGATCTTTGGTCAATTCATAAAGACAATGGAACAAATCCTATCAGTAAAACGCAACCAACATTTGTATTTGCAGCTAGGAGAGAAGAACTAACATGAAACTAAAGGGAATTGAAATAAGTGTACAGGGAACTAAAAGAAGAGAACAAAGAGGTAAATGGTAAGGTCCTAGGATCCATGATTAAGTCTAATAAGGAAAGAGACGAGCTTCATAATGTAACTTTGTATGAGAAAACTAATTTGAACTCATTATGGTGATCCAAATTCAGCTTCTTAAGAGCATAAGTAAAGTCAAATTAACAATAACTAGAGCAGGTTTAAATAAGTATAAAGAACATTTCCAGATTTTCACTTTGTAACAGGACAAACAATGGCAATAATTAACTAAAGGCAAAGGAGATCACACATAAAAAAAAAACAGACAGAATAAAATAAATGAACAAAAACAGTTTTAAAATCGATCACACTATTATGCTCATCGGGAGCTTTCAGGTGTGAAAGAAAGCTATTAAGAAGCTTTACTTCATCTCTTAAGTAAGGGCTTTGAGAAAGACTAAAGAGTAGTTCCCAAAGACCCTTCCTTTTTACTGAATCCTCTTTGGTATCATGAACCAGGTGAAACCGTTGAAGAACGTTTGAGAGCTAAACATATTCAAACTGATGTGTGTATATATATATATATATACACACACATATTATGACAACAAAATATTTATGATCAGACTGATGTCAAATGAATCAACACGTTGAACGTCAACAAAAATAAGAAACTCAAACCTCCAAACTTATCACATATTATCCATCCAAACATCCAGCCAACTCTAAAATCTAATAATCTCATCGAACAAGATTTTGAACCAGACCAGTCCCATACCATCAATAAAACATCGAATTCTCAGCAAATAGATATGAAAGGTAAAGTCTTTACACAGGTTCCATCATCAAACCAGTCTTACAATAGCGACAACAATCAAAATACCAACAAATTCAACACTGTAACCTTTAAGCACGACGAAAGAGAAGAGTATAAAAAGATGAAGTTTTTACCTTTTTCGGGGCAGCGAATTAGGATTACGAGCTTTGACGATGGACTTCCACCACTGGAGTTTTAATTTCAACTTGTAGGAGTTTATTTTTTTCGCCAGAATTGAGTTTTCGAGTCTTGTTTCTCCCCGGATTTTTTGGTTACGTGGGATTAGAAGTGTGCGCCTCCCGAATCCCCAATTTTTCCCCAAAAAATCCTCTCTTCACCCTCAACCTACACTTTCTATTTATAGGCAAAATGGGACTGATTTGGGGGGGAAAACAGAGGGGTATTTGAGGGATTAATGGATTGGAAAATTCAAAAATCAAATTTGCATAATCTTTTGGATTTTTTTCAGCTTGAGATTTCGGATGAATTTGGCCATAAAGAAGGTCAAATTCGAAGTGAATTCTTGGGGATTTTGGGGGGAATAAACGAACTCCCCCATAGCCAATGAAAATCCACCAACGTTGTACCTCTAAGGTATAAATTTTTAACATTGGAGAGGCCACCTGTGCTATCTCTAGAAGCTTCCGAGTACGAATTTGCGTGCTAGTCGTGTGAGGGTGTACGAACAATGGAAGAATTCGAAATAAAGAGGGGGTCGTTTGGATGAGCTGTTGTTGCTCTTGGTGTTGTTTGTCGAGGCTGCTGTATTGTTGTTGGTTGAAGTTGTCGATATTATTGTTAGATGAGAGAAGAGAGATGATCGGGGAGAGAGAAAGATAAAGAAAAGGAGAGAGAGGCCCGTGTGTATATGTTGTGTGTGTATATCTAATTTGGGGAAATAAAGAGGTTTGGGCCGGGTCGGTTGAAAGGAGTTGGGCTGGGGCGGCTGCTGATGTTGTTTTGGGCCTGTTTTTAGGGTCCAATTGAGGGAAAATGGGTAAATTAGGTAATTTAGGAATTAGACTAGTTTAAGGAATGGCCAATTGATTCACGAATTAGCCAAATTCGATTGGGATTAAACCCAATTGAATTTAAATATAGTCAAACACATTATAATTGTAGCCAATCAGTCGACTAAATTAAAATTAGGATTGAGACGAATTGGAACATAATTTAATCATGAGCTCCTCAATTTAATAAAATCCAAATAGATATTTCCCCGAATGTTTTATTTTAAGGTGAGATATATTTAGACTAAGATTTTCTTTGTCTGAACAAAAGACGAGTCTCGATTTAGAGCCGGTTTTGACAAAAACTTTATTTGAATAACAAAATTATACGGTCTCGTACATTTAAATATGAGAATGTATAATTAATACCAAACATGAAAAAATTTAACCAAAAAATTATTTTATAAAAATTCTTTATCCGGGTGAAACAAATACTTTGAACTCATTTAAAATTGAAGTAGCTCAGAGATTAAATTAAATAGTGGAGGGCAAAAATTAGGTGTCAACAACTAGGCCTAATGAAGCCCTTGTCCAGCAAATCTTTCAACTGCTCCTTCAATTCACGCAGTTCCGCTGGAGCCATTCTATATGGAGGGATGGAAATAGGCTGAGTGCCTGGAATCACATCAATGCCAAATTCCACTTCCCGTACTGGGGGTAAACCTGGAAGATCCTCTGGAAATACGTCAAGAAATTCATTGACTACCGGTACTGACTGTGGAGTTAATGGTTCAATATCATTATCTTTCACCCGTACCAAGTGACATATGTACCCCTTGGCAATCATTTTCCTGGCTTTCAAATAAGAAATAAATCTTCCTCGTGGTGCCCCTACATTACCCTGCCATTCTAGAATATTTTCCTGCGGAAAACAGAATTGTACCTTCTTGGCCCGGCATTCTACCGTAGCATAACAAGAGGCCAACCAATCCATTCCCATAATTACATCAAAATCCACCATGTTCAATTCAATGAGATCGGCCAACGTATCATGTCCACACACTGTTACTACACAGTTACGATATACTCTCTTTGCAACAATATATTCACCAACCGGTGTATACACCTCAATGGATTTAATTAATAATTCTGGAGCCTTTGCAAATTTCGCAGCAACCAATGGGGTAACATAGGAAAATGTAGAACCTGGGTCAATTAGTGCATATATATTATGTGAGAATATGGATAATGTACCTGTGACAACATCAGGGGAAGCCTCTGAATTCTGGCGGTCCACCAAAGCATAAGTGCGATTCTGGACCCCACTAGTACTGGCTGCTCCTTTGGCACCCCTGCCGCGGTCCATAGGCTGTACACCTCTGCCTAGTGAAGGAACCGATGCTGATGATGCAACAGCCGACCCAGTCGGTCGTGCTATACCACCCATGCTCCTCTGTGGACAATCTCTCGCTATATGCCCTGGCATACCACACCAAAAGTAGACATTCATTCCTGCCCGACATGTGCCTGGGTGAATACGCCCACAGTGCTGACACTGCTGACGAGGAAAACCTACTACCTATGACCCATAAACTCCACTACTCTGCCCAGTTGAACCACCTCTAAACCCTCGAGACTGAGAATAAGCACACCCTGTAGAATAAGAGAACGATGGTCTAGGTGGTCTAGGAAACATATGGGGCCTAGATCCTCCTTGGGACATCATAGGTGGTCCCATAGGTCTAGCCCTTTTGGACTGTCCCCTGTCAAATTCAGGCACTCTTCTTCTCTATCGTTGGTCTTCCATTTTCTGAGCGAAGGCCTGGATTCTCTCTATGTCCTTGTCCTTATTCAAGGCAGCAATGGTACAATCTCGTACCAAATATGGTTCTAGTCTGTCCACATATAGATGGACTCTATCTGTCATCGTCGCCACCACATTTGGCGCATATCGAGCCAAGGAGTTAAATTGCAAACTATATTCCCGAACACTCATATTCCCTTGACGCAAATTCAGGAACTGATCTGCACGTGCTTCCCGAACCTTATACGGAAGATAATGATCGAGGAAAGCCACTTTAAACTCTTCCCATGTCGGTGAATCTGCACCAATGTCACGGGATTTCTTCCAATCCTCATACCATAATATTGCCTCTCCCTTCAACCTGTACGCAGCAAGTTCAACTGTCTCTACCCCTGTCACATGCATAACTTCCAAGGCCCTTTGAACTTTATCCACGAAGTCCTGTGGATCTGCTTTTGGATCGGACCCTGTAAATATAGGAGGGTCCAGTTTTAAGAAATCCTGTGTTCTGCGACTTGCCATTCTAGCCGCATCATCATCATGTGTCATTGCACCAGCTCTTCCCTGGATTTGTGCCGCCACTAACTGTGTCAACATCTGTACAGCATTCCTAAGATCCTGATATGTGGCATTCGTCGTTGGTTCCACGGGTACTTCCCTTCTTCTCGGCTCTTCTGAAGCTGAAGAAGTAGAAGAAGCTCGCGTTGCGAACTCAGTTTCAGCCCCACCTTGATCAACTTGTTCAAGTGGTAGTCTACTTGTTCCTTCCCCAGCAAGTCTATCTATCAACTTACTTTTACCTTTTCCTCTTCCTCTTCTAGTGTTCGGCATTTTGACTATACCAAAGAAAAACAATTACCAAGATCAGATACAATGCAACTTACAACATTGGCTATATTGCACGATCTAGAATGAAGAAAAGAGACGACATCCTAAATGTCCCATATCCTCCTACTTATAAATGTGGTGCACAACACATCGATAAGTAAGACTCTACTCAGACACGGCTTTGTAGACACCCTTAGAACGACCTGCTCTGATACCACTTTTGTCACTCCCCGAATCCAATCGAGACATGATTGGCACCCATAGCCGATAAGGCCCGAGAGAACCAACCTTTGCCTATGTTCAACCATATGTATGCCATAAGAAACCCATAAGCACATAACAGCTATAGAGACCAACAAGGGAATTCATGGAACATGATATATGTATACATACGTGAAACTGGGCCGTTGAGGCCACCGAGGCAAGTACGACATATCCTTTTTACATTTATACACCCACACCTGTCTACAAAAGCCTCTAACAAAGCATTGACCAAAATGAACTAAAAGTCAGGACAAGTCCCCGCTTTATACAACATGTTCAACACCAAAACATATATACACTCTGACTCGGAGAAGCCCCGAATTAGCTGGAGCTCACCAATGGTCTGCGACGACTGGCAACCTACTGAGGAGGCCTACTGGTACCTACGCCTGCAGCAAGTAAGGTAAATTCCCCAAAAGGGGTCAGTACGAAATAAGTACTGAGTATGCAAGGCTCAGATGAAACTGTACAATACATAAATATTTCAATGAAATCAAAATATTAAATGTGAATAAGTCACCATTTGGTATTTTGGGAAACCATGTGGATTGCTTTCATTACTTTCTTTGCTTTCTTTATCTCAATACTCAATGATAACAATGTACCCGGGCCCCTAATGATTAGTGGGTCTTTTCATATCATAACATCATGTTGGGATCCAGTCGAGCTAGGCTTATGCCCCTAGACTTGCCACCCATAAATCAATACATCGGGATCGAGTCGAGCTAGGCTTACGCCCCTAGACTTGCCACCCATAAATCAATACATCGGGATCGAGTCGAGCTAGGCTTACGCCTCTAGACTTGCCACCCATAAATCAATACATCGGGATCGAGTCGAGCTAGGCTTATGCTCCTAGACTTGCCACCCATACTTGATCATTGACCACATTTGCATTACTTTGATCATTACTTTGAGATTGATACTTGGATAGTCATAACATCACTTGAGCTTTGGATCATAGCATTATTGGAAACTTTGGAGCATTAACCAATGAGTGAGATACATGTGAATAAACATCATGAGAAATATAACATTACTAGCACCATGATACCATTGGAACCATTGGACAATAATCCATGAACAAGAGACACAAGTATAGTCACTATTAGAATATTGGAACATAACCTTATTGAGCTTTCGGAACATTAACCATGAATATGAGACATGAGATTCAATCCATGAGTAGAAAATATATGACAATGATTAGTGATATACGGATATCGGATACCTTAGCACATTTCGGGATAGGACTAGTAACATGTCAATATGGACACTATTTGCCGCAGAAAGTTACGGACAAGGTAACCTTACATACCTTGGATTCGCAATACGAATATACAACCTTCGATGCGTAGACAACAATAATACCTCTCCTTCTTTATGTGTCACTCTACAACATAAATACATAACGAAATTCACATTAACCACCAATTACGTTACAAATGTATACAATGTCAATGAGTTACATGTTTGCCTTTAAACATGTCATTTCCCCTCGACAAAACCATGGATCATACTATTATTCCAAAATTCCATAATATTCCCAACATTGACCAATACATGAAAATCAATACATTTCACCACAATACTTCTCCTTTACACTTTCTTATCCATAACACATCACAAATAATCCATCAAAGTACCTTAATACAACTCATAACACATATCGGCCAAAATCCCACAATTTCCACTTATAGACAAGAACAAGTTTAATACCAAAAATAACACCATACATGTTCATATTTTGTCCATACCATGCTTTTTCATCAAAGGCACAAGGCCTAATTCAAGTTCAAATTACCAAGATAGCACATCCTTCACCAAAAGCAAAAATCCACTTTCATCACCTTGACAACACAACTAGCATAATATACATAATATCCCATGCATATTATATGTTAAACCATAATAATAAACACTTACCCAAGCTTGAATAGTGATGATCTTCTACAAAAGTGGACTTAGGGTTTTGAGAGCCAAAAGGGGTTTCTTGAAATGTTTTGGAAAAACATAGAAATACATGTGTGTGTATAATGGATAAAAATCAGATTTTTGGTCCCTTTTATAAGCTTTTGAGTCCATCCTTAGCCACTTAATATAGTGTTCTAGAAGGTCAAATGGAGGAATGGGTCATTTGACCCATTTGGGCCATGTCTTTCTTCCACTTTTGGGCTTTAATTTGGGCCCAATAAGACATATCCATTTAACCCATTTATTTCCATGTATTATTCACCATATATATCATGTTTACATAATTCCATAATGTCACGACAATATTCTCTTAAAAGATTCTCATTCGTCCTTTCGATCGCAAAAATAGGCATTCTAGTCGCCCTTGGTTTCATTGGACATTTTGGATCACTATTAACATTTCATGATTTGATCATGTAGGAGTGTATTGAAGTGTTTGAATCTTTAACAATGCTCAAATAACTCCAAAGAACCAAAAGAAACCATCTAGAAATCGTCGTAGAATTGCGTTACGAAACGACTCCGGAAGGGCATAATTGTTGTGCCTTGCGCCACACCCCCTGAAACAGGGTAGTGGCTCAAGTTTTCAGCCTCCTCTGAACTTCTTCGCTGAAGGTGGCTTGCGCCACACCCCTGAAACAGGGTAGTGGTGCAAGTTTCAGCACTTTGCTGAAATTTTCGGCCACTTATCCAATGTTTACGTATCGTCCAATCCCTTATCAAAACACTACAAAATACTTACGTAGTGATCTTAACCATCAAGTAAACATGACTTAAAGTCACCAAATGAGGTTAGAATGTGTACGAGTTCTTACCCAAATGCTCCACGAAATCACAACACACCTCCTACGAAGATCTAATCGCACATGTTAAGTCCGATATCAAATGTTTCACCAATGATACTATAAAACACATATGCATGGCATCTCAAAACCTATGTAGATATGATCCCAAGGTGTCAAGTGAGGTTATAAAAATACGGGGTGTTACATTACTAACCATTCAAAATGTCCTTCGGGACAAGTAAATGTTGTCCACTCTATAATGTTTTGGTGCATTTTCCTCTGTCAATATCCTGACTTACAGTCGAATTTACTAAACATTGTTCTTCCTTGAATTCTATTAATTAACTCTGTTTTGTCTGGTAGTTTATACGCATCCATTACTGTATTGTCATTAAGTCTTTTATAATTTATTACCATTCTAGCCTTTCCTCGAACTATCTCGCTATGATTTCTAACCATAAAAGTTGTTGACCTATGTCTTGATTTAGATCTTCTAATTATTCCTAGGTCAAGTAATTCTTTAATTTGTACTTCAAAGTCTTTTAAATCTTCGTTAGTAGCTTGTATTGCTGCTGTTCTTACCGTATATTCTGGATTTATGATTTCTAGTTTACACTCTATTCTATTATTCTTTCAGCGTTCTAAAGGTTTTTCACCTATTATGTCTATGTCATCTAATTTCTGAATTATCTTTTGCAAGTCTTCTTGGTTTTTTATTATTCCTATTTGTTGCATTCCTTTCCTAAAATTGTAGTTGTCTATGTTTATTTTCATTAAATCATAATTCTTGTCTATGATTTGATTTAATAATTCTATTTCATAACTTCTTCATCTAAGTCTAATTCTTCTAACATTAATGTTCCTGTCTTACAGGTACAGTCTGTGCCTTTGTCACATAAGTGCTTTGAGGATTCTTTAAGATATTTAGAGTCTTTGGTTACTTTTGTATTTCTTTGGACATTTTTCCAAAAAATTGTTGGTGTTATTGTAATATTTTTTTTTGTAAAAATTACTCCGTCTCTAGTTATAAAACATCCTCCATTACTTTTTATCATAAAATCTAAGCCTATTATAAAGTCTGCCTTTATATTTAATTCTCTAGTTAACATTATTCCTAGCTTATATACTGTTTTATAATTAGAACATGTATTACTAAAACTAATTACTGCATTTTTTTACAAAATGTCTATAAGTATTATGAGTTCCATCCATTTGCATGGATATATGAGGTTTTTTAAAATTATTTATAAGATGTTTTGGTAATAATTTTTGGTTTATTATACACTGTGTACATCCTGAGTCCACTAAGCCTAATGTTTCTATTTTATAATCTTGTATTTTTATTTTAGTTAATATTTTGACTGTACTTAGTTTCTTATCTTCATTACATACTAAACCATCAAAGGCTTCGTTCATTAATTCTGAGTCTTGTTCCGTAACATAGTTACCTTTTTCTAATCTTTTTATTCTTTCTTCTAGATTATTTATTCTTTTTGTTAATTCAATTATTTTATCTTCCTCTGTGTGTGATATAATATAATTAGTTGAAGAACATGCTACTTCCTTAATGGTCTCTTTATGTGGTTCATTACTTGTTGTCTTTTGTAGTAACTTACCTATAGTTCTTTCTATGCAAGGAATAAATCCTTCTATATAACAAAGTTTACATTTGACTCTTCTATTCTTATCTGTGTACCATTTACAAATGAAGCATTTATTACTGTCAAAGCCTTTCCTTTCAAATTCATGCATACAGTCTTCGCTTTTTATATTAACTAAATTATAGTCTATTATATTTACTAAATCAAAATTTGGTGGGTCTAAATGTAGGTCTTCTAGATTTATCTCATTAATAAGATTTCCATTTTCTGAGTCTGATGAATTATAGGGTTCATTATTATTTATACTTACTATAGAATAAATACTTTCATTGTCTGACATGTATTCGTCTATATTAATTAAAGTTTCTTGAAAATCTTCTATTAATTGAGAGTTTCTTGTTCTAGTATTATTTCTTTTAGGGCAAGTATTTGCTAAATGTTTTGTGCTTCCACAAGTAAAACATTCTAGAGTATTCTTATAACTTTTATCATTCTTATATTTTCTAACATGTCTATTTTTATTTAAGTATGATTTTTTAGCTGTTGATTTTCTTAGATAGTAACTTCTTCGTCTGTAATTATTCTTTGGGTATGATTTTTTATATTTCTTTGGGGTTCTTCTTTTCTGATAGTCTTCATCATAACTTTGAGTAGTGTATATGCTTTTACAAAAACTAGTTTCACCTTTCATTAACTGTTTTTGAATTTGTATGTTAGTACATTTTTCTTGTTATATTTCTATTATGTGTTGTATTCTATGTCCAATGGACCATCTAGCATTAGGGTTTTGTACTACACCTTCCCTTTCATCCCATCGTCTTTCTATTTCTCTTCCTAAAGCTCCTGGTAATTTATTAAACAATTTTCTACCTAATGTCTAATCAAAAGCGTTTCCACTTCTAGTACAATAATAAAAATAGTCATTTAAGAAAAAATTTATATGGTGTCAATTACTAATTCTTAATTGTTCTAACTGTATCAAGGATTTTCTTTGTAATACTAATAAACCACTATTGGGATCTTCTCCTGTTATTAAATTGTGTATTTTATTTGTAAAATTATAGGGATTAGCTCCCATGTTTACTAAGTCTTGAAATTCTTGAGGAAATTCTGTCTTAAAGGCTTCCCATAATCCTTTGGTAGATTCTCCTAAAAATGTTTCCATATATCTATACATAGTCTCTGCATCTGTCTCTTGATAAGTTTTTATATAATCTGCTACTACTATTCCTTTCCATAAGTCTATTACAGTGTTCCATGCTTGAGGGTCTTGTGCAGCTATATTTAATATTTTTCCTTTACTACCGCCTTCTTGGAGTTGGACGGTTTCTTCTATAGGCATTCTTTTTCCTACAGGTCTAATTCTTTCTTCTTCTATTTCTGGATTTATTCTATATACTCTATGTCTAGGTACATTACCAGTATTGGTTTGTACAGTGTGTCCTGTTGTTGTTCTTTGAAATGGGCTTGAACTAGATGTTGCTGATTCCATAAATTCTTTAATACTCTTAGTGGTTTCTTCTTCGTCATATGTACTTTTATTGTCTAAAATAAAATTGTCATTTTCTTGATATCCTAAATTATCTGTTCTTAACTTACAATATTTGAAATGGTCTTCTACTTGAGTAAAATGTAAGTGTCCTAATTTACATCCTTTACATTTAAAAGTTTTGTTTTTATTATTTCTGTACATTTCTCTAGCAGTTTCTATTGCTAAATCCACTGAAAATTCTTCGGATATTGTTTCTATTATATTCATTAATTCTGTCCTTTCCAGTTCTTCTATTTCTTCGTTCTTTTGAGTTTCTAAGTTATAGTCTATAAACCTAATTGATGTTTCTCCTTTCCTATTAGTATACATTAAATGATCTGTTGGTTTAAGGATTGCTTGAGTCGTAGGTGGTTCTAAACTCCATTCTAATCCTGCATAAGTCTCTGCGTCTATTTTAAATGCTTCATTACTTTAATTGCTTGATTTCCCATTAATTCTACTACATCATCTACTTTTAATATAAACCTAGTATTACTATTATTAGATAATTTACCAATAAATCCTAACCATACTAATAAATTATTTCCTCCATTCATGTCTTCATATCCTTTTGTCTGAAATCCTACTTTAATGTATTTTTCTAATTCTGCTGAATTAATCATATAGTTTAGACTACAATAAAATATTCCGCCATTATTAGTCATATCTACTTCTGTTAAACCTAGTATAGATCTTTTAGGGTTTGACCATCTATCATCATAGATTGTAATTAATACTTTAGTTCCTAAATTTTTTTTTGGTTAATCCTTTTATTCCTATTACAATTAAACCCATGTGCATTAAATTCATATTAGTTCTTAGTAGTTCTTTGGTGGAATCTAAACTTATCAAACTTACATGATGTCTATTTTTTATTACACATATTTGTTCTTCTCTATAATCTCTGTAAAGCTGAGCCTTCTTGAGAGAATATTCCAGGACTATATAAAACTTTAGGATTTAAAAGTCTTAAACTATTCTGTTGAAGGATTTGTATATCTTTATATATGTCTATTACTTCGTCTAACTGTTGTCCTATATTTTGGCTTGAATTATTATTCATTAGTCTACTTATCATATTATTTCCGAGTCTGTTTTGGATGAGGGGTCTGGTTTCTTCTGTTCTCCGATATTAAAATTACACTTGATTGAGGAATTGTCTTTCAAACGTTTGTATTTCTTTTCTGATATGATTTGTAAGTCTAAATAGTCTAATTTCTTTAGATTAGCTAAGTCGTTTATCCTAACGGAATCCAGAGTGGTCGTGTTTTATACCACTTTAACCACTGTCTAAATTCTTCAATATCACTTTCTATACCTTGTAATTCCGAATAAATTTTTCTTTCTACTTGGCTTTGTTTTGATAAATTTAAAGTTTTTAGTTTCTTAAGGGATTTTTGTAAATTATTATAATGCTTTGTCTTATAAGTTAGTCTTAATACTTCAATATTATATATCCAATAATTAGCTTGTACTTGTTTAGCAAAGGGATGTGTTTTCATTAATAATTTTATCCTATCGGGCAGTTGTCTAAATATTCTTTAAAAATTTCTCTATAATGTATCGTACTTCTAATATCTCTATTTCTATTAAGAAATTTTGATTTTATTTTAACTTGGTGTCCACACCTTCGACGATGTTTTTTAACCGATACATTGCTATAGTTCTTATTGGTTACGTTATCAAAGTCTTGTAAATGTTGAATTAATTGGTCTCGTACTTTTCTTAGTCGTCTTTCTTCAATATGAGTATTATGTATTTGATTATTGTAATGCTTTATATAGTTATGATAATTATCGTTTCTTCTCATATAATATTTAACCTAAAGGTATATGTAATGACCTTCCCGGTTATTTTCCTCGTTTTCGTGTGTTTTCATCGTTTAGAGCTTTTCTGTAACTGCCCCAAGTTATTTATGACTTGCCGGGACTGACAGTTCAGTTCTCGGGCAGTTCGTCTGAGAATATTATTTAGACCGAGCACGTTGTAAAATATTAAATTAGAATTAGAATTTGGTAAAATGACATAGTTAATTACCTTTTGAAAATATGTTTGAAATTTATAAAATTCTTTAATTATGACATATCTATACTATTTTATAATAGTTTTATAATGTATTCATAATTTAAGCGGAGATAGTGAATTTAAATATGTTAAAAGAATATTTTTATTTTATAGAGGTTTTGTTAGAAATAATTTTCTATTAATTATGGTATATTTAAAATGTTATATTTATTTTACCACGAACCTACGCAATACCCGAGTATATACATAATGGATAAAAATCCTTTTGTTGTGATGTGAGGTGGACATCTCCACCTACACGTGGAGCCTAGAAAGTACTTCAGCAAAGGTGTAATGCAAGAATGCACAACACCTAGCTTGTTTGTCAAATGTTAATCTTTACATTCATAGACAATTAACTTGAAAATTATTAAACAGGTTGCACTATATTTGCTCTTTGAACGTCCATATACTACTCTGTGCCTACATATGTTATTTATAAATTTGTGGTAGATTGCATAAGCATTCAATATATTAGGTAGGTATGTTGTTATTCACGTAGAGAGAAAAATCCAATAATCTACATCAAGTTATTCAAGCTCGGGTTCTAGTGGGAAGGTGTTTGTGGACGTGTAGTCGTCGTTATTTTGGTAAGTTTTATTGTATTTACGGTAGTTTTCGTTTACGATAGTATATTTTGGGATTGGTATTGATGTTTGAGCTACATTTTGAGCTCAAATTGAGCGGTGCTAGTTGTGGCTATTGATCACGGGTTTATTTGGGACACTGTGACGGTTTTAATTTTACGATACCGCAAGTGGGCCCCACGTGGACTGTTCGGACATTTTCCAAACTAATGCAATATGGATATCAATGGTCATGTTTTGACATGTAGTTTATTATTTTTGTAGCTTGGCAGCAGTCTGAGGCCTCTCGGAAGGGGAAGGCTCCTGAATAGCTGGTTTTGTTAGTAGACGTTCGGCGGCGTCCAGGTAGGCTAGGTTTACCTTCCTTTGCACTTAGATTGGTCTTATGTGTGATATATATATGCTATTGTGCTAGTGTTGTGGGCTGGTGTTATAAATTTGGTGGTGGTGTTTTGCTGTGATTTAGGCCTTCTAGGCCGGATAGGGCTATTTGGATATATTCCAGGCCCGTTATCCTCGAGGTACACCACAGATGACCTATTTAGGGTCGGATAGTATTGTTGTGTTGATTTATGGTTGGGGAACGTTATTGTTGGACCTTAGTCCAGGCTTAGGCAGACTTAGCTCAGACTTAGACAGGTATAACTAGACTTGGTTTTTGGGACCCGTTAGTGGGCCCCGTTACCCTTTTGGTCGACTTGTCAGAACTTTGACATCTTTGGGTTTAGTTAAGCCTCTATGACCTGTTAGGGTTCTGACGGGATTGAATCACCCCGATTATACCCTGTTGGCCTGTTTAGCCTTATTAGTCCCTGATAGCACCGTATTTGACCGGGATCGGCTAGTTTGATTTAGAATACGGACCTACCTTTCCATGACTTATGATGTATACTCAGACTTGTATATACATATTTCTTATAGTAGATATTTGACCTAGAAGGACCCCGAGATTTACTTATAGCATGTTGTGGGATTAGCTTCTGTACTTATATATACTAGTATTGACTTAGTACTAAGGCGTTCCCCGTTTATATGATATGATATGACATTTGGTTCTGTTCTGGTTACTGACTATGATGAATCCGGTTCGAGTTCGGCTACTGATTCAGGTATGATGATTTTGGTTATTGACTATTGGGTGTTTCGGTTCGAGTCTGGCCCCGAATTGTGATACCCTATGAGTTCCGGTTCGAGTCCGGCCACTGATTATTATGAGTTCCGATTCGAGTCCGGCATCTGGTTATGATATGATTGGAGAGTTTTGGTACTGGGTACCGTGATTATGATATTGTTGTTCTATGAGTTTTGGTTCGAGTCCGGCAGATATGATATATATGTGGCCTCTTGTTATTACCCACTGCTTCCGGTTCGACTCCGGCGTCTGGCCTCTTGTTATTACCCATTGGTGCCGGTTCAAGCCCGGTGCACTCCTGTTGGTTATTGTGGTTACTGGATACTGATACAGCTTCGAGACACTGGTGACTGTGCATTTACTATTTTTGTGTGTCCCGCCGGTTTATGGGGGCCAGGCTGGGTTATTGTTTTCTTCTGTGTGCCTATCGGGTTTATGGGGGCCCAGATAGGTTATGTTTGACTTGTGTGTTTACTTATGCAGTTATTTACTCGTTATTTAGTATCACATTTATTTTTCTCCTGAGCATATCTGTACGCCTCGGCAGTTATTTATGTATTTATTACTTATACCCTGGACTTAGCATGAACCCTCGCATTTTAGCTTGCTTATATTACATTGAGCACAGTCGGCCGATGATGCCTACTGAGTACCTGTTGCCCCGGTACTCATACTGCACTTCTGTATTTTTTTCCCCGATGTAGATTCAGGCACTAGCCGACAGCTTTGACGTGACTCTCTTCTTAGCATTGACTCCGGAGCAGGGTGAGCTTACTGACGTCCGAGGCAGATCCTACTCCATCTTCTACTGTATAGTCTTTTACTCTCGAGACTATTGTACTTGTTATACATATTTGATTTCTGTCTTGTATTTTGGGTATGTTAGTAATGGCTCTTGTACTTACCTCACCAGGTCTTGGGAAGGGTTCTTGACTTTATATACTGTCCTCTTCCTTCTCAGTCTTGGTATATATACATATTCTGATTCTGTCTTACTTCTCTGTTTTATGAGATTCCGCCCGTTAGCCCGTTGTTTGTCGCTCCGGGCTAGGGTTTGGCTTGCCTATTGGCGGGTTACGGTAGGTGCCATCATGACTCCAATATTGGGTCGTGATAGCTTGGTATCAGAGCCTAGGTTGTATAGGTAGTGTAGGTACATGGGCCAATGTTTAGTAGAGTCATGTGGATCGGTGCGAGGACGCCTGTATCCTATCCTCGGGAGGCTACGGAGCATTTTTAGGGGAGTCTCTCATTTTCTTGACTCATGTCCGTGCGTTAAGTCTATGTTGGTTTCTGATCTTCATTTGGTTCACTCTTTACACAGATGGTTAGGACTCATAGTGCGAGAACCGAGGGTCGGGACCCTGAGCCTGCAGCGAGGGCTCCTGTTAGGGTTCGAAGTTGACCCAGAGGTCGGGGGGAGGGCAGAGCAGCAGTCCCAGGCCGAGATCATGCTAGGGATCAGTCACCCAATCCTGTTATAGCTCCAGGTGCTCCGCCTCCACAGCAGCCAGTGGGCCAGGGAGCAACCCAGGCTCCACTTGGATTTATTGATGCTTCTTTGCTCCGAGGTCCATTACTTCAGTTGTTGGGGATAGTTGGAGGTCCGTCAGCTGAGGGAGCCCAACCAGCAGTATAGGGAGTTGCTGTTGGGGCGCAGCCTGCAGCTGCAGCACCCAGAGTTGAGATTCCGCCAACGTCGGTAGCTCCACAGCCGGTTACAGATCAGCCTGCTATATCTGTTGATGAGCAGAAGATGTTGGGGCGTTTATTGAGGTTGACTCCACCAAGATTTGCTGGTACTCCGGGTGAGGATGCATATGAGTTCTTGTCTAGCTGCGAGGATAGACTGAGGAATTTAGGATTGGTACAGTCTCATGGTGTTGATTTCATGGCATATCAGTTTGATACTGCAACGAGGAGATGGTTGAAGGGATATCTTGATTCCAGGCCAACAGGATCTCCGTCGGTTACCTGGACCCAGTTCTCTGAGATTTTCTTGGGAAAGTATATGCCTCGTACTATGCAGGAGCCGCTCAGGGATGAGTTCTCTAGATTGACTCAGGGTTCGTTATTTGTTACCGAGTATGAGGCGAGGTTTCACGATATTGCTAGGCACTCTACCTCTATTCTGCCTGATGAGTATGAGAGAGTTAGATGTTTTGTCAGGGGACTGAGATTGCCACTCCGCAGAGCTACCCAGAGTTTAGTGACTTCAAGAAAGTCATTCACAGAGATTACCGAGTATGTATACTCTATTGAGGAGATGGATCGCGAGGCCCAAGGGGGCAGCGATAAGAGACCTCGTATTCAGGGTAGTTTCAGTGGGAGCCATAGTGGTTCACAGTTCAGAGGTCGTGGTTTCCAGTTTCAGGGTAGGTACCCTCAGCAGTCTTTTCAGCGACAGGGTCAGTCCAGTAGGCCCGTACAATCAGTTTTGCAAATATCTGATAGGGGTCAGCTCGTCTATAGTGGTTCTGTTAGACAGCCTCAGGGACGTTGTCAGTCCAGTTCATCGACTAGAGGTGTCCATACCAGATCAGCTGGACCTTCTAGGCCGAGCAGGGAGCCCGGAGCATGCTATACTTGTGGGGTTGTCAGTCATTTTACGCGTGAGTGTCCTCAGCGCATGGCCATTAAGCCTTCAGTTCAGACAGCACAACCCCTCAGATCTATACCGTCAGCAGGTAGAGGTGGTGCACAGGGTCATCGGGGTGGTCCCCATGGTTCTTGAGGTGGAGCGCGGGGAGGTCCGACTGGTAGTCAGGTCGGTGCTCAGACTAGTGGTAGCCAGCGTCAGTTGTATGCCGTACCGGCTAGGCCAGAGGCTGAGGCTTCGGATGCGGTGATTACAGGTACAATTTCCGTATGCCATCAGCCAGCTTCTGCATTATTTGATCCCGGATCCACGTTTTCTTATGTATCTACTTATTATGCACCACGGTTGGGTTTATGTTCTGAGTTATTATCTGTACCCTTACGTGTATCTACCCCCGTTGGTGATTCCTTAGTAGTGGATCGGGTATATAGATCATGTCTGGTGACTATTCAGGAGTTTGAGACTAAGGTTGATTTTATTGTATTGGCCATGGTAGACTTTGATGTGATTCTGGGCATGGACTGGTTGTCTTTTCATCATGTAGTCTTGGATTGCTTTACCAAGACCGTTACCTTACCCATGCCTGGTGTACCCCCGGTGGTGTGGCAGGGTTCTGTTAGCCGCACACCGACAGGGATTATTTCATATGTTCGTGCTTGTAGATTGATGTCGAGGGGATGTGATTCATTCCTTGCTTATGTTCGGGATGCTAGCATTGAGAGTCCGTCACTTGACTCCGTCCCAGTTGTTCGTGAGTTTCCTGATGTATTCCTGACTGACTTACCTGGCCTTCCTCCTGAGCGTGATATAGAGTTCATTATTGACCTTGATCTGGGCACCCGACCTATTTCTATAGCTCCTTATCGTATGGCTCCTGCTGAGTTGAGAGAGTTAAGTAGTCATCTTGAGGATCTTCTGGGGAAGGATTTTGTCAGGCCGAGTGTATCGCCGTGGGATGCTCCAGTTCTGTTTGTAAAGAAGAAGGATTGATCTATGTGAATGTGTATCGATTACAGATAGCTAAATAGGGTGACGGTGAAGAATAAGTATCCTATGCCTCGTATCGATGATTTGTTTGATCAACTTCAGGGTGCAGCGGTATTCTCGAAGATAGATTTGAGATCTGGATATCATCAGTTGAGAGTTAGGGCTGAGGACATCCCAAAGACAGCCTTCAGGACTCGGTACGGCCATTATGAGTTCCTGGTGATGTCTTTTGGGTTGACTAATGCCACAACAGCTTTCATGGATTTGATGAATCGTGTATTCAGGCCATACTTGGATTCCTTTGTGATTGTGTTTATTGACGACATCTTAGTTTATTCGAGGAGTAACGAGAAGCATAAGCAGCATTTGAGGATTGTGCTCCACACTTTGAGAGATCATCAGCTTTATGCCAAGTTCTCAAAGTGTGAGTTCTGGCTTGAGTCTATAGCTTTCTTGGGCCATGTTGTGTCCAGACACGGTATCATGGTAGACCCAGCGAAGCTTGAGGCTATTCGAGGTTGGGCTAGGCCCACGTCACCTACCGAGGTTCATAGTTTTGTTGGGTTGGCAGGATACTACAGGCGATTTGTCAAGGGCTTCTCGTCTATTGCATCTCCTATGACCAGACTAACCAGGAAGGAAGTTCCATTTCAATGGTCTGAGGATTGCGAGGTGAGCTTTCTGAAGCTCAAGGATCGACTTACTTCTACCCTGTGTTGACTCTTCCAGTTGAGGGCGAGGGTTTCACTGTGTATTGTGATGCATCTGGTATCGGTTTGGGATGTGTTTTGATGCAGCAGGGTCGTGTCATTGCTTATGCATCGAGGCAGTTGAAGGTGCACAAACGTAATTATCCCACTCATGACTTAGAATTAGCAGCGGTAGTATTTGCACTGCGGATTTGGAGGCATTATCTATACGGTGTGCATTGTGAGATATTTACAGACCACCGTAGTCTTCAGCATATTATGACTCAGAGGGATCTTAATTCGAGGCAGCGCAGGTGGATCGAGCTGCTAAAGGACTATGATATCTCTATTCTCTATCATCCGGGCAAGGCGAATGTGGTAGCGGACGCCTTGAGTCAGAAGACAGTGAGTATGGGTAGCTTAGCCTTCATTCCAGTCTCTCAGCGGCCGTTGGCTTTGGAAATTCAGTCCTTAGCTAACTCGATGGTGCGTTTGGATATTTCTGACCCCGAAAGGGTTATCGCTTGTGTTGGTGCGAGATCTATTTTGCTGGAGCAGATTCAGAGTCATCAATTTGAGGATAGCGATCTCCGTAGAATTCGAGATCAGGTGTTGAGGGTTGAGTCTGAGAGAGCTACCTTGGGTTCTGATGGTATTCTGAGGTTTGACGATCTTATTTGTGTTCCGAGGGTTGGAGATTTGATTCAGTTGATTCTGTACGAGGCGCACAGTTCCAGATATTCTATTCATCCTGGGACAGCTAAGATGTATCGGGATCTGAGGCAACACTATTGGTGGAGTGGTATGCGGAGAGATATAGCAGGGTATGTAGCTCGATGCCTTTGTTGTCAGCAGGTAAAGGCCGAACATCAGAGACCCGGTGGTTTACTTCAGCAATTACCCATCCCCGAGTGGAAATGGGAGCGGGTCACTATGGATTTCATTGTTGGATTGCCTCGCACCTCCCGTGGTTTTGATAGTATTTGGGTTATTGTAGATCGGTTGACTAAGTCCGCGCACTTTATCTCTGTTCGAGTCTCCTATAGTGATGAAAGATTAGCTCGTGTATATATTCAGGAGGTGGTGCGCCTACATGGAGTGCCAATATCTATTATCTCAGACCGAGGGTCTCAATTTACCTCCAGTTTCTGGCAGACTTTCCAGGAAGAGTTGGGTACCCAGGTGGACCTCAGCACTGCATTTCATCCTCAAACCGATGGGCAGTCGGAGAGGACGATTCAGGTATTAGAGGATATGCTCCGCGCTTGTGTTTTAGACTTTGGGGGTCAGTGGGATCAATTTTTACGTTTAGCCGAGTTTGCGTATAATAATAGCTTCTATTCCAGCATTCAAATGGCTCCGTTTGAGGCTTTATATGGCAGACGGTGTCAATCTCCAATCGACTGGTTCGAAACTTCAGAAGTCAATCCTCGTGGCACAGATTTGCTCCAAGAATCTTTGGACCGAGTTCGAGTGATTCAAGATAGGCTGCGGACAGCTCAGAGTAGACAGAGGAGTTATGCTGACCGTAGACGTTGTCCGTTGAAATTCAGGGTGGGTGATAGGGTCTTCTTACGAATATCGCCCATGAAGGGCGTGATGCAGTTTGGTAGGAAGGGTAAGCTTAGCCCCAGATATATTGGACCCTTTGAGATTTTGCGGACAGTTGGAGAGGTGGCTTATGTGTTAGCTTTACCTCCGGCATTTTCAGCTATCCACCCAGTATTTCATGTTTCTATGCTACGACAATATATTCCAGATGAGTCGCATGTGCTTCAGTGGGACTCGGTTCAGTTAGACGAGAAACTAACATTTGTGGAGGAGCTTGTGTCCATTTTAGCCAGAGATGTCAGACGGTTACGCTCCCGAGATATTCCAGTGGTTAAGGTACAGTGACGTCACCGTCCGGTTTAAGAGGCTACTTGGGAGCTTGAACGTGATATGCGAGCCCAGTATCCCTACTTGTTCACGTCTTCAGGTATGTGCTTCTTCTTGACTTTCGCGGACGAAAGTCCTTTTAGTAGTGGATATTGTAATGACCTTCCCGGTTATTTTCCTCGTTTTCGTGTGTTTTCATCGTTTAGAGCTTTTCTATAACTGCCCCAAGTTATTTATGACTTACCGGGACTGACAGTTCGGTTCCCGGGCAGTTCGTCTGAGAATATTATTTAGACCGAGCACGTTGTAAAATATTAAATTAGAATTAGAATTTGGTAAAATGACATAGTTAATTACCTTTTGAAAATATTTTTGAAATTTATAAAATTCTTTAATTATGACATATCTATACTATTTTATAATAGTTTTATAATGTATTCATAATTTAAGCGGAGATAGTGAATTTAAATATGTTAAAAGAATATTTTTATTTTATAGAGGTTTTGTTAGAAATAATTTTCTATTAATTATGGTATATTTAAAATGTTATATTTATTTTACCACGAACCTACGCAATACCCGAGTATATACATAATGGATAAAAATCCTTTTGGTGTGATGTGAGGTGGACATCTCCACCTACACGTGGAGCCTAGAAAGTACTTCAGCAAAGGTGTAATGCAAGAATGCACAACACCTAGCTTGTTTGTCAAATGTTAATCTTTACATTCATAGACAATTAACTTGAAAATTATTAAACAGGTTGCACTATATTTGCTCTTTGAACGTCCATATACTACTCTGTGCCTACATATGTTATTTATAAATTTGTGGTAGCTTGCATAAGCATTCAATATATTAGGTAGGTATGTTGTTATTCACGTAGAGAGAAAAATCCAACAATCTACATCAAGTTATTCAAGCTCGGGTTCTAGTGGGAAGGTGTTTGTGGACGTGTAGTCATCGTTATTTTGGTAAGTTTTGTTGTATTTACGGTAGTTTTCGTTTACGATAGTATATTTTGGGATTGGTATTGATGTTTGAGCTACATTTTGAGCTCAAATTGAGCGGTGCTAGTTGTGGCTATTGATCACGGGGTTATTTGGGACACTGTGACGGTTTTAATTTTACGATACCGCAAGTGGGCCCCACGTGGACTGTTCGGACATTTTCCGAACTAATGCAATATGGATATCAATGGTCATGTTTTGACATGTAGTTTATTATTGTGGTAGCTTGGCAGCAGTCTGAGGCCTCTCGAAAGGGGAAGGCTCCTGAATAGCTGGTTCTGTTAGTAGGCGTTCGGCGGCGTCCAGGTAGGCTAGGTTTACCTTCCTTTGCACTTAGATTGGGCTTATGTGTGATATATATATGCTATTGTGCTAGTGTTGTGGGCTGGTGTTATAAACTTGGTGGTGGTGTTTTGCTGTGATTTAGGCCTTCAAGGCCGGATAGGGCTATTCGGATATATTCCAGGCCCATTATCCTCGAGGTACACCACAGATGACCTATTTGGGGTCGGATAGTATTGTTGTGTTGATTTCTGGTTGGGGAACGTTATTGTTGGACCTTAGTCCAGGCTTAGGCAGACTTAGCCCAGACTTAGACAGGTATAACTAGACTTGGTTTTCGGGACCCGTTAGTGTGCCCCGTTACCCTTTTGGTCGACTTGTCAGAACTTTGACATCTTTGGGTTTAGTTAAGCCTCTATGACCTGTTAGGGTTCTGACGGGATTGAATCACCCCGATTATACCCTGTTGGCCTGTTTAGCCTTATTAGTCCCTGATAACACCGTATTTGACCGGGATCGGCTAGTTTGATTTAGAATACGGACCTACCTTTCCATGACTTATGATGTATACTCAGACTTGTATATACATATTTCTTATAGTAGATATTTGACCTAGAAGGACCCCGAGATTTACTTATAGCATGTTGTGGGATTAGCTTCTGTACTTATATATACTAGTATTGACTTAGTACTAAGGCGTTCCCCGTTTATATGATATGATATGACATTTGGTTCTGTTCTGGTTACTGACTATGATGAATCCGGTTCGAGTTCGGCTACTGATTCAGGTATGATGATTTTGGTTATTGACTATTGGGTGTTCCGGTTCGAGTCCGGCCCCGGATTGTGATACACTATGAGTTCCGGTTCGAGTCCGGCCACTGATTATTATGAGTTCCGGTTCGAGTCTGGCATCTGGTTATGATATGATTGGAGAGTTTTGGTACTGGGTACCTTGATTATGATACTGTTGTTCTATGAGTTCCGGTTCGAGTCCGGCAGATATGATATATGTGGCCTCTTGTTATTACCCACTGCTTCCGGTTCGATTCCGGCGTCTGGCCTCTTGTTATTACCCATTGGTGTCGGTTCAAGCCCGGTGCACTCCTGTTGGTTATTGTGGTTACTGGATACTGATACAGCTTCGAGACACTAGTGACTGTGCATTTACTATTTTTGTGTGTCCCGCCGGTTTATGGGGGCCAGGCTGGGTTATTGTTTTCTTCCGTGTGCCTATCGGGTTTATGAGGGCCCAGATAGGTTATGTTTGACTTGTGTGTTTACTTATGCAGTTATTTACTCGTTATTTAGTATCACATTTATTTTTCTCCTGAGCATATCTGTACGCCTCGGCAGTTATTTATGTATTTATTACTTATACCCTGGACTTAGCATGCACCCTCGCATTTTAGCTTGCTTATATTACATTGAGCTCAGTCGGCCGATGATGCCTACTGAGTACCTGTTGCCCCGGTACTCATACTGCACTTCTGCATCTTTTTCCCCGATGCAGATTCAGGCACTAGCCGACAGCTTTGACGTGACTCTCTTCTTAGCATTGACTCCGGAGCAGGGTGAGCTTACTGACGTCCGAGGTAGATCCTACTCCATCTTCTACTGTATAGTCTTTTGCTCTCGAGACTATTGTACTTGTTATATATATTTGATTTCTGTCTTGTATTTTGGGTATGTTAGTAATGGCTCTTGTACTGACCTCACCAGGTCTTGGGAAGGGTTCTTGACTTTATATACTGTCCTCTGATTCTGTCTTACTTCTATGTTTTATGAGATTCCGCCCGTTAGCCCGTTGTTTGTCGCTCCGGGCTAGGGTTTGGCTTGCCTATTGGCGGGTTACGGTAGGCGCCATCATGACTCAAAAAATCGGGTTGTGGCAGTATATTTTTTAGTTCTTTATCTAAATAATTAATCCTATCTTTATATGCTTGTATAGCAGTGTCTATTCTATATAATTCTATAATTATATAATTTTTTAATTCTAAATATTCTGGTATATTTTCTTGTAGTATTTTTTCTTCTTCTTTGAGTTGATTTAGTCTAATATTTAATGCTTTTTGGAAAAGTCTTGTTTCTCTAATTAATTGATAACTTAGTCTGATTATACTATTTGCATTTCTAACGTTTCTTACTAATCTATTTTATCTAGGCATAAACTTATCCTAAGGAAAAATATCTAACTCTACTTCGTAGAAATTTTATATAATCTTTGATATTTTTAATTTCTTTTTCTATGCATCTTAATTCACTTTTCTGATTACGTGGTAAAGACTCTTTAATTATCCTAGTTTGCCTTAAATCCTGTTCAAAATTGTATATTTCTTTATAATAAAAGGATACTATTTGTGAATATACTAATTGTCTCATATATTGAAACTTCTCATAATTCTATGATACGAATTTCTTACAGTGTGGGGATTGCTATATATAAGTCTTGAAATAATATGACTAGGTAATTTTTTCTTGTTTTTTTTAATTTCTAGTATACAATAAGGAATTCTACCATTCTGAATTATACCGTCTTTTACTTCGGGATTATAATACAAAACTTGAAGTTCTAAAATTAATAATTTTAAATTTCTTATTGAATTTCTATAGTCTCGAGTATTTCTAAAGGGTCTACGCATATAGTATTTTGTTATCTAGCCTAAAGGATAGTAATTGATTTTATTTGTTATTTTATTTATTGCCTTTTGTCTGTATTTAATTTGAAGGAAGAGTTCTAAAGTTGGTTAGTCTAGATTCTCGTATTGTCTTATTAAATTTTGTAAAATTAATTTATTATCTAAAAGAAATGATCTAAGAGCCTTTATATATATAAGAAATCATAAGAAATCATATGGAAGCCACTCTAATTATGTTATCTTTGCAAATTCCACAAACACATCACTTCCATCATTAAATTGATAGTATAGTCATGAAAATACCTTAGAATAGCATGACTGTAAATCACACAAGATATTAGAACAGTAAAAAAAGAAATATCACCATTATTCAAAATTCACTTTTTGTTTCCCTGTATACTTCTTAATTCTTCCATAGATAGGGGGGAAAAAACGTGAAAACAAAACAGTTGCTTACCTTTTGCTATTGATTTTACAAAACAGGTTGCAATTCAAGAATCACTACAAACTGTAATACAAATCCAAAAAATAAGAAAGAAGGTAGATACTATCCATACAAAAACAGAGAAAGATGAAGAAGAATACACAAGATTGTTGTCTACACTATCAAGAAACGTCAACATAATTCTTGTTCAAATGTACATGTGTTGCATCGTATACTTCTGGCTAATCATAAAGATAAATGTTTTGCGTGGGAGGACACTTTATTGTACGTCAAATTTTAGCATTTTTCATGTCATGTCTCAAAATATGCCAACTAATTAAGATGACTTTAGAAATACAATGCTAATATTAACCAACTGATGATTTTAGAAAGACAACGGCTCTTTACCCTTTCGCTGTCAAGTTATTCTTCTATGTCAAATTTCTAACACATAGTAAATAAAAAATTATAACAGGCGTAAAATGCTGTGAAAAAAAGCATGAAATAATAACTTCGCTAAATTATGCTTTGTAGCATTGGCTAAAAACTCAAAAGATTCTACAGTATCGAGCTAAAAACTCAAAAGATTCTACAGTATCGAACCTTATAAAGAAGATGACTCACGGGTCAACAACAAAAAGTTAAGAACAAAAAGAACCTTATAAAGAAGATGACTCACGGGTCAACAAAAAAAAAGTTAAGAACAAAAAGAAAGAAACCAAGAACAGGAGGAAAAAAACCTCTACGCAACAATTAGTTTCGCTCATGATTAAGATAAAAAAAAAAAAAAACTTTATCGACACTTGACTTCGCAGTCAAAATTATAATAAGAACTATGATGTTTTTTTTAGTGTCACAGCCAAGATCATCCATTTTAGCTACACTAAACACCACAAGCAACGGTGGATTGTTGGTTCTATAGAAGAAAATTGAGCAGTGATGCAACATTATTCTTCGTCAATAATAATAGTAGCCAGAAACTATAACACCACCACAATTTTAATCCGTAGGTTCTTCCCTATACAACGGAAATTTTCCATTACAAAGTGTTTCTTGAACATATCGCGGACTATTTTCTTGAACATACCTTTGTATTTTTGTCACGACCTGATTTCTCAAGTCGTGATGGCGCCTACTTTATCCCACCATTAGGCAAGCTAAGCCATAGCCTGGAGCGGCAAGCAATGGGCTAACAGGCGGGAACGAACCAGAAAAGACAAGATGAAATGGTAATACTAACAATAATAGGAAGCAGAAGCTGAAATATAACATAATAAAGTATACCAGAACGGGAGAAGGAAGAGGACAACATACTCAAATGAATCCCTCCCAAGACCTGGTAAGGTCGTTACTAGAGCCACTACCAAGACGTAATCAGAGTTCTAGACAAAACCCATATGTACATAAAATATACAAGCAGTCTCGAAAGAAAAAGACTAAACTAGAATAGATGGAAAAGGATCAGCCTCGAGCGCTAGTAAGGTCACCCTGCTCCGGATCAATACTAGGTGTAACACCCCACACATTTCAGAACCTAATTGATTACCGTAACATTTATAGAATTAGTCAAACAAGAGATGGTTGGTGTATTACACATTAATTTTAGTGTGCTGAATTAGTCTTGTGATTATGGGCTCAAATGAGGCCCAAAAATTAAGCCATAAGACATAGCCCAAATGGAGAAATGATCCATTCCACCTTTGACCAAGTAAACATAACATTTATGACTAAGTGTTTGGCTAAGGATGACCATGAGGGCCTATAAAAGGTACAAAAATCAGATTTTATTCACTAAAAGACACATGCACATTTCTAGAATTTTCCAACAATAATTCATTTCTCTCTCAAACCCTAAGCTACTAATCCCTTTGGACAAGATCATTCCTTTGTAAGCTTTGGTAAGTATTTACTCTTATGGTTTAATATATTAAGTGTATGATATGGTGTATAAATCATGTTGGTTATGTTGACAAAGTGTTGAGCAGTCCACTATGTGTGAAACAATCTACTTTTGCTTAATCGGCAAAGGGTTTTGCCTTATAAACTTGAAAGAAGACTTGTGGTCTTGAAGGAAGTGAATTTGATGGTTTAAATTTCAACATGTAATATGTGGTTATGTCCCTAACTTGCTTTATCTTTGTGTATAACCGTTGGAATTGTTGATGTGAAATTGTGCATGGAATTGGTGGTCTATTGAAAGGAAAATGTAGTTTTGTGATGTTCATGTGCGTTGTGAAACCATTATTGTTAGTTGGCATCCAAGATAACTTAAAATATGAAAATATAAGATTAATTATGTCCATGGACCATTTATTACAAAAAAGGACCCAAAAGAGACCCATTTTGGCCGAACCTGGCATCCGCCTTGGCCGATGGAGCACCTGCGGGCGCAGATGCCAATGCAGGTGTCCCTGGACAAGGCCAATGGGCACCTGCGGCTGTACCTCACCCACCTGTAGGCGCAGGTGGATTCGCAGGTCCCTCCAGAACTTCGTTTCGATTGTTTTTGCATCTCTTTGACCCCCCAAGGCCCCTATACCCTTTTTGGATGCAATTATCAACTTATATGTCACGCCCCGAATCCCAACGAGGCGTGATTGGCACCCAAATATGACAAGTCCCTAGAGAACCAATCTTTGCTTCTATTCATTCATATGCATGTCATGTGAAACACTGCTATCACATAGAAATACGAGAGGCTAAAATCGGAAAGCATAGAATATGTGACGTATATACATATGAGAAACTTGGCCGTTGAGGCCATCAAGTCAAGAATTCATCTATCATATTATACACATACACCCATATACATCTACAAAAGCCTATAACAGATGCATTGACCAAAACCAACTGAAAGTCAGGACAAGTCCCCGCTTTATACACAATGTACAATATCAAAACATATGACCCACTGCGACTCGGAGAAGCCCCGAACTAACTGGAGCTCACCAATGATCTGCGATTACTGTCAACCTACGGTGGAGGTCTACTAGTGCCTGCACCTGCAACATGTAAGGTAAGTTCCCCAAGAGGGGTCAGTACGGAATAAGTACTGAGTATGTAAGGCTCAAATGAAACTGTACAATACATGAATAGTTCAGTGAACTCAAATGCATATGAATAATTCATATGAATAAGTAACCATTCTGCATTTTTTAAACCATGTGTATTACTTTCATTGCTTTCTTTGCTTCATTACTTCAATGCTTAATCATCATTACATGTGTCACAATGTACCCGAGCCCCTACTGATCAGTGGGTCTTTACATAACATATCGTTATGTTGGGATCGGGTCGAGCTAGGCTTATGCCCCTATACCTGCCACCCATAAATCAATGCATCGGGATTGGGTCGAGCTAGGATTATGCCCCTAGACCTTCCACCGATAAATCAACATATCAGGTTCGACTCGAGCTAGATTTTCACCCCTAGAGCTGCCCCCTGTCAGGTTCGGCTTGAGCTAGGCTTTCGCCCCCAAAGCTGCCCCCTGATCCAATAATCTTGGGATCAGCTTGAGCTAAGCATTTTTCCCCCAAAGCTGCCGCCCGTACTTAAACATTAACCACATTTGCATTACTTTATTCATTACTTTGAGATTGATAATCTGATAGTCGTAACATCACTTTAAACTTTGGAACATAACTTTGTTGGAAGCTTTGAATCATTAACCAATGAGTGGGAGACATGTGAAGAAACATCATGAGAAACATAACATTATTAGCACCATGACACCATTGGAACCATTGGACAATAATCCATGAACAAGGGATATGAGTATAATCACTATAGGAACTTTGGAAAACAACCTTATTGAGCTTTTGGAACATTATCCATGAATAGAGGACATGTGATTCACAATTGATCAATGAGTAGGAAACATGTGATAATAACCATTGGTAACCGAAAATAGGATACCTTAGCACATTTCGGTATAGGACAAGTGTAATTCCAATGTGAATACTATTTGCCGAAGAAAGTTACAGACAAAATAACCTTACATACCTTGTGTTCTCAATACGAATATACCACCTTAGATGTGTACACAAGGTCCCGCTCCTTCTTTGTGTTTCACTCTACAACACAAACACATAACAGGATTTACATTTACCACCAACTACCTTACAAATGCATATAATGTGAATGAGTTACATGTTTGCCTTTAAACATGTCATTTCCTCTTGACAAAACTATTGATGAAATTATTATTCCAAAAATCCCCCAATATTACCAAAATTGACCAATACATGATAATCAATACATTTCACCATAACACTTCACCTTTACACTTCCTTAGTCACACCACATCACAAATAATCCATCAAAGTACCTTAATACACCTCATAGCACATATCGGCCAAAATCCCACAATTTACACTTATATGGAAATAACAAGTTTAGTAACATAATCACACCATAAATGTTGGTATTTCATCCATACCATGACTTTTCATCAAACCCACAAGTCATAGTTCAAGTTTAATTCACAAGGATGCACATCTTTTATCAAAAATCAAAAGTTCACTATTCAACACCTTGCCACCATAACCACCATGATATACATAACCTCTCATGTACATAATATATTAAATCACAAGAATAAACACTTACCAATACTTGTAGGATGATGCTCTTGCCCAAGAAAAGGACTTAGGGTTTGAGAGTTTGAGAGCAATATGTTGGAAATATCTCCAAAAAGGCATATGTGTTTTAAGAAATAAAAATCTGATTTGTGGTGGCTTTATATAGGCCCTCATGCTCATATCTATCCATCCAATTAGTCAAAAAGGTTGTGTTTACTTGTCAAACACAAGAATGGGTCATTTGACCCTTTTGGGCCACTTATTTTTTTGCTCATTTTGGGCTTTAAATTGGGCCCAATAACATATCTCAACTTAGCCCACCAAATTTCATGTATACTTCACCACCTATCTCATGATGAAATAATTCCATAATGTCACGACAATATTCTCTTACGAGATTCTCATTCGTCTTTGCAATCGCAAAAATAGACATTCTAGTCGTCCATGGCTTCCTTGAACCATTTTGATAACCACTTGTGTTTCATGGTTTGATCATGTAGAAGTATGTAGGAGTGTATCGAGGTATTTTAAGCTTTAACAATGCTTAAATAACTCCAAAGAACCAAAAGAAACCATATAAGAATCGACGTAGAATTGCGTCACAAAACGAGCGCAGAAGGGCACAATTTGTTGTGCCTTGCGCCACTGCTGCAAAGCAAGGCAGTGGCGCAAGATTTCCTTGCCCTCTGAACCTGAAGGCTTGTGCCACACCCCCTGAAATAGGGCAGTGGCGCAAGTTTTCATGCCTTGCTGAATTTTTTGGCCACTTCTTCAATACTTGCATATTATCCAATACCTTATCAAAACACTACAAAATACTTAGTGATCTTAATCATCAAGTAAACATGACTCCAAGTCATCAAATGAGGTTGGAATATGTACGGGGTATTACACAAATTCCCCACGAACTCACAAAACACCTCCTATGAAGGTCTAATTTCATCTACGTGGCCAAATTTCAATTTTCTCGTCATTAGCATTACCAAATACATACTTATATCTCTCGATACCCAAGCAAACATTATTCAACATCATCAAGTAGGGTTGGGAAGGTACGGGGTGTTACATTCTTCCCCCCTTAGAAACATTCGTCCTCGAATGTTAGTAACATTGTCTCAATGTAACAACTTAAGTCAAAATGAATTCTTCATATCATCATATACACATGTATCACTTGTAAAGACTTACTTATTATGACTCCACTTCCGTATCTTGATCTTTTTCTTTCGTGCATAACAATTATAAGTACTTTTAAGTGCATCATTTCTTGGGTCTCCTTTGTGATTTATTCTACGTGTTAACTTCTCCAATAATGTCCTTACGGAAGCTACTTCTTTATTTCTCATTGTTTTCGCTTATCGATCTAAAATAACAATAGGTAACACTGAGTACCTTTTCACATGTGAGGTCCCCTGTAATTTGTACATTTCCACTGGCAAAAATACGGGATAATTTCCTATACACTTTCAAAACATCGAATATAAAATACTGAATGAACTGTGAAGAGTTCCTGGACTAGTGCTAATAGATACACAATTTGCCCAAACCTTTGGACAACTTCTCCCTCTTTTTTTTTTTTTTTCCGAATCTCATTATCTCTTTCCATTTGTGACACTGTGTAAAATATCTAATCACTTACGGCACATTTTAATTCCTTTCCTTCAAATATCGGCATATGATTTGTATCGACTGTGGGCCATTTTTAGCTGTTATTATATCACCCTCACTGCCTCTGTAGCTTGACAACCACAATCTGAAGCTGATTTCATCGGTTGTAACCCATCCAATTGATAATCTATCTTTTCTTTCACATAAAGCTTCGTAAGCCGCCTTTTGATACTCTTAGTGTAAGCAATTTCAGTCATATTTTCAAATGTTCATATAATGCGCTCTATTTTTCCATCCATCAGAGGATGATAAGCCGTACTTACATCCACCTGTGTACCCATGCTTCACTGAAAAGAGTTCCAACATTGTGTAATAAAGTAAGCTCTCCTATTTGATATAATAGTGAGTGGAATCCCATGTAATCGTACTATCTCCGTAACATACAACTTTGCATAATGTTCAGCTATATCGGTGGTCTTAACTGGTAGGAAATACGCTGACTCGGTAAGTCTGTTAACTATCACTGATATGGAATCAACCTTCGCAGTGTATGAGATTAAATTCATATTATTTATGTTCCACTTCCAAACTGGAAGGATAATATAGTGCATAAACCATACAGACTTCTGATGCCATACTGTCAATCAGTGACCGCTTGGACATTGAGCTACAAGTTCTACAATGTGCTTCTCAAGTATCCTTACCAACACCTCTCTGCTACACCATGGTACATTTTGGTTGCTTCTGAGTGAATGAAATACTGTGAACGATGTTCTTCTGTCGTAATTCATTTTCTTAACTCACCTATACCCAGTACACACAATCTACACTGGCGTTAAAGTACTCCCCCCTTGTGTTTGCTCAAATACTCTCGTCGACTTTGCTGTACATATTTTTTTCAATTGAACTAAAAATGGAATTTACATATTGCTTTTTCCTTTATCTCAAATATCAATGAAAATCCTACCACATTTGACACTATAATTCTTTCATCTGGAGTTTTAAGAAACAAAACCCCATATTGCCTCATTAATATAGATTTCCTGACTATATCTTTCTTTTCTGTGAGCTGGCTATTCATAATTTCTACTGCCTTGCAGCTTAATGTATCAACTACCCCATTTGCTTTTCCCGAATGATACAAGATATCAATGTCCTAATCTTTCAATAGTTCAGGCCACCTTCGCTACCTCGGACTTAAATCCGTTGGTTTATAAATATATTATATTTTCTTATGACCAGTATATGTCAACACGAATCCCTTACAAATAGTGACACCATAACTTTAAGCAAATATCGCAGCCACTAGTTTAGGGTCATGTGTTTGGTAATAATTTGTGTTCTCATGTTGCCGCAACTGTCGTGACGCATATGCTATTACCTTATCATGCTACATCAATATACATCCGAGGCCAACCCCGTAAGCATTACCATACATTGCATAACATTCTTATGCCTTCGTAAGGCACTTACAATTGGTGTGAAAGTTACTTTATCTTTCAACTCTTGGAAACTTTTCTCACATGCATCATTTTACTGGAACTTAATAGCCTTGTGTATAAGCTTTGTTAAGGGTGTAGGGATAGAAGAAGATCCTTCAACAATTTTCATATAATGATCAACCAATCTAAGAAAATGATGGATCTCTGTAAGCATCATAGGCCTTAGCCAATTGTTTACCACTTCTATCTTTCGCGTAGCAACTTTCATTTATTCATCCTAGACAATGCATGGTCCTCTTGTGATTTTTGAATACCATCACCGAACATGGTCACACACATATTGAAAAGTGTCTTGAACACCCCATTCATTAAACCCATAACAACTACAGGTGCATTCGCTAACCCAATTGACAAACCAAGAATTCATAATAACCATACCATGTTTGTAATGTTGTCTTGGGTATATCATCATCATTCATTTTTTTTATCTTCATTTATTTCATCATTTCACCATTTTTTCTAACCCCGTAACTGATCAAACAAATCGTCAACTTTGGGGAGGGAATATTCATTCGTAATTGTCATCTTATTCGATTGCCGATAGTCGACACACATTCTCAACGTACTGTCTTTCTTTTGCACAATTAACACTGTCGGGGCCATGCTATATAAAGAAATAAAATAGATTGAGTGCCTGATGTCATACTAATACTAACTCACACATCGAGGAATTTATTTACCACCAGAACTAATTGAAGAGTTGGTGGCATCACATCAGTATCTTCCACTCTTACTAAATGACATATGTATCCCTTAAAGTATCTTTTTCTTTGCTTTAAGATGGGGAATAAATTTTCCTCGTGGTGCCCCCACATTTCCCTGGCCATTTAAAACATCCTTAGTTCGGCAATCTACTATGGCGCAATCCCTTGATAACATCGAAATTTCACTATTTCCAGCTCAATAGGAGCAACCCATGTCTCACAACCACAAACAATTAGTATGCACTTGTGATATACTCTTTTAACTTTAATAGATTCTCCGACTAATGTATAGACCTCATATAACATAACTAGAAATTCTGGTGCCCGTTTGAATTTTCAACAGTTAATAAAATAACATATGCAATTGACGAATATGGGTCAATCAATACATGTACGGTACCTGTAGCTTCATCAGGAGAAGCCTAATTTTATGGCCCGACATATCACACCAATAACAACATTTGGCCCCAACCAACATTTCAGCTAGATAATAATTTTCGCAGCACTAACACGGCTAACAAAGAGACTTTGGTTGGTTCATACTTTCTACGTTCTTGTGCTTAATACCCTATTGCCCATGAATCCTGAATCCCACTTCTTTTCCAAATCAATTGTCTCTAAACCCTTGGAATCGAGGTAAAACATTTACTATCGACTAAGGGAATAATGATCTAGGCGGTTTGAACACCCGAGACCTAAATTCTCCCTGGGACGCCATGGACTGTCCCATAGGTCTAGCCCTCTTTGGCGACCCTTCTTCAAATAGTTGTGTCCTTTTCTGTTTCCTCTGGTCTTTCATTATCTGTGCAAAATGCCTATTTTTGGTCTATATCCATATCTCTTTTCAAGGTCGCAATAGTACAATCCATCTGTCCATATACTGATGCACTCTATCGGTCATAACAGTTATCAATTTTGGGGCATACCTAGCCAAAGACTTAAATCAAAGACTGTACTTTCTGATACTCATAATCTTTTCGGACCCCATATGGAAGACACCGGTCAAAGATTATCATTTAAAATTCCTCCCAACTAGCTGAAAGTACATCAATGCACTTGTCACATGCATAACATCTAGAGCCCTTTTAATGTGATCTATAAGGTCCTGTGGGTCTTCATTCATATCCGACTCGGTGGACATAGGAGGGGAGTTTAATTTTTTTTTCAGGAAATCTTATGTGCGGCAACTAACTGCCCTAGCCGCACCATCATCACTCGTTATTGGGCCAGCTTGCCCATGACATTATACAACAACTATCTGAGTCAACATATGCACTACCTTTCTTACATCCCGTTCAGTGGCATTTATAGGTGGTTCTGCGGATACTTCTCTATCTTTTGGCTAAAAAAGGACCCGTGTAACAAATTCCATGTCAGCTCCACCTACAACTTTGGCTCTGTTGCACGATCTAGAGGTGAAGGAAAGAAACAACTCCTAAATGCCTCGTAGCCTCCTGCTTATCGATGTGGCACGCAACACATCCATAAGCAAGACTCTACTCAGACACGGCTTTGTAGACAACCTTAGAACGACCTACTCTGATACCACTTTTGTTACGCCCCGAATCCCAACGAGGTGTGATTGGAACCCAAAGCCATAAGGCCCGAGAGAACCAAGCTTTGATTCTATTCATTCATATGCATGTCATAGGAAACACTACTATCACATAGAAACATGAGAGGCTAAAATTGGAAAGCATAGAACATGTGACGTATATACATATGAGAAACTTAGCCATTGAGGCCATCAAGTCAAGACTTCATCTATCATATTATACACATACACCCACATACGTCTACAAAAGCCTCTAACAGATGCATTGACCAAAACCAACTGAAAGTCGGGACAAGTCCTCGCATTATACACAATGTACAATATCAAAACATATGACCCACTGCGACTCGGAGAAGCCCCAAACTAACTGGAGCTCACCAATGATCTGCGATTATTGTCAACCTACGGTGGAGGTCTACTAGTGCCTGCACCTGCAACATGTAAGGTAAGTTCCCCAAGAGGGGTCAGTATAGAATGAGTACTGAGTATGTAAGGCTCAAATGAAATCGTACAATACATGAATAGTTCAGTGAACTCAAATGCATATGAATAATTCATATGAATAAGTAACCATTCTGCATTTTGTAAACCATGTGTATTACTTTCATTGCTTTCTTTGCTTCATTACTTCAATTCTAAATCATCATTACATGTGTCACAATGTACCCAGCCCCTACTGATCAGTGGGTCTTTACATAACATATCGTTATGTTGGGATCGGGTCGAGCTAGGCTTATGCCCCTAGACCTTCCACCCATAAATCAATATATCAGGTTTGGTTCGAGCTAGATTTTCACCCCTAGAGCTGCCCCCTGTCAGTTCGGCTTGAGCTAGGCTTTCGCCCCCAAAGCTGCCCCCTGATCCAATAATCTAGGGATCAGCTTGAGCTAGGCATTTTGCCCCAAAAGCTGCCGCCCGTACTCAAACATTAACCACATTTGCATTACTTTATTCATTACTTTGAGATTGATAATCTGATAGTCGTAACATCACTTTGAACTTTGGAACATAACTTTGTTGGAAGCTTTGAATCATTAACCAATGAGTGGGAGACATGTGAAGAAACATCATGAGAAACATAACATTATTAGCACCATGACACCATTGGAACCATTGGACAATAATCCATGAACAAGGGACATGAGTATAATCACTATTGGAACTTTGGAAAACAACCTTATTGAGCTTTTGGAACATTATCCATGAATAGAGGACATGTGATTCACAATTGATCAATGAGTAGGAAACATGTGATAATAACCATTGGTAACCGGAAATAGGATACCTTAGCACATTTCGGTATAGGACAAGTGTAATGCCAATGTGAATACTATTTGCCGCAGAAAGTTACGGACAAAATAACCTTACATACCTTGTGTTCTCAATACGAATATACCACCTTAGATGTGTACACAAGGTCCTGCTCTTTCTTTGTGTTTCACTCTACAACACAAACACATAATAGGATTTACATTTACCACCAACTACCTTACAAATGCATATAACGTGAATGAGTTACATGTTTGCCTTTAAACATGTCATTTCCTCTTGACAAAACTATTGATGAAATTATTATTCCAAAAATCCCCCAATATTACCAAAATTGACCAATACATGATAATCAATACATTTCACCATAACACTTCACCTTTACACTTCCTTAGTCACACCACATCACAAATAATCCATCAAAGTACCTTAATACACCTCATAGCACATATCGGCCAAAATCCCACAATTTACACTTATATGGAAATAACAAGTTTAGTAACATAATCACACCATAAATGTTGGTATTTCATCCATACCATGACTTTTCATCAAACCCACAAGTCATAGTTCAAGTTTAATTCACAAGGATGCACATCTTTTATCAAAAACCAAAAGTTCACTATTCAACACCTTGCCACCATAACCACCATGATATACATAACCTCTCATGTACATAATATATTAAATCACAAGAATAAACACTTACCAATACTTGTAGGATGATGCTCTTGCCCAAGAAAAGGACTTCGGGTTTGAGAGTTTGAGAGCAATATGTTGGAAATATCTCCAAAAAGGCATGTGTGTTTTAAGAAATAAAAATCTGATTTGTGGTGGATTTATATAGGCCCTCATGATCTTCTCTATCCATCCAATTAGTCAAAAAGGTTGTGTTTACTTGTCAAACACAAGAATGGGTCATTTGACCCTTTTGGGCCTCTTATTTTTTTGCTCATTTTGGGCTTTAAATTGGGCCCAATAACATATCTCAACTTAGCCCACCAAATTTCATGTATACTTCACCACCTATCTCATGATGAAATAATTCCATAATGTCATGACAATATTCTCTTACGAGATTCTCATTCGTCGTTGCAATCGCAAAAATAGACATTCTAGTCGTCCATGGCTTCCTTGAACCATTTTGATAACCACTTGTGTTTCATGGTTTGATCATGTAGAAGTATGCAGGAGTGTATCGAGGTATTTGAAGCTTTAACAATGCTTAAATAACTCCAAAGAACCAAAAGAAACCATATATGAATCGACGTAGAATTGCGTCACAAAACGAGCACGGAAGGGCACAATTTGTTGTGCCTTGCGCCACTGCTGCAAAGCAAGGCAGTGGAGCAAGATTTCCTTGACCTCTGAACCTGCAGGCTTGTGACACCCCCCCTAAAATAGGGTAGTGGCACAAGTTTTCATGCCTTGCTGAATTTTTCGGCCACTTCTTCAATATTTGCATATTATCCAATACCTTATCAAAACACTACAAAATACTTACTTAGTGATCTTAATCATCAAGTAAACATGACTCCAAGTCACCAAATGAGGTTGGAATATGTACGGGGTATTGCACAAATTCCCCACGAACTCACAAAACACCTCCTATGAAGGTCTAATCGCATCTACGTGGCCAAATTTCAATTTTCTCGTCATTAGCATTACCAAATACATACTTATATCTCTCGACACCCAAGCAAACATTATTCAACATCATCAAGTATGGTTGGGAAGGTACGGGGTGTTACATTTTTCCCCCTTAGAAACATTCGTCCTCGAATGTTAGTAACATTGTCTCAATGTAACAACTTAAGTCAAAGTGAATTCTTCATATCATCATATACACACGTATCACTTGTAAAGACTTACTTATTATGACTCCACTTCCGTATCTTGATCTTTTTCTTTCGTGCATAACAATTATAAGTACTTTTAAGTGCATTATTTCTTGGGTCTCCTTTGTGATTTATTCTACGTGGTAACTTCTCCAATAATGTCCTTACGGAAGCTACTTCTTTATTTCTCGTTGTTTTCGCTTATCGATCTAAAATAACAATAGGTAACACTGAGTACCTTTTCACATGTGAGGTCCCCTGTAATTTGTACATTTCCACTGGCAACAATACGGGATAATTTCCTATACACTTTCAAAGCATCAAATATAAAATACTGAATGAACTGTGAAGAGTTCCTGAACTAGTGCTAATAGATACACAATAATGTTATGACCACCGAATGAACCATCTCAAAGATTAAAGAAGTGATGTAAAGAGAGTCTATATTCTTGGGTGGTATCCCAGGGGTAGAAGGAACACCTAGCATGGGTCGATCCCAATACCATGGGTGGTATGCCAGGGGTGAAAGGAACTCCTAGCATGTGTCGATCCCAATATCATGGGTGGTATCCTAGGGGTGAAAAGAAAATCCTAGCATAGGTCGATCCCGATTTGTGTATTTATGAGAACCGTATCCCAAGGGTTAAAATACCTAGCATGAGTCATCCTCTTTTACCACTGATCAGTTGGTCATTTGTTTATCATATGCTTTACAATTTCTTAATGCAAAGAAGGATAAAGGAAAGTAATGAATATAATGTACATGGTTCCACACATACAGAACGGTGGTTTATCTATATTGACTATTCACTTGTATTTGATTCCATTAAAGTTCCTATGTTTCATGCAGTTTCTTATAGCCTTACATACTCAGTACATTCTTCGTACTGACGTCCCTTGGGGGACTTACCTTACTTGTTGCAGGAACAGGAGCTAGTAGACCTCCACAGTAGGATACAAGTCATCTGCCGACTGTTGGTGAGCTCCAGGTTGATCCGGTGCTTTCCGATGTCATATGTGTACATTTTTTTTGGTACTATGTAAATGTTGTATAAAGAGAGGACTTTTCCCGACTTTAGGTTGCTTATGCATCTGTTAGAGGCTTTGTAGACGTTATAAGTCGAACGAAGGAATGTATAACCCTTTTGATGTAGTGGCCCTAACGACCAAGTTTCATATTTATTTAAATGTCTTTCCTTGACTTCCGCTATTGATATGTTATGTCCTTTTATGGCTAAATGGTGTTCACTTAGGGATAAGCATATGAGTGTATACGAATGTATTGGTTGGTTCTTTCGAGCCTTAACGACTTCAAGTGTCAGTCCTCCCCAATGGGATTTGTGGCGTGACAAAAGTGGTATCAGAGCAGGTCGTCTTAGGGTGTCTGAGTAGAGTCTTGCTTATGGATGTGTTGTGCACCACATTTATAAGTAGGAGGCTATGCGGCATTTAGGAGTTGTTTCTTTTCTTCATTTCCTAGATCGTGCAATAGAGCTAAAGTTGTAGGTGGAATCATATCTGACCGTTGAAATTGTTTTTCCTTTGTTATAGTAAAATGTTGTTTACAAGGAGAAACAAGGGTAAAAGTAATAAGCTAGACCGGATTGCCGGAGAAGGAACTAGTAGACCACCACCTGAACAAGTTAATCAAGGTGAAACTGAAAATGAGTTTGTATCACGGGCTTCTTCTACTCTTCCATTTCCAGAAGAGTCAAGAAGGAGAGAAGTATCTGCAGAACCTCCTGTTAATGCTACTGAGCAGGATCTGAGGAATGCGGTGCAAATGTTGACACGTATAGTTACTGCACAAAGTCAAGGACAAGCAGGTCCAACTACAAGTAATAACGGTGCGGATAGGGCAGCTAGTCGGAGGACACAGGATTTCCTTAAATTAGACCCTCTCACATTTACCGGGTCGAATCTTAATGAGGACCCACAAGACTTCATGGACTAAATTCAAAGGACTTTAGATGTTATGCATGTATCTAGTATAGAAACAGTGGAGCTTGCAGCATATATATTAAAAGGAGAGGCTATAATATGGTATGAAGATTGGAAACGATCTAGGAGTATTGGTGCACTTCCAGCTAGTTGGGAAGAATTTAAAGTGGCATTCCTTGATCACTATCTTCCATATGAGATCCGAGAGGCTTGTGCGAATCAGTTTTTAAATCTTCGTCAAGGGAATATGAGCATCAGAGAGTACAATCTTCGATTTAACTCTTTGGCCAGGTATGCTCCTAACGTAGTAGCTACTATGGACGATAGAGTTCATCGGTATGTGGACAGATTAGATCCATATTTGGTTAGGGATTGTACTATTGTTGCTTTGAATAGAGACATGGATATAGCCAGGATATAAGCTTTTGCACAGAAAATGAAGGATCAGAGACAAAGGAGAAGAACGCAAGAATTTGAAGGAGGACTGTCAAAGAGGGATAGACCTATGGGACAGTTCATGGCGTCCCAAGGAGAATTTAGGCCTCGGGTTTTTAATAGACTGCCTAGACTATCATTTTCCTATCCTACAACAGGCTCTCAATATCAATTCTGAGGGTTTAGAGGCAGTCAAGCTGGGCAAAGTAGTGGGGTTCGAGGTTCACAGACAACAGGGTTTTCTCGTCAGTCGTTTCAGCATTGTGAAAGGTTTCATTTAGGTGAATGCTGGATTGGGACAAATGTTTGCTTTTGGTGTGGTATGACGGGGTACATAATGAGAGAATGCCCACGAAGAGGCTTGGGTAGTATGGCACGACTTACGAGATCAATTATTGCATCATCATCATCGGTTCCCTCCTTAGGCCGAGGTGTACAGCTTGCTGGTCGTGGTAGAGGTGCTAGAAGAGCAGCCAGTTCTAGTGGAGTACAGAACCGTACCTTTGCTCTAGTAGATCGGCAGAATTTGGAGGCTTATCCTGATGTAGTGACGGGTACATTATCCGTCTTTTAACATAATGTATATACATTGATTGATCCGGGTTCAACCCTATCATATGTTACTCCATTGATTGCTGAAAAATTTGAAAGAACACCGAAATTACTAGTCAAGCCATTTGAAGTATCTTCACCAGTTGGTGAATCTATTGTAGCTAAAAGAGTATATCGTAATTGTATAGTGAATGTTTGTGGTTATGATACATTGGCTAATCTTATTGAGCTAGAAATGGTAGATTTTGACGTTATAATGGGTATGGATTGGTTGACTTCTTGTTATGCCACAGTAGATTGCCGAGCTAAGAAAGTACATTTTTATTTTCCACAAAAGGATGCCCTTGAATGGAGGGGTAATGTTGGAGCACCGAGAGGTAAATTTATTTCCTATCTTAAGGGAAGGAAAATGATATCCAACGGGTACATATGTCACTTAGTAAGAGTGCATGATACCGATGTGAGGTCACCAACTCTTCAATCGGTTCCAGTGGTAAATGAATTCCTTGATGTATTTCCTGAAGATCTTCTAGGTTTGCCTCCAGAACGGGAAGTAGAGTTTGGTATTGATGTGATTCCAGGCACTCATCTTATCTCTATTCCTCCATATAGAATGGCCCCAGCAGAGTTACGGGAGTTGAAGGAGCAGTTGAAAGACTTGCTGGACAAGGGATTCATAAGGACTAGTATGTCCCCTTGGGGTGCACCAGTGCTATTTGTACGAAAGAAAGATGGTACATTGAGAATGTGCATTGATTAGCGGCAATGGAATAAGGTAACAGTCAAGAATAAGTATGCCCTCCCCAGAATTTATGATTTGTTTGATCAGTTGTAGGGTGCCAAATGCTTCTCAAAGATTGACGTGAGATCGGGATATCATCAGTAAGGGTTAGAGAAAAATATATACCCAAGATAGCTTTCTGAACATGGTATGGTCATTATGAATTTTTGGTTATGTCATTTGGGCTAACAAACACACCAGCAGTTTTTATGAATTTGATGAATAGGGTGTTCAAGCCATTTTTAGATGTGTTCGTGACAATGTTTATAGATAATATTTTGGTTTATTCAAGATCACAAGAGGACCATGCTAATCACTTATGGCAGGTGTTACAGATTCTTCGTGATCATAAGTTATATGTGAAGTTCTCTAAATGTGAATTTTGGTTAAACTTTGTAGCATTCTTGGGTCATATTGTGTCGGATGAAGGAATAAGGGTGGATACACAAAAGATAGAAGATGTGAAGAATTAGCCAAGGACTACGACGCCTACAGAGATTCGTAGTTTCCTTGGATTGGCAGGTTATTATAGAATATTTGTTGAAGGATTTTCTTCTATTGTTGCACCTTTAACAAAGCTAACACATAAGACAACCAAGTTTCAGTGGAATGATGCATGTGAAAAGAGTTTCCAAGAGCGGAAGGATAAATTGATGTCTACAGTTGTATTGGTACTTCCAGAAGGCACAGAGGGGTATGCGGTATATTGTGATGCTTCAAAAGTCGGCTTAAGATGTGTATTGATGCAGCACGGTAATGTAATAGCTTATGCCTCATGACAGTTGCGTCCACATGAAGGAAATTATCCAACACATGATCTTGAGCTAGCAGCTATGATATTTGCTTTAAAGATATGGCGCCACTATTTGTATGGGGTTCATGTTGACATATATACCGATCATAAGAATTTGCAATATATCTTTAAGCAGAAGGACCTAAATTTGCGGCAACGGAGGTGGATTGAACTATCAAAAGATTATGACATTGATATTTTATATCATCCGGGGATAGAAAATGTAGTAGCCGATGCATTAAGCCAAAAATCAATAGGAAGCACTGATGGCCAGCTCACGAAAAAGAAAGGTATAGTCAAGGATCTACATCAACTAGCCAGCTTGGGGGTTCGTCTTCTTGAAACTCCAAATAAAGAAATTATGGTACAGAATGCGGCAGAATCTTCATTAGTAGCTGAGGTGAAAGAGAAACAGTATGCGGATCCTATTTTATTGCAGCTGAAGGAGAATGTACAACAAGGATTGACAAAGGCATTTGATCTTATGCAAGAGGGAGTGCCTCAATGCCAAAGTAGATTGTGTGTACCGGATGTGGATGAACTAAGGAGACGGATTATGACAGAGGCACATCACTCATGGTATTATATTCATCCTGTAGCAACCAAAATGTATCATGATTTGAAAGAAATGTATTGGTGGGGTGACATGAAGAAGAACATTGCAGAATTTGTAGCCCAATGTCCAAATTGTCAACAAGTAAAAGTAGAGCATCAAAAGTCGGGAGGTTATATGCAATGTATAAATCTTCCAGTCTAGAAGTGGGACATGATTAACATGTATTTCATCACAGGGTTGCCTCATACCCTACAAAAATTTGATTCCATATGGGTAATAGTTGACAGGCTTACCAAGTCAGAACACTTTCTACCCGTCAAGACCACCTACACAGCTGAAGACTATGCGAGGTTGTATATTAAAGAGATAGTATGACTGCACGAAATTCCAATCTCTATTATATCCGACCGGGGAGCTCAACTTACTGTAAATTTTTGGAAGTCTTTTCAGAAGAGTTTGGGAACCCAAGTGAGTTTAAGTACAACTTTTCATCCTCAAACAGATGGACAGGCAGAGCGTACCATACAAACACTTGAAGATATGCTACGAGCTTGAACAATTGACTTTAAGGGTAGTTGGGATGATCATTTATCTCTTATTGAATTTTCCTACAATAATAGCTATCATTCAAGTATCAAAATGGCACCTTACAAAGCTTTATATGGAAGAAAGTGTAGATCACCAATTGGATGGTTTGAAGTGGGCGAAACTACCTTATATGGACCGTATCTTGTTCTTCAAGCTATGGAGAAGGTTAAGGTGATATAACAGCGGCTACAAATGGCCCAAAGTCGACACAAATCATATGCCGATGTTAGAAGAAGGGGGCTAGAATTTGCCATAGGTGATTGGGTATTCTTGAAAGTGTCACCAATGAAAGGAGTAATGAGCTTTGGGAAGAAGGGAAAGCTGAGTCCACTAGGGCCATATAAGATTATTGAAAGATTTGGTCAAGTTGCGTATGAATTAGAAATACCCCAAAACTCTCCACAGTTCATACAGTGTTTTATGTTTCAATGCTTCAAAAGTGCATAGGAGATCCATCTCGTATTGCTCCCACTGAAGATGTACAAATCACAGAAGATCTCACCTATGAAGAAGTGCCTATTGCTATTCTGGATCGACAAGTTAAGAGGTTGAGAAATAAAGAAGTAGATTCTGTAAAGTGCTTTGGAGAAATCAACAAGTAAAAGAAATCATATGGGAAGCCGAGGAAATGATGAAGTCTAAGTACCCGCATTTATTTCAAATGGAAGAAAAAGTTGAAGATGCGGAATTGGAGCAATAACGAGAAAGTATCTATAAGCATTATGTGTATATATGATAACATAAATAATGATCCTAGACTTGAATTTTTTTAAATTGGATAATGTTACTAACATTCGAGGACTAATGTTTCTAAGGGGGGAAGGATGTAACACCCCGCACATTTCCGAACCTAATTGATTACCGTAACATTTATGGAATTAGTTAAACATGATATGGCTGGTGTATTACACATTAATTTTAGTGTGCTGAATTAGTCTTGTGATTATGGGCTCAAATAGGCCCAAAAATTAAGCCATAAGACCTGGCCCAAATGGAGAAATGATCCATTCCACCTTTGACCGAGTAAACATAACATTTATGACTAAGTGTTTGTCTAAGGATGACCATGAGGGCCTATAAAAGGCACAAAAATAAGATTTTATTTACCAAAAGACACATGCACATTTCTAGAATTTTCCAACAATATTTCATTTCTCTTTCAAACCCTAAGCTACTAATCCCTTTGGACAAGATCATTCCTTTGTAAGCTTTGGTAAGCATTTACTCTTATGGTTTAGTATATTATGTGCTTGTGAGGGTGTATAAATCAGGTTGGTTATGTTGACAAAGTGTTGAGCAGTCCACTATATGTGAAACAGTCTACTTTTGCTTAATCGGCAAAGGGTTTTGCCTTATAAACTTGAAAGGAGACTTGTGGTCTTGAAGGAAGTGAATTTGATGGCTTAAATGTAAACATGTAATATGTGCTTATGTACCTAACTTTCTTTCTCTTTGTGTATAACCGTTGGAATTGTTGATGTGAAATTATGCATGGAATTGGTGGTGTATTGAAAGAAAAATATAGTTTTGTGATGTTCATGTGCATTGTGAAACCATGATTGTTCGGTCGCATACAAGATAACTTAAAATATGAAAATATAAGCTTAATTATGGCCATGGACCATTTATTACAAAAAAGGACCCAAAAGAGACCCATTTTGGCCGAACCGGGCACCCGCCTTCGCGGATGGGGCACCTGCGGGCGCAGAAGCCAATGCAGGTGGACCTGGACAAAGCCAATGGGAACCTGCGGCCATACCTCACCCACCTGTGGGAACGGGTGGCTTCGCAGGTCCCTCCAGAACTTTGTTTCGATTGATTTTACATTTCTTTGGCCCCCCAAGGCCCCTATACCCTTTTTGGATGCAATTATCAACTTATAGTACCATTTGAATGGACCTAAGGGATAGTTCGGAGGAATTTTGAATCGTATCAACGTGTAAAGTATAAACTTGGTGTGAAATGCTATTGGTTTATGATTTCTTGGTTGATGTGTGGCATGTTGTGGTGTTGTTGGTATGGTAATGTAGTGAATTGTATTGTGAAGGGTGAAATGACGTTATATGGCAGTCGTGTAGCTCATTGTGATCTTATGCACTTGTAATATAGTTAGTTGTTAACGTGAGCTCCGTTATGTACTTGTGTTGTAGAGTAACACGTAAGGAAGGATCAGGAATATTGTATTCACATATAGGATTGTGTATTCATATTGGGAAGATAAGGTATTTAAGGTTACTTTTTTCCGTATCCTTTGGCACACCTATTGTTCACGTCGTTACCGTACTTGTTTCGATTCCAAAATGTTCTAAAGTATTTTATTCAAGGTTGTTACCAATTGTTATTCATATGTCTCATATTTATAGACTATTGTTCTAAAGTTCCAATAATGTTATGACCACTAAATGAACTATCTCAAAGATTAAAGAAGTGATGTAAAGACAGTCTATATTCTTGGGTGGTATCCCAGGGGTGGAAGGAACACCTAGCATGGGTCGATCCCAATACCACGGGTGGTATCCCAGGGGTGAAAGGAACACCTAGCATGGATCGATCCCAATATCACGGGTGGTATCCCAGGGGTGAAAAGAAAAGCCTAGCATAGGTCGATCCCGATTTGTGTATTTATGAGAACCGTATCCCTAGGGTTAAAATACCTAGCATGGGTCATCCTCTTTTACCACTGATCAGTTGGTCATTTGTTTATCATATGCTTTACAATTTCTTAATGCAAAGAAGGATAAAGGAAAGTAATGAATGTAATGTACATGGTTCCACACATACAGAATGGTGGTTTATCTATATTGACTATTCACTTGTATTTGATTCCATTGAAGTTCCTATGTTTCATGCAGTTTCTTATAGCCTTACATACTCAGTACATTCTTCGTACTGAAGTCCCTTTGGGGACTTACCTTACTTGCTGCAGGCACAGGAGATAGTAGACCTCCACAGTAGGATACAGGTCATCTGTCGACTGTTGGTGAGCTCCAGGTTGATTCGGGGCTTTTCGATGTCACATGTGTACATTTGTTTTGGTACTATGTAAATGTTGTATAAAGCGGGGAGTTTTCCCAACTTTAGGTTGGTTATGTATCTGTTAGAGGCTTTGTATACGTTATAAGTCGAATGAAGGAATGTAAAACCCTTTTGATATGTTGGCCCTAACGGTCAAGTTTCATATCTATTTAAATGTCTTTCCATGACTTCCACCATTGATATCTTATGTCCATGTATGGATAAATGGTGTTCACTTAGGGATAAGCATATGAGTGTATACGAATGTATAGGTTGGTTCTCTCGGGCCTTAACGGCTTCGGGTGCCAGTCCTCCCCAAGGGGATTTGAGGCGTGACACTAGGATAGGAGGATCACGTCAATATATGCCGATGGCTGGTACCTAGATCTGCATCAGGGAAAAGATGTAGAAGTGCAGTATGAGTATAAAAGCAACGAGTACTCAGTAGGCATCATCTGCCAACTGATCCCAATATTGCATAGGTAAGCTAAAATGCGAGGGTACATGTTAAGTCTAGGGGTAAGAATGACAAAAAGATAAATAGCTACCGTGCTATGCAAATGTGATAAGGAAATAAGTAGAGTCAACAAGGAACAATAAGTAAATGTGGAAGTAAACAGACAAGTCAAACATAACCTAACTGGGGCCCCATAAGTCCAGAAGGCACACTAAAGAAAATAACAGCCCAACCGTGCCTCCATAAGCTGGTGGGACACATAGGAAAAGTAAATGTAGAACCGTTAGTAGTCTGTGGATGAACCAGTATCTAGGAACCAGAGTAACCATCCAGGGGTGTACCGAGCTTGAACTAGCACCAATGGGTAATAATAACAGGCCAGACTCTGGATTCGAATCGGTCACAGTGGGTAATAACAAGAGGCCACATATGTGATATATCTCAGTACTCATGACCAAATGTCGGACTCGAACAGGAACTCCATGAACCACAATATTAGAACTACAGTACCCAGTACCAGAACTCTCAGATTGTACCATAATTAGAGGCCGGACTCGAACCGAAACTCATAATAATCAGTAACCAGAACCATCATATCTGAATCAGTGGCCGAACTCAAACTGAAACTCATAATAGCCAGTAAATATCACAGTGCCAAAATCTACACAAATACAAGTAAATGGGGACGTGTTGGCCCCAGACCGAAATCGGTGTATAAATAAAGGAGCTTACACTCAATATATTACAAGGCCGATCTCTGGGTCCTCTGAGGTCAACAGCCGCCTACTAGGTGACATACATACCAAATCGGGTATCTCAAGTGTATCATGGAAAGATAAGTCCCAATACTAGGTTAAGGCTAATAATCCCGGTCAGGTGCTATGCTATCTGAGGTCAACAGGGCCAAACGGGTTAAAAGGATCATAATTGGAGTATACAACCCCAAATGATATCCTAAAAGAGTATCTCAGGGCTTAACTAAGCCCAATAATGTTTATGATTAACTATACCGACTATGAAGAGTAGCGAGACCCGCTACGGGGTCCCAGAACCAATTATGGGATAAACCTAACCGAGTCTAGACTAAGTTTCCCAACCCCCTACTAATAGTAGTACAACATTAACCAACCCTATAAATGTCATCTTTGTCACACCACAAGGATAACGGGCCCAGAACATATCCGAACAAGGCCCTAACCTGCCCAAAAGGCCTAATCATAGCAAGCCAATTCCAATCTACAACTACCAGTCCAAACACTAGCACAATAGCATGCAAATACTATATATAAACTTAGTCTAGGTATAAGGTAAGCCTAGCCAACTCGGACGCCGTCGAATGCTTGCCGAAGCCTGCTAACCAGGAGTCTTCCCCTTCCAAAAGGTCTCCGACTGCTGCTACGCTATAAAAATAACAAAATACACCTCAAAACATACATATTGATACCCATATTGCCTGGGTCAGGAAACGACTGAAAATCCCACATTGGGCCGGCTTGCAGAATCGCAAAACAAAAACAGTCACAGCGTCTCAAATAACTCAGTAGCCAATAGTCACAAGAGATATACCCAAATCTGAGCTCAAGATAGATCTAAACAGCACCAACATCAATCTCTCCAAATAACAATTCAAATACGCGACTTTAAGGTAAAATTGACTGAAAATCTTACGATATAAAGACGCTATACTATCAACCACGCGATCTTCGAGCTTAAATAACTTGATGCAGATAATCGATCTCTATTTGGAGATCAAATAAATTGTCAAAATGTTTTCTACCACTAAACTCCTCTGAATGCGTGTATATGAATATATTTGAAGCTGTTGTAGAGAACATACTACACCAATTTTAAATTTAACTTGTGAACAAAAGGGGAAGAATCATAGTATATATATATATATATATATATATATGTATGTAGGTTGATATGGCATAAGTGGCATTTTGCAAACTTAAAAGTAGGCTCAAATCTATCTTGCACTTCCACGTATAAATTAATTAACGTATGCTAGGCCACCTATTAACATGTTGTTGTCCACTTCCTTCACCCCCACGTGTAGTGGTGGCGGACCTAATATCTTCACTGCATTGCGTGCATATCTGGGTATTGCATAGGTTTGTGGTAAAATAAATATAATATTTTAAATATACCATAATGAATAGAAAATTTTTTCAAATAAAATCTCTATTATATAATAGTAATATTTTAACATATTTAGATTCACTATCTCCACTTAAAATATTAATAAATTATAAAACTATTATAAAATAATATATATATATCGTAACTAAAGAATTTTCATAAATATCTAAAACAATTTAGAAAGCTAGTGAAATATATCTTTTACCATATTCTAATTTAATTTAAATATTCCATAACACTCTCGATATTAATAAAATTCTCAAATGAACTACCCAGAAACTGAACTGTCAGTCCCAGCAAGTCATAAATAACTTGGGGCAGTTATAGGAAAGCTCTAAACGTCGAGAATGTACGGAACGAGGGAAATGACCGCAAGGGTCATTACATCATCCACTACTAAAAGGACTTTCATCCGCGAAAGTAAAGGATAAGGAAGTACCTGAAGGCTGGAACAGGTAGGGATACTGGGTCAGCATATCACGCTCGGTCTGATAAAATCCTTACCAGAAGATCCTAAGGCTGACTATTTAGCTCCTTCAACTCGGTAGGAGCCATGCAATAAGGAGCCATAGAAATATGTCGGGTGCCCGGCTCAAGGTTAATAACAAACTCCATATCATACTCAAGAGGAAGCCCAGGTAGGTCGGTAGGAAAAACATCCGTAAAATCACGAAGGACAGGAACAGAGTCAAGCGGAGTACTCTCAACACTAGCATCCCGAACATAAGCAAGAAATGAATCACATCCCTTTGATATCAATATACGTGCCCGAACATAAGAAATAATCATTGTCAGCGCACGGCTAAAAGAACCCTGCCACACAATCGGGGGTATGCCAAGCATGGCTAAGATAACGGTCTTAGAAAAGCAATCCAAGACCACGTGGTAAGGGCATAACCAGTCCATGCCCAGAATCACATCGAATTCTACTATATCTAAAACAATGAGATCAACCCGAGCGTCACACTCCCAAATAGTCAACAAACAAGATCTATATACCCGATCCACTACTAAAGAATCACCCATAGGGGTAGCTACACGTAAAAGCACAGATAAAGACTCTGAACACTAACCCAACCACGATGCTGAATAAGCAGAAACATAAGAAAATGTGGATCCGAGATCAAACAAAGCAGAAGTTGGTCGATGGCATACAGAAATCGTACCTGTGATCACAGCATCCAAAGCCTCAGCCTCCGGCCTACCCAGTACTACATATAACTGACCCTGTCTACTACCGGACTAGGTACCTACCCGATCACCTGTCCTACCTCATTGCATACCACCTCTGAAACCCTGGGGACCGCCCCTACGACCCTGTGCACCACCCTTAGCTGGAGGTGGTACTGCTCTGATCGGTTGTGCAGTCTGAACTGAAGGCTCAATAATCCAATGTTGGGGATACTCATGTGCAAAGTGAACAACAACCCTACACTCATTACATGCCACTAACTGGAGCTCTAGCCTACCCGGACGTCGTTGAATGCCTGCCAAAGCCTGCTAACCAGGAGCCTTCCCCTTCCAAGAGGCCTTCGACTGCTGCCACGTTATCAAAACAATAAACTACATCTCAAAACATGAAGATTGATACCCATATTGCCTGGGTTGGAAAACGATCGCAAATTCCATGTGGGGCCCGCTTGAAGAATCGCGATACCAAAATCGTTATAGCATCCCAAATAGCTCGGTGACCAATAGTCAAAAGATATATACTCAAATTCGAGCTCAAGATAGCTCTAAATAGAACAAACATCAACCTCGCCAAATAACAATTCAAATACACGACTTTAAGCTAAAATTGACCGAAAAGATTACGATATAAAGAAGCTATACTATCAACCACGCGATCCCCGAACTTGAATAACTTGAAGTAGATAATCGATCTCTATTTGGAGATCAAATAAATTGTCAAAATGTTTTCTACCACTAAACTCCTCTGAATGCGTTCAGATGAATATATTTGAAGCTGCTGCAGAGAACATACTACACAATTCTAAATGTAACTTGTGAGCAAAAGGGGAAGAATCATAGTATATATATATATGTAGGTTGATATGGCATAAGTGGCATTCTGCCAACTTAAAAGTAGGCTCAAATCTATCTTTCACTTCCACGTATAAATTAATTAAAGTATGTTAGGCCACCTATTAACATGTTCCTGTCCACTTCCTTCACCCCCACGTGTAGTGGTGGTGACAACACCTAATATCTTCATTGCATTGCATACATATCTGGGTATTGCATAGGTTCGTGGTAAAATAAATATAATATTTTAAATATACCATAATTAATAGAAAATTATTTCAAATAAAACCTCTATTATATAATAGTAATATTTTAACATATCTAGATTCATTATCTCCACTTAAAATATTAATAAATTATAAATATATCATAACTAAAGAATTTTCATAAATATCTAAAACAAAAGCTAATGAAATATATCTTTTACCAAATTCTAATTTAATTTAAATATTTCATAACACGCTCGGTATTAATAAAATTCTCAAATGAACTGCCCGAAAACCGAACTGTCAGTCCCAAGTCATAAATAACTTGGGTCAGTTATAGGAAAGCTCTAAACATCGAGAATACATGGAACGAGAGAAATGACGGGGAGGGTCATTACAATTTTCCAAAGTTGTTTTCTTAATTTGCAAGGCGATGCTATTCTCTTTAGCAATTTCTTTATTGATTTATGTTCTGTGTTCTAAACTGGACATCCTCGTTGACAACTCTTGAATCATCCACATTGCATAGACGTTAGTGAGGACATTAATTATGAAATTGCAATTTCCTTAGAACTACACAATTAATTCTTAATTAACTGGGTTGGTTGTTTAATGTTACCTAAGAATCTATTAATATTTCTAAGAATCTATTAATATTTCTTTACATAGTAAATCCAGGTTTAGCCCTTTTCCACTAAGCTAATAAATTTCCTAAGACGACACTCCATAGTCTATCCTCAGATATATCTATTTTTTCAGCTTTTATATATTAGATATTTGAACAATTTAGCTGAATCAAAATCCTATTATTAAAAGCTAGAAGCTTCGCCAGAAGCAAGTAAAATGAGGTCGTCAAGGTCGCTCTACTTCATAGACAAGACTCCTTGGAATTTGTGTCTTTCATAAATATCGGTGAATGTTGGTCGTTTCACATCATAAAACAACCATTAGTATTTTCATCAGTGAACATTTCAGGTGCATTCAAGTACGTTGATGGAGGAGGTGGTGGCACATATTGTGGCTGGTAGCCATACTCGACTAGATAGCCCCAATGAGTATAACCAGGATCATACATTGTCGCACCATAACCTTGATTCATATAACTTTGATTTTGCATAGGCGTTGCGAAAAACGTATTTGGATTATAATCATAGTACTCCATTTTGTTGATCACTTTTGCTTTTTGCTCTTTTGGATCTACACTTTTACTTCCTCCTTCACTATTAACCGCCTTCGAATCACCATCTTTTTTCACTGTACCACCACTACCGCCTTTTTCTCTCTTATCTCCGCCACCACTCTCTTTCTCCTTCTTGTCACTGTCACCCTTGTAGCAATCAATCATTCATACATCAAGCTAAGCTAGTAGCTATGAACTTCTATAGAGAAACTAAGAAACTGAAGAATGCAGAGTAGTTGATAAAGAAGATCAAATAGAGAATGAGATGAGAAGAGAGAGAAGAAAGTAGTAGGAAAGTAATTGATATTATTCATCATAACAATTAATGTGTACAAGTTTGATATATATAGAAAGTTAGTATGGGTAGGTTAGTAGTGAATTAGAAGTTAGTTAGTTAGCTTAACTGCATTAACTGATTTAACTAACTGTGATCCTAGTAACTAACTTTTGGAAGAGAGTTCATAGTTAACAGACTATGTATTTATTCAGCTATTGACTTGTAACACCTTCCTTCTTCTCAATAACCCTCCTTGCCTTTCTTCTCACCACCACCATTGTCTTTCTTTGATGGAACAACTTCAATATTTTGCTTAAATTTATCAGTCAAGTAAGCAGTTAAATTCTTTATATCCATTGTCCCCTTTACCGTGAACAAATCTTTTTCTGATTCTATCTTCACTTTTTGTACCCCTTTAATCTTTTTAATAACTCGCTTTATTTTATGTGCACACCCGTCACGATGCACCCGAACCTTCAATGCCACCACACTGCTAACTTAAGCATCTTTGGGTTTCTTCTCGTCAGCCTTCTTGTCCTCTGTCTACTTTTTAGCCTTTTCATCGGCCTTTTTATCTCCGGAGACATCACTTTCGCTCTTTTTATCTCCTGTGTCATCACCGCTGCCCTTCTTGGCTGGCGTTGATATGAGCTCCACCGCTTATTTTTTTGAGTTTCATACCTAAACCATTGAGGGTGTGAGAAACACACCTAAACCATCACTCATTAGTTTGAGAAACACACCTCAGAATGAATAAAAATCAATTAAAACTATCTAAAAAATGAAAAAAAATTATGCATTAGCAAAAAAGAATAAAAATATGTCACATGGACTGGTTTTTAATGGCTAGACTCACCTAAAGATTTTGTAAGCAAATATTTGGTCTAGTCAGTTTTAGGTGTGTTCCTCAAACTAATAAGTGATAGTTTAGGTGTGTTTCTCACACTTTCATTAGTTTAGGTGTGAAACTCAAAAAAAGGGGATAGTTTAGGTGTGTTTTTAATACTTTACTCAATCGTATAATATAAATATGAGGAAATGAACTTAGTCAAAAGATATACACAATTTCCATGATTATCATTCAACTGTTTTCTGATTAATCTGAAAATTTTCCAAACAAAGATCATATTTGATGTCTCTTCTAAAGCCCCCGGGAAGATATATCATCTCGCATTCGTCAATCCCATGTGTTGCTGCAAATCTTTGCCGCTCATAATTTCTGAATTCTGACCCTCTGCTTGAATTCTTGAAGCACCCTTCTTCTCCTCATCCACTATTTTACATTCCTCAAATTTAATTGCATTACCTGTTTCTTTGATGTTGTTGCATGCAAGAATACCTGCGCAACAAAAACAAATCATCCTACCACTATTAATTAACTAAAAGAAAGAAAAGAAAAGAAAAATTCACATTGAATGCATAAAAATAACTTGAATCAAATCAAAACCAAATAATTAAAAGACAAACAAAGAAGAAAAAGGAATGGCACGTTAGTGAGGGCTAAACAAAGGTATGCAAAAAGTTACTTAAATAGAATTGTAGTTTAAGTAAATAATTATATAAGGTAGTATTTTAATTGATTTAAAAGTTTATTAAATAGTAGAAGTTCTTACCTATTATATATAAATAATTATATAAAGTAGTATTTTAATTGATTTAGAAGTGTACTACAAACCCCAATTTTTTAAGAACAAAGATCCAAGTATTAAATTTTCATCCAACATTAGTTGGGATTAGTGACTATTACACGTGTAGGTATTAAATATACAAGATTCATATAAGGTAAATTTTGATTACATGTAAAGTCTAAATATTAGGATTTCCTACTTAAATCAGAATTATGAGATTTTTTAGTTAATAATAAATTCTTAAATTATGAGAATTTAATTGTGATTCCAACAGAACAAGAATCGCATAATTCTTTTTTTTTGGAAAAGTCAACCGACCCTTTCTTTTTTGGAAAAGAATCACGAAGACAACACAAGACCAAACAAAATATTACCATAAATGTAGGAATTCTGTTATAAGTATAATACATTCTCGATTTAATTTTTTTATATATTTATTATAGTCAATAATCAATATTATAAATTAAAAAGAAAAGGTGAAAAGACGATTTTGTCTAAAGCGGAGTCTTTTAATGAAGGACAAAAAGTTTAAACAATACTTTTATGGCGCTTCACACATTTTATATATATACTAGTTTAGTGTACGTGCATTGCACGTGTATCGAACGTTTATTAATAAAATTATATAAAACATTGATAAAAGTTCAATCAACATAAATATTAGATGTAAATAGTTTACCTGCTTATTTATTCTGGAGATGTAGTTGAAGGTTAATGATCAGGATCGGGATTGAAAGTCAAGCCAACCCTTACCCAGACGCTAGACCCAGGATCCAACCTTGACTAGAGACCTAGCTTGAGTCCCGACTCCTAGATTTTGACCTCAACTCGATACCTTGGACTTGACCCAACCCGACCTCGATTCAAGAATAACTCCCAACATCAACTCGGGATCCAACCATAAAAGAGGAAGCAGGGTCCGATTTTGACCAGACTCCCTACCTTTGGGTCTGACTCTGATACTGACCTCAATCCCGGACCCCAACCCAACTCTCTATTATCGACCCAGACTCAAGGTCCAACCTCAATCAAGAGTAGGGTCGGGTATTGAGTTGGGATTAGAGGTTGGGTCCTAGGTCGAGAGTCGAATCTTGAATCAGGAATTAGGGTCGAGTCTCGAGTCAAAAGTCAAAGCTGGATAATGTGTTGAGAGTTCGGGCCACGGATCGAGAGTCGGAGTTGTGTCTTTGGTCGGGATTGAGGGTTAGGTCCCATAAACCTAGGTTGGGAGCCAGATCTCGAGTCGGGTGTCTGAGTGTCACGACCCAATATTTGAGTCATGATGGCGCCTATTGTAACCCACCAACAGGAAAGCCAAACCCTAGCCCGGAGCGACAAGCAACGGGCTAACGGGCGGAATCTCATAATACAGAGAAGAAGTGGAAGTAACCATATTTATAAACATGCTATAACGCTAAAGACAGAATCAGAATATCTATAAATGCCCAGACTAACAAGGAAGAGGACAGTATATAAAGTCAAGAACCCTTCCCAAGACCTGGTGAGGTCGGTACAAGAGCCACTGCTAGACATGTCCAAAATACAAGACAGAAACCAAATATATACAACAAGTAATACAGTCTCAAGAGCGAAAGACTATACAGTAGAGATGGACTAGGATCTGCCTCGGACATCAGTAAGCCCACCCTGCTCCGGAATCAGTGCTGAGAAAAGAGTCACGTCAAAACCGTCGACTGGTGCTTGGATCTGCATCGAGGAAAAAGATGCAGAAGTGCAGTATGAGTATCGGGGCAACGGGTACTCAGTAGACATCATCGGCCGATCGAGCTTAATGTAATATAAATAGGATAAAGTACGGGGGTGCATGCTAAGTCCGGGTATAACTGATAAGAAAATGCGATACTGCATAATAAGTAAGTAAGAGGGTATATGCTAGGTTCGGGGTATAAATAATAAGTACATAAGTAATGGCCGAGGCGTATAGATATGCTCAGGAAAATATAAGTGCGATACAGAATAACGAGTAAATAAATGCGTAAGTAAACACACAAGTCAAACATAACCTATCTGGGCCCCCATAAGCCCGATAGGCACACGGCAGAAAACAATAACCCAGTCTGGCCCCCATAAACCAGCGGGACACACAAGAAAAGTAAATGCATAGTCACCAGTGTCTCGAAGCTGTATCAGTATCCCGTAACCACGGTACCCAGTACCAAAACTCTCCAATCATATCATAACCAGATGACGGACTCGAACCGAAACTCATAATAATCAGTGGCCGGACTCGAATCGGAACTCATAATAATAAGTGGCCAGACTCGAACCGGAACTCAGACAGCAATAGTATCATAATCTCGGTACCCAATACCAGAACTCATAGTGTACCACAATCCGGGGTCGAACTCGAACCGGAACACCCAATAGTCAATAACCAGAATCATCATACCTGAATCAGTAGCCGAACTCAAACCGGATTCATCATATAATGTCATATCATATCATATAAACGGGGAAACCCCCTAGTGCCAAGTCAACACTAGTATATAAGTACAGAAGCTAATTCCATAACATGCTACAAGTCAATCTCGGGGTCCTTCTAGGTTACTACCTACTATAAACAATACGTATATACAAGTCTGGGTATACATTATAAGTCACGAAAAGGCGGGCCAGTGCTCTAAGTCAAACTAGCCGAGCCCGGTCAAATACGGTGCTATCAGGGACTAACAGGGCTAAACAGGCCAACCGGGTATAATTGGGGTGACTCAATCCCGTCACAACCCTAACATATCATATAGGGCTTAACTGAGCCCAAAGATGTCAAAGTTCTGACAGGTCGATAAAAAGGGTAACGGGGCCCGCTATTGAGTCCCGAAAACCAGGTCTGGTTATACTTGTCTAAGTCTGGGCGAAGTCTGTCTAAGCCTGTACTAAGGTCCAACAATAAAATTCCCAGACTAGCAATAACAGCACCAATATTGTCCGACCCCAAATAGGTCATCTGTGGTGTACCACGAGGATAACGGGCCTGGAATATATCCGAATAGCCCTATCCAGCCTAGAAGGCCTAAATCACAGCAAACCAGCACCACCAAGTCTATAATACCAGCCCACATAACCAGCACAATAGCATACATATATCACACATAAGCCCAATCTAAGTGTAAAGAAAGGTAAACCTAGCCTACCTGGACGCCGCCGAACGCTTGCTAAAGCCAGTTAAATAGGAGCCTTCCCCTTTCGAGAGGCCTCTGACTTCTCCCAAGCTACCAAAATAATAAACTACATGTCAAATTGTGACCATTGATACCCATATTGCATTAGTTCAAAAAAATGTTTGAACAGTCCACGTGGGGACCGCTTGCGGATCGTAAAATTGAAACCGTCACAGCATCCCAAATCACCCCGTGACCAATAGTCACAACTAACACTTCTCAATTTGAGCTTAAAATATAGCTCAAACATCAATACCAATCCCAACAGTATCACCGTGTAAATGAAAATTATCATAAAAATAAGAAAACATACCGTAAAAATGACGAGGACGAGTCCATGGACTCAAATACATAAACCCCTAAGCTCAAACCTTAATGGATTATCTCAATGTTGAGCTAATATGATCAGAAATGGCGAAGGAAAAGATAGGAAACAGTGGAGGCACGTAATGGCATAATGCATTTATCATCTATATATATCTAATTGTTCAATTGCCAAGTGGCAGCCACCCTTTTAATAATGGCTTATGATGTGCACCTCCTCACCTTCCATGTGGTGGTGGAGGTGGCACCCCAATGTAATTTTTATCTCATTATATATATATATTCGGGTATTGTATAGGTCCGTGGTAAAATAAATATAAATTTTAAATATACCATAATTAATAGAAAATTATTTCTAACAAAACCTCTATAAAATAAAATTATTATTTTAACATATTTGAATTCACTATCTCCGCTTAAATTATTAATAAATTATAAAACTATTATAAAATAGTATAGATATATCATAACTAAAGAATTTTATAAATTTCAAAAATATTTTCGAAAGGTAATTACCTATGTCATATTACCAAATTCAAATTTAATTTAATATTTTACAACGTGCTCGGTCTAAATAATATTCTCAAACGAACTGCCCGGGAACTGAACTGTCAGTCCCAACAAGTCATAAATAACTTGGGGCAGTTATAGAAAAGCTCTAAATGCTGAGAACACACAAAAACGAGGGAAATAACCGGGAAGGTCATTACACTGAGTCGAGTCAAGTCTAGTGTCAGGAGTCGGGTCTCAGGAGACGAAGTTGGAAGTTGATAGCGGAGGTTTGATTTTGGGTCAAGAGTTAGATTAGGAGTCTAGAGTCAGGGTTGTGTCCCGAGTTGAGAATTGGGTTAGGTTGGTTCTCGGGTTGAGATTCGGGGTTAGGTTTGAGTTGAATGTTGGGGTTGTGGTCAAATCTCGAGATTATAAGTGTTAGGTCAAGCATTAGGGTCAGGTCTCGATTTGGGAGTCAAATTCGGGTCTAAATCGAGAGTTTTGGAAATGGGTTCAGGATCTATATTCAGATCATGAGTTGGTTTTGAGATTGGGATAGAAAGTCGAGTCCTAGGTCAAAGTCAGATCTTGGATACTAGGTCTCGCGTCCGGAGTAAGATCTTTGGTCGGGGTCGAGAGTCTACAGTCAAGTGTCGAGGTTGGGAGTTGGATCTCATATTCTATCATTTTAAATACACAAGTCATCATATGCTTTTCTCAATTAATCAATTTTAAGATCTAGACATTAAATATTTCTTTACAATGCTTGTGTTGAGAGCATAATGGTATAACTTTAACATGTGAGGCAGTATATTCCTCTTTCATCTAGGACTTGGAGCATTATCATGCTGCACTCTCAATCCAACATAGGAAACTAATGCTCCATCATCCTTAGGAATTGTGCATTCCACCTAATCATACACCATCACCTAACATGAGAATTTCTATTTTTTGAGTGAAAATTAAGAGTTTTAGCTCTCCTTTAATATGAATAATTAAAAATAGAACCTTAATTTCCCTGAAAGAAATTAGAAGACACTTTACAATTTTGGAATTTAAGTCAAGAATGCGAGCCTCTTAGCAGAAGTTATGGTTGGTGGCAGCAAGAACATTCATGGTGGGAATTGTATTCACTTTGTGACACTCCACTTTATATCTTTTTCTTATAGTCCTACTCCTCTATCTTGACTATCTTGTTTAGTGCTTCATAAAATATTGTAATACATGTTTGTAACAATGTACAGTTAAATGTCTGCATCTTTCCATGCGTTATGTCAATTGAAATAATTACTGATGAAGTTGGACTTTATTATAAAGTTGGATGTTCCCTTGGCCATTTTTTCAAATTTCTCAATTAGTATGATAATAATGAGAGTTGTATGAAACTTTGTATTGAAAACTATTACACTGGTAGTTATATTGCTCTAGGAAAAGATCAAGAAGAAGCATCAATTTGCTCTAAGAAATTATGGCCAAAAAGTATGTGTCGTTCATGACAGATGATAATATTAGCTTGAACACAAATACTTATTTAATGAATCTAACAAAATTATACAATACAGGTAATTAAAATTTAGTTCACTAAATATAACTTAGAATATTAATAATGTAATCCCTTCTTGCTTATATTTCGAACTTTAAAATCAATTTAAAAGATTCTTGTTGAATCATTCCTTATTTGACATAGACAGCACCACTAATATTCAGGACTTCAAAATATATTAAATTTTTAATTTACATAAAGTTCATTGAATGATTTTTTTTTCACCTCTTTTCTAAGTAATAAATTAACAAAAATATAGGAAAAGAATTTTAAACAAACATTGCTTCTTCAATGTCAAGAATTCAAAAGGGTGATATAATTTACAACACATAACGTACTTGATCCGTCTTCAAAGAAATCTTTAAATATACCAAAATATAATCAAAACTAAGTCATAATTAAAAAAAAAAAAAAAAAGGAAAACGATAAACTTTTGACTTTGTTTTGGGCTACTTTTATTGAATTGTTTAACATGCCCCCTTGTTAGATAATGATATCCATCAGAAAAATCAAATGTGGCGTCGACCTAAGGTAAATAATAAGCCAAGGATACTTATTTAATGAACTCAACACATGATGAATAATCCATCTACCCTTTCTCAATTTTGTTCTTTTTTTACTCAATCTACTATCCAAATTCCATGCACCATAGAAACTCCCTTTGAGGATAGCCCTATTTGGACCTTGAAAAGTATTGTAACTGTGAAAAATCAATGGTTGGTTCATGTACCCTTTATTGAAATACGGAAATTTGTTGTCAGTCCCCGAGCTTATTTTTTGGGCACTTAGCCTGCGTAAGCGTGCATGTTTCCATTCTTAAGCACGATCATCCAGAATTGTCAAGGATTTGGCGCATCTTCAACTTGACATTTGGGTCCCAAGTACAGATCTTTTTGTGCTGCATAATGATCAACAACAACAATTGCCTTTTTCTCCAATCTAAGAAATGATTTTCCTATGTCTAATTTGTTTTCTTCCTTTGTCACTGTAATGACCCTCCAGATCATTTCCTCATTTTTCATGCATTTATGGTATTTTGAGCCTTCCCACAGAAGCTACAGGTCATTTATGACTTGCCAAAACTGTTGGTTGAGTTATCGAATAGTTCGTTTGGGTTTTAGGCTCATTTTCCTGTTTTGGAGCTTTCGCAGTTAAGAATTTGGTCTTGGACCAAAACTACTAGTAAAAAATATCAGATGAGAATTCTGACAGTTTCATCAGCTCCAAAACATTGATTTTAGGTTAGGGGGACCCTTGGTTCAGGTCCCAAGGCTTCCAGACTCATTTTGGGTTATTAGGTAGATTCTGGTTCCGTTGAGTCCGGAATGTCGAATTTGGTATAGTACCATAGTTTGTTTGCACGTATAGGGTTCCAAACGAATCTCAAACCCCCGATCGAAGTCCGTGAGGACTTGGTTAAATTACTGGTTTTCAGCATCTGTTGCAGTCAAGTTTTGTCCTTTGAGTTCATGAGGCCTTGGAAGCATTCGAAAAGGTTAAGGATATTGGACTCCGTGTTCACAAGGCACTCGCCGCCTTTGAGAAGGTCAAGGACCTTGACCTTCCATATTCGCGGGCTATACTTCGCATTCGCGAAGGGTAAGCCGGCTTGGCCGTCTCAGTTTTACTCTTCGCATTTGTGGTAGATCGGACGCATTCATGAAGGGTCTCTTCGGTCTGGTCCTGCGTTCGTGGTGGGGTCCCGCATTCGCAAAGGACCCTGGCAGCCTCTTTATATTTCTCACTTGCTCGATCACAAGCCCATTTTTATGGCATATTCCACCATTAATAGTCCCAAGAGCTCAAGAAATCTTGGGAAATCATAATGTGGAGTCAGGGATGAGTAGAGGTTGTTGAGGATGATCGTCCCCATTAATTCCTTTGTAAGTTTTCGTCCCAAAATCCATTTAATTCTTGATTTTAGGTTTAGATTTCCCGGGCTTTAGGGGCCTTTTTGGGCCTCGAATTGTGCTCCGTTTGTGCTCAAATTTTTAGCACACATTCCTTGTCCTTCGAGGGACCTTGTGATGGATTCAATTTTGAGATTTTATTAGTGGGTCCCATAGGCCCATTATTGACCCGATTTTGGGCCTGGAGTATTATATTGCAATATGGATGTTGTTTTACTCGTGTTGAGGTATAGGATACTATTTTGATAGTATGATGTCGATTTGGGGTAGTGGAACAAGGATGGACAATTTGTGGATGATTCAAGTGTTGCGGTTTGGTATTGAGGTAGGCTTCGATCTACTTTTCTCATTGAAATGGTGTTATAAATAGATTGCATGCTAGGTAGGAATTGTAGGATGTGAGTATGGCTAATGTAGCATGTCTTAGCCTATTTTATGGAATTTGGGGTAGGAATATGACCCGAACCCTAGTAAAAAATACTTGTTATGGCCATAGAATACTTGTTATGGCCATAGACTCCTATTATCCTTGATTATAACCATGATAACCATAGTTGGTGATTAAGGATTCTTTGGTATGAGATTTACCTTTTGACTTAGTAATTTGGGAGCTTTTTCCCCGATTAGATCCTTGTAGTGGCTTTATGCCCTTGATTATCATGGTGGACCGAGTCATGAGGCCTTGTTATATTGGGTATATGTTATTGGTCCCGAGGCCGTGGTTATGATACTAGTTGGACTCTAGGTGAGTTTCTACCCTTATAAAGGGAGTGGCCATTATTTATAGACGCTTAGGCGTTTATGGTTGTATTGTTTGGATATTGGTGATGGCATGCATACTATCAGGCGCATCGATGCTCATTAGTGGTAAGATTCTAACCAAAATCTTGATTTTACCACTATTTCCAAACAGGGGATTTATTCCCACTTTTCACTATAAAAATGGATTATTTTATAACGAGAATCGTATCATCTTATTTACTGGATTATGAGCTTTTACAACAACAACATACCCAGTGTATTCCCACCAGGTGGGTTCTGGGGAGGGTAAAGTGTACGCAGTCCATACCACTACCTCAGATGAAGTAGAGAGGTTGTTTTTGATAGACCCCCAGCTCAGAACAGATAACAATAACAAACAAAAATCATAAAAACAAACAACAAAACAGAGACAACACATCGTTAGATAATAAAAGAAGCAAAACACCCACAGAGTAATACTATAGACTATTTATTTGAAATCACAAACATCACCAAAACAACACGAACAAGAATCTGCCAAAAAAACAACAGGCACAGATACCAAAAATCATTCCTTCCTACTAATACGGACGCCTTCCTACATACTAACCCTCTACCTAATCCACGTCCTCCACACTGTCCTATCAAGGTTTATGTCCTTTGTAAGCTGTGACTGTTCCATGTCATGCCTAATCATCTCCCTCCAATATTTCTTCGGCCTACCTCTACCATTCCTAAAATCAAACACAGCCAGACTTTCACACCTTATTACTAAAGCATCCGTGCACCTCTTCATCACATGTCCGAACCATCGCAACCTCACTTCTCGTATCTTATCTTTCATCTAAGCCACTCCCAACTTCTCTTGAATAATCTCATTTCTAACCCTATCACTCCTGGTAAGTCCACACATCCATCTCAACATCCTCATCTCCACTACCTTCAACTTTTGGATGTGGGAGTTTTTAACTGGCCAACACTCCACTCCATATAACATAGTCATACGGACGTCCACTCTGTAGAACTTACCTTTAAGCTTCGGAGGCACCTTCTTATCATATAAAACTCCTAAAGCGAGCCTCTATTTCAACCACCCAGCACCAATATGGTGTGTGACATCCTCGTCAATCTCTCCATTTCCCTGAATCATAGACCCTAGATACTTGAAACTACCCCTCTTCTGGATGGCCTGAGAATCCAGATTCACTACCACATCAGCCTTATGCGTCAAATCATTAAAATTACATTCCAAGTACTCTGTCTTAGTCCTGGTCAACCTAAACCCTTTAGACTCAAGGGTCTATCTCCAAACCTCCAACTTATCATTAACTCCTCCCTGGGTCTCTTTAATCAGTACCACATCATCAATAAATAACATACACCAAGACACTTCCCCTTGAATATGCCGCGTCAAAACATCCATCACCAAGGTAAATAAAAACGGACTAAGAGTCAATCCCTGGTGAAACCCTGTCAAAATAGAAAATTTCTATGAATCCCCTTCTACCATCCTCACACACATTTGTACACCATCGTACATGTCTTGAATCGACCTAGTGTACGCCACGGGCACACCTTTAGCCTCCAAACACCTCCACAGAATCTCCCTGGGGACTTTGTCATATGTCTTCTCAATATCGATGAACACCATGTGCAAGTCCTTCTTTCACTCTCTAAACTGCTCCACTAATCTCCTCACTAGGTGAATGGCCTCAGCAGTCGAGAGACCTGGCAGGAAATCGAACTGATTCTCTGAAATAGTCACGATCCTCCCCAGCCTCAACTCTACCACCCTTTCCTAAACCTTCATAGTATGACTCAACAACTTGATACCCCTATAGTTGTTGCAACTTTGAATGTCCCCCTTGTTTTTATATAATGGAATCATCGTACTCCATCTCCAAGCTTCGGGCATATTTGTCGCCCTAAAAATGATGTTAAACAACCTAGTCAGACACTCCATACCATCCCCACCAGTGTACTTCCAAAAATCCACCAAAATCTCGTTGGGCCCAATCACCCTACCCCTATGCATTCTACAAATAGCACCCTTGACCTCTTCAACCTTGATATGCCTATAATAACCATGATCGCGACACCTCTCTGAGTGCTCTAAGTCCCCCAACACAAAACTTTTGTCCCCTTCGTCGTTCAAAAGTCTATGAAAATAGGACTGTCACCTCCTCCTAAGTCATCCTCCACCAACACTTCGCCATCCTCTCCCTTGATGCATTTCACTTGGTCAAGTTCACAGGCCCTCCGCTCCCCATCCTTGGCCAACCTATACAACTTCTTGTCCCCGTCTCTCTCCTCTAAAGTGGCATACAAGCTCTCGAAAGCTGCTGTCTTAGCCACCATAATCGCTAACTTATCCTCTTTCCTGGATAACTTATACTCCTCCCTACTCGTTCGCTTCTCCCCGTCATCCTTGCTCTCAACCAACTTGGCATAGGCTACTTTCTTAGTATCCACCTTCCTTTTTGCTTCTGCGTTCCACCACTAGTCCCCCAGGGTACTTGCCAGATCGGCCTCTCGAGACACCCAACACCTCTCTAGTTGTCTCCCTGATACAACTGGAAAGTCTCTCACATACTATCCATATCCCCTCTACTCTCCCAAGCCCCATATTTGTCAGCTTCTGGATTATGAGCTTTTGGAACTAATAAAATGAGGTTTTAGAACTTCAACCGAGGCTGATTTTGGTCCATTATTTATCCACTCATTTTACCACTACTATTTACTTTGGTCGAGGGATATTCCAACCCTTTGTACATTATTATGATGATTTAGTCATGAGCATGATGTCGGACAATGGATTTAAGGATTTACACTCTTTTAGTCGTGGTTTAAGTCTGTGCACTGTGTATATATATATATATATATCTGGGAATGGATAGAGTATATTGATTATGATGGTTATTGGAAGTCCTGGATTGGTTCCAGGTGGTGTATATGGATATCCCGAATCCCCTAGGGGCCCCTTCGTCTGAGAGTCATCTCTACAGAGAAGGATGGTTGTTGTAGGTCCTCCCTTTGCGAGCTCAGAAACTAGAGGAGGTGTATACACTTGGTGCTTATGGTTTGACGTTATGGAACCGGTTTGACTCTGGTGTCTATGATATGGTTATGGCATTTCGCTTTATGTTGCATTCATCCATTCATATGCATTGCCTATCACCAGTATGATTGTTTGGTGCTTATATTTATCAGCCTTATGGGGGGTGTATAGGTATAGGCTATGGTTTCTTTTTGTTGTGTGCTTTCGTGAACCTTCCGGGCTTATGGGAGTCCGGTTAGGTACTTGTTTGCCCGTTATTATTGGTTATTTTGGTTAGTTCGTGGCAGGTTGGTTGTGGACTGGTAATTGGGATTGGAGGTACGTATCTGATTCTTTTATATTTCTCGGTGAGTTATATTTATAGCTAAATTATTCCGTGATTAGTCACCCTTGGGGTAGAGACTTGTTGATGCTAGTGTTAGCTCCTTTGCATAGCCATGTCCCTCGAGATGTTAGATAGACTTCTTCAGGTAGTTACCCTTTAGTTAGCCCTATATGTATGCATATATGTATGGTATTACCGTATATCTCTCTCTTCCTTGGTCTATCCTTGTTGTATATGTATCCTTTGGCCTTGTATACTATTATATATGTTGACACCCAATTTTGACCTCCCGATATTCCCTTTAGACTGCTATTTTTATAAATTATTAGTTTTGGGTATTAATATTTCTTATTTTAGTATCAAATAAATCTTGACGTCTCACATTCATGGTTTTGAGGTGTGTAATTTATTTTAATATTTTATTAATTTAAATATAATATTTTTTACATAATGTTGTTAATATTTATTAACGTATTTCCACAAATATACATACTCATAATTTACAAACACGTAGTCTATTATTATTATTATTATTATTATTATTATTATTATTATTATTATTATTATTATTATAGCATTCCTTAAAATTCGTATTCATAATTTATAAGCGCCTAATTTATTTCAAACTATTATTATATTCGATTTCAAATAATATATTATGTGTCATTAATTTTGATTTTATGACATTGATTAATTTTGTTAGTATTTTATTATATATTCACTGATTTATTACTATAATAGTCTAATTCAATTTATTTTCTCCAATTTATTTAATTGTCAGCCTGATTTTATGCAATTAGTGTCAATTTTAGCCTAAATTAATTTTAATCTGACCCAATTTTAAACTCCAAATCAATCTGGATTGAATTCCCCAATTTTGACCCGATTTTAAGCCATATCTGACCTGAATTCTTGAATTTTGATCTCAACCGTTGATCAAATCCGATCAAACGGTTCAGATCAAATCCCACATTTCTTTCCATTTTAATACACCACACCCCCCAAAACCTAACCCTAATTCACTTTTCTCTCCCTTAATCAACTCTAGCCGCCAATGATAGCCGTAAAACTACAGAAACTAGAATTTAACTAAGAATTGAAAAAGATAATCAATGGATAAATAAAAAATTAGACACAAGAAGATGAGTAATCAAGAACAATAGAATATATTAAACCCTAGAACCCTTAAATTACATTCATCAACTAACACCTAATTCCTACGGTGACCAAGAGGGAATCGAAACGCCCTCGAAACCACACGTTGCTAAGCAAACCTTCAACAAACGCTCACCAAAAACTCTCTCAAGAAAATTGTTCATCAATATTCAAAGCAAAACTAAGGAAATAAAGACTAGGTTCTACTATTTATACCCCATGGGTCATTTATTACATACTTGGGCCCAAAAGTGACCCATTTCCACAAACTACTAATTTCAGCTGAATTGGGCCACCTACCCACGCAGGTCAGGGCGCAGGTGCCACTGCCTAGGCTTCCTTGGCTACCTGTTGGCGCATCTCATCACCTACGGCCACAGGTAAGAAAGCAGATGCCATTGGTGCATCGTTTTGCTCTTCTTTGCTTTTGTTTATCCCTTCCAAGGTCCCCTGATCCTCTTTAGATGCAATCACCAACACATAGCACCCTTTGGATGGTAGTAGGATATCGTCAAGTACCTCTCATTTAATGAACATTCCTTGGAGCACTTAGAGCTCTTGTTCTTGACTTCTAGTGAATGGTTTAGAGTGGATTTGGATTCTAGCATCCTCTCCATCTTGAGAAGGATTCGTCCTCGAATCCAAATCCTGAAAACACATGAGGAAAACAAGCAACCAATATATCCTTGAAGCACGAGGGTTAGCACAAGGGTTAACAATAATGTTTCCACGCCAAGAGGACACATATTTGACATACCAATAACAAGTCCTTCTCTTTTAAGAAGCAAACTCATCATCCAAAAGGAGTGGGTCAAAATTGGCTTCATGGAACAAAAGGGGCTCACTCACCAAAAAGGGTTCATTTAAGTCATCAATTGGCAAAGTCCACCATCCTATACCTCTATAGTAAATAATTTCCATACCATTATAAACATCAAAGTAGGTAAAGAGGTAGTAGACAAAGGTATTAGTCACAAGAGTCTCTTCCAAGGTGTGTCCCCCTACAATATTACTAACATGAGTAACAGAGTTAGCAAACAAGATATCCTAAGAAGGGACAAACAAGGATTGGGTCAAGTCATTAGGGTGAGAAGTACCCTCCCTTTCATGATGAACCATGATTATATAAATCACATTCCCAACACAAATATGGTTTTCATAATAAATAAAGATATAGAAACAACGAGAGCTAAGGTCATTCCTTCCATCTAGGATGCTCTTAATGACAAGAGTACAAACAGATAAGTAAAGACCATTCAAATAGTTCACATCTCTTCTATTCAAGTAATATCCAAAGAGAGAGACATTCACTAGTGAAGTTATGCTACCTAGCATTCCCCAAAGAGTCCTTCCTATCACTTCGACTTGCCCAACCACACAAATGTGACAAGTAACAAAAGTTTGGCATCAAGTATGTGCCATGGACTCTTTCTAAAGTAACAAAGGGATAGGATACCCGACTTGGGAGTCCTCTCAGTTTAAGCTTAACTTTGGCAATCCACAAAGAAATTTGAGAGTCTTCAACACTCATATGATAGGATATGAAGTCATACAACCCTAAGATCTTGTCTACCATATGGGCAATGTCATCATGACTCCAAATATTGGTTACAAAAAAAGGGATTAGACACATACATATTGTAACACCCTGTACCTTCCCAACCCTATTTGACGACATTAAATAATGTTTACTTAGGTTTTGAGAGCTATAAGTATGTATTTGGTAATGTTAGTGATGGAAAAATTGAAATTTGGCCTTGTACATGTGATTAACCTTGCGTAGGAGGTGTTTTGCGATTTTCGTGGAGAAATTGTGGGGTTCAAAATGAGACTAAGAGGACCTCTAAAAAAAGGATATTAAAGTTAATAAGTAATTTAAAGAATATAGATTTAATTTTCTAACCAAATCCGCGAAGAAAAGTCGAAGAAACAAAAAATTTGAAAAAAAAGAGATGGGGCGCGCCCAGGGGTGTGCCGGGTCGCTCTGGGCTAAAATTTTTAGCCCACAGGCAGCAAGGTGGAGCGCCCAGGGACATACCGTGCTGCTGTGGGCTAAAATTTTTAGCCCACAGGCAGCAAGGTGGCGCGCCCAAGGGCGTGCCGGGCTGCTTGTGCTCACCTTTCAAAAGTTGGAATTTTTCTTAAGTCCCAAGGGTGCCCGGGGACATTCCGAGCCAATTTTTGCCACGTTTCTTCTAAAACCATGAGAATATACATGAAATGAGTGAATTATTATATTGGTATGATAAAATTACTCGAGAACGAATTTGGCATCAAAATGACGATTTTACCCTTATAGCCAAAATAAGCCATACGTGGCTAGAATTGCTTGTTTTCGGAATTGAGGCTACGGATATAAATTCTGTGAGTGGGAATATCGTCATAATTCATATGAAATGAATTAACCATGAGAAATTATTGATTTTATGGGATTAAGTAATTTGGGCTCAAGAAAGCCCAAAAATGAAGAAGAAAAATATGGGCCAAGAATGGGTCAAATGACCCATTATTCTTTTGACCAAGAAATAATTGAGAAAAGGAATTAAAGGCCTATAAAAGGGGCATACAATCTGATTTTTAATACACAAGAACACACATGCTTTTCTTGCATTTTCTAGAAATTTCAAGAGAACACCTCTTTTGGGCTCTCAAACCCTAAGTCATCTTTGGAGAAAGATCATCATTTTCCAAGATTAGGTAAGTGTTTATGGTTATGGATTAACATATTATATGCATGGGAGATTATGTAGATCATGTTGGTTATGCTTGGAATTGTTGAATATGGCACTTTGTGTTTTTGTAAAAGATGTGCCATCTATGGAATTTAAACTTGGAATATGACTTGTGGTTTTGATGAAAGAGCATGATATGGATAAAATATAAAAATGTATGGTGTGATTATGGTCCTAAACTTGTTATTTTTCCATAAGTGTACCTTATGATATTTTGGCCGATTTGTTGTTGTGAGGTGTATTGAAGTGAATTGATGGTATCATTGTGATGTTGTGGTGATGTAGAAGTGTAAAGTAGGAATTTGGTGTGACATGTTAGTGGTTTATGATATTGGTCAATGTTGAGAATATTGTGGGATTCTTGGTATGATAGCTTTGTAAATGGTATTGCTGGTGTGTTAGTTTCACACATGGTATAATCAAGAGGGAAATGACATGTTGAAGCCAAACATATAACTCATTGTCGTTGTATGCATTTGTAAGGTAGTTGGTGGTTAATGTAAACTCCATTGTATATTTGTGTTGTAGAGTGAAACATAAGGAAGGAGCGGGACGATTGTATTCACGTATAGAATTGAGTGTTCATATTGAGACGATAAGGTATGTAAGGTTACTCTGTTCGTATCTTCCTGCAGCATATTGTTCATGTTGTCATTGTCCTTGTTCCATTCCAAAATGTTGAAAGGTATCTCATTCCGGGTTTTCATATGTTATTACTCTCATGTTCCTTAATCATGGGCCAATCATGACTCAAATGTCTCTTAATCATTGATCGAAATTCCAAAGCTTCCATAATGTTATAATTACTACCAAGTACTAATCTCAAAAACATAAAAGAATGAAGTAATGCATCTATGTGTTTCCAGGCTATGACCCCCAATGTATCAATCTCATAAAAGTAAAAGAGAGAAGTAATGCAATGAAGTAATGGAAGAAGTAATTCCCTCATGATTACTTTATATATATTCCCTCATGGTTACCTTATATTTTCCCTCATGGTTACTTTATCATTGTCCTTATGGTTACTCTAACATTATTTTATAATTACTTTGTAATTATTTTTAACTTATGGTTACTTATGATTCTTTGAGTGCGGGTGATAGCTTTGGGGGAAAAAGCCAAACTTGATGCCGAACTTGCTTCCTTGTTTTTTCGGTGGTAGCAGGGGGAAAGCTCAGTGGGGCAAAAGCCAAGCTTGACACCGAACTTTATTATATTCACTGGATCAAGGGGGAAGCTCAGAGAGGTAAAAGCCAAACTTGATGCCGAACCTGCTTCCTTGTTTTCCGAGTGGTAGCAGGGGGGAAGCTCAGTGGGGCAAAAGTCTAGCTTGATGCTGAACTTGAGACAGTTATATATATATATTATTGACGGTTGCATAGTGATGGATGCATTGCATATTGATGGTTGCATATTGACGATTGCATATTGACGGATGCATTGCATATTGACGGTCGCATATTAACGGTTATACATTATTGACGGTTCTAACTGTTAACGAAAATGGGCATAAAGGCAAATGGAGTAATGAACATAAAGTACCTATTTCCACACATACTAAATGATGATTGATCCACATTGACTATTCTCTTGAAATCAAGTTCATTGAGGTGTTTAAGTTTCATGAAGTTTCTTATAGCCTTGCATACTCAGTACATTCTTCGTACTGACCCCTTTTGGGGAACTTACTTTATTTGCTGCAGGAACAGGTTTTAGTAGACCTCCACAATAGGCTACGGGTTATCCACGGATCATTGGTGAGCTCCAGTTGGTTTGGGGCTTTCCGAGTCATATGTGTATATTGTTTTGGTTTTGTAATTATTGTATAAAGCGGGGACTTGTCCCGACTACAGGTTGTTGTGTTCATGTATCGGTTAGAGGCTTTGTAAACATATGTGGGAAAGTGAATGCAAGAGATGTGTGTTCTGTTTGACTTGACGGCCCTGACGGCCAAGTTTCTTATATTGTTTAAGTTTTCCATGACTTTCGCATAGTTGCACGAGGTGTCATAAGATTCATACGAGGTTATGCATACGAATGTTCATGAGCAAATATTGGTTCTCTCGGGCCATATCGGCTTCGGGTACCAATCACGCCTCGTTGGAACTCGGGGTGTGACATATTTGGAGCATTGAAACTCCCTCTTTCGATTCATGGGGCTAAATGATTCACCCCTTGCCATCAAGTATCTATCATCCCATAGGATTTTGATTAAGAACCTCCCTTGGAACAAGCCTTTCTCAACTTCAAAGTCCTTAGATAAGAACTCCTCGAGGTCTTCAAGCCTATGCTTGGGATGAAACTTCTTGGGGTTCTCACGATCCTGTAAAAGAGAGACATTGGTACTAGGAAAAATACTACTACCAAGATTAGCATGTAACAAAAATTTGGGGTTGGCAAGTTCCTCAACTAAGTACTTCTTGCCCTCTTCCTCCAACTCACTCCTTGGCTTAATTTCCTTACATAGCTCTTTATGTGTAGCCAACATAACCAATGGCCCTTTCGCCTTCAACTCCCTCATTGCTTGGGAAATTTCATTTACTTGTAAAGAGGAAAGCAGATGAAGGGTGAATTTTTGGCCATTCAACTCAAAAGAATAACAATTTGTCCTCCCATCATGTATGGTAGAATGATCATATTTCCATGGTCTTCCAAGAAAAAGGTGACAAGCATGCATGGGAATCACATCATATAACACTTCATTATGATAATTTCCAATTTTGAACCGGATCACAACTTGCCTATTTACTTTCAATTCTCCACACTAATTTAACCATTGGAGCTTGTATGGTGTGGCATGTTTGTTTGTGGGCAATTTCAAGAAGTCAACCATGGTTGCACTTGCAACGTTAGCACAACTTCCACTATCGATTACCAATGAGCAAACATTTTCTTTAATAAGGCACTTCGAGTGGAATAGGTTTTCTCTTTGACTCGGATCATTTATTGCCTTACTAGTCATCACTCTTCTCACAACAAAGTTTGGAACCTCAAATTCTCCATCTTGAGGCCAAGCATCCTCATATTCCTCCCCACCATGCTCTTTATTCTCAAACTTTCTCTTTTCGGGGGATCCTTATCACCTTTCTCCTTTTTTTTCACTTCCTCTCTAAGGTAATACATCTTTCCTTCTCTAAGGATAACGTTTCTCCGGTTCGGACACTCATTCTCTTTATGCCCCCAACCTTGGAATTTAAAAAATTGAAAACCTTAAGAGTTAGGAGTTGGATACTTATTACCTTCATTCCTTGGGGTGATCTTCTCAACGGGCTTATTGTCATAGGGCCCTTTGAGATCCTTGTCCTTTCTCCATTCCGATGAAGGTTGAGCTAATTCTTTGTTCTTTTCCCAAGAATTAGTGGATGAGTAGCCTTTGGGTTTGAAATATGTTCTCTCCTTGATATCTCTCTCAACTTCCAAGGCCGCTTGAAATATTTCTTCTCAGGTATCAAACTTATGGCAAGTCATGGATGAGGAAATCTCTTTGATCAAACCAACCTTGAAGCGGATGATGACATGTTCCGCATTCTCTTGTGTCACGCCCCGAATTCGATCGAGACATGATTGGCACCCGTAGCCGATAAGGCCCGAGAGAACCAACCTTTGCCTATGTTCAATCATTCATATGCATCTCATAATCATAACCACCATTGCATAAGAACATGAAAGACGAATAAAGGAAAACATGGGACATATTTATACATACATATGAAACTTGGCCATTGAGGCCATCCAGTCAAAACAACATATGTCTTTTACACTGATACACCCACATCCGTCTACAAAAGCCTCTAACAAGAGCATTGACCAAAATGAATCATAAGTCGGGACAAGTCCCCGCTTTACACATTATGTACAAAACCAAAACATGTATATACTCTGACTCGGAGAAGCCCCGAATGAGCTGGAGCTTACCAAAGAACCGCTAACACTGGCAATCTACTGAGAAGGCCTACTGGGATCTGCGCCTGCAGCAAGTAAGGAAAATTCCCCGAGAGGGGTCAGTACGAAATAAGTACTGAGTATGCAAGGCTCAGATGAAACTGTACAATACATGAATATTTCAATGAACTCAAAACATATGAATAATCAATGTGAATAAGTCACCATTTGGTATTTTGGGAAACCATGTGGATTGCTTTCATTACTTTCTTTGCTTTCTTTATCTCAATGCTCAATGATAACAATGTACCCGGGCCCCTACTGATTAGTGGGTCTTTTCATATCATAACATCATATTGGGATCGAGTCGAGCTAGGCTTATGCCCCTAGACTTGCCACCCATAAATCAATACATCGGGATCGAGTCGAGCTAGGCTTACGCCCCTAGACTTGCCACCCATAAATCCATATCTCAGGATCGAGTCGAGCTAGGCTTACGCCCCTAGACTTGCCACCCATACTTGATCATTAACCACATTTGCATTACTTTGATCTTTACTTTGAGATTGATACTTGGATAGTCATAACATTACTTTGGAACTTTGGAACATAACATTGTTGGAAGCTTTGGATCATTAACCAATGAGTGAGAACCATGTGAATGATTTGGCAACATGACATTCTTAGAATCATAATACTATGGGAACCATTGGAGTAAAAAGTAATGATCAAAAGACATAAGTATAATCACTATTGGAACATTGGAACATTAACCATGGATATGAGACATGAGATTCACAAATGAACAATGAGTAGGAAATATATAACAATGACACTTGATAACCGGATATGGAATACCTTAGCACGTTTCGGGATAGGACTAGTGACATATCAATATGAACACTATTTGCCGTAGGAAGATACGGACAAAGTAACCTTACATACCTTGGATTCACAATACGAATATACAACCTTCGATGCGTATACAATGATCCCTCTCTTTCTTTATGTGTCACTCTACACCATAAATACATAACGAATTCACGTTAACCACTAATTACGTTACAAATGCATACAATGTCAATGAGTTACATGTTTGCCTTTAAATATGTCATTTCCCCTCGACAAAACCATTGATCATACTATTATTCCAAAAATTCCATAATATTCCCAACATTGACCAATACATGATAATTGATGCATTTCACCACAACACTTCTCCTTTACACTTTCTTATCCATACCACATCACAAATAATCCATCAAAGGACCTTAACACAACTCATAACACATATCGGCCAAAATCCCATAATTTCCACTTATAGACAAGAACAAGTTTAATACCAAAAATAGCACCATACATGTTCATAGTTTGTTCATACCATGCTTTTTCATCAAAGGCACAAGGCCTAATTCAAGTTCAATTTACCAAGATAGCACATCTTATACCAAAGGCAAAAATACACTATTCACCACCTTGCCAACACATCTACCATAATATACATAATCTTCCATGCATATAATATGTTAATTCATGTGAATATATACTTACCAAGGCTTGGAATATGTTGATCTTGTCCAAGGAGTCCAAAGGAATATGTTGCTTTAGGGTTTGAAGCTTAAAGAAATATGTGAGAAAATATCACAAAGGCATGAGAATTTTTAGACAATAAAATCTGATCTTGGGGCCTTTATATAGACCCCAAGTCATCCTTAGCCACACTTGGCATTACATGATATGTGTAATTGGTCAATTATTGGAAGAATGGATCACTTTGCCTTTGGGCCCATGTAGTTTATTTCATTTTGGGCCTCAAATTGGGCCCAATAACACATGTCCATGTAACCCATCAAATTTCATGTATTAATCACCATATATCTCATGTTTACATAATTCCATAATTTCACGACATTATTCTCTTACGAGATTCTCATTCGTCGCCTCGATCGTAAAAATTGGAATTCTAGTCGCCCTTGGCTTCATTGGACATTTTGGATCACTATTCACATTTCATGATTTGATCATGTAGGAGTATGTAGGAGTGTATTGAAGTGTTTGAATCTTTAACAATGGTCAAATAACTCCAAAGAACCAAAAGAAACCATCTAGAAATCGTCGTAGAATTGCGTTACGAAACGACTCCGGAAGGGCATAATTGTTGTGCCTTGCGCCACTGCTGAAAAACAAGGCAGTGGCGTAAGAATCCACTGCCCTCTGAACTTCTTGGCTGCAGGTGGCTTACGCCACACCCCTGAAACAGGGTAGTGGCGCAAGTTTCAGCACTTTGCTGAAATTTTCGGCCACTTATCCAATGTTTACGTATCGTCCAATCCCTTATCAAAACACTACAAAATACTCACTTAGTGATCTTAACCATCAAGTAAACATGAATTAAAGTCACCAAATGAGGTTATAATGTGTACGAGTTCTTACCCAAATGTTCCACGAAATCACAACACACCTCCTACGAAGATCTAATCGCACATGTTAAGTCCGATATCAAATGTTTCACCAATGACACTATAAAACACATATGCATGGCATATCAACACCTATGTAGACATGATCCCAAGGTATCAAGTGAGGTTATAAAAGTACGGGGTGTTACATTCTTCCCCCCTTAGAAACATTCGTCCTCGAATGTTAACAACATTGTCTTATATACAACAAATGCATCTTTACTTTAACATACCTATACACATTCACATAATTCTTTTAAATACTTACTTGTTATTGTTCCACCTCCGCACTGTGAACTTCTTGGGCCATTGGAAATAGATGGGGATACTTGGATTTCATCATTTCTTTCGCTTCCCATGTGATCTCCTCTACGTGTTGGTTTCTCTAAAGGACTTTTACGGATGCTATGTCTTTATTTCTCAATCTCTTTACTTGTCGATCTAGGATAGCAATGGGCACCTCTTCATAAGTGAGATCCTCTGTAACTTGAACATCCTTAACGGGAACAATACGCGAAGGATCTCCTATGCACTTTCGAAGCATTGAAATGTGAAATACCGGATGGACTGACGAAAGGTCCTGGGGTAGTGCCAACTCATACGCAACTTGCCCAAATCTTCTAATGATTTCATATGGGCCTATGTAACGTGAACTCAATTTCCCTTTCTTTCTAAACTGCATTACCCCTTTCATCGGTGACACCTTTAAAAACACCCAATCACCTATGGAGAATTCAAGTCCTCTTCTTCTAACATCGATATATGACTTGTGACGACTTTGGCTCGTTTGTAACCGTTGTTGGATAACTTTAACTTTCTCCATGGCTTGGTGAACGATATCTGGCCCAAGTAAGGTAGTTTCACCTGCTTCGAACCATCCGATTGGTGATCTACATCTCCTTCCATACAAGGCTTCATAAGGTGCCATTTTAATACTTGAATGATACCTATTGTTATACGCAAATTCAATAAGAGGCAAATGGTCATCCCAACTGCCTTGAAAATCTAATGCGCAAGCTCGTAGCATATCTTCAAGTGTCTGAATAGTACGTTCTGCTTGTCCATCGGTCTGGGGATGGAAAGTCGTACTCAAATTCACCCGTGTACCCAGACTCTGCTGAAAAGATCTCCAAAAGTGTGCTGTGAACTGTGCTCCTCTGTCTGATATAATACAAAGTGGAATACCATGCACTCGTACTATCTCTTTCACATAAAACTTCACATAATCCTCAGCTGTATAGGTCATCTTGACCGGTAGAAAATGCGCTGATTTAGTAAGTCGGTCCACTATGACCCATATAGACTCAAACTTCCGCAATGTACGAGGCAAACCCGTAATGAAATCCATATTAATCATATCCCACTTCCAGACTGGAAGATTGATACATTGCATGTAACCTCCCGATTTCTGATGTTCCACTTTCACTTGTTGGCAATTCGGGCATTGCGCGACAAATTCTGCAATGTTCTTTTTCATGTTGCCCCACCAATACACTTCTTTCAATTCATGGTACATTTTAGTAGCACCCGGATGGATGGAATAGCGCGAATGGTGCGCCTCCGTCATTATTCGTGTCCTCAGCTCATCTACGTCCGGTACACATAATCTCCCTTGACATTGAAGCACCCCTTCCGGTGTAATATCAAATGCCTTGGTCAAATTCTGCTGCACATTTTCCTTTAGCTGTAATAAAATAGAATCCGCAAATTGCTTCTCTTTCACTTCAGCTATCAAAGAGGATTTTGCTGCATTCTGCACAATAACTCTATTATCTGAAGATTCAATAAGGCAACCTCCCAAGCTCGCTAACTGATATAAGTCTTTGATTATTTCCTTCTTTTCTGTCAATTGATCACTAGTGACTCCCGTTGCCTTGCGGCTCAATGCATCCGCTACTACATTTGCCTTCCCTGGATGGTATAAAATATCGACATCATAGTCTTTCAAGAACTCTAACCATCTTTGTTGCCTCAAATTGAGTTCCTTTTGCTTAAAGATATATTGTAAACTTTTGTGATCCGTATAAATATCAACATGAACTCCATATAGATAATGACGCCATATCTTTAAAGCAAACACTACCGCTGCCAATTCAAGGTCATGAGTGGGATAATTTTTCTTATGTGGCCGCAACTGTCGTGAGGCATATGCTATCACCCTACCATGCTGCATCAACACACATCCGAGACCAATCCCGGAAGCATCACAATACACTGCATAGCCCTCCGTGCCTTCGGAAATTACTAACACTGGTGTGGAAGTCAACTTATCTTTCAATTTTTGGAAACCTCTTTCACATGCATCATTCCATTGAAATTTAATTGCCTTGTGAGTTAACTTAGTCAATGGTGCCGCAATAGAAGCAAACCCTTCTACAAACCTTCGGTAATAACCTGCCAAACCCAGAAAACTGTGAATCTCTGTGGGTGTCGTAGGTCTTGGCCAATTCTTCACTGCCTCTATCTTCTGTGTGTCGACCTGGATTCCTTCGTCCGACACAATGTGACCCAAGAATGCAACTGATTTTAACCAAAACTCACATTTGGAGAATTTTGCATACAACTTACGTTCACGGAGAATTTGCAACACTTGCCGTAGGTGATAAGCATGGTCTTCTGGTGATCTTGAATAAACAAGGATGTCATCTATAAATACTGTCACGAACACGTCTAGGAATGGCTTAAACACCCTGTTCATCAAATCCATAAACACAGCCGGTGCATTTGTTAGTCCAAATGACATAACTAAAAATTCATAATGGCCATACCGTGTTCGAAAAGCTGTCTTGGACACATCTTCCTCTCTAACTCTGACTTGATGGTAACCCGACCTCAAGTCAATTTTCGAAAAACACTTGGCACCCTGTAACTGATCAAACAAATCATCAATTTGAGGGAGGGGATATTTGTTCTTGATCGTTACTTTATTCAGTTGCCGATATTCTATGCACATTCTCAAGGTGCCATCTTTCTTTCGCACAAATAATACTGGTGCACCCCACGGGGACATACTAGGCCTAATGAAGCCCTTGTCCAACAAATCTTTCAACTGTTCCTTCAATTCACGCAGTTCCGCTGGAGCCATTCTATATGGAAGGATAGAAATAGGCTGAGTGCCTGGAATCACATCAATGCCGAATTCCACTTCTCGTTCTGGGGGTAAACCTGGAAGATCCTCTGTAAATACATCAAGAAATTCATTGACTACCGGTACTGACTGTGGAGTTAATGGTTCCACATCATTATCTTTCACTCGTACCAAATGACATATGTATCCCTTAGCAATCATTTTTCTTGCTTTCAAATAGGAAATAAATCTTCCTCGTGGTGCCCCTACCTTACCCTGCCATTCTAGAACATTTTCCTGTGGAAAACAAAATTGTACCTTCTTGGCCCGGCAATCTACCGTAGCATAACACGAAGCCAACCAATCCATTCCCATAATTACATCAAAATCCACCATGTCCAATTCAATGAGATCGGCCAACGTATCATGACCACACACAGTTATGATACACTCTCTTTGCAATAATATATTCACCAACCGGTGTAGACACTTCAATTGACTTAATTAATAATTTCGGTGCCTTTGCAAATTTCGCAGTAACCAATGGAGTAACATAGAAAAATGTAGAACCTGGGTCAATTAGTGCATATACATTATGTGAGAATATGGATAATGTACCTGTGACAACATCTGGGGAAGCCTCTGAATTCTGGCGGTCCACCAAAGCATAAGTGCGATTCTGGACCCCGCTAGTACTGGCTGCTCCTCTGGTCCCTCTACCACGGCCAACAGGCTGCACACCTCGGCCCAGTGAAGGAACCGATGCTGATGATGCAACAGCCGACCCAGCCGGTCGTGCTATACCACTCATGCTCCTCTGTGGACAATCTCTCGATGAAAACTTTATGAAGAAAATAAGACCTAGAGAAAGCTAGGTATTTTATGATCATTACAGAGTTCATAATACACTTTATGATGATATTACATATAAGGATACTTAAGTAATGCAAAAACATAAATTCCAAGAAGAAGGTTGAGTCATCAACCTCAAACTTCTTTTATATATATATGGGGTTGCACCAGGGATCAACTCTTAATTCGTCTTGGTGATAGATGACTTGACGCGGTACATCCAAAATAAAGTTCCTTGGTGTATGTTATTTACAAATGACATAGTACTGATTGATGAGACACGCAGTGGAATTAATGCTAGGTTAAAGGTCTGGACACAAACTTTGAAAGAATTTAAAGGGTTTAAGTTGAGCAGAACTAAGACAGAGTATTTTGAGTGCAAATTTAGTGAGGGGTTACATGAGGCAAGAATGTAAGTGCTACTTGACACATAGGCTATCCATAAGAGAGACAATTTCAATTATCTTGGATCTATAATCCAAGAAAGTGGAGAATCGATGATAATATCACGTAACATATTGGTGCAGTGTGAATGAAGTGGAGGCTTGTCTCCGGAATCTTGTATGATAAAAAATATCATGGAAATTTCAAGACAAGTTTTATAGGGTGGTGGTTACACCGGATTTATTGTATAGAGTAGAGTGTTGGCTAGTCAAAAACTCCGATATTCAAAAGATGCATGTGTAGAGATGAGGATGTTGAGGAGATATACGGGTATGATAGGTGTGATAAGATTAGGAATGAGGTTATTCAAGATAAGGTGGTAGTAGCCTTCGTGGTGGAAAAGATGAGGGAAATGAGATTGAGATGGTTTGGACAAATGAAGAGGCAAGGTGCAGATACTCCAATGAGGAGTTGCAAACGGTTAGATATAGTAGGTATGAAAAGCTGTAGAGATAGGTAAAAGAAGTATTGAGGAGAGGTAATTAGTCAAGATATGACATTCAGGTTACCGTGGACATGAACTTAGATAGGAGAGTGTGGAGACGCACATTAAAGTAAAAAGTTAGTTGGGTGAGAGTGTGGTCTTACTTTGCAACGACGAGATATATATGCCTCACTTTATTAATGAGGGGTATATCAACTCTAAATGTCAAATTTGAAGGGTATATTTGTCCCTTTTCCTTTTTACATTGAACTTAAAAATGCTACTTTCGCACAAATTTCTTAACTGGTACAAAAGATAAACAATAGAATAAAATATTGTTATTTATGCAAATCACCCTGAATTTCCATTACTGAACACCCATTTCCAGCACAAATTAAGGAGAAGACAAGTGTGTTAGGCTAAAAATAGGCGAATTAATAAAACTTCATTATGAAATCATCTATGATAATGTTCAAGAACCACAATAGCAGTGACATGAGTTTGAGGTTGCTCAAGAAAGATGTTTCTTTCCTCTATATGTTACAAATTACATATTGGATTGAAGTACCAAGAGACTACACCAACTTATGTCAGCATACCCGTGCTTTTCGTTGTCTATAATCTCTATGTGAGTGGTGTAATTTTTTTGATTTTTCATTTGATGTCCGATGCCCATATTGGATCCGGATTAATTCAGATTTGCTCTACATAGGGTCCACTCAGGAAGCCCTTCCTACCATGGAATTTTTCATACACGGTTATCGAAATATAAGTGTTTTCTTGAATATCAATTGCTGTAATATCTTATTTTAAGTTTGTAACTATCCCTAATTCTTGAATCTTTACAGTTGTATCCTCTTGTTTTAAGTTTGTTATTATCCTGAATTCTTGACTTTTGATTGCTTTAGTATCTTTTTTTAAAGTGTTTTTTATCCTCATTTGTTGGGTTCTATGAAGTGTTGATGATTGACAAAAGGACATGAAACACGTATGTCAAGCAAGTTCATGGATACACTGTTTCAAGGAGCTGAAATTTTAGCAAGAGCACTGACGTATAAAGACAAGTGTTAAATAATCAAGGAATGGATGGTGGTTGCTTCTGATAAACTTTAGGAAATAAACATGTGCTGATTTGAAGAGTTGGAGTTTGACTACAACACTAAAGAGGCAAGGAGTTTGAATTGAAGAAGGAGTTTTACTTGATGCAAAACTCTAAGTAAAGAGAGTTCAGATGGATGAGGAGTTTTAATCAAAGAATAACTCTTTGAAGAGTGGTACTTATATAGAAGATCAGTCATTCAAAGAAGGCACACACTCACAAATAAAGAAGAAAATTGGAAAATTGACTTCACAAGTGCTACTTGAATACTGAAGGAACATATTGAAGAACCTGGTTCTAGTGCAGAATTTAGCTAAGAGGTTTAGCATTCATGTATTTGAAGTTTCTCATTGAGTTCTAATGTTGATTTAATCTTAGCTTCAGTGTGTTATAAACTGAATTAGGATTGTTGTCTTCAAGTTGGGATAAATGGAAGACTTGGGAAAATATACCTTGGGAGGTTTGTCTGTCGTAAGGATAGAGTTTATAATTCCTTAAGTTGCATATGTTTTTAGTATTTTATTGAAAGGATCATTGTGTTTAGTGAAGTTGCAGGTAAATCCTATAGAGGTATAGATCTTGGTTTTTTACACTTTTTGTGAGCCGGGTGTTATTCACGTAAAATCATTGTGTTCTTTAATTACTACTTATTCTACTTTATTGAAACACGTTAGGCATCTTGTGTCACACATAAACAACTATTAAGTTAAAGTAACTAAATTCTAGGTAGTGTAGAATATCAATTGGTATTAGAGTGGGTTATCTTGCAAAGGCTAGCACCTTAAGATAAGATCATGATGACTTCTGCATCATCAGTTGGGCACAGTGAAGGAAAATCAACAGCCAAACCTCCTATTTTCAATGGATCTCATTTCATCTAGTAGAAGACTCGTATGTAAAACTTCAGTTAGTCTAATGACTATGATATACGAGATATAATCACTATAGGACCAATAATTTCTATGAAAATGTGGAAAGAGAGCAGGTCAAGAAATTAAGGAGCACTTCAGTTTTGAAATCTCATCACATTCAAGAAAAATGCAATGGCCAAAAACATTCTTATTTATGGACTAATTCCTGATGAGCATAATAGGATTTCAAATTGTACCACAGCCAACAATTTTGGATGCACTAGTTAATGATCATGAAGGGACCAGTGTTGCGTCCTTTCGTACATGTAAGTGTACGTGGTCGTACAAGTAATAAATGATATAAGTCCAGATATCGTACCCACAGGGATTTGATGAATTGATTTCTAGTTTGAATTCTTATATGAGTTATTCAGTCGGTAACCAGTAACTAAGAGTGATTTGTATGTTTTAAATGTAAATTAAAACAATTGGAGATGAGTAATAGTTTAGTTGTGTTGTAATTCAGATTTGACAAAAGATCTACGGTTGCGGTATTTTGACAATCCAGTTGCGCTATCCAATCATTCATCTAATTTGCTTTCCTGAGTTACTAGTTGCAGGTTAATTGTAGCTATATTGAGCGTCTTTCCAACAACTCTAAGCCTACTTGACTATCCCTAACATCTATATTTCTATGGTCGTCGGTTAATAGTGAAGTGTATAGAGATATCGTCTGTATCAACTAAGCTAGGTCACAGGGTATATTTCTATCCTCAGTGACGAATCGATTTTCTTTCCCTATAAGGTTCACAAACTAGCACTATTTCCTCTTTTTACACATGCCGTTCCCTTTTTCAAGTCCAACAAGCAAGCCCTAGATAATATCCACAAGGTGATCAATCAAACGAATAATTGCAAGAAGAAATAAATAACCCAATAGATGGAAATCAAAATAGAAAATATGATGTTCAACCCATAACTTTCATGTTCAACCACAACCCTATAAATTAAGAGGTTTATATACTTATGAATCTATTTGGAAAAAGAGATTTCATGAGTTTACAAGGTAGAAATCAAAAATTATATAAAAGAAATAAATTGAACCTTGTTCTTGAGCTTTTCCCTAGCTTTTGGCTTCTCCAAATCAGTTGTTTATGATTAAAAATGTTGTATGGGGGGTTTATATAGAGTTTATAAACCCTTAGAAGGTCAAAAACCAATCCCAATCGGGTTAGGAGAGGTCCCAAGTAGCGCCATAGCCCAAAAGGCGAGCAGTAGTGCAAGGAACACTTAAAAATCCAGAGCAGTAGCTAAACTTAAGCCACTCCTTGCTTTGGGTGAGTGGCGCAAGCCTTAAAATTTTTAGATAATATCACCAGTTGTGCCACTAGCTTGCTTTGTAGAAGTGGTGCAAGAAAGCTTCAATTAACTATTTTTTCGCTCGTTTTGCAATGCGTTGCGACGTTGATTCTTCCTTGGTTCCTTTTGGTTCTTTGGTTCTATTTTATTTCTTGTTTAAACTCTAAACAAATCAAGAAACTCCTACATACACAAGACATGAAACACAAGTGTAAATCACATCACCTAAGCTCAAGACGACACCAAAAATAGAACAAATGTGAGGCGAAAGACGGTAAAATAAGGTGGTTTTTAGCCTCGCATCAACACCCCACACTTAAATCCTTTCTCGTACTCAAGTAAGCTATACATGAATGATTAGAATCTACTACAACTACACCAATTGAAACAATATTTCTCAAGCTAAGACTATAACGACTATAATAGACGGCAAGTTCTTATTAATCATGCTTCAATCATACCATAAATTTAAACAACTACTCCATGATCTCCTAGACTCAAGAACCGAATCTATGATATTTGCAAACTCATATAATTCACCCAACCAAGAGATCAAATACTTCACCTATCTTTTGTCAACCATGTGCCCTCACAACAAGAGAGTTACCTATATTCACTCTTAAGTATACAAATTAACACAAGAATGGGTATAAGAATAAGATTTCACTCACTCTCAAAAAGAATTTCACATGCAATATATGATGAACCATAAGATTTCACTTAGTGTACTGCTCCACTAATATAAAAACTTCAAATCTAAGATCAAGTAGGACTTTTAGAGTTGTAACTTAGGCTAAGGGACGGGTAGGAATTATTTTGGCTGAAATAGTGACTGTCTTCCCTAAGCACTTAATACATCACAAATTTTCCATTGTTTGCTCACTCTTCAATCAACTAACTATTTAATCTACTCTTCTCACCCATAGATTTCTTTGTTTTTCCATCTGTTTAAGCAAGTTCACATGCCACTAGTAAGGAGTACTCAGTTATCAAACACCTTTTTTTCACTTTTTTTTTTCTTTTTCTACTCCCTACCAATAGCGTATATGGATTTTTTTTATCACTTGCACCATTAGTCTTTTTCTACAGGCTTCCCACCTTAACTATCTCCCTTTTCTCAATTCTCACTCCTTTTAACTCTTATTTCTAAATTAAAGTGCTTAGGAGTTTTGGATCAAATTAAAGGTCTATTGAAAGAAAAAAAAAGATTAAGCTTCATATGTGGCTACCAAAGAATAGGTTAAAGGTTAAACAGGGCTAACTAAGGTCATCCATTGTGGGTAGGTAAAGCAAAGGTTAAAAATAGGATAATAAAAGAAATGCCTATATTATCTCCTAAACTCAACATTCTTCATTTCGCTTTGCAAATACACTGGGCAAGTTCTAGACATCAATATAAAAGCATGGAATATCAAAAAACACCTAACACACATGGCACATGTTCAACTCAAGAAGGATCCATATAGGCTCTCAATCAAGCAAACAACAAGAGTTCAAATTTAAGCTAAAAATCACATACGAGTCAAGTAAAAGATTCTAGGTGTCTTAAAAGAATTAATTCCTTTTTATTCATAGCAAGCTCGAATTTAAAACTAACTTGCATCATTCAGGTCATGTGCAACACCTAATAAGAGCACCTCACATTCAATTGGTCCTAAAGACTCTCTAACTCCTGATGACTAACTCTTCCCTCAAGACAGTCGTTAACCATCCATTATCAGGCAAAGTCATTCTACCTAAAAGTAAAAGAAAAACCATTCTAAAAATAAAAAGGATAGTCGGTTCAAAAGGTTTCCCCTTGGAAAAGAACCGAAAAGAAAAACCAAGGGGTGGGCAAAGTATGCTCTACTAAAGAACTAAAAAGCTAACAACCAACACAAACTATTCTAATCTAGAAAACTAAAAAAATATTTTTGTGTTTTTGGTTTAATTTTTAATTTTTAATTTTTGCAAAATTTCTCAAATGAAACAAATAATTAAAAAAAAAAGAAACTCCTATAGCATACTTCACCCTTAACCAATATCGAAAGAATTCCTCCCCACACTTAAAGTTGTGCTTTTTCCCCAAAGCATTAATCAAAATAAAATAGTGGTTAGAAATACTGCCTGAAGCCCTCTAAGGCCTAGCTAGTAGCCTGTCTTCTCTAAATCTTTCATCAAATGGGTGAATGATCCCACAATTATACTTCATCCATACCTCTTAGCCTCCGAATTCGGGTACTCAGACTTCCCCAAATCTGCATAAACCTAAAACAAAAACAAAAATAAAAAGTGACACTATAAATATAAAACTATACTATTACAACCTGGGTTGCCTCCCAAGCAGCTCCTGATTTAACGTCGCGGCACGACACACGTCATAGATCAACTAAATTCTTTCAATCTTTTCCTCCCCATATGATGCAACTTTGGCCTTTTTTCACTCTAGGAGGATCACAATTATTATTCATTCTCTTTCCCTTCAGATCTTTCACTTTTTTGGGCCCACACTCTTCCACCCCACACTTATCATTGATCACCTCTGTGATCATACACAAGTCTCAATAGTATGAAGGAGTGGAGAGTGGATTATACACTTTAATATTTCCTCCTTATCATGGACTCTCATCTTAAGCTCCCCTTTTCGTACATCAATCAACGCTCCACCAGTGGCTAAAAATGGGCATCCCAAAAATAACCAGTACCCATTCATCAGCTTTAAAATCTAAAATAATAAAGTCAACAGGAATCACAAACTTACCTACCTTGATGGGCTCATCTTCAATTAATCCTTCTGGTTGCACACGAGAGTGGTCTCCCAATTGTAGGGTGATAGTAGTTGGGCATGGATCTTCCAAACCAAGTGTCTAAACATAAATAAATGTATTAAGTTTATACTTTCCCCAAGATCACACAATATATGACCAACCTCATCTTCACCAATTTGTATAGGGAGGGTGAAACTCCCAGGATCTTTAAGCTTTTTGGGGAGCTTGCTTAATACCCTCGAACTACACTTTTTAGTGAGTGCAACTATCTCAAATTCTACATGTCTTATTCTTCCAACCACCACCTCTCTCAAGTATTTGGCATATTTGGGCATGTCCCTCAATGCATCAATTAAGGAAATATTGATGTGTAGTTGCTTGAAGATATCAAGGAACTTCTTAAAATTCACATCCTCCTTGATTTTTTGGAATCTTTGCTGGAATAGTGGTGTAGGTCTCCCTATTTCACTTTCAGGTTGCTCAACAACCTCTTTTTCTCTTCTTTCTACTGGCACATGCTCTATTTATGGAGTTGGTGGTGGGATCAACCTATGTGGGAAAGGAGGTGGATGGTTGTATCTTGAATTCTCTGGTGGCTCTGCATTCAACAACTCTACACTTGTATCTTGAATTCTCTATTTAGGAGAAGCTTCACTAGCTCTCTTCTATTTTTGAGTGAGACTACCATTACTTGTTTAGTATTATTCTCTATATCACTCGGTAGTGCATCTGCAGGTCTTGTATGTTGTGGTGAAGATAGTTGGCCCCCCCTTGACGTTCAAGTTCGTGAATGAACTTCTGTATTTTATTCACAATCTAAGTTTGTTGTCACATGATCTGTTTCATTGTCTTCTCCAAAGAATTGCTCACTTGTGGAGCTTTTGGTGTGTACTGTTGTCTTTGGGCCTGTTGATTTCCACCCCAAGATAAATTTAGGTGGTTTCTATAACTTTTCTACCCCACATAATATATAGATTCTGGATTCAAAGGACATCCAGAGTAAGCATGATTTTCACCACACTTCTCACAAAATAGTGCAACCGCCTGAACCTATTGTACCTGTTTAACTTGACCTGCACTTGGAGCTAATAAACTCTACTTTATTAAGGTACACAATTGCCCAATATCAGCCCGAATATCATACACATCATCCAACTCTAACTTACCCAACATTTTTTGTGTAGAAGTGAACACTCGGTAGGCTCTAAATAGTCTCGCTGGCCTGTAGACGTAAGATTATGCAGCACCTCTATTTCAGCATAGCTCTTGGACAAATTTTCCCTTGAGTTGTATCACCTAATAAAGACTTAGAGTATGACCTCAATCCTTTAATAAAATTATGCCCAATAATATCCTTGGGCTGATGGTGGTGTGGTCAATCTCTCAAGTATCCCTCATATCTCTCCCAAGCTTGGGGAAGAGATTCAACATCTTTTTGAACAAATCCAGAAATCTTGCCTCTGAGATCTTTTGTTGAGAAAAACCTATTGAGAAACTTTTCATACAAAGCATCCCAAGAAGTGATAGATCCTGCCGGTTCATTCTGCAATTATTTCTTCACTTCCCCAATTAGTGAGAAGGGAAATAGTGTCAACTTCACGTATTCATCTAAAACATTCTTGTAGTGGAAGTTGTTACTCAACTCAGTAAATTCTAGTAGGTGCTTGTGTGGGTCTTCATGTGGTTTAACCTCATATTGACAAGTGTTCTGTACTTGTCGCACCATGCCCTCTTTAAGCTCAAAATTTTTGATGATATTCGGCTTTACAATAGCTCTGGAGTCATTTTTCTGATTCGGCCTTACAAAATTCAACACCAAAATATGTGGTGTAGAAGAGAGCTGGGTTGTAGCTCTATCCTTTGCATCATTCGGTGGGTCTTGATGAATTGGATTGTTCAAGTTATCACCCATTGCTCTCAACCCTCTAAGAGTACGTTCAAGCTTGTAGCCAATTGCCAGGTATTTAGCATAAACTAACCTGCACCCTGAAAGAAACAAAAACAACAAAAAAAAGTGAAATCTTAATAATTCAATAAAAACTCAAAATAGTATATCAATTTCAATTCAAATCCACGATAATGGCGCCAAAAACTTATTGCGTCCTTTCGCACATGCAAGTGTATGTGGTCGTACAAGTAATAAAGGATGTAAGTCCAGATATCGTCCCACAGGGATTTGATGAATTGATTTCTAGTTTGAATTCTTATATGAGTTATTCAGTCGGTAACCAATAATTAAGAGTGATTTGTATGTTTGAATGTAAATAAAAACAATTGGAGACAAGTATGGATTAGTTGTGTTGTAATTCAGATTTGAGAAAAGATCTAAGATTGCGGTATTTGGACAATCCAGTTGCGCTATCCAATTATTCGTCTAATTTACCTTCCTGAGTTACTAGTTGCAGGTTAATTGTAGCTATATTGAGTGTCTTTCCAACAACTCTAAGCCTACTCGACTATCCCTAACATCTATATTTCTATGGTCGTCGGTTAATAGTGAAGTGCATAAAGATATCGTCTGTATCAACTAAGCTAGTTAACAGAGTATATTTCTATCCTCAGTGATGAATCGATTCCCTTTCCCTATAAGGTTCACAAACTATCCCTATTTCCTCTTTTTACATTTGTCATTCCCTTTTTATAGTCCAACAAAAAAGCCCTAGATAATATTCACAAGGTGATCAATCAAACGAATAATTGCAAGAAGAAATAAATAACTCAATAGATGGAAATCAAAATAGAAAATACGATGTTCAAGCCACAACTTTCATGTTCAACCACAATCCTAGAAATTAAGAGGTTTAGCTACTCATTAATCTCTTTGGAAAAAGAGATTTCATGAGTTTACAAGGTAGAAATTGAAAATAAAATAAAAGAAATAAATTAAACCTTGTTCTTAAGCTTTTTCCTAGATTTTGGCTTCCCAAATCAGCTGTGTATGATTAAAAACGTGGGATAGGGGTTTATATAGTGTTTGGGAACCCTTAGAAGGTCAAAAACCAATCCCAATCGGGTTAGGAGAGGTCCCGAGTCATGCCACAGCCCAAAAGGCGAGCAGTAGCGCAAGGAATACTTAAAAATCCAGAGCAGTAGATAAACTTACGCCACTCCTTACTTTGGGTGAGTGGCGTAAGCCTTAAAATTTTCATAGAACATCACAAAGTTGCACCACGCAGCAGTGGCACAAGGAAGCTTTAATTAGCTATTTTTTTGCTCGTTTTACAATGCGTCACGATGTTGATTCTTCCTTGATTCATTTTGGTTCTTTGGTGATCTTTTCTTTCTTGTTTAAGCTTTAAATACATCAAGAAACTCCTACATACACAAGACATGAAACACAAGTGTAAATCACATCACTTAAGCTCAAGACAACACCAAAAATAGAACAAATGTGAGGCGAAATACGGTAAAATAAGGTGGTTTTTAGCCTCGCATCAACCAATCAAGTGAGAAAGTTCAGGATTGCTATGCTATTCACTGAATATAAAACCTTCAATATGAAGATGAATGAGTTGCTCTAAGAACTGATCACCAGACTCACATCTTTGGTCAATGAGTTATCATTCTTAGGTAAATTTCTCACCACAGAGGAACAAGTTGAGAAAGTCCTAAGAGTCATTCCAAAAGCCAAATGGGATGTGAAAGTCATTGCCTTAAGAGAAGCCAAGGACACCACCAATATGACTCTCAATGAATTTGCAGGAAACTTGAAAACTTATGAAATGATTATTGATGATCTCAAAAGCTGTAACTAAAGAAATGTAACTAGCACTAAAAACATCTGATAGTGAAAATTCTAACCTTGATGAAGAACAAGTGGCATTTTGTCAAAAAAATTCAAGATGATTTTCAAGAAAGGAAAGGGACATGACAAGAGTGGAACAGGTAGAAAGAAGAAGTTTAATGAAAGATCCCAAACTGGATGCTACAAGTCTAAAAAGACTGATCACATGATCAAGGAATGTCAACAGTGGAATGTTGAGTGGTAGAAAGAAATAATTGAAAAAGAGCTGAAGCTGAAGGAGAAGGCAAGCTCAAAGAAAAAAGCAAAGAAAGACTATGTCATGATGGTTGCATGGGGATCAGGCTCAGAAGAATCAAATAATAAAGAGGTAGATGAGAATGCATTCATGGCTATTGGAGACTTAGACATGGAAGAAGATGGAGCAAACTTTGAGGCAATTATTCTTGATTTAAAAGAAAAATTGCACCCTTTCTTAACTCCAATAGTAATTAGGTTTTCAGTGCACTTTCAAGTCTAAAGTTTGACTATATTGATCTTAAAACCTGTAAGATTTTCATTGATAAAGAAAATAGTACCCTAAGGACCAGGTTGACCAACTTAATTCAACTAATCTGAATCTAAAAACTAAAATTTTGAAGTTGTCTATTACTGAAAAGGAAAAAGGAGTCATGAATGTAAATCAAAAAAAGACTGAGTCAGAACTTAATAAACGCAAATATGATAAATCTAGAAGTGTCTACATTGAAATTGGTTCTTAAAAGAGCAAATAGATGGACTAACTCTTGTAGAATTGTAAACAATTTAAGTGGAAGAACTCATAATGAAAAAGAAGATCTAGGATTCCATAAAAAACTATTATCACTGAGGATTTTTGTTACATTTATGGACAACTTGGACATCCCACTACTAAATGTCCAGTTGCAGCTGGTTTTAGAAATAAGAACATAAAATTGACAAAAGGAAACCACTTCAGATCTATGCATAGAAATAGGTCCGCCAATCTGTTGCTCAGATGGGCAAGAAGAAATTTAATTCACCCCTTTGATCTTATGAAAGGACCCAAGCTTGTCTGGATTTCTAAAACTAACCCCTAAACTTTTTTACAGGTGAAGGTGAAGGTGAAAGGAGGCAAGAAACATTGGTATATGGATAGTGCTTGCTTAAGGCGTATGACTTGAGACAAACAAAAGTTACTTTCACTCACGTCATTAAAAGGGGGGAATGTGTCATTTGAACATGGTAAAAAGGGTACAATTACTTAAGTTGGAAAGATTGGAAAATCTGAAATAATATCACTGGAAGAAGTGTATGATCTTGATGGAGTAAAGCACAATTTGCATATCATCTTGATGGAGTAAAGCACAATTTGCTTAGTATCTCTCAGCTATGTGACAGAGGAACTTCTGCATGTTGCAAAGACAAGAAGCTGAATACAAAGGAAATTATTCTAGCTACCAAAAGGCATAAAAATGTAAACAAAGCCGATATCATGGGGATGCTAGGTACTAATTTTATATGTCTTAGTTTAATTAATTGTGATCCCTTACTATGGAACAAAAAAAATTGTACATGTAAGTCTGAAATAGTTGAGCAAACTTGCTTCAAAGGACATGGTTATCGGCTTGCCTTAAACTAAGTTCAAAGATGTCAAAGTTTTTAGTGCCTGTGTAAGGGGGAGCAAGTGAGATCCTCTTTAAAAACAAGGAACCAGGTAAGGACAATCAAGTACCTTGACTAGATCCATATAGATCTTTGTGGACCGATAAGGGTAAGAAGCAGAGGAGGCAAAAGGTATGTCTGTGTCATTATTGATGATTATTCCAGGTTTCCCAGGACATTGTTTTTAGCTTCTAAAAAATATGCCTTTGATGCCTTTTATATTTTTGTTAGGAAAATGGAAAAGAAACTAGGTACCTCCTTAATATCCATCAGATCTGATCATGGAACAAAATTTGAAAATGCAAAATTCTTATAATTCTGTTCATCAAATGGAATAGATCATAATTTCTTTGCTCCTAGAACACCACAACAAAATGGAGTAGTGGAAAGGAAAAATAGGACTTTAGAAGATATGGCTAGAATAATGATGCTTGCAAAAAATCTTTAGGTTGAGGCCATGAACACTGCTTGCTACATCATGAATAGATACAAGACTAGGCCTCTTTTAGATAAGACTCCCTATGAACTGCACAAAGGTAAAAAACCTAACATTGCTCATTTTAGGACCTTTGGATGCAAATGCTTCATTTACACTATTGGAAAAGATAATTTGGGCAAATTTAATGCAAGGAGTGATGAGGAATCTTCTTAGGATATTATCAACATAGGAAAGAATATAGGGTCTTAAACAAAAGAATAAATTGTGTTGAAGAAAGTGTGCATGTTGTTTTTGATGAATCTAGTATTATGATTGAAACTAACATGCATGATGAAAGTGAAACTAATAAGCAAGCGGAGAAACATATTGCTCCACCTGTTCCATCTTATGAAAAAACTACATTGACAGTGTCACGCCCCAAATCCCCTCGGGACAGATTGGCACTCGTAGCCGACAAGGCCCGAGAGAACCAAGCTTTGCCTCTATTCAATCATATGCATGCCATAAGAAAACCCATGACACGTAAGAGCTTTAAATACCAACAACGGAATTCATGGAACATGATATATATATATACATATGCGAAACTTGGCCGTTGAGGCCACCAAGTCAAGAACGACATATCCCTTTTACATTTATACACCCATATCCATCTACAAAAGCCTCTAACAACTGCATTGACCAAAATGAACTAAAAGTCGGGACAAGTCCCCTCTTTATACAACATGTACAACACCAAAACATATGTACAACAGTGACTCGGAGAAGCCCCGAACTAACTGGAGCTCACCAATGATCTGCAATAACTGGCAACCTACTGTGGAGGCCTACTAGTACCTACGCCTGCAGTAAGTAAGGTAAATTCCCCAAGAGGGGTCAGTACGAGGAATGTACTGTGTATGTAAGGCCATATGAAACTTGTAAGATATGTAAGTATTTCAAAGAACTCAAGTTCAAATGTATAACCAATATAGGTAAGTCACAATGTAGATGATTCACTATTCTGTACTTTGGAAACCATGTATATTGCTTTCGTTACCTTCTTTGTATCTTTAATTCCATGATTATTCGTATTTGCTTGTGACTTGTGATACCCGGGCCTCGATTGAACAGTGGGTTTTAAACATAACATCATGTTATATTGGGATCGGCTCGAGCTAGGCTTATGCCTCTAGAGCTGCCACCCTATGAATCAATGTATATATCGGGATTGGCTCGAGCTAGGTTAGTACCTCTAGAGCTGCCACCCATACAATATTTCAGGTTCGGTTCGAGCTAGGTTAGTACCTCTAGAGCTGCCACCCATACAACATTTCAGGTTCGGTTCGAGCTAGGTTATTACCTCTAGAGCTGCCCCCTGTTAGGATCGGTCCGAGCTAGGCTTATGCCCCCAGGACTGCCCCCTGATTTGGAATCGGCTTGAGCTAGGCATTTTGCCCCCAAAGCTGCCACCCTTACTTGATCATTAACCACATATGTATTACTTAAATCATTACTTTGAGATTGGTACAATGCTAGTCATAACTTTACTTGAAACTTTGGATCATTAACCAATGAGTGAGAGACATGTGAATAACTTGGCAACATAACATTATTAGAACTATAACGCCAAGGGAACCATTGGACAAGAATCCATGAACAAGAGACATAAGTATAATCACTATTGGAACATTGGAATATAACCTTATTTGAACTTTTGGAACATTACCCATGAATATGAGACATGAGATTCACCAATGATCAATGAGTAGGAAACATATGATAATGACCATTGATAACTGGATATAGAATACCTCATTGATAACCGGATATAGAATACCTTAGCACATTTTGGGATGGGACAAGCGTAATGTCAATGTTAATACTATTTGCCGCAGAAAGGTACGGACGGAGTAACCTTACATACCTTGTATTCACAATACGAATATATAATCCTAGAGGTGCATACAATAGTCCCGCTCCTTCTTTATGTTTCACTCTACAACACAAATATATAATGGTATTCACATTAACCATCAACTATTTTACATATGCATATAACATCAATGAGTTACATGTTTGCCTTTAAACATGCCATTTCCCCTTGACAAAACCATTGATGAAATTATTATTCTAAAAATCCCCCAATATTCCATACATTGACCAATACATGATAATCAATACATTTCACCACAACACTTCTCCTTTACACTTTCTTATCCACACCATATCACAAATGAACCATCAAATTACCTTAATACACCTCATAGCACATATCGGCCAAAATCCCCAATTTACACTTATAGAAAAATAACAAATTTAATAACAAAATAACACCATACATGTTCATATTTTATCAATACCATGCTTTTTCATCAAAGGCACAAGTCCTAATTCAAGCTTGAATCCCATAGATCACAAATCTTATACAAAAACACAAAGTACCTTGTCCAACATTTCCAAGCACAACCAACATGATTTACATATTTTTTCATGCATATAATATATTAATCCATAACAATATTCACTTACCCAAGCTTGAAAAGTGATGATCTTGCTCCAAAATTGACTTTGAGTTCTTTAGGGTTTGAGAGAATGTTGGAGAAAATATCTAGAAAAACATGAGAGTTCCAATTGAATAAAAATCTGATTTTTGGGTCTATATATAGTCCTTGGGGTCATCCTTATACATTCTTGGCATTTAATGCAATATTTGACTTAGTCAATAGAAGATTGGGTCATGTGACCCATGTATTTTGCCCCATTTTGGGCTTTTTTTGAGCCAAAATCACTTAACCCAATAAAATCAATAATTTTTCGTGTTTAAATCATATCATACGTGTCACAACAATATTCCCACTCACGCTATTCATATCCGTAGCCCCAATCCCAAAAACAAGTGATTCTAGCCATGTATGGCTCATTTTGACCACAAGGGTAAAACCATCATTTTGACGCCAAATTTGTTCTCGCGTAATTTTATCACACCACTATAATACTTTACTCATTTCATGTATATAATCGTGGTTGTAGAAGAAACGTGGCAAAAAATTGGCCCGGTACGTCCCCGGGCACCTTTGGACACTTAGAACAAATTTCGGAAGCATTGCTGGTTTGGCCTCCCCAGCCAGCGCCCGGCGCCCACCAGGGCACTGAGATTTAAAAGCTTGCTGGTTTGGGTTCCAGAACTAGCGCCTGGCACCTCCTGTGGCACTGAATTTTTTTTTTTTGTGCTTCGACTTTTCTTTGCGGATTTGGTTAGATACTTCAAATCCTATTATTTAACTTACTTCTTACCCTTAATATCCTTTGTTTGGGGGTCCTCTTAGCCTCATTTTGAACCCCACAAATGCTCCACGAAAATCACAAAAAACCTCCTATGAAAGGCTTAATCACATTTACGAGGGCAAAAGTCAAGTATCTCATCCATAGCATTACAAAAGATGTATGTATGGCTCTCGACACCTAAGTAAGCATTGCTCAACATCGTCAAGTAGGGTTAGGAAGGTACGAGGTGTTATAGACAGGGGGAACAACTAATCAGGATTCAAATCACCATCCACACCAGTACAAGTTACTTGGAACACTGATGGAACCTCATAAGGAGCAGTTCTAAAAAGCTACAAATATCAAGGCTCTTATCCTCTTGACACTATTCTCACAGATTTGACATCTAGAATTACTACCAAATCAGGTTTAAAGAAATTATGTGCTTTCAAGGAATTCTTTTAAAAAATTAAACCCAAAAAAGTGAAAGAAATTCTTCTTGATGAAAACTGGATTCTAGTTATGCAAGAAGAACTCAATCACTTTGAAAGGAGCAAGGTGTGACACCTAGTTCCTCCACCAAAGGACAAAACTATGATTGGAACTAAATAAGTGTACAAAAATAAGCTAGATAAGAATTGAAAAGTTACAAGAAACAAGGCAAGGTTGGTGGTCCAAGAATAAAATCAAGATGAAGGAATTGACTATGATGAGACTTTTGCATAGGGGCAAGGCTGGAAGCAATTATGCAACTTGTAGCTTTGGATGCCTTCAAGAAATTTACTCTTTATCAAATGGATGTGAAGAATGCATTCTTGAATAGAAATTTGAAAGAAGTCTATAAGCTAGATAAATCTTTGTATAGTCTGAAACAAGCCCAAAGGCTTGGTATGAAAGATAATCAAAATTCCTTTTAGAACATGGACACACAAGAGGTAAAATTGATAATAATCTCTTTTTAAGACTAATGGCAAAGATTTGTTGATTGTGCAGGTTTATGTTGATGACATCATCTTTGGATCTACTGATGACAACATGACTTAAGAATTTGAAAAGCTCAAGAATATAGAATTTTAAATGAGCATGATGGGAGAACTTAACTTCTTCCTAGGATTGCAAATCAAGCAAACTCCAACTAAAACAATGATTCATCAATAAAAGTATGTGAAGGAGTTGCTTTAAAGATTCAAAATGGAGGAGGCAAAGGAAATTGACACTCCTATTGCTACTACTACAAACCTAAAACTTGATGAAATAGGTCCATTTGTGGAGCAGAAGTTATATAGAGGAATGATTGGGTCTCTCTTTTATCTCACTACAAGTAGACTTGACATTGTCTTTAGTATTTGATTTTGTGCAAGGTTTCAGGCAAATCCTAAGGAGTCTCATCTTAAGGCTGTTAAAAAAAGATTTTGAGGTATCTCAATGGAACCACTAAGTTGGTATTATGGTATCCAAAAGTAAGCAAATTCAACGTTGTGGGATATGTAAATACTAATTGTGCAGGGTATTTTGTTGATAGGAAAAGCACCACATGTATGCGACACTTACTTGTATCATGTTTGATCTCTTGGTCCACTAAGAAACAAAACTCTGTAGCTTTTTCTAGTGTTGAGGATGAGTATGGTTCTGCTGGATCATATTGTGATCATTTGCTATGGATCAAACAACAATTGATGGATTTTGGTATGGATGTTGGATGTGTTTCTATCTTCTGTGATAATACTAGTGTTATAAATATTGCTAAGAATCATGTACAACATACAAGAACTAAATATATTGACATAAGACACCATTTTGTTAGAGACAATGTTGCAAAAGGTCATATCTCAATCATGTTTTGTTCTACTGAAAAGAAAATTGCTGATATTTTTATCAAGACGCTAAGTAGGGAATATTTTGAAAAGAATAGGTTGGACTTAGGGATGACCAAGTTTGTATGAACTCCCCTCAATTATTGGCTAGAATAACTATTTATTCTTAATCTTATTAGCTGAAATGTTATTCAATTTAGTCTTGCACAGTTAGTTGGGTGTCCCAATTCCAGAGTCTTGACTCTTTTAACCTAATTTTGTATTAGATTTTGCAGAGTAATAGTATAAGCAAACAATTATGACCACATTTATCTTATCAAGTATGGTCTACACTGACATAAGTTAATGTTGTCTAAAATGAAATAGTTGAGCACTCTTGTTCCATGTATTAATTATTTCTATTACATTAATGATTCCAAAAGAACTGCCAAAGCTCAAAAGTCCCTATTGTTTCAAAAAATTGCAACTGCCTTTATATCAGTGATCACATCTCATACTCAATTGGTTCTCTCCTATTCAAATAGTTCCAGTTCAATACATTTCATCTTCCCTCTGTCCTATAAACACAAGAACTTGTAAACAAATTTTTCACATTGTCTCTCACTCTCACTCAACCTTCTTGAAAAATTTTCCACTATTGTTACAAGTCCAAATTTTGTCAAGATATGGAATTATCATCCTCATCTCCCATAAAAATACCAATTGTTCCAAACAAAACTTCCTATGATTTTTTAGAGGTAGTTATGCACGAAAGTGTTAACCCTACACCTGAAATTCCTCATTCACTTTTATTCAAAATGTCTAATTATACTACTTGAAACGCATTCAAGAACTAGTTCTCTACCTTTTCTTACTCTCCTCCTTTCACCCAAAATCCTTTGTCCATTGTTGCGAGTTATCCCTTTTTAAATTACTCCTGTTTAGGGTACCCCCATGCAGATCTGGTTCCTAAAATGATTTAGATCTCACTTGAAGAAGTTGTCTGGAGAATCTATTCCAATTCCTGTGGATGAACCCACTATTGGAACATCTCCTTCTTCTACTCCAATCAGGACTCCTCACACTAGAAACCATAAACGTCAAGAGGATCCCACTCTTCAGGAGGCTATTATGACAAGCAAGATGATAAGGTCTTCTCCTGCTTCTCCTCCTTCTTCAGAGGCAAGTCCTGATGATGATAATGACTTTCTTATTAGCAAAGTTCATCACACTAAAGTGATTAAGCAGTCCATTTGTCATGACCCAAATCATGGGATCGTGAGGGCACCTACCCAACTTTACCCTAGATAGGAGAATCCTTACCACCCAACTGTTTATTAAACAATGGAAACATTACTAAAACCTTAAGTATAATGACAATAAAACATTTTTTATTTAAAACCAAACTTTGTTACAATAAATACATTACAAAAATATATAATCAACTTCCCAGAACCTAGTCTAAATAGGTAAGAGAGCACTAAGCCTATGAAGGATGACTCAAGACACATCATCCATGTAAGAGTAGAATAACAGGACCTGCTGACCTACAACATGGCTATATTCCCAAAAGAAGATATAATAATTGTAGTATTAGTACAACCGCATGTACTAGTAGGTATCATCGACCGACCAAGGTTAGAGAACAACTAATAGCATATAACAAATCAAGGAGAGGATGCATTATGATCTTTTGAGATTAAAATCTTATGTTTTTCTAATTTGCTTGAATTTCATTCTGATATTAAGAATATAAAAATTTTGTTAGGATTTAAAGTTCATCCGGTTACTGATTTGAAGAATATAAAAACTTTGTCGTTCACTAGAAATATTGTGAATAAAGAGTAATTCCTTATTATTAGTATTCTTTGATACTAAATTGTTGTCAAATATAGGCAGGAAAAATAACTAGGGAAACTGAAGTCAATATTGGAACGACAAATGTTGTGGCGACAATTCTAACCTCATTGAGCCATTCAAATTCTACAATTGCACTAGCACAGAAACTAAGAAAGTGTTCTGGCATGAATTTCAAAGTTTGACAACAAAGAATGTTCTTTTGGCTATCGACACTTGGAATGCAAAGGTTTACAAGTAGAGTTCCTTATGTTCCTGAAGAAGGAATGCTTAGAAATCAGCACTTCATAGTCCTTGAGTCTTGGAAGCAATCAAACTTCTTGTACAAGGGATACATCCTAAGTTTCTTAGAGAAGGACTTGTACAATGTCTACAGTTCTGCAAAAACATTAAAAGAACTATGGACGACTCTTGAAAAGAGTATAAAACTAAAGCTTCATGCTTGAAGAAATTTTGTAGTTGCCAACTTTTGGGAATATAAAATGGTGGATTGCAATACGGTTGGAGCCCAAGTCCAAGAACTCCAAGTCCTTTTCCATGACCTTATTGCAGAAGGTATGGTTATAAATGAGATATTTCAAGTTGTTGTTGTAATTAAAAAGTTATCTCCTTCATGAAAGGACTTCAAAAACTACTTAAAGTATAAACACAAAGAAATAACACTAAAAGATCTTGTGATTCGTTGCAATATATAAGAGGATAACAAAACTGTTGAAAAGAAGCTGCATAGAAAATCCACAATTTTGGGTGCTAATCTTGTGGAAGAAGTTTCTCCAAAGAGCATGAAGAGGAAAATTTCTTCTGGATAAAATAAAGAGTAGAAAAAGAAGAGGTTCAAAGGAAACTATTATAATTGTGGAAAAGTTGGTCACAAAGCTCCAGTTTGTAGGGTTCTGAAAAAACTAGAAAAAGAATTAGGAAAACATGGTGGAAGCAACTGATGAGATTGAATATCTATGTATTATTCTTATTGAATGAAATCTAATTGGAAATTTAAAGGAGTGGTGGTTTGATTCTAGAGCCACTCAACATATTTTTGCGGTCAAAGAAGAGTTTGCTACTTATACTCCCATAGGACTAAGAAAGAGTTTTATATGGAAAATGCTTCAACAACCATGGTTGAAGGAAGTGGCAATATATTCTTGAAGATGACTTTCGATAAGGTGTTGACTCTCAACAAGGTTTAATGAAGTGTGTCTTTGTTTCTAAAAAAAGTTGTAATAAGTAAGAATAGGATGTATGTACGAAAGGGTTACCTCAATGAGGGTCTTTCAAAACTCAATTTAATGGTTGTTGATGGTATGAATAAGAATTCAGCTTTATCTTACTATCTTGAGTCAAATAATTTATGGCATGAATGTTTAGGACATGTCAATTACAAAACCTTGTGAAAACTGATTAATTTAGAAGTATTGCCTAAATTTGAGTACAATAAACCACAATGTCAAACTTGTGTTGAATCTAAGTTTGTTAAATATCCTTATAAATCTGTTAAAAGGAATTCCAATCATTTGGACTTAATTCACACATATATTTGTGACATGAAGTCAATGCCATCTCGTGATGAGAAAAGGTATTTCATAACTTTCATTGACAATTGTACATGATACATCTATGTTTATTTGCTTAACATGAGGATGAAGCAATTGAAGCTTTTAAGCAATACAAAATTAAAGTGGAAAATCAGTTGAACAAAAATATGAAAATGATATGGAGTGATAGGGACGGAGGGTATGAATCTCCTTTTTAAGAAATATATTTGGAAAATGGAATTATCCATTTAATTACTGTCCCTTACATACCTCAATCTAATAGAATTGTGGAAAGAAAAAATTTAATATTATAGAAAATGGTGAATGCCTTATTAATAAGTTCATGATTATTGTAAAATTTGTGGGGAGAAGCTATTCTTACAACACACCGAATATTTAATAGAGTGCCTGTAATGACCCTTTCAGTCATTATGGTTAGGTCTAACATGCAAATATTCAGGTTAAGATTTTCCCCAAATTGGGAGTTAAAAATTTCAGGCTAGGATTGCCTAGGACAAAATCTGAGCATGGTATGGTCTAGGGAAATCCAGTAATGTATTGGGTAAATGTAATAAAGTGCATGTTTTTTTGTTATCTAAGATGATAAAAAATTCGTAGGATTTTTTCAAAAGTGAATTTGGGTAATTAGAACTCCCGATATCGAACTTGATGTAAAGAAGTTAGTCTGGAATGTCATAGTTTGAGGATGTGTTGCAAAAAAGGTAATACTAGAAGTGATCTAGAGTTTTTGCCTTGCCACACTAGCTATAGCGAGTGGTAGGCTAATACGATGACGCTGCGACAATGGAGAAATTCCTGCAATAGTGGGAGTCGAAGTTGGTAAATCCCTCCATAGCGGGCGAATTCCACTATAGCGATGCTACTATATCGGGATTGGGATACTATAGCGGGATACATGCAAATTTATGTGAAAAATTACCCATGAACGATTTATTATTTCAAATCTCATTTTGGGAAGGGCTTAGGCGGTATTAGGCAATTTTCACCTATTTTCCACCAAAGTTCATTGTAAACACCCTCTCATTAACTAATTTGTCAATTTCTAAACCTTAGAAGCACTAGTTTATAGTTTTGGGGGAGGATTCAGCTTAACATAGCTGATTTTTCTGGTGCAATGGGATAAATTGGGTGTAAAACCTTTGGTTTTTAGTTAAAAGTTGATAATTTACTCTTGCATGATTATAACTCACTATTATAACAATGAAATTTGTAGAATTAAGGTGAAATTATAGTGGCAAAACCCTAGAATAGGAGGAAGGATCATGAAATTGGCCTTGGAGTTTGGGATTAGGTTATAATCTTCAATATTAAAGGTCATTTGGTTGATTATGTGTTATATTCCTATTTTTAGATCACAATCAAGCCGAGGTTGCAAGAAAAGGGAAAGCTTAAGTTCGCTAGAGCATGTGAGGCTTGAATTGAGGTAGGTGATGGTATAATGTAGTTGAAACCAATTTTTTTTATGTGTACATGATAACTATTCCTTAGTATTGCTTGTACAATGCATGTTCAAGGAAAGCGAATGACTGTTTGATATACTAAGTTTTAATCACATGCAATGAACTTATACGAAAATCTTGTTGGTTGTTACAAGTGTTGTTTTAGTTTTCATTATGGATGTTATTGTTGTGATATCTGTCATTATTATGGGATGTACCTATATTTGGACATCTACATGATATTGGTTTGTATAAGGTTGGCAGGCAGTGATATTTGGGATTTGGTACATGGACAAGAGCTCGTCTCCCGCAGGTCATGTCTAGTGGGAGACTATAAGACCCTTAGCATGTTTGTACAAGGTTCATGTGAGTGTAACGGTTCATTGAGTGAATTGGGTTTATGTGCTTATTTACTAAAGGTGGTTTCTTTATGTAAATCGGGCTACATGATAATTTCCGCCGTTGTTGTTCTTATGGATACTTGCATGGTCCGAGTTAATTGTAAGTTGTGTCATAAATCTATGTTGTCTATTTACTTGTGTAATTGGGACATGATTAATGTAATTGTTTAAGTCATGGACTTGGAGTATTGTTGGTAGTCATAGCTTTGACTTGGCTTGTTATTCATGTTGACTCATACTGACTTAACTCTGTAATGTTGTTGAATATGGTTAAGTGTTATGAGCTTGAAGTAAGATTATATAGTATGTGTTCATGGATTGTCTTGTTTTACTAAGTTATGGATATGTGTTCAAATTTCTCATTTTGGTTGGCCGATGATCCTACCAGTACACCGTTGTTTCTTGTGTACTGATACTATACATGCTCTTCTTTTTGTTGAGTGTAGAGCATATTTAAGTGACTATTTCAAGACCTCAGCTGTGATTCAGATAGTGTTCGAACTCAAGGGTGAGCTAGATCTTTCGGGCTGCCATGAGTTCTTTATTCAGTTTTTGGTCCATTATTTCGAACTTAGATATTTTCATTTCTTTTAGGTTGAACCCATTTATTGACAATGCAGTAGTTTTGGTATAATAACATTTAGGTTCTAGGGAATTTGTTTAATTTTCATTTAATTCTGCATTGATTAACATTCGGAATATTAGAGACATTGTTTTATTTAATAAAAAATAGTTAGTTTCTTTATTTTGGCTAAGTGTTGGTTTGATGGTTTGGGTTTATATGGTTCTCCCACTAGAGTGTTAGTATGGTGCCACTCACGATGGGTTTGGGTTGTGACAAAGTTTTTATCAGAGACCTAGGTTCACTGATCTCATTATATCAAAATGGGTCTAGTAGAGTCTTGCAGAACAGTACAGAGATGTCTGTACTTTCTACGAGAGGCTATAGGACTTTAAGAAACTATCATTTCTTTCTTCTTTCATGCTATGACTTGATTCCAATTGGTATCTGGTGATACAAAATGGTATCTAACTTTCTTCATTCTTTTGTTTATAGATGGTAAATACAAGAGAGAATAGAGCAAAAGCCACAACCCCTGTACCAGCAACTCCAGTTGCGGAACCAGCTGTCTAGGGATGAGGATGCAAAAGGGTTAGGGTAAGGGGAAGAGGGAGAGCAACACCTGCCAGGGGTGGAGCTCGAGCAATATTTGATCAGCCTCGTCAGAGGTCAGTGACTCCTCCCCCACCCTAGGATCATTATGAAGAGTTTGAAGAGATAAATGAGGTTGTTGTGGAGCAGGAGGAGGTGGCAATGGTTGGAGGTGCAACTCTTCCCCCTATGTCTTCTGAGATGATTCAGCAGGTGCTTTCTTTTCAAAGTGGATTGGCCAGTACTGAGGCCACTCCTTTTATGTCTGCTTATCAGTTTCTAGGTGTTCAGTCCACTGCTATAGTTGCTCCTAGGAAGGGTGAGGCCTTGGGGATTGAGATTTTTCTTAGCTCGGTGTTAGGTCCTATAATGACTTGGACTGAACATGACATGCTGACCAAGTTCCTAAAGGTGAAGCCTCCTACTTTTGTGGGCTCTAAGATGGAGGATGCATTTGAGTTCATTGTTGATAGTTACAAAAAGCTACATAAAATGGGTATTGTTGAGCAGCACGGTGTTGAGTTTGTTACTTTCCAGCTACAAGGTGATGCCAATCAGTGGTGGAGGGCGTATATGGAGTGTCGGTAACCATATTTTCCTCCATTGACATGGGCTCAGTTTCATACCCTATTTTTAGAGAAGTATGTACCCCGTACTCTTTGGGGCCGAAAGAAGGATGAGTTTTTGGCCTTAGAGCAGGGCAATATGTCAGTTACAACTTATGAGGCTGAATTCCATGCCTTGTCTCGTTATGCTACTCAGTTGCTTGGTACTGAAGAGGAGAGAATTCAGTTGTTCATCAAAGGTTTTAATACTGATTTACAGGTATTGTCTGTGCATATGTCTTCTATAAAAAGGTCCTTCAATGATGTTGCTGATTATGTGAAAAAGCTTGAAGGGGTTAAATAGGTTGGTGCTAAGGTGTTAGCAAAGAAATACCAAAATACGGGTAACTTTGGCGGTTCTTATCCTAAGAGTCATAGCCAACAGTCTTATCTAGCTCTCCCCATTCAGTCAGCTCTGCCAGCTTTTACAGGTGGTCATTCAGGGCTATCCAGCAGCCCTCAGTTGCTAGAGACCAAAGGGCTTCTTATTCTTTGGTCAACAAACCTTCTTTTGAGTAAGGTTGTTGTACTTGTGGTGCTGTGGGACACTTCAAGAGAGAGTGTCCTCAGAGACAGGCTAGGTTACAGGGCGAGCAACAGGCTAAGGCTGTGGTTCCTGTCGGTAGAGGTGGTGGAGGTAATAGTAATGGTAAGGGTAGTCCACAGGGTAAACGGGGTATGTCACGACCCAATTTCTTAGGTCATGATGACACCTACTAAAACCCACCAGTAGGCTAGCCAAACAGTAGACCAGAACTGCTAGTAACAGACTATCAAGAGAAATAAACGAAACAATAGAAAAGAATCTAATAAAGGGACTAATATAGATTACAACCCCAAGACCTGATGCAGTCAGTACAAGTGCTTCTAATATAACTGGAGTACAAAGTGGAATGTAGAGTCAATATATATATATAAAGTCATCTTTGAAATACAAAATAGAGATCAAACTAACAGTATGAGAGAGAGCAGAAATACTCCGAATGTCAGGATCTCACCCCAAATCTCTGATCCATCGCTGCTCCGCATGATACACCCATCAACGGCAAGAACTCGTACTATGATCTGTAAGCTGCAGAAGTGTAGCATGAGTACCAAACACGTGGTACTCAATAGGCATCGACTGACTGAGCTCTAAATATAATGTAAGCATAAATAACATGTAAGCAAGTATATAACTACAGACAACTATCCAGGAAAACTAAGCATAATGAGGCTAATGGAGCAATAAGGATACACTATCCTATTCTAACAGTATTCAGGAACTAAAGTACAATACTGTATATCACTAACCAATATAACAATGAAGCGTGAAGAAGGATATATAGTAGTATACAAGGCCAAAGAATACATATATAATATGAAGAGACAAAGAAAGAAAGGGATATAAGGTAATACCATATATATATATATATAGATATATGACTAACTCGAAGGTAATAACCTGAGGGAGTCAACGTAACATCTCAAGGATCATAACCAAGTAAGGAAGGTAATACTAGCATAATCAGGGTCCCTAACCATAATGTCTAACCATGAGGTAACAATCGATAATGTACTTTACCATAAAATAGGAAAGGGATACAAAACATACCGACAACCTCTGGTACCATTCCATAATCATCCTGCCATGAACTAACCAGAATAACCAACAGTAAAGTAAATGCTAGTTCGGACAAACAATACCTGACCGGGCCCCCATAAGCCCGAAAGGTTCAAGTAAATACTCAGTAAACAACTATCATAGCTTATATCTGTACAACCCCCCGTAAGGCCGATAGATATAAACACCAAATAATCATACTGGTGATAGGCAATGCATATAAATGAATGAATGCAACACAAACCAATAGTACCATACCTAATCCGAGTGTCATAATGTACCAAGTGTATACACCTCCTCCAGCTCAGTAGCTCACAAAGGCAGGACCTAGGGCTACCATCCTTCTTAGGCACTATGGTTCACAGATGAAGAGGCCCACAAGGGACTCAGAATATCCATATACATTGCCTAGTCCAAAATTGAGACTTCCAATAATCATCATAATCATTCTACTCCATCCAGTACCAGAGAGATGTATAAGTACAATAAGTTCACAAACTTGAACTGTGACTAAAAGAGTGTAAGTTTGTAAATCCATTGCCCGAGATCAACCACTAAGTGAGCATGAATGCGCCTAAAAGTATGCATGCAATCACCAGTATTCAAACAATACAACCATAAGAGCCTAAGTGTCTATAAACTCGAATCATGTCATCTTTAAGGATAAAATACTCATCTAGAGTCCAACTAGTTTTGTAACCATGGCCTCGGGCCCAATAATATAATTAACATAATAAAGCCTTATAACCTAGGAAACTATGGTAATCAAGGACATAAAATACTGAGTCAAATGGTAAGTCTTATATTAAAGGATCCTTAATATCAAACTATGGATAACATAATTATAATCAAGGGTAATAGGATTCTATAGCCATAATGGGTATTTTATACTAAGATTTGAGTCACATTTCTATCCCAAATTCCCAAATAGGTTAAGTCATGTCATACTAGTCATAAACATATCCTATCATCCCTACCTCTATGCTATACACAATCTCATAGAGAAGAGTAGACTGAAGCCTATCTCGTTACTGAACCACAATCTTGAATCGCCCGCTAATTGTTCATCCTTGCTCCATGATCCTGAATCAACGTCATACTATCAAAACAATAACCTATACGTTTTTACGGATAAAACGATACCCATATTGCAATACAAAACTTCAGGCCCAAAATCAAGTCATAAATGGTGCCGTGAGCCCCGCTAATGGAATCCCAAAATTGAATCCATCACGAGGTCCCTCGAAGGATAAGAAATGTGTTCTCAAAAGTTGTGCACAAATGGAGCACAAATCGGGGCCCAAATCAGCCTACAAAGTTGAGGAATTAAAGACCTAATTTCTAAGAATTTACAATGAAAAGTACGAAATTTGACGGGGAAAATTAATGGAAAATGACCAAGGAGTGTTGAAATAGATTACCTTAGCTTCAATGGATGATTCCCTCACTTTCCCATATCTCAAGCTCTCAAAAGTGGAGAAAAATGCCCTAGGAAATAAAGGAAAATCGGGTGAACAAGAGAATATAATACCAGTAGTTGCCGCTAAAGTGGTCAGTTGGCTGCTAAAGCAGTCACTTGGCTGCTAAAACGACATCCTCTTAAGAGAACAAGGAGCGCTAAAGTGGCCCTCAACTATACAGCCAAGTCCGCTAAAGTGACTACCGCTAAAGCGGTCATTTGAGTCTTATCCGCGCAACCACATTACATTAACCTCAAAAAACTGAAGATAGTATACTAAAAATCCATAATGTTAAGAAAAAAAAATGCCTATAAGGTGCAACCTGGACACAAAAATAGAGATGATTAAAGATTGCAATCTCTAGACAAAGCTACAAACTGTCTGGATGACCCTCGAAACCAACAATCATGAATCCCAAGCATTATCCTTCAAAGCTGAATGATCCACTCCAGAATGCCCCACTAACAGTAGGTGAAACCATGCTACGCCCAACTTAAGCACACTTCTACTGCTGAGAAGACATTCCAAATTCTGACAAACACGGAGAATCAAGGGCAAAAGCAGTAGAAACCAATACCATGTACCGACGGACCATCCTCCGAGCATCTATCAAGTACACTGCATACAAACTGAAAAAAACTGAACCGGTAGGTAAAGAGTAGGCTTAGTCAACCCATCGACGAAGTCTCAATTGAATCAAATTTCAAAACGTTATGCAATTCATAGCTATAATCTCAACATCGAAGCTGAACTATTCGATCTCAATTATCCAAACTGATCCTGCTGACAAGCAATATTCATATTCCAAAAGCTATCATAACCTTCAAGCCACCATTTAAGAGAGTCTAATCTCAAAGCTAAAGCCCGCAAGTATTCATGAATATCAAATACTCAAGCTAACCTCACTATCAGAATCAAGCACATATACTACGGTTCCCGTAAGAGCTAAAACTGAAATGTTGCCAATGAAAATAATCACAATGGATGGAAACCACGTGATGAAGATACAAGCAATAAAATCCATATCCACTGAAGACATATCAGATCAAGGCATAACTAAGGCTCACCAAGGCTTCAAGGAGTACCAATGGTAGATAAACTCGAGCAACTTAGAAAATGTAATCTTAGTCTGAATCTGGTCAAACCAATACTCGATCTATGGCAACGAATACCCATAGGCACATATCACCAAGAAGAAGCACTTCATAAAGTCACATTAAGTCGAACAGCTGTCGAAATGAGAATTTTTTTAATTCACCAATTTTCTCTAAACTTAATTCGATTGAATCATGGACCACATCATAGCAAGAACGGAGTACGCAAGTCAATATCATCATCAAGATTACGACCACTACCGAGCAGTGAACTATCTAAATCAAAAGAACAAATCTCAAATTCATCAACCACGGGAATGGGCTATAGAAAAGGATAGCCATATCTAGAATCTCAATAGACTAGAAAAGTAAGCCTTAGGATTTTCAATATTAGAAATAGGCGATAGAACAGAATTGTCAACTCTCGAACCACAACAAGACCATGGAAGGCCAACCTACCTCCACTTTTACAACCCACTTAACAATCGATCTAACCTTGCCAATAGAGAAGGAAAACAACCAACCTTGACTCACAAAAAGGGAGAGCACTAACCAACCTAGCTATCCAACTAAGCCGACAAAAAGAATCACAAAAAAGGGATTCTAACTAGATAATGCTAGTCTAGCCGTCTATCAAGTAAAAATCGATCCACGTTAAAATAATGGCAATAATAACGACAATGAGAGTGATACCAGTATAAGGTGCAGGTGGTACCAAAAATAGAAATCAACAACAGGTACCACTCTAGGTCCATAGTAAGGCCAACGTGCCAATGTAAATGGGACTCTAACCCAAATGCTACACCCCGCAAAAAAACAAAATACTAATCCACTACATCCACTACTAAAAGAAATCAGCTATGAGGGTAGTCACATATGCATGAAATCTACACCAAGGCATACAATAACCGATATAAGAATACCAAGGCATATAATCATCGATGGGTATAACACCCCCAACTTAAGTCAAATAGAAAGTAAAAGGTAGTGATGTCACCCAAAATATACCTCCAGAAAAGTATAATGCGGTCGCTGAATCAAATATAGAACCCAACTAGGTTGGGGTCGATCCCACAGGGAATAGGTCGAAGTGTAAGTAGAGTACCGGATGGAACAATTGGAAAGTAAGTAAAACTGGGGTTTTTGCTAATGAACAGTAAAAATAACGATTGCTGGTTGTATTGAGTTCATAGACAATAAGAGAAATACACTAGGACTGTGATCCCCAATGATTCCTTAACTCCACCGGTTACTTGTGCTAACAAGATTGCCCCGCTGCGCTGCATGCAAAATCTAACAAGTTAGGTTCATCTAACTGTCTCTCGACCTTCATTAGATGAATTTCACTCTTTTCCTCTCGGACTCCGAGTGTCGCACTACTAACCCTTGTATTGGATCTCAGATAACCATTCCCGCTAAGGCTCCGGTTATTAGAAGAAGGTTGATAGCTTCAAATCTCTATTGTTATCTCCTTTTTCCAATCTCTACCTCTCTCTCGAGAAAGTCTAGAATACAGGCGAGTTTCTAACGTTTGCAACCATTAGAAAAGCAATCACAACGAAGGAAACAATAATACATGCATTCACAGCAATACAAAATTGTTTTGCACTTAACCGGTTTCGTTAATTCCTTATGGTTCACACACCCCTAGTTGATGGGTTTAGCTGCACATAATTGTAAGAACACAAGAAGAATTCGAAGATGAAAGCATAATTATGATCTCACAACAATGAAGAAAATCCGAAATCTCAATTATCAATAAAACTCAAATTAGGGTTTGTGACTACTAAACCAAGAATATGTATGAAACAGTATGTAACAACTCTCAAAATAGTATATTGTCTGCCTCTGCATTAATCTCGCACATAGGACTATACAGGGGTATTTATAGATACAAAGCTAATCCTATCCTAAGCAAAATAGGAGAACAGAGTCGGCAACTTTCACGGTGTCGTGACTTGGTGTCGTGGAACCAAGTCACGCCATGTAGGTTGATGTCGTGGGAATCAGGATCAATTAGACATCTTCAGAAGTCGAGTCACGCCACCTTTCCACGTTACGTAGGTGGACCCACGCCACATCTGGCGGGGAAATCAGGCATAATTTTCACACTGGGGAGGTGACTCACGGCACCACTCACGTCACGTGAGTGCTGTCTTGATTCCCACTCTGGTGCTAATTTTTGTTCTTTCATCTTCCGGTACTTCGTTCTCTGGTTTGATTCTTTCTTTTTGATCCTTTTGCCTTCAAAAACCTATTTTCCTGCAAAGTAGGATAGAAACCACATCATACCAACAAAATACATCCAAGCTATTGCATATTTTCCTTTTTTTAAGTATCAAAAGTGTCATGTAACCATGACACATCAACACCCTCAACTTAGAGAGTTTGTATGTCCTCAGGCGAACAAAACAAAATTACACATACACAATGTTTAACTAAGAGAAACATAAGGGGCCTATGGCAGTCTACTCATTGCCTTTGACAAAAACTTTTTCTACCCCTCCTAATTGCAAATCAAAAACAAAGTCTGCATACAACCAGCATATTATCATGACATAGAAGGGATCAAGTGATGGAACCGTATTATGCACAAACAACTAAGCAAATATGCAAACAACATTTTTCGAACAACTAGCAGCTCACAATGCAACCCATGTGCTCTCATACTCAAAGAAGTCCCATGCACTCACAGTATACTAATGAATCTCAACATAGGGATGAGGTCAAAACACTCACGCTCACAAAGAAGTTAAAACAGTGTGCATGAAATACCATAGGCTTGCCCTTATTTTCTACGCCTTAGTTTTCAGACAGTTGGACCAGGATCACTATAGGACTTTACTCGGCTTGTAATGTAGGTTTGGGGATGGGTATGAGATATATATATGGATATGGTGACTCAACCCTCCTTGACACTACACTATTTTTGGCTCCAACTTTCAACCTTTCTCATTTTTATTCTCCCTTATTCTCCTTTTTCTTATTTCAGATTTTGGGTGTGATTTTCTTCACTTTCAAAACAAAATTTCTTCTCTTTTTTTTTTATTTGCAACTTTTCCTCATTTTTTTTTCTTCACACCCAAACCTGTTTTCTCTTTTTCTTTTGTTAACCTCTTCTTCATACCCAACTCAATCTACGCACCCCTATAATAGCCACCCTTAACTTAGGCGATTTGCCTGAGTTGAGGTACACAATGTCTAAAGAGAGACCAGGGCCAAGACAGGTTCATTGTAATTAAAATGGGAAGGTGAATAGGCTAATGAAAGAAATAGGACAATTATGGCTCAAAGTCAGGATCAAAGGATACTTCTTCATTTGGTTTGGCATTTAGGCTAAAAGTGGACTTTATTCAAAAACGGCCTATGATCCTTTCCTAATCCCTATCCTCTAACTTAGGCAAGACTAACCGATAAAGTTCTAGATCGCACACACACAGTTAACTAAGTAATGACCTCACACACACATAACACAAGGTTGTATTATCAACTACTACCTATCCAGTTCATGCAATGCTAGCTACAGTTATTTGCCTATAATACTAATGCCATAACAAGATCCAATAGCTGTCATAAACTAATATGCTACACACACACTTTGAAAACAAAAAATTTCAGGAGGGGTATCCTTTAAATAATCAAAAAGCATCAACTTCAAAATTGGATTGCACTCAGATTCCCTATTTTTCTCCTAATCAAACACAAATACACATGATAATAAAAACCTAAACATGCCGGTTCTACTAAGATAGCACTTGAGGGAAAAGAAACACGGCAACAAAACCCCCCAAGAGGACATATAGACCCACAAGTACCTCATACCCTCAACTTAGGAAGATAACTGTGGCACCCTAGGTGCATGGGTCTAATATTGATCAAAATCAAAAATCAAATAAAATATAGAAATAGCAAAACACCTTGGGTTGCCTCCCAAGCAGCGCCTGATTTATTGTCGCGGCACGACGGGGGTATCTTGATTACTCTGACTTCATCAAGATCCCCCACTGGGATGTCCTCCAGGGTCATCTAAAATATTTATTTTTGAAATCACCCTCATGTTCTTTGGCTGCTTCATAGTTCTGTAAACATTGAATGTGACTTCCTTATTATCCAGCCTGAATTTCAGCTCATCCCGCTCTATATCTACCAATGCTGTGCCGGTGGCTAAAAAAGGTCTCCCCAAAATTATGGGCATCTCAAAATCGACCTCACAGTCCAAGACACAAAGTCAGCAGGAAAGATGAAGTTTTCAACTTTGACCAAAACATCACATATTATGCCCATGGGTTTCTTGATCGTACGATCCGCCATCAATAACCGTATCTTTGTTGGGTCGGGGGCTCCCAAACCTAATTTTTCAAACACTACCAGCTACATCAAGTTAATGCTCGTACCTAGGTCACACAAAGCTCTGGCAAAGTGACTTGACCTAATTGTGCATGGAACTGTAAAGGCACCGGGATCATCTTTCTTTTGTACAAGAGAACGGGATGCAATTGGACTACAATGGTGCAAATTATAAACAGACTCATAACTGACGGTTCTCTTCTTCGTGACCAAGTCCTTTATGAACTTTGCATAACCTGGCATCTTCTCCAATGCCTCAACCAGAGGGATGTTCATAGAAAGTTGCTTCAAGATGGACATGAACTTCTGAAATTTTCCATCCTCCTTCTTCTTCTTCAGTCGCTGAGGGAATGGAGGTGGCGGCCTAGGAATGGGTATTAGCACTTGTGGGGCTTCCTTCTCTTTCTCAGTTTAAGCATTTACCTTTTTTTCATCAGTTTGAGGCTTTTCCACCTCTTTCATGATCTTCCCACTAACTTGAGATGTTGAGGGAAAGGTGGAGGAAGCCTTGGCAATGGAACATACTTCTTTATGGCTTCCTTTACTTTTTTCGTGGTCTTAGTCTGCTCTTCCAGTGGGGTATGAACACCCTCAACTGGATTGGGTGACTCAATGAGAGTCATTCCACTTCTTGTTGTGATAGCCATACAATGAGAATCATTCTTCGAATTCTGGACGGTGTTGCTTGGAAGGGTGCCTGGCTGACGTTGATTTAGTGCCAATGATATTTGCCCGAACTGTTGCTCCAACTGTTTAATGGCAGTCGAATGGGAATCTACCTTCTGACTTATTCTTGGAATATCTGTCTTGATCTCTTTTATACAGTTTTCTTGGCTTTCTGACCTTGTAACCAGTTTATCAAGAAGGGATTCCATCCTTGAATTTCTCGACTCCTCATCACGTCTTCCTGGTGGTACATAAAGGCCATTCTTCTCTCTATAATCCTCTTTCCGTCTCCAATCATAGTCACGGTCTCGTTCTCGATCTCTTTACCCCAATTTATTGTAGTTTCCTCCATAATAGTTCCAAACTTTATTCCCTTTCCTTGAGTTCCAAGAGTCTTGATTAGACCCTTGGCCCTTGGCTCGGAAACCCACCACTTCGCGATCTAGATACTTTGCCTCTTCATCTGACTCACTATCATCATGTCTAGCCAATTTGCTTTGTGCACCTACAGCATGCACCTTTTTTGCATCTCTGGCCGCTATCTATTTAGCCAGAAGACCAATTTCTGTCCTCAACTGAGTGACCTCTTGAGCCACAGATTCATCCAAAGCCCTTTGAGCTGCTGAAGCTTCAATAGCATATGTGCACGCCGGCGTATCTACCTCTCGAGTATGCCATCCTCGGTTTGTCTTAGTGACACGAACTAATATCTCAGAAGCTTGGTCCCATCTCAGACTCATGAATGCTCCACCAGTGATAGTATCTGCTACTGCCTTTGTGTTGACATTCAACGCCCTGTAGAAGATTTCAAGTAAATTCCTACCAGTCATCCTATGATTTGGCACATTCTGTCGTTTCTTTTTGAACCTCAGCCATGTCTCATAGAGTGCTTCAGAATGAAGTTGTATGAAATTATAAATCTCATCTTTCAACTGCAGTATCTTGGACGGTGGGAAAAATCTTTCCAAAAATTGATTTCTCAATTCTTGCCAAGTAGTGATGGAGCCTCGCGGCAGCTCTGCCAACCACAAAGTAGCCTCTCCTGTAAGGGAGAATGGGAACAACCTCAACCGAATAGCCTCTTGGTTAACTCCAGGAAAATTTTACGACGTGCAGACCCCCACAAAATTCATTATGTGCATGTTTGGATCATCAGTGGGAAGACCCGCGAACACACCCTTCAAGTTTAGCAGATGGATCGTGGCACTAGTAATGTCAAACTTAGTGCCTGGAGGAAACTCTGGTGGAATGATGGCACCATTCTCTATTGGTTCAAAATAGTCCACATATTCTTCTTCAGGATCATCATAAACAGGCACATGTGGTCTCGGTTGGTCTCTTAATCATCTTTGTCGCTCTTCAGCATCAGCAGACGCTGTGCTGCTTCCTGCATAGCTCGATTATCTCTTTCTACTTGTCTAAGAATAGCTTGTATAGCATGCTCTTCTCGTGTCAATCGAGCAGTAGTTTGGTCCAAACAACCGGATGAATTGGCTGGTTGTGAATGTCTCCCGCAGCTGCGGGATTCTGAACTCCTTCAGTATTCACCATTCTCCGATTATCTCTTAGAGTCCTTTCAATTTCAAGATCAAGTGGAATAAGGGGATTACCTTGACTCCTAGGATTTGGCATACACCGGTGTATGCCCTCAAAGATATGTAAAAACACAACCAATCAGCTCCAACCAGTAATGTTCAACTTCGTAACCGTATTCCCCGGTAACGGCGCCAAAATTTGATGTCGCCCAAAATATACCTCCAGAAAAGTATAATGCGGTCACTGAATCAAATATAGAACCCTACTAGGTTGGGGTCGATTCCACAGGGAATAGGTCGAAGTGTAAGTAGAGTACCGGATGGAACAATTGTAAAGTAAGTAAAACTGGGGGGTTTTTGCTAATGAACAGTAACAATAACGATTGCTGGTTGTATTGAGTTCGTAGACAATAAGAGAAATACACTAGGACTGTGATCCCCAATGATTCCTTAACTCCACCGGTTACTTGTGCTAACAAGATTGCCCCGCTGCGCTGCATGAAAAATCTAACAAATTAGGTTCATCTAACTATCTCTCGACCTTCATTAGACGAATTTCACTCTTTTCCTCTCGGAATCCGAGTGTCGCACTACTAACCCTTGTCCTGGATCTCAGATAACCATTCCCTTTAAGGCTCCGGTTATTAGAAGAAGGTTGATATCTTCAAATCTCTGTTGTTATCTCCTTTTCCCAATCTCTACCTCTCTCTCGAGCAAGTCTAGAATACAGTCGAGTTTCTAACGTTTGCAACCGTTAGAAAAGAAATCACAATGAAGGAAACAACAATACATGCATTCACAGCGATACAAAATTGTTTTGCACTTAACCGGTTTCGTTAATTCCTTATGGTTCACACAACCCTAGTTGATGGATTTAGCTGCTCATAATTGTAAGAACACAAGAAGAATTCGAAGATGAAAGCATAATTATGATCTCACAACAATGAAGAAAATCCAAAATCTCAATTATCAATAAAACTCAAATTAAGGTTTGTGACTACTAAACCAAGAATATGTCTGAAACAGTATGTAATAACTCTCAAAATAGTATATTGTCTAACTCTGAATTAATCTCGCACATAGGACTATACAGGGGTATTTATAGATACAAAGCTAATCATATCCTAAGCAAAATAGGAGAACAGAGTCGGCAACTTTCACGGTGTCGTGGAACCAAGTCACGCCACGTAGGTTGATGTCATGGGAATCAGGCTCAATTAGACGTCTTCAGAAGTCGAGTCACGCCACCTTTCCACATCACGTAGGTGGACCCACGCCACGTGGATGCCTAGCGTGGAAATCAGACACAATTTTCACACTGGGGAGGTGACTCACGGCACCACTCACGTCACGTGAGTGCTGTCTTGATTCCCACTCCGGTGCTGATTTTTGTTCTTTCATCTTTCGGTACTTCATTCTCTGGCTTGATTCTTCCTTTTTGATCCTTTTGCCTTCAAAAACCTGTTTTCCTGCAAAGTAGGACAGAAACCACATCATACCAACAAAACACACCCAAGCTATTGCATATTTTCCTTGTTTTAAGCATCAAAAGTGTCATGTAACCATGACACATCAGGTAGTAAGTCGAATTGCACCCATATCAATGAAGTTCGAAGTCATAGTCCTGACGTACTTGAAGGAGTAAGAATATGAGCGTGTCCAAACCCAGGCTGAGCATCTGAATCACCAACTAGGGCACTAAGTGCACCAGCTCTAACAGTGCCACATCACTATCAGACTTATCTGGATGAGCTGAATTACTAATAATCCCACACCAGGGTAACTCTATGGACCAGTGACTAGTCTCTCTGTAGTTATAACAAACCCCTGAAGCTCTAACCAACTGATGCCGGGGACACTCTCTACTGAAATGATCATCCTCTCTGTACTCACAACATACCTCAGGAGCTCTAGGCTGGCAAGGAATAAGAGCTGACCTTATTTGAGTGACAAACTTGCGTCTGGGGAACTCTCTAAGCTAATGGCCAATCTCGCCACAATCAAAAAAGGCTCCCAGAACACTCTGATGTACTGTACCTGTTGACCCAGAATGACCGCCAAGGCCTGAAGATCTATATCAAATACTCTGCAATGTATGACGAGTACTCTACCCACTGTGACCACTACGATCTACATGAGAGCTACCCATAAGCTGAGGTGCTACCTGTACGGGCCCATTAGGTGGCAAGTGATACTGATCCCTGTTGGGAAGGTCCCTACTCCCGAATGGAATACCAATAACACTATACTGATGACATGGCCTGTTATCGCCACCTCTATATGTATCAATACATGCCCTTTCTGTGGTCCATGCATGATCAATAACTTGAGGGAAAGAAAATCCAACTGCTTTTAAATACTCCAATGCCAAGTGAATTGGTAAAGCTAACCCTCTGATAAATCCACGCACCATCTCATGCTCTGAAGGATATAGTATCGGAGTATGTCTGGCCCACTCGAGAAACCTAATCTCCAACTCTGAAATAGGCTAGAAGCCCTGCTGAACACCTACAAACCCAACTGCGGTCTTAGAACTACTCGATAAATTAGACATCACCTCTGGCTGTGAAGTATTTATAAAAAGGCTCAGAATTCCCAACACTAAATCTTACAAATCTAGAGGTGGTCACAAACTCTATCGGAACCTAAGCTGGCCCCAAATCCTCTGAATGATGCTGAAGATCCTCGATATTAACCTCTGACTCTTTAGCCTGATGTTAAGCTGAGACTCTAGTACCACGCACCAAAGTCCCATCCGCATATATCGATAACCTCGTGCTATCCATCTGGGAAGGAACGAAGTCAAGTACTAGAGGTTCATAAAAATATGGACACACGATAAGGAGTCAAGAATAGAATGTCCTAAGAATGCCCTATAGCCTCCTGAAGATAGGATACAGACGTCTCCGTACTGATTCGCAGGACTCTACTAGACACTTAGCTTTTATACCAACGCACCAGTAAACTTGGCTCTGATACTAATTTGTCATGACCTGATTTCTTAGGTCATGATGGCACCTACTATAACCCACTAGTAGGAAAGCCAACCCGTAGCTCGGAAATGCTAGCAACCGACTATCAAGAGAAATAAACGAAACAACTGAAAGGAATCTAATAAAGGGACTAATATAGATTACAACCCCAAGACCTGGTGAAGTCAGTACAAGAGCTTTTACTACAACTGGAGTACAAAGTGGAATACAGAGTCAATATATATACAAATCCATCTCTGAAATACAAAATAGAGATCAAACTAACAATATGAGGGAGAGCAGGAATACTCTGAACGTTAAAAGCTCACCCTAACTCTTTGATCCACAGCTGCTCAGCATGATACACACATCAACGTCTAGAACTCATACTATGATCTGTAGGATGTAGAAGTGTAGTATGAGTACTAAACATGTGGTACTTAGTAGGCATCAACCGACTTAGCTCTAAAGATAATGCAAGCATAAATAACATGTAAGCAAGAATATAACTACAGGCAACTATCCCGAAAACCTAAGTATAATGAGGCTAATAGAGCAATAAGGATGCACTATCCTATTCTAACAGTATTCAAAACTAAAGTACAATACTTATATCACTAGCCAATATACCAATGAAGAGTGAAAAAAGGATATGTAGTAGTATACAAGGCCAAAGAATACATATACAATATGAATAGACAAAGAAAGAGAAGGATATATAGTAATACTATATATATATATATATACCTATAGGACTAACTCAAAGGTAATAACCTGAGGAAGTCAACCTAACATCGTAAGGATCATAACCAAGTAGGGAAGCTAATACTAGTATAATCAGGGTCCCTAACCATAATGTCTGACTGTGAGGTAACTATCGATAATGTAATTTACCATAGAAAACAAAAAGGATCAGAAAAATACCGACAACCGGGTACCAATCCATAATCATCCTGCCACGAACTAACCATAATAACCAATAGTAAAGTAACTGGCTAGCCTGAACAAACAATACCTAACCGGGCCCCCATAAGCATGGAAGGTTCAAGCAAACACTCAACAAACAACCATCATAGCTTATACATATACAACGCCCCATAAGGCTGATAGTTATAAACACCAAATAATCATACTGGTGATAGGCAATGCATATGAATGAATGAATGCAACATAAACCAATAGTACCATACCCAATCCGAGTGCAATAATGTACCAACTATATACACGTCCTCCAACTCAGTAGCTCGTAAAGGAAAGACCTACGATGACCATCCTTCTCCAGCACTATGGCTCAAGGATGAAGGGGTGATAGGGGACTTAGGATATCCGTATACACTGCCTGGTCCCAAACCAAGACTTCCAATAATCATCATAATTAATCTACTCCATCCAGTACCAGCGAGATGTATAAGTATAATAAGTGCACGGACTTAAACTGTGACTAAAAGAGTGTAAGTCTCTAAATCCATTGTACAAGGTCAACTTAGAGACTAAATCAGCATAATAGGTGTAGAAAAGGTTGGAATCTCTCTCGACCGAAGAAAATAGTAGTGGTGAAAGAGTGGATAATAACGGACCAAAATCAATCTCGGTCTAATTTCCAAAATAGCACATTTAGTTCCAAAAGTTGATAATCCATTAAGTAAGGTGGTACGATTCCCTTTATAAAAGAATCCATTTTAAAAGTGAAAAGTGAAAATAAATCCCTTTTTGGATAACAGTAGTAAAATTAAGGTTGACTTGAATCATACCACTAAATGAGCATGAATGCACCTAAAATTATGCATGTCATCACCAGTATCTAAATAATACAACCACAAGCACCTAAGCATCTATAAACTCGAATCATGTCCTCTTTAAGGATAAAATACTCACCTGCAGTCCAACTGGTATCGTAACCACGGCTTTGGGCCCAATAATATAATTAACATAATAAAGCCTCAAAATCCAGGAAACTATGGTAATCAAGGACATAAAATCACTAAGTCATATGGTAAGTCTGATATTAAAGGATCCTTAATATTAAACTATGGTTAACATGCTTATAATCAAGGGTAATAGGATTCTATGGCCATAATGGGTATTTTATACTAAGGTTTGAGTCATATTTCTATCCCAAATTCCCAAATAGGTTAAGTCATGCTATACTAGTCACAAACATATTCTATCATCCCTACCTAGCATGCAATCTATACTATACACAATCTCATGGAGAAGAGTAGACCGAAGTCTACCTCATTGCCGAACTACAATCTTGAATCGCCCACTAATCGCTCGTCCTTGATCCACGATCCCGAATCAACATCACACTATCAAAATAATAACCTATAAGTTATTACGAGTAAAATGATACCCATATTGCAATACAAAACTCAGGGTCCAAAATTGGGTGAAAAAATGGGCCCGTTGGGCTCGCTAATGGAATCTCAAAATTAAATCTATCACGAGGTCCCAGGAAGGACAAAGAATGCGTGCTCAATATTTGAGCATATCCGGAGAACAAATCGGGGCCCAAAATGGCCCACAAAGCTAAGGAATTAAAGACCTAATTTCTAAGAATTTACAATGAAAAAGGAAGAAATTTGGCAAGGAAAATAATGGAAAATGACCAAGGAGTGTTGAACTTGCTTACCTTAGCTTCAATGGATGACTTACTACTATTTCCCATGTCCCAAACTCTCAAAAGTTGAGGAAAATGCCATGGTAAATGAAGGAAAATAGGGTGAAGAAGAGAATATAACACCAGCAGTTGCCGCTAAAGCGGTCAGTTGGCCGCTAATGCAACCAGCTCTAAAGCGGCTGGTGCTACAGCGAGTATCCGCTAAAGCGGCATCCCCGTTGCTAAAGAGAAATCCGCTTAAGCAGACAAGGAGCGCTGTAGCGACCCTCAACTACACAACCAAGTCTACTAAAATGACATAATGTCGCTAAAGTGACTACCGCTAAAGTGGTCATTTGGCTGCTTAAGCGGCTGTAAAAGCAATTTGAGGCATCAGATTTTACTGAATCCAAATAGACTCCAACTGGGTGCTCGAGATTTGTTCGGAACCCCGTGCGCACAAACGAACTATGTTACCAAACTAAATTTGATATTTCGGACTCAATGGAACCATCAAAACTTTCATCCGAGATCTTTTTGATTAAATATGGGCCCCACACCTATAGTTCTATTTTTCATTAAATCCACCCAATAGCCCAAAATGAGTTCAGAAGCCTCGGGACCTAAGCTAAGGGTCCTCCTAGCCTAAAATCAATGTTTCGGAGCTGATAGGGCTGTCGAAATTCTCATCTGAGATTGTTTAGAAGGAGTTTTGGTCCGAGACCAATTACTTAACAACAAAAAGCTCTAAAATAGGGAAATGAGCCTAAAATCCAAACGAACTATCCGATAATCAAACCGACAGTTTTGACAAATCATAAATGACCTGTTACCACAATGGGGAGGCTCGAAATACTGGAAATGCATGGAAATTTAGAACATGACCTGGAGGGTCACTGCAATATCCACTACTAAAAGGACTTTCGTTCGCGAAAGCCAATGGATAGAAAGAGCCCAAAAGCATGAAACATGAGCTACTGTGCCTGCATGCCCCGAGCATGTCTCCCTAGATAACCTCTAGTAGAAAAAAAACTTCCAAGGGATTTTGCTATAGGCATCCTTTTTTCAACCAACTTCCTTACTTCATATCTGAAACATACAAACCCAAACCATGGTATGCTTACATCATACCGAACAAACATGAGCAAATAGATACTCAACCAAGCTAAGGATAACAAAGGCATGAATCACACAGTTAACTCCAAACTCCAAATCTAACATTTTCTCGCCCTTCTAAAATTGATGATTACTCTGAACCGCGTAGAATCCTTCCCACATCATCTTAGTCCTATCCGCGTGACCACATTACGCTAACCTCAAAAAACTGAAGATAGTATACTAAAAATCCATAATGGCAAGAAAAAAAAAAGCCCACAAGGTGCAACCTGGACACACAAATGGAGATCATTAAAGCTTGCAATCTCTAGCCAAAGCTATAACTTGTCCAGATAACCCTCAAAACCAACAATCATGAGTCCCAAGAATTATCTTTCAAAGCAAAACTATCTGTTCCAGAATGCCCCGCTAATTGTGGATGAAACCATGCTAAGCCCAGCTTAAGCACACTTCTACTGCTGAGAAGACATTCCAAAATTCTGAAAAACACTGAGAATCAAGGCCAAAAGCAGTAGAAACCAATACCATGTGCCGATGCACCATCCTCTGAGCATCTATCAAGTACACTACATCCAAACTGAATGAAACTGAATTGGTTGGTAAAGAGTAGGCTTAGTCGACCTGTCGACAAAGTCTCAACTGAATCAACTTTTAAAGCGGAGGCTGCAACCAAGTTATGCAATCCATAGCTATAATATCAACGCTGAAGCTAAACTATTCAATCTCAATTATCAAAACTGATCCTACTGACGAGCAATATCCATATTCCAAAAGCTATCATAATCTTCAAGTCGCCATTCAAGAGAGTCAAATCTCAAAGTTGAAGCCCACAAGTCTTCACGGATATCAAATACTCAAGCCAACCTCACTATCAAAATCAAGGACATATACTACGGTTCCTACAAGAGCTAAAACTAGAATGTGCTGATGAACATAATCACACAGGAGGGAAACCACAAGATGAAGATACGAGCAATCAAATCCACATCCACTAAAGGCATATTAGATCAGGGCATAACCAAGGCTCACCAAGGCTGCAACGAGTACCAACGGTAGCCAAAACTCTAGCAACTCAAAAAATGCAATCTTAACCTGAATTTGGTCAAACAAATACTCGATCTATGGCAACGAATACGCATAGGCACATATCACCAAAAAGAAGCACTCTAAAAAGTCTCATTAAGCCAAATAACTGTCGAAATGAGATTTTTTTGAATTCACCCATTTTCTCCAACCTTAATTCAACTGAATCATGGACCACATCAAAGCAAGAACGGAGTACCCAACTTAATATCATCATCAAGATCAAGACCACTATCAGGCGTTGAACTATCCAAATTGGAAGAACAAATCTCAAATTTATCAACCACGAAATGGGATATAGAAAAGGATAGCTAATGCTAGAATCTCAACAGACCAGAAAAGCAAGACTTAGGCTTTTCAGCATCAGAAATCGGCTATAGAACGGAATTACCAACTCTAAAACCACAATAAAACCATGGAAGACCAACTTACCTCCACTTTTATAAGAATATAACTATAAGCACCTATGCATCTATAAACTTTAATCATGTCCTCTTTATAGATAAAATACTCACCTGGAGTCCAACTGCTATCGTAACCACGACCTCGGGCCCAATAATATAATTAATGTAATAAAGCCTCATAACTCAGGAAACTATGGTAATCAAGGACATAAAATACTGAGTCAAATAGTAAGTCTTATATTAAAAGATCCTTAATATCAAACTATGGATAACATACTTATAGTCAAGGGTAATACTATTCTATGGCCATAATGGGTATTTTATACTAAGGTTCGAGTCACATTTCTATCCCAAATTCCCAAATCGGTTAAGTCATGCTATACTAGTTATAAACATATCCTATCATCCCTACCTAGTATGCAATCTATACTATACATAATCTCATAGAGAAGAGTAGGCCGAAGCCTACCTTATTGCTGAACCGCCATCTTAAATCACCCACTAATTGCTCATCCTTGGTCCATAATCCTGAATCAACGCCACACTATCAAAATAATAACCTATACATTATTACGAGTAAAATGATACCTATGTTGTAATACAAAATTTGAGCCCAAAATCGGGTAAAAAATGGGTCCTTGGGGCCCACTAATGGAATTCCCAAATTGAATCCGTCACGAGGTCCCTCAAAGGACAAGGAATATGTGCTCAAAAGTTGAGCACAAATGGAGCATAAATCGGGGCCCAAATCAGCCCACAAAGTTAAGGAATTAAAGACCTAATTTCTAAGAATTTACCATGAAAAAGGATGAAATTTGATGGGAAAAATAATGGAAAATGACCAAGGAGTGCTGAACTAGCTTACCTTAGCTTCAATGGATGATTTCCCACACTTTCCCACTTCCCAAGCTCTCAAAAGTTGTTGAAAATGCCTTAGGAGATGAAAGAAAATTGGGAGAAGAAGAGAATATAACACCAACTGTTGTCCCTAAAGCGTTCACTTGGAAGCTAAAGCGACTACTGACCGCTAAAGCAGCTGGTGCTACAGGCGAGTGCCCGCTACAGCGGCATCCCCTTCACTAAAGCAACATTCTTTTAAGCAGACAAGGAGCGCTAAAACGACCCTTAGCTATACATACATGGCCGCTAAAGCGGCATAATATCACTTAAGCGACTACCGCTAAAGCGGTCATTTGGCCGCTTTAGTGGCTGCACCAGCAACTTGAGGCATCAGATTTTTCTGCGTCTAAATAGACTCCAACTGGTGCTCGAGATTTGTTCGGAACCCTATGAGCATAAATGAACTATGCTACCAAACTAAATTCAATATTCCAGACTCAATAGAACCATCGAAACTTTCATCCGAGATCATTTTGATTATTCATGGGGCCCACACCTATAGTTTTATTTTTCATTAAATCCACCCAATAGCCCAAAATGAGTTCAGAAGCCTCGAAATCTGAACCAAGGGTCCCCCTAGCATAAAATTAATGTTTCAGAGCTAATGGGGCTATTGAAATTCTCATTTGATATTTTATACCAAGACTTTTGGTCTGAGACCAATTCCTTAACAACAAAAAGCTCTAAAATAGGGAAATGAGCCTAAAATCCAAAAAACTGTCTGATAATCGAACCGATAGTTCTAGCAAGTCATAAATGACCTGTTGCTACTATATGGAGGATTAAAATACAACACATGGAAATTGAGAACATGACCAGAAGGGAAATTACAATATCTACTAATAAAAGGACCTTCATTCGCAAAAGTCAATGGATAGAAAGAGCCCAAAAGCACAAACAGATGAGGTACTAGGCCCGCAAGCCCCAAGCATTTCTCCCTAGATAACCTCTAAGCAGAAATAATGCTACCAAGGGATTCTGTTATAGGTATCCCTTTTTCAACTAACTTTCTTACTTCACATCTGAAACACACAAACCCAAACCATGGCATTCTTACATAATACCGAACAAACACAAGCAAGCAGAAACTCAACCAAGCGAAGGATAACCAAGGCGTGAATCACACAACCAACTCCAAACTCCAAATATAACATTTTCTCACCATTCTAAACTTAATGACTACTCTAAACCACGTAGAATCCTTCCCTCATCATCTGAGTCTTGTCCGTGCAACCACATTACACTAACCTTGAAAGACTGAAGCTAGTATACTGAAAATCCATAATGGCAAGCAAAAAAAAAAGCCCATAAGGTGAAACCTGGACACACAAATGGAGATCATTAATGCTTGCAATCTCTAGACAATGCTTCAACTTGTCTGGATGACCCTTGAAACCAACAATCATGAATCCCAAGCATTATCTTTCAAAGCGGAACAATTCGCTCTAGAATGCCCTGCCAACTATGGATGAAGCCATGCTAAGCCCAACTTAAGAACACTTCAAATGCTGAGAAGACATTCCAAAATTCTGACAAACACTGAGAATCAAGGCCAAAAGCAGTAGAAACCAATACTATGTGCCGATGCACCATCCTTCGAGCATCTATCAAGTACACTGCATCCAAACTGAAGGAAACTGAATCGGTAGGTAAAGAGTAGGCTAAGTCAATCTGTCGACAAAGTCTCAACTGAATTAAATTTTGAAACGGAGGCTGCAATCAAGTTATGTAATCCATCGCTATAATCTCAACCCCAAAGCTGAACTACTCGATCTCAATTATCAAAACTGATCCTGCTGATGAGCAATATCCATATTCCAAAAGCTATCATAACCTTCAAGCCGCCATTCAAGAGAGTCAAATCTCAAAGCTGAAGTCCGCAAGTCTTTACGGATATCAAATACTCAAGCCAACCTAACTATCAGAATCAAGCACATATACTACGGTTCCCGCAAGAGCTAAAACTAAAATGTTGTTGATGAACATAATCACAACATAGGGAAACCACATGATGAAGATACGTGCAATCAAATTGACATCTACTAAATGCATATCAGATCAGGGCATAGCCAAGGATCTCCAAGGCTGCAAGGAGTACCAATGGTAGCCAAAACTCTAGCAACTTAGAAAATACAATCTTAACTTGAATTTGGTCAAACCAATACTCGATCTATGGCAACGAATACCTATAGACACATATCACAAAAAAAAAGCACTCCACAAAGTCTCATTAAGTCGAACAACTGACAAAATGAGAATTTTCTGAATTCACCCATTTTCTCCAACATTAAATCAACTAACTCATGAACCATATCAAAGAAAGAATGGAGTACCCAACCCAATATCAGTATCAAGATCAAGACCACTACTAGGCGATGAACTATCCAAATCGAAAGAATAAATCTCAAATTTATCAACCACGGGAATGGGCTATAGAAAAGGATAGCTAATGCTAGAATCTCAAAAGACTAGAAAAGCAAGCCTAAGGCTTTACACCATCAGAAACAGGTGATAGAACTGAATTGCCAACTCTAGAACCTCAACAAAACCATGGAAGGCCTACTTACCTCCACTTTTATAAGAATACAACCATAAGCACCTATGCATCTATCAACTTGAATACTCACCTGGAGTCCAACTGGTATCGTAACCACGACTTCAGGCCCAATAATATAATTAACATAATAAAGCCTCATAACTCAAGAAACTATAGTATTCAAGGACATAAAGCAATGAGTCAAATGGTAAGTCTTATATTAAAGAATCCTTAATATCAAGCTATGTATAACATACTTATAATCAAGGGAAATAGGATTCTATGGCCTTAATGGGTATTTTATACTAAGGTTCGAGTCACATTTCTATCTCAAATTCCCAAATAGGTTAAGTCATGCTATACTAGTCATAAAAATATCCCATCGTCCCTACCTAGCATGAAATCTATACTATACACAATCTCATAGAGAAGAGTAGACTATGGCCTATCTCATTGATGAATTGCAATCTTGAATCACCCATTAATCGCTCGTCCTTAGTCCATGATCCTGAATCAACATCACACTATCAATATAATAACCTATATGTTATTACAAGTAAAATGATACCCATATTTCAATACAAAAATCTGAGCCCAAAATCGAGTAAAAAATGTGCCTTGGGGCCCGCTAATGGAATCCCAAAATTGAATCCTTCACAAGGTCCCTCGAAGTACAAGAAATTTGTGCTCAACTAAATTGGGGCCCAAATCAGACCATAAAGTTAAAGATTAAAGACATAATTTCTAAGAATTTACAATGAAATAGGACAAAATTTGATGGGGAAAATAATGAAAAATGACCAAGGATTGTTGAACTAGCTTACCTTAGCTTCAATGGATGATTTCCCACACTTTCCCACATCCTAAGCTCTCAAAGTGGAGGAAAATGCCCTAGGAAATGAAGGAAAATTAGAAGGAAAACAGAATATAACACCAGCAGTTGTCGCTGAAGCGGTCACTTGGCCGCTAAAGTGGCTAGTGATCGCTAGAGTGGCTGGTCCTACAAGTGAGTGGCCGCTAAAGCGACATCCCTATCACTAAAGCGACATCCGTTTAAGTAGGCAAGGAACACTAAAGCATCCCTCAGCTATACAACCATGGCCTCTAAAGTGGGATAATGTCGCTTAAGCGACTACCACTAAAGCGGTCATTTGGCCGCTTAAGCGGCTAAGCCAGCAACTTGAGGCATCAAATTTTTCTAAGTCCAAATATACTCCAACTGGTTCTCGGGATACATTTAGAATCCCATGAGCGCAAACAAACTATGATACCATACAAAATTTGACATTGGGGGCTCAATGAAACCATCAGAACTTTCATCCTAGATCATTTTGATTAAATGTGGGCCCCACACCTATAGTTTTATTTTTTTATTAAATCCACTCAATAGCCCAAAACGAGTACGAAAGCCTTGGAACCTAAACCAAAGGTCCCCCTAGCCTAAAATAAATGTTTTGGAGCTAATTATGCTGTTAAAATTTGCATTTGAGATTGTTTACTAGGATTTTTGGTCCTAGACCAATTCCTTAACAACAAAAGTTCTAAAATAAGGAAATGAGCCTAAAATCTAAATGAACTGTTCGATAACCAAACCGACAATTTTGACAAGTCATAAATGACTTGTTTCAACTATGTGAAGGCTTGAAATACTGAAAATACATGAAAATTTAGAAAATAACTTGGAGGGTCATTATAGGGTAATAATTAAAAAGGTCATTATAGAAATTGAGGTAATGGTAATGTAGATAAAGGTGGAGCGCAACCTGATAGGGAGGTTTCCCATCTTGATGATAGAGCTCAGTGTTATGCCTTCTTATGCAAGTCCAAGGGTATGTCATCTGATGCTGTCATTACAAGTATTATTCTTGTTTGTGATCGGATGGCTACTATTTTATTTGATTTGGCTTCCTTTTATTCTTATGTATATGGTAGATTTGCCTTGGCATTGGACTTGATTTGTGATGTACTTGACTCCCCTATTTATGTGTCTGCTCTGGTTGGAGACTCTGTGGCAGTGACCCATGTGTATCATGAATGCTCTATTTTTTCATAGGTTTCTAGACTTGGGTAGATTTGATAATGTTTTATATGCTTGACTTTGACATTATCCTGGGTATGACTTGGTTATCTTTGTATCATGTTGTTTTAAATTGTAATGCTAAGGCAGTGACTTTAAAGATGTCTGAAATGGATAAGTTATAGTACAAATGTGAGTATAAGCCTAAGCCTGTGAAAATTATATCTTTTATTTGGGATTAAAAATTAGTAAGGAGAGGGTTATCAACTTTTATAGCATATCTCCAAGATCTTAGTGCAAAATCTCTTTCTATCGAGTCATTCCTTATAGTGTCAGAGTTTCAGGATGTGTTCCCCACAGATTTACTTAGTATGCCTCTGGATCAGGACATTGACTTCTGTATTGATTTGGAGCCGGGCATGCACCCTATTAACAATCCTCCTATCGAATGGCTTCGGATGAGTTGAGGGAACTCAAGACCCAATTACAGGAGCTACTTGATAAGGGATTTACTAGCCGTAGTGCTTCTCTTTCGGATTCTCCAGTGTTGTTTTTTAAGAATAAGGATGGTAGCCTAAGAATGTGTATTGACTACAGGCATTTGAATAAAGTTACTTTCAAGAATAAGTATCCTTTGCCCTGGATATATGATATTTTTGACCAATTATAGGGTGCTTCCATGTTCTCTAAGATAGACTTGAGATCGGCCACCAGTTAAAGATTTGGCCTAAGAATATACTTAAGACAACCTCCAGGACTCGGTATGGGTAGTTTGAGTTCTTGATTATGTCATTCGGGTTAACTAATACACCAACAACTTTTATGAGCTTGATGATTGGTATCTTTAAGTCTTTCTTGGATTCTTTTGTGATTGTCTTTATTGATGATACTTTGGTTTACTCCAAGAGTAAAGAGCAACATGTAGGTCATCTTCGCATTGTGTTGGGGATTTTGAAGAAGAAGAAGTTATATGCTAAGTACTCGAAATGTGAGTTTTGGTTGTATTCAATTGTCGTCCTAAGGCATGTGATTTAAAAAAAAGTGGTGATGGTAGATCCCTAGAAGATTTAGGTGGTTAAGAGTTAGGTTTGACCTGGCTCTGTGACTGAGGCTAGATGTTTTATGGGTCTTTCTAGTTACTATCGTAGGTTTTTCAAGAATTTTTTATCTATTGCAACGCACTTGACAAGGTTGTTCCAGAAAGAGGTGCCATGTTTTTAGTCAGATAAGTGTTAGGAGAGCTTTAAAAATCTCAAGATACTCTTGACTACAGCTCATATTCTTTCTCTGTCAATTGAGGGTAAGGATTTCATCATATTTTGTGATGCTTCACTCTTTGGTTTGGGTGCTATGTTAATGCAGGACAAGAATGTGATTGACTATGCTTCAAGGCAATTGAAGCCTCATGAGACGAATTACCCAACCATGACTTAGAGTTGGCAGTGGTGGTATTTGCACTTAAGATTTGGAGATACTATCTCTATGGTGTCAAGTGTGAGGTTTTTACAAACCATCATAGTTTGCAGCATGTGTTTACGCAAAGGGACTTGAATTTGAGTCTGAGAATATGGATAAAATTATTGAAAGACTATGATGTGACCATCCAGTAATACACGCGTAAAGCTAATATAGTGGCAGATGCATTGAGCTAAATAGCAGTAAGTATGGGTAGTTTGTCCTGTTTGAGAGTGTTGAGGCGACCTCTAGCTAGGGAGTTTAAAACTCTAGCATCTCAGTTCATACAGTTTGGTGTGTCTCAAAGGGGTGGAGTGATGGATCGTGTCGAGGTAAGATCGACATTCCTCGATCAAATTAAGGCTAAACAACTTGAGGATGAGTAGTTGAACAAACTTCAGAACAAGGTAGTTTGTAGTGCAGCTTATGATGACACACTTGATACATGTGGCATTTTGATGGTGAGGGGACGTGTATGCATGCCTCCAGTTGGTGATTTTATTCCTGGTTTGATTACAAAAGCTCATGGTTCTCGATACTCTATTCATTCGGGTACAACCACTAAATACAGTGACTTGAGATAGCTCTATTGGTTGCCCGAAATAAAGAAGGATAAAGTGGAGTATATGTCTAAGTGCCACAATTATCAGCAGGTGAAGTACGAGCATCAAAGGCCTGTAGGATTACTTCAGAGGATGCCCATTCCTAAGTGAAAATAGGAAAGTATAGTTATGGACTTCATAGTGGGTCTTCCTAAAACTCTGGGACATCATGACTCGATTTAGGTCATAGTAGACCGACTGACCAAGTTAGCTCACTTCATTCCAATTAGGGTGGATTACAGGTCAAAATAGTTAGCCAAGATTTATGTCAAGGAGATATTGAGGCTATATGGGGTGCCAATTTCCATCATTTCTGAAAGAGGTACACAATTCACCTCTAAGTTTTAGGATAGGCTACATGAAGAGCTGGGCACTAAGCTCAACTTCAACACTACTTTCCATCCCCAGACTGACGGGTAGTTTTAAAGGACTATCCAAGTGCTTGAGGATATGTTGGGGGCTTGTGTAATTGACTTTGGTGGTCATTGGGATAAATTTTTGCCGTTGTGTAAGTTTTCATACAATAATAGTTATAATTCTAGCATTTATATGTCTCCATTCGAAGCTCTATATCTGAGAAGGTGTAGATCATCCCTAGGATGGTTTGAAGTTGGCGATGTGAAGCCTTTGGGGACGTATGTGGTGAAGGAAGCTCAAGAAAAGGTGAGCTTCATCCAAACCAACTTGTTAGTAGCCCAGAGTAGGCAAAAGGAGTATGCAAACTGTAAGGTAAGGGATATTTCATTTAAGGTTGGTGAACAAGTTTTGTTGAACGTATCTCCCATGAAAAGAGTCATGAGGTTTGGCAAGAAGGGAAAGCTTAGCCCTCTGTATATCAGTCTATTTGAGGTTCTTGATGATGTGGGTCCGATAGCATACATGTTGGCATTTTTGCAAAGCTTATCATGGGTCCATCTAGTGTTCCATGTATCCATGCTTAAGAGATATATGGGGATTACATTATTAAGTGAGATTCAGTTTTGCTAGATAAGGATCTTTCTTATGAGGAGGAGCTGGTTGTTATTCTTGATTGGGATGTCCAAAAGTTGAGGACAAAGGAAATTCAATTGGTAAAGGTCCAATGAAAGCATCATCCGATTGAGGAAGCTACTTAGGAAATCTAAAAGGACATGAGGGACATATACCCTCACTTGTTTGAGGATACAGCTACTCCTTCTTTTCTTGACTTGGCTCATTTTTCTTATTTGATTTTTTGGGGATGAACGATGAGTAAATTGGTATCTATTATAATGACCCTTTCCGTTGTTACGGGTAGGTCGAATGTATTATTTTGGTTAAGATTTTCCATGAATTGGGAGTTTGAAATTTTAAGCTAGGCTAGTCTTGGATAAAATCTAAGCGAGGCATGGTCTAGGGAAATCCAAGAATGGATTGGGTAAATGTAATAATGTTTAGCATATTTTTATGTTAGCTAAGATGATAAAAAATCCATAGGATTTTTCAAAAGTGAATTTGGGTAAGTAGAAATCTCGGTATTGAACTTGACATAAAGGGGTTAGTTTGAAATGTCATGGTTTGAGGGTGCGTTGTAAAAAAGGAAAAATTGGAAGCAATTCTAAGTTTCTACATCACGACACCTGCTCTAGTGGGTGGCAGGGTGCTATGATGATTCTGCTATAGCAGGAGTCAAAGTCAGTCAATCTCGCCATAGCGGGCAGATTCCACTATAGCGAGATTGGGCCGCTATAGCGGGATATATGCAGAAAATTACCACAAAATGGTGTATTATTTCTAAACTCATTTTGGGAAGGGCTTAGGCAATATCTTACAGTTTTCACCTATTTTCCACCAAAGTTCTTTGTAAAGGTAAGTTAATCGTTTAACTAGTTTGTCAATTTCTAAATCTTAGAATCACTAGTTTAAGGGGTTTGGGGAGGATTTAGCTTAACCTAGCTGATTTTTCTGATGCAATGGGGTAAATTAGGTGTAAAACCTTTGGTTTTTGGTTAAAACATGATAATTTACTCTTGAATGACTATAATTCACTATATTAACCATGAAATTAGTAGAATTAAGGTGAAATTATGGTGGAAAATCCTAGAATGGGAGAAAGGATCATGAAATTAGCCTTGGGGTTCGGGATTTGGTTATAATACTCGATATTGTAGGTCATTTGGTTGATTATATGTTATATTCCTATTTTAGAACACAATCAAGCCGAGGTTGCAAGAAAAGGGAAAGCTCAAGTTTGCTAAAGCATTTTAGACTTGGATTGAGGTAAGTGATGGTTTAATTTAGTTGAAACACAATTTGTTTTATGTATGCATGATCACTATTCCTTAATATTACTTGTATAATGCATATTCAAGGAAAGTGAATGACTGTTTGATATCCTAAGTGTTAATCACATGCAATGAAGTTACATGAAAAGCTTGTTGGTTGTTACAAGTGTTGTTTCTATTATCATTATGGTTGTGATTGTTGTGATATCCATCATTATTGTGGGATGTACCAGTATTTGGACATCTTCACAGGATTTGTTGGTTTAAGGTTGGCAGACACTGATATTTGGGATTTGGTATATGGACAAGAGCTCATCCCCTATAGATCATGGCTAGTGGGTGACCATAAGACCTTTAGCATGTATGTAAAAGGTACATGTGAGTGTGATTTTTCCTTGAGTTAACCGGGGATAATGTGTTTAGTTGTTATATTGGTTCTTTGAGTGAGTCGAGCTTAAGTGTTGACTTGTTATATTGGTTTCTTGAGTGAACTGGGTTTATGTGCTTATTTGCTAAAGGTGGTTTCTTTATGTAAATCGAGTTTCATGATAATTTATCCTTGTTGTTGTTCTTATAGGTTCTTGTGTGGTCCGGGTTAATTGTAAGTTGTGGCATAACTCTATGTTGTCTATTCACTTGTGTAATTGGGACATGATTGATGTAATTGTTTGAGTCATTGTTGTTGACTTGGAGTCTTTTTGGTAGTCATAGCTTTGACTTGGCTTGTTATTCATGTTGATTCATATTGACTTAACTCTGTAATGTTCTTGAATAAGGCTAAGTATTATGAACTTGAAGTAAGGTTACATGGTAGGTGTTCATGGATTGTCTTATTTTACTAAGTGATGGTTATGTGTTCATATTTCTCATTTTGGGTTGGCTAATGACCCTACCAGTACACCATTGTTTCTTGTGTACTGATACTACACTTGGACTTTTTTTTGTTGAGTCAAGAGCATATTCTGGTGACTATTTCAAGACCTCAACTGTGATTCAGATAGTGTTCAAACTCAAGGGTGACCTAGATCTTCCAGGATGCCATGAGTTCTTCATTCAGTTTCTGTTGTTTTGGACTTAGACATTTTCAGTTATTTGGGGTTGAACCCATTTATTGACGATGTATTTGTTTTGGCACAATGACTTTCAGGTTCAAGGGGATTTGTTTAAGTTTCATTTAATTCCACAATGATTATCTTTTGGAATATTAGAGACATTATTTTATTTAACGAGAAACAGTCAGTTGTCATATTTTGGCTAGGTGTTGGTTTGATGGTTTGGGATTGGATGGTTCTCCCATCAGAGAGTTAGTATGGTGTCACTCACGATGGGTTTGGGTCGTGACAGTGCCCCATAGCAAAACACAATCTATTCCATATAATAATGAAAAGGAAGAAAACCAAACTTGAAATATTTCAAAGTGTGGACAAAATTTTCTAAACCCAAAAGGGTCAAAATAGGACAAAATTTTATGATTTATGTTTTTATTAGATATACAACTAATAGAAAGCATGTCAATTTTTGTTTCACAAATCCAAACATTCTGATATTCATGATAATACGATAATGAATCAGATAATGTTGAATTCTTTGAGCACATTTATCTGTATACAGCTAGGTGTGAGTCATCTAGTGAAGGATCTAAATGACCTTTGGAAGAACAAAAGGAAAATACACTTAATGAAGAGAATCCAATTTGTAGTAAACATTAAAGAACATCTTCTTCTTTTGGATCAGATTTTGTGACATTTCTGCTTGAAAATGAGTCTCAAACATTTAAAGAAGCCATGTCTTCTGTAGACTTATAGTCTTGGAAATAAGCAGTCAATAGTGAGATTGAATCAATCTTAAATAACAATATTTGGGAATTGGTTGATCTTCCTCCTGGTATTAAAAATTTAGGTTTGAAATGTATCTTTAAAAGGAAAATGAAAGTTGATGAAACTATTGGCAAATATAAGGAAAGTCTATCACCCTGCAAATTCTAAGCTAAGATCCGAATAGTTCTTTGAATGCGTGTAGACCCAGATCCATTGATTTCTAATTGTAAATAGGTGTTAAGATCAATTCTTTCATGTGGAAAAAGATTTTGATATGAATTTAGGTCATAACGAACCTCTAGCACAAAGTTGAGTGGAAAGCTTTTTTACCGATTGAGTGTCAATGTAAGGTTTCAATAGGATTAACTTCAAATGAGCATTGCTCCTAGAATATGAAGAGTTACATGGCCAATTACCCACCAAATTAAATATCTTCAAGTCTTCTTTTCAACTCTACTAACCGTTTGTCCATCCAAGTCCCGAGTAAAAAGTTATGTTCATTTTACTAACATGACACAATGTAGTGAATTGTAACGAAATATTGGTTGTGTTTTGAACGGGCGGACTGCGTTTCGGCCTTTGGGAATTCATTAAAAAGGGTGTTTTGGTCCTTTTACCCTCATAAAGCCCTTCTTGACCTGATCTTAATTAAATATAATGCCTAAGACTAAAATTTTCATCGTTACTTTTCATATCCTTCCACTCAAAAGCTCCTAAAACTGAAGGTTCTCCAAAGGTTCAAGCTAATGGCTTCTCTTCAAGGTTCATTCCTCAAACTTCAAAACGAAGGAATGTAACAACAACACCTTTGTGAGGAACTCCTTTCTTCCCCACAATTGAGTCTTAGTATCATATTTGATTCATGATTTAAGTTAGGGTTTTACATTAAAAATCTCTAAGTCTCAATATAGATCCAATCCTTTGGTGAAATTCCTTGATTTTAATTAAGCAAATTTTGAAGATTATCCAGTTTTTCTTTAAATTGGTTCCACATGCATGTATACTGACTTCCTATTAAAGTTTATAAATATCTCGATACTATTGAAAGTTTACTCCATGATTTACTAGATTTATTCATACTTGTACTTTAAAATATGCTTTAAGGAAGCAAGTTCATGACCATTTTGCTAAAGAATGTATACATTATTTTATGTTTTGAGAAAAGAAATTATGTCATCATATCTTGAAAGTTAAAGTTTAGGAAAGTTATAAAGATTTAGAGCCCAGGCTCATAGAGATAGATATATTCATGATGCGATGTTTTGAGCCAGGAATGAATTTTCAAATTTTGTTTTAAGACTTACATTATGAGAAACTAGTATGTTTTGGGAGGACTATTTAGCATGGATATGGATATTATTTTAGACAACACATGCCCCAAAACTACGTTACCACTATAATATAGGACTGTCCGCAATTAGAGCGACTCCTCTTTAGCCTTCGGGCTCAGATTTGGATCCATTAAGTTATGTTTTGCCTCATACCTTGGCAAGGTATAACATATATCTTCTCAATATGGTCAATACATTAGACTTCATGTTTCTCACATGGTTTATGTGATTTAATAGAAACTCCCCCAAACTTAAAAAGACTAACTATTTTCTACTATTTAATTTCTAAAGATTTATCATGATTACATGAAAGTTTCTTTAAGTTTACATCTCAAACTACTTGTTTTGGGTCTAAAGTTGCATAAAGTTTACTAATTGAGTTTTACATGTTTTATACTAATTTTATGATGCGCTTACCTCATTGTCGTTATTTCTTCAACTTTTTGAGAGAAGTTAGTAAGTTCAATTCATATCTTTATTCAGCTAGTTGTCATGTTTTAGCTTTATGGCCGTGTTCAGTTTTAATTTCCATTTAGTACATTTTTATCTTTTACATTCCTCTATTACATACCAATATATTCAAAGTATTGATGCTTTATTTGTGCTCTATCTTTTTACGATGTTGTTTGACTCAGGGCCGTAGCCAGGCATTTTGCTAGACTTTCCATCATCAGCTTATAATCAGTCCTCTTTTCATCCAGAGGACTTCTTCATGTTCCCTCTCAGCCATATACTTTTAGATAGTCGGTTTAAATAAAATTATCTCAGGGATTTGTCCCGACTGACTTACTAAATTCATATTTAGAGGCTTCATTAGACATATGTCAGTTTTTTGTTTTCAACTTATCTTTTCAAATTGAATTTGAGTGTTGGATATTGAAACAAAGTGATTTATATATTTTCTTTTGAAATTCATTCCAAGTTTATTATCTCCAGCTTTTGTAATTTATGAAAGTTAAAGTTTTATGAACAACTTGCCAGGACAAGGGTCCACTTAGGACCACTCGTGGTTCTAAGTGCCTGGTCACATCCAGGGTGTAGGCTCAGGCTGTGACAAAATTTGTATCAAAGCCAAGTTTCAAGTGTTCTAGGGAGTCTATGAAGCCATCTCAGTAGGATGTTATTTGTGGTTGTAAGGGCCCTACTTCTATAAATTAGGGACTATGGGCATTTAAGAAATGTTTCTTATTATTTTCACTCTAGATTGTGCAATAAAGTTGTCCCCTGAAAAGAGTTATGTAGATTCGTGCGTTACTCCAACTATGCCTTATCTTCGAGGTGGTATAAGTAGTAAAGCTCAAATTCCTATCAATGTGGCTTCCTCAAATAGAGTCAGCAGAAAGTTAAGAGACCACATAAGGGAATGAGAGGATCTCATTAGTGCTTTTACATTCTTTGATTCAAAAGATTGCACCTTTGTTCTTATAAATTGTGCACTTGTGCCAGAATAAGAAGCGTATTCAAACCCTTCTCTAAGCCTTGTTTTAGACAACACCCTTAAGGGTATATAAAGTATGTATCTAGATTTTTGGGTAGTGAAGTAACCCCAGAGATAGTGAGTGATAGGGTGATAGATTCTCAAGTGTTGACCGAGGTATAATAAGTGTAGTGTAGATTTCATGGTAGAATTTAAAGTAAGAGTTGTAGGTTATGGTATTTTAGAGCTTGTCATTGTGTTAGTATAAATAAAGTATAGGTTTTGAATAAAAGCATAGGGTGGTTAAGAATTGATAGATCTAGGCTGAACCTTGTGGCTTTGAAGAAGAACCTTTTGATTTTTATAGAGTTATAAAGCTAGTTTAGACAGATGATCGAATGAGTAGTATTGGGTGTGAAAGAAAGTTGTGTTTATTTATGGTAGTTAGATTGATCGTAAGATTAAGATCAACTATTTATCATAAGGCTGTAGAGGACTAGTGTTTCTTAATTTTCACCTGGTAGCTGTAAGTCATTAAAATATGTGAGAAGTTATGCGGCTATCCATGTTAAGTGTTAGATCCTAAGTTTAAATTATGGATGATCACCGAGGTGGAATGAATATTTGGGGGAAGTAATGCATGCTTTGTGTAAATAGATATAGTAGGCTTGATATGATATGTGGGAGAGCTTAAGATGATAATTTATAAAAAGTAGGAGTGTGTAAGCCTAATTTATATGCGGACTAGAGTTGAAATAGTAAATTGTAGCTAAGTCAATTAGATAAAGGAGAGACTTAAGTTTTTAAAGAAAAACGGGTGCTTAAGTTTGTAAGTGTTATGTGTGCCTAGTTAGTATCCTTGAGTTCCAAAGTGTAGAGAATGCTAAAGTGTATTATGTGGAGTCCTTAAGAGTTATTGTAAGGGGAATTGCTAATAAGCGGTGTTGAGACTCTTAGATGAGTTTTAATTTTTTATATGGGTGGCTAGAGTATTGGAGGTATGCTTGTAGTGAGACATTAGCAGTGTGAATACTTTAGCAAAAGACTTAACGGTAAAAGAAGAAGTTAAGAAAGGTCTCTGAAAAGAGTTCTAGCAAGAAATATAGTACCTTTGGGTGGAGAGTTTATGGATTCTTATAAATACTGATACCCTGACTGTGCAAGATATTGTTCTTATAGATTAATTTTGAGAATAGGTTCACAAGCCTGACTTAGTTGCTTTTGAGCTAAGGGGGAGATGTTACTAGTGTGTGTTTTTGCCCAAGGTTTTAAGTGTGTAAGAAGAGTGAGATGAGATTTTTGTTATGTGAAATAGTCAGAAAGGGGTTATATGGTGTGAATCTATGTAGATGTTCACAAAGTGGTTTTAGTAATAGGCTTGAATGTTGTGTTGATGTGTATGTTGACCATTGAATAAAGCTTAAGGATTAGTTGATTGAGGTGGTAAGAAGAAGTAGGGAGCCTGGGAATAAAAGTGCTAAGGTAGGCTTGAACAAAAGAAGAACAATTGTAGCTACATGTACCCTAGTGAGGATTATAAGTTATAAGTGTTGAAGTGTAGTATTCAAGAGAAGAAGCATAGTTGAGAAATGTTGCTAAGCTTAAAGGATTTCACTTGTGTCGTCTAAGGTGAGAATACTTTTATCCCTATGTCTAGCGCATCCTTATTTCATGTCTTGTAACTTCAGTTTGAATGGAAGCTACGACCACGCTCATGTCCCTAAGTAGCTCTTCCTGTTCAAGCGCCCTTTGGTCCCATCTATTTCATTAATATATATGCTCATACTCTATGCTCTTGCATCTCCTAGTAGTTGGTTGTCAAACCCTCAGTGTTAGTATAGTTCAGCCTGTGTTGATGAATACAGTTCCAAACATTTGATAGAAATTAGTTCAGCTCAGATCATTTATTTTCCTCCAAAAACCAAGTCCATCATTATAGGACGAATGGTCCCAAGGGGGGAATATTGTAATACCCTGCAAATTCTAAGCTAAGATCCATACCATTATTGGAATGTGTATAGACCCGAATCCGATGATTTCTAATTGTAAATAGGTATTAAGATCAAATATTTAGAGTGGAAAAAGATTTGGATATGAATTAAGGTCATAAGGAACCTCTGGCACAAAGTTGAGTAGAGAGCTTCTTTATCGATTGAGTTTTCATATTGGATTTCACTAGGGTCAACATCAAACGAGCATTGCTCCTAGAATATGAAGAGTTATATGGACCATTACCCACCAAATTAAAGGTCTTTGAGTCTTCTTTCCAATGTCACTAATCGTATTTCCATCTGAGCCTTGAGTAAAAGGTTATAATCATTTAACTAACAAGATGCAGCGTAGTGAGATGTAACAAAATGATGGCCGCATATCGGAACATGCGGACCGCGTTTCAGCCTACAGGAAGTCATTAAAAAGAGAATTTTGGCCCTTTTACCCTCACAAAACCCTTCTTCACCCGATCTTAAGTAAATATAATGCCTAAGACTAAGATTTTTGTCATTACTTTTTATATCCCTCCTCTTAAATGTTCCTAACACAGAAGGTTCTCCAAAGGTTCATGCTAGGGATTTACTTCAAGGTTCATTCCTCAAACATTGAAACCAAGGTATGTAATAGCAACACTTTCATGAGGAAATCCATTCTTCCCCACAATTGAGTCATAGTATCAGATTTGATTCATGATTTAAGTTAGGGTTTTACATTCAAAAATCTTTAGGTCTCAATCAAGATCCTTTGGTGAAATTCCTTGATTTTAATTAAGCAAATTCTGAAGAGTATCCAGTTTTTCTTTGAATTTATTCCACGTGCATGTCTGTTGACTTCCCATTAAAGTTTATAAATATCTCTGTACTATAGAAAGTTTACTGCATGATCTATTAGATTTATTCATACTTGTACTTGAAAATATACTTTAAGGAAGAAAGTTCATGACATGACCAGTTTGCTAAAGAATCTCTACATTATTTTATGTTTTGAGAAAAGAAATAAAGTCATCACATCTTGAAAGTAAAAGTTTAGAAAATTTATAAATATTTAGAGCAAAGGCTCATAGAGATTGATATATTCATGATGCGATGTTTTGAGCCAAGAATGACTTTTAAATTTTTTTTAAGACTTACAATATGAGCAACTAGTATGTTCTGGGAGGACCATTTAGCACCAATATGGGTATGAGTTTAGACTGCACATGCCCCAAAATTACATTGCAACATAGGATAGGATTTGTCCGCAGATAGGGTGACTCTTCTTTTAGCCTTCGGGCTCAGATTTGGATTCATTAAGTTATGTTTTATCTTATACCCTGGCAAGGTATAGGATAGCTCTTCTCAATGTGGGTAAGACGTTGGACTCTATATTACTCACATGGTTTATGTTAGTTAAGAGAAACTCCCCCAAACCTAGAAAGACTAAGTATTTTCTACTAGTTAATTGTTGAAGATTTATAAAGATTATATGAAAGCTTCTTTACAGTAGCATCTTGATGTCGCCCAAAATATACCTCCAGAAAAGTATAATGCGGTCGCTGTATTAAATATAGAACCCAACTAGGTTGGGGTCGATCCCGCAGGGAACAAGTCGAAGTATGAGTAAACTACTGGAAGAAATAACTGGCAAGTAACTAAAACTGGGGGGTTTTGCTAGTAAGTAGTAACTATGACGATTTCTGACTGATATCGAGTTTGTAAATAATAAGAGAAATTCACTAGGACTGTGATCCCCAATGATTCCTTAACTCCACCGGTGACTTATGCTTAACAAGACTTCCCCACTGCGCTGCATGCAAAATCTAACAAGTTATGCTCATCTAACTATCTCTCGACTATCATTAGACGAATCTCACTCTTCTCCTCTCGGTCTCCAAGTGTCGCACTTCTAACCCTTGTCCTGGATTTCAGATAATCTTTTCCCGCTAAGGCTCCGGTTATTAGATGAAGGTTAATAGCTCCAAATCTCTGTTATTATCTCTTTTCCCAATCTCTACCTCTCTCTCGAGCAAGTCTAGAATACAGGCAAGATTCTAACGTTTGCAACCGTTAGAAAAGCAATCAATATGAAGAAGACAACAATACATGCATACACAGCAGTACAAAGTTGTTTAGCACTTCACCGGTTTTGTTAATTCTTCACGGTTCACACAACCCCAGTTGATGGGTTTAGCTAATCATAATTGCAAGAACACAAGAATAATCCAAAGATGAAATCATAATTATGATCTCACAAGAATGAAGGAAAAACCGAAATTTCAATTATCAATCAACTTCAGAATTAGGGTTTATGAATACAAAATCAAAATATATGTCTCAAACAATGTAAAATAACTCTTAAAGTAGTAAATTGTCCAACTCTCGCACTTAGGACTACCTAGGGGTATTTATAGATACAAAACTAGTCCTATCCAAAACAAAATAGGAGAACAGAGTCGGCAGTTTTCATGGTGTCGTGACTTGGTGTCGTGGAACCAAGTCACGACACGTGACTCGTATCGTGGAAATCAAGCCCTTTTCTTGGATCTCTGAAGTGCACTCACGGCAGGCTTCCACGCCATGTGGGTGTCAGTCACGCCACGTGACCCCTGCCGTGGAAATCAGGCTAGAATTTTCTATTTCTGCACTTAGTCACGATAGCCACTCGAGTGACTTTCACACCACGTGACTTGTGGCGTGAGTGGTCCTCTTTTGCAGCCTCTTGTTCTTTCTTCATTCGACACTTCGTTCTCAGGCTTGATTCTTCCTCTTTTGCTCATCTTGCCTTTAAAGCCTGTTTTTCTGTAAATTTAGGACAAACACCACATCATACCAACAAAACACACCCAAGTTATTGCATCTTTTCCTTGTTTTAAGCATCGAAAGTGCCATATAACCATGGAACATCAACACCCTCAACTTAGAATGTTTGCATGTCCTCAGGCGAACAACATAAAACTACACCAACGCAATGCTTAACTAAGAGAAACCTAAGGGACCTATGGCAGTCAACTTGTTGATTTTTTGATACACAAACTTTTCCAAACCCTCCTATTTTCAAAGTAGAACCAAAGGGTGTATGTAAGCAATGCAGAATCATGACATAGCAGGGATCAAGTGACGGCACCAAATTATGCACAAACAACTAAGCGTATAAGCAATTGACATTTCCAGAACAACTAGCAGCTAATCATGCAACCCATGTTCCCTCACAATCAAAGAAGTCCCATACACTCTCAGTATACTAATGAATATCAACATAGGGACGAGGTCAAAACACTCACGCTCAAAAAGAAGTTAAGATAGTGTGCGTTAAATACCATAGGCTTGCCCTGATTTTCTACACCTTAGTTTTCAGACAGTTAGACTAGGATCACTATAGGACTTTACTCGGCTTGTAATGTAGGCTTAGGGACAGGTATGGTGCATATGGATATAGTGACTCAACCCTCCTTGACACTAAACTATTTTTGGCTCCCACATCCAACCTTTTTTCATTTTTATCCTCACTTGTTCTCCATTCTTTTATTCTCTGATTTTGGGTGTGGTTTTTCATCTCAAACTTTAAACACACACACACACACACACATATATATATTTTATTTTTTTTCACAACCCAATCTTTTTCTCTTCTTCTTTTATTAACCCTTCTCCATACCCAACTCAATCTACGCACTCCTATAATAGCCACCCTCAGCTTAGGCGATTTGCCTGAGGTGAGGTACACAATGTCCAAGAAGGGACCAGGGCCAAGACAGGTTCATTGTGATTCAAATGGGTAGGTGAATAGGCTAATGAAAGAAATAGGACAATTATGGCTCAAAAGTTGGGATCAAGGGATACTTGTTCTTTCGGTTTGGCATTTAGGCTAATGGTGGATTTTTTCAACAACGGCCTATGATCCTTTCCTAATCCTTATCTTCTAACTTAGGCAATACTAACCGGGCAAGTTCTGGATTGTACACACACAGCTAACTAAGTAGTGGCCTCACACGCACATAGCACAGGGTTATATTACCAACTACTACCTATCCGTTCATGCAATTCTAGCTATGGTTATTTGCTTATAATTCTTAGTGCCATAAGAAGATCCAACAGCAGTCACACACAACGCATGTCAATTCAAAAACCAAAATTTCAGGAGGGGTATCCTTAGTAAAAACAACACATAAGACATTTTTCAAAACTGAACTGCACTTAAAGTTCCCTTATTTTTCTCCTAATACAGTAAGAAACATAAAAACATCAGCAATATTATCCTACATATGTCGGTTCTACTATGATAGCACACTCGGGGGAAAAGAAACACGGCAACAAAAACCCCCAAGTGGTGGTACACCCCCACCCCCAACTAAGCATGGTGCAATGCCCTCAATGCACCGATATCATATCAAAAATAAGGGAGTGAAGACATACCTGTGGCGCTCTAAGCGCCGGAAGTGGGCCCGCCAGTAGCGGGATCATCAGAATGTGCAGTGGTCGCATCCGGTGGAGGAATAGTCTGACGGGCAGATGCACCACGTGCACTCTTCTCTGCCTCAATCTGGCTCGCGTGGTACTCCACCCGGGAGGCTTTAACAGCCCTCCTCAGATCACTATTAAACTCATCATCACTCGCACCCCCATTCGTCGGACTATGAGGTCTCTTTCCTCTATCCATCTCTGGATCCTCATCAGCAAACAAATCTACCTCAAAGGATGGTCGTACGGAGGTCGGGACAGGCATAGGTGGTATAATTGGCGTGCTAGTCAATGCCATTGCCCGAACCTCCTCTCTCAATGCAGCAACCTCCTGGGTCAAGCCGGCCAAGTCAGGGCTCGGTGCAGCACTTAAGAGGGAGGCCATACGTGCCTCAAAACTGTCAATCCTCCCATGCAGGCCCCGCATAAACTGGTCCATAGCTGCAGTCATCCGAGCCTCCACCCTAGTCTCTGCAGCCTCGACTGTGGATCGAACCCAAGGCTTAAGCTGGGATACCAGTTTAGCCATCTGAGCCTCAGTGTGAGCCTGGTGCTCAAACATCTCTATCTGCCAGTCAACTAGCTGCTGCAAAAAGTCTCGAGAGACGGACACCATCCCAGCAGGAGTCGGTGGTGCACTAGTACTAGGTATGCTCTCATCAACAGGGCCAGTGCCCTCAGTCGGTACCGGTGGCCTAACTGGTGCAGAAATATGCAAAGGTACACCACTTACCTCATCCAGGGCATCCCCGAATGCCTCAGACGGCTGTGATCCTCGGGTAATAATGGGGTGCAAACCCCTCTGCTGTATTATCGCAATATCTGCCAACCGGGTCACCTCTATAGAATTATCGATGGCAGGCATCTGGGCTACCCCTGCTCTATCACATAGACCCTGGATCAGACACGGTAAAGGGATACTCGTGTTCTCCCTGAACTCTCGCTCATGGATCTCTTGGATGATGTACCTTGCGAAATGAATCTCATAGCCCGCCAAGATGCTGGCTACTACTACCGCCCTGTCCAATGTGAGAGAGTTATCAGCATTGGTTGGACCTAACCTATGCCGCACCACTGACCACCAGAATCGACCAGCAAAATAGAGCGTGGACTTTTTGATGTCCAGCTTCCCAGTCACCCAACTAGCCGCTACTCCCTCCTCAGCTATGTAACCTGTAATCCATTTAATCAACTCTAAATTCTTCTCTGCATCTCTTATCCTAACTCTATCTCTGACCGTGGCCAGCCTGTGATCAAATTCAGATGTCGAAACCAGAACTGGCCGGTCAGGGCCAAAAAGAAGCGGTGAATGGTTTATTCTGAAATGTCTACTCGGGTACCGCGTACCATGACATGAGGTAACACTGGCTGGAAAATGTATAGCTGCCCCACTGGAGTGCTCAAAGCAACCAATGCAGCATAAGAAGCATAAAATTCTCGGACCAATTCCGAGCTATACCTGCCAGAAGGCTGTGCCATCCAACCCAAGCCATATCTCTCAAAAAGAGGCCAAATATCTTGCAGTGTCCTCAGTTCCTCCATTCTATATCGGGGTTCCTCCATAATGCTTCTCCGACACACACCACGCTCTGTTAGCTCAACATCACGATCATAAATAGCAAGCGTGCCCTGTACACACCACCTTTGAACCTCCCTATCCTGTGCCATAGTCGGGGTACTCTCGATACCAGTACCGGAAGGAGAGGCTGTATCCTCTGCCACAGATGTATCCTGACCCGTAGCCTCATCTGCAAACGTACCATGACCTGTAGCATCAGCCGCAGACCCTGACTCAGAAGCATCCTCCCCCTCTTCAGACTGGGGGGCCGACTCAGAAGATGCGGCTGGTACCACGGGCTCAGCAGGTGGTGGGACCGGCTGAATTGCAGCCCAGGCAGCCTCTCAGGCACGCGTCTGTAACCTAGTAGCCCGTGGGATTAAGGCCGTGTCGTCCTGACTAATATCAAACTCCTCCACGGACCCACTTGGTTCAGACTCAGTCGGTTCATCCCTCAGACAGGTCGGTTGGTCCGAATTTTTGGTACGAATCCAGGATGATGCATCAAGGTGGTCACTTTTAGGATTGGATTTTGGAGGCATAGCAACAGGTTTGGATTAAATTTTTTGGGTATGGGGTCGGATTTGGTTCAGGTTTTGGATATTGAATTCAAAATTTTGGACCTCTTTGGTAATGGGGTTCGGGTTTTCGAATATGGAACGGATTTGGTGAGTGTTTGGGATATGGTTTTCGGATTTTTGGAGTTTGGGAGAGATGTGATTCAGATTTAATGGGGAGAAGTAGAGGGAATTAGAATTTTAGGTTTTAAGTTAAATGAATTTAAAGTGGGGAAGAAAGGGTTTTAATCGGGTATAAATCGAGTGAGGAAGAAAGGGTGGGTTTCAGATTTATTTTGGAAAAAATGGGCTCGGGTCGGGTTGGATTCTGATTTTGGATGTTTTTATGTTTCACGACACGACTCACGCCACGTGACTGACACCCATGTGATGTGGAGTCTGTCATTACTGGTGTTCTGTAACTGGACTGAATGTCTGATTTCAACGACACTAGTCACGTGGCGTGGATCCCATCCACGTCACGTGAATGTCTTCCGAGGAACTGATTCAGAACCTGGAAATATTTCTCTGAGTTTGACGATGTCATCCACGTGGAGTAGAACCCCCTCATGTAGCGTGATTCATGTCGTGGATGAAATCTCACCACTTCTCGTAGATTTTGTGATATTCAACTAACTGCTACTCAATAATCCGACCTCCTCATAACAAAATCTTGGGTTGCCTCTCAATCAGCGCTTGATTTAACATCGCAGCACGACGTGGCTAACTTGGATACTCAGACTTCCCCAACTAGCCCATGGGTTGCCTCCCATGAAGCGCCTGATTTAACATCGCGGCACGACATGGCTAACTTGACTACTCAGACTTCATCAAGTTCAAGTTCTTCAATCGTCCTTATCTCTTCCGGAACTCCTACATAATGCTTAACACGTTGTCCATTTACCTTGAATAGGACATTATCCGCTCCTTTCAGCTCAATAGCACCATGTGAAAATATCCGAACTACCGTGAATGGGCTAGACCATTTGGACTTTAATTTTCCAGCAAATAGGCGAACCTTGGAGTTATACAGCAACACCAAATCTCCCAGATGAAACTCTCAATTCTCAATTCGACGATCATGATACAATTTCATCTTTTCTTTATACAACACTGAACTCTCATAAGCCCAGAGACGAAATTCATCCATCTCATTCATTTGTTCCAGACTCATTTTAGCCGCTTCATTCCACTCTAAGTTCAACCTCTTCAATGCCCAGAATGCTTTATGTTCCAGTTCGACGGGCAAATGGCAAGCTTTTCCAAAAACCAACTGATATGGTGAAGCACCAATTGGTGTTTTGAAAGTCGTCCGATATGCCCATAACACATCGTCCAATCTCCGAGCCCAATCAGTCCTATTAGCATTGACTATTTTTGCTAAGATAGACTTGATTTCACGATTTGATACCTCAACCTGCCCACTTGTCTGCGGATGATAAGGTGTGGCCACCTTATGCTTTACACCGTATTTTTCAAGATCAGCCTTAAACAGCCGGTTGCAAAAATGGGATCCTCCATCACTAATAATAACTCGCGGTGTCCAAAATCGTGAGAAAATGTTCTTTTTCAAGAAAGTTGTGACACTTCTCCCTTCGTTATTGGGAAGCGCAATTGCCTCCACCCACTTAGAAACATAGTCAACAGCCACTAAGATATACTTCATTCCATGCGAGCTCACAAATGGACCCATAAAGTCAACTCCCCACACATCAAATAATTCAAGTTCAAGAATCAGAGTCATGGGAAGTTCGTGTCTGCATGAAATATTACCTTGCCTTTGACACCGGTCACAAACGTGGGCATAGGCATGAGCATCCTTGTAAATGCTGGGCCAATAGTACCCATATTGCAAGATTTTATGGGCAGTCCTTTAACCTCCATGATGACCCCCAACTGGAGATGAGTGACATGCCTCCAAAATACTCATCATTTCGACCTCTAGGATGCATCTTCGAATAATGCCATCAGCACATACTCTGAACAAATATGGATCATCCCAAAAGAATTTACTTACCTCATGCATGAACTTTCTTCTATGCTGATATGTCATATCCTCCGAGATTAGATCACTTGCCAAAAAGTTGGCGAAATTAGCAAACCAAGGGATTAAATATTGGGATGCTGCAAGCACTTGCTCATCTGGAAAAGTATCATTAATTTCAAGATCATCTTTCACTTTCAGCATGGCTTCCTCTTCAAGGCGTGACAGATGGTCAGCCACTTGATTTTCGGTTCCCTTTCGATCCTTGACTTCAAAGTCAAATTCTTGCAACAGAAGTACCCACCGAATCAGTCTTGGCTTAGCATCCTTTTTTGACATAAGATACCAAAGAGCCGCATGATCTGTGTGCACAATAACCTTCGTGCCAATCAAGTATGATCTGAATTTCTCGAAAGCAAAGACTACTGCCAACAACTCCTACTCAATCACAGTGTAATTCTTTTGAGCTGGATTAAGCACTTTGCTAGCGTAGTAGATCGGGTGTAATATCTTCTCAAGTCTCTAACCCAGGATTGCTCCCAAAGCCACTCCACTAGCATCGCACATAACCTCAAAAGGTTTAGTCCAATCTAGTGACACAATGATGGGGGCTGACACCAACTTCTTTTTAAGACACTCAAATGCTTTAAGACATGCTTCATCAAACACAAACTTCACCTCTTTCTCTAAAAGTTTGCACAAGGGATGAGTAATCTTGGAGAAGTCTTTGATGAACCTTCGGTAAAAACCAGCATGACCCAGAAAACTTTGAATGCCTTTTACAGAGATAGGTGGGGGCAGCTTCTCAATTACTTCAATTTTTGCCTTATCCACCTCCATGACGTTCTTCGAAATTTGATGCCCCAATACGATACCTTCATTTACCATAAAGTGACACTTTTCCCAATTTAACACTAGGTTGCACTCCTCGCATCTTTGCAACACATTAGCCAGGTGTGCCAAACAACCCTCAAACGAGTCACCCACTACAGAAAAATCATCCATAAATACCTCAATAGTGTCTTTCACCATGTCGGAGAAAATAGACATCATACAGCATTGGAAGGTGGCCGGTGCATTACACAAACCAAAAGGCATCCTCTTGAATGCGAACGTCCCATATGGACAAGTGAAAGTGGTCTTTTCTTGGTCTTCGGGAGCTATAAAGATCTGATTATAACCCGAATAACCATCAAGAAAACAATACCATTCTCTGCCAGCAAGACGGTCTAACATTTGGTCCATGAAGGGCATAGGAAAATGATCCTTTTTAGTCCATGAATTTAGCTTCCAATAGTCCATGCGAACTATCCATCCAGTCACTGGTCTCATTGGAATCAACTCATTTTTGTCATTTAGAACCACCATGATTCCTCCCTTTTTCGACACACACTGAACCGGGCTCACCCACTTGCTATCAGCAATAGGGTATACAACTCCTGCATCCAACCACTTGATGATCTCTTTCTTTACAACCTCTTGCATAGGTGGGTTTAGACGACGCTGGTGTTTAATGCTAGGGATGCATTCTGGCATAAGCTGAATTTTATGAGTGCAAATGCCAGGCGGAATACCTATGATATCTGCAATGGACCAACCAATGGCCCTCTTGAATCTTCTCAAAATCGAAACCAGAGCTGCTACTTGCCATTTCGCCAGCTTAGCAGAAATAATCACTGGCAAGGTATTATTGGCTCCCAAGAATATGTAGCGAAGGTGGGCCGGAAGAGCCTTAAGCTCTAACACTGGAGGCTCCTCTATAGATGGGCGAGCTGGTGGAGTTACCCTATTCTTTAAATCAAGATCCAGTTTCTTGGGCGCATAAGTGTATGCTCCTTTACCAGCTAGCGCACCCACCATCTCATCATAGTCTTCTATACCATCGTCTTCAAAGTTCATGATCACTGCAGCCAGAGGTTCTACTCCCAGCCTTTCTTCAATGGGCACGACATCTTCAATATCATCGACCGCATCTATCACTGAAATGACTCTCTTATCTTTTGGCTACTTCATTGACCGACAGACATTGAAAGTAACCTGCTCATCATTCAATCTAAATTTCAGCTGCCCGATTTTCATATCAACCAGAGCGCGACCAGTGGCAAGGAATGGTCTCCCCAGTATGATGGGAACCTCAAAGTCAACCTTACAATCGAGGATCACAAAATCAGCTAGAAATATGAAAGAGGCAACCTTCACCAAAACATCGTACAGAATGCCCACCGGCTTTTTCACAGTTTTATCAGCCATGAGAAGTCTCATTGAGGTTGGTTTTGGTGCACCCAACCCCAACTGCTTAAACACTGCTAATGGCATTAGGTTGATGCTAGCACCCAAATAGCACAGTGCTTTAGCAAAGTCGTATGACCCAATAGTACACGAGATTGTGAACGCTCCTGGATCCTCCTTCTTTTTAACTAAGGACCGTGACGCAATTGCACTACAATGGTGAATGTTATCTGCGGGCTCAAAACTGACTGTTCTCTTCTTAGTCACCAAGTCTTTCATGAACTTGGCATAGCCTGGCATCTGTTCTAATGCTTCTACAAGAGGGACGTTAACTGACAGCTCCTTCAACATGGTGATGAACTTCTGATACTTTCCTTCCTCCGCCTTTTTCTTAAACCTTTGAGGATAAGAAGGAGGAGGTCGCGGAATAGTTTTGAGTACTTTTGGTACCTCATTCTCCTTCCTCTTCTCAGATTTTGCATTGTCTCTATCAGCCTGCTGATTTGGAACCTTTCTACCCTTTGCATTATCTATCTCTAACTCAACTTCAACATCGATAACCACTGGATGCTTAGGCATACTACTGTCGGCAGGCATAGGTGGATCTGTCGTGCACTTCCCGCTTCTAGTAGTAATGGCGAGGCAATGACTATCATTTTTAGGATTCTGGACGGTATTACTTGGAAGGGTGCCTGGCTGACGTTGATTCAGTGCCACTGAAATTTGCCCAAACTGTTTGATGGCGGTCGAGTGAGACTCCACTTTTTGACTTATGCCCGAGATGTCAGTTCTAATTTCTTTCAAGCAATTCTTCTGACTTTCTGCTCGTTTCACCAATTTATTTAGAAGTGCCTCCATCCTCGAATTTCCAGACTCCTCATCACGTCTTCCAGGCGGTATATAAGTGTCATTCTTTTCTCTATGATCATCTTTCCTCCTCCAATCACCATCACGGTCCCGCTCACGATCTCTGTATCCCGATTTGTTGTAGCTGTCTCCATAATAGTTCCAACCTTGATTCCCTTTCCTTGAGTTCCAAGAGTCTTTATTAGACCCTTGGACCTTAGCTCAGAAACCCGCCACTTCACGATCTAGATACTTCACCTCTTCATCTGACTCACTATCATCATGCCTAACTGATTTTCTTTGTGCACCAACAACATGCACCTTTTCCGCATCCTTAGCAGCTATCTGTTTGGCCAGAAGACCAATCTCTGTCCTCAACTAAGCAACCTCTTGCGCCACCGATTAATCCAACGCCCTTTGAGCTGCTGAAGCTCCAATAGCATATGTACCAGCCGGCATATCTGCCTCCCGAGTATGCCATCCTCGGTTGGTTTTAGTGACACGATTCAATATCTCAGAAGCTTGATTCCATCCCAGACTCATGAATGCTCCACCAGTGATAGTATCCGCTACCCCCTTTGTGTTGACATTCAAAGCTCTGTAGAAGATTTCAAGTAAATTTCGACAACCCATCCTATGATTAGGCACATTCTGCAACTTTTTCTTGAACCTCAGCCATGTTTCATAGAGTGCTTCCGAATGAAGCTGTCAGAAATTATAGATCTCGTCCTTTAACTGCAGTATCTTGGATGGTGGGAAAAATCTTTCCAAGAATTGATTTCTCAATTCCTGCCAGGTAGTGATAGAACCTCGTGGTAGCTCAGCCAACCACAACGTGGCTTCTCCTGTAAGAGAAAATAGGAACAACCTCAACCGAATTGCTTCTTGGTTAACCCCAGGCAGATTGTATGACGTGCAGACCCCCACAAAGTTCATAACATGCATGTTTGGATCATCAGTAGGAAGACCCGCGAACACACCTTTGAAGTTCAGCAGATGGATCATGGCACTAGTAATGTCAAACTTAGTGCCTGGAGGTAACTCAGGTGGAACAATAGCACCATTCTCAATTGGCTCAAAATAGGCCACATATTCATCTTCAGGATCATCATAAACAGGCACACGTTGTCTTGGTTGTTCTCTTAATTGTCTTTGATGCTCTTCAGCATCAGCCAGATGATGTGTTGCTTCCTGCATAGCTCGATTATCTCTTTCTACTTGTCTAAGAGCAGCTTGTCTAGCATGCTCTTCTCGGGTCAATCGAGCAGTAGTATGCTCCGCTGTTTCCTGACCAGCCGGATGCATTGGATGATTGTGAACATCCCCTGTAACTGCGGGATTCTCGACTCCTTCAGTATTTACCATTCTCCGATTAGCTCTTAAAGTCCTTTCGATTTCAAGATCAAGTGGAATCAGGGGATTGCCTTGACTCCTAGTATTTGGCATACATCAGCGTATGCCCTTGTGAGTATGTACGAACACACCCAATCAACTCCAACCAATAATGTTCAACTTCGTAACCGTATTCCCCGGCAACGGCGCCAAAATTTGATGTCGCCCAAAATATACCTCCAGAAAAGTATAATGCGGTCGCTGTATCAAATATAGAACCCAACTAGGTTGGGGTCGATCCCGCAGGGAACAGGTCAAAGTATGAGTAAACTACTGGAAGAAATAACTGGCATGTAACTAAAACTGGGGGATTTTGCTAGTAAGTAGTAACTATGACGATTTCTGACTGATATAGAGTTTGCAAATAATAAGAGAAATTCACTAGGACTGTGATCCCCAATGATTCCTTAACTCCACCGGTGACTTATGCTTAACAAGACTGCCCCACTGCGCTGCATGCAAAATCTAACAAGTTATGTTCATCTAACTGTCTCTCGACTATCATTAGAGGAATCTCACTCTTCTCCTCTCGGTCTCCAAGTGTCGCACTTCTAACCCTTGTCCTGGATTTCAGATAACCTTTTCCAGCTAAGGCTCTGGTTATTAGATGAAGGTTAATAGCTCCAAATCTCTGCTATTATCTCCTTTTCCCAATCTCTACCTCTCTCTCGAGCAAGTCTAGAATACAGGCAAGATTCTAACATTTGCAACCGTTAGAAAAGCAATCAATATGAAGAAGACAACAATACATGCATACACAGCAGTACAAAGTTGTTTAGCACTTCACCGGTTTTGTTAATTCTTCACGGTTAACACAACCCCAGTTGATGGGTTTAGCTACTCATAATTGCAAGAACACAAGAATAATCCAAAGATGAAATCATAATTATGATCTCACAAGAATAAAGGAAAAACCGAAATTTCAATTATCAATCAACTTCAGAATTAGGGTTTATGAATACAAAAACAAAATATATGTCTCAAACAATGTAAAATAACTTTTAAAGTAGTAAATTGTCCAACTCTCGCACTTAGGACTACCTAGGGGTATTTATAGATACAAAACTAGTCCTATCCAAAACAAAATAGGAGAACAGAGTCGGTAGCTTTCACGGTGTCGTGACTTGGTGTCGTGGAACCAAGTCATGGCACGTGACTCGTATCGTGGAAATTAGGCCCTTTTCTTGGATCTCTGAAGTGAACTCACGATAGGCTTCCACGCCACGTGGGTGTCAGTCACGCCACGTGACCCCTGCCGTGGAACTCAGGCTGGAATTTTCTTTTTCTGTACTTAGTCACGATAGCCACTCACGTGTCATGAGTGACTTCCACGCCACATGACTTGTGGCGTGAGTGGTCCTCTTTTGCAGCCTCTTGTTCTTTCTTCATTCGACACTTCGTTCTCGGGCTTGATTCTTTCTCTTTTGCTCATCTTACCTCTAAAGCCTGTTTTCCTGCAAATTTAGGACAAACACCACATCATACCAACAAAACACACCCAAGTTATTGCATCTTTTCCTTGTTTTAAGCATCGAAAGTGCCATATAACCATGGCACATCACATCTCAAACTACTTGTTTTGGGTCTAAAGTTACGTAAAGCTTACTAATTGAGTTTCACATGTTTTATACTGAATTTATGAAGCACTTACCTCATTATCATTATATCTTCAGCCTTTTGAGAGAAGTCAGTAAGTTCAATTTTCATCTCTTTATTCAGTTAGTTGTCATGTTTCAGCTTTATGGCCTTGTTTAGTTTCAATTTCCATTTAGTACATGTTTATATCTTACATTCCGCTATTGCATACTAATATATTCAAAGTATTTATGCTCTTTTCTACGCTCAGGGCTGCAGCCAGGCAGTTCACTGGACTTTTCATCATCAGCTTATGGTGAGTCTTCTTTGCATCCAGAGGATGTGGTCATGTTTCCTCTCAGCCTTAGAAATTTAGACAGTTGGTTTAAATAAATTTGTCCCAACTGAATTATTCAGTTCATATCCAGAGGCTTCATTAGACATATGTCAGTTTCAACTTTTCAACTTGTCTTTTTTTAAAAATGACTTTCAGTGTTGGCTATTGAAGCATATTGATTTATATGATTTCTTTTGAAATTCGTTCCAAGTTTATTATCGCTAGCTTTCACAATTTATGAAAGTTAAAAATTTATGAATAGCTTGCCAGGCCAAGAGTCCACTTGGGATCACTCATGGTTCCAAGTCGCCGGTCACATCCAGGGTGTAGGCTCGAGTCATGACAGAAATACTTGTTGTTAAAGGTTATATTCAAAAGTAAGACCTTGACTATTTGACACATACTCGTTGGTAATAAGAATAACATCTATTCAGATGTTGATAGCACTGGGGTTGTATATGATCTTAAAATTCATCAAATTGATATGACAAAGGTTTTCTTAAATGAAGAGTTGAAGGAAGAAATTTACATGGAACAACTTGAGGGTTTTGTTGTTCTTCATAAAGAGAGTAAATTGTGCAAACTTGTTAAGTCACTTTATGGAGTAAAACAAGGACCAAATACTAGCATGCAAAATTTGACCATACAATGTTGACAAATAGATTTAAGATTAATTAGTGTGACAAATGTTTTTACATTAAAAACACTCTAAATCATAAATTCATTTATTGTTTGTATGTTGATAAAATGTTGATCATTAGTAGAGATATTTCTGACATAAATGATACTAGACATATGCTGCCTAGAAAATTTGACATGAAAGTTTTAGGAGTTGCTGATATAATCTTAAGGATTTAAATTCATAGAACTCCACAAGGTTTAGCATTGTCATAGTCTCATTACATCGAAAAGGTACTTGACAAGTTCAAGTATTTGAATTTCAATATTGCCAAGATATCAATGGATATGAGTTTTGCACACAAAAAGAATGAAAGTGAAAGTGATTCATAGTTAGAATATGCACGAGTATTAGAAAATTCAATGTATATCATGAATTTTACGTGACCATATATAGCATGTGCTATTAGTAAATAGAGTTGGTGTAACACCCCGTATGTTTCCGAACCTATTTAATTATCGTAACATTCATGCAATTATTTAAACATGAGAAAAATGGTGGATCATACATTAGTGAGATGGGCTGAATTTAATTTTTGCAATTGGGCTCAAATGAGGCCCAAAAAAATCAAATAAAAGACATGGCCAAAAGCAAATGGAAATGACCCATTCTTGTGACCAAGTCAACATAAGATATTTATTTCTTAAGATTGGCTAAGGATTACTTTAAAGTGGCTATAAAATTCACCAAAAAATCAGATTTTATTCCACAAAAGACATGTCTCATTTCTAAAAAATTCCACAACATTTTTCTCTTCAACCAAACCCTAAGGCAACCATCTTTGGGACAAGATCACTCCTTGGGAATATTTGGTAAGTGTTTAATCTCATGGTTTAATATATTATATGCATGGAATATGGTGTAGATCATGTTGGTTATGTTGGTGAAGTGTGAGAAGTTCACTATGTGTGAAACAATTTATGTTTGCTTAATCGCTGAAGGTTTTTGCCTTGTAAACTTGAAAATGGACTTGTGGTCTTGAAGGAAGTGAACTTGAGGGGTTCAATATTGACATGTGAGATGTTATTATAGCCTTAACTTATTTTATTCTTGTACATAATGTTTGGAATTGTTATTGCAAAATTGTGCATAGATTTGGTGGTGTATTGAAGGAATAGTGTGGTTTGGGTGATGTTCATGTGTGTTGTGAAACCATGGATGATTTTTGGAATCCAATATGATCTAAAATATGTAAAGAGAAGTTTATTTATGATCATGGACCATTCATTGCATAAAAGGACCCAAAAGAGACCCTTTTTTGGCCGAAACTGGCACCCGCCCTCGCAGACGAAGCACCTGCGGGCGCAGGTTACTTCGAAGGTGACCCTGGACACTGTCAAGGGTCACCTTCGGATGCATTTCATCCACCTGTGGGCGCATGTGGCTTCGCAGGTCGGGCTAGAACCCCGTTTCGATTGTTTTTGCATCTCTTTGACCCCCCGAAACCCCTATACCCTTCATGGATGCAATTATCAACTTATGGTACCTTTTAAATGACTATAAAGGAGTATACCGGAGTTATTTTGAATGGTATAAAATATGGGTTATTGTTAATGTGTTATTGTGAAAGCTATCGAGTGACTTGACGGAGAAAAGGTAACGTAGTGTTAATGAGGAAGTGTAAAGGGTAAACTTGGTGTGAAATGTTATTGGTTTATGATGTCTTGGTCAATGTGTAGAATATTATGATATTGTTGGTTTGGTGATGCACTAATTGGTAACGTAAGAGGACGAAATGACGATATACGACAGTCACGTGACTCACTATCTTCGTATGCACTTGTAAGGTAGTTGGTTGTTAACATGAGCTTCGTTATGTACTTGTGTTGTAGAGTAGCACGTAAGGAAGGATATGGGTTATTGTATTCACATATAGGACTTTGTATTCATATTTAGAAGATAAGGTATGTAAGGTTACTCTTGCCGTATCTTTCTGCAGTAGATATTGTTCACACTGTCATAGTAGTTGTTCCATTCCAAAATATTCTAACGTATCTCATTCAGGTTTGATATATATTGTTATCCACATGCTTCCTATTCATTGACCGATTGGCATTCATATGTCTCTTATCCATGGACTAAAGTTCCTAAGCTCTCATAATGTTGTAACTACTAAAAGAAACTGTTTCAAGGAAAGTGACGACGTAAGGAGAATCTATTCATTGTGAAGTCACATATCCCTCATTCATTAGTCGTTGTTGTTCATGAGTTACATAATTATGGACATGGTTCCAAAGTCTCAATAATGTTATGTTCCATGTTCTACTAATGTTTTAACCACTAAGTATCAATCTCATGAAGTGAAGGAGTGAAGTAATGCATATATGTGTGCTTCCAATAATGTCATGATCCTCAATGTATCAATCTTTCACAAGCGAATGAATCAATCTCTCAAAAATAAGAAAAAAAGTAATGCATATTGTTGGTTGTAAGAGTACGGGTGGTAGCTCTAGAGGCATAAGCCTAGCTCGAGCTGATCCCAAGATTTATTGGATCAGGGGGTAGTCTTAGAGGCATAAGCCTAGCTCGAGTCGATCCTGACAGGTGGTAGATCTAGAGGTAATAACCTAGCTCGAGCCGAACTTGATATGTTGGTTTATGGGTGGTAGCTCTAGAGGTAAGAAACTAGCTCGAGCCGAACCCGATATATTGATTTATGGGTGGTAGATCTAGAGGCATAAGCCTAGCTCGAGCCGATCCCAACATAACGTTATGTTATGTTAAGACCCACTGATCAGTTGGGGCCTAGGTACGATATGATATGAGTGATGATGAACAAATAATAGAAGCAAAAGAAAGAAATGAATGTAAGGTACACGGTTCCACATATGCAGATCAATGATTTATCCATATTGACTATGCTCTTTTATATTGTTTCCATTGAAGTATTATTGTGTCATACAGTTTCTTATAGCCTTACATACTCAGTACATCATTTGCAGATTTTTGGTGAGCTCCAGTTGGTTTGGGGCTTTTCGAGTCATAGTGTACATTGATTTTCGTATTGTATATGCTGTATAAAGCGGGGACTTGTCCCGACTCTATCTTGGCTATGTATATGTATCTGTAGAGGCTTTGTAGACATATGTGGGAAGAGGAATGTACGAGATGCATGTCCAGTTTGACTTGATGGCCCCATCGGCCAAGTTTCGTATATATAATACATGTTTCCATGACTTTTGCATAGATGTATGAGATACATCGACGTTATTATAGTGGCATGCATATGAATGTTCATAAGTATAGATTGGTTCTCTCGTTCCTTGTCGGCTTCGGGTGCCAGTCCATCCCAAATGGGATTCGGGTTGTGACAAAATTGGTATCAGAGCAGGTCGTCCTAAGGGTGTCTACAAAGCAGTGTCTGAGTAGAGTCTTGCTTATGGATGTGTTGCGCACCACGTTTATAAGTAGGAGGCTACGGGAAATTGAGGAGTTGTTTCTTTTCTTCACTTCTAGATCGTGCAATAGAGCCAAAGTTGTAGGTGGACGCATATGTACGCATTGACATTGGTTTTCTTTTGCAAAGTCAAATGCTGATTATCAGACAAGGTAAGGGCAAAGGTAGGTAGGTTGATATGCCTACTGAAGAAGAAATGAGTAAATCACCACCGGACCAAGTTAGTCGAGGTGGGGCTGATATGGAATTTGCAATACGGGTTTCTCTTAGCCAAAAGGTAGAGAAGTACCCGCAGAACCACCTATAAATGCCACTGAATAGGATTTAAGAAATGTAGTGCATATGTTGACTCAGATAGTTGTTGTATAATGTAACGGGCGAGCTGGCCCAATGACGAGTGATGATGGTGCAGCTAGGGCAGCTAGTCGTCGAACACAAGATTTTCTGAAATTAAACCCTCCCACGTTCACCGGGTCGGATCTGAATGAAGACCAACAGAACTTTATAGACCAAATCAAAATCGCTCTAGATGTTATGCATATGACTGTGTATTGATGTACTTCCAGCTAGTTGGGAGGAATTTTAAACGACATTCCTTGACCAGTACCTCCCATATGAGGTCCGAAAAAATCTCATGGGGACCAATTGTTAAATCTTTGCCAAAGGACTATGAGTGTCAGAAAGTACAGTTTTCGGTTTAATTCTTTGGCTAGGTATGCTCCAAATGTGGTAGCTATTATGACCGATAGAGTGCATTGGTATGTGGACAGATGGATTGTACTATTGCGGCCTTGAAAAGAGATATGGCTGTAGCCAGAATACAAGCTTTTTGCACAGATAATGGAGGATCAGAGGCAACGGAAAAGGACACAAATATTTGAAGAAGGGTCGTCAAAGAGGGATAGACCTATGGGACAGTTCATGGCGTCCCAAGGAGAATTTAGGTCTCTGGTGTTTAACAGACCGCCTAGACCATTATTTCCTTAGTCTATATTAGATGTTCTACCTCGATCCCAATGGTTTAGAGACAATCGGTTTGGGCAAAGAAGTGAGATTCAGGATTCATAGGCAATGGGGTATCAAGCACAAGAACGTAGAAAAGAGGAACCGATCGAAGTCTCCTCGTCAGTCATGTTAGTGCTGCGAAAGTTGTCATCTAGGTGAATGTCAGTTGGGGCCGAATGTTTGTTATTGGTATTGTATTTTGGGCCACAAAATGAGGCTTCTCCTGATGTAGCCACAGGTACTGTATACGTATTGATTGACCCATATTCGACACTAGCATATGTTATTTCATTAATTGCTGAAAATTCAAAAGAACACCAGAATTACTAGTTATGTCACATGAAGTCTATACATCAGTTGGTGAATTTATTGTAGTTAAAAGAGTATATCATAAGTGCATAGTAATTGTTTGTTGTCGTGAGACACTGGTTGATCTTATTGAGCTGGAAATAGTGGAATTTTGATGTTATAAGGGATTGTGCCATAGGAGATTGCCGAACTAAGAAGTTATATTATCGTTTTCCCCAAAAGAATGTTTTTGAATGGCCAGGGAAATGTGGGGGGCACCAAGAGGAAAATTCATTCCCCATCTTAAAGCAAAGAAAAGGATACTCTAAGGGATACATATGTCACTTCGTAAGAGTGAAAGATACTGATGTGACGCAACCAACTCTTCAATCAGTTATGGTGGTAAATGAATTCCTTGATGTATGAGCTGGTATTAATGTGATGTCAGATACTCGGCCTATTTTTATTTCTTCATAAAGCATGGCCCCGGTAGAGTTACGAGAATGAAACGAGAAATTAAAAGACGTGATGAAAAAGGGATTCATAAGACCTAGTACGACCCCTTGGGGTGCATCAGTGTTCATAGTACAAAAAAAAAATTGAGAATGTGTGTTTATTATCGGCAACTGAATAAGGTGACAACGAAGAATAAATGTCTTCTCCCTGGAGTTGATGACTTATTGATCGGTTATAGGGTACCAAATATTTCCTAAGGATTGACTTAAGGTCAGGAGATCATCAAGTAAGGGTCAGAGAAAATAAAGATACCCAAATAGAGGTATGGTTGTTATGAATTCGTAGTTATGCCATTTGGGCTAACAAATGCACCAGCTGCGTTGGTGGGTTTGATAATTAGGGTGTTTAAGCCATTGCTAATCGTATTCATGATAATGTTTTAGATGTTATACTAGATTACTCAAGATCACAAAAGGACCATGTTAATCACTTGTGACAGGTGTTATGGATTCTTCGTGACCATAAGATATATGCAAGTTCTTTAAATACAAGTTTGGTCATAATCCGTATCGTCCTTAGGACACATTGTATAGAATAAAGGAATCAGGATTAATATACACAAAAGGAGTGGCCAAGGACTATGACGCCTATGGAAATTCGTAGCTTCCTTGAGTTGGCCAGTTATTACAGAAGAATTGTTAAAAAAAAAAAGAAGCTTTCTGACATACCCTTCACAAAGCTAACGCACAAAGTAACTAGTTTCAGCGGAATGATGTATGTGAGAAAGTTTGCAAGAGCTGAAAGATGAATTGACTACTACACCTGTACTAGTACCTCCCAAAGGCACATAAGAGTATGCAAGGTATTGCGATGTTTTAAAAGTTGGTGTGGGATGTGTATACATGCAGCACGACAATGTGATAACATATGCCTTAAGATAATTGCGTCCACATAAGAGAAATTATCCCATATATGATTTTAAGTTAACAGTTGTGGCAATTGCTTATAACAGATGGCACCACTACTTGTATAAAACTTCAGGTGAAAGAATTATAGTGTCAAATGTGGCAGAATTTTCATTGGTATCTGCGATAAAGGAAAAACAATATGTAAAGCCTATTTTTAGTTCAATTGAAAAAGAATGTACATCAAAGTTTGACAAAGGTATTTAAACAAACACAAGGGGGAGTACTTTAACGCCAATGTAGATTGTGTGTACCATGGTTTAGTAGAGATGTCTTGGTAAGATTACATGAGAAGCACATTGTAGAACTTGTAGCTCAATGTCCAAGCGGTCACTGATTAATAGTATGGCATCAGAAATCTGTATGTTTTATGCAATGTATTACCCTTCTAGTTTGGAAGCGGAACATGAATAACATAGATTTAATCACAGGGTTGCCTCGTACACTGCAAAGGTTGATTCCATATAGGTAATAGTTGACAGGCTTACCGAGTCAGCGTATTTCCTACAAGTTAGGACCACCGATACAGCCGAACATTATGCAAAGTTGTATGTTACAGAGATAGTACAATTACATGGGATTCCACTCACTATTATATTAAACAGGAGAGCTCACTTTATTGCACAGTGTTGGAAGTCTTTTCAGTAAAGTATGGGTACACAGGTGGATGTAAGGACGGCTTGTCATCCTCAGATGGATGGAAAAACAGAACATATTATATGAACATTTGAAAATATGCCACGAGTTTGTACATTGGACTTTAAAGGTAGTTGGGATGAACATCTATCATTTATTGAAATTGCTTACAATAAAAGTATCAAAAGGCACCTTACGGAGCTTTATATGAAAGAAAATATAGATCATCAATTGGATGGGTTACAGCTAATGAAATTTGCTTTGCTCGGGTTAGATTTTATTCATTATGCAATAGAGAAGGTTAAGGTGGTACAATAGTAGCTACAAGCTAACACAAGTCATATACCGAGATCCATTGTTTTTATTGAAAGTATATAAGTTAGGGAGGATCTCACTTATGAAGAGATATATATTGCTATTCTAGATGGATAAGTGAAAAGATTAAGAAATAAAGAAGTAGCTTTGGTAAAGGTATAGTGGAGAAACGTACAAGTAAAGGTAATCACATGGGGAGCCAAAGAAATTATGAAGTCAAAGTACCCGTAACTGTTTCAAACAGGGGAGAAAGTTCAAGGTGTGGAATTGGAACAATAACAAGGAAGTATCCATAAGTATTATGTGTGTATATATATGTATATATATATATATATATATATATATGTTAATATAGAGTTGCATAGGATGTACATAAGATGATGCTATTAACATTCCAGGATGAATTTTTCCAAGGGGGAAGAATGTAACACCCCGTATGTTTCCGAACCTATTTAATTACCGTAACATTCATGGAATTATTTAAACATGAGAAATATGGTGGATAATACATTAGTGAGATGGGCTGAATTTAATTTTTGCAATTGGGCTCAAATGAGGCCTAAAAAAATCAAATAAAAGACATGGCCAAAAACAAATGGAAATGACCCATTCTTGTGACCAAGTCAACATAAGATATTTATTGCTTAAGAGTGGCTAAGGAGGACTATATAGTGGATATAAAAGTCACCAAAAAATCAGGTTTCATTCCACAAAAGACATGTCTCATTTCTAAAAAATTCCACAACATTTTTCTCTTCAACCAAACCCTAAGGCAACCATCTTTGGGACAAGATCACTCCTTGGGAAGATTTGGTAAGTTTTTACTCTCATGGTTTAATATATTATATGCACGGAATATGGTGTAGATCATGTTGGTTATGTTGGTGAAGTGTGAGAAGTTCACTATGTGTGAAACAATTTATGTTTGCTTAATCGGTGAAGGCTTTTGCCTTGTAAACTTGAAAATGGAATTGTGGTATTGAAGGAAGTGAACTTGAGGGGTTGAATATTTAAATGTGAGATGTTATTATAGCCTTAAATTGCTTTATTCTTGTACATAATTTTTGGAATGGTTATTACAAAATTGTGCATAGATTTAGTGGTGTATTTAAGGATTAGTGTGGTTTTGGTGATGTTCATGTGTGTTGTGAAACCATGGCTGATTTTTGGCATCCAATATGATCTAAAATATTTAAATAGAAGTTTATTTATGATCATGGACCATTCATTGCATAAAAGGACCCAAAAGAGACCCTTTTTGGCCGAAACGGGCACCCGCCCTCGCAGACGAAGCACCTGCGGGCGCAGGTGACTTCGCAGGTGCCCCTAGACTCTGCTAAGGGTCACCTGCGGATGAAGTTCATCCACCTTCATGGATATTTGGCTTCGCAGGTCAGGACAGAACCCCGTTTCGGTTGTTTTTGCATCTCTTTGAAACCCCCAAAACCCTTATACCCTTCATGGATGCAATTATCAACTTATGGTACCTTTTAAATGACTATAAAGGAGTATACCGGAGGTATTTTTAATGGTATAAAATATGGGTTGTTGTTAATGTGTTATTGTGAAAGCTATCGAGTGACTTGACGGAGAAAAGGTAACGTAGTGTTAATGAGGAAGTGTAAAGGGTAAACTTGATGTGAAATATTATTGGTTTATGATGTCTTGGTCAATGTGTAGAATGTTATGATATTGTTGGTTTGGTGATGCACTAATTGGTAATGTAAGAGGGAGAAATGACGTTATACGGCAGTCACGTGACTCATTATCGTCGTATGCACTTGTAAGGTAGTTGGTTGTTAACATGAGCTTCGTTATGTACTTGTGTTGTAGAGTAACACATAAGGAAGGAGATGGATTATTGTTTTCACATATAGGACTTTGTATTCATATTGAGAAGATAAGGTATGTAAGGTTACTCTTGCCGTATCTTTCTGCAGTAGATATTGTTCACACTGTCATAGTAGTTGTTCCATTCTGAAATATTCTAAGGTATCTCATTCAGGTTTGATATATATTTTTATCCACATGTTTCCTATTCATTGACCGATTGGCATTCATATGTCTCTTATCCATGGACTGAAGTTCCTAAGCTCTCATAATGTTGTAACTACTAAAAGAAACTGTTTCAAGGAAAGTGACGACGTAAGGAGAATCTATTCATTGTGAAGTCACATATCCCTCATTCATTAGTCGTTGTTGTTCATGAGTTACATAATTATGGGCATGCTTCCAAAGTCTCAATAATGTTATGTTCCACGTTCTAATAATGTTTTAACCACTAAGTATCAATCTCATGAAGTGAAGGAGTGAAGTAATGCATATATGTGTACTTCCAATAATGTCATGATCCTCAATGTATCAATCTTTCACAAGTGAATGAATCAATCTCACAAAAGTAAGAAAACAAGTAATGCATATTGTTGGTTGTAAGAGTACGGGTGGTAACTCTAGAGGCATAAGCCTAGCTCAAGTTGATCCCGAGATTTATTGGATCAGGGGGTAGTCCTAGAGGCATAAGCCTAGCTCAGGCCGATCCTGATAGGTGGTAGCTCCAGAGGTAATAACCTAGCTTGAGCCAAACCTGATATGTTGGTTTATGGGTGGTAGCTCTAGAGGTAAGAACCTAGCTCGAGCCGAACCCGATATATTGATCTATAGGTGGTAGCTATAGAGGCATAAGCCTAGCTCGAGCCGATCCCAACATAACGTTATGTTATGTTAAGACCCACTGACCAGTTGGGGCCCGGGTACGATATGATATGAGTGATGATGAACAAATAATAGAAGCAAAAGAAAGAAATGAATGTAAGGTACACGGTTCCACATATGCAGATCAATGATTTATCCATATTGACTATGCTCTTTTATATTGTTTCCATTGAAGTATTATTGTGTCATACAGTTTTTTATAGCCTTACATACTCAGTACGTCATTTGCAGATTTTTGGTGAGCTCCAGTTGGTTCGGGGCTTTCCGAATCATAGTGTACATTGATTTTGGTATTGTACATGTTGTATAAAGCGGGGACTTATCCCCACTCTAGCTTAGCTCTGTATATGTATCTGTAGAGGCTTTGTAGACATATGTGGGAAGAGGAATGTACGAGATGCATGTCCAGTTTGACTTGATGGCCTTATCGGCCAAGTTTCATATATATAATACGTGTTTCCATAACTTTTGCATAGTTGTATGAGATACAGCGACGTTACTACAGAGGCATGCATATGAATGTTCGTGAGCATAGATTGGTTCTCTCGGGCTTTTCGGCTTCGGGTGCCAGTCCATCCCGAATGGGATTCGGGTTGTGACAGTTGGTTCATAAGTAATCCCAATCAAACTTATTTAATGACAATAAAATGAGTTTGGGGGTATCTAAAAGATACTCAAAACTATGATTTGTTTTATGACAAGTATCCTGCGGTATTTGAAGGATATAGTGATGTAAATTGGATCATCATATCAAATAAAGTTAACTCCACAAGTGGGTATACATTTACCCTTGGTGGAGGAGAAGCTTTTTGGAAATCATCTAAATAAACATGTATCATTCGCTCTACAATGGAATCTAAATTTGTAGCTTTAGATAAGTTGGTGCAGAAGTTGAATGGCTCCAAAATTTCTTGGAAGATATTCGATTTTGACCTAAACTTTTGGAATCTATATTCATACATTGTAATATTGAAGCTGCAATAGATAAGGCATGGTGTACTATGTATAATGAAAAATCTTTTCATATACGATGAAGACATAATACCATTAGATAAATAATTTTTAGTGGAATTATCACGATTGGCTATGTAAAGTCAAAAGATAATGTTTTGGATCTACTTACGAAAGGACTAACTATAGAGGTAGTTCAAAGATCATTAAGTGAAATGGGTTTAAGACCTAGGATAAGTCATCATGACGGTAACTATACATAGTATACTCAAGATCCTGAGATCTAGGTTCAAGGAGATCAACCAAAGTTATGAATGACAGTTCAACATTGTCAAATAACTCAATCCATCCTTGTGATGAATAAAATGTTCAGAAATAAGGATAAAACATTAAGGTGTAAAGCTTTCTAATGGTTTCTAAGTTTGACAAGATATGACCAAATAGTTTACCTATAGGATTAAATATTTAACAATCACTTATATGAGTGTGAAGTGTAAGCTACTTCAAAGAGAATGAAGGATGCCGATTCTGTATGCATTTATGAAATCAGGCAGTGTTCATGGCTGAAACAAATAAAACTGTGAGAACCATACACGGTTAAAGGCTAGTTGTGTGATTTGTATTGTCTATATGTACAACAAAGCTCAATGGTACAACTATATCATATCTACCAATTGATCGAGTACATTCGATATATATTCACTATAGAAAATTCAAAGGAAAACCTACTTATCCAGATGCAATTAGTCTTTGCTTGTAAATTATACACTTATCGGTATATTTCTTTATCTTATAGCCATTTCCATTCATGTGATGGATTGTTGAGTTCTATTACTGAAAGTGAATAGAAAATGTAGGAAAAGTGAAAATGTTATTTACTTTTTAGAAGAAGCATTTCTCCTATATTTTTGGGAGAAAGGAACTTTCAACTGCTTAAATATAGAAAGGATTTTTCAAGTGCTTAAATATAGAATCACTTCTTCATGTTATTAGAGGGTTTATAATAAGACATGCCTCGTGTCGTCGTCGTCGCTCGCTCGACTTGTTTTCAACTTTGGATTTGGATTTGGATTTGAATTTGAAAATTGATTGATTGAGAGATTATTTTTTAGACAAAATCTACTTAAACTTAATTATTTAATCCAAAACTCTGATCCAAATTTTTCCTTCATATGCGACCGTATAAGGTAATGTGCTCCATATAAGCATCTGAAGAGACGTGATCCTTTAGTTCACTATTTTGGATGTGCAAAAGGGGTGTGCGGCCGTACAAGGCCATGTGTGGACCGTACATGCTCCACACAACCCCTTGTAAAGAACATCAAACTCACTTGTTTGGTTGTGCATTTAAAGTGCTGTACCACAAAGCCATACATGGACCCCACATGCTTCGCACACCCAAACCAGTGCAACTTTTTAAAATCATTGCTTCTTTTTTAAAGTACATATTGGCTATAAATATCTGATTCTTCATCAAATATTGACTATGAATTTTCTATGTTTTCTACTTTTCATCTTCTAAAACCTCAAGTGTGATTTGTTGCTATTGAGGGAGTTCGTAGTTCATCAGAATTTGAGGTACCACTATTCTGGTGAAGTAAATGATTCTATCTTGGAAGGATATATTCTATTAATCTTGAGTACTTGAGAACATTAATTTCCTTAAGCATACACTGTTAATTTAGTGGGATCAATTTTCATTCTTGCATCTTCTTTTTACTATTTTTTTGAGTTGTTTAAATATTGTTTTCTATTCATTTACTTTGAATACAAATATATAAACAACAATGACTCGAATTTACTAGAAAGAAGATTTTTTCCATTATGATTTAATGTCTAGAATGGGTTTCCCAGCTATCAGGGTAATGATGGATACTTTTGATGGCTTCTAATAGTTTCCTCTGGGAGGTCAAAGATAACTTTGATGAGTCGCAGGATCCATTTACAAGAATGTTGATTTCACAAAGGACCCTTGTAACACCCCGATAACTTTGATGAGTCACAGGATCCATTTACAAAAATGTTGATTTCATAAAGGGCCCTTGTAATACCTCACAAATTCTAAGCTAAGATCCAAATTATTATTCCAATATGTATAGAACTGAACCCGATGATTTCTAATGGTACATAGGTGTTTAGACCAATATCTTAGTGTGGAAAGTGTATTGAATATGAATTAAGGTCATAAGGACCTTCTAGCTCAAACTTAAGTAGATTGAGTGTTCGTACATGATTTTTCTTGGATCAACTTCAAACAATCATAATTCCGAGAATACGAAAAGTTTTGTTGCCTCATACCCACCAAATTAAAGGTCTTTGAGTCTTCTTTCCAATGACACTGACCGTTCATCAATCCAATTTCGGAGCTAAAAGTTATGGCCTTTTGAGTGGGAAAACTAGAGGGCATCCGTGAAGGCAGCGTGCCATGAAGCCATGGTTAGTACATTGGCAGCGTGCCACGCTGAGTGGCCTACGGGTGTTAAAATCCTCTTTTTCTTCATGAGGTCTTTTTGGTCCTTTTACCCCTAAATAACCCCTAGACCTAATTTTTAACCCCTAATTCATCCAACACTCAGTAGAATCACATGATTCCTCTCATTCCACTTTCTCTCTCAAAACACAAGAACACAAGAAGGGTTTTTCAAATCCCAAAGCTCCAAAGCTCGCAAGTTTAAGATTTTATCCAAGATTCTTTATAATTCAGGTATGTAAAGCTAATCCTTTCGTGTGGGAAACCCGTTCTCCCCACAACCAAGTTCAATTTTAGTTTCAATTTATGAATTATGTTAGGGTTTTCAAGAGTTGAAATCCTTGAGTTTAATTCTTGATCTCTTGATGAAATCCCTTGAATATTCTATGGTTTTTAGTAGAATTCCATGAGTTTGAAGTCTTTCCCTTGATTTGATTCATAATACATGTCTTTTGAAGTTTCAAATCAAGTTTATGAATTCCCTTTAATTTATTGAAAAATTATTTTATGATTTACTAGATTATTCATGATTTTCATGAAATTTGATTTAAAGTCTCCAAATTTATGTTCATTAAAAGAAAAGTTATAAAGAATCTTTATATCATATCCTAAAAAGGAAAAAAATTATGGTTTATTGAAAAGTTAAAAGGTAAGAAAAGTTAAAGCGATTTAGAGACGGGGCTCACAGAGAATAGATATGTTCATGATACGATATTTTGAGTCAAACATGACTTTTAGAAACTTTTTAAGACGTATATTATGAGAAACTAGTATAATTTTTTGAAAGACTATTTAGCACCGAGACGGGTATTGGTTTAGACAACATATGCCTCAAAACTACGTTGCCTCCGTAGGATAGGATCATCCACAGATAAGATGACTCCTCCATAATTTATAGACTTTGGGTTCAGCTTTAAGATCCCTAGATTATGTTCCATCTCATACCCCAACAAGGTATAGGATGGATCTACCAACGTGATTAATAGGTTGGGTTTTTGCAATATGGGCAACACGTTGTACTCCATGACGCTCACATGGTTAATGTCGGTTAAGAGAAACTCCCTAAAAAAATACTTACCTATTTACATATAATATATGATTGGCTGAGGCCACTAGTTTTGAAAAGAATTTTATGAAACATTATTTTTAGTTTTGTTCAGTGTTCAATTATTTAGTTTTCAATTGTAGTTTAGCTTTAAGAAAAAAAGTTTTAAAAGAGTTTTACTTATACGTCTTTAAGTTCTAGCTTTTAGGTTAATCGTCCTTTCTTTCAATTATTCAGTCTTGTTTTATGATTATGTTATTCCTGTCTCAGTTTTTCAGCTTTATCAGTTTCAGATATTAGCACTGTTTCACTTTAATGCTTTACATGCCGCTATATTTAAGATATTGATGCCTCTTTTTGGCATTACATCATTGGATGATGTAGCCCCCATCTTTAAGATATATAGGTTGGTGAATAGACTCTTCGGTAGGCTATGCTATTAACTTTGAATGAGTTCTTATTATTCCCAAGCACTTAGCAGTATCCCAATGATTAGTTTTTTTTTGTTACATAAAGGTAGTTGTATTTAGAATGTAGTAGAGGCTTCATAGACACATAGTCAAGTCGAGTCAGATGTAATCCATTTTAAATATTTTATTGTTTTAGTTAATAAGAGTTTATATTGTTTTATTTCATTTTGTTTACAAAAGTTAGCCCATGCTTTCGGCTTCTGCATTTTTATCAAAGTTTAGCTTTACTAGTTTCATTCCAGGTCAAGTAGTTCTCTCGGGCCACTTGTAGTTCTGAGTGCCTGTTATGTTTAGGGTGTAGGCTTGAGGCGTGATAAACATAGTATTAAAACATAGAGTTCAAGTGTCCTAGGGTGTCTATGAAGCCGTATCTGTAGGATCTTATTTGTAATTGTGAGGGGCCCATTTCTATTAATGAGGGACTACATGCATTTAAAAGAAGTTTCTCATTTATTCTTACTCTAGACCATGCCATAAAGTTTCCCCTAAGAAACTTGTGCAAATTTATGCATTGCTCCAAGTTCCTCCGACTGTGCCTCATCTTCATGATGATAGAAATAGTAAAGCTCAAACTCCTATCAAGGTGGTTTCCTTAAATAGAGCCAAAAGAAAGTTAAGAGGTTGCACAAGGGATTGATAGGAGCTCATTAGTTCATTTACGTTCTTTGGTTCAAAAGATTTTACCCTTGTTCTTATGAATTGTGCATTTAAGCTAGAATAAGATGAGTATTCAGATCCTTTTCTATGCCTTGTTTTAGACAGCATCCTTAAAGAGGGAGAAAGTATGAATCTAGGTTTTTGGAGTAGTGATGTAACCTAGGAGATAGTGAGTGATAGGGTGATATGTTCTTAAGTGTTGGTTGAGGTGTAATAGTGCGATGTAAGTTTCATGATAGTATTTAGAGGAAGAGTTTCTAGTTATAGTATTTTAGAGCTTGTAATTGTGTTAGTATAGATCATGCAAAGGTTTTGAATGGAAGTATTGAGTGGTTCAAAATGGATAGGATTAGGATACACTTTATGTCTTTGAAGAGAGAAACCCTTGATGATTATTGAGTTATAAATCTAGTCCAGAAAAATGATCGAATAAGTGGTGGTGATGCGTGAGAGAAAGTTGTGCTTATAGACTTTAATTAGATAGATTATACGATTAAGATCGACTATTTATCATGAGGTTGTAGAGGACTAGTGTTGCTTGATTTTCATTTTGTAAGTGTAAGTCAAAATAGTATGTGAGAAGTTGTGCGGCCATATTAGTTGAGTGTTAGATTCTAAGTTTGAATTTAAATGATCACTGCGGTAGAAAGAATGTTTGCTTAGGGATAATAATGCAGACTTTGTGAAAGTAGATCTAGTAGGCTTGATGTGCCATGTGGAAAATCTTAAGATAATAAATTATGAGAAGTGAGAGTGTGTAAGCCTGATTTATATGCGGACTAGAGTTGAAATAGCAAATTGTGGCTAAAATAGGGGAATCTGAGGTAGTTGTGGTTGAATAAGATTCTAAGTTTGAAAGGACTATGTGCATATAATTAGTACCCTTGAGTTGCTAGGTGCGGAGAATACTAATATGTGTATTCTATGGAGACCTTAAGAGTTATAGTAAGGGGGAGTGCTAATAAATGGTGTTGAGACTCTTAGAATAAGTTTTAATTCTTTTATATGGGTGGCTAGAGTATTGGGAGTATGCTTCTAGTAATGTAGTAAGAGTGTGAATCCTTTAGTGAAAGCCTTAGAGGTAAAGAAGAAGTTAAGAGAGATCCCATAAAAGAGCCCTAGCAAGAACTATAGTATCTTTAGGTGGATTTTCCAAAGAGAGTTTATGCATTCTTGTGGAAAGTGATAACCCAACTATGCAGTATATTGTGCATAGACTTAGTAACTTTTGAGCTAAGGGGGATATGTTACTGGAGTGATTTTCCACCTAAGGTTAGTGTGTAGGACGAGTGAGATGAGACTTCCTTTATGCGAAATAGTTAGAAAGAGGTTATATGGTGTGACTCTATATAGAAGTCCACAAAGTGGTTTTAGTAATAGGCCCGAATGCCATGTTTATGTGCATGTGGACCATTGAATTATGAGATTTATGAATCCTTTATTAGAGCTTGAGGTGGTAATAAGGAGTAGTGAACATGGGTATAGAAGTTATGAGTTAGGCTTGAACATGGGAAGAACAAGCAGTTAGACTCGGTCCTTGTAGTTCCATGTACCTTTGAAAGGTTATAAGTAGTAAGTGGTGAAGTGTAGTATTTAGTATAAGAAGAGTTTTTTTGTGAAGGGTTGCTAAGCTTAGATGCTTTCAGGTGTAAAGCCCAAAGGTGGAATACTCCTATCCCTTTGTCCGGAATACTCTTATCCCTTTGTCCATCGCACCCTTGCTTCATGCCATGTAACTTCAGTCCGAATGAAACCCACATCCAGGCTCATTTTCCTAAGTAGTCCTCCATGTTCATGTGTCCTTTGATTCCATGAACTCATATCTTATGATATGTCTATGATGCTGTCACGACCCGAATCCCATTCAGACCGGACTGGCACCCGGAGCCGTTGAGGCCCGAGAGAACCAATCTGTGCTCATGTACACGCATATGTATGCTACTCAATATACAACACCACCTCAAATGAATATAAAGTATCAATAGCGGAATTCATGAAAATATATATAGATACTACGTATGAAACTTGGCCGTTGGGGCCATCATGACAAAACATATGTTCCTTACCTTACCCTTCACGTTTTCCACAACATCTACAAAGCCTCTACGGATGCATAACCAAAACCAATCTTAGAGTCGGGACAAGCCCCCGCTCTATTTATACATATAGTATCAAAACAACACTAAACAAATGTACATAGTGACTTAGGAAGCCCCGAAACAACTGGAGCTCACCAATGATCTGCTGATATAGTGTAGACTACGGTGAGGGTCTACGAACACCTATGCCTGCATCAAGTAAAGTAAGGCCCCCAAAGGGGTCAGTACGAAGAATGTACTGAGCATGCAAGGCCATAGAAACTGTGTAGAACATAGAGACTTCATTGGGGTTAATAATATTCAAGTCAATAAACCATTGCATTTGGAAACATGTCGATTAGGTTCATTGCGTTCATTGCATTCATTACGTTCATTACGTTCATTGCTTCTTACTTCTGTACTTATTGATCTTTGTCTGTGTTATACTGTACCCGGGCCCCAACTGATCAGTGGGTCTTTCATGACTTATCGTCATGTTGGGATTGAGTCGAGCTAAGCTTATGCCCTTAGACTTGCCACCCTCGGGATCGAGTCGAGCTAGGATTATGCCCCTAGACCTGCCACCCATAAATCAATACATCGGAATCGAGTCGAGCTAGGCTTATGCCCCTAGACTTGCCACCCGTACTGGATCATTGACCACATATGCATTACTTTGATCTTTACTTTGATCCTTACTTTGAGATTGATACAATTGAGATTGATACACTGATAGTTGAACATCACTTTGAGCTTTGGAACATACCATTGTTGGAACCATGGCATTTTTGTAACATTAATCAATGCATAAGAGACATGTGAATGACAATTGATCAATACATAAAGAACATGTGAGGAACCAGAATTGATACCCGAATTTAGGATACCCTTGGCTTATGAGAGATTGCTACTTTTGTAGCCATAACATTGTTGGAAGTTTTGGAACAATAACCAATGAGCAATTCGTGGGAACATAACACTATTGGAACCACTGGGCAATAATCAATGAACAAGAGATATAAGTAGAATCACTATTGGAACATTAGAACATAACCTTATTTGAGCTTTTGGACTATTACTCACGAATATGAGACATGAGAGTCACCAATGAGTAGGAAATATATGACAATGACCATAGATAACCGGATATGGAATACCTTAACACATTTTGGGATAGGACTAGTGAAATGTCAATGTGAATACTATTCACCGCAGAACGATACGGACAGAATAACCTTACATACCTTTGCGTCGACTATGAATACCCAAGCTTATATGGAAATACAATAGTCCAGCTCTTTCCTTACGTCTCACTCTACATCACAAGTACATAACGAAGCTTATATTAGCAACCAACTACCTTACAAATGCATAAGATGACCATGAATCACATAGTTACTTTAGAACGTCATTTCACCTTCTTACAATGTCATTTATCACATCAACATGTCAACACCACCATAACATTTCACACATTGACCAATACATTATAAGTAAATGTCATTTCGTATCAAATTGATCCTTCACATGTCTACACTAACACTCGTCTCAATTACGTCGTCAACCAATCTCAACACCTTTCGTAACCACACATGAACAACAATCCATAATTGATAGTAGTCAAAATATCATTAGGATACTCCTTCAAAGTCATTCAAGAGGTCCCATAAGTTGATAACTTCATCCATGAAGGGTACGGGGGTTTTGGGGGGCCAACGGGGCGCAAAAACACAAAATTCGACAATCCGCCTTGGGCTGTGGAGCCACCTGCGCCCGTAGGTTGATGACCTGTGCCCACAGTTGCTTCTTGGCAGATTCCAGGGGCACCTGCGTTGGCACCTGCGCCCGCAGGTTCTCCCCTATCAAGGGCGGATGCCCGATTTTTGCCGAAATGGTCATTTTGCGGTCTTTTTATGCAATGAATGGTCCATGATCATAACCAAACTTATGTTAACATATTTTTGATCATCTAACATGCCAAATACCATCCATGGTCTCACAACACACATAACATCACCCAAAACGACACTTCATGGCCAATACGACACCAAAACCGTAACCAATTTCACAATATCAACTCCAAAAGTTATGCACAAGAATAAAACAAATTAAGACCATAATCACAGCCCACATATCAATATTTACTCCACCAAATTCATGCCCTTCAAAACCACAAGTCCATAGTAAAGTTTACAAGACAAACCACCCTCCGATTTCGCAACATATAACATTTCACCTCTTGTGAACATCTCAATAGTCCACCAACATAACCAACATAATATACACCATATAATATGCATAAAATATATTTACCCAACATAATAAACACTTACCAAGACTTACCAATTGCTAATCTTGGCCAAAAGAGTGACTTGGGGTTTCTTGAGAGCAAAGGGAATTTTGTGGAAAATCCTAGAATGTTATGAGAGTTTAAGGGAATAAAAATCTGATTTTTTTCTATATATATGGCCTCATGTCTCCCTTATACTTTTTCCTTAGCATTTAATGAGGTGTTGATTTGGTCAAATGGACCAATATTGCAAGAATGGGTCAAAATGTCATATTGGCCCATGTCTTTTTGTCAATTTTTGGGCTTCATCTTTTGGGCCCAATGATGCAAGACTTGTTCATGCCCATAATTTAATGTATAATTCATCCCTTTTCTCATGTTTGCATGTTTCCCTAAATGTTTCGGTCGTCAGCTACACGTAGACACGTACGGGGTGTTACAGTTTTGAACCCCACAACTGCTCCACAAAAATCACAAAACACTCGCTAAGCACATGTACGATGCCCAATATCAATTATTAACATTACCAAATACATACTCGACACCTAAGTAAACCTTGTTCAATGTCGTTAAGTAGGGTTGGGAAGGTACGGGGTGTTACATTCTTCCCCCCTTAGAAACATTCGTCCTCGAATGTTAATAACGTTGTCTCATTGTCTCACTTAAATCGAGGTGACTTCTTCACATCATCATCTACACATGTAACACTTGGAAAGACTTACTTATTATGACTCCACTTCCGTATCTTGAATGTTTTCTTCCGTGTAACAAGTATGAGTACCTTAGATTTCAGTATTTCTTTGGATTCCCTTATGATTTCTTCTCCGTGCTCATTTCTCCAATATTGCCTTTAGCTTCTTTCTATCTTATCCTTTCGCTTATCGATCTGGAATAGTAAGCAGTATCTCTTCACATGTGAGATCTTCCGTGACTTGGATACCTCCACTGGGAGCAATACGAGATAACCTCCTATACACTATCAAAGTAGCGAATATGAAATACTGAATGAGCTGTGAAGAGTTCTTGGACTAGTGCTAACAGATACGCAATTTTCCCAAATCCTTGGACACTTTCCCTTTCTTTTCGATTCTCATTATTTCTTTTCTTTTCTTTGGTCACACTGTCAAAAATACCTAATCACCTATGGCACATTTTAATTCCCTTCTTCTAATATCGACATATGAGTTGTATCGACTTTGGGCCATTTGTAGCTTCTGTTCTATCACCTTTACTTTCTCTATAGCTGGATGAATAAACTCTGACCCGGGCAAAGCAAAATTGCATCAATTGTAACCCATCCAATGGATGCGATCGATGTTCAGCCCCACTACCTTTAACGTCCAACATACAAACTCGTGCCATATCTTCACATGTTCATTTAATGTGTTCTGTTTGTCCATCCATCTGAGGATGACAAGCCGTACTTACATCCACCTGTGTACTCATGCTTTACTGGAAAGACTTACCACACTGTGCAATAAAGTAAGCTCTCTTGTAAGATATAATAGTGAGTGGAATCCCATGTAATCGTACTATCTCTGTAACCTACAACTTTGTATAATGTTCAGCTGTATCGGTGTCACCTATATGGAATCAACTTTCGCAGTGTACGGGGTAACCCTGTGATTAATTCCAAGTTATTCATGTTCCACTACTGGGAGGGTACTCTATTGCAGAAAACTACAGCCTTCTGATGCCGTCCTGTTCATCAGTGATCGCTTGGACATCTTATATATTCGTACCAACACATCTCTGCTACACCATGATGCATTTTGTTACAGTACTCCCCCTTGTGATTGCTCAAGTACCTTTGTCGCACTGTGTTGTAAGAATTTGCATACTGTTTCTCCTCTCGGCTACCAATACAGATTTTTTATTTTTTTTTTGCCGCATTTTACACTATCTGTAATCTAGGGACTCAAGAAAACAAAACCCCATATTGCTTCGTTGATATCGATTTCGTAAAATTTTCTAATCAAGCCACCTTCGCTACCTCAGATTTAAGTCTTTCGGCTTCACTATATATATAATTACCTTGCTACAGCAATATACATCTGAGGCCAACCCCGTATGCTTTTATCATTGGACACTTTCCTCACATGCATCATGCCTTGTGTATAGGCTTTGTTACGGGTGTAGGGATAGAAGAAAACCTTTCAACAATTCTCATAGCATAATCGACCAACCTACGAAAATAATGGATCTCTGTAAGCATCGTAGGCCTTATCCAACTGTGCACCATCTCTATCTTTCGCGTAGCCACTTTCATTTCTTCATCCTATACATTGTGACTCAAGAACGGTAGGGATTCAAATCAAACTTCATATTTAGAAAAGTCTATAACACTTCTTGCAATATGAATCGCATGGTCCTCTTGTGATTTTTGAATACCATCACCAAACATGGTCACACACACATTTAAACGTGTCCTGAACGCCCTATTCATTAATCCATAAAACTACCGGTGCATTATCTAGCCCAATTGACATACTAAGAATTGCATAATAATCATACCATGTTTGTAATACTGTCTTGGGTATATTTCTTTTCATTTCATCAGTATTCATCATCATTCATCATCATTTACCCCGTAACTGATCAAACAAATCGTTAACTCTGGGGGAAATAGTCATTCTTAATTGTCATCTTATCCAGTTGCCAATAGTACCCACACTTTCTCAATATGCCATGTTCTTATTTTTTTTTTTTTTCCTCATGTCATTCCCGTAACCCTACCGGGGCCGAATAAAATGATGATGTGTACTAATCACCTCATACCTCGAGGAATGCATTTCCACTGAAATCGATTGAACAGTTGGGGATTTCACTAGTACCACGTGCCATATGTACCCCTTTGGGTCTCATTTTCGAGGATAGGAAATAACTTCACCTTTCGGTGCTCCAACAGTACCCTTCTATTCAAGAACATACTTTTATTCAGATGTATGCACCCACGGGTGTAAAGACTTCAAATGGCGTAACTAGCAATTCTGGTGTTCCTTCGCATTGGTTAAACATCAATAACGTAACATATGATAGGGTAAAACCCGAATCAATCAATACATTTACCTTATGTAAAAATACTAATAATGTACCTGCATCAGGAGAAGACTCCACATTCCGTGGATCCGCTAAGGTATACATATGGTCTTGGGTCCCACTGGAACTAGCTGCTCCTCTTGAACCTCTACCTGGAGGAGGCATCGATAATTGCAATGCGATAGTTGGTCTCATAAGTCGTGCCATACCACTCGTGCTCCTTTGTGGACACTTTCTCATTTTTTGCCCCGCGGTACCACACCAAAAGCAAAGATTTGTCCCCAACCGACATACACCCAAATGATACCTTCTGCAGCGCTGACACAGCTGACGGGGAGATTTTGATTGGCTCATACTTGCTTGTGCTTGATACCCCACTTCACTTCTTCGCCCAAACTGGTTGCCTCTAACCCCTTGTGATCGAGGTAGAGCATTCGCTATATAAGGAAGAAATAATGGTCTAGGCGGTCTATTCAAAATCTGAGGCCCAAATCCTCCTCGGGACTACATAAACTGCCCCTCAGGTCTAGCCCTTTTTGACGGCCCTTCTTCAAAGTCTTGTGTATGTCTCTGTTGTTCCACCATTTGTTGCTCCAACACTCATCTTTGGGTTTGTGCAACAACTACACGGGTCAGTATGTGCACCGCACTCATTAAATCTTGCACAATAGCATTATTGGACCATTCCTCTGTAAGTAAAAGAGTAGGAGGACCCCGTGATACCAACTCATTTCCAGGCCCACCTTGATCAACTTGCTCAGGTGGTGTTCTACTGGTTCCTTCTCCAGCAATCCTGTCTATCTCCTTTCCGTTTCCCCAACCTTCTCTTGCCATTGGCATTTCTAATCAAACACACAAGAAAACAATTCCCATGGTCAGTTATGATTCCGCGTACAACCTCTTTGTAAAATAAAAGAAAACCACTGATTCCACTTCCAACCTTGGCTCTATATTGCACGATCTAGAATAAAGAAAAGAAACAACTCCTAAATGTCCCGTAGCCTCCTACTTATAAATGTGGCGCGCAACACATCGATAAGTAAGACTCTACTCAGACACGGCTTTGTAGACACCCTTAGGACGACCCGCTCTGATACCACTTTTGTCACGACCCGAATCCCATTCGGACCGGACTGGCACCCGGAGCCGTTGAGTCCCGAGAGAACCAATCTGTGCTCATGTACACGCATATGTATGCTACTCAATATACAACACCACCTCAAATGAATATAAAGTATCAATAGCGGAATTCATGAAAATATATATAGATACTACGTATGAAACTTGGCCATTGGGGCCATCATGACAAAACATGTGTTCCTTACCTTACCCTTCACGTTTTCCACAACATCTACAAAGCCTCTACGGATGCATAACCAAAACCAATCTTAGAGTCGGGACAAGCCCCCGCTCTAGTTATACAAATAGTATCAAAACAACACTAAACAAATGTACATAGTGACTTAGGAAGCCCCGAAACAACTGGAGCTCACCAATGATCTGCTGATATAGCGTAGACTACGGTGAGGGTCTACGAACACCTGTGCCTGCATCAAGTAAAGTAAGGCCCCCAAAGGGGTCAGTACGAAGAATGTACTGAGCATGCAAGGCCATAGAAACTGTGTAGAACATAGAGACTTCATTGGGGTTAATAATATTCAAGTCAATAAACCATTGCATTTGGAAACATGTAGATTAGGTTCATTGCGTTCATTGCATTCATTATGTTCATTACGTTCATTGCTTCTTACTTCTGTACTTATTGATCTTTGTCTGTGCTATACTGTACCCGGGCCCCAACTGATCAGTGGGTCTTTCATGACTTATCGTCATGTTGGGATTGAGTCGAGCTAGGCTTATGCCCCTAGACTTGCCACCCTCGGGATCGAGTCGAGCTAGGCTTATGCCCTTAGACCTGCCACCCATAAATCAATACATCGGGATCGAGTCGAGCTAGGCTTATGCCCCTAGACTTTCCACCCGTACTGGATCATTGACCACATATGCATTACTTTGATCTTTACTTTGATCCTTACTTTGAGATTGATACCAATGAGATTGATACATTGATAGTTGAACATCACTTTGAGCTTTGGAACATACCATTGTTGGAACCATGGCATTTTTGTAACATTAATCAATGCATAAGAGACATGTGAATGACAATTGATCAATATATAAAGAACATGTGAGGAACCAGAATTGATACCCGAATTTAGGATACTCTTGGCTTATGAGAGATTACTACTTTTGTAGCCATAACATTGTTGGAAGTTTTGGAACAATAACCAATGAGCAATTCGTGGGAACATAACACTATTGGAACCACTGGGCAATAATCAATGAACAAGAGATATAAGTAGAATCACTATTGGAACATTAGAACATAACCTTATTTGAGCTTTTGGACTATTACTAATGAATATGAGACATGAGAGTCACCAATGAGTAGGAAATATATGACAATGACCATAGATAACCCGATATGGAATACCTTAACACATTTTGGGATAGGACTAGTGAAATGTCAATGTGAATACTATTCACCACAGAAGGATATGGACAGAATAACCTTACATACCTTTGCGTCGACTATGAATACCCAAGCTTATATGGAAATACAATAGTCCAGCTCTTTCCTTACGTCTCACTCTACATCACAAGTACATAACGAAGCTTATATTAGCAACCAACTACCTTACAAATGCACAAGATGACCATGAATCACATAGTTACTTTAGAACGTCATTTCACCTTCTTGCAATGTCATTTATCACATCAACATGTCAACACCACCATAACATTTCACACATTGACCAATACATTATAAGTAAATGTCATTTCGTATCAAATTGATCCTTTACATGTCTACACTAACACTACGTCTCAATTACGTCGTCAACCCATCTCAACACCTTTCGTAACCACACATGAACAACAATCCATAATTGATAGTAGTCAAAATATCATTAGTATACTCCGTCAAAGTCATTCAAGAGGTTCCATAAGTTGATAACTTCATCCATGAAGGGTACGGGGGTTTTGGGGGGCTAACGGGGCGCAAAAACACAAAATTCGACAATCCGCCTTGGGCTGTGGAGCCACCTGCGCCCGCAGGTGGATGAACTATGCCCGCAGGTGCTTCTTGGCAGATTCCAGGGGCACCTGCGTTGGCACCTGCGCCCGCAGGTGCTCCCCTGTCAAGGGCGGATGCCCGATTTTTGCCGAAATGGTCATTTTGGGGTCTTTTTATGCAATGAATGGTACATGATCATAACCAAACTTATGTTAACATATTTTTGATCATCTAACATTCCAAATACCAGCCATGGTCTCACAACACACATAACATCACCCAAAACGACACTTCACGGCCAATACGACACCAAAACCGTAACCAATTTCACAATATCAACTCCAAACGTTATGCACAAGAATAAAACAAATTAAGACCATAATCACAGCCCACATATCAATATTTACTCCACCAAATTCATGCCCTTCAAAACCACAAGTCCATAGTAAAGTTTACAAGACAAACCACCCTCCGATATCGCAACATATAACATTTCACCTCTTGTGAACATCTCAATAGTCCACCAACATAACCAACATAATATACACCATATAATATGCATAAAATATATTAACCCAACATAATAAACACTTATCAAGACTTACCAATTGCTAATCTTGGCCAAAAGAGTGACTTGGGGTTTCTTGAGAGCAAAGGGAATTTTGTGGAAAATCCTAGAATGTTATGAGAGTTTAAGGGAATAAAAATCTGATTTTTTTCTATATATATGGCCTCATGTATCCCTTATACTTTTTCCTTAGCATTTAATGAGGTGTTGATTTGGTCAAATGGACCAATATTGCAAGAATGGGTCAAAATGTCATATTGGCCCATGTCTTTTTGTCAATTTTTGGGCTTCATCTTTTGGGCCCAATGATGCAAGACTTGTTCATGCCCATAATTTAATGTATAATTCATCCCTTTTCTCATGTTTGCATGTTTCCCTAAATGTTTTGGTCGTCAGCTACACGTAGACACGTACGGGGTATTACAGTTTTGAACCCCACAACTGCTCCACGAAAATCACAAAACACTCGCTAAGCACATGTACGATGACCAATATCAATTATTAACATTACCAGATACATACTCGACACCTAAGTAAACCTTGTTCAATGTCGTCAAGTAGGGTTGGTAAGGTACGGGGTGTTACAGATGCCCACACTCATAATGTATGTTTTTGTGTCTCATAGTAGTTGATTGGCAAACCCACATAATTAGTATAGTTCAATCCACTTGGATGAGTATATTTTAAGATATTCAATAGAAACCAGTTTAGTTAAGCCTATTCATTTTCCTCCTAATTCAAGACCATCAGTCGAGGACGAATAATCCTAAGGGGGAGATATTGTAACACCCCATAAATTCTAAGCTAAAATCCAAATCATTCTTTGAATATGTATAGACCCAAACCAGATGTTTTCTAATGGTACATAGGTGTGTTGACCAATACCTTAGTGTGGGAAGTGTTTTGGGTATGAATTAAGTTCATAAGGAACTTCTAGCTCAAAGTTAAGTTGATTGAGTTTCCATTTAAGATTTTACTAGGGTCAACTTCAAACGAGCATAACTCCTAGAATATGAAATATTTTGTCACCTAAAACCTACTAAATGAAAGATCTTTGAGTCTTATTTCCAACGCCACCGACCTTTCATCAATCCAATTCCGGAGCTAAACGTTATGGGCTTTTGAGTGGGAAAACTAGAGGGCATTCGTGATGGCAGCGTGCCACGGAGCCATGGCTGGTGCATTGGCAGTGTGCCACAGTTGGTGGCCTCCATGCATTAAAATCCTGTTTTTCTTCCATTTTTATGAGGGATTTTTGGTGTCCTTTTACCCCTAAATAACCCCTAGACCCAATTTTTAACTCGTAATTCGTACAACACTTAGTAGAATCACATGATTCCTCTCATTCCCTATTCTCTCCCAAAACTCAAGAACTCAAGAAGGGTTCTTCAAATCCCAAAGCTCCAATGCTCCCAAGATCAAGATTTTCTCCAAGATTCTTTCTAATTCAGGTATTTAAAGTTAATCCTTTCGTGTGGGAATTCCGTTCTCCCTACAACCAAGTTTAATTTTAGCTTTAACTCATGAATCATGTTAGGGTTTTTAAGAGTTGAAATCCTTGAGTTTAATTCTTGATCTCTTGATGAAATTCCTTGAATATTCTATTATTTTTAGTAAGAATTCCATGAGTTTGAAGTCTTTCCTTTGATTTGATTCTTTATACATGACTTTTGAATTTTCAAATAAATTTTATGAATTCCGTTTAATTTATTGAAAAATTATTTCATGATTTACTAGATTATTCATGATTTCCATGAAATTTGATTTAAAGTCTCCAAGTTTGTGTTCATTAAAAGTTATCAAGAATCTTTATATCATGTCTTGAAAAGAGAAAAGTTTATCGTTTATTGAAAAGTTAAAGGGAAGAAAAGTTAAAGAGATTCAGATAATAGATATGGTCACGATACGATATTTTGAGTCAAGCTTGACTTTTTCAAACCTTTTAAGACTTATATTATGAGCAACTAGTATATTTTTGGGAGGACTATTTAGCACTGAGATGGGTATTGGTTTAGACAACACATGCCCCAAAATAATGTTTCCACCGTATGATAGGAGCATCCGCAGATAGAACAACTCCTCTGTTATTTATATCCTTCGGGCACAGCATTGGGATCCCCAGATTATGTTTCATCTTATACCCCGACAAGGTATAGGATGGCTCTCCCAATGTGGGCAATACATTGGGTTCTTGTAACGTGGGCAAGACGTTGTACTCCATGACGCTCACATGGTCTATGTCGGTTAAGAGAAACTCCCTAAAAAAACTTACCCATTTTCAGATAATATATGATTGGCCGAGGCACTAGTTTAAAAAGAATTTTATAAAACATTGTTTTCAGTTTTGTTCAGAGTTCAGTTGTTTAGTTTTCAGTTGTAGTTCAACTTTAATAAAAAAGGTTTCAAGATAGTTTTACTTATACTTCTTTAAGTTCCTGCTTTCATGTTAGTCATTCATTCTTTAAGTTATTCAGTATTGTTTTATGATTTTGTTATTCATGTCTTATATTTCTAGCTTTATTAGTTTCAGATATTAGTACTGTTTCATTTTAATGCTTTACATGCCAGTACATTCAAAGTACTGACACCTCTTTTTGGTGCTACATCATTGGACGATGTAGCCCCCATCTTTAAAATATGTAGGTTCGTGAAAAAAAAATTCAGTTGGCAATGCTATTAGCTTGAGTGAGTTCTCATCATTCTCGAGGTCTTAGCAGTATCCCAGTCATTGATTTGTTTTGTTACATAAAGGTAGTTGTATTAGGAATGTAGTAGAGGCTTCATAGACACAAAGTCAAGTCGAGTCAGATGTAATCAGTTTTAAACATTTTAATGTTTCATCTTTTTGTTTTTTGGTAAACAAGCGAATTTTATTTCACCAAAGTAATAGATACAAAATCAGACAGAGCTGACCAACTGTCTCTCACCAAAATAAGATAACTGGAGGAGGACTCACCCTAACATGCCTAGGGAGTCTCTTCTCAAAACTAAATATCTAACATTAAGAAACAACAAATATAATAGTAAGACAACATATTCATGGAAAGGTATCATGTTGTTGAAGTTGTGCATTCCACTTCTTCTAATCTCTGTCTCGGATGTTTATTTGAAGAGCTATCTCTTTACTAATTCTATCAACTTGGTATCATCCATTTTGGAATCTGAGCAGGCTTTCTCTCTAAATGGTAGTGATCACCATGGCATAGATACTGAATATGATAGCTCCTTTCCCATTTCTTCCCTTTGTACAGCCTATGACCAACTCCAACTCCTGTTACCAGGCTCTTATAGACCTGTGAAACCCCAGCCACATCAACAGTCTGCGCCATAGGCTCTTGGTGACAAGACAATCAAAGAATAGGTGGTCTTGTGTTTCCACAACATTATTGCAGAATACACAAGTTGAATCAACATGAACTCCAAACTTAGCTAGCCTGCCAATAGTTGCTACCCTCTTCCACATAGCTAACCACAAGATAAAATTATGCTTAGGATGAATGCTAGCTTGAAAAGTGATGCACTTCCATGGTACTTTTGGGAGTTGTGGTAGCATGGCTACATAAAGGGTTTTTTATGGAAAACATAAGCCCCACTGTCAACATAGCCAATCTTGCTTGCAGATCACCCTATAGTCCTGGTGCCTGCATAATAAACTTCTAGACTCCATTATCTTTCTAATAACCCAAGTAGCATTTTTGGTAATGCTGCATGTTTCCATAGTATCACCGTTCATATAGTAGATATGCACCCATTTAATCCACATACTATCTTCTTTCGTAGCTTAGGACCACTTCTGTTTAGCCATAATACCCATATTTTAATGGCAAATATTCAATACATTTTGACCCCCCACTACCTTGGGCGTACAAACTTTTTCCCAAGAGACCAAGGCTCTCTTTGAGGGACATGTGATGCCTATCCACAACAAAATCCTGCAATGACTATTGATGAGTTTTAAAACTCTCTTGGGAAGAATAAATATATGGGGACAATATGTCTGAATACCAAACCCAATAGACTTCATCAGTTGGAGCCTGCCTGAATAAGCTAATAGCTTTGCTGACCAACACCTCATCCTATCAAGAATTTTGTCCACCAGGGGAAAATATTGGTCTACTGTCAACTACTTGGAAGAGAGGGGAACTCCAAGGTACTTGAAAGGCATGTTCTAACAGCTCAATGGAGGTATTATCAGCTTTGCAGAACATCAACAAGTCTTCTGCAAAGCGTATGTGCAACAAGCCAAGTTTCTTACATCTGGGATGAAAGTGGAAGTTGGGGTTCAAGGTAAGCATAGTGAGTTTCCTGTGGAGGTATTCCATAGCAATTAAAAAAAGATAAGGTGACATAGGGTAACCTTGTCTAATCCCTCTTCTACCCTGAAAAGGTTTGGTTAAACCACCATTGAGTACTAGGGAATAAGACTGAAGTGACACACTCCATGACCTCAGTAATAAATTTCTGAGGAAAACCCAATTCTGCAAGCATATTCTTGAGAAAAAACCACTCAATAGAATCATAGGCTTTCCTGAGGTCAACTTTCAAGACACATCTAGGAGAAAGTCCTTTCCTAGAGTACCATTTCAGCAATTCATAACTAAACAAAATATTATCAATAATAGACCTTTCTTCAATGAAAGCAGACTGGAAGGGGCTAATAATGTATTCATCACAACTTTTATCCTATTAGTTAACGCCTTAGTGATTATCTTATAAACAGTGTTGCAGCAGGCTATAGGCCTATACTCTTTCACTACAGTAGGGGGAGGTACCTTAGGGATAAGTTTGACTGCAGTGCAACTGAAGGACTTAAGTAACTTACTTGAGTGAAAGAATTCTTTCACAGCCAAGAACACATCTTCTTTAATAGTGTCCCAATGGCTAGTATAGAACTCTATAAGGAAACCAGCCACTCCTGGTGCTTTGTCAGTAGGCATGTCCTTAACTGCAGCCTGAATTTTCTCCTCGTTGACCTCCTGTATATAAGTGCTATTTTTTGTTGAGAAGATAGAAATGGGTCTCCCTTGATCACCATTGAATTTGGGCATGGAACTTTTTCAGCTGCAGAGCCCAACAGGGTTTCAAAAAAAAGATATAAATTCTTGTTCAACAAGCATGGGGTCTGTTATCTTCATTCCCTAATCATCATAGATAGATGTGATGGCATTCCTATTAGCTCTAATCCTGCATTGAGCATGAGAATATTTAGTATTAGAATCACCATAGGCAATCCAGGTAGCTCTTGACTTTTGCCTTCGTGCTTGCTCCTCTACTAAGCTCCATTTGTGCAAGTCATGGATGAGGTCCTGTTCTTCCTCTATCAGCTGCTGGTTCAATGGATTAGTAGCTAACATGTCCCAAGTAACTTCAAGCTTCTGTTTGGTTTGTTGCAGGTGCCTTGCATAGGTATCTAGGTGAGTATTAAGTGCTTTAAGGTTGCCCTTGAATGCTTTGAGCTTTTGACTCAACTGATACATCCTAGTCCTTGTATAGCTTTGAGACCATGTGCTAGTAACAATTTCAGGGAATTGATGATGGTGCAAGACAGTCTTAAACAATTTAAAAGGCTTAGGCCTATCATGCAGAGTTGGAGTGCAGTGTAGAAGTACTGGGGAGTGATCAGAGATACCTGGTGCCAAATAGTCAGCCTCCACATGACTTTATGTTATTTTATTTCATTTTGCTTACAAAAGTTAGCCCATGCTTTCAGCTTCTGCATTTTTATCAAAACTTAGCTTTACTAGTTTCATGCCAGGCCAAGTGGTTCTCTCAGGCCACTTGTGGTTCCGAGTGCCCTTTACATTCAGGGTGTAAGCTCGGAGCGTGACAACCCTGAACACAATTTCGATGTGGTGGATACTCAGGGATTCATTTGGTATTCGAAAAAATAAGTAATACTCTTTCCATTTCTTATGTTTCAAAGGTTTTTTTTTTCGCAAAAGGTTATTAAATGTCTAATATCTGAATAAATAAATAAGTCTTACAAAGAAAACCATCAGAAAAGCAGAAAAAACAACAAGAAGAAACCATTAGACAACAAGTCTTAGGTAGGATAAGGCATCTCGCATACAAAATGAAAAAGTCTTGTGAAACTGCAACAAATTTCAGTAGCCTTGGCATGATGCCATCAATCCCCTACAACGCTCTTACCGGGTGCTATGGAATCAAAACCAACACAAGTACTCTTCAAGAAACCATGAAATGTGCAGAACTTGGATTGATGAAACCTGTAAATTAGAATCTGTGTTCTGCAGAATAACAGATAACTCTATACCAATTATACACTCCTGTCCAATAGACTGAACATAGGATATTAATACCATATATTGGAACTGTAACACCCCGTACTTTATAACCTCACTTGATACCTTGGGATCATAGCTACATAGGTGTTGAGATGCCATGCATATGTGTTTTATAGTGTCATTGGGGAAACATTTGATATCGGACGTAACATGTGCGATTAGATCGTCGTAGGAGGTGTGTTGTGATTTCATGGAGCATAAGAGTCAAACACTTCAATACACTCCTACATACTCCTACATGATCAAATCATAAAATGTGAATAGTGATCCAAAATGTTCAATGAAGCCAAGGGCGACTAGAATTCCAATTTTTGCGATCGAAAGGACGAATGAGAAATGTTTAAAAGAATATTGTCGTGACATTATGGAATTATGTAAACATGAGATATAAGGTGAATAATACATGAAAATTGGTGGGTTACATGGATATGTGTTATTGGGCCCAAAATTAGGGCCCAAAATGGAACAAAAGATAAGGCCCAAAGGCAAAAATGACCCATTCTTTCAAAAATTGACCAAGTGAACATATCATGTAATGCCAAGTGTGGCTAAGGATTCCTTGAGGTCTATATAAAGTCCCCCAAAATCAGATTTTTATTTCCCAAAGTCTCTCATCACTTTTGGAGAATATCACAAATATTTCCTTTATTTCCAAACCCTAAAGCAAATAAACCCTAAGGCATATTTGGACAAGATCATCCTATTCCAAGCTTTGGTAAGTGTTTATTTTCATGGATTAACATATTATATGCATAAAAGAATATGTATATCATGTTGGTTGTGCTTGGAAAAGTTGGTCATGGTACTTGGTGAGTTTGTATGAGATTTGTGGTATATGGAATTCAAGTGTGAATTAGGCCTTGTGCCTTTGATGAAAAAGCATGGTATGGACAAAATATGAACATGTATGGTGTTATTTTTGGTATAAAACTTGTTCTTTTCTAAAAGTGGGAATTTTGGGATTTTGGCCGATATGTGTTATGAGTTGAATTAAGGTGCTTTGATGGATTATTTGTGATGTGTTATGGATAAGAAAGTGTAAAGGAGAAGTATTGTGGTGAAATGTATTGATTTTCATGTATTGGTCAATGTTGGGAATATTATGGAATTTTTGGAATAATAGTATGATCAATGGTTTTGTCAAAGGGAAATGACATGTTGAAAGCCAAACATGTAATTCATTGACATGGTATGCATTTGTAAAGTAATTGGTGGTTAATGTGAATTTCGTTATGTATTTGTAGACACATAAAGAAGGAGTGGGATTATTGTCTACGCATCTAAGGTTGTAGATTCGTATTGCGAATCCAAGGTATGCAAGGTTATTTTGTCCGTATCTTTCTACGGCCAATAGTGTTCACAATTGACATTTCTTTAGTTCTATTCCGAAATGTACCAAGGTATCCCATATGCACTTATTTATGGTCATTGTCATATATTTCCTACTCATTGATCAATTGTGAATCTCATTTCTCATATTCATGATTAATGTTCCGAAAGTTCAAAGAAGGCTATGTTCCAATATTCCAATAGTGCTTATACTTGTGTCTCTTGTTCATGGCTTCTTGTCCAATGGTTCCAATAGTATCATGGTGCTAGTGATGTTATATTTCTCATTGATATTTGTTCACATGTTCTTCACTTATTGGTCAATGATTCAAAGTTTCCAACAATGTTGTGTTCCAAAGTTCCAAAGTGATGTTATGATTATCAAAGTATCAATCTCAAAGTAATGCAAATGTGGTCAATGATCAAGTACGGGTGGCAAGTCTAGGGGCGTAAGCCTAGCTCGACTCGATCCCGAGATATGGATTTATGGGTGGCAAGTCTAGGGGCGTAAGCCTAGCTCGACTCGATCCCAAGGGTGGCAAGTCTAGGGGCATAAGCCTAGCTCGACTCGATCCCTATATGATGATATGAAAGACCCACTGATCAGTCGGGGCCCGGGTACATTGTGTTATGTAATGACATGTGAGCTTTGAGATAAAGAAAGTAATGAAAAGAATGAAAGCAATCCACATGGTTTCCAAAGAATAACATGGTGACTTATTCACATCGAGTATTCATATGTTTTGAGTTCATTGACATATTCATTGAAATATTCATGTGTTGTATAGTTTCATCTGAGCCTTGCATACTCAGTACTTATTTCGTACTGACCCCTCTCGGGGAATTTACTTTACTTGCTGCAGGCGCAGGTCCCAGTAGGCCTCCTCAATAGACTGCCAGTGTTAGCGGTTCTTTGGTGAGCTCCAGCTCATTCGGGGCTTCTCCGAGTCAAAGTGTATATATGTTTTGGTATTGTACATGTTGTATAATGCGGGGACTTGTCCCGACTTATGGTTCATTTTGGTCAATGCTCTTGTTAGAGGCTTTTGTAGACCGATGTGGGTGTAATAGTGTAAAAGACACATGTTGTTTTGACTGGATGGCCTCAACGGCCAAGTTTCATATGTATGCCTAAATATGTCCCTTGTTCTCCTTTATTCGTATGTCATAATATTATGCAATGGTGGTTATGAATATGATTGAGCATAGGCAAAGGTTGGTTCTCTCGGGCCTTATCGGCTACGGGTGCCAATCATGTCTCGATGGGATTCGGGGCGTGACAAAAGTGGTATCAGAGCAGTCGGTCTAAGGATGTCTACAAAGCCGTGTCTGAGTAGAGTCTTACGTATCGATGTGTTGTGCACCACATTTATACGTAGGAGGCTACGAGACATTTAGGATGTTGTTTCTTTCCTTCATTCTAGATCGTGCAATAGAGCCAATGTTGTCAGTTGCATTGTATCTGATTTTGGTAATTGTTTTTCTTTGGTATAGTCAAAATGCCGAACACTAGAAGAGGAAGAGGAAAAGGTAAAAGTAAGCTGATCAATAGAATTGCTGGTGAAGGAACAAGTAGACCACCGCCTGAACAAGTTGCTCAAGGTGGGGCTGAAACTGAGTTCGCAACGCGAGCTTCTTCTACTTCTTCAGCTCCAGAAGAGCCGAGAAGAAGGGAGGTGCCCATGGAACCACCGACGAATGCCACAGATCAGGATCTTAGGAATGCTGTACAGATGTTGACACAGTTAGTGGCGGCACAAAGCCAGGGAAGAGCTGGTGCTATGGCACATGATGATGATGAGGCTAGAATGGCAAGTCGCAGAACACAGGATTTCTTGAAACTGGACCCTCCTATATTCACAGGGGCAGATCCAAAAGCAGATCCACAGGACTTCGTGGATCAAATTCAGAGGGCATTGGAAGTTATGCATGTGACAGGGGTAGAGACAGTTGAACTTGCTGCGTACAGGTTGAAGGGAGAGGCAATATTGTGGTATGAGGATTGGAAGAAATCCCGTGACATTGGTGCAGATCCACCTACTTGGGAAGAGTTTAAAGTGGCTTTCCTTGATAATTACTTGCCCTATGAGATCCGTGAGGCACGTGCGGATCAATTCCTAAATCTCCGTCAAGGAAATTTGAGCGTCCGAGAATATAGCTTGCAATTTAATTCCTTGGCTCGATATGCGCCAAATGTTGTGGCTACGATGACAGACAGGGTCCATAGATATGTGGACAGACTAGAGCCATACTTGGTAAGAGATTGCACTATTGCGGCCTTGAATAGGGACATGGACATTGCTCGCATACAAGCCTTCGCCCAGAAAATGGAGGATCAGAGACAGAGACGCAGGGTACATGAATTTGATAGGGGACAGTCCAAAAGGGCTAGACCTATGGGACCACCTATGATGTCCCAAGGAGGATCTAGGCCCCGCATGTTTCCTAGACCACCTAGACCGTCGTTCTCTTATTCCACAGGTGGTGCTTATTCGCAGTCTCGAGGGTTTAGAGGTGGTTCCGCTGGGCAGAGTAGTGGGGTTCATGGATCACAGACAGCAGGTTTCCTTCGTCAGCAGTGTCCGCACTGCGGGCGTATGCACACAGGTCCATGTCGTACAGGGATGAATGTCTGCTTTTGGTGTGGTATGCCGGGACATATAGCGAGAGAATGTCCACAGCGGAGCATGGGTGGTATAGCACGACCAGCTGGGTCGGCTGTTGCGTCTTCAGCATCGGTTCCTTCACAGGGCCGAGGGGTGCAGCCTATTGGTCGAGGTAGAGGTGCCAGAGGAGGAGCCAGTACTAGCGGGGTCCAGAATCGCACTTATGCTTTGGTGGACCGCCAGAATTCAGAGGCTTCCCCAGATGTCGTCACAGGTACATTATCCATATTCTCACATAATGTATATGCATTAATTGACCCAGGCTCTACATTTTCCTATGTTACTCCATTGGTTGCTGCGAAATTTGCAACGACACCCAAAATATTAATTAAGTCAATTGAAGTATCTACACCGGTTGGTGAATATATTGTTGCAAAGAGAGTGTATCGTAACTGTGTGGTAACTGTGTGTGGTCATGATACGTTGGCCGATCTTATTGAATTGAACATGGTGGATTTTGATGTAATTATGGGAATGGATTGGTTGGCCTCTTGTTATGCTACGGTAGATTGCCGGGCCAAGAAGGTGCAATTTTGTTTTCCACAGGAAAATGTTCTAGAATGGCAGGGTAAGGTAGGGGCACCACGAGGAAGATTTATTTCCTATTTGAAAGCCAGAAAAATGATTGCCAAGGGATACATATGTCATTTGGTACGAGTGAAAGATAATGATGCAGAACCATTAACTCCACAGTCTGTACCGGTAGTCAATGAATTTCTTGATGTATTTCCAGAGGATCTTCCAGGTTTACCCCCAGAACGAGAAGTGGAATTCGGCATTGATGTGATTCCGGGCACTCAGCCCATTTCTATTCCTCCATATAGAATGGCTCCAGCGGAACTGCGTGAATTGAAGGAGCAGTTGAAAGATTTGCTGGATAAAGGCTTCATTAGGCCTAGTATGTCCCCGTGGGGTGCACCGGTATTATTTGTGCGAAAGAAAGATGGCACCTTGAGAATGTGCATCGACTATCGTCAACTGAATAAAGTAACGATCAAGAACAAATATCCCCTCCCTCGCATTGATGATTTGTTTGATCAGTTACAGGGTGCCAAGTGTTTCTCAAAGATTGACTTGAGGTCGGGTTACCATCAAGTCAGAGTTAGAGAGGAGGATGTACCCAAGACAGCGTTTCGAACACGGTATGGCCATTATGAATTTTTAGTTATGTCATTTGGGCTAACAAATGCACCGGCTGTGTTTATGGATTTGATGAACAGAGTGTTCAAGCCATTCCTAGACGTGTTCGTGACAGTATTTATAGATGACATCCTTGTTTATTCAAGATCACCAGAAGACCATGCTTATCACTTACAGCAAGTGTTGCAAATTCTCCGTGACCGTAAGTTGTATGCAAAATTCTCCAAATGTGAGTTTTGGTTGAAATCAGTCGCGTTCTTGGGTCACATTGTATCAGATGAAGGCATACAGGTTGATACCCAAAAGATTGAAGCAGTGAAGAATTGGCCAAGACCTACGACACCCACAGAGATTCGCAGTTTTCTGGGTTTGGCAGGTTATTACCGAAGATTTGTAGAAGGTTTTCCTTCTATTGCGGCACCATTGACAAAGTTAACTCACAAGGCAATTAAATTTCAATGGAATGATGCATGTGAAAGAGGGTTTCAAAACTTGAAAGATAAGTTGACTTCCACACCAGTGTTAGTACTTCCTGAGGGCACAGAGGGCTATGTAGTGTATTGTGATGCTTCCGGGATTGGTCTCGTATGTGTGTTGATGCAGCATAGTAGGGTGATAGCATATGCCTCACGACAGTTGCGGCCACATGAGAAAAACTATCCCACACATGATCTTGAATTGGCAGCAGTAGTTTTTGCTTTAAAGATATGGCGTCATTATTTATATGGGGTTCATGTTGACATCTATACGGATCACAAAAGCCTGCAATATCTTTTTAAGCAGAAGGAACTCAATTTGAGGCAACGTAGGTGGTTAGAGCTGTTAAAAGATTATGACATTGATATTCTTTATCACCCAGGCAAAGCAAATGTCGTAGCTGATGCATTGAGCCGTAAGGCAGTCGAAAGCACTAGTGGTCAGTTGAATGAAAAGCGTGAGATGATCAAAGATTTGAATCAATTAGCCAGCTTGGGAGTTCGCCTTATTGAAACTTCAGATGATAGAGTTATGGTGCAGAATGCAGCAGAATCCTCCTTGATAGCTGAAGTGAAAGAGAAACAGTATGCAGATTCTATTTTATTGCAGCTAAAGGAGAATGTGCAGCAGAATTTGACCAAGGCATTTGATATTACACCGGAAGGGGTGCTTCAATGTCAAGGGAGAATATGTGTACCGGATGTAGATCAGCTGAGGACACGAATAATGACAGAGGCGCACCATTCGCGCTATTCCATTCATCCAGGTGCTACTAAAATGTACCATGAATTGAAAGAAGTGTATTGGTGGGGCAACATGAAAAAGAACATTGCAGAATTTGTCGCGCAATGCCCAAATTGTCAACAGGTGAAAGTGGAACATCAGAAACCGGGAGGTTACATGCAATGTATCAATCTTCCAGTCTGGAAGTGGGATATGATTAATATGGATTTTATTACGGGCTTGCCTCGTACATTGCGGAAGTTTGATTCCATATGGGTCATAGTGGACCGACTTACCAAGTCAGCTCATTTTCTACCTGTCAAGACGACCTATACAGCTGAGGATTATGCGAAGTTGTATGTGAAAGAGATAGTACGATTGCATGGTATCCCACTTTCTATTATATCAGACAGAGGAGCACAGTTCACAGCACACTTTTGGAAATCTTTTCAGCGGAGTTTGGGTACTCAGGTGAATTTGAGTACGGCTTTCCATCCTCAAACTGATGGACAAGCAGAACGTACTATTCAGACACTTGAAGATATGCTACGAGCATGTACGTTGGATTTTCAAGGTAGTTGGGATGACCATTTGCCTCTTATTGAATTTGCGTATAACAATAGCTATCATTCAAGTATTAAAATGGCACCTTATGAAGCCTTGTATGGAAGGAAATGTAGATCACCAATCGGATGGTTTGAAGCAGGTGAAACTGCTTTACTTGGGCCAGATATTATTCACCAAGCCATGGAGAAAGTTAAAGTTATCCAACAACAGTTACAAACGGCTCAAAGTCGTCACAAGTCATATGCCGATGTTAGAAGAAGAGGGCTTGAATTTGCCATAGGTGATTGGGTATTTTTAAAGGTGTCACCGATGAAAGGGGTAATGCGGTTCGGAAAGAAAGGAAAATTGAGTCCACGTTACATAGGCCCATATGAAATTATTAGAAGATTTGGACAAGTTGCGTATGAGTTGGCACTACCCCAGGACCTTTCGTCAGTCCATCCGGTATTTCATGTGCCGATGCTTCGAAAATGCATAGGAGATCCAGCTCGTATTGTTCCAATTGAAAATGTTCAAGTTACAAAGGATCTCACTTATGAAGAGGTGCCCATTGCTATCCTAGATCGACAAGTAAAGAGATTGAGAAATAAAGACATAGCATCCGTAAAAGTCCTGTGGAGAAATCAACAAGTAGAGGAGATCACGTGGGAAGCGGAAGAAATGATGAAATCCAAGTATCCCCACTTATTCCAAATGGACCAAGAAGTTCACAGTGCGGAGGTGGAACAATAACAAGTAAGTATTTAAAAGCATTATGTGAATGTGTATAGGTATGTTAGAGTAAAGATGTATTTGTTGTATATAAGACACTGTTGTTAACATTCGAGGACGAATGTTTCTAAGGGGGGAAGAATGTAACACCCCGTACTTTATAACCTCACTTGATACCTTGGGATCATAGCTACATAGGTGTTGAGATGCCATGCATATGTGTTTTATAGTGTCATTGGGGAAACATTTGATATCGGACGTAACATGTGCGATTAGATCGTCGTAGGAGGTGTGTTGTGATTTCATGGAGCATAAGAGTCAAACACTTCAATACACTCCTACATACTCCTACATGATCAAATCATAAAATGTGAATAGTGATCCAAAATGTTCAATGAAGCCAAGGGCGACTAGAATTCCAATTTTTGCGATCGAAAGGACGAATGAGAAATGTTTAAAAGAATATTGTCGTGACATTATGGAATTATGTAAACATGAGATATAAGGTGAATAATACATGAAAATTGGTGGGTTACATGGATATGTGTTATTGGGCCCAAAATTAGGGCCCAAAATGGAACAAAAGATAAGGCCCAAAGGCAAAAATGACCCATTCTTTCAAAAATTGACCAAGTGAACATATCATGTAATGCCAAGTGTGGCTAAGGATTCCTTGAGGTCTATATAAAGTCCCCCAAAATCAGATTTTTATTTCCCAAAGTCTCTCATCACTTTTGGAGAATATCACAAATATTTCCTTTATTTCCAAACCCTAAAGCAAATAAACCCTAAGGCATATTTGGACAAGATCATCCTATTCCAAGCTTTGGTAAGTGTTTATTTTCATGGATTAACATATTATATGCATAAAAGAATATGTATATCATGTTGGTTGTGCTTGGAAAAGTTGGTCATGGTACTTGGTGAGTTTGTATGAGATTTGTGGTATATGGAATTCAAGTGTGAATTAGGCCTTGTGCCTTTGATGAAAAAGCATGGTATGGACAAAATATGAACATGTATGGTGTTATTTTTGGTATAAAACTTGTTCTTTTCTAAAAGTGGGAATTTTGGGATTTTGGCCGATATGTGTTATGAGTTGAATTAAGGTGCTTTGATGGATTATTTGTGATGTGTTATGGATAAGAAAGTGTAAAGGAGAAGTATTGTGGTGAAATGTATTGATTTTCATGTATTGGTCAATGTTGGGAATATTATGGAATTTTTGGAATAATAGTATGATCAATGGTTTTGTCAAAGGGAAATGACATGTTGAAAGCCAAACATGTAATTCATTGACATGGTATGCATTTGTAAAGTAATTGGTGGTTAATGTGAATTTCGTTATGTATTTGTAGACACATAAAGAAGGAGTGGGATTATTGTCTACGCATCTAAGGTTGTAGATTCGTATTGCGAATCCAAGGTATGCAAGGTTATTTTGTCCGTATCTTTCTACGGCCAATAGTGTTCACAATTGACATTTCTTTAGTTCTATTCCGAAATGTACCAAGGTATCCCATATGCACTTATTTATGGTCATTGTCATATATTTCCTACTCATTGATCAATTGTGAATCTCATTTCTCATATTCATGATTAATGTTCCGAAAGTTCAAAGAAGGCTATGTTCCAATATTCCAATAGTGCTTATACTTGTGTCTCTTGTTCATGGCTTCTTGTCCAATGGTTCCAATAGTATCATGGTGCTAGTGATGTTATATTTCTCATTGATATTTGTTCACATGTTCTTCACTTATTGGTCAATGATTCAAAGTTTCCAACAATGTTGTGTTCCAAAGTTCCAAAGTGATGTTATGATTATCAAAGTATCAATCTCAAAGTAATGCAAATGTGGTCAATGATCAAGTACGGGTGGCAAGTCTAGGGGCGTAAGCCTAGCTCGACTCGATCCCGAGATATGGATTTATGGGTGGCAAGTCTAGGGGCGTAAGCCTAGCTCGACTCGATCCCAAGGGTGGCAAGTCTAGGGGCATAAGCCTAGCTCGACTCGATCCCTATATGATGATATGAAAGACCCACTGATCAGTCGGGGCCCGGGTACATTGTGTTATGTAATGACATGTGAGCTTTGAGATAAAGAAAGTAATGAAAAGAATGAAAGCAATCCACATGGTTTCCAAAGAATAACATGGTGACTTATTCACATCGAGTATTCATATGTTTTGAGTTCATTGACATATTCATTGAAATATTCATGTGTTGTATAGTTTCATCTGAGCCTTGCATACTCAGTACTTATTTCGTACTGACCCCTCTCGGGGAATTTACTTTACTTGCTGCAGGCGCAGGTCCCAGTAGGCCTCCTCAATAGACTGCCAGTGTTAGCGGTTCTTTGGTGAGCTCCAGCTCATTCGGGGCTTCTCCGAGTCAAAGTGTATATATGTTTTGGTATTGTACATGTTGTATAATGCGGGGACTTGTCCCGACTTATGGTTCATTTTGGTCAATGCTCTTGTTAGAGGCTTTTGTAGACCGATGTGGGTGTAATAGTGTAAAAGACACATGTTGTTTTGACTGGATGGCCTCAACGGCCAAGTTTCATATGTATGCCTAAATATGTCCCTTGTTCTCCTTTATTCGTATGTCATAATATTATGCAATGGTGGTTATGAATATGATTGAGCATAGGCAAAGGTTGGTTCTCTCGGGCCTTATCGGCTACGGGTGCCAATCATGTCTCGATGGGATTCGGGGCGTGACAGGAACTGACTCTATAGCTAGCAATAGTATTAATCCCAGAACCTCTTAATATAAATTTGAATATATATCCTAGATGCAACAAAATGTATTTTGAATATTGTAATTAGCATACAAGAAGGAAAAGGAAAAAACAAGTCACGAAGCAAGCAGAAACAGTTGCCTTTGCAGCATGTTTTCGCATGATTATGGAAAATAACGTTTCAAACATTTTCATTTATAGTATTACTACCTAATTAAGCTGAAGATAACCTAGCTAGTGACATAATAGAAAATTACTACTAATATCTAGTGGTTTATGACCTAATATTGCAGACGTTTTCATTACAATCACTGGTTTTGGTTCTTTTGACTTCTGATAAAACAACAAGATCCTTTTTGATATTGATTTTGTGAATGGCAGTAAGACTTCCCTAATATGGAAGTGAAGTTGCCATATGTCTATCTCTCCTAACCTTCTTTCTTGCGGTGATTTCATTTCCTGTATCAAGCCAATTAGCTTCATCATAGGGGTTTTATTTTTCCGAAATTGAACACATCATATTATTATTGTCGGTAAAACAATTTTTTCAACATTTCTGATTTATGCTGTATGGTTTAAAATTTCGTTAATTATTTTCAATTTTCTTCCGAAAGCAAACGTGACGAACTGCGGTTTTCTCTTTTCAATTATCTTCCCGGAATCTTAGCGCTCTTTTAGTTCCCATTCTTGGTATGTTTTCGCTTTTCTATTATTAATCTGAGCTCGGTCGTCTGTTGTGTCCGCCACTTTGGTTGGTTCTGATGCTGTCTACCCAAAGTCTGGTGCGTTCTCGCTTCTGATTTAGTGATATTGTGTTCTCATTTAATTTAATCGTGTTCTTCTGATATATTAGGAAATAACATACATCAAAAATAAGGCAGATGTAAATAATCGAGAAAGGAATCTGGAAACACAACAGATGATACACAAATTCAACGTGGCAAAACTCATGTCGGGAAACAAACCACGGGAAAGGGCGAACAAATTCACCTATGTAGAAGGTAGAGTACAATAAAGTCGTCGAGAACTCAAAATGAAATATAATGTGGACAAAGAATATTTAACTTCAGTTCAAACACTACTGCCTCAAGCAGTTAGAAGAAAAACTGGTGACCAGTTAACTGCAAAATAATCACATGATCAGCTCCACTTTCCTGAAATCGTGCAAGTACCAAGAACCGAGCTGGAACGTGCCAACATGTTGGGGCAGAATAAGCAAAGGAAGAAAAAAAATTGAGGCAACTCTAACATGATTTCGTGTAATCGTGTTTTTAATTTGCTTTTCTTCGTCTGCACTTTCAATCTTGTAGTTTTAATGTCCCCGCTATATGCTGTGGTTGGGATTTATAGCAGGAAACGTACACATTATGGTACATGCAAAAGTATTTGTGCAGTAACAGGAAAATAACTTTTAACGTGTTTTAATTAATCAGTTGAGATAAGCTAATTAACAATTAATTGGAGTAATAAGTAGAAGGTCAAGAGTAAACATGCTAGAAATATGAAATTAAGAATCCCAAGTTTTCACATTCCAGAGGAAATTTATATACAAAAGAACAATAAAGCAAATATCGGTGTTTCTTTCGTTTTTCTTTTTAGTTAAAGGAGACGTAAAGAAATAGGAAAGAACATCCAAAGTAGAGGAAACCTCCATTTATGATATAATGATGCAAGTCTCGTGATCATCGTGGATTATTTCCAGAGAATATCATCTGGTTTGCACTATCCAAGTTGAATTGTCCAGAAATATCGCTGGCATTTGTGTAATAGTCAGCTTGAATGTTGTAAAGATCCAATAATTCATTTTCATCCAGTAAGCCAACACACACTTCATGTCCTTGTTGATCATGAGTCCAAGGATTTTTATTGAATTTCCTTGGACCTTCAAGTTCCATTGCGACCTCCTTCATCGTAGGTCTTTCCTCGCTATTCAATTGAAGACATCTCTTGACGAGTTCAGCTGCAACTTGAAGTTGTTCTAGTGATCCTTCTCTCAGTGATCTTGGCTCTAGAATTTTAAATAGACGATTCTCCTTCATCGCCATTAGGAAAAAGTTTGCCAAATTTCTTTCTTCTTGGGTTCTTTTCATGCAAAGTGGCTTCTTCCCAGTTAGAAGTTCTGCCAGGACAACTCCAAAACTATAGACATCGCTCTTCCCAGTCAATTGACTTGTGTGGAAATATTCAGGATCTAGATATCCTAACGTTCCTTGGACTAGAGTTGTGACTTGTGTTTGATCTAATGGAACTAGTCTAGAGGCTCCGAAATCCGATATTTTTGCGGTGTAATATTCATCTAAGAGTATGTTAGCAGACTTGACATCCCTATGAAAAATAGGCTTTGAGGCTGCAGAATGAAGGTATGCAAGTGCACCAGCAGCTTCTGCACCGATCCTTAGGCGATTCTCCCAAGATAACCAGTTACTTGTTGGTCCACCTTTCTTGTAAATATGCTCGAACAGTGTTCCGTGAGAGACATATTCATATACCAGTAAAGGAACTTCTGCTTCTAAGCAACACCCTATGAGTTTCACCACATTTCGATGATTAACTTGTGTTAGAATAGTCACCTCATTAATGAATTGTTCTATTTGACTGCCATCCATCATTCTCGACTTTTTAATTGCAACAATGCGTTTATCAGGTAAAATTCCTCTGTAAACCGTACCATAACCACCTCGCCCAAGGATTCTGTCATCTGCATACTTGTTGGTAGCTTTCTTTAGCTCCTGTGCTGTGAAAATCTTGGCAGATTCTACACCACCTTCATTTGAAGAGATTTGTTGTTTCATTAGTAGGCCACCGTTTTGCTGGAAGAATTTCTCCCCAAGTCTGATGAGTTTCCTCTTCTTGAAGATAAGGTATAGCCAACTCAAACAAATTATTAGAGACAAGAAGCCAAACCCCAAGCCTGCATTTTAGTTAGAGTTGAAATTTTAAACAAACCTCAGTCACAACCACAAATCAAATATGTTATTTGCATCTTGTAATAATAATTGATACAAGAGAAACCAATATGCTACTGATGGAGGGTAAAAACTGAAGAATATAGTGTTTGTCGAGGAAAACTTACCAAGAGAAACCTTGATCACTGGGAATTGAGAGTTTTTAGCAGTACAACCGCGTCCACTTTTGAGGCCATCACCATAGTACTCATGCGGACAAGTACAATTGAAGCTTCCTAGTGTATTAATGCAACTCATTTCACAGGGATATGTTTTTCGATCCTCACATTCATTAATATCTGAATTAGGAAATGACCAAAATCAGCTCAAAAAAAGCTTTAAAAATGGATTATTTTCACTCCACCCCTTTCCAATGACAGTCGTTTAAGTAGTACTACTTTGAAATTTTTAATATTGTAGATGAACCTTGGCAACCTGGGGCAAGATATGGATTTCCTTCAAACCCTGGATTGCAACTACAACGGTATCCTCTCAAACCAGTTTCGAAATCGATACAAAAACTATTTGATTGGCAAGCATAATCATCTCTTTTTCGGGCTTCTACACATGAACTCGAATTCCCAATCACCCAATCTACAACTACAGGAACAGTAGCCAGAATCCTTTGCACCAACATGGGATCACGAAAATCTGATAAGCCCCTGAAAACAAAGCTATCTTTTTTGCCTAGAAAAGCATAACCACAAGGATCATAAGACCAGACTCTAGAATGATTACCAAAGCTATATAGGGAAAATAAATAATACTTAAGAACCTTGGGAACTGATGTTTTTTAGCAACCAACACCAGAACAATATCCTTGTTGCACGTCTCTAGCCTTTGACACAGGGAGATACAAACACTGGTGGCATTGCTGCTGAATTGTTCACTACCAGTAATTGAATAAGCATCGTCACAACCTAAGACGGCGAACTTGTTCAGCTCAGAGATAGTAAAAGGACTGCAGCCAGTTCCACCAACAGTTGCCCCTGCTTCCACATCATAGGTTACATTTCCTAACGAATTGTAACATTTCTTGGCCACGTATGTAGCGATACGAAATTGGGTATCAGATATGTCATAGATGTGAAGACCGCCCATGAATGGCCGAGGAGGGTTGAAAGAAGTGTTACAGTTAACTTCAAACCAGGGATCAATTGCATATACTGAATTTTTCCCTATGCCAAATGGGTATGGAACTGTTAGGTTCCCGCATTTCCTTTAGCATCCTGGCTTGGTAATGTTCACACCGTTCATTATGGTTCTTGGGACGACAGCCCTGGTGGCGTTGACAGCGACGCCAATTTTCTGACTACTAGTCATAGACGTCAATGGGTAACTTAACTTTGGACAATGCTTTGGAGATAGGGGAGAAGCTGTCGACTATGGGGTCTTGGGAAAGTAGAGGGGATGTGGATAGTATGTGGGAGACGACTGCTGGTTGCATCAGGGAGACAGCTAGGGAGGTGTTGGGTGTCTCGAGAGGCCGATCTGGCAAGCACCGAGGGGACTGGTGGTGGAACGAAGAAGTCAAAAAGAAGGTGGAGAATAAGAAAAAGGCATATGCGAAGTTGGTGGAGACCAAGGATGAGGAGAAGAAGCGGATGAACAGGAAGGGGAATAAGGTAGCTAGGAAAGAGGCGAAGTTGGCAGTTACAGCAGCTAAGACAACAACTTTCAAGAGGCTGTATGCGACGTTAGAGAAGAAAGGTGGGGAGAAGATGTTGTATAGGCTTGCCAAGGCTAGAGAGCGTAGGGCCCGTGACCTGGATCAGGTGAAGTGCATCAAGGGTGAGGATGGCAAGGTGTTGATGGATGACACCAGCATTAGGAGGAGGTGGCAGTCTTATTTTCATAGACTTTTGAATGACGAGGAAGTCGAAGTTTTAACGTTGGGGGACTTGGAACACTCAGAGAGGTGTCGCGATTACGGCTATTGTAGGCGTATTAACATTGAAGAGGTCAAGGGGGCTATTCGGAGGATGCGTAGGGGTAGGGCAACCGAGCCAGACGAGATCCTGGTGGATTTTTGGAAGAGCACTGGCAGGGCAGGTATGGAGTGGATGACAAAGGTATTTAACATCATTGTTAGGACGACGAAGATGCCGAAAGCTTAGAGATGGAGCACGATGATTCCTTTATATAAGAACAAGGGGGACATTCAGAGTTGTAATAATTATAGGGGTATCAAGTTGTTGAGTCATACTATGAAGGTGTGGGAAAGGATGGTAGAGTTGAGAATGAGGAGGACCATGACTATTTCCGAGAATCAGTTCGGTTTCATGCCAGGTCACTCGACAATCGAAGCCATTCATCTTGTGAGGAGATTAGTGGAGCAGTATAGGGAAAGAAAGAAGGACTTGCATATGGTGTTCATCGATCTGGAGAAGGCGTACGACAAAGTCCCCAGAGAGGTTTTGTGGAGGTGCCTGGAAGTTAGACGTGTGCCTGTGGCGTACATTAGGTCAATTCAGGACATGTACGATGGAGCAAAGACTCGTGTGAGGACGGTAGGAGGAGATTCAGAGCACTTTCCTGTGGCGACTGGTTTGCACCAGGGATCGACTCTTAGCCCATTTTTATTCGCCTTGGTAATAGATGTATTGACACGGAATATTCAAGGAGAGGTACCTTGGTGTATGTTATTTGCGGATGATGTAGTGCTTATTGACGAGTCTCGGGGAGGAGTTAATGATAAGTTGGAGGTTTGGAGACAGACCCTGGAGTCTAAAGGGTTTAGGCTAAGCAGGACCAAGACGGAGTACCTGGAGTGTAAGTTCATTGCTTTGACGTAGGAGGCTGACGTGGTAGTGGAGCTAGACTCTCAGGCCATTCGGAAGAGGGATAGTTTCAAGTATCTCGGGTCTATGATTCAGGAAAATGAGGAGATTGACGAGGACGTCCTGCACCGTATTGGTGTAGGGTGGTTGAAATGGAGGCTCGTGTCGGGATTCTTATGTGATAAGAAGGTGCCTCCAAAGCTTAAAGGTAAGTTTTACAGAGTGGTAGTCCCACCGGCTATGTTGTATGGAGCTGAGTATTGGCCAGTTAAGAACTCGCACATACAGAAGTTGAAGGTGGAGGAAATGAGAATGTTGAGATGGCTGTGCGGACTTACTAGGAGGAATAGGTTTAGAAATGATGCTATTCAAGAGAAGGTGGGAGTAGCTTCGGTAGAAGATAAGTTGCGGGAAGCGAGGTTGAGATGGTTTGGTCATGTGATGCGACGGGGCACGGATTCCCCAGTACGGAGATGTGAGAGGCTCGCTATGGATGATTTCAGACGGGGTAGAGGTAGGCCGAAGAAATACTGGAGGGAAGTGATTAGGCATGACATGGAGCAGTTGCAGCTTAGAGAAGACATGACCCTTGATAGGAAGGTGTGGAGGACGCGAATTAGGGTAGAGGGTTAGTGGGCAGGAGTGTGTACTTACTAGTAGGGAGGAGTGCCGTGTTGGTCGTTGTACCTGCAGGCATAGTGCTAGGCCTATGCCTTGTAGTTTCTTGTTTATGGTGTTTTTATGCGATGTGCTCGATTTCGGAATAGTAGTTCTTAGCATTACTTCTTGGGTGTTTTGTTTCCGTTACCTCACTGTTGTTGTTTGTTTTTATGTTTCCTGCTTGTTATACTGCCATCTATTCTAATTCGGGGGTCTGACGGAAACAGCCTTGCTATTTCTTCTAAGGTAGTGGTATGGACTGCTTACACTTTACCCCACCCAGACCCCACATTGTGGGAATACACTGGGTATGTTGTTGTTGTTGTTGTTGTTGTTGTAGTCATAGACTTCAACAATAGCCCAAAGAGACACAACCATGCATTGAACGCACACATATTTTCGGAGGAATGATTAGTGAACGAGACATTCATCCAAGTACTTTTCATATGTTTTTTTAAGACAATTTTACCAGTTTCGAAGGTCTTTTTAAATCTAAGTTATAGTATTTAGAACATGCTGACTTTCTCTGTGTATACATGTATGTATGAATGAAATATCTAGCCAATTATCTCAACATCCCCATTTGAAGCAAAAATTCCCCACCAAGTTGGGTGTTGGTTTGTTCTTATCCACTTATGTTCCTTCATCCCAATTAGTCTCCATAAATTTGGGTTGTTGAGTTCATAAATTCTAAGAGTCAACTTGTCAACTCTAAAGAAAAAATCAAACCAGAAGTTGAAATTAATTTCAGGTTAAGAACCTTGGCTAAGTTGTCAAAGACAGTTTATTTCTTATGGAAGCAGCTCAATAATATTGGGGGTCTAAAGTCAACCTTTATTAAGAGCATCAAAATGTCACACCCCGAACCCCATTCGGGACGTGATTGGCACCCGAAGCCGATATGGCCCGAGAGAACCAATCTTTGCTCACGTTCATTCATATGCAAGTCTCTTTACGAATAGCATACTTTCTCATGTAACTGATGAAATATATAAGATACCATTGGTGAAAGTCATGGGAAACATGTACATTATATGAAACTATGGCCGTTAGGACCATTCCGTCTAAATGAATATACACCTCTTACGTTCATATACCCACATATGTGTACAAAGCCTCTAAATAAATACACGACCCTTTCATAACATCTACAACATCAGATCCAATGTATAACTATGGCTCGAAAAGTCCCGAACCAACTGGGGCTCACCAAATATCTGCAAATACTGTCAACCTACTACGGAGGTCTACTAGTGCCTGCACCTGCAACATGTAAGGTAAGTTTCCCCGAGGGGGTCAGTACGAGGAATGTACTGAGTATGTAAGGTTATACGTAAATATATGAGATATAGGAACTTTGATGAAAGTAAGTACAAGTGAACACATCATGTGAATAAATTACCATAAGAATACATGTGGAATCATGTGCATTACTTTCTTTACTTCAGTTCATTTTCCTTTACTTCTTCATCATTCATGTGATCATCAATCATGTATGCCCGGGCCCAACTGATCAGTGGGAAATTACATTGGGATCGTCTCTAGCTAGGCTTATGCCCCTTTGAGCTGCCACCCATAAATCAATAAAGCAGGTTCGTCTCTAGCTAGGCTTATGCCCCTTTGAGCTGCCCCCTTTATCCAATAATTATTCGGGATCTCCCCTAGCTAGGCTTATGCCCCTTTGGGTTGCCACCCGTTCTCAATAAGTGTTTATTACTTCAATTCTTTTGTTATGAGATTAGTACATTAGTGGTTACAATGTTATTGGAACTTTGGAACATTATTGGAACATTAACCAATGAACATGAGTCATGTGAATCACAATTGATCAATGAATAAGGAACATGTGAGTAACAATGATTAATAACCGGAAATGGAATACCTTTGAACATTTCGGAATGGAACAAGTATAATGACAATGTGATACTATGTGCTGCAGAAGGATATGGAAAGAGTAACCTTACATACCTTATATTCTCAATACGAATATATATAATCTTAGATGTGCATACAATGTCCCGCTCCTTCCTTATGTTTCACTCTACAACACAAGTACATAACGGAATTTACATTAACCGCTAACTACCTTACAAATGCATATAACGTCCATGAGTTACATGTTTGCCTTTAAAATGTCATTTCCCCCTTGACAATACCATTGATGAAATCATCATATCAATAATCCCACAATATTCCCAACATTGACCAAAATATCATAAACCATTAGCATGTCGCACCAAGTTTATACTTTCCACTTCTCCATCAACATAACATCACAATTACTCTATCAAGTCACCATAATACACTTCATAACAACATATCGACAATAATCCCATAACTTACACTTTTGGCAAAATAACAAGTTAAAGAACAAAATCACACCAAGTTTCTCCTTTACGTTTCTTCAATACCACCATGTCACAATTATTTCATCAATTCACTCCAACACATGTCATAACGACATATCGCCAACAATTCCATAATTTACACTTATGGAAAAAAAAATAATAAGTTAAGGACCATAAACACACCATACATGTTGATATCTCATCCATATCATTCACTTTTATTCAAACCTCAAGTCCTTGTTCAAGTTTAAATAACATAAATGACACATCTCTTACAAAAAGCAAAAGTGTCATATCCAACACTTCCAAGCATAACCAACATGATCCACATAGTCTCTCATGCATATAATATGTTAAAGTACAAGAATAATCACTTACCCAAGCTTGGAAGATGATGATCTTGCCCAAGTGTTGATTGCTTTAGGGTTTGGAAATGGAGAGAAAAGTCTAGAAATGTTATGAGAGATTTTGTGAATAAAAATCTGCTTTTGGCCTTATATAGCCTCCATTTAATGGTTATCTTGATCCACTTGGGTCAATAATTGATGAATTAAAGGAAGAATGGGTCATTTGACCCATTGGGCCATGCATTTTGGCTCCATTTTGGGCCTCAAATTGCCCCATTAACACATATTACCTTAGCCCACTAAAATCAATGTATAATCCATCATATATCTCATATTTAATTAATTCCATAATCGTCACGATAATATTCACTTACGAGATTCCCGATCGTAGCCTCAATCGCAAAACTAGAAATTCTAGTCGCTCATGGCTTTTTTTTTTCTTTTTTTTTTAACATAATTTGTTAAAATACTTGTGACGAAGAATTAACCCCACAAAGTCACAAACACCACCTACTACCAAGGTCTAATCATATTTACTAGCACACTATCAAATTTTTCCATCAATAGCAATATGAAATACGTACTTATGGCTCTCGAAACCTAGGTAAGCATGGTTCAAGGTTGTCAAGTAGGGTCGGGAATATACGGGGTGTTACACAAAAAGAGCAGTCTGGTGCACTAAGCTCCTGCTATGCGCAGGGTCCGGGAAAGGGCCCAACTATAAGGATTTATTAAGAGGCATCAAATTCAAATAATGTTCTGTGTAAATTCTGACATAAAATCATCAATTTTTTTGAAATAAAATTTAAATATTTAAAAACTATGTACAAAAAATACTATACGTCACAATAGTTAATAATTCAAAATATTAAAAAGTATATAGAAATTCATGCTCAAAGAAAGTATTTGTTGACTCTCCAAATAGTCAATAAGATAAATAAATTGAAACGAAAGGAGTATTATTAGAATGTTAATTAACCATCAGTGACCATCAATCACATTGACTAAGTAATTCATTTTTTATAAAGATGTTATACCTTATTGCCATAAATATTTTTAAAAAGATAATTTTCAGTTTTTTAAAAACAATTTGAATTTAAATCTAGTGCTAACTAATCTTTATTTTCTATAAAAAATTTTGTATAAATCTGGACTTGGTACAGCTTCTAATTGAATGAGTCACAGCCATAGTCATGAAATCAACAAGGATTAAGCAGAAAAATTGAAACAGAGAAGATTGTTGAGTGGAAGAAGAGTAATTCTTTTAATGATAATGATCAAGTAAGTAATACAGCATACTTCATGTATATATACTAGTGGGATTAGCCAAGTAGCTCGTAGCTTATAGTCCTAGTCAGCAGTAACCACTTAACTAACTATAACTAATTTCCTGACAATGAACAGTGTTAACTAACTGCACAGTATTAACTAACTAGTTTACTGTATTAGTCTTTAATCTCTTTTATCTAATAACACTCCCCCTCAAGCTAGGAGGTAGGAAAATGTCTATAACTCCTAGCTTTAACTTCAAGTACTCATTCTGAACTCTAGTTAGTCCCACTGTAAATATGTAAGCAGGTTGCTCTTTTGTTGCAATATAGCTTGTTGTAATCAGTCCCTGTAGAATTTTTCTCTCACAAATTGACAATCAATGAATTTTTCTCCTCACAAAGTGACAATTAATCTCTATATTTTTCGTTCTTTCATGGAACATAGGGTTAGCAGAAATTTGTAATGCTGCTTTACTGTCACTATGGGTAATCACAGATAGTGTAACTTCACATCCTACTTCTTTCAATAGTCCAAGAAACCAAGTTAATTCTGCAACTGTAGTTGAATGACTCATGTACTCAGAACTTCTAGACATCATTGTATACTTCTTTGATTTCCAGGACACCAATTTTGATCCAAAACCAGTAACAAACCTTCTTGTCAAAGGGCATGCTGCCCAGTCTGAATCACAGTAGGCAGTAACTGTGGTATTGTTGTTGCTAGACAATAGTAGACCTTGCCCTGGTTTATGCTTAATGTACCTGACCACCCTTAGAGTTGCTCTCATATGTGATCTTTTAGGTTATTGTAGAAATTGACTCAAGGTTTGTACAGCAAATGAAATGTCTAGTCTTGTGACTGTCAAGTATAACAACTGTCCAAAAGGTCTGATAGACAAATTGATCTACTAGAGGATCCTCCTCTTTTTGCCCAGCTTTCTCATCATATAGTTTAGAAGTTAGTTGTTTATTTATATCAATAGGACTATGAGCTGGTTTAGCACCAGCTAGACTAGTTTCTAAGATTAACTCGAATGAGTACTTTGTTTGATGCATTGTAATATCTTCTCTTGATCTAGCAAACTCAATCCCTAGAAAGTATCTTAGCTCCCCTAGATCTTTCATCTTGAAAGCCTATTTAAGAGCATTTTTTGTTTCTTCAATTTACTCCAAGCTATGACCAGTGACCAGCATATCATCTACATACACAAGCACATTTGTGATCCCTTAAGCCAACTTCTTTATGAATAGGGAATGATCGTGGTGACTCTGATAGAAAGTCATCTTGACTAGAGCCTTAGGCAACTTTGCATTCCACTGTCTAGGGCCTTGTTTTAGCCCATAAAGGGTCTACAAACCTTCTTTTTCTCCCCCTGACTGTTGAATCCCTGTGAAAGATCCATATATGTTTCTTCATACAAATCACCTAGAAGGAAGGATTTATAAACATTCATTTGATGGATATGCCACTTAGCAAATGCAGCTAAAGCTAGTATTGTTCTTACTGTTCCCATTTTCACTACTGGTGAAAATGTCTCTTGATGATTTATCCCTTCTCTTTGACTATAACTTTTAGCCACCAACCTAGCTTTAAACCTCTTTATTTCACCACTTTCCATATGCTTGATCTTATACATCCACGTACAACCAATTGTCCTTTTTTCTTGAGGTAAAGTCACCACATCCCAAGTGTCATTATTTTCCAAAGCTTGTATTTCCTCTTTCATATCTTGAATCCAATTAGGATCCTTCACAACCTTTGAGTATGAACTAGTCTCTATACTTGTAGAGAAGGCTGCAATGTAGGCTTGATATTTACCATTGAGACCATCATAACTCAAGTATGCATATCATAGATAGAGTTTTCATGAATATTTAGATTCACAAAATCTTTTAAGGCTTTCTGTCCCTTGCAGATCTTCTCTTCTCAGGAACTACCATTGCATGTTCCTCAGTAACTACTACACTCTGATCATGATGAACTATATCACCAACTTCTGCAAATAGAAAAACTACTTCTTCTGCTAATGGAATATCCTCCACATTCTCTATTAAGTAGGTTGAGCTACTGATCCATGCTGATTCATAGAGTTGTTGTTGATAGTATTAAACTCAACATTAGTAGACAACCAATTATCTGCGTGTACGACCCCACTAGTAGTGTCTAGAAAAATTGACTTCCATTGATTGTTTGATTTATTGAAGGAAAAGACATCTTCTTTAAGGAAAACATCTCTGCATATAAAAAACACACTATTTGTGAGATCAAACAGTACATATTCTTGTTGTACACTGGAATAGCCCATGTGTACTGTAGGTCTTACTCTAGATAACATTTTATCATGCTAAGCTAGATCTTAAGCATAACATAAAGATCTTATAACACTTAGATGACTTATATTAGGTTGTTTACTGTAGAGTCTTGAAAAATGAGAAACATTATTAGTAACTGATCTTGGGTATATTTATACTCCCAAGTGTCATTATTCATATGCATTTAGCTTGGTTTTGAGGACAATTCGACATGCTTGTAAACCATAAAGAGTAGATATGTGTATGTGTGTGTTAAAGTACTTGCTTATAGTGTTTAGGGTATATTTGAATCAAGAGTCAAAATGATTAATTAGAACTTAGACGAGGAAACTGGTGTTGTTAGCTTGAGCTATGCTTGTTCTAGTGTCCTTTGATGTGTTCTATTGTGTTGTATGGACTTACAATTTTTTTGATATGTTTTAGAGGACCATTGGAGGAGTTAAGGAATCTAAATCAAGCCTACAATCAAAGTACATGACATTCGGGATCAAGGGACAAGAGCAAGAGAAGATTGGACGTGAAATGTTTGAGCCTTGGACAAGGGGCGCGTCGCACCCTCCACCACCCATATTGGGAGGCACGTCGCACCATACAATATGTGTAATGAGGGGTGCGCCACTCATGGTAGGGTAAGTATCTAATGGTTTGAGCCCGTATTGAGCTCGCGTCGCTTCTCCACTCCCACGCGATGGAGGAAGCGATGCACCAAGTCCCAAACCCGATCGAAATTGGTTTCTAATGTTATTTTAAGTTGGGCTAAAGTTGTAATTGATTGAAATTCGACTTGGGAATTTGTTGGATGACTAAAAGACCTATAAAATAAGTACTTGGCCATAATTAAAAGGAAGATTCACCTTACACACAAATTGGAGAGCAAAGGAGAAGGCAAGGAGCTCTATACTAGGGTTTTGTCCTCTTTACTTTTCATTCTTGTAATTTAAAGTTATGAACTCTATTTTGAAGATTGTTTGTATTATATGAGTGGCTAAACACCCTCATTCTGGGGTTACGACTAGAATATGATTGTTTAGTAGTTTGTTTTATTCATTGACATAGTTTCTCATCCGATTATGCTTTTGTTCTTGATTATACTATTTTTATGTCTGATCAACATTAGAATATATGAGTAATTTATGCATGAACTGATCATGGTATTGTATGAATAGGAAGAAGAACTTAAGGAACAAGATCTCACTAGTGTAAGTTAGGAGCCTTGTTTGGTCATGATGGGATGATTAATGAATGCACTTGAATTAGGGAATCACATCCCCGCTGAACGATGGAGTTGTGAGACCAGTTCAAGTAGACGGTTTAGAGGATGGCGATTCCTGGATCAACACTTTACCCCGAAATCCATAATCCAAGAAATAAAGATCATTGAATAGAATAACTACCATGCATGATTGTATTCCGTAACCCTGGAACTCTCCATATATTGTTCACAACCCAAATTCCTTATCATTGTTAATTTTAGTATTTAGTTATAACAAAAAAAAACTCAACTTCTTTTTGGTTACAACTCGCACTTGTTTAATTTGAAATAGTAACACTTAAATTAGATTGATTGCTAAACACAAGTCCCTTTGGGTTCGACATTCGGCTCATTAAGATCCACTTTATTACTTAAAATGACCATGTACACTTGTGTGTGCACTTAGGAGAGATAAGTTTTTTGGCGCCGTTCCCGGGGACTTGAAAATTAACAATCTTCTAATTTTCAGTTTTATTATTTTGTTTGATAAAGCACTAACAACTTGGTCTTACCTAATGAATTTGTAGGAACAAGTTTTTGGCACAAGTTCACGAGACCGTTCCTGCACCAATGGCTGAAGAACCACCAGCCCACAGGACAGTGCGCGAAGTGGCAATCCTACTCGCAACTAATGTGACCTTCTGTATTCAGAAGCTAGCCGTAGGAGGTAGATTTGAACTGAAGAAAAACATGGTACAATTGTTGCACACAAGCAGGCAGTTTACAGTCTTGTCACATGAAGATCCAAAGGTTCATCTTTAGAATTTTTTGGAGATAAGTGGCACTTTCATTCTCGCTGGCGTCTCCACAGACTATGTGAGGCTCAAACTTTTCCCATTCTCACTTTTGGGAAAAGCAAAGAAATGGTTGAAGTCAGAACCTTCAAACTCAATCACAACTTGGGACGTTTTAGCGAAGAAGTTCCTCATTCAATTCTTCCCATCAGGCAAAACTGCAAGGTTAAGGAGTGAGATTCTGAGTTTTAAGAAGAAAACCAAACGAGAATCTCTATCATGTATGGGAAAAATTCAAGTCTCTCCTCAGAGACTGCCCGCATCACCAACAAACCAATGAGGTACTGGCTCACACTTGTGTTGAAGGACTTGAACACAACACAAAAATTTTGCTAGATTTAGCTGCAGGTGGTCAAGCATTGGAGAAAACTTATGATGAGCTATACACTCTACTAAATAGAATTGCACAAGGTAATACAGACTGGAATGGTGATATGTCTAGAAGTATGGTGAAGAAGCCAGCAGGTATGATTGAGGTAGATGGTCTCACATAATTAGCGGCACAGCTGTCCAGCTTTCAAAATCAGATGATGGCTCAATTTAGCAAATTGAGTATGGCTCAACCTCAGGCACAAGTTAATGCAGTGCAACAGGATCAGACTTGTTGTGAAACTTTTGGTAATGATGGTCACTCTTAAGACTATTGTGCAGTATATAAATCTTTTAATTTTATGGGCAATGCTCAGAGAGGAAATCAGAATTATGGTAATGCTTAAACTTGCAATTGGCTGGCTCAACCCAACTACTCTTGTGGCAATAATCAAACCCAGGATCAGTAGTTTCAGCAGCAACAAGGTATGCAAACTAATACTCAGGCCAATAATATTGAAGAGTCATTGAAGAAAATCATGGCTACCTAAGAGCAAATGGCTGCAGATCTCAAAATTCAGCAACTTGCCTATAAGAATTTAGAGATACAAATGGGTCAGTTAGCTCAGGCATAGAATCTAAAACCTCAAGAGGGTCTTCCGAGTGATACAGAGCAAGCTCCAAACCAAGTTATGGATATTACATTAAGGAGAGGTAGATATTTGGGTGATGCACATCCAAAGAAAAATCACGACTTGCAAGCTGAATTGCTCACACCTTAGCAGACAGACAAGCAAGTTGAGTCTAGAATTGCCAATGAAAAGGGGAAGTCTGAGTACCCAAAGGAAAAGCTGGTTGAACAACCTCAAAATAGACTACCACCACCTTTCCTTCATAAGCTCCAATAAAGCAAAGGAAGAGTATTGTTTCAAGAAGTTCTTTGACAGGTTCAGAGAGCTTCACATTAACCTTCCTCTTGTAGATGTGTTGCATGGAATGCCAAAGTATGCTAAGTACTTAAAAGAAGTGATCATGAATAAAAGGAGTCTTAGTCATATTAAGACTGTGGCACTTACTGAAGAGTGCAGTTCTGTGGTCATGATCAAGATGCCCAAAAAGCTCAAGGACCCTGGGAATTTCACCCTCCCCATACAAATTGGTGAAAGTGATATGGTTCATGGTTTGAGTGATTTAGGGGAAATAATCAATTTGATGACCCTTTTCAGTTTTTAATACTCTTGATTTAGGAAAGCCAAGGCACTCCTCAGTGGTGTTGCAAATGGCGGACAGAACACGAGTGGTGCCTAAAGGAATTATAGAAAATGTTGTCATAAAAGTTGGTAAGTTCATTATTCCTACTGACTTTATTGTTCTTGATTATGATGCAGATGATAGTGTACCAATCATATTGGGGCACCCATTCTTGGCCATTGGTGGAGCATTGATAGATGTGAGAGAAGGTACACTCAAGATGAGATTGAATGATGAAGAAGTGGTTTTTAGAGTGTACAAAGCACTCAACACACCCTCACACTATAGAGATCTATGCATGATCACAGCTATGGAAGTGAATGAGTGTGGGGTGGAAGAGTGCAAACCACCAATTACTTTTTTAGACTCTCTCATGGAGTTGCCCAAGTTGACAAATAAGCCTGAACCCGAGAAACTTGAGTGGCATGCTGAAAAGGTAGGTGTAATAAAAGATGCAGACCTCGATCATGAGCACTTGAGAGGTCAGAAAAGAAGAAGGAGATGGGCTCCAAGTAGGAGAAAGAGGATGAGAGAATGTGGATGATGAAGTTATGATTTGAATCATGTCGCGACATTAGATCAGGCACTGCTTGAAAGGCAACCCAAGTTAAGGTAGTATTTTTACTTTTTGGTTTTTATTTAGTACCACCTTTGTTATTATTTTGTGTGTTTTGTTTTGTAGATTAGGGAAAGTCTGAGTACCCTAAATCTAAGCTAAGGAGCATTTCAAAAATTGAGTATGGGGTCCCTTGGACCTCTTTGATGGACACGATGCGACTAGCTAGGCCTAGAGGCCTCAGGGAGTATTTCTATCCTTACTTTTAATTTATACTTTGGGGATAATGTGTGATTTTATGTATGGGGTGGGAAATCTTCCAATCTGGTTAGGGTGGAGTGTTCTATAGGAGTCTTTTGGTTATTTATTTTGGTTATTTGTGTTTGCTCATGTCGCTGAAAAACTTGAAAAATACAAAAAGATTTTCTTTTAGTAATTTGTTTTTGGTTTCTTTTAAGAGTACACTTCATCCACCCCTTGGTTTTTCTTTTCGGTTCTTTTCTGAGAGAATTCCCTTTGAACCCAGTATCCTTTTTATTTTTTAGGAGTAATTTTTAAATTTTAGAGATGCTTTTGTTAGATGTTATGCATGATTACTGGATTGCAAGTTGGTGTTTAATTTTAAAGCATGTGTAGTGAATTGAATGACTACTGCGAGACACCTAGGCTCAATTGTTTGACTCTTGTTTGATGTTGGCTTAATGTTAAATTCTTGCTAGTGCTTGGTTTAGAGTCTCTAGAGATCCATCTTGATTTGAACATGTGCCATGTGTGAGTGAGGTTTTTATGATATTCCATGTGCATATTTATGTCTAGAACTCGCCCGGTGTGTTTGCAAAGCAAAATAAAGAGTGTTAAGCTTAGGAGATGATATAGGCATTTCTTTGATAGTCATGTTTTATAACTCACTTTATCTACCCTTTTGGTATGATCCTAGTTAGCCCTGTTGAGCCTTTAGCCTATTCTTTGGTAGCCTTGTATTTAGCTTAGTCCTTTTCTTTCAATTAACCGTAATTTGATCCAAAACTCCTAAGCGCTTTAGTTGAGAAATTAAGATGTTAAGGAGTGTAAAAATGGAAGAAGGAGAAAGTGAAATTGAAGCCCCGAGTGAATAGCTTTTGGTGTGTAAAAAGGTTTATGTATGGTGGGTAGGGAGTAATGTAATGAAAAGATAAATTGATCCAAGGAAGTGAATCATGTGTTGATAGCAAATACTCCTTGCCTAATTTGTGTAAGCTAGCTTAAAAATATGAGGCAAAACAAGAGAGAATTGGGAAGATGATAGTGGTGTAAAATAAGTTGGTTGGAGGTGATCTCAATGAAAATTGTGGTGTATTAAATCGCTTAGGGAAGATAGTCACTATTCTTAAACAAATAGTTCCTACCCATACCTTAGCCTACATTACAACCCTTAAAGTCCTACTTTATCTTGATCTTTGACATTCTGATATTAGTAGAGTACTACACTAAGGGAAAGCCTATGGTTCATCTTATGTCTAATGTGAATTCTTTATGAGAGTGAGCGAAATTTGATTCTTACACCCATTCTTGTGCTAAATGGCATACTTGTGAAGTGAATATGGGTGACTTTCTTGTGGTGAGGGTGAATGTTTGATGATATATAGGTGACATATATGATCTCTTTGTTGAGTAATATGCATAAATTTTCCAACTTGATAGAGTCAATTCTTTAGGCTAGAAAGTTTTGAAGTAGTATTCATGTGTTTTGAAGTTGTAATATGACATGCTGATTTTCTTAGTGGTAGTAATTTTGTTAGTATTCTTTGATGGTGATTTATGTAAAAAGTTGATCGAGGAAAAACAAAGCTTTAAGTGTGGGGTTGTGATCTTGGGTGTATTTATACTCCCAAGTGTCATTATTCATATGTATTTAGCTTAGTTTTGAGGATAATTCGACATGCTTGTAGACCATAAAGAGTATATATATGTATGTGTGTGTTAAAGAACTTGATTATAGTGTTTATGTTACATTTGAATCAAGTCAAGAGTCAAAATTATCAATTAGAACTTAGACGAGGAAACTAGTGTCGCTAGCTTGAGCTATGCTTGTTTTAGTGTCCTTTGATGTGTTCTATTGTGTTGTATGGAATTACGGTTGTGTTGAGATGTTGTAGGTGACAATTGGAGGAGTTAAGGAATCTAAATCAAGCCTACAATAAATGAACAATACGTTCGGGATCAAGGGACAAGAGCACGAGAAGATTGGACGGGAAATGCTAGAGCCATGGACAAGGGGCACATCGCACCCTCCACCACCCGTATTGGGAGGCGCGTCGTACCCTCCAATACGAGTAATGAGGGGTATGTCACACATGTTAGGGAAAGTATCTACTGGTTTGAGCCCATATTGATCTTGCATCGCGCCTCCACTCCCACGCGATGGAGGAAGCGATGCACCAAGTCCCAAAACCGCCCAAAATTGGTTTCTAATGTTATTTTAAGTTGGGGTAAAGTTGTAATTGATTGGGATTCGACTTGGGTACCTTTTGTAAGAATAAAGGACCTATAAAAGGATTACTTGTCCACAATTAAAAGGAGGATTCACCTTACACACTAATTGGAGAGCAAAGGAGAAGGCAAGGAGCTCTACTCTACCTTACACACTAATTGGAGAGCAAAGGAGGAGGCAAGGAGCTCTACTCTACCTTACACACTAATTGGAGAGCAAAGGAGAAGGCAAGGAGCTCTACTCTAGGGTTTTGTCCTCTTTACTTTTCATTCTTGTAATTTAAAGTTATGAACTCTATTTTGGAGATTGTTATATGTTCTGGGGTTACAGCTAGAACATAATTGTTTAGTAGTTTGATTTTTTTCATTGACATAGTTTCTCATCCGATTATGCTTTTGTTCTTGATTCTACTATTTTGATGTCTGATCAACATAAGAATATATGAGTAATTCATGCATGAAATGATCATGGGAATGTATGAATAGGACGAAGAACTTAAGGAACAAGATCATCTCTAGTGTAAGTTAGGGTTGATTCGCAACTAGGATAGACGTATACCTTGGAGCCTTGTTTGGTCATGATGGGATGATTAATGAATAGACTTGAATTATGGAATCACATCCCCACTTAATGATGGAGTTGTGAGACCAGTTCAAGTAGACAGTTTAGAGGATAAAAATTCTCGGATAAACACTTAACCCCGAAACTTATAATCCGAGAAATAACGATCATTGAATAGAATAACTAGCATGCATGATTGTATCCTGTGACCCTGTAACTCTCCATATATTGTTCACAACCCAAATTCCTTATCATTGTTAATTTTAGTATTTAGTTATAACAACAAAACTCAACTTCTTTTTGGTTACAACTCGTACTTGTTTAATTTGAAATAGTAACGCTTAAATTAGATCGCTTGCTAAACACAAATCCCTGTGGAGTCGAGATCCGGCTCACAAAGAGCCACTTTATTACTTGAAACAACCACATACACTTGCATGTGTGCTTGGGAGCGACAGTAACAGTACTAGACTGTCTATTTATAAGATATACAGTAACAAGGACACAATGTCCCCAAAATTTAATAGGAATATGAGCTTGTATTCTAAGTGATCTTGTCACTTCTAAGATATGTCTATGTTTTCTTTCAGCTACACCATTTTGCTGAGGTATATAAGTGTTGCGTCCAAATGTACACGCAAGTGTACGTGGTCTAGAAAGTAATATAGTGACTCTTTAAGAATTGGATATCGAACCTACAGGGACTAATTATTTAGCAATTTACGTAATTCAGTTCCAATTGTATTTCTTACAAGTGATGAAAGTTATTAAGAGAGTTTATGAATTTATAATTTCCTAATATCATGCAAGAAGAATAAAATAAAACAGTCATAATTATAAAGCAAGGTTGTAAGCAATATTTAGAGAAATTCTAGGGTTACGACATTTATCACGATCATGCATAGTATTCATTCGTTTCAATGAACTTTATTTCTCATAGTATGGGCTTCGGGTTTAAGTATACAATCCGAGAATGGTCATCCTCTAAATCACCTACTTGAATTAGTCTCGCAACTACATCTTTTAGCAGGGATGTGAGTTTGTAGTTCAAGTTTTTTACGTTTTCATCCCATTCATAACCAAATAAGGCAAACATAGGTATATATCTATCCTAATTGTAAATAAACCCTAATTTGCATAAGAGATAATCTTATATCTCATGTTCGTCGTCCTATCCTTACAATCTCATGGTTAGTTCATGTAAGAATTATCAATTTATTCTAATGTTGTCCAAACACTAAAATAGTAAATTCAAGAACACAAGCACAATCGGATGAGAAACAAACTTCATTGATTCTAATAAAGTACTATGCAATCATGCTCTAGCCATAACCCAGAACAAGGTTTTTAGCCACTCATAATTTGAAAAAAACTTATATAAGTAGTGTTGTTCATACCGAAGAGATAAGTGTAGAAGATTTTACAAAATATGAACCCTAACAAAACCCTTAGCCTCGTGTTTTTGCTCTAAAAATAATGCGTCTTTTCTTCAAAACGTGCTTGAGGTATTTATAAATGTAGGGTCAAATAAACCCCAAGCCCTTGGACTGAATTAAAAGAACAAGTTACCATGAGGAAGGGACCCACACCATATGGATAAATGCGCACCCCAAGGGGTACGGTACACAGCCTAGCGCACACCCTGAGGGGTGCGGCGCACGGGTCTGCTTGTAGCCTTTGTTTGCCCGTTTCTTGCTCTCACAAATTCGTCACTTGTCATATTTAGCTATATTGAGTCCTCACATGACTTATTTACTCCTGAAATAATGCTAATCATGTAGGTTATCTCATTCACATCAAAAGTATAACAAAATACACACACATAATAGAATTTTCTCTCTAAACTTAGCTAAAGTATGGGCAAAACATGGAATTTGGATGTATAAATACACCCAATATCACCACACCGCACTTAAACTTTGTTCGTCCTCAAATAACTCTATGGTTCCCATTCACTAACGAGGCGATAATTTCACCAATTGAAATAAGATACTCAAGCACGAACCACACAACTAATATGAGCACAAGTTCTACACAAAGCATATCACGCAAGCATATGAATTGACTATTCAAAACTTACTAGCCTAAAGAATAGACTCTCTAAAATTAGCAAACTCATTCACATCACTCAACCACGAAGTCATACAAGTCGCCTATTTATCATTAGACATATGCCCTCACAACAAGATAGTTGCCCATAATCACTCACCAATATGCATTTTTACACAAGAATGGGTATAAGTATAGAATTTCTCTCACTCTCACAAATAATTCACATGCAACATAAGATGAACCATAAGTTTTCCCTTAGTGTAGTACTCCACTAATATAAGAAGATCAAAGCTCAAGATCAAGTAGGTCTTCAAGGGTTGTAATGTAGGCTAAAGGACAGGTAGGAACTATTTTGGGTAAAATAATGACTAACTTTCCTAAGCGCTTTAATACACCACACTTTCATTAAGCTTATGTTCAACCAACCTATTTTCCACCAGTTTTATCTTCATAACTCTCTTTTATTTTTCCCTTTCTCTTTAAGTTAGCTTGCACATCTTTGGCCGAGAGTACTTCTTTTTCTATCTTTTTTTTTTTTGAATATAATACTCCCCACCATCAACACATAAACTTGTCAACAAACCATAGCTACTACTTTTGGGGCTTCACTTCACTTATTCTTCTTTCTTCATTTTCATACTCCTTAACATCTTAATTTTTCTACTAAAGAGCTTAGGAGTTTTGGATCGAGTTAAGGTCAAGTGAAAGAAAGGAAATAAGCTACACAATAGGCTACCAAAGAATAGGCTAAGGGATCAACAGGGCTAACTAAGATCATGCATTATGGGTAAGTAAAAGAAGGTCTCAAATATGGCTAACAAAGAAATGACTACATCATCTCCTAAGTTTGACATTCTTTTTTTTGTTTTGCATACACACTGAGCAAGTTCTAGACACCCACATGTAAACATAGAATAAACTAAACCTCACACACACATTGCACATGTTCAAATCAAGATAGACTCCTATAGATTCTCAATCACACAATGACACAAATTAAACTTTAAGCTAAAGTCATATGAGTATCACATAATTGGGCATAAACATTCCAAAAATAGTCATTCATCCATCACACATGCTTTTAATTTAAACCACACTTGATTCATATAGTCATGCATCCTACAAGAGCACTTAATCTCCATTTAGTGAAAAAGGTTCTACTTCACACTCTCTACCTATGACTAATTTCCTCTTAAGACTGTCGTCATCCATCCATCATTGAGAAAAGTACTCAACTATGACTTTCACACACAACTTAATCCTAATAAATTTTGTTTTTTAAATCCTACTCGGTTCAAAGGGACTATCCTCAGAAAAAGTACTGAAAACAAAAGCCGAGGAACCCAAAGCAAAAAAAACCAACAACAACCAAAAACAAGTGAGAATCCAAGTATGAGTTACTACTTATTACAAACCAAAATAATCCAACTAGAAAATATTAAGAACTTGAACAACCCCAAGAATACTTTTTCTCCCACCCTACACTTAGATAATGCACTATCCCCAGTGCACACAAAAAAACAAAACATAAACAGAGAATGGGGAAAAGAACTTCTTGGGCCTAGTAATCATCCTACTCGACGTTGGGAATAATATATCTCACCTCAGAATCCTCCTGATCAGAATCAATCTCCACATCAGAGTCAACAAGTAGGTGCTCATTATTGGTAGGCAAATCATCATCTACCGGCTCTCTAAAGGGTTGCCCAACTTGACACATAGATTTTGCATGATCATTCATTGGGTAGTCAAAATCCAAATTTATCACCTCCTCTGTGGTGGGTGTGCGACCACCACACAACATTATCAACTTAGTCATGCCATAGAGGTGACCAAAGAAACTGTCATCATGCACATTTCGCTCAGCAGTGGTAAGAATCGGCCCATGAGTGGAGTCGGGCTCTTTCACCTTTGACAGATCAAATTCTTACATGTTTTGTGGTGGCTTGGAATCCACTGGGTCTTCCTCAACCCCATTATCCCTCGAGAACTTTGTCACAAGACCACCAAAACTGAATCTAAAGCCCTTGTGCACTCTGGCTTTTCGCATAACTTATCTAATCATTGAACCAATATTTATAGGGATATTACTCATTAAAGAAAACACTAGACATACCCATTCATGCGTAACATGAGTGAAGTAAGACCGTGGGATCAGATAAGCACCAACTACCCTCAACCAAATCTGCGCTTCTTTGTTAAAGTGGGCATAAGGAAAGGTCTTATGAATACCCTTGCCTTTGTTGTGTTCCCATCTAGCCATATAGCGTGTCCTACATAGTGTATGACTAATAGATTGATATGGGGGCCGACTGTACAACCCCTTCAATATAGTATGGTCAACCTCCGGTGTGTGAAGAAATATGTTAAGTGCTGCTGCAGTGAGTTTGAGAATCTACCCACGAACCTTGACACTATTGTCTCGAGTGTCCGAAAACCAATTAGCAATGAACTCTCTAACCAAATCCAAATTACATTCTCCTAAATCCTCCAAAATGAAGTCCAACTTCAAATGTCGTATCCTTGCTAGAATCTGTGGGTAGTGAGCTTCCAAACTATCTTTATCAGTACGCTGCAACTGTTGTAATTATTTTCCTTGTTGTCTTTGTACCATTGCACTCCATCTTTATCCACCCATTTGATGTCGAATCGCCGATGCACACCTAGGGAAGCTGCCTAGGCAGCTTGAGTTTTCCATGAGAGATACCTTGTTTGATCTCACTTTTGCCCCTATCGAGAGGTAGAAGCTACTCTCTTTCCCATGTTTGGTTTAGGAGACATGAACCCTGTTACACACATACCAAGAAGAATATATTAGTTTGTCCCCAAACAGCTAACCTCTATCAAGTTTGGGATGGTTGAAACCACCCCACACTTAATTTGTTAGCATATGCCACAAGTTGGCACTGTCGGGTACTCAGACTTCCCCGACTTGCAATTCATGGTTAGGCATTAATACAAATCCATTATGGCAAAAACAACATTGTCTTCTTCATAAATTTTTTTTTTTTTTACTTCACATCAAGTTTCACCATAAACACATAACCATATCTCAAAATTCACATTAAGCACTTCAATTTTACACAAGCATTCTCACATGAAAATTATAGTTACAACAAGCTATCTTTCAACAGCATACTTGCACAACTAGACCAATTAACCCCATAACGCCCCATGAATCCCCACAAGTAATTTTCAAGCTCAAAGTTCGTACACCCATCATCACCCATTAATAATAAGCAAGGTATTCATCCCCCAACTTCAAGAATTTTGCAAGTTAAAACTCATTCTCTTATTCATTTTACCAAAGTACAAACAAACAAACCCACGCCCTAAAAATAACCATAACAATCTTAAAGATATCATGAAAACATACCGTGGAATGTAGAACTAATTTAAAGAGAAGAGAGAATTCGAGTTAGGGGGCGTTGCACTTTTTGGGGAGAAAGAGAGAGATGGTGTGGCGCAATTAGGGTGAGTTAGGTTGAGGATTAGGGAAAAATTCAGGTTGTGGGGCTTTATAGTTGGTCCACTGAGTTAGGTTGACCCAATTTTTAAAAGATAAAATTGGTAAACATAAGGGGGAGGGGTCACGGCGTATGGGTCATTGCGAGGCTATATACCCACGGCGCATGCCAATCGCTTGGATTGGGCCTCATGGTGCATGACTTACATATGGGTGAGGCAGTGATCCCCCGCGCTACAAGCTACAGTGCACGCCCATCGCTTATCTTGGGCCTCGCGGCGCACGGGTGTTGTTCTCGCCCAAAAACTTACCTCTTAGTTTCATTTTCAACTTCTGTGCTTTACCCAACCTATTTTTGCCCCCTTAGTACTAAAAATTACCTACAAAACTAGTAAACATTACATTAGAAGGGTGGTTTACCTCCCACCAAGCGTCGTAGTTTTGATCATGGCTTGGCACTTCTTTTTGTATTTTTGATTTTCTTATTTTTATCTTTTCCTTTGCTTTTCTTTTGAATAGAAATCCTACTCTATTACATTACATTCATGGGTTGCCTCCCATGTAGTGTCTTATTTACCATCGCGGCATGAATTGGTGCACCATCAATCTTTTGTAAACTCGATGGACTTTCTCTTTCGGTCCTCTTCTTCGCCCCAATAGTGCTTAACTCTTTGTCCATTATAAGAAACGTCTTTCCTTTTTCTTTATCAATTAGTTCAACAAATCTATGGGCACTCATCTTTACCACCTCAAAAGGACCATACCGCTTGGATTTTGGCTTATCGGTAAATAACTTCAACCTCGAATTGCACAACAATACCTTTTGCCCAGGCTCAAATGAGTGTTCTACAATATGTTTGTCATTCCACTTTTTGGTCTTCTCCTTATAGAGTTTTTTGTTCTCATAGGCATGCAACCTGAATTCTTCAAGCTCATGTAGAGCATTCTTTTCTGGACTGCTAACTCAGCATCAAGGTTCAACTTTTTGACTGCCTAGTATGCTTGATGTTCTAACTCAACCGGCAAATGGCAAGCCTTTCTGAACACTAGCCTGCAAGGTGATGTCCCAATGGGAGTCCTGTATGTTGTCCGGTATGCCCATAATGCATCATCGAGCTTCAACGCCCAATCCTTATGTTGTGCATTCACAGTCTTTTGTAAAATCTGCTTAACATCATGATTTGACACCTCTACTTGGCTGCTAGTTTGGGGATGATATACGGTAGAAACCTTATGTCGTACCCCATTCTTAGCCAATAGATTACAGAATAAATTGTTGATAAATTGTGAACCCCCGTTACTTATAATATCTCTTAGTGTCCCGAACCTGGTGAAAATCTGCTTCTTAACAAACTTAATCACCACTTTTGCATCATTTGTGGGTAACACAGCTGCTTCCACCCACTTTGAGACATAATTCACTGCGACTAGAATGTAATTGTTTCCATTGGAAGGTGGAAAAGGACCCATAAAATTGATTCCCCATACATCAAAGATTTCAACTTCAAGAATATTATTCAAAGGCATCTCATGCCCTTTAGAGATCGACCCCATGCACTGACATTGATCGCATTCCTTAGCAAACTTGACCACTTCTTGAATAAGGCAGGCGAAACAAATCCTAATTGCAGTACTTTTTGAGCTGTCGGTTCACCACCATGATAGCCTCCATAAGAAGATGAATGACACCTCTCCAAAACTTGTCTTACTTCGCATTTTGAAATACATCTTCTAATCACTCAGTTAGGTCCCTAATTTAACAAGTATGGCTCATCCCATGTGTAGAAGCGAAACTCTTGATAGAGCTTTTTTCGTTGCTGACTAGTTGCCTCGGGTGGGTACACTCACTTACTATCACATTCACAATGTCAGCATACCATGGTAGCTCTCAACACTCACTGCTAAGAGTTGTTCATCTAGAAACTCCTCTCAAATAGTATCATACTCTGGAACATGTTCCTAATTTTCTAACCTAGAGAGGTGATTTGCCATTTGATTTTTCATTCCCCTTTACTCTTTAACTTCTAAATCGAACTCTTGCAGCAACAATATCTATCTAATGAGCTGAGGTTTTACATTTTTTTTATTGAATAGATATCAAATGGTTGTATGGTCTGTATACACAATCACCCTCGTGTCAATTAAGTAGGATCAAAACTTATCAAATGCATACACCAATACTAGCATCTCTTTCTCTGTAACAATATAGTTAACTTGGGTTGCATCAAGAGTCTTGCTTGCACAATAGATTGAATGAAAGACCTTCTCTTTTCTATAACCCGATATTTCTCCCACAACCACATCACTAGCATCATACATCAGCTCAAATATTAATTTCTAGTCAGGAGAAATCAATATAGGAGCTTCAATCAACTTCTTCTTTAAAGATTCAAAAGCTTCCACACACTCGTCACAAAACTAAAACTCGGTCTCTTTCTCAAAGAAATCTACACATAGGTCTGGATACTTTCGAGAATCTTTAATAAATCATCTTTAGAAGCCAGTATCCCCAAGAAAACTATGAACTCCCTTCATAGACACGGGTAGTGGGAGTTTCCCAATAACTTCAATCTTCGCACGATCAACTTCTAAACCGCTTTGAGATACCTTATGGAAAAGAACAATACCTTCCCTAACCAAGAAGTGGAACTTCTCCCAGTTAATTACCAGATTAGTTTCTTCACATGTTGCAAGCACCCTATCAAGATTCTGCAAACATTCTCCAAAAGAATTACCAAAACTGAAAAGTCATCCATAAATACCTCAAAAACTTCCTATACCATGTCATAGAAGATTGCCATCATGTTGCGTTGGAAAGTGGCAGGTGCATTGCATAACTCGAAAGGCATACGCTTGAAAGCATAAGTACCATACTGACATGTGAATGTCTTCTTCTCCTAATCTTCAGGAGCAATGGATATCTGATTGTAGCCTGAATACCCATCTAAGAAGCAATAATACTCTTGCCCTATAAGCCTGTCTAGTATATGTTCAATTAAAGGAATAGGATAGTGATCTTTTCAAGTGGCCTCTTTGAGTTTTCGGTAGTACATGTAAATTCTCCAACCTGTGACTGTCCGAGTTGGGATTAACTCATTCTTCTCATTTATAACCATTGTCATTCCACAATTTTTGGCAATATATTGGACTGTACTGACCCACTTACTATCTGAAATAGGATAGACTATGCCTGTGTCTATCCACTTAATCACTTCCTTCTGCACCACATATTTCATTAACAAATTCAGTCTCCGCTGGTGTTGAACACTTGATCTGTGCTCCTCCTCCATGAAAATTTTGTGTATGCAATAACTGAGGCTTATTCCCTGAATATCAGACGTCTGCCACCCGATTGCATTTTTTCTCCTTTTCAACACAGCCAGAGCCTCACCAATCTGTGCTTTAGATAAACATGCAAAAAGAATAATTGATAAGGTCTCATTTTCCCCTAAGTAAGCATAATTGAGGTATGATGGCAACTTCTTTATCTTCAATTTTGGGGCTACCACAATAGATGGCTTAGGTGGTGGCCCAAGAGATCTATTAAAAGGTTTGAAATCCCCTGTACGAATGAATATGCTGGCCACATCTAGCACTTGCACCATATCATGTGCATCAGCATCTCCAAAAATGTCATAACCAACAAGAGCTCTCTCTAACGGGTCTTTTGAAGTGATGAACAGAATCTCTGATTCAATATCAATCACGATGACTACAGATAACTCCTCATATATAGCAACAAGCTTCATGGCCTTGTACACATCAAATAACTCAACGCCCTCATTGTTAATTGACCAGCAGTTACATCTATTAGCGCATGACCAGTAGCCAAAAATAGATGCCCCAAAATAAATGGAACTTCCAGATCTGCATCAAATTCCAAGACTATAAAATCCATGGGGAAGATAAGTGATCCCACTTGTACCAACACGTCTTCAACTATCCCATTGGACCTTGCCAACGAATGATCAGCAAGCTGCAAAATAATAGTGGTGGGCCTCGGGCTGCCTAATCCCATCTTTTTGTACAAAGAAGTGGGCATCAAATTAATGTTGGTACCTAGATCACACAATCCCTAGGCCTTAATAGACTGCTCAATAGTGATCTAAATAGTGAAACTACCAGGATCCTTGAGCTTTGTTGGCAGTCTATTTTGAATTTGAGATGTTCACTCTTTAGTAAGTACAACAGTAGCATACTCTGTTAGCTTGTTCTTGTTAGATATGATGTCCTTAATGTACTTGGCATACCTAGAAATTCCCTAAAAAACATCAACAAGAGGAAGATTAATGTTCACTTGTTTTAGCAAATCAATGAACTTTTGAAAACATGTTTTCTTTTTTTGCTTTTTCAGCTTCTGTGGGAATGAAGAAGGTGGCTTCAATATCACCACATCGTTTTCATTATTTACATCTTTCTCAATATCTTCTTTATTCTCATCTCTATCCACAACCCTATGAGTTACTTTCTTAGGCTATAACTCATCCAGTTGCCTACCACTTCGAGTGGAGACTGCATTGACCTACTTGGGATTAACTTCAGTATCACTTGGCAAACCTCCCTGAGGTCTAGTGTTTTGTACTCCAGCAAGCTGGCCCATTTGAACCTCTAGAGTTTTCGTGGCTAATTGTTGATTTTTTATGTCAGCATCCATCTGTGTTTGAGTAACTATGATCTGCTTTAACATAACCTCAATGTTGCTAGGTTGAGCATTCACATTATTACCTTGGTCCTGTTGTGGAAGAGTCTGAGTTCCCACTTGACTCCTATACTGATTGACATTCTGCCCTTGATTTCTACCCCAAGAGAGGCTAGGGTGATTTCTCCATCTTGCATTATATGTGTTTCCAAAATTTTTATTACCTTGATGATAAGCATTACCCATAAAGTTCACTAATTCTGGGTTAGCTGTACAAGCATTCGTTGAGTGATCTCTGCTACCACATACCTCACAAAATGTCTAAGTCTGCTGGACCATATCCACATGAGCATGTTGATTTCCCAAATTCAAGTTACTAAACTGAGTGTTGATTTGATTCTACAGAGCTTAAATATGTGTTGCAATAGATGTCAATTGATCCGCTTCTAATAATCCTACAACCTTTTTTTGGGGTGCTTCTTGAAGAATCTACATTCCATTCTAGATTTTCCTATGAGTTATGATTCAAAGGTGTATACAGCTCATCATATGTCTTTTCTAAAGCTTGTCCACCCGATGCAGAATCCAACAGTATTTTCTTGTTAGGCTCAAGTACCTCAATAAAATTATGCATTAAAACTTCATTAGTCTGATGGTGGTGTGGACAATCACGAAGTAAGGACTTGAACCTCCCCCAGGCTTGATACAAGTTTTCACTATCCTTCTGTCTAAAGTTCAAGATCTCACTCCTCAACTTAGTATTCTTTCCATATGGAAAGATATAGATCAGAAACTTCTTTTCCAGATTATCCCAGGTGGTGATAGATTTAGGTGGTTCAGCCTTCAAGCACCTATTTGCTTCCCCTAACAAAGAAAAGGGAAAGAGTGTGAGCCTCACGTAGACAGATGAGACTACTGTGGGAATATAAGTGTCCTTGATCTCAACAAAAGTATGCAAGTGTTATTATAGATCCTCATGAGATAATCCTGTAAATTGCCCGCTGGTATGCAAAAGTTGCACCATATTCTGCTTGAGCTCGAATCTACCTCCCGCATTCGGTTTGCGAATGTTGGAGGTGACATTACTGGCAAGTGGGATTGCCACATCGCTAAGTGGCCTAGCATTTGCCATTTCTCTAGGAATAACTTCCACCTGATCAGCCAGCTGAAGTTGTTGAATTAGATACTGATGAAATACTCGTTCAGGTTTCAAATACGCCTCAACTAATTCTCCTTTTCTTGCCAGCTGAATGCCCAAATTAGACCTACAAAACTCAGCCGCTAAGATCAAGTTGTCAACACTTGTATCATATTATTGAAAATAGAGTTCATAAAATTACTAATTTCTTTAGTCCCCGGCAACGGCGCCTGAAACTTATTACATCCAAATTCACATGTAAGTGTACGTGGTCTAGAAAGTAATATAGTCACTCTTTAAGAGCCAGATATCGAAACCACTGGGACTAATTATTTAGCAATTTACATAATTCAGTTCCAATTGTACTTCATACAAGTGATGAAAGTTATTAAGAGAGTTTATGAATTTATAATTTCCTAATAGCGTGCTAGAAGAATAAAATAAAACAGTCACAATTATCAAGCAAGGTTGTAAGCAATATTTGGAGAAATTCCAGGGCTACGACATTTATCACGATCATACATATTATTCATTCATTTCAATGAACTTTATTTCTTGAATTATGGGTTTCAGGTCTAATTATACTATCCGGGAATGATCATCCTCTAAATTACCTACTTGAATTAGTCTCACAACTACATCACTAAGTGGGGATGCGAGTTTCTAGTTCAAGTGCTTTATGTTTTCATCCCGTTCACAACCAAATAAGGCAAACATAGGTATAAGTCTATCCTTGTTGCAAATCAACCCTAACTTGCATAAGAGATGATCTAATAAAGTACTACGCAATCATGCTCTAGCCGTAGCCCAGAACAAGGGTTTTACCCACTCATAATTCAAAACAAACTAACATAAGTATTGTTGTTCATACCAAAGAGATAAGTGTAGAAGTGTTTAGAGAAGATGAACCCTAACAAAACCCTTAGCCTCGTGTTTCTGCTGCAAAAATAATGCATCTTTTCTTCGACACGTGGTTGGGGTATTGATAAATGTATAGTTAAATTACCCCCAAGCCCTTGGACTGAATTAAAAGAACAAGCCGCCATAAGGAAGAGACTCGTATTGCATGGATAAACACATGCCCTAAGGGGTGCAACGCAAGGCCAAACGTATGCCTCAAGGGGTGCGGCACACAGTCTAGCACATGCCCTGAGGGGTGCGGTGCATGGGTCTGCTTGTAGCCTTTGTTTGCCCGCTTCTTGCTCTCACAACTTTGTCACTTGTCATCTTTATCTATCTTGAGTCCTTACATGCCTCATTTACTCCTAAAATAATGCTAATCATGTATGTTAGCTCATTTACATCAAGAGTATAACAAAACACACTCACACAATAGAATTTGCTCTCTATACTTAGCTAAAGTATGGGAAATCATCGCATTTGGGTGTATAAATATACCCAATATCAATAAGAATAGCTTCTTTGATGAATTATACCTAGCTGTTTGAACATACTATCACATACAGAGTTTAGAAATTTTGTTCCGTTAACTATTCTAATTATCTTAGTCACCTTTAAACTGATTCTTGATGTAGTTGAAAAAGTATTGAAGACATTCACACATATCAGATTTCTATTTAAGTAAAAACACCCAAGTAAACCTTGAAAAGTAATCTACTATGGTTAATAAGAACTTATTGCCTTCAAATGTAAGGGTCTTATAAGGTCCCCATAGGTCTATATGTGACATTTCCAGATAGGTTACAGTTTGTATATGACTGGAAGGAAATACTAGTCTAGTTTATTTAGCACATGGACATACACTACAAGTGTCTAGGCCAACCTTGATATGTTGTAGAATAAAAGAAAGTAGTTTATTTAAAACTATAGAGGAACTATGCCCAAGTCTTGCATGCCAAAGCCTGATATCTTCTTTGCAATGTCCTTGAGATTTTTGAACTGATAAACTTAGATTTCTTCTATATGAATCATGATGATTTAGTATTAGGTATAGACCATCTTCCTCTTTACTGATCTCCTACACCCTCCTAGTGAAGACATCCTGAAGAATAAAAAAGTTAAGGAAAAAATAAACAAAGCATTGTAGTTCTCTTGTTAGCTTAGAAACTGACAGTAAATTATAATTAAACTGAGGCACATAGAACAAATCAGAGACATTGTTTTTCTAAGATATTGAACTAGTGTCTGTATGTGTTACTATGGCCATATGTCCATTAGGTAGATGCACCTTTTTGGGGCTATTAATCTTAGTTCTAGAGCTCTTTTCTACAACTCAAGAGCAAAAGCCATATGGTTAGTAGCTCCAGTGTCTATGATCTAATCATTACCATTAGGAACTAGCATAACCATGTATATTCCTTCTCTTGAGATAATGTTATCTGCTGCATTAGCAGTTACAGATGCAAAAGAACTTGCATTTCCTTGATTCAGCAGTTTCAAAATCTGGTCATACTATTCTCTTGAGAGGTAGTTCCCTCTACATGATTCAGTTGACCATCAGCAGCTTGAGCCACGGAAGTTTCACCACCAAAACTTTATGAACTAGTAGTTGAATTATATCCCATTGTTGGTACAATTGTTCTTTATCCATAGCCAAACCTGCTACCAGAATAATATTTCCCAGGCCTGTGATCAACTTCATTCTTGTTCTTACCAAGTACATTATATGGAGCTCCATTTCGTGTCAATTCTTTCTTCTTAGACTTGAAATCAGTAGGATATACTACCAGCTTGTAACACTACTCTTTGGTATGCCCTTTGTACTTGTAAAATTCTAAGATCACATTGAAACTATTGTTGTTTTTCCTGAATTTTTTACTATTATTTCCACTAGTATTTCAACTTGAGTACTTCGCAATGTCCAAACTTCCCAAGTTAGCACCTGGGTTAGCACCAAGAACTCTAGTAGTAGAAGCCCATGATTTCTGCTCTTCATCAGTTACTATCATAGCATAGGCTTGATTAATAGAAGGTAAGGGACTCATCATCAAAATTTGACTCCTGGCTTGCCCATAAGAGTCATTTAACCCCATCAAGAATTGAAATAACTTCAGTTTCTGCTGATGTATTTTTTTTGACTCCTCACAATCACATCCAAGATTTGGGACTAGAGTTTCAAACTCTTCCCAGAGATTCTTTAATTTTGAGAAATAAGCTGATACAGATGACACCCCTTGTGTGATCGTAGCAATTTCTTTATGGAGGTTATAAGTTCTAGAACCATTAATTTTGTTAAATCTTTCCATTAAATCTTGTCAGACCTTCTATTCACAAGAGGCATACATGACACAACCAAGTAAATATTTTGACACCGAATTCAATAACCAAGATAATACAATTGCATTAAATCTTTCCCAATGATTCCACATGATTTCAGGGAATCCTTCTTTGTCACAATCTATCCATAATCACCCAAATGGAGTTAAATTTTCCAAAGTCTGAGGCAACCCAACCACTAAATTTATAGTAATACATTCCCACTTCCACTTAGGTATAGTCATCCTCGGTGTACACTACCCAATATCTGGTCCTCGTACTTCATTTGCTAATAATTCAAACACTTGTCCACAAACTACATAATGTCCCTTTTCATCCTACACCACCAATAATGATGTCACGACCCAAAACTGGGACCATAATGGCACCTATCACCCATAGCAATAGCTAAGTCTAAACACAACCCAAACACGATAACCCAATTTAAAAGAAATAGAGGAGAACGATTACTATGAAAATCAAAGAAGTCTCAAAATATACAGATAGAAAAATATAATAGACAAGTAATAACCCAGGTCAGGAGGTCACGAGTATAATCCTTTTAGTACAGAGTACAATGAAAGAGTCTAAATTGTCTCAAATGCATGAATAGAAAATCATAAAGATAAGATAGAGGAGATCTCTGTAGTCTATGAGATCAGTAACAACTATCTCAAATCTCTGAATATGCTATCACTGAAACCACAATCAATTCCTAGGGGCCATTGGCTCTGTACCTGTATATAAGGTGCAAAAAATAAAAGCAAGGGTGAGTGTATACTACTTGCACTCAGCATCATCATCGATTGACAATTATTAAAAGTGGTGATAAGAACACACCGACGCCAATCTAAAATAACCACAAATCTGCACTTAGGAAAAGCCACCCTAGTCTAACAGATATAGTAGGCCATAATAGTCATATAACAATCATCTCATGGTAAAAGAATTGCCTCGAACAAGTAGAATCAGACAATAATTTCTCAACTCTCAGCCTCGACCAAATACCTCAGGAACTGTACCACCCACTCCCGCTGCCCACAAACACCAAAATACAACTATGCAGAGGGGTAAAATGGTCAAAATACACAAAAAATAAAAAATTGAAGTAAGAGTTGTTGCATTCATTGGTGTGTTTCAAGATACAATGGGAGTAATAGTACAACAACACTCTTAAGATTAACACTTGTAACTGTTGTTTACCACATATGGATAGAGAGAAACCAAATTATTTTCCAAGGTATAAGAAGCCCCCGTGACAACCTTGTAAGAATGATAATCCAAGCAACCTTTGTCATAGCAAGCACGAAGGTCATGCTAGCCAACAAATTAAATAGCCTTAACTGGTACCTTAACTAGTATGTTTGAGTAGTCTATGTTATAGTTGGTAGCGTAGTATTGCACAACCTGGGTCTGTCCAGGGATGGGCAATTTCAGTTTTGTTTTTTTCCTTCTTGATGTATAATTCTCCTACTTGGTAATAAATACAATGTTTATTTACAAAAAAATACTAGGCGATCACATGAAAGAATAATTTATTATTTTTAATATAAATTCTAAAATAATTGACAAAGGACATTCATGTACATAGAAACTAGTCTATGTCTATATATTCTAAAAGTACAAATAATTCTCACTAAATGTTAATCGATCAAAATATCCATAAAATATTGATCAACTTTTATGCCCTTAAATATTTAAGTTAAATTAGGATAAAATTGTAGAAATACCATAAAAAAAGTATTATCCTAATATAGTTTGGCTAAGGTGTACGACAATTCTTACGCAAACAAAGGAGTATCCTAATGCTCTTAAAGCATAGCAGTATCCTAATTCAATTTTTTTCCGCGAAAGCAGCGTTCTAGTGAAAAAAAGTACAAAGGATTTTTACCCAACAACAAGGGAAAATGATCTTGTGATGAATCTTATCGTAGCTCATTCTCGACGTAACCAAAATAACCAGTTTTTCATGAGCAATAGCCTATTTCCCTTTTTAGTTCCTTATTCATCAGTTTTATTAACTACCCCGTCAACTTTACCATTCTTTGTTGCTTTAAATTATTTTATCAATCTTTAATACAAATTATTATTTTTGTAAATATTTTTCATCCACCAAACATGTACATACTGGAAAATATTAGTTTGTTTGAAAATTATAGTTTACAAAAATATATATGTCATTTTCCAGAAAACAATTTTGAAAAAATAATTTTCATCATTGCAAACACATATATTGAATAAATAAAGAGTAGCTAACCTTGTGATATTGCGAAGTTAGATAGATGCATTAATTTAATTATCAGAATAAACTCCATCAAACTAACTGCCATTATCAAGATAAATTTGGAGGTTCAATATTCTTGAAGAGATAATACATATCATTGAAACTCAAATATGCTTTATAATTTTTCTTCATTTCAATCACTTCCTTCAATATCACTCACATGTAATATATTGCTGGAAATTAACATTTGTTTCTCTTAATGATACCTAACTTTTTACAAGTGAAATGACTGGATGATGTAAAAACTAATTACACTGACAATATATACTACTTAAACTTGCAGTGTGATCAATGTGAAGGAAACAACAAAAATACGAAGAAAATCACCAAAGAGCTTAACTATTTGAGTGCAATAACAAAAAGCATATCCCATAGTTATTGAGGATACACCAAATATTATGCTAAGTTGAGATGCAATAATTAGTCCTATAAATAATCGATCTCATATATAATGTATTGTAATGACCCGTTCCGTCATTACTATAATCACCACGCCCGAAGGACATGAGGAATGAAATTTTTTTTAAAATCTTTTAGATGTTCATTAAAGATTGTTGTTAGATGAATTCAGAGTGGGAAATTTTGGGGAGACAACCTGACATCACCCTGCTATAGCGGCATGCAGGCTGCTACAGCAGGGACTCGAGTAGTCCCTCTGCAAAATTTTAAAACTCTTTCTCCATTCAACTTTAAACTAGTACGTTGCCTCCTTTAAAAACTCCTTAAGGTTCCCTCAAAACCCTAGAATGATGAGAATGAAGAGGTACGCTTAGGAAGGGAAAATCTCAAAGGTTCCTCATAGTTTTCACCCCAGAAATTACTAGAACGAGTCAAGAAAGGAGAGTTCATGCCTTCATAACAGCAGCTTGGAACCCAGGTAGGCTAGGTTTAATTTGAGTAGTAGACCTCAGTCAGAAAACATATTCGTAGTATAGATTGATGGGAGATTTCATGTGTAGGCATGCAGGCATGGTGATTAGATTATTTTAAAATAAATGAATTAGGGCAGACACTAATGAAGTCAGTGTTAATGTAATTTTGTGGTGAACTGTTGCTAATACTTACCTGCTCTTTTGTTATATATGTCAATTAAGTAGCAAAGTGGGAATGAATCGATATATAATTTAGGGATAATTGTCAAGTGGAGATGAGTTAGTAGAAAAGCTGGTGTTAATGCCATAAATCTTATTCGATTAGTGATACTTAATATGGGAAATAAGAGCCCCTGATGGAGATTGTGAAATACGGTGTGTTAGTATGCCAAATAAGAGAATTTAGGGAAAGTTGTGAAGTATCCGATTAATGATGATGTAGTATTAAGATGAAAGTTGAGGTGTTAATAGAATTGTAGGTAGAAAGGAACTTGGACTTGTGAGAGTGCACCGATATATATATTTATATAATTATAAAATAGGTAGTTAACTGGTTTGATTGTATGTAGGTCCTTGTATTGATTATTGGTTGCTAATAGGTGGTGTATTAAGTGGTCGACTTCCCTAGAAACATGTCGTAGGTTATGGTTGAATTAGAGTTAAGGCTCAATTATGTTGTATGTGTGCACATTAACTGACTGTCTATTTATTTAGTTGCAATGCATACTAATAAATGTTGAATTTTTTAATTATTAAATGCAAGTTTAGAAATCGATAATCTGTAATGAGATTGGTAAAAGGGACCTTGTTGAAATGCAAGTGTGGTTGATTTAACTTATTATGTGATTGTACTTATTGGTAGTATCTGGTTATTTGTTGTGTGTGATTTGATAACGATTGACTATTATTGAATTGGTTGATTTTAGGGAGGATAGAAGCGGGGACGTTGGAATAAAGATGGTATAATACTTGGTTTGGGAAAAGGATAGGAGGCACTAGTTGTATGGTATATTTGGTATATGGAATGAGCTCGTCCCCTGGAGTTCATGGCTAGTGGGTAGACATAAGACCCTTAGCGTGTGTGTATACCATGATTTTGGAGAGTTTAACGGTTACTTGAGTGAACCAGGTTATATTATGTTATTTATATGTTGGGTTTCTTATGGGGACCGCTAGTTAATGATATTTCTTATGTCCCTTAAGTGGACCGATGGTTGATATAATGACACTTGTCTTGAATTTGAAGTGAATAATTCTTGATGTTGTACGATAATGAGAGGGTTTTAAAATAATGATAAACTAGATTGGTCTTACGAGTTATTAGGGTGGTGTTTGACCTTGAACTGATTATTAATATGTAAAAAATGTGATCCTTTGTGTTTTCCTAATTTGGATGATATTCTAAGGGATTGTTGTGAGGGAGTTTAACTTTATTAGGTTATTAATTGTCTTGTGTGTTTCTGGGTTAAATAAAGGTTCTTGGTGTCTTAGCAAAATAACTAGTTGATGTGTAGTTAAGGTTGGATTGAAGTAGTGATGATATGGGCAATTAGTGATAAGTGTTGTATCGGGAGTCAAATAGTCATTATTGAGAAGAGTGGAAATAGGATAGGAAATTTAGAAGTTAAATTGATAATTTTAAGTTCATGTTTGATTCTAGATTTTTGTATTATGTTTATATGATTTAACTTTGGTCGGATGATGATGCCTACTAGAACGTATAGTTGTACTGATACTACTCTTGCCATACCATTTTTGAGGTATAGTCTGGTTGTAGGTTCAGTTGATGTTTCTTGCTTGATGGGGTTAAAGATCTCCAACAGCTTTTGTCTTCTCATTCCATAGTGGAAGCTAGGTCTTATGTCATTTATTATCCTATTTAATAGATCCTATATATGTCTATACTAGGTCCTCAGAGAAAAAGGTTTCTTTTATTGTATTTAAAAGCTATTGTAATAAGTTTTATAGAATTACGAAGAGACTAATGATATTGTTTATGACATCCACATGTTTTTTAAATGGGTGGAAAGGGTTCTCTTATCTAGGTATGGTAGAGTAGGTGTCGACATGATCTTGTTAGTTGGGTCGTGAAAATTGGTATCAGAGCATAGGTTACCGGTATCACAAGTACATAGCAAATGTCGAGTAGAGTCCTGTGGATTAGTATGTAAACATCCACATAAGATCTTCAAGGAGCTATGAGACATTTTAAGAATTGTCTCCCTTCTTTCTTTCCTATCATGCCGTTCTAGTGATTGTTTCTATAGGTTGAGTCCAATTGGTATCTCTTGATTCCAGTTGGTATCTCAACCAACTAGTTTGGACTACACGACTTCCTTTTGGTAACTCAAGCAACAGTATTGGAACTTGAAAGGTTCCAAGTGGTAACTGCCCGTAAAGGTTGTGTTGATACACTGACGATCAACTAGTGGTTGTCAAGAATGTGGTACTTAACTTTATGTTTTAGAAAAGCAGAGTTGATTGTCTAAGGAGATTCTTTGAATTTGATTTCTGTGTAAGATGCAAGCTTAACTGATTGTTTTGAGAGTCTGTGGTTAAGTGAAATGGTTGATAATTGGCTGAGTGTTGTTGTTACTAGACATGTATGATACGTGATTTAAGCAAATTCTTGATGCTTGGGTGTTAACCACTACATATAGAATATGTAAGGATGGTGAATGAAATTGACTAATTGTTACAAGTCATCCTTGTTTTAAGTGTCTGCTATATGAATTACCGAAGTACGATGAGATTTGAATGTTTGAGGAAGCCTAAAAGTGTTCATGGATATTTGATTTTACTGGATAACCAGAGAGTATAAATTAGTTCTTCCGTTTATTGTTAACTTTTTGAGTTGCTAGGTTTAGATCTTGGGTTTATAGATAAAATGTGATAATGATTAGATAAAAGCGTCATGGGAAGGGGAATGGAAAAAACCAAACATAGGAAACTAATTAATGGGATCAATGCCAGTGGGCCGCCACAGCGGTGAGTATCACGCTACCGCGAACCAGCTATAGGGGGAATTTTATGCTATAGTGAGGCTACTATTGCGGGAGGGTCGCTGCTATAGGGGCAACCTGGGCAATGTACCTGCCCTATTTTTCTCTTGTTTTTGCACTTTTCCCCCAATCATTCTGAGCACAATTGTAAGCTACTATAAAGTTAGCAAGTCAGTTGGTAACTTGAGAGATGAGATAATAACGATGTATTCATTTCCTAGATTAGACAAAAAAGGTATTCAGAGATGCATAAAAATAAAGGATTGTCTGCTACAAGCCCCATATAGGGGCAACCCAAAATTAGTAGCAATAGTGCTCATGGATCTAGCTGGAGGCCCCATCATTATTAAGGCTCAAGGCATTGTGTCATGACCCAGAATCTGAGGTTATGATGGCACCTACCCCCATCCAACCTCGGTACGAAATCCTAACTACCCAAGAGAATAAGAAAGACGAATAGAAGATATAAAATAAAAAATTAAGACTTTAGGATAAAGTCAGACCAATAACATAAAATAACTATGAAATCTAAAATAAATACAACTCAAATCAAAAAATCTAGTGTATGACATAATGTACGACAATACATAAAACTCTGTATCAGAATATAAGTAAAGAAAAGATAATGATAAAGAGTAAGTCTGGAACATCCTCCGGACTTGAAGCTCACCAGTACTCCAAAATTGTCACGCCCCGACATCCAACGAGGCGTGATTGGCACCCAAAGCTGATAAGGCCCGAGAAAACCAATCTTTGCTTATGTTACTTTATATGCATGCCATAAGAAATACCATTACCACATAAGAACTTATCATGCTAATAACGGAATTCATGAAACATGTGATAAATATATACATATGTGAAACTTGGCCGACAGGGCCATCAAGTCATCATGGACATACACCTCTTACATTTGTCTTCCCACAACCGTCTACAAAGCCTCTATAGATACATGACCATGTCTATACCATATTTACATGATACCAAAACCTAGGGTACACATGTGACGTAGGAAGCCCCGAAGCAACTGGAGCTCACCAAAGATCTGTATATGGTCCGCAGACTACTGAGGAGGTCTAGAAAAGGCATATGTGTTACAAATGAATAAAAATTTGATTTCCATCATATATATAGGTCCCTTTAAGTCTCTCTTATCCCATTCTTGACATTAAATGCATGATTGATTTGGTCAAAGGGAAGATTGGATCATTTTGCCCCATTGGGCCAAGTCTTCCATGTGATTTTAGGCCTCATTTAAGCCCAATGGCTCATGACTCATTAATACCCCCCAAATTAATGTCTTAATTCATCAAGTCTCTCATGTTCCAATAATTCCATGAACGTTACGAAATTTAATTAGGTTCGACATCATACGGGATGTTTCACCTCCTACAAAGGTCTAATCCCATTTACTAGGCCCAATATCAATTATCTCATCAATAACATTACAAATACAAACTTTTGACTCTCGATGCTTGAGTAACCATTGTTCAACGTTGTCAAGTAGGGTTTGGTAGATACGGGGTGTTACATTCTCCCCCTTTAGGAACATTCGTCCTCGAATGTTAATAACATAGTCTCATGTACAACGAATGCATCTCTGTATTAGCATCTCTATACATATACTTATATAGGTCCTTGTATGGTACCAACGGAAGCAATATGAAATGAAACTTTTATGCATATTTTTTTTCCAAACCCCATTACTTCTTTCATTGGTGACACTTTCAAGAGTACTTACTCATATATGATCACAACATCTACTATATCATTACGATATGTTCTTTTCACTATACTAAACTCACCGACAGGTGGAAATATCTTAACTCAGAATTCCAGTGTACTATTAAATTCACGGTAGTCGATGGAGTAACATACGATAGGGTAGAGCTCGAATCAATAAATAAATATACAACCTGTAAAAATATGGTAATCTACCTGTATCCTCATCAGGAGTCGCCTCTTCATTCTGCAGGTCTACTAGAGCATAAGTGCGATTTTGGGTTCCACTGGAACTATCTGCCCCTCTAAAATCTCCACCACAACCAATAGACTGAACACCTCTGCCTGGGGAAGGAACCGATGTTGATGATGCAACGGTTGATCCCGTAGGTCGTGCTATACCACTCGCACCCCTTTGTGGGTATTCTCTCATCATGTGCCCCTCTATGCCACACCAAAAACAAGTATTTGTCCCCAACCGACATTCACCTAAATGGTACCTTCCGCAATGCTGACACGGAGGACAAGAAAATCCTACTGTCTGTGAGCCTTGCACTCCACTACTCTGTCCAGATGGACCACCTCTAGACCCTCGAAATTGAGAGTGAGCACCTGCTGTGGAATATGAGAATGAGGGTCTAGGTGGTAACATTCGAGATCTAGATGCTTCTGGGGACACCACAGATTGCCCCATAGGTCTCGCCCTTTTTACTGGCCCTTCTTCAGATTCCTATGTCCCTCTTCTTTGCCTTTGATCCTCCATTTTTTGCGCAAAGGCTTGAATTCTAGAGATGTCCATGTCTCGATTTAAGGTAGCAATAGTGAAATCTCGTACCAAATATGGCTCCAGCCGATCCATATATCGATGGACTCTATCTTCCATGGTGGCAACTACATTTGGAGAATATCTAGCCAAGGAATTGAACTGAAGACTATATTCTCAAACACTCATGTTCCTTTGACGTAAGTTTAAAAATTGATCCGCACGAGATTCACAGATCTCATAGGGAAGATAGTGATCAAGGAATGCTTCTTTAAATTCTTCCCAATTTGGTGGCATTGCACCAATACCACGAGACTTCTTCCAATCTTCATACCACAATATCGCCTCTCCTTTCAATCTATAGGCCGTAAACTCAACTGTTTCCACCTCGGACACATGCATAACCTCCAAAGCTCTCTGGATTTGATCTACAAAGTCCTGTGATCTGCTTTCAAGTCTGACCCAGTGAATATAGGAGGGTCCAATTTTAGAAAGTCCTGTGTTCTGCGACTCGCCACTCTAGCCGCATCCTCTTCATTTACCATTGGACCAGTTTGTCCTTGTGCTTGTGCAGCCACTAACTGAGTCAACATGTGTACTGCATTTATTAAATCCTGATCAGTGGTATTCATAGACGGTTCTGCAGGTACTTCTCTACCTCTTGGCTCTTCAGGAGCTAGAAAAGTAGAGGAAGCCTGTGATGCAATTTCAGCATTTGCTCCACCTTGACTAGCTTGGTCAGGTGGTAATCTACTCATTCCTTATCCAGCAGGTATATCCACCTGCTTACCCTTACCTCTACCTCTTATCATGATCGGCATGGTTACTATATCAAAGAGAAACATTTACCATGGTCAGATTCAATTCAACTTACAACACTGGCTCTATTGCACAATCTAGAAGTGAAGAAAAGAAACAACATCCTAAATATCCTGTAGCCTCTTACATATAAATGTGGTGCACAACATATTGATAAGTAAGACTCTACTCAAACACGGCTTTGTAGACACCCGTAGAACGACCTGCTCTGATACCACTTTTGTCATGCCTCGACTTCTAACGAGGCGTGATTGGCACCCGAAGCGATAAGGCCCGAGAGAACTAATCTTTGCTTATGTTACTTTATATGCATGCCATAAGAAATACCATTACCACATAAGAACTTATTATGCTAATAACGGAATTCATGAAGCATGTGATAAATATATACATATGTGAATCTTGGCCGACAGGGCCATCAAGTCATCATGGACATACACCTCTTACATTTGTCTTCCCACAACCTTCTACAAAGCCTCTACAGATACATGACCATGTCTATACCATATTTACATGATACCAAAACCTAGGGTACACATGTGACGTGGGAAGCCCCGAAGCAACTGGAGCTCACCAAAGATCTGTATATGGTCCACAGCCTACTGAGGAGGTCTACTAGTACCTGCGCCTGCAGCATTTAAAGTAAATCCCCCCAAGAGGGGTCAGTACAAATAATGTACTGAGTATGTAAGGCCATAAGAACTACATCATACATAATAACAACAATAATGGAATCAATATAAGAGAAATGGTAACTATGAATGAACCCTCTTCTGTATTTGGGGAAACCATGTACATTACGTTCTTTACTTCTCTTGTCTTTTCATATGTTCATCTTTATTGTTCTACCCATGCTAGGATGTTTTGTCGCCCCTGGGATGAAATTAACCCATGCTAGGCACTTTGACCCCTAGGATGTTATGTGAACCCATGTTAGGATTTCGTGTCGCCCCTGGGATGTCATTAACCCATGCTAGGTACTGTGACCCCTGGGATGTACTGTGATAACCCATGCTAGGCTTTCGTGTCTCCCCTGGGATGTACTTATGATAACCCATGCTAGGCTTTTATATCGCCCCTAGGATGTATTGGGATCGACCCATGCTAGGCTTTTCTGTCGCCCCTGGGATACCACCCGTGTTATTGGGATCGACCCATGCTAGGTATTTTAACCCCTGGGATACCACCCATGAATACTCATTATTTATACATTACTTCTTTCTCTTGTTATTCTTACTTTCATTGCTTAGTGATACCTTGTGACTTGGAACACATACATACATTACTTCACGTCTTTACTCTTGTAATATTGATACCTTTACTTGTTAGGGATAGATATATTAGCTTGCACATTACTTCCCATATTACTTTGATGAGATTGGTACAAAGATAATCATCATACTATAGGACTTTGGAACATGACATGATTGGAACAATGCTATTCAAAATAAATAGATTCTCTTTACATCATTACTCTCTTTCTGTATAGTTCTCTTAGAATTTACCACATCATGACAACTTAGGAACTTTAGTCAATAAATAAGAGATAAGTGAATCATCATTCATCTAAGAGTGGGACACATGTGAATAGCAAGATATGTCAATCATAGTTGGAATTCTATAGAACGCTCATGGAGTGTAACACTTTTGGAACCTTAGGATAATGATCCATATTAGCTAATGAACATGAGTCAACCACTGGACATGAGTCATATGATTCACCATTGACCAATGAGTAAGGAACTTATGAGTAACACTAGTCAACTACCGGATACGGAATACCTTAGAGCATTTCGGAATCGAATGAGTGCTATGATAATGTGAACACCATATGCTGTAGAAAGATACAGACAAAGTAACCTTACATACCTTCACTTCCCAGTATGAGTACACGAGTCTATATATGAACACAAAAGTCCAGCTTCTTCCTTACGTCTTACTCTACAATACAAATACATAACAAAGTTCATGTTAACAACCAACTCCCTTACAAACGTATAAATGTCACAATGAGTTACGTGACTGATACATAGCATCATTTCTCCCTTCACAGTACATTCCATTGCATTATCATACCAACAACACCATAACATTCCACACATTGACCAAAATATTGCACATCAATAGCATTTCACATCACACTTACCCTTATGCTTTCTCATTAGCATTCCGTCACAATTTCTCCTATCAACTTGCCTCATAACAACATATGAACAACAATCCATACTTAATACAGTCCAACATGCCTCCATACAACACTTTAAAGTCATTAAAACGACATCATAAGTTGTTAATTATATCCATAAAGGGTATAGGGGCCTTCGGGGATCAAAGGGGGACAAAAACATGCAAAACGGGGTTCTGGAAGTGACCTGCGAAGCCACCTTCACCCACAGGTGGCTGACCTGCGTCCGTAGGTGCCCTTTGGCAGTATCCAGGGGCATCACGCAGGTGACTCACCTGCGAGGTCGGGTGCCCTTGTTCGGCCAAATTGGTCTCTTTTGGGTCTTTTTATGCAATGAATGGTCCTTGATCATAAATAAACTTATTTTAACATATTTTTGATCATATTACATGCCAACAACAATCCATTGTCTCACAACACACAAATACATCACCAAAACCTCACTTTTTTTTCAATACGCCACCAAATCCGTAACCAAATTTACAACAACAATTCCAAACATTATATACAAGGGTAAAACAAGGTAAGACTATATTCACATCTCACATGTCAATATTGAATCCATCAAGTTCATTTCCTTCAAGATCACAAGTCCATGTTCAAGTTTACAAGACAAAACCATCCTCCTATTTAGCAAACACAAATTGTTTTACACATAGTGAACTTCTCACACTTTACCAACATAACAACATGATATAAACCATCTTCCATGCATAAAATATATTAAAACATAATCATATACACTTACCAAGTCTTGCAAGATAATGATCTTGGTCCAAAGGATGAAGGTCTAGGGTTTGTGTGAAATAAGAAAATGTTGTAGAGAATTCTAGAAAAGGCATGTGTGTTACAAATGAATAAAAATCTGATTTCCATCATATATATAGGTCCCTTTAAGTCTCTCTTATCCCATTCTTGACATTAAATGCATGATTGATTTGGTCAAAGGGAAGATTGGATCATTTTGCCCCATTGGGCCAAGTCTTCCATGTGATTTTGGGCCTCATTTAAGCCCAATGGCTCATGACTCATTAATACCCCCCAAATTAATGTCTTAATTTATCAAGTCTCTCATGTTCCAATATTTCCATGAACGTTACGGAATTTAATTAGGTTCGACATCATACGGGATGTTGCACCTCCTACAAAGGTCTAATCCCATGTACTAGGCCCAATATCAATTATCTCATCAATAACATTATAAAATACAAACTTTTGACTCTCGATGCTTGAGTAACCATTGTTCAACGTTGTCAAGTAGGGTTTGGTAGATACGGGGTATTACAAAAATCCTCTCAAATCAGAATGAATTTAGGCTCTGTAGGTCACACTCAAATTAGGACCTGCACCAAAAGTGGTAAAGAAATTAGAAGTAAGTATGTCCACTTATATTCCGTAGGCATCATAGACCGACCAAGCAAAGTAGAAAACTAAACATATAAGGAAACTATGAGCAACACTTCCACCTACAGAAAAGTTCCCAATGGTGGTTCAGGTCGTACAACTCCTAACAATATAAATAATGCAATTACAATAATAGTATAAGAGTAACTACACAACAGATATACATAAAAGGGAGACTAAATTACACGATATCAATCACTTAAAAAATGCAAGTAATGCAATGCAATCAAATGGTAATGATGCAATGCCTCAATGTCATCTCGTATACACCTTCCGAGCATAAGCTTCCATGATAGGACCAATAGGGGTTCACAACCCATATACTATCATAATCTCATCAATCAACCTTACCAACACATTCCTCAGCTAAGGCATTTTATAAAGTATTAATTTTCTTTTAAAATCAGTGTTTCTCAGTAGTACCAGTTCCATGGATATGTATGAATGAAATGAGGATGTATGCTCATAACCAAAGCAATATCATGTACTAAATTAACTTAATAATGGTAAAAATGAGCTCAAGTCACCTCAAATCTCAATAGATCATGATATAAGCCATCACATGGCAACACTGTAGTAGAAAGTCATGTAACACATCAATAATAACAATTCGAGCCCCCACTCGGGCGCCATAATAATAATAAAGGACAAATAATGTTCAAAGAAGACCAATACCATCCCTCGCACGGGCATCTCAATGATAATAATCTCCCAAAGTTAATAATAAGATTCACATAAGTCCTCACACAGGCAATACGATAAAATAATGATCTTGACAAATAAATCTCACGATAATATCCCCAACCCATAACTTACTTTACATGAATGTTAACTACCCAACCCGGTCTGAACAATAGCAACAGATATCACAACAATCACAACTACAATAATAAAAATACTCTCAACAAAAACCCTAGCCACTAATGACCCTAAATCATTTTTCTTGCTTTTTGGTGGCCATGGCCAGACGTCCAAAGGGCAACCTCCTCCTGAGGTTAAGCAACATTTTCCTTTAACCACAACACCATTGAACTTTATGTCAAAATTTAAAACAGAACCAGTAAATATTAAACCTATAGCGATGAAGCCTATTTCTTATCTTCATGATCTGGGAGGTGACTCAGATGATTTTCAAGGAAAACTTACAATACACAATGATTGGTAAGTTTTCATATGGATGGCCGAATATACAAGATCTGAGAAAAATAATCCCAAAGCAGTGTAAATTGAAAGGAGACTACAATAGTAGTATATTGAGCAATACACATGGTTTTATTAGAACAAGAAACTTAGAGGCTTACGTGAATCTATTATCAAAACCAGCATTTTATCTAACTTAGAGACAATGGACTTATCCCATGATAACACTAAAGTGGGATCCTCGATTTAATCCAAAAGAAGAGACCACTACTGCAATTGCTTGGATTTTATTTCCATCACTACCCCCTGATTCTTTTGGGAAAGAAGTTTTATTCTCCCTTGTTGTTGTTGTTGGAAAACCATTACAGATGGATAAGACAATTAAGAATCAAACCAGGCCTAGTTGTGCCAGAATTAAGGTGGAAAAAGACCTACTTGGAGAATTCCCTAAGAGGATCAATATTGGGTGAGAAAGAAATCTGGAGAGGTGGTGGAAAAATGGTGAGAATCAAATATGATTATGTCCCGAAGTATTGTAAGAATTGCAGAATCCAAGGACATAATCAGCAACAGTGTTATGCTCTGCATCAAGAATTGTATCCCAAAAAAAAAGAACAAGAGGAAACTAGAGAAAAAGGCTCAAAGGAAGAGGTGGAGAAAGTGGAACAACATATAGACAATGCACCAAATAATAACCAAGATAACAACAAAGAACAATGTGTAGAAAAAAAAGGAAAAGGAAACGAAAAAGATGAATTTCAAGTACAAAGGAATAAGAAAAGAAACAACAAAAGCAGAAGGCAAGGAAGATGGAATACAAATCAAGAATGGAATCCAAAACAGGTGCAACTAGAGAAATAAGTGAAGACTGTCAACCAATTTGAGGCCTTGAATAAGAAGTTGGAGGGTGGAAGAGCTCAGGAATCACAATAATCAGTTAAACCATAAAATGAAGGAGTTACAAAAGAAACTCCTATCAAAAGTAACAAGGAGTATAGTGGGTCAAACAACAACAAAACAGTTCAAGTAGCATTGAGAAAGAAGAAACTAGCAAGGAAAAGAGTCAAAGTAGAAGAGAAAAGGGAAAAACCAGTAAAAGAAGTATAGAGAAAGCATAAGGTCGAACCCTTGCACTATGGAAACCTGAGACACAAATGGACAAGCTGGTGACAAATAAAAGTGGAGAGGTGACACCAAAACCCATCACAGTTGTGATTCCAGAGTTACATGAATTAACAAAAACACAAAAACAACAAATACAAAAATAGGAAGAGGATGAAGATATGGAAGCTAACATTTAGAGTGCATGAAAAGATAGAGATTTATCAATCAAACAAATAGTTGATTTGAAAAATACAACAAAAAAGGGAAAGAAAAATCAGCCAACTTTACCTTTACAGGTGAAAACAAGGAGCAGTAGAGATAAACCAATCAATAGTGATCAATGATTGGAAAATATTGTTTTGGAACATAAGGTCTGTGAATTCCCAAAATACTTTTGAGAGACTCATAGAACTTAACAAAAGACAGCAATACTCCTACATAGCTCTAATGGAACCTTTTCAAGGCCCAAAAGAGCTTAATCAATATAAAGAGAGACTTGGATTTCAACATGCAGTAGCAAATTATTTTTCTAAAATCTGAATTTTCTGGAGAGATGAATGGGAAGGACAAAGTTTTAAAGATAGTACTCAACAAGTAACTATTCAGTTCAAGGTATATAGCAATTTTTTCAAAGTCACAATAGTGTATGCAAGATGTAATGCTCTGGAAAGATTGAAGTTATGGGAGAATTTGGAAGAAATACCTGAATTTGATATGGAGCCATAGATTATGGGAGGGAACTTTAATGTGATTGCTAATGAGAAGGAGAAATTGGGAGGTCTACCTTTCACACAATTTGAGGTTGTGGACTTTATACAGTGTCTCGATAACTATGCATTAATAGAGATGAAAACAACAGGCAATAAATACACTTGGTGGAATGGGAGAATAGAAGAGGAATATATTTTCAAAAGAATGGACAAGGTGCTTGCAAATCAAGAATTTTATGATATATTACCATCTAGTGAAGTTCATCATTTGGTAAGGCAAGGGTCTTACCATACACATTTACAAGTGGTATATTGTACTGATGAGGAGCCACAGATTAAACCCTTTAAGTTTCTCAATTTCTGAACTAAATATCCTCAGTTCTAGGATATTGTCAAACAGAATTGGGTGATTGATTTTGCAGGAAATCATTTCAATGACCTTCAGGCTAAACTTAAAAAAGTAAATAAGGCCTTAGCAGAGTGGAGTAAGAATATTTTTGGCAATATTTTTCAGAAAATTGCCACCTTGGAGGATATTATCGAGGTTAAGGAGGTACAGGTGGAGATACTACCATCACAGGAGAATAGAATGGAACTTAGCAAAGAATAAGCAAATTTGAAAAGATCCCTAGATATGAAGGAGGAATATTGGAAATAAAAGGTTGGGATGAAATGGTTCTTACAGGGAGATAGAAATACAAAATTTGTCCACTCATATGTGAAAGAAAGAAGAAAGAAGCTTCACATATAGGAAACTTAAACAGCTGAGGGAGATATTGTCAGCACAAGGGAGAATATTAAAGTTGCTATTGTCTCCTTTTTCTATGATCAGCTTAAAGAGACTGGAGTACCTTCTAATTTTTACATGCTAAAAAGTATACAAATTCTATTTTCGAGGAGCAAAATGAAGAAATGATTAAACTTCCTAGTATTTATGAAGTCAGAAAGATAGTTTTTGAGTTGAATATGGACAGCACTAGTGGGACAGATGGTTTTTCAAGCTTGTTCTTTTATATAACTAGGATGGTGAGGGCCTTCCTCTATGGGTTTTAAATACCCAAATTCATCACTCATACCAAACTAGAACTTCTTCCCAAAAAGGACAGTGTGAATAGTTTTACTGATTTAAGGCCTATCAATCTTAGCACTTTTGCAAATAAAATTTTATCTAGAATGTTGCATTAGAAAATGGTGAATGTGCTTCCAAAGATAATTTCAATGAATCAGACAAGTTTCATAAAAGGAAGAAGCATCACAGAAAATGTCCTACTAGCTCAAGAGATCATCATGGATATTAATAAAAGAAAAAAATGGCATAAGGTGGTGGTCAAATTGGATATGGCTAAGGCATATGATAGAATTTCATGGTTATTCTTAACTAAGTACTAAGGAAGTTTGGTTTTTATGAGGTGATCATTGATATTGGTATGGAGACTTGTTTCTAATAACTGGTATTCAGTTCTACTGAATGGTTAACCTCATGGTTTCTTCCAGTCTATAAGAGTTTTAAAGTAGGGTGATCCACTGTCTCCTACACTTTTTATCATTGTAGCAGAGGTATTGGCTAGGAATCTTATTAAACTTCATGAAAATTCTGAATTTAGAGGATATGGTACGCCAAAATGGAGTCCGAAGATTAATCATCCATCCTTTGTTGATGATACCATTTTATCTTGCTCAGGAGATAAGAAATCAGTGAAGAAGATGATTGGGGTGTTGAGTGGATACAAACAAGTTTCAGGACAAATGATTAACAAAAATAAGTGCATTTTTTACATTCATTAGAAAACACCAGCAACCATAGGAGTAAAATTGAGAAAATGGACAAGGATCTTTCCCTTTCACTTATGTTGGTTGTCCAATTTTTTATGACATGAAAAAGAAGAGTCACTTTGAAGAATTGTTTATGAAAGTACCAAGAAGAATCTTTTCATGGAAAAAATATTCTTGTCATTTGGAGGTAAGCATATCCAAATTTCCCATGTGCTTCGAATCATGCATGTTTTACCTTTTATCAGCTATGAACCCTCCCAAAGGCATTATTGATCAAATCAATAAAAGTTTTGCAAAATTTTTGGAGTAAATCTGGTGGGTTAAAAGGCAAACATTGGGTTTCTTAGGAAGATATGTGCTACCCATAAACAGAAGGAGGAATGGGATTCAAATCATTTCATGATGTGCCTAAGGCTTTTTTGCTAAATTGTGGTTGAATTTTAGAGTCCCCACTTCATCTTTGTGGAGTGCATTTATGTGGAATAAATACTGCAAGAAGGTCCATTCCATTATGGCTAAAGGAATAGGATCCTCTCATGTTTAGAGGAAGATGATTGAGGTAAGGGAGGAGGTTGAACAACAAATATGGTGGAAAAATAAAAGTAGGAACTGGCAATTTTTGGTTTGATAATTGAACCCAACAAGGTGCATTATACTACATTGAAGAGGATAATGCAGGGGAAGAAGAGATTGAGGTTAAACAATTAATAACGGATGGAAGATGGGATAAGGAGAAACTACTGGGAAGTATCTCAAAAAAGATGACAAAGTATATTATTGAAAACATCAAACCAATGGAGAGTGAAGAAATTGATACAGCATGGTATAAGGGTAATACTGAAGGGGAATTCACAGTCAAATTAGCATTAAACATTATGAGAAGAAGAAAAGAAGAGATAGAATGGTTGTCAAATATCTAGATTAAAAACTTCCTGTCAAGATATGTTTTTTCTTGTGAAGAACTTGGAAAGGGAGAATTGCTACTAATGATAACTACGAAGGATGAGGATGCAGATAGTCTCAAGATGTTATTGCTGTGAGAACTATAATCAGGAGACTATGAATCAGTTATTTCTAACAGACCCCATTGCCCAAAGTCTAAGGAGGAAGTTTGCTAGTTATGTTGGTTTAACAATGGAGGAGATGTTGTTTTCCCAGGTGATATGGCAATGGTGGAGTCACCCAGCTCTCATAAAACTAAAAGCAGTCTTGCAGGAAATACTAGCCATCATTAAGTGGGAATTATGGAAAAAGAGAAATTCAAGGAGGAGTGGAAAAGAGTCAAATTATCATAGACTACTTCAGTTGAGTCAACAAATAGTTCATATGCTTGTAAAGCTCAAGTATCCATGGATTTTGGTCCCTCCATAATAGATAGACATTATGAACTGCTTACAAAATTACAAAGCAAGACTGTATCATAAAACAATAAGGTGGGAGTTTCCTAAAAGGGGGTGAATAAAGTGCAACACTAATAGTACATGCAGAGGGAATCCTGGAATAGGATCCTATGGTTTTTGTCTAAGAAATGAAGAAGGGAATCTGATTTATGCTGAAGCAAGGAGATTGGATGGATTACTAATATGGTGGCAGAGGCTACAACAGTCAAAAGGGCCAAGGGCCCTAATTCACTGCATAATACATTAGAAGAATAACATCATCATTGAGATTGATTAGCTAAGTCTTCAAAAGATGTTAATAAAGGAATGGAAAATCCCCTGGGAGATAGCACAAATAATAGAAGAGATTCAAGAGATGATGATTAAAGTGCAAACTCAAATTCAACATGTTTTCAGAGAAGGTAATCAACTAGCAAACACTGTGGCTAATAGTACATACAATCAAGGAGGAATACGCTGCTATGAGAGCTTTCAATAGTTGCTTAAATCATGCATGCAAATTCTAAACATAGATAAAGCACAAATAGCATCCATGCGCATCAGAACAAGAAAGATTACATCAACCACAAGTCAGAATGAGTCATAACAAACATCATAAACAAAGTGTTCATAGTTATGATATTTATAGATCAATGTTTTTCCACTTTTTGGGTGAAATAACTGTGAGAAAACTAAGCTATCTAGCCTAGCCTACGACAACTTACCAAAAAGATCACCAGAAATAGCGAGAGCATTGGGGTCTTCTAGATCTTTTCTTGCTCGCATCCAGCAAAGAGAAACAAGAGAAGGAGACCTGGAGCAACTTGTTTTTCTCTCTTGCTGCTTCAACTACAGATATATTAGGTCAGCAGTTGGTATGGGATAAGAAACAAAGAAAATGACAAGGGTAAATGGGTACCTGTTACTACAGAGCTGAAATACTCGACTTTGCGCCTTTATTAGAATTACCACTTGAGACTCACATCCACCAAAAAATGCATCTACAAAACAAAGTTGAATGAACAAAGAAGTAAGGTTGAATGAAATGAAGAAAAAGGCAAAGAAGGTTATATTTGTAAGCTGATAAAAGAGCTCGACCCAACACCAAAGAGGAGGCTAATTAATCACCCATAACAACAAGTAGATAAACTAAAAATTGAAGAAGAGCGCTGCCATCGTTGTTCAGGAGAAAAGGACGAGAATGAGATTTGAAAACCCTATTATCTTGGGTTATGTCCAAATAGGCATCGGATAGGGTGGGCTGGGTTTTATTCATTCTGGACCTTAGGTATCGAACTACTAGTGGGCCAAAACATCAAGATGTATTTTTTTAATTATTTTCTTTTTGCTTTGTTGGATTATTTTTGCAATTTTTAATTACTAATAAAATGAGCTTCAAGATCAAATTTAATTAAAAATAAAAAATTCGGTCTGAAGAAAGTTATGGCATAACCTACCTAGAAAGCCAAAACTCGAGCTTGGACCCCTCAATAAGAAGCCATTCCCTTTCGTGTAGCCTCAGAATGAACCTAATCTATCAAAAATGTAATCTACATGTCACTAGGAGCCTAATGATACCCATATGAGCTACTTTCGTTTTGAGTCCAAAAACACTTCAACAATCGATCCCAAAACAAAAAGGGTAAAATTGAAAATTTTATTAAAGAATCATGTTATCCATACTTTAAGGATTCTAAATATAAAAATTTATCAAAAACAAGTTGAAATTGGGCTTGAAATCATTGAAAAATCATTTTTTTACTTTACCAGGTAAACCCCAAAATTCCATGTTCAAAAATCCAAGTTTTGAAGTTGTTTTTGAGATAAAATCAATGGGTTAATGATAGAAATTAGGTTAAGGATCTTACCCAAACAAGTTTGATGAAAAATCCCCTTTGAAATTGTTTTTCCTGAGGTCTGAAGATCCAAAAATGGTAAAAATAGAGTTGGAATTGCGAAAATAGGGTTTTATACTGTTTTGTGAACTGTGACTTGTGAACGTGGTCAATCGCTCTCATTTGTGAAGGTCACCAATCCAGACCTACCACGATCCTGGTGGCTCAATTAGAAATGGAAAGATCAAAGAAACCTGATCCAACCCCAATTACTCTTCATGAATGTGGCCACCACCTCACGCTCATGATACTTCGAAGAATCTTGCTCCGCGAATATGACGAAGGAATATTCCTTCACTAGAAGACAACAACTCAGTAAAGGGAAATGATCAAAAATTTGCCAAATGGACCCTTGGGATTCCTTTGGGACCCACATAAACAAACCAATAGTGTTACTAGGTTAACTTTGACATTTTGGACTCAATAGAATCATCACATTTACCAAAAGAAGTTGTTTTCAACAAGTTACCCCTCGGGAACCCGTTTAGGCTAAAATACCTTGTTTATCGCCTAAATTCTCAATACTCAAAATAAGGACTCGGGACCAAACCTAACCACACTAATAACCCAAAAACAACTTTTCGAATCTAATAGAACTCACAAAATCACCATCTGACGCTCGGATAACAAAACATTGACTAAAGTCAAAAGTCTCACTTTAAAGGGTACTCAAAAACTCAAACTCGTATAAATCACTCCCGAAAGCTTCGGGGCCCGTACCAACCATCCCCACAACTCATAAATGGAATAAAGAAATTACGGGGAAAGGAAAAATAGCTAAAACACAGAAAAAGCTAAAAATCACAGTGAGGGTTGTTACATTATCCACCACTTAAACATGTGTTTGTCCTCAAACATAAAAGCAAAGAAAGTACCTGAATTAGTAAAAAGCTGGGTGATGTTTCTACTAAAATTTCACAGAGTCAATATGCTTGGATCTTAATTTTCTAGTCTGCCAACCCAAAATAGCAGTAGGCTTCTCTTTGATCTAATGCAATTGAATCCCACTGGATCACATGAAAATCATCGGAATGGTATCACCTCAACATTGAGATATAGAATACTTGATGAATTGCTGATAGGTTCAAGGTAGAGCCAACCTATAGGCCACATCTCCAAACTTCTCATGAATCTCAAAAGGTCTAATAAATCTCAGACTAAGCCTTCCTCTCTTTCTAAATATCATTACACCCATCATGGGTAAAAACCTTAACAAAACCCACTCACCAGGCATGAATTCCATATCGCAAACCCATTGATCAATGAAACTCTTCTTCCTAATCTGGACAACTACAAAGCTCTGCAAAGAATCAGTTTGACTCGATCTATTGAGTCTCTCAATAAGTCGGTACCCCAAGGCCTAACCTCAAATGAATCAAACCATCCCACGGGGATCTACACCTCCTCCCATACAATGCTTCGAAAGGCACCATCTGAATGCTAGAATGGTAATTGTTGTTGTAAGCGAACTCCACTAACGACAAGAACTAATCCCAATGACCACCAAAATCCATAACACACACTCGAAGCATGTCCTCTAACACCTAAATAGTCTGCTATGACTATGACTAGCCATCTATCAGAAGATGAAAAATTGTGCTCATCTCTAGCTGGGTACATAACTCACTTTGCATAGAACTCCAAAAATTAAAGGTAAACTATGTGTCTCTATCAGAAATAATGGAGATAGGTACACCATGCAACCAAAAAATCTCTCAAATATAGATCTTGTCCAACTTCTCCATATTATAATAAACCTTCACAGGTACATAGCGCGTTGATTTAGTCAACTTATCCACAATTACCCAAATGGAATCAAACTTTCTCAATGTCGGGGGTAGACTAACCAAAAAGTCCATAGTGATTCTCTCTCATATCCACTCGAGAACATGCATCATAACACTGGTCGCTGATGCTCATACTTCACTTGTTGACAATTCAAACACTAGGCCACAAACTCTACAATGTCTTTTTCATCCCACTCCACCAGTAGTGTTGCTTTACGTCATTATACATTTTAGCCGCTCCTGTATGAATGGAATACCTTAAACAATGAGCCTCCTCTAAGATCAGTCTAATCCAACCACTAACTCTCACCACACAAACACGAACACCAATCCTCAAAACACCCTTGGGGTCAATGGATATCATCTTTGCTTCACCACTCAACACTTTATATTTAATCACACTCAGCTTCTCATCATCAAACCGTTGAGCTCAAATCTGCTCCATCAATGAGGATCTAGCCTCAATATATGCCAAAACATGCCCAGGTACTAAAATATCAAGTCAAACCAATCAGTTAGCCAAAGACTAAATGTCTAAGGCTAAAGGTCACTTCTTTGCTAAAGATAAGCCAAACTCCCCATACGATCCACCTTCTAACTCAAGGCATCCGCTACCACATTAGCCTTGATCGAATGATAAAGAATAGAGAGATCATATCCTTAAGCAACTCTTAATCCTTAAGAAACTCTAACCATCTACGCTATCTCATATTAACATCTCCCTGAGTGAAGAAACACTGAAGGCTACGATGTCTGGAGAAAATCTCACAATGACCACCATGCAAATAGTATCTCCACAATTTCACCACAAATACAACCGCGGATAACTCCAAATCATAAGTAGGGCAGTTCTTCTCATGGACCTTCAAATGTCTAGAAGCATAAGCTATCACCTTATCCTTATGCATCAACACACCGCCCAAGATAACTTTTAAATCATCACAAACCACAGTGAAACCTACACCCTCCTAAGGCAAAGTCAAGATAGGAGCTGAAGTCAACAAGTTCTTAAGATTTTGAAACCTCCTCTCACAATCATCCGACCACTGAAAAATAATTTTTTTCTAAGTCAACTTAGTTAAAGGAGCCACAATGAAAGAGAAGCCCTGCACAAACCTTTGATAATAGCCAGCTAACCCAACAAACTCTGAATCTCAATAGGAGTAGTAAGTCTAGCCCAATCACTAACCGCCGCCACCTTTGCCGAATCGACTATGATACCATCCTTGGTCACCACATGACCTAAGAAAGAAATAGAGTCCAACCAAAACTCGTACATGGAGAACTTAGCATGTAACTGCTCATCTCTCAACCTCTGAAGTGCAGACTTCAAATACCTCACATGCTCAGCCTCATCCTTGGAATAAATCAAGATAAGGCCAAAACACCATGTTCATCAACTCCATAAATGTAGCTGAGGCATTTGTCATCCTAAAAGACATAACCAAGAACTCATAGTGGTCATACCGCTTCTTGAAGATTGTCTTCGAAATATCCAAAGCTCTAATTCTCAAGTGATGGTAGCCAGATCTTAAGTCTATCTTAGAAAACACTAAGGCACCCTGTATTTGATCAAACAAATCATCGATGCAAGGAAGAGGATACTTGTTCTTGATAATCATTTTGTTCAATTGTCAATAATCAATACACATGCGCATGGATCCATATTTTTTCTTTACGAACAAGACAGGAGCACCCAAAGAAGACACACTCAGTCTAATAAAACCCTTACTCAATAAATCCTATAATTGATCCTTCAATTCCTTCATCTCTATCGGAGCCATCCTATAAGGAAGAATGGAAATAGATTTGGAGCCCTGCTCTACATCAATAGAAAATCAATGTCCCTATCAAGAGGAATACTAGGTAAATCTGTAGGAAACACGTCTATGAACTCTCTAACAACTCTCACAGAATCCCAGGGAGGTGGTGAATTAATATCGGTATCATGCACATACGCTAAATAAGAAAGGCATCCCTTATTTACCATACCTAATATGACATCAAAATCAACCATATCAAGGATAATCAAGTCTAACTGAGTCTCACGCCTTGAAAAGGCCACCACACAAGATTGGTACACTTGAACTACCATTAAAAAGTGACCTACTTGATAGAAACACAAATGGGCATAGCAAGGGACTTACACATAGCATCAATACTGTAGAAAAATAGGCAAAAACATAGGAGAATGTAGACCCAGGATCAAATGACACTGAAGCAAGATGATGGAAAACGAGGATGGTACATGTAATCACAGCATCAGAGGCCTCTGCCTCAGGTCTCTCAAGAAAAGTATAGCACTGACCACATCCGCTACTGGACTAAGCAACTCCTCATCCACTACCACGAGCTCCCTGACCCCCATCACACACTAGGGAAAATTCATCACTATGTGACCAAGCTCACCATAGACAAAACATCTCCTATTAGATGAATCATTCTGGGTGGGCATAGAAGAACCAAAATGACCTCCATAACCTGATGAACTAGAATGAGACCGACAGCATGCATGACTTGATCTTTGACTACTTAAAGACTCAAAACCTGTAAACCTACTATATGAACACTCTAAAGCTACCTGAATTGATCTGTCGTGGAAACCATAAGAATCTCTGCTTGAGAAATCCCTACCTTGAGATGACTAACTACTGAAACCGCCTTGTCATTGCATTCTCTTACCTCTACCACTCTGAGTACCCTGGAAAATTGTCTCAATCATCATGCCATGATCAACAATATTCTAAAAAGAATGACCTGAAATCACTAACTAAGTCATAGTCAACTGATAATAACTAGTCAAACCCTTGACAAACTTTTTGATCCTCTTAGACTCTTAGAGACACTAGCTACAGAATATCTAGACAATGCATAAAAATGAGCCTCATACTCAGTAATAGTCATGGAGCCCTACTCCAAATTAACAAACTCATCCCTTAGATTATCCCTCAAGCTATAAGGCACAAACCTCTTAAGGAATATATCAGAAAACTGGGTCCAAGTCAAAGGAGGGGAACTCATTGGTCTATAACTAACATAAGATCTCTACCACTACTTAGCCACATCAGTCAACTTGAAGTTATTGTAATCAACACTATGGATCTCAAGAAAATTAAGTTTATGAAACCTCTCCTGACAATCATTCAAGAACTCATAAGCATCCTCACCAATAATACCACTGAACTTGGGAGGGGACAATCTTATAATAATCTTGAATTGTTTGTTCTCATCAGCAGATCACTAGACCAAAAGTCGCAGGAGGAACAACAAGTTTCGTAGGTAAACCCTCAATATGTGGGGCCACAACAATAGTTGTCTATGCCTCTAGAGTCTAAAAACCATGAGTAGGAGCTTGCCCTGGTGTCTAAACACCCACAATAGTTTGAGAACCATCTAGTGTACCTAGTGGAATACCTACCTGGGGAGTGCCATCCAAATAGCCCAAAAGATGAATTAGTAAATCCTGCAATACTAGAGTAACAAAGAAATCTTTGAGGGACTGGGATGGTCCCAAATCCTCTAGTTTTTAAGCCACCTCAACATGATCAATCTCAGGCTAGGGAGAGACCACCCTAGCTCATTCTCTTAACGGAGCCTCTCCTTATGCTCTGCCTCCACCTCTGTCTCAACTATGACCATTGCCTCATCCCCTAACTGGGACTCTTATAATTGGTACTGGCTCAGCATCCATAATACCTCCTAATTGAGTTCTCACCATCTACACAGAAAGAGATGAATTCAAGTTTAGAATACTGCGCATGAATAACCCACATGATATGGAATCAAATTACAGAAGATTTCCTAAACATATCCCATAGCCTCCCAAATATAGATACGGACATCAATGTATCAATCTGGGGGACTCTATTAGACATATTTCTCTCTTACTCATGAGATTGGTGAACCTAGCACTTTGATACCAATTTGTCACGATCCAAAATCTGAGGTCATGATGGCACCTACGCCAACCCAACCTCGGTAGGTAAGCCTAACTCCATAAGAGAATAAGATGAATATAAGATATAAAATAAACAAAAATGAGACTTTAGGATAAAGTCAGGCTAATAACATAAAATAACTCTCAAATCTGAAACAGATACAACTAAAATCCCAAAATCTAGTGTCTTGATTAAAGAGCACTCTAAAAATAAACATAATATATGATAATACATAAAACTCTATCTCTGAATATAAATAAAGATAATATAACAATAAAGAGAAAGTCTGGAACATGCTCCGGACGAGGAGTTCACAAGTACTCTGAAATCCTCTCAAATTTACACGAACTTACGCTCCAAAGGTCACACTCGAACTAGAATTTGCACCAAAAGGGGGTATAAAAATTAGGAGTGAGTATGGTACACTTGTACTAAGTAGGCATCATAGACCGACCAATCAAAGTAGAAAACTAAACATATAAAGAAAACTATAAGCAACGCTTCCACCTGTATATAGATAAGTTCCCAACGACACCACCAGATGTACAACTCCTAAAAAAATAAATAATACAACTACAATAATAGTATAAGAGTAACTATACAACAGCTATACATAAAAAAAAAAGGACCAAATTACGTAATATCAATCACATAAAAGAAATGCAAGTAATGAAAGGCAATGAAATGGTAATTATGCAATGTCTTAATGTCACTTCATATACATCTTTCGAGCATAAGCTTCCAAGATAGGACCCATGGGGGGTTCGCAACCAATTTACTATCATAATCTCATAATCAACCTTACCGGCACATCCCTCGGCTAAGGCATTTTATAAAGTGTTTCATTTTCTCTCAAAATCAGTATTTCTCAATGATACAAATTACATGAATATGGATGAATGAAACAAGTATGCATGCATAGGTCAAAATTAATATCATGTACTGAATCAACTCAATAATGGTATAAATAAACTCAAGTCACCTCAGATCTCAATAGATTATAATATAAGCCAGCGCATGGCAACACAGTAGAAGAGAGTCATGTAAGACATCAATAATATCAATCCAAGCCCCTACTCGGGCTTCACAATAATAATAAAGGACAAATAATACTCAAGTAAGACCAATTCCGTCCCCCGCACAGAAATCTCAATGATAATAATCTCTCAAGTCAATAATAAGATTCACATAAGCCCCTATACAGGCAACATGATAAAATAATGATGTCAACAGATAAATCTCATGATAAAATCCCCAACATGTAGCATACTTTACATGAATAGTTAACTATCCAGCCCAATCTGAAAAAAGTTAATCCATAACCCACCTCAAAAGCCAAAACTCGAGTTTGGACCCCTCAACAAGAAGTCTTTCCCTTTTGTGTGGGCTCAGAACAAATCCAATCTATCAAAAATGTAATCTACATGTCAATAGGAGTCTAATGATACTCATATTAACCACTTTCTCTCTAGGTCCAAAAACACTTCAAGAATCAACCTTAAAATAAAAGGGTAAAATTGGAAATTTTATTAAAGAATCATGTTACCATACTTTAAGGGTTATAAATATGATAACCCATCAAAAACAAGTTGAAATTAATCTTGAAATCATTGAAAAACCATTTTCTCAATTTTTTAAATGAATTTTTGGTGGCTTGTTAAGCCCTTTTATAAATTGAATAACAAAAAATAGTGTTTGGCCCAAGGCCATAAAAGCAAAAACAAAAAAGGTACACAAATTGGGCATTGATCGGGTCTAAGCCCACTTGCCAAAAAGGAGCTAACTATATAAATGTCCAATACTTCGCACTTCATCTTCACTTTCCTTATTTGCCCTAGCTGCTCCGAGATGCTTCCTAGTTGTTGCTACTGTAATTCCCTATTGCTTCATCTTCTTCTCAGGGTCATTATTGTTGTTCTCAATAGTGTATTGTTGTTGTTTATCACAGAAAAAATGTCAAATGACCAAGGTAATCGGGTAAAACCCAAAAATTCCAAGTTTAAAAATCCATATTTTGAAGTTGTTTTTGAGATAAAATCAATGGGTAAGGATAGAAATTTGGTTAAGAAACTTACCCAAACAAGTTTGATGAAAAATTCCTTTTAAAATTGCTTTTCTAGAGGTCTTAAGGTCCAAAATATGGTGAAAATGGAGTTGGAATTGCAAAAATAGGGGTTTTATATTGTTATATGAATAGGGACTCACAAAAGCAGTCAACCCCTCGCAATCATGAAGGTTACCAACCCGACCTACTGCGATCGCAGTTGCCCGATCGCAAATGCAAAAACCAAAGAAACCTGACTCAACCCTAATTACTTTTTCAGAACAAGGCCACCACCTTGCATTCATGATGCCCAAGAGAATCCTTTTTCATGAACGTGAAAGGACCCCCACATATGCTAAAAAGGAATATGCCTGCACCAGAAGACAACAACTTAGCTAAGGGAAATAATAAAAAATTCTCTGAATGAACCCTCAGGATTCAGTCGGGACCCTACAGAAACAAACCAATAGTGCTACTAGGCTAATTTTGACATCCTGGACTCAATAGAACCATCGAATTTACCAAAATAAATCATTTTCTATATGTTACATCAGGGAACCCCTTTAGGCTAAAATAACTAGTTTCTCACCTAAATTATCAATACTCAAAATAAGGAGTCAAACCTAAACTAACCATGGTAATAACCCATAAATAGCAATCCAAATCTAATGGAACTGACAGAATCACCATCCGACACTCGAATCACAAAATATTGACCAAAGTTAAAAGACTCACTATAAAGGGTACTTGAAACCTCAAACTCATATAAATCACTCCCTAATACTTCAGTGACCATTCCAACTATCCCCATAACTTATAAATGACATAAAGCAACTATACGGAAGGGTAAAATGGTCAAACTATAAAAAAGGCAAAAAATCACAGTGAGGGTTGTTACACATTAGAGCCCTCCTCCTCCAACCAGCTCAGGAAAGAGAACTCATGCTCATCTTTCTTATTTATCTTTGGGAGTTTCTCCTAAAGTATGATACACCTATACATTACCTTTACGATCTTCCATATTCATACCAGCATATAATCTTAGGAGCACCACTTCTTCTTCTCCTTATCCAACTTTCTCCAGAGCTCTACGTAGGCCTGAGCTGGGTATGGCGAGGCTGTGGAACTAGAAAGATCAAAACCATGGGGAGGAAAGTGGTATCACTCTTAGTAACTCCTTAATGTAGCCATGTTTGCCTCCAAATGCTCATAAGACATGAAGGGTTGTATGGGAGAGACACCATGCACTAATATCCTCACCCTCGTCAGCCCTACTGCTCTCTCCCTCTATCCTCACTTTTCTCTTCTTTTTACTCTGTCCCTGTGCACCCTTTACCTTGTGTGTGGTAAGGGGTTGGTTGCACTTTACATCTTGATCAGCTTTCTTCCTAGCACACCTTGACAGATCCATAGCTCCATAATTATGCCGAGAAGGTAAGAAGCCTTCTTATTTCCTCTGTAGAAATCCTGTAACTTTGACATAATTTAGGCCTCTACATTCATCAAAATCCTTTAAATTGCACAAGCCGCCACCAAATCCATGTGGTACGTCACATCTATGATGATCCTTGAAGGAAGAATCCTCCAAGTCACCAAATTAAGCCACCTCCAAGCCTCTATGCAAAAGTGCATACTCTTAATTTCCTCGGTGTTAGTCTAGTAGACCTTTCCTAAGTCACCCTCTACTATCAAGGCGTACCTCAGCCACCACAATTCTATATCTGTAAGTTTAGCCTCAAATTTTGTATTAGGGACATTTGGCACTACCAAAAACTTATTGATCGTATCCACATCCATATGAACCTTTACTTCCCGGATGCAAATTGTATGATGAGGGTTTTCCTAAAAAATTGTAGGGACCATGTCATAAACTCACGGACCCAGCCTGTAATACCATCCCAGACAGGCTCCACTAGTGGCATCCATCCAAACTTCTGTATTTGAGCATAGAATTTTGATACCTCCTCCTTTATATTTGTCATCACGAATCCCCTCTCATGAAAAAATCTCATCCTTTAGTAGTCTTTGTATCTCTATTGACAAGTTCTGTCATGAAACCTCTGAAAAGGAAGGGAAGCATCGTCTTGGGTTTGGTCAGCCATTGTGTTAGTATTCATGTAAAAATCATGCGAAATCAAGTTAAAAGCTATAAAAGTGCTTAATCAGTTTCTATGTTCCAAAAATTGTCAAGTTAAAATTTCAAGGGAGGCTACTGTCTCCCTCCACTATAGTGAAAGGTTTCCTGCTACAGTAGGAAATTTTTCTACTATAGTGGGTCCACTATAGTAGGATGAAGCCACTATATTGGCCTTCATCATCCCCAGCCCACTTCGATGCATCAATGGTGTCTTTTTGTAATTTTTCTAATTTTTTTTATTTTTATCTTAGATTAGGGTTGGTGAAGTACTAAGAGACTACTACATACAAAAATCCAGGTATTTAGACCACGATTCAAGCCCTAATATCCAAGACACTTTTGAAAAGTGACCCTTTATCTTCCACCCCTTGTTCAAGCCCCATATTTGCTATGAACTCTATAAATCTTACTTCTAGAACACCATAAGAGCATTGGGAATGTAAGAGAAGTAAACATGCTATGAAATTTCTTTCCAAATGGGGCAAAATAAAACCAACTTTAAAAAATTTCATCTATTTCTATGAATTCTAGCATTATGATTTGATAACAAGTGTGATAAAGTAAGGATATGAAGTTACAATGAGAGTTTACCTTGAACTAAATATCAGAAGTGAATGGTTGATCCGCTAGGGAAGGGTAGGTGTGAGTTTGAAAACCCATTTCTCTTTCCCTTTAAACTACCAACAGTTTGCTATATCGGTGCCACTATACTATAGTGGGACCAGGCGATGGAAGGGGACAAAAAATTATCATTCCCCGTTTTGGTGTTTGTTTAGAGGTCGAACGTATTAGCGAGACCTAGTTACCTTTGGTACTCGTATGCTCTTGTCAAAAATGATCTCATCCCTTTCCAGTTATGATGTATAACATGAGAGTACTTATGGTAAGTAGGCGCATTGCAAGTTTGTATGATTTTGTCATAACGCCGATGAGTTATGATTGAGAATAAGAAATTTCTAAATAGATGAGTAAGTAATTAATGACCTTGGAAATGCGTCAACTTAGTTTCTTCCCTACTATTGTTATTCAGGGATGAACAATAGGTAAATTGGTATCTGTTGTATTGACACATTCTGTCATTGCTATAATCACCTTACCCAAAGGGTATAGGGTATGGAAATTCTTTTAAAATATTTTATAGGTAAGGTTATTGTTAGATGAATTCAAAGTGGAAAATTTTGGGGAGATATGCTGACATTATCCTGCAATAATGGTAATTTTTCTACTATAGCAGCATGTAGGCCACTATAGTAGGGTCCTAGGCAGTCTCTTTGTAAATTTTTAAACCCTTTTTCCTTTTAGCATTATTGTAGTATGTTGCCTCTTTCTAAAAACTCCCTAGGTTGCCTCAAGACTCTAGAATGATGAAAATGAAAAGGTATGCTTAGGAAGTGCAAATCTCAAAGTTTCCTCACAATTTTCACTCTAAAAATTGCTAGAACAAGTCAAGGAAGGAGAGTTTATGTCTTCATAATAGCAGGTTGGTGCCCAGATAGGCTAGGTTTAATTTGAGTAGTAGACCTCGGTTAGAAAATATATTCATAATATAGATTAATAGGAAATTTCATGCTTATGCCTGTGGTCATGGTGATTGGATGGTTTTAAAATAAATGAATTAGGGCAAACACAAATGAAGTTAGTGTTAATGTAATAGTATGGTGAACTATTGCTTATACTTACCTACTCTTTCGATATATATGTCAATTGAGTAGCAAATTGGGAATGAACCTGTATATAATTTAGGGATAAATGTTAACTGGAGATAAGTTGGTAGAAAAACTGGTGTTAATGCCTTAAATCTTATTCGATTAGTGATACTTGATATGTTCAATAAGAGCCCTTGATCGAGATTGTGAAATATGATATATTAGTAAGACCGATAAGAGAATTTAGGTGAAGTTTTGAAGTAGCCAATTAATGATGATGTAGTATTAAGATGGAATCTAAGAATTTAATGGTGCTATAGTTAGAGAGGAATTGTGGACGTGTCAGAGTGTGCAAATATATATATTTATATAATAATAAAATAGGTATTTAACTGGTTTGATTGTATGTAGGTCCTTGTATTGATTATTGGTTGATAATAGGTGGTGCATTGAGTGGCCGACTTCTTTTGAAATAGGTCGTAGGTCATGGTTTAACTGGAGTTAAGGCTCAATTCAATTATATATGTGCATGTTAACTAATTCTCTATTTATTTATTTGCAATGCATGCTAATGAATATTTAGTTGCAATGCATGCTAATGAATGTTGAACTTGTTAATTATTAAATGCAAGTTTGAAATTAATAATCTATAATGAGATCAGTAAAAAAAACCTTGTTGATAAGCAAGTGTGGTTGATTTAACTCACTATGATATTGTAATTTTTTATAGTACCTGGTTATTTATTGTATGTGATTTGATAAAGATTGACAATGATTGAATTGGTGGATTTTAGGGAGGATAAGGGCGGGGTCATTGGAATAAAGTTGATATAATGCTTTTGGGGGAATAAGGATGGAAGGCACTAGTTATCTTGTATATTTGATATATGGACTGAGCTCGCCCCCTACAGGTCATGGCTAGTAGACAGACATAAAATCCTTAGCATATGTGTACACCTTAACTTTGGAGAGTTTGATGGTTTCTTAAGTGAACCGGGTTATATTCTGTTATTTATATGTTGGGTTCCTTAAGGAGACCACTGGGTAATGATATTTCTTGGGTCCCTTGAGTGGAACAATGGTTGACATAAAGATACGAGTATTTAATTTAAAATGAACTAATTCTTGATGTTGTAATATATGAGAGGCTTTTAAAGTAATAATAAACTAGATTGGTCTTACGAGTTATTAGGGTGGTGTTTCTCCTTGAACTGAGAATTAATATGTATAAATATGATCCTATGTATTTTTCTAATTTTGATGATATTCTAAAGGGATTATTGTGAGTGATTTTGATTTTATTAGGTCATTAATTGTCGTGTATGTTTCTCAGTAAAAGTAAAGGTTCTTGGTATCTTAGCAAAATAATTGGTCGATGCGTAGTTCAGGTTGGATTGAAATGGTCAGAATATGGGCAATTAGTGATAAGTGTTGTATCAGGAGTCAATTAGTCATTAGTGAGAAGAGCAGAAATGGGATATGAAATTATACTAACCCTCATTGTGATTTTTATAAATTTCTTTGTTTTGACATTTTTGCCATTCTCCATAGTTGTTTTATCTCATTTATGAGTTGTGGGGATGGTTTAGACGGCCCCTATCCGTTCGACAGTGATTTATATGAGTTTGTGGTTTTGAATAGCCTTAAAGTGATTAGTTTAACTTTGGTCAACATTTTGTGATCCAAGATTCGGATGGTGATTTTGACAGTTCCACTAGATCTAGAATGCCAATTTTGGGTTAGTTTTATAGTTATTTTGGGCCCCAATCCTTTATTTTGCAATTTGACCATTTTAATAAAAACTTGTCAAATTTAACCTAAAGGGAGTCCAGGGGGATAATTTGTTGTTAATAATCTCTTTTAGTAAATTCGATATTTCCATTAAGTCTAGAATGTAGAATTTAGCCTAGTAGTAGAGTTGGGATATGTTTGAGAGGTCTCGGGTGAGTTTTGGATAGTTGTTTGGAGTTTGAAGTTTTATATTGATGATTTTTAATAGTATCACATGAAGCTAATGAGCTATTCTTGGCATGTGTATTGTACCATTATATTTGTATAGAAATTTTGAAACTAACGCAAAAAGAATCAACAAATTTTGTGTCCGTATGAGGGAGATATGGCCATTTTAGGCCAAACAGTTGTTGCTGGTGCAATAAAAGTCGCGATCGCGACCTTTTTTCACGACCACGATGAGTCTTCATGAAAGACCTTCAAGACTATGAGCCTTTAGTCTCGAACGCGAAGGGGCGCCACTAAAGGTTCCAGCGATTATTTAAAGCTAGATCACGAAGTTTTAGTATTTTTGATATTTCGGGAGCTAGGAAGCTCCATTTTAGCTAATTTCTGATGCATTTTTATTGTATGATCATTGGATATGTGATTATACCTTAATATTTCTCATTTTCCAAGAACATTCATTCTGTTTTTCATAATTTCTGTCCAAAGTTGAGATTCAAAAACCTTATTCCAACATTTTCAAAACTTCTAATCTCATTTTTGAGGGTTTTAAAGTGGACTTTCAAGATTGAAACTTTAAGTGAGCTTCTAAACTAGTATTTTATTATTTCCCATTGATTAATTTATGTTTTCATCTTCAAATCTTTGATTTTAAACTTGATTTTGGGGGTTTTACTCGGTAAAGTATAAAATAAGTTTTTCTTCGATTTAAAGCTCAATTTTGTTTTTAGATTCAGAATTCTTTTGATATGGGAAATATGATTCTTAAATAAAATCTCAATTTTCCCCTTGTATTTTCATAATCAATTTTCAAAGTTATTTTAGATCCGCAATCAAAATGTATCGATATGGGTATCGATGAACTTCTTTTGACTTGTAGATGTCATATTTGATTAAATTAAACGTTTTTAGTGATGATTTGATAGAGTAGAGCTTCCGATTTATGCTTTGGACTGAGTTTTTGGCTTACGGATCTTCTTTAAGGTAAGTTGAGATGTACCTTGACTTTTTTTGAAGTGTTTATATGTTGTATGCATATTTTTTTGTGAATTGTAAATCTCTTAGGGTTGGGGGTCCTACTTAGGTGAAATGGCATGTATCTCCACGGATACCGGAGTGTTTTGATGGATTGTAGTTATATAATTGCTTACCTTAGTTATTCTTGCTACCTGAGGATATGCTTAGAATAGATTGTAGATGATTTGCTTATTAACCTAGAATAATTGATAGTGGATGCCTAATTAAGAGCTTTAATAGTGTATAGTGGACTTTATTATGATGATCGGGGCTTAGTGACCTTTTAGAGGATAATTGTGTTATTATTGTTATTTGATAAGCTGATTGAGGTTTAGAAAATACTTAGAGTATAAATAGATTTGTAATAGTTGATGTGATTATCAGGGTTTAGTAACTCTTATTAGAGTATATTGTTAACTAGCATAGTTATTCTTTTGGTTATTTAGTTTAATGATCTCATCTTTGGGAAAGATGGGACTTATAATAAGGAACAAGCTAGGTTTTGGGGTAAGTTTGCTATATATTATTGTTTGAATTGTTTACTATTTTTGTGTTGCCCGTGTGGGGGCTTATGTGAATATTATTAACTTGAGAGCTTTATTATTATATTGTAATTCCTGTGTGGGAGCTAGTATTGTGCTTATTTGTGCATTAATTGCCTTATCATAGTAGTGTTTCCCGTGTGGGTGATTGACTTGAATTATTATTGTAGACCTTATTTGAGCATTGATTGCCTTTATTGTTGTTGTAATGCCCGTGTAGGGGATTTACTTGGTATTGTAGGCCTCACTCGAGCATTAATTGCCTTATCATTATTATGATATCCAAAAGAGGGACTTTAAATAATATTGATGTCTTACATGACTATTTATTCCAGTGGTGCCTTACGATGACTTATATCATGAATTAATGTCATATTGAGTTGATATTGAGCTCATTTATACATGTATTGAATTGATTATTAACTTTATACTGATTGGTTGTGAGCCTTACATCCTCATTTCATTCATACATATTCATGAGATTGGTATTACTGAGAACACTAATTTTGAAAGAAAAAGAAACATTTTATGAAACCCTTGGCCAAGGTCATTTGCCGGTAAGGTTGATTGTGATATTTTGAAAACTCTTGGCTGAGGTCATTTGTTAGCAAGGTTGATTATGACATATTGGAAATCCTTGGCTGAGGTTATTTGCCGGCAATGTTGATTAAGATTGTGAAAGTATATGGGTTGCAAACCCCCCATGGGTCCTGTCCTGAAGCACTGACGCTGGAAAGTATATATGAAATATCCCACCATCATTGCATTGAAATGCATTGTATTGCATCATTGTACTTTCCTTATGTGTTTGTTGTTGTGTATTTAGTTTTCTTTATGTTACATTTGATTGTTGATTGTTTACTTTCATATTGAATTATCACGATTGAACCTTATTTATGATATTGTGTATTGAGCATTCATTTCACTACATTACATCATATTGTACCATCTCTTGGGTGATTTGGATGTTGAGATATTATGAGACGTGGGGTATGACTATGGCTTGATCAGTGAGACATGTAGTGTCCCACCTATTGGTAGCATGTTATATACATAACCATACACTCTCACTATTTTATCCCAGTTTATTAGTTGAACATGATAATTAAGCCTGATATACTGTGTTAGTGAGTCTCCCTCATAAATGACTTTATTTAATTGTTAATTATAAAATGGCTAGGGTCGACTTTCCTGGATTATGTTGCCTACCATGTATATTAATAATCCTAGGATTTTTTTCTTGGGATACCTTGTTAGGACTAAGTGGTGTATTTACTAGTTATAGATTGATTGGGGAAAACTTGGGTAGGTGGGGTGGTGGCTCTCACCATCACTTTGGATTATGGTCGGTTATCGACGATGCTTGCTAAGTACACGTGTTTCATACTCACACTGTCTTTTCTTTTCTTTTCTTTTTCTTTTTTTCTACACCTTGTACAGGTACTAGTTTGAGTAGAAGATCATAGATTATGTTTCCCCCTAGTGCTGACATTACGGAGATTGAGGTAGTGGCTAATGGATTTCAAGGTTACCGGATCTCTCCTTTTGTATCTTGTGCTTCCTTTCGCATTTAAGATATTTTAGACTAATTGATATTATTCAGTATTAGAGGCTTGTACTAATGACAACCAGACCTGGGTTGTATCTTTGAAATTATTATTTCACCTTTAAATATTTTGGTATTATTTTATTATTATTCTTCCACTTCTAAATTACTTTAAGTATTTAGTTCGGGCTGGGATAGGCTTACCTGTACCAAAGGGTGTGACAGGTACCATTACGTACTCTATTTTGGGTCGTTGCAAATTGGTATTAGAGCCCCAGGTTCGTTGGTCTCATTAGTACAAGCCAAGTCTAGTAGAGTCTTATGGATCGGTGCAGAAATGTATGTTATCTATCTTTGAGAGGCTACATGACAATAGGAGAAAATCCACTTCTTCATTCTGTTTCGTGCATTCATAGATTTATATAACTCAAAAACCTCTTATTCACTATCTCACCTATGATGAGGATGTGTTCTTCTGTAGTAAGAAATTCAATTCCCGTGCCTTCGTTGTGCGGTAGGGGCAGAGGTTAAGGCAGAGGTTGGATTGGAACATTCAGACCAGCTAGAGGTCAAGATTGTTTCTTTAGGTTCTAGAGTTGCTAGTAATGTTGGTATTTCAAGTTAGAGGTGTTGAGGCCAGTGCAAAAACCACTTGTGATCATGACCATGCCTATGCTTGAGTATTATTTGGTACGAGTGTTGGGTTTTCTTTAGAGGGTGGCTCCTACTTTGATTCGACATGCTACTTTGGGATTTCAGGCTCCAAATACACATTTGACTATAAATTCTACTAGTGTTGATGAGCTATTACCTGGGATTACTCCCTATCCATTGACCTTACCCTGTATGTCTATGGAGGGACAGAGTAGGCTTGTAGAGTTAATGAGGACAAATCCTCCTCGATTTGATGGAGATCCTAGGTTTGATACTTATATGTTCTTGTTTGGTTGCCACAAGAGGTTGCATAGGTACGCCTAGGTGGATTCAAATGGAGTATACTTCATTGCCTATCAGTTCTTTGGATAGCCAGACAGTGGTAGAGGACTTTGGTAGAGAGTAGACCAATTGGGTCACCTCCTCTTTTATGGGATCAGTTTGCTCGAGAGTTTCTAGAGGAGTTTGAGTGGAGACATGAGAGATTTACGGGAAAAAAGCCCTATAGTCTTATTGATGATAGCGATTCATATGGTAGAGGCCAGGATCCTTGTGGTTATTATCACAGAGGGTTAGATCACGGTGGTCATTTAGGTTCTTCAAGTCCAATTCAATGGATCCCTACTTCTTCAAGTGTGGAGATCTCTAGCACTTTATGAGGGATTTCCCATAGAGTAGACAGAGAGATTCTTCCTTATTTCTCTGGGAGATGACAGGTCTTAGTATCATATTCTACAGAATGGACTCGAGGTATGAGCTTCCGGTATAATAGCCACAAGTATGGTTTTGGTACACCTTTGGTTCATCTTGGTAGTGTTTGATTGTGGGTCTACATTCTTCTATATGTTTATTTATTCGACATTAATTCTTGATATGATTCGTGAGTTTTTATTGGGACTATTTGTATTGCTACCCCGTAGATGATTCCTTAGTAGTGGATCAGGTGTTTTTGATTCTATGTTGTGACTCATTTAGATTATATCACCGGATTAGGTTTGATTTCTTTGAGTGTTGTAGATTTTGGCGTATTTAGATATGATCTTCTCGTTGGTTATGTTGTGGAATAGTGGTGGATCGATTCTAGGATTTTGGTGTAATCAGATTGTAGAATGTCTAGTGATATTTGTCAATGGTAGACCTTCTGATAGGATAGACTTGTAGGGTAACAGATTCAAAGGGATTTCAAGTAATAGGTTCTAGTTGGTTAAGGAAAGATTTTTCAGGCATTCATACCTTGCGATTTGTTACCTCTTTAGTGATTGGCTTTGCTTGCATGGAAAGATTTATGGTGTTAAAACACTCCTCGGTTAGACTTGAAGGAATTCATCTCATAAGGATCCTTGCTTTTGATTTGAAGAGACTTTCGAATGGAAAGGCAACTTGTTTGTGGCATTTATTACTTTAGTAGCTAAGTGGCTTAAGGGAATATTTTTGCTCATGAGTTTGATTAGAGTATTCATTATTATTTCATGACTCTTGTGTTAAATAATACAGAATGGGAAGTGAGTTAATAAAAGATAAGGAACTTGTACATAAATAATTTTAATATATTTAGAATTTAGCTAGGGGTTTAAATTGGAAATTCAAAGTCCTGGCAGTATAGTTCATCAGTGCCTTATGAGGAGTCTAAAAGTCTCCTTCTCGATATTTGATTTGTGATTTGGGTGTCTGCCAATAAGATATAATGATTGTTCACTTCTTCTATGGGTTGATTTTCCCTGATATGATGGGTTGCTTATATATGTATGCTCCGAGAGGATCTTCGTTCTACTGAATTATCAAGGACTTCAGATTGATTGATATCACTTGGGTTATTATGATAAGTTTCATGAGAATTTGGTACCATTTAGAGTGTTGATTCCTATGGTATACAGAGTTATATGATGATTCTCAGTATCCTCAAAAGATTGAGCATGAAGATATGACTATTGGATAGTGATCTAAGTGTGTTGAGTGTGGCTTTTGAGGTCTTGTGTGGCATTGATGTTGATTTCTGGCTTAGTTGCTTCAGCTTGAGGAAATAGTACCATATGATCCAACAGTTATGGTATCAGCATTGAGTAGGTTGATTCATTATTTTGAAGAGTGGCTATGTGTTTTTATGTCTTTCTTGCCATTTTCTTTTTTTGAGGATGATTTTTGGTTTTGTGGTGTAGTTAGTGACTTATGGTGCCCTTGACAGTTTTGGGTTAGCTGGTTATGTTAGGAACTTCTAGCGTGATCAACTCAGTTTTTATTATAGAGGAAGTTTGAAAAATAAAGGAACTCGGCTTCATTGGGAAATTTAGCCTTAGATGCCAGTGTTGTGACCTTGTGAGTCATTGTGTGAAAGTTCTCTGGTTCCATAGTGAGACCGGTAGTTCTATAGTGGTAACTCTGCTTCTGAATGCTTGCGTGAGGTTTCTGAGGGTATTTTCTATCCCTTGTCTGTTTTGACAGTTTTCTTACTTGTACATTCGAGGACTAACGTGAATCTTAGTGGTGGATAATGTAATAACCCTCGTCGTAATTTTTAGAAATTTCTATGTTTTAACCTTTTTCCCGACCCCATTGTTGTTTTATCTCATTTATAAGTTGTGGTGATGGTTACACGGTCCCCAAAGCGTTCGGGAGTGGTTTATATGAGTTTGTGATTTTGAGTAGTCTTAAAGTGATTAGTTTGACTTTTGTCAATATTTTGTGATCCGAGCTTCAGATGGTGATTCTGACAGTTTCACTAGATCCAAAATGTTGATTTTGGATTTGTTTTGTAGTTAGTTTGGGACCCGAGCCTTTATTTTATATTTTGACCTCTTAAACGATAACTATTCAAATTTAGTCTAAAAGGGGTCCTGGGGGCTAATTTATTGATAACGATCTCTCTAGGGGAATCCATTAGTTCTGTTGAGTCCGAAATGTCAAATTTATCCTATTAGCATAGTTGAGTTGTGTTTGGGAGGTCTCGTATGAATTTTGGATAGTTGTTCGGAGTTTGGAGTTTTACGTCAATGAGTTTTAATAGTATCACTTGTAGCTAATGAGCTATTTTGGGCATGTGTATTAGATCCTTATAAAAATTTTGGAACCAATAAAAAAAAAATTGACAAATTTTGTGTCTGTATGAGGGAGATATGGACATTTTAGCCCAGACAGTTGTTGCTAGTGTAATAGAGATCGTGTAGCAACCTTTAGTCGAGACCGCAATGAGTCGCCACGAAAGTCCTTCGCGACCGCAAGCCTTTAGTCGCGACCACAAAAGGGTGCCACTGAAGGTTCCAGCGATTATTTAAAGCTAGATCGTGAAGTTGTAGTATTTGTGATATTTTGGGAGCTAGATCGTGAAGTTGTAGTATTTTTGACATTTTGGGAGCCAGAAAGTTTCGTTTTACTTGATTCTCAATGCATTTTTCTCATATGATCTTAGCTATGTGATTATACCTTAATATTTCTGATTTTCCAAGAATATTCATTCTGTTTTTTATGATTTCTATCCAAAATTGAGATTCAAAAATCCCTTTCCACCATTTTCAAAGCTTCCCAGCTTGTCTTTTAGAGTTTTAAAGTGGATTTTCAAGATTGAAACTTTAGGTGAGCTTCTAAACTAGTATTTCATTATTTCCCATTGATTAATTTATGTTTTCATCTTCAAATCTTTGATTTTAAATATGATTTTGGGGGTTTTGCCCGGTAAAGTATGAAATGAATTTTTCTTCGATATAAAGCTCAATTTTAACTCATTGTTTGTTGAGTTTTCAAATTTAGACTCCTTTTGATATGGGGAACATAATTCTTAAATAAAATCCCAATTTTACCCTTGTATTTTCGAAATCAAATTTTGAAGTTATTTTAGACCCGAAACCAAAATATATTGATATGGGTATTGATATATTCCTTTAGACTTGTAGATTTCATATTTGATTAGATTTGACGTGTTTGGTGATGATTCGAGGGATTAGAGCTTCCAGTTTATGCTTCGTATTGTGTTTTTGGCGTGCAGATCTTCTTTAAGGCAAGTTGAGATATACCTTACCTTTTTCTATAGTGTTTATGCATTGTATGCTTGTTTACTTGTGTATTGTAAATCTCTTAGGGGTTCGGGGTCCCGCTTAGGTAAAATAGTGAACGTTTTCGTGGGTACCTATGTTTTTTAATGGACTGTAGTTATATAATTACTTACCTTAGTTAGTCTTGCTACTTGAGGATATACTTAGAATAGGTTGTAGATAGTTGGCTTATTGACCTTGAATAATTGATAGTGGATGCCTAATTAAGAGCTTGAATCATATTTAGTGAACTTTATTATGATGATCGGGGAATAGTGACCTTTTAGGGGATAATTATGTTATTATTCTTATTTGATGGGGATGATTTAGGTTTAGAAAATACTTAGAGTATAAATAGACTTGTAATAGCTGATGTGATTATCGGGGTTTAGCATCTCTTATTGGGGAATATTGTTAACTAGTGTAGTTCTCCTTTTAGTTATTTAGTCTAATGATGTCATCTTTGGCAAAGATGAGACTTATTGTAAGGATCAAGCTAGGTTTTGGGGTAAGTTCTTTATATAGTGTTGTTTGGATAGTTTACTATTTTTGTGTTGCCCGTGTGGGGCTTATATGAATATTATTAACTTGAGAGCTTTATAATTATATTGTGATGTCCGTGGAGGGCTTGACTTGAATTATTATTATAGGCCTTATTTGTGCATTCATTACCTTTATTGTTGTTGTAATGCACATGTGGGGGCTTGACTTGATAATGTAGGCCTCACTTGAGCATTAATTGCCTTATCATTATTGTGATGTCCGAGAGAGGGACTTAAATTATATTTTTGATGTCTTACATGACTATTTATTCCAGTGGTGCCTTGCGATGGCTTATATCATGAATCATTGTCATATTGAGTTGATATTGAGCTCATTTATACCTGTATTAAATTGATTATTATCTTCTTACTGATTGGTTGTGAGCCTTACATCCTCATTTCATTCATACATATTCATGAGATTGGTACCACTAAGAAACACTAATTTTTAAAGAAAATAAAACACTTTATAAAACCCTTGGTCGAGGTCATTTATCGGCAAGCTTGATTGTGATATTTTAAAACCCTTTGCCGAGGTTATTTGATGGCAAAGTTGATTGGGAAATATTGGAAATCCTTGGCAAAAGTCACCTGCCAACAAAGTTGATTGAGATTGTAAGAGTATATGGGTTGCAACCCCCCATGGGTCCTGTCCTGAAGCAGTGATGCTTGAAAGGTATATAAAAAATATCCCAGCATCATTGCATTGCACTACATTGTATTGCATCATTGTACTTTCCTTACTTGTTTGTTGTCGTGTACTTAGTTTTCTTTATGTTGTGGTTGATTATTGATTATTTACGTTTGTATTGAATTATTGTGATTGAACCTTGTTTGTGATATTGTGTATTGAGCATTTCACAACATTACATCATATTGTACCATATCTTAGGTGATTTGGAGGTTGACATATTATGAGACGTGCGGTATGGCTATGGCTTGATCAGTGAGACACGTAGTGTCGCACTTATTGATAGCATGTTATACACATAATCATACACACTCACTATTTTATCCCAAATTATTGGTTGAACATGATAATTAAACCTGATATGTTGTATTAGTGAGTCTCCCTCATAAATGACATCCTTTACTTGTTAATCATAAAATGACTAGTGTCGACTCACCTGGATAATGTTGCCTATCCTGTATATTGATAATCCTAGGATTATTGTGTTGGGATGCCCTGTTAGGATGAAGTGGTGTATTTACTGGTTGTTGATTGATTAGGGAAAACTTAGGTAGTTTGGGTGGTTGTTCTCTCCATCACTTTGGATTAGGGTCGGTTATCAATGATTGATGTGTCATGTTCACATGGCACTTTCGATGCTTAAAACAAAGAAAATATGCAATAACTTTGGTATGTTTGGTAGGTATGATGTGTTTTCTATTCTATATCGCAGGAGAACAGGTTTTTTGAGGAAAAATGATCAATATGGAAGAATCATGCTTGAAAACGGAGTATATGAAGATGAAAGAACCAGGATCTGCCCTGAGAGTGACCCACGACAAGAGTCATGTGTCGTGGCCCTTTCGAGACGGATGTCGAACCCACAGGGACTTATCGTTTAACTATTCACTAGACTAAACTAGTTCTTGATTATTTATTTAAGTGGTGGAATATAGAGATCTGATGGTTTTCAAGTATAAAATAACTATGAACTAAACTAACATGATTAACTTGGGGTATAAACAATGGCAAGTTGAATTCCCAGGGTCAAGGCATCCTGAACGTCATCTCGAGCGCATGAATATTAATGGTTCAAGAAAATTGAGCTTTCTATCGTGGCTATTGATCACGAGGTTGATAATATAATTATATTTGTCTCCAAACTATAACCTTCTATTAGAAATTGGAAACCTAACTACATCGTTGAGCGGGGATAGATTTAACCAATTCTAACGCCCTTAAGCTATCTTCCCGTATTTGAACAAGCGCGGCGAATTAGGTACCTCTCGTTCCTAACAGCACATCAATCTCTCAAAATACCTTCCTCGAGTAAAGATCACGCTCATTATATTCCACATTCTATCTCTCAATTTCTCTCTCGAGCTCCTCTCAAGACAATAGATTTATTTCAATGGTAATTAAGCATTAAAATAGTAAAATCAAGAATATAAGAATAACCAATAAATTGATAAACTTCAGCAAAAACCAATAATATTCAACTCACGAGATTCATGTTCGTTGCCTCAACCCCAAGAATAAGCAATTTTAGCCACTCATGGTTTGATTTAACATCATAAATTGATAAAAACCCATAAAAAAAAAAATCAAAACTGAAAAGAAGGGGTATTAAACCTAATTTGTATGCCCAAAATTGCCCAAAGTTAGTCCAACCAAGGTGGAATCCTGATACAATAACCCAAAAGCCCTATTTATAGACAAAAACTCGAGGCCAAAATTGCCAAAAAACAGCCCGGCACGCCCCTGGGTGCGCCTGGAAGTTAGCCAAAAATTTGCCCCTGAAAGGTGGTGCATGAGTGGCCCGGCACGCTGCCTGGCGAGCTCCTCTACTGTCCATGCCATCAAAAATTCTTTCAAAAGCGGCCCGGCACGCTGTCTGGCGCGCCTGCCTCTTAGACTTCGTTTTTCTTCCTTTCTTTGACATTTCTTTGCAGATTTAGTTGGATTCTTCAAGTTCAAATCTTTGGCTTGCCTCTTATCTTCAATATCCTTCACTCGTAGCTTCTCCAAGCCTTGCTTTCTACGCCAAAAACGCTCCAAATAGTCGCAAATTTCACCTACAGGGGTCTAATCACATTTATTAGCACAATATCAAATATTCCATCAAAATAATACAAAATGCATACTTATTGCTCTCAAAATTAAGGTAAACATGATTCAAAGTTGGCAATAAGGCGTATAAATACACCTTAGATCAAATACCGATGGATTTCAGGAACCCGCAGCTACGGGAGACATTCATAACTAACCAATTTAGCCAGTTGGTCATAAAATAGCGGACCAAACTACTGCTCTATTGACACGGGAAAAGCAAGCTAGGAAAGTTGCTTTTAGGCAAGTAGATATAGATAATCTAGCTATACAAGAAGTAGCACAGCGTTTGGCTAATGCTGAAGAAAGAAAAAGAAGACTGAGGGCACACCAACCACCTCAAAGACCACATGTGCCAGTTTATGATTATCCTGAGGAAGAAGATGTGGCTTATTTTGATCCGATAGAGATTGGTGCCATTATTCCACCAAAATTACCTCAGGGCACTAAGTTTGACATTACAAGTGCCATGATCCACCTGCTTAACTTGAAAGGTGTATTTGTGGGTATTCCTACAGTTGATCCAAACATGCATGTGATGAACTTTGTGAGGGTTTGCACTTCTTATAATTTGCCTGAAGTGGACCAAGAGGCTATTCGGTTAAGATTGTTTTTGTTCTCTTTAATAGGAGAAGCGACATTGCCATTACTACTTGACAAGAGCTGAGAAATCAACTTTTGGAAAGATATTTTCCACCATCCAAGATGCTACAGTTGAAGGATGAGATTTATAACTTCAGATAACTACATTCTGAAGCCCTTTACGAGACATGGCTAAGGTTCAAGAAGAAGCTGCAGAATGTACCAAATCATAGGATGAGTGGTAGGAGTTTACTTGAAATTTTCTACAGGTCTTTGAATGCAAATACTAAGGCTATAGCAGATACTATCACTGGAGGAGCATTTATGAGTTTGAGGTGTGAACAAGCTTCAGAGATTTTATATCGTGTCACTAAGACCAACCGAGGATGGCATACTCGGGAGGAAGAGACATCGGCTGGTACATACACTATTGGAGCATCAGCAGGACAACGAGTGTTGGATGAATCTATAGCTCAAGAGGTTGCACAACTGAGAATAGAAATTGGTTTGCTAGCCAAAAAGATTACGGCTAGAGATACAGAGAAGGTACATGTTGTTAGTGCACAGGGTAAATCATCTAAGCATAACGATTATGAATCTGATGGGGAAGCTAAATACTTGGATCGAGAAGTGGTGGGTTTTCGAGCCAAGGGTCAAGGGTTTAATCAAGACTCTTGGAACTCAAGGCAAGGAAACCAAGGTTGAAACTATTATAGAGACAATTACAACAGGTCAGGATATAGAGACAGAGAACGAGATCGTGATGGAGATTGATGATGAAAAGATGATTACAAAAAGAAGAGCGGTGCTTATGTTCCACCAGGGAACCATGATGCCGACTACGGAAATTCACAAATGAAAACTCTTCTTAACAAATTGGTTAAAGGATCAGAAAACCAAGAAAATTGCTTGAAAAAAATTAGGGCAAACATTTCGGGAATAAGTCAGAAAGTTGAATCTCACTCAACTGCCATAAAATAGTTGGAGCAATAAATCGAGCAGATATCGGCGACATTAAACCAACGTCAACCAAGCACTCTTCCAAGTAACACCATCCAAAATCCTAAAAATGACGGTCATTGTTTAGCCATTACTACAAGAAGCGAAAAGAGAATGATGAACCCACTTATTCCTATGAATGATAATAATAAAGATGAGCCAATAGTGGTCAATGAAGAGGTTGAGATGGAGCCAGAAAATTTAGCAGCGGATAACAGTATTAATAAGAAAGTTTCATCTGAGAAAAGAAAGGAGAAGGAAGTTCCACAATTATTGAAAACTATCCCACGACCTCCTCCTCCCTTTCCTCAAAGGTTAAAAAAAAGGTTGAGGAATGAAAATATTAGAAGTTTAATACAATATTGAAATAGCTATCGATAAATATCCCTCTTGTTGAGGCTTTGGAGCAGATGCCCAGCTACAACAAGTTCATGAAAGATTTGGTGACGAAGAGGAGAACTACCAGTTTTGAACCGGAAGAGAACTTGCATCATCGTAGTGAAGTTGCTTCGTTTTCCCTAATTGAAAAGAAGGAGGATCCAGGGGATTTTACAATCCCTTGCAGTATCGGGTCTTACAATTTTGCAAAGGCACTGTGTGATTTGGATGCTAGCATTAACTTAATACCGCTAGCCGTGTTCAAGCAGTTGGGGTTGGGAGCACCAAAACCGACTTCTATGAGGCTTCTTATGGAAGATAGAACTGTGAAAAAACCGATGGGTATTCTATATGATGTTTTGGTGAAAGTTGCATCTTTCATCTTTCTAGCTGACTTTGTAATTCTAGATTGTGAAGTTGACTTCGATGTTCCTATCATCCTGGGGAGACCAATCCTTGCCACTGGTCGTGCTTTGGTTGACATGGAAACTGGGCAGATGAAATTCAGGTTAAACGATAAATATATTACTTTTAATGTTTGTCGTTACATGAAGCAACCGAAAGATATGTGGGTAATCTCTGTAATTGATACGCTTGATAAGAGTGCCATAGTAGTTCCAATTGAAGAAAGGTTGGGGGTAGAAGCTTTTACAGTTGTGGTTATGAATTTTGACAGAGATGGTATTGAAGAATACAATGAGATGGTTTGAGCGCTTGCTGGTAGATGATCCTATACTTATACTCCAAAAAAACTCAATCTTGGTCTGAAGAATAGAATAACACCACCAGCTCGCTCTTCTATTGAGGAACCTCCAGTCTTAGAGCTTAAGGCTCTTCCTCTTCTCCTTCGCTATGCATTTTTGGGTGCCAATAACACTTTGCCCGTGATCATCTCTTTTGAGTTAGCAAGAGGGTAGATAGAAGCTCTAGTTTTGGTATTGAAGAAATTTAAAAGCGCCATTGGTTGGTCCATTGCTGATATTATAGGGATTTCACCTGGCATTTGCGCTCATAATATCCATCTTGACCCAGAGTGTATTCCAAGCATTGAGTACCAACGTCGTCTGAACCCACCTATGCAGGAAGTTATGAAGAAAGAGACCATCAAGTGGTTAGATGCAGGCGTAGTTTATCCTATTGCTGATAGCAAGTGGGTAAGCCCTGTTCAGTGTGTGACAAAGAAGGGAGGAATAACTATAGTTCCAAATGATAAAAATGAATTGATTCCAATGAGGCCAGTAACCGGATGGAGAGTTTGCATGGATTATCGAAAGCTGAATTCTTGGACCGAGAAGGACCATTTTCCTATGCCCTTCATGGACCAAATGCTAGACCGCCTTGCTGGTAGAGGATGGTATTGTTTTCTCGATAGTTATTTGGGTTATAATCAAATTTTCATTGCACCCGAAGACCAAGAGAAGACCACTTTCACTTGTCCATATGGGAAGTTTGCTTTCAAGAGGATGCCTTTCGGATTATGTAATGCACCAGCAACTTTTCAACGTTGCATGATGTCCATTATTTCTGACATGGTGGAAGACACTATTGAGATATTTATGGATGATTTTTTGATTGTTGGAGACACTTTTGACGACTGTCTGGCTCACCTTGATAAGGTATTACAAAGATACGCGGAGTGCAACTTGGTGCTAAATTAGGAGAAATGTCACTTTATGGTTAAAGAAGGTTTTGTATTGGGTCATCAAATCTCAAAGAAGGGTATCGAAGTAGACAAAGCAAAGATTGAGGTGATTGAAAAATTACCTCCACCAATTTCTGTGAAAGGGATTCGAAGTTTTTTAGGTCATGTCAGCTTTTATAGAAGATTCATCAAGGATTTATCTAAGATTGCACATTCGTTATGCAATCTTTTGGAGAAAAAGGTGAAGTTCATGTTAGATGAAGAATGCCTAAAAGCATTTGAATGTCTGAAAGAGAAGTTGATTTCAGCTCCTATTATTTTCACACCATATTGGACGATGCCATTCGAGATTATGTATGATGCTAGTGGAGTAGATTCGGGTGCAGTCCTTGGTAAAAGATATGAAAAAATTCTACATCCTATTTACTATGCTAGTAATGTACTAATCCAGCTCAGAAGAATTACACTATGACTGAACAAGAGTTGTTGGTTGTGGTTTTTGCTTTTGCAAAATTTTGATTTTATTTGATTGGCACGAAGGTGATTATGCATACAAACCATGCAGCACTTTGGTATGTTATGTCGAAGAAGGATGCTAAGCTAAGATTTATTAGGTGGGTGCTTCTACTGCAAGAATTTGATTTTGAAGTCAAGGACCGAAAGGGAACCAAGAATCCTGACCATCTATCACGCCTTGAGGAGGAGGCCATTCTTAAATTAAGGGATGATCTTGATATTAATGATACTTTTCCAGATGAGAAAGTGCTAGAAGCATCACAAGACCTAATCCCTTGGTTTGCAGATTTTGCCAACTTTTTGGCAAGCGACCTAGTCCCAAAAGATATGTCATACCAGCAACGGAGGAGGTTCATGCATGAGGTGAGAAAATTTTTCTGGGATGAGCCTTAACTTTTTAAAGTATGTGCAGATGGTATGATTCGAAGGTGTATCCCAGAGGCTGAAATGATGAGTATCTTGGAAGCATGTCATTCATCTCCAGTTGGGGGTCATCATGGTGGTACGCGGACTGTGCACAAGATCTTACAATGCGGTTATTATTAGCCTACCATCTATAAAGATGCTCATGACTATGCTCGGGCCTGCGACCAATGTCAAAGACAAGGGAGTATCTCACGCAGACATGAAATTCCTATGACAACTATCCTTGAGCTCGAATTGTTTGATGTATGGGGAATTGAATTTATGGCCCCTTTGTGAGCTCACATGGGATAAAATACATTTTGGTAGCTGTTGACTATGTTTCTGAATGGGTGGAGGCGATTACGCTTCCCAATAATGAAGGAAGAAGTGTCACGATATTCTTGAAAAAGAACATATTTTCATGATTTGGGACACAACGTTTAATCAATAGTGATGGAGGATCCCACTTCTGCAATCGGTTGTTTCAAGACCTTACTTGAAAAATATGGTGTCAAACATAAGGTTGAAACACCCTACCATTCTCAGATGAGCGGGCAAGTTAAGGTGTCAAATCGTGAGATTAAGTCTATTTTGGCAAAGACGGTGAACGCCAATAGAACTGATTGTGCTAGAAGATTAGATGATGCTTTATGGGCTTATTGAACTGCATTCAAGACACCTATTGGTGCCTTACCATATCAGTTAGTTTTTGGTAAATCTTGCCATCTGCTGGTCGAACTTGAACATAAAGCATTATGGGCATTGAAGAGGTTGAATCTGGAATGGAGTGACGCGGCTAAATTGAGGCTAGATCAGATGAATGAGATGGACGAATTTCGTTTATGGGCTTATGAAAGTTTAGCACTTTATAAAGAAAAGATGAAACTACATCATGACCAAAAAATCAAACGACTAGAATTTCACCCTGAAGATTTGGCGTTGCTCTATAACTCTCGGCTTCACCTTTTTCATGGTAAACTGCGGACCAAATGGTTTGGACCATTCACTGTTGTTAGAGTGTTCCCACATGGGGAAATTGAGCTAAAAGGTGATAACGATGTCCTTTTTAAGGTAAATAGTCAGCATGTAAAGCTTTATTTGGAAACCGCGAAAGAAGTAAAGAGGAGTGAAGAGCTTACCCTTGACGAAGTCTGAGTAGTCAAGCCAGCCAGGTCGTGTCGCAACGTTAAATCAGGCACTTTATAGGAGGCAACCCATGGGCTGATTGGTGAAGTCTGAATAGCCAACCAAGCCATGTCATGCCGCGACATTGAATCAAGCGTTGCTTGGGAGGCAACCCAAGGTTTGCATTGGTTGTGATCAGATCATTGGAGGATAAGTTAGCGGGAACTTGCAATATTGAAACGAATATGTTCAGTACAACACACGACATTGTTTCACGCCACTTTAGTTCATCCACGTAACGTGGGTTGGTACCGTAGAAGTCAGAGGAAATTACATGCTTGCTGAATTCGACCTACGCCAGTGACCCACATGACGTAGGTCAACCCACGCCACGTAGGTGGTGCCGTGAAAATTATAGGCCATTTGCAACCTGCAGGACCCTACCTACTACAGGGGAACCACATGACGTTGGTCGACCCATGTAACATAGGTGGTGCCGTGAGAATCAGAAATACTCTACTTACCTAAGATCCGACCTGACCCAACCCTAAATTTATATATATATATATATATATATATATATACATATATATATCGGTATACTTCTCAAATCTGACCCAATTTCACGTCTGAATCAAAACCCTATTTTGAAAATCCAAACCAAACCTTGTCAAAACCAAATCCTAACATAAACCCTATTTACAAAATTTCAACAAATTCCCATAGACCAAATCCAAAATTCTTTAATTTCCCGAATACCAACTCCCAAATTCATCAAATCCTAACTACCTAAACCCTACAATCCCCAAATTTTGACCCACCTAATCCTAAAACAAACCCACCCGACCCATACTAAAATAGACCCGACTCGACATCTAACCCACCCGACCAAAAATTCGATCAAACACCCAACCCAATGCCGCCTAAGTCAAACCCAAAATGTGGAGATATGGGTTCTTCATCAAGAATCCACACTAAGAACCCCAAATTTATGACTAAGTTGCGTGATGAACCTTCGAGGTCCAATAAAAGTTGGTCTGAAGAGGTATACGAGCTTGGTAATGCTGATTCTACACTGGTAACTCATACCACGAGGCTAAAAACTAGGGCACAAGCTGCTCTCGGGCTTCACTTCAACCTATTCAGTAACTTTCCAAGTCAGCTGCTCCTGATCAGTTTTCTAATTCTGCCCTCCAGTCTGAAGAGGGGGAGGATGCCTCGACAATCGGTGATGAATAGGAGGCTGATGTATCTGTATCTGAGGATAATTCTGCAAGTTTGAATGATTCCACGGTTGAGGCGACAACATCTATTTCTGGTACTGGGGGCAAGATTCCACTACTTCCTCCCAGAGAAATGAAAACAAGCGTTAATGTGTTCAGGGGATGAGGGACTTTTATGATAGGGATGTCGAACTCACTGAATGGGGCATGTGTAGATTCAGTATTACTGAGGAGCCCCGATATCAGCTAGAGGAGTTAAATACACTACATGATATTAAGGCGGTGTTTGATCATTATGGATTTGGGTGGATGGCGGAGCCTCCTGGTCATTATAGCCTAGAGTTGGTCCGCGAGTTTTATGATTCTTATGTTGCATTTGTTAAGTTGATCACACCTATTGAGCAGCAGCTTCGGGACCAACCACCATTGACTCACACTATGGTTTGGGAGACCAGAGTAGATATCTCTGAGCAGACCATCCATAGATTCTTGTTTGGGGCTAAATGTCCATTTCCAGCCATGACTGTTGAGTTTGATCATCGTATTGAGACTGTAAAAAATAGGAATAAAATGAGGGACATCGATTAGTGTCATATTTACTACGGTGGATTGAGGGATATGTAGCAGAGAATGGTGTTGATACTAGTTGGGTAACTGGGAAGCTGGATATCAAGAAGTCCACACTCCACTTTGCGGGCCAATTTTAGTGGTCGGTGGTTAGGCACTATTTGAGGCCTACTAATGCTGATAATTCACTCACATTGGATAGGGCTATTTCGGTAGAAAGCATCATTGCCGATTATGACATTAATATCGCCCGCTACATCGTTAGGGAGATCCATGAATGCGTCTTTAGAGATTTTACCAGGATCTATTTCCTTTGTATGATTCAGGGTCTATGTGATAGTGCGGGTGTGGTTAAGATGCCTACCATAGATCATTATATCGAGGTGACCCGCATTGCAGATATTGGGTTGATGTAGTAGTAGGGAGCTCACCTAATTCTTCCTCAGAGGTCTCAACCTTCTAGGTCATCAGGAGCAGCTCTTTTTGAAGGGCCTGGAGATAGAGAGGAGCCAGTTAGTACACCTATGCCTGTTCCAGCACTGATGAGTATACCGAAGACAGTGCATGTATCTACTGAGGGCACAGGCCCGGTAATTGACGATGAGGTCACAGGCACTATAGCACCACCGTCCCCCTCTGGTATGGTTTCAGCTTTGAGTGACTTCCTGCAGCAGTTGGTGGATCAACAGACACATATATTTGATAGGCAGGCTCACACTGAGGCACAGATGGCTAAGTTGGTATCCCAGCTTAAGCCTAGGGTTAGGACCATGGTAGAGGTTGCAGAGGCTAGAGTGGAGGCCCTGGTCATCATAGTAAACTTGATCAAACTCGTTGTCTTGTTCATTAGGTAGGCTAGCACTCGGAGGTTCAAGATTCTGGAAGAGATAGTTCATATTAGATATATTTGGTTCACCAATATATTGTTGGAAATTTGGATTTGCTTCTCCCAATCCATTAATAGCCACATTTCAAACATGAGTATCAGATATTGTTGCACTACTTAAATATGTTGTCACATTATCCATATAGACATTCCAGTTGTAGTCATTAATTATTGCATTTCTAATATTTTTACCAGATATTATCCCACTGTCTAAATATGTTGCTTCTTGGGCCACATTGAGATTCAAACTATAATTACTTTGAGTATGATGATCCCCATTGTTTATCATAATGCCAGATTTATAATTAGTATTTCTAATAATTGGGCCTTGTAGTCCTTGTGAATTCAGCATTCCAAATAATGGTATGTATTGTTGTTGTAGTCCACCACTAACGGTATTTTGGTTTGATATAAATGGGTTATTGAATGGATTGGATATGCTCAGGTAGGGGGGATGAACATGAAGTTACGGGCAGTAAAGCTGTTGTTGAATTGAACTCTCTTCTAGAGCAAAAGTATTATTGGTATTAAGATTTGGAAATGAAAATCTAAGCTTCTTTGGGTATTATCTGGGTTACATTGCAGATTCGATACATTTATTTGAAGATGAGGCATTGTTCCAAATTTTTGAAAGCTACTTCTTGATTCATAAAAACCACTTGAGGATCCCTGGCCTAATGGGTCACAAATAAATTTTCGTTATTCTAGAGATCTCCAATTATTACGGCGATATTTCTGAGAGGTTTTATAAGAAAAAAATTAAAATCAAACCATAAATATATTTATCATGTGAACTAATTGTTATATAGTAGTGTTTGAAATGACCGAAGTCATTTATAATAGAAAATATTTTTGATGCTTGGTAATTAGTGAATAATGAAAATCTTTTGAAACTATATGAATTAAAGATTGATAATAATATTATCTTTTGAACTGCAAAACAATAAAAGTTAGCAACAAATAATTATTAAACATGTAAAAAAATATAGCTAATTCTCTTTAATCAAAGAGTGATTTGATAAGACTTTATGTGTTAATATTGATAATAATGCCTAAATATTTACTGAAGAAATTGAAATAAAATTTTTTTTTTTTATTTTGATATAAAGTTAAAATTAAGATATTGCAGAAAAAATAACTTATCACATAAGTGTTTGATTAAACAAATTTTAAGAAAAATATTTTCTAATAACCAAATACGAAAAAATAACTTAAAGAAGACAATTTTTTGCAAAATAACTTTCTCTGTACCATACACACACAATTTGATACAAAAATTTACCACTTAATTTCTCTTAAAAATGTACCTGGAGATGGCTAGCAACTTGCATCCTAGTGAGACTGGGAACATTCATAACCTCAAGAATCTCCTTGGGGTAGCATCCTATATGTTTTATAAAAATGTAAGTTTAATTTATTAAATATAATATTCTCATATCAAGTCGAGGAATATGTAAATACAATAATCACTATGCCTTAATTTCGAACAAGTTAACATTGACTATAAGTATAAATCTTCACTGTCCATATTGTTTCATTTAAACGAATTGTCAAAAAAGTTAATTAATAGTGACGTAAACTTACTTCCTTCACTAAGTAATTGTACAGCTTCTATTCCATGCAGTTCTTTCGCTTAACAACTTTATTCATCTGATTTTCATTATTTTCTGATCCTTCTCTTGCTTTTTCGCTTTGTATTTTTTCCCTTACTACAAATTGCCATAATTATTTCATAATGTCCTTATCAAATGGCTTATTAAGGCAAAGATAAGCTCCCTCGTGCAAAACCTTCTTTACTACAAGTTTGTTGTATATACAATTGTATAATTATTTCGAGAAGCTATCAATTAGAATTAAATTACATTATACATTATGTGAATAGTTAATTTGACTATTCACTAGATTAACGATTCATTATAACAGTAATATTACAAACAACCATTTATCATATAAAAATAGAAATTAACTATGGATTATAAACAATTCATTTATCTATAAATTATTTAATGACATATTAATAGTGAATTATATAGCTAATTTTTATAATGTATTAATTAAAATAATTGACTTCACCCACATTGGACATCATAAGTGGAAGAGCAGAATAAATACATACCAAGTGAAATTATATATAAGGCCACAACTCGAGATAAGAGGTGAAACGAAAGCATGTCCGATGAATGGATATTGAGTGTCATCACATCGATTTTTTGCTTTCCTTTGGAGAGCATTGACATTGCAGCTGAAGCCGTATCAACCACCATAACTATATCAATGCTCTTTGAAATTTAGTGAAGAAAATTTTATACACAATTATCACGAGGTTTCTTTATTTCTTATGCACAAATTCAATTAGAAATTATCAGTTTATATTGCTATACATCAGTTTATGTAATTGCACAATTAATCAACTTATATCATAATCGATATGTACAATCTTAGAAATGCACGTAATAAAGTTATAATTGGACAATAGAATAAAAAATCGTATAGGAATATATTGAAAAAATAAATCAATTTCAAATTTATTCAGATATATAATTTGTCGAAAACAAACACTGAATAAAGATAAGATAACTTTTTTTTTAGATAATCTTATGTCTTAAACCATCTCCAACCACACTCTATTTTTTTCTTCTATTTTACACTCTAAGTATAGAGATTCTCTATATTTGGAGAACACCAACTGCAACCCACAACTCTATTTTATACTCCAAAAAATATTTTTCTTTCTCTCTCTTTAATATTGTATTATTATTTTTATTTCATTTATATTTTCTTATTTCATAACTTAAATCTTTCTAATTATTTTTAATTCATTTATATTTCTTATTTCATAATTATTTTTTACTCCAAATTTTTAAATAACATAAATTGCAAGCAAATATTATATATTATTCATATTAATGGACAATTCAAATAAAAGTGAAATCATTGATGAAATACAATTAGATAAATATCACATCATGGTAAAACTTATTTTAATTTCTACATAAATTTTCAACTTCCAAGATTAAAACACTGCTCCCATAAATGCTCTACTAATGCATTACGAAGTTCAAAATGAGCATTTTTGTCTTTAATTTTTTTGTGTCTAGCTAAAAACTATTCAAATCGATAATTTTCATCTACCACCATTTCTACTGTTGGAGTTGAATCTTCCGAAGTATCTTGAATTGGTGCATTAAGATCACGCTCATCCTCAATTATCATGTTGTGCAGTATAATACACGTAGTCATTATATCATGTAGCACTTCTTTTCTCCAAAAAAGTGACGGCCAAGCAATAATTGCAAAACGTGATTGCAAAACCCCAAATGCACGTTCAACATCTTTTTGGTACGATTCTTGTTTCATCGCAAAATATTTCTTCTTTTGTGAACGTGGATCTCGAATAGTTTGCACAATCGTAGCCCATTTTGGATATACATTGTCAGCTAGATAATAACTCATATTGTATTCTTTTCCTTGAATGACATAATGGGCAGGAGGAGCAATACCATTAACAAGATTGGAAAACAAATGTGATGACTCTAAAACATTAATATCATTATTGGTGCCAGAAAAATCAAAATATGCATCCATGTCTAAAGGTCATAATCAGCTACAGCTTCAAGAATAATTGTTGGTGCTCCACTATGACCTGCATATCGTTGGCTTGTTGAGATGTTGACAAAATCAACTATACAAAGGCAACAAGATAGAGAAATGCATGGTAGAACTTTGAAACTAAACATTTTAAAGAAGAAAATAGAATTTTAATGACAAATTTAGATTCTATTAGTAATCCAACTTCTCGTGAATATATGTGAATTATCGAATATAATTTATAATTTGTTAAATTATAAATGTTATACAATATAAATATTAATATTATAATTAAAAAGTAAAATAGAGGGGATGAATAGTAACTCTCTATATTTGGAGAGTTACTATTCATCCTTTTTATTTATAGAGTTTAGAGGGGAATTTAGAGAGTGATTGTAGTTGCACCCTCTATTTTTCCCCTCCAAATATAGAGTATAGAGGGGAAAATAGAGGAGGGTTGGAGATGCATATGCGATTATAAGTTTAGAAGATTTAGCAAAGAAAAAGGATTTATCAATAAATTCTAATATTCTCATAAAACTAATTTATTATCCTAGTAATGATCTTTTATGTCTTGACATTGATAAGATAACTAATACAACTGAAAATAAAGTTATCAATAGAAAGTCATATGAATCTCTGTGTTATTACATGTCTCATATATTATTATATTATTTAATTAAATGTAAAAATCATTACTACGTATGACAACAACAGTGCAAACCACAATAATCTATTAAGCCGACAAAAGGATCATCAAATGTTTTAGAATATCTGAGCTGCAAATTGACAAAGTACATTTTCTAAAAAAAAAAAAAAAGTATTATTATAATAATAATAATTCTTAATAGATTACAATGAAGGTATATTTTTATTTACATTGACGATGAATATTTTGACATGACACATTCAAGAGGAGTTGCCATGGTGCATGCTAATTATAGATGGTACAGTACTAATTGACGATACAGGAAGTGACATTAATGCGAGGCTGAAGGTTTGAAGAAAGACCTTGTAATCCAAAGGTTTCAAATTGAGCGGGATCAAAACTGAGTACTTGGAGTGTAAGTTCAGTGGCATGTCCCATAAAGCAGGCATGGTCGTTCCCAAGAGAGGAAGTTTTTGTAATCCAAGGTAATTGGGAGATCAGGGAGGATGGTACACATTAAATTGGGTCGGGTGGATGAAATAGAGACTCATATTTAGTATTTTGTGTGATAAGAATGTGCTTCCAATAATTAAAGGCATGATCTATAGAGTAGTGGTTAGACAGACTATGTTATATGCGGTAAAGTGTTAGCCAGTCAATAATTTCTTAGTCCAGAATATGGAAGTAGTAGAGATGATAATGTTGAGATGGATGTGTGGGCATATCAGGAGAGATAAGATTAGGAAGGAAGATAGTCGGGCCAAAGTGAGAGTGGCCCCTATGAATTATAAGATGCAGGAATTGATATTGAGATGGTTCGAGCATGTAAAAAGGGGATGTGCAAATGCGCTGGTAATTAGGTGTAAGATATTGGTTGTAGAGGGCTTGAGAAGGGTAGAGGTAAGCCTAAAAAGTATTTAGATAAAGTGATTAAGAAGGACATGACACAACTTTTTCTCAATGAGAATATGACCCTTAATAAAAGGATGTGGAGGTCGAGGAATCGGATAAAAGGTTAATAGGTACTCGCGTGTTTTGCTTTGTTTTTTCCAAGGTACTAGTATTATTCTTGTATTTTCATTTCTTAAATTCTTATTTCTATCAATTGATTATTTATTGTCACGACCCAATATTTGAGTCATGATGACGCCTATCGTAACCCACCAATAGGCAAGCCAAACCCTAGTCCCGAGCGACAAGCGACGGGCTAACGGGCGGAATCTCATAAAACAGAGAAGAAGTGGAAGTAACCATATTTATAAACATGCTATAACGCTAAAGACAGAATCAGAATATGTATATATGCCAAGACTGAGAAGGAAGAGGACAATATATAAAGTCAAGAACCCTTCCCAAGACCTGGTGAGGTCGGTACAAGAGCCACTACTAGACATGTGCAAAATACAAGACAGAAACCAAATATGTATAACAAGTACAATAGTCTTGAGAGAAAAAGACTATACAGTAGAAGATGGAGTAGGATCTTCCTCGGACGTCAGTAAGCCCACCCTGCTCCGAAATCAGTGCTAAGAAGAGAGTCACGTCAAAACTGTCGGCTAGTGTCAGGATCTGCATCGGGAAAAAAGATGCAGAAGTGCAGTATGAGTACCGGGGCAACAGGTACTCAGTAGGCATCATCGGCCGACTGAGCTCAATACAATATAAGCAAACTAAAGTGCAGGGGGGGCATGCTAAGTCCGGGGTATAAGTGATAAATACATAAGTAATTGCCGAGGCGTGTTAGATATGCTTAGGAAATAAATAAATGTGATGCCGAATAATCGAGTAAATAAATGCGTAAGCAAACACACAAGTCAAACACAACCTATCTGGGCCCCCATAAACCCGATAGGCACACGGAAGAAAACAATAACCCAGCCTGGCCCCCATAAACCGACGGGACATACAAGAAAAGTAAATGCCTAGTCATCAGTGTCTCGAAGCTGTATTAGTATCCAGTAACCACGGTACCCAGTACCAAAACTCTCCAATCATATCTTAACCAGATGCCGGACTCGAAACGGAACTCATAATAATCAGTGGCCGGACTCGAACCGGAACTCATAATAATCAGTGGCCGGACTTGAACTGAAACTCATAATAATCAGTGGCCGGACTTGAACCGAAACTCATAATAATCAGTACCCATCATATCTGAATCAGTGGCCGGGACCAGAATAGAATAAAATTTCATATCATATTAGATAAACGGGAAACGCCCTAGTCCCACGTCAATACTAGTATATAAGTACAGAAGCTAATTCCACAACATGCTACAAGTCAATCTCGGGGTCCTTCTAGGTTACTAACCACTATAAACAATATGTATATACAAGTCTGGGTATACATTATAAGTCATGAAAAGGTGGGCCAGTGCTCTAAGTCAAACTAGCCGACCCCGGTCAAATACGGTGCTATCAGGGACTAACAAGGCTAAACAGGCCAACCGGGTATAATTGGGGTGACTCAATCCCGTCACAACCCTAACAGGTCATATAGGGCTTAACTGAGCCCAAAGATGTCAAAGTTCTGACAGGTCAACAAAAAGGGTAACGGGACCCGCTATCGAGTCCCGAAAATCAGGTCTGGTTATACTTGTCTAAGTCTGGGCTAACTCTGTCTAAGCCTGGACTAAGGTCCAACAATAACATTCCCAGACTAGCAACAACAACAACAATACTATCCGACCCCAAATAGGTCATTTGTGGTGTACCACGAGGATAACGGGCCTAGAATATATCCGAATAGCCCTATCCGGTCTAAATCACAGCAAACCACCACCACCAAGTTTATAATTACAGCCCACAACACCAGCACAATAGCATATATATATATCACACATAAGCCCAATCTAAGTGCAAAGGGAGGTAAACCTAGCCTACCTGGACGCCGGCGCAAGCCTGCCAAAAGAACCAGCTATACAGGAGCCTTCCCCTTCCGAGAGGCTTCTGACTACTACCAAGCTACCAAGATAATAAACTACATGTCAAAACATGACTATTGATACCCCTATTGCATTAGTTTGGAAAATGTCCGAATAGTCCTCGTGAGGCCCGCTTGCGGAATCACAAAACTGAAACTGTCACAGCGTCCCAAACAACTCCGTGACCAATAGTCACAACTAGCACCGCTAAATTTGAGCTCAAAATGTAGCTCAAACATCAAGACCAATCCCAAAATATACACGGAAATTGCCGTAAAAATAAGAAAACATGCCGTAGAAATGACGAGGACGAGTCCACGGACTCAGATATATAAACCCCTAAGCTTAAACCTCAATGGATTAGATTAATATTGATCTTAGATGATAAGAAATGGAGAGGGAATAAGATGAAATCAGTGGAGTAAATGTCATTTTATTCATTATGGACATTTCGTCCAAATGTATAGATATATATCCATGTACTGGTTGTACTTCCACTAGCATGTGTCAAGTTGAAGGCTTCACATAGTGGAGTCACCATGATGTGCGCCTCTCCACTTTCCACGTGGTGGTGGAGGTGGCACATCAGTGCAATTTTATTCCCCCTATATATATATTCGGGTATTGCATAGGTTCGTGGTAAAATAAATATAACTTTTTGAATATATCATAATTAATAGAAAATTATTTCTAACAAAACCTCTATAAAATAATAATATTATTTTAACATATTTAAATTCACTATCTCCGCTTAAATTATTAATAAATTATAAAACTATTATAAAATAGTATAGATATAACATAACTAAAGAATTTTATAAATTTCAAAAACATTTTCAAATGGGAATTAACTATGTAATTTTACCAAATTCAAATTTAATTTAATATTTTACAATGTGCTCGGTCTAAATAATATTCTCAAACGAACTGCCTGGAAACCGAACTGTCAGTCCCAGCAAGTCATAAATAACTTGGGGCAGTTATAGAAAAGCTCTAAACGTTGAGAACATACGAAAACGAGGGAAATAACTGGGAAGGTCATTACATTTATCCTCAACTATTATATTTTTGTTGTTGTTCCTACTTGTTGCTATTGTCGTTTCTTTCATCTGTTTTCTGTCGAGGGTCTATTGGAAATAATTTCACTACCTTCTCTAAAGGGGTAAGATCTGCATACACACTATTCTCGCCCTTGACCCTACATGTGGGGTTACACTAGATTTGTTGTTATTGTAATATCTAAAATGAAATGATTTATTATTTAGGCATTGATTTTGAATTACAAAAGTTTCTAAAAGCTGAAAAGGGAAAAAAACTTCCTTTTTTTCTATCAGATTTTGCTATGTATGTTTTTTATACCGATAAAAAATTATAATTCCTATTGTTAATAGTTACTTTTATTATTAATATCAATTTAATTGCTGTATGCGTGCGTATTACATGGTACCTACAAAAGTAGCTAGCAAAGAAATTCAAGTCAAAACGATTTAACGCACTTTGGACATAAAACAATCAATGAATACTAATAAATTAATTGAGAGATCAAACCAAAACAAATAAGAAAAAATTCAATACACCAAAATAAACCATACTAAAACCGTCACTTATATACCTTTTTTTGCAGAGTACAGTAATTCAACAAAATCACCATTTAAAGATAATTTTTGGGTAAGTTAATTATAACTTGACCAATTCTCTCAAATATTCTGAAAATTGTTATTGTCTTCACAAATTTAAGTATAGAAAGTAATGAAATGACCATCAAGATTGAGCCATAAAAATGATTTACCAAGTAACCATTAAACAAGATTCAATCTTTTTCATTTCAAATTAAGAAAAAAGTAATAAACTTAAAATATTTTAAAATTCAAGGTCCGCGTGTGGTCAAAAGGATGAAATAACATGTATAGATTAAAAAAAACTTTTTAAGAGATACAATTTATTTTATTGAATAACAAAGTAGAAAAAGCTCATTGAAATTAAGAGAACAATTTTTAATTAAAAAAGGAAAGAAAATGTTTTTATTTTATGAAGATCAAATCTCTCCACTTTTTTTTTAAGTACATTTAATAAAAGACAAGAAAAAGTTATCTCATGATCAATTAGCCAAATCAATTCTTATCTTATCCTTCTCTTGTTCTTTATCTTTCCTCCCATTAAGAGTGGCAACGGACCGGACCGGGCTTGCCGGACCGGTCGGTCAGTGTTTTCCGGACCGTCACCGGTGGACGGTGACCGGATATGGTCCAGAACCGGGCCTACTGGACTGGGCAGCCCGGTTGTATCCCCTTTGTCCGAACCGGTCCAGTATCCGATCCGGATTTCGGACCAGATTCCGGTTCCGCCTAATTTTTTATTTTTTTTTAACTTTTAATTTAAATTCAAAATTAAAAAAAATAAAAATAAAAATTTAATAATTGTTTTTTTGTTTGAATTTAAATTAGTTTTCAAATTTTATTAAGTTTTAAAATATTTTTTTGAAAACTTTAATTTTCAAATTTAAAGTTTACGTTTAAATTTTCAACTTTGAAAACTTTGATTTTTTTTTAAAGTTAAAATGTAAATTTTCAACTTTCAAGTTTAAAGTTTAAATTTAAATTTATAAGTTAAAGTTTAATTTATTTATTTTTTAATTCTTAAAGTTTAAATAAAAGATAACTTTAAAAAGAAAATGAAGGCATTAGCCTATAATTTTATTCAAATCAATAAAGAAATACATGTATTATAAATATTAGAAGAGCACCTAATCTACGCAGCCACCTTCTAGGAAGGGTTCTGTTTCAACTAAGTCTCGATTATTATACTAATATCTATAATTTCGAAAGTATGCTTTTCATAATTTATCTATCAATTCCTTGGAAACATGAGCCGGAATTTGTATTTGGTTTTCTTCATCCATTGCTTCCATGCCATCATCACTATTATCTCCGAGTGCTTCATCTATTTCTACTTCGGCTTGATGCTATAAATTTGGTAGTCCAGCATTCCTTCGTTCGGCGTTGATCCAATCTCTGAACAACACTGATATTTCCAAACTATCTTTTGCTAACGAATATCTATGGTCTCCAACGAAAAATCTCCCTGCGCTGAAAGTTTGCTCCGAAGCTATTGAAGATGCTTGCATAGCTAGCACATCCCGAACCACCCTTGAAAGATATGGAAATTGTTCTATCCGGTTCTTCCACCAAGTTAAAAGTTGAGGATCTCCATTTTCATCCCCTATATTTTCCTGTGCCTGATTAATATATTGATCAAAATCATTATTGTTAGAAGAATCAAGACCAAGTTCTTCATCCATAATTTCATCAAAATCATTAAATTTAGCCCTGCGACAAGGAGGTTCAGACGGTTCATCATTTAGTAGCTTCTCTCTATAAATGTCATACAAATGTCTAGCTTTAGTTAATATACTATATTTACACGATTCAACAGATGGAACTTCATCACTTGTAATTTCTAAATTTTTATAAATCTTTTCAATCATTTTTTTAACACCATGTTCTTTGTACGTTGGGTTGAACAAAGTAGAAGTCAAAAATATTTGAGGAATAGGAAAAAAATATTTTTAAAATTTTTCAATCATATATGAAACCGCAACTTTAAAATGTTCACGATCTTTATATTTAGCAAATTCAGATGAAATAACACAAACATTTACTAAAGCTGAAGAAATAGTAGGATAATATTGACCAGATATAATATTTGTAGCACTATAAAAAGTTCTCAGAAAGTTAATAAGTTCTTCGCATTCTTTCCAATCCTCGTCGGTGATTTTAAAGCTCCGATGCGATTGATGTTTATTATAAAGCATTTGTAAAGGCATACGATAATCAATAGCAACAATAAGCATTTCAAATAAAGAATTCCATCTAGTAGTCACTTCTTTTGGAATTTTTCTAAACGGCATTTCAAATAAAGCACAAGTTTTTTCAAATTCTATAATTCTAGACCTTATTTTAGCTTTAAAAACCCATGCACAAACAGCTCGAATTCTAACACAAGAATCACCAAATACATTAAGACCATCCATCACTATTAAGTTATAAATATGTGCATTACACTTAACATGAAAAGCATCATCATCAATTGGACAAAGTCTGAATTTTAAAAATTCAATAGCTTTTAAATTAGCAGAAGCATTATCTAATGTGACACCCATTATCATATCACAAAGACCAAAATAACGTAAAATCTCTCCTGTTAAAGAAGCAATATAACTACCAGTTTTCCTCTCTTCAACATATTTATAACCTATAATTCTTTTTTGCATGTCCCAGTCATGATCAATCCAATGAGTAGTAACAGTAAAATAATCATTACCATTAGGACTTACACCCATATCAGAAGTGATAGATAATTTACCATCAAAATAATTAAAGTAGCAACGAAGAAAATGATAATGTTCACGTTGATATTTAAAAATATCAGCTTTAATTGTATTTCTTGAAAAAACCACGAAAATCAGGATTATACACCATTCGAATATAATGAATAAAACCGGGATGTTCACCAAAATTAAAAGGCAAACCACAAACCGCAATCATTTTAGCTAATTCTTCACGATCCCTATCCTGACTATATGTGAGTGATGTGCTTGGGCCAGCCGGGTTACTATAATCTAAAATATTCTAGACCATGTTAGAACCTCCGACAGATTGGTTAGTATCGGGCAAGGGTTTACCATTTTTTTTAGCCCTAGCGATAGCTTCTAGACGAACATATTCAGGAACACAAGCTCTCAAATGTCTAGTTAGCATTCCTGTCCCACCATGCGATCACCCAGTCAAATGTTTGATCACTCTCTTATATTTATTGCAAGTTGCAGTAGTTTTCTCCTTATTTTGGATCATAAATTTCCAAACTAATGATCTCTTAGGGTGTTTGCTCTTTCCTACTCTAGTAAACGTAGGTAAATTTCCTACTTCATCTTGTTCCGGTAATTTCGTAGCCGGACTAGTAGGGGTAGGGGTATCTTCTAACTCTTGTTCTTCTACATCTTCCTCTTCCTCTACGTCTTCAAAATAAGTATCAAAACATCTATCTAAGGCCTCATGGTCTACTACATTACCGGAAGCAACATCAATAGCACAAGGACGTTCAAAAGAAGTCATCAAACTGATTAAAATCATCGTTATTAATTCTAAATCTAGGTGGCAACGATTTAGAACTACCTCCACCCCCGCCTCTACTACAACTAGCACCCTTATCTTTTTTACCAAAATTTTTTTTAGCATGATTAAAAAATAATTTCTTACCGCTACCTTTTTTACCTGCATCCATATTTTAATATTAAAAAAAAAATATAAAAATATAAAAACAAACAATATAAATATAATGAAAAATTAATAGTAATTAAACAAATAAACAGATGAAAGTTGGAACGAATGTACCGAACGTCTGCGTAAAAGCAGACTTATATAACCAAAAAGCCGGAATTGAGAGATGACAATTGAAGCTTGCTTTAAAAAAAATCCCTTCAATTTACAAAATACACAATATTATAGAGAGTATTAGAGAGTGATTAGTAATAGAGAGTTTTTGAGAATTTGTGGGAAAATTAGGGGGAAGAGTGGGTATTTATAGGAAAATATGAGGGGGGGGGGGCTAGGGGGGTTGGGGCAGCTGGGGCCTGGGGGGCTGGAAATAGCTGTTGGGGGGCCCACTAATGGCTCCCAACGGCTAAAAACGGGCAAAAATTTTTTTTTTTTTTTAAATTGTTACCGTTTAATCGGTCAACCGGTTAAACTTACCCCTTCCGCACCGGTCCGTATACCGGTAGGTACCGGTACCGGTCACCAACCGGACTAATCGGACCGGGCCTACCAGAACCGGAACCGGAATCGGAGCTGGACACGGTCCGGAATGGGCTAGCCCGGTTCCGTTGCCACTCTTAGCCTCCATTACCCTAATTTTGTGTCTGCGCCACCCTAACAAAATTACTTTTTAAAATGATAGATAGATTGGTGTTAAAGATCTCTATATTTGAGAGTTACTATTGAGGGATCAAATTAATTTTTTCCTCAGCTCAATTGATAAAGAATATTTTTTTTCTTTTTTTCCTTAAAATTTCAAGTGTAAAATTCAAATGTAAGTTGATTAAATTATTAAAATTAATATAAAATTGTGGCCCTCCTAGGACATAAAAGTTAATCGAGTGTATGACCTGCTTATAACAAGAACCAAAAATAGAGAATCTGATTTGACTCTTTATACCATACAAAATTTATTTATTAACTAGTAAAACAAATATAAAAATATAGAAGTAGTGTTATGACAACAAGATAAACAAAAATCCAAGATTTACAAGATATATAATTTAACTCTAAAAAGAGATAGACGCTTAAATCACAAATGAGATTAAAAAAAATTATCATATTATTTAAATCTCTTATATATACAAATCACACAAAATTTAGTAATATCAAAGAATCAATGATTACAAGTTCTAGATTTATTTTTAGAGATGTCACCTTTATAGTCATAAGACTTTAGCAAATCAACCATATTATTAACAAACTCTTCTTAGTCATCAACCAGCACCACACGAACTTCATCAATCATACCGTAATAGGGAGCTGCCATTGAATTATATATTCCTTCAACAGATTGAGAATTCTTCTCTTCAGATATAAGAAAGAGGAGATACAAAAAACAAATATTTGCTATATAAAAAAATTATAGAAACATATTTAACTTTTTTGGCAGGTGCTTATATAGTATTTCTACTTAAGGCTAGTGGCCAAATATAGTGTTGACCATACCAAAAAATTTATTTGACCTATTTGATTTTTATAGAGAAATATTTAACTCTTTTGGCAGGTCCTTGTATAATATCTCTACTTAAGTCTAGCGGTCATATCTAGTGTTGACCATACAAAAAATTTTATTGGACCTATTTGATTTTTTGTCTTTTCTGAGTCAAAACAAAAGTATAATTTTACCCTTTTTTTTCTTTTCTTTTTGTGATATTAGTGTGAAGGGCAATATTTTCTTGATAAAATCATTTTTCAGTGTTTAGCTACTTAGACATATTTTTTATGGAAACATTTTCAATTATTAGGAAAAAAGACTTTTGTCACTTATGGGATCTGAGAAAGTACTCATTTTCATTTAAAAAGTATAGTGGTTATGTTCTTACTTTAGCTCAATTATTTCAACTAATACTTACATACTATTATCAACCATTAGCATTCAAAAGCGTCACTAATGTCCTTATCATGTTCTTCACTTTGTATCATAACTAAACTTTAAAATTGATCTAAAAAAAAGTTTTTTGTCAAGGTAAACTATCTCTTATATTCTTTTATTGTAGACATTGGTATGAAGGAAAATGTTTCCATGGCAAAAATGTTTTCCTAGAAAATGTTTTCATGGAAAACAAGCTGGTTTCTTACTTATTTTCTCATGTTTGGTTGGTGAGTGGAAAATATTTTTCGAAAAATATTTTCTAGTGTTTGGTTGGTGAATGAAAAGAACATTTTTCAGAAAATACCTTTCAGTATTTGGCTAGAGAGTAGAAAATACTTTTTAGGAAAATAGTTTCTAAACCTGGAAAATACTTTTTTTTTAGTTTCTGACAACGGAACCAACCCCGAATCTCGACAAGACCCGATCCCGACACCTGAAACCAGGATCCAACATCGACCCGAATCTTGACTCGAGACCCGACACTCAATCAAAGACCCGACCCCAACTCTCAACTCAGGACCCGACTCTGACACCCAACCTCGATTCCCGACCACGATTCCCAACACGGGACCCGAGGCCGACACCCTACATCGATTCCTGATCAGGGATCTGACATTGATACCTAACTCGAGACCCAACCCGAGAGCCAACCCCTACTCTCGACTCGAGACCCGACCCTAACACCCGATCCCGACTCTCAACTCGAGACATGACCCCAATACCTGACTCGGTACTAGACCTCAACAGCTGACCCAATACCCAACTCGAGACCCGACACCCGACCCGATACCTAACTCGGGACTCGACCCAACACCCGACTTGGGACCTGACCCGACACCTGACACCTAAATCTAGACCGAACCCTAACACCAACCATGATCCCCTACCCGAGACTCAACATCGATTCCCGACCCGGGATACAACCTCGATCCCCTACCCAAAACCCTACCTCGATTCCTGAATTGAGACTCGACCTTGATTAATATCCTAGGACCCGACCCTAACACCCGACCTCGACTCTCTACCCAACTCCCGACACCTGACCCAGGACTCGACCTCAACTAGAGATCCTGACACCTGACCCCAGCTTAGAACTTGAACTGAACACCTGACTTAGAACCTGACCTCGAAACCCAACCCCGACTCCCGACCCAAACCCAACCACGACATATTGATGTTGGATCTAAAGTTGGTATCAGGAGTTTTTCCTCTGATGGAGTTTAGGGTCAGGTTGAGTTTTGGGTCCCGAGTCGAGGTCAGGGATCCGAAATCCAAGTCAGGTTTGGGATTCGGGTCTCGAGTCGAGGTAGGATCCCAGGTCTTGTGTCTTGGATCAGGTTTGACAGTTTGGTCTCAGTTTGGGATTCGAGTACCAGGTTGGGAGTTGGGTCTCAAATTAAAGTCAAGAGGCGGGTCCCGAGTCAAGAATCGGGAGTCAGGATTTGTCATGACCTAATTTCTCACGTCATGATGGTACCTACTATAACCCACCAGTAGGCAAGCCAATCCGTAGTTCGGAACTGCTAGTAATAGACTATCAAGAAAAATAAAGGAAACAACGGAAAGGAATCTAATAAAGGGACTAATATAGATTACAACCCCAAAACCTGGTGAAGTCAGTACAAGAGCTTCTAATAAAACTGGAGTATAAAGTGGAATACAGAGTCAATATATATACAAAGCCGTCTCTGAAATACAAAATAGAAATCAAACTAACAATATGATGGAGAGCAGGAATACTTTGAAAGTCAAGAGATCACCCCAAATCTCTGATCCACAGCAGCTCCTCACGATACACACATCAATAGCGAGAACTTGTACTATTATCTGCAGGCTACAGAAGTGTAGCATGAGTACCAAACACGTGGTACTCAGTAGGCATCGGCCGACAAAGCTCCAAAGATAATGCAAGCATAAATAATATGTAAGAAAGAATATAACTAAAGGCAACTATCCAGGAAAACTAAGCATAATGAGGCTAATGGAGCAATAAGTATACACTATCCTATTCTAATAGTATTCAGGAACTACAGTACAATACCGTATATCACTAGCCAATATACCAATGAAGAGTGAAAGAAGGATATATAGTAGTATACAAGGCCAAAGAATACATATCCAATATGAATAGATAAAGAAAGAGAGGGATATACGGTAATACAATATATATATGTGTATATCTATATATATATAAGCACACACACATATAGGACTAACTCGAAGGTAATAACCTGAGGGAGTCAACCTAACATATCAAGGATCATAACAAAGCAGGGGTTAATACTAGCATAATCAGGGTCCCTCACCATAATGTATAACCATGAGGTAATTATAGATAATGTAATTTACCATAGAAAAGGAAAGGGATCAGAAATATGCCGACAACCTCGGGTACCAATCCATAATCATCCTGCCACAAACTAACCATATTAACCAACAGTAAAGTAACCGGCTAGTCCAGATGAAAAATACCTAATCGGACCCCCATAAGCTCGGAAGGTTCAAGGAAACACTCAGCAAACAGCCATCATAGCTTATGCCTATACAACCCCCCATATGGACGATAGATATAAGCACCAAACAATTATATTGGTGATAGGCAATGCATATGAATGAATGAATGCAACATAAACCAATAGTACCATACCCAATCCGAGTGCCATAATGTACCAAGTGTATACACCTCCTCCAGCTCAGTAGCTCACAAAGGCAGGATCTACAGTGACCATCCTTCTCCAGCACTGTGGCTCACAAATAAAGTCCATAGGGACTTGGGATATCCGTATACACTACCTAGTCCTAAACCAAAACTTCCAATAATTATCATAATCAATCTACTCCATCCAGTTTCGAAGAGATGTATAAGTATAATAAGTGCACGGAATTGAACCATGACAAAAAGAGTGTAAATCTATAAAAATCCATAGCCCGAGATCAACTTCGGGACTAAATAAACATAATAGCGTAAAAAAGGTCAGAATCTCTCTCTACCGAAGTAAATAGTAGTAGTAAAAGAGTGGATAATAACGGACCGAAATAAATCTCGGTCTAATTTCTAAAATAGTACATTTAGTTCCAAAAGCTCATAATCCATTAAGTAAGGTGGTACGATTCCCATTATAAAAGAATTCATTTTAAAAGTGAAAAGTGGGAATAAATCCCTTTTTGTAAAACAGCAGTAAAATCAACGTTTGACTTGAATTGTACCACTAAGTGAGCATGAATGCGCCTAAAAGTATGCATGCCATCACCAGTATATAAAAAATACATCCATAAGCGTCTAAGCATCTATAAACTCGAATCATGTCCTCTTTAAGGATAAAATACTCACCTGGAGTCCAACTGGTATCGTAACCACGACCTCGGGTCCAATAATATGATCAACATAATAAAACCTCATAACCCAGGAAACTATGGTAACCAAGGACATAAAATCATTAAGTCAAATGGTAAGTCTTATATTAAGGAACCTTAGTATCAAACTACGCTTAACGTGCTTATAATCAAGGGTAATAGGGTTCTATGGCCATAATGGGTATTTTATACTAAAGTTCGAGTCACATTTCTATATCTAATTCCCAAATAGGTTAGGTCATGCTACACTAATCATAAACATATCCTATCATGCCTACCTAACATGCAATCTAAACTATACACAATCTCATAGAGAAGAGTAGACCAAAGCCTACCTCGTTGCCGAACTGTAATCTTGAATCTCTCACAAATCGCTTGTCCTTGCTCCACGATCCAGAATCAAAGGTCACACTATCAAAATAATAACCTATTAGTTATTACAAGTAAAATGATACCCAAATCTCAATATAAAACTAAGGGCCCAAAATCGGGTAAAAAATCAGCTTGTGGGGCCTGCTAACGGAATCCCAAAATTGAATCTGTCACGAGGTCCCTTGAAGGACAAGGAATGTGTGCTCAAAAGTTGAGCACAAATCAGGGCACAAATTAGCCATCCCACAAATTTAAGGAATTAAAGACTTAATTTCTAAGAATTTACGATGAAAAAGGATGAAATTTGACGGGGAAAATAATGGAAAATGATCAAGGAGTGTTGAACTAGCTTACCTTAGCTTCAATAGATGGTTTCCCACACTTTCCCACGTTCTAAGCTCTCAAAAATGGAGGAAAATGACCTAGGAAATGAAAGATAATCGAGTGAAGAAGAGAACATAACACCAGCAGTTGCCGCTAAAGCGGTCACTTGGCCGCTAAAGCGGCTGGTGATACAGGCAAGTAACCGCTAAAGCGACATCCGCTTAAGCGGACAAGGAAGCTAGAGTGGCCCTAAGCAATACATCCAAGGCCACTAAAGTGGTATAATGTTGCTAAAGCGGTCATTTGGCTGCTTAAGCGGCTGCACCAACAACTTGAGGCATCAGATTTTTCTAAGTCCAAATAGACTCCAACTGGGTGCTCAGGATTCGTTCAAAACCTTGTGCGCGCAAATGAACTATGCTACCATACTAAATTTGACATTCCGGATTCAATGGAACAATCAAAACTTTCATCCGAGATCGTTTCGATAAAATTTAGCCACACTTATAGTTTCAAAATCTAACAACCCAAAACGAGTTCAAAAGCCTCGGGACCAGAACAAAGGGTCCCCATAGCCTAAAATCAACGTTCCGGAGCTGATGAGACTATCGAAATTCTCATCTAAGATCATTTATTAGGAGTTTTGGTCCAAGAACAATTCCTTAACACCAAAAGCTTCAACACAAGGAAATAAGCCTAAAATTCAAATGAATTATCCGATAAATAAATCGACAGTTCCAGCAAGTCATAAATGACCTGTTACCGCTATGGAGAGGCTTAAATTGCTAGAAACGTATGGAAATTGAGAACATTACCTGAAGGGTCATTACAATATCCACTACTAAAAAGACTTTTGTCCGCAAAAGTCAATGGATAGAAAGAGACCGTAAGCTCGAAAGGATGAGGTACTGGCCCGCATGCCCCGAGCATTTCAACCTAGACAACCTCTAAGAAGAAATAACAATTCCAAGGGATTCTACTATAGGTATCACTTTTTCAACCAACTTCCTTACTTCACCTCTCAAATAGCCACAAACTCAACCTCAACAACCAACTGGCCTCCAACTGAACCAAGCATGACTGAAACATGTAAACCCAAACCACGGCATATTGACATCACACCGAATAAGCACAACCAAACAGATACTCAACCAAATTAAGGATAACCAAGGCATGAATCACACAGCCAACTCCAAACTTCAAATCTAACATTTTCTCACCCTTCAAAACCTGATGACTACTATAAACCATGCAGAATCCTTCCCGCATCATTTGAGTCCTGTCTGTTCAATCACATTACACAAACCTCGAAAGACTAAAGTTGGTATACTGAAAATCCATAATGGCAAGCAAAAAAAATAACCCCATAAGGTACAACCTGGACATACAAATGGAGATGATTAAAGATAGCAATTTGTAGCCAAAGCTACAACTTGTCCGGATGAACCTCAAAACCAACAATCATGAATCCTAAGGATAATCTTTCAAAGCTAAACAATATGCTCCATAATGCCCTGCCAAATGTGGGTGAAACCATGCTAAGCCCAACTTAAGCACACTTCTACTACGGAAAAGACATTCTAAAATTTTGACAAACACAAAGAATCAAGGCCAAAAGCAATAGAAACCAATACCATCTGCTGACAAACCATACTCCGAGCATCTATCAAGTCCACTACATCCGAACTGAAGGAAACTGAATCGGTAGGTAAAGAGTAGGCTTAGTCAAACCTGTCGACGAAGTCTCAACTGAATCAAATTTTGAAAAGAAGGTTGCAACCAAGTTATGTAATCCATAGCAATAATCTTAACACCGAAGCTGAACTACTCAATCTCAATTATCCAAACTGATCCCGCTAACAAGTAATATCTATATTCCAAAAGCTATCATAACCTTCAAGCTTCCATTCAAGAGAGTCAAATCTCAAAGCTGAAGCCCACAAGCCTTCACGGATATCAAATACTCAAGCCAACCTCACTATCAGAATCAAGCATATACACTACAGTTCCCGCAAGAGCTTAAACAAAAATGTTGCCAATGAACATAATCACAATGGAGGGAAACCACATAATGAAGATACGAGCAATCAAATCCATATCCACTAAAGGCATATCAGATCAGGGCATAACCAAGGCTCAACAAGGCTATAAGGAGTACCAATGCTAGACAAAACTCGAGCAACTTGGAAAAAGCAATATTTATCGTAAACTGGTCAAACCAATACTCGATCTATTACAACGAATATCCATAGGCACATATCACCAAGAAGAAGCACTCCATAAAGTCACATTAAGCCGAACAACTACCGAAAGGAGAATTTTCTGAATTCACCCATTTTCTCTAACCTTAACTTAACTGAATCATGGACCACATCATAGCAAGAATGGAGTACCCAACTCAATATCAGCATCAAGATCAAGACCACTACCGGGCGATGAACTATCCAAATCGAAAGAATAAATCTCAGATTTATCAACCATAGGAATAGGCTATAGAAAAGGATAGCCAATGCTAAAATCTCAACATACCAGAAAAGCAAACCTTAGGCTTTTCAACATCAGAAATTGGTGATAGAATTGAATTGCCAACTCTAGAACCACAACAAAACCATGGAAGGCTAACCTACCTCCACTTTCACAACCCACTCAACAGTCGATCTAACCTTGCCAACAGAGAAGGAAAACAACCAACCTTGCCTCATAAAAAGGGAGAGAACTAACCAACTGAGCTAGCCAGCTAAGCCAACAAATAAGAATCGCAAGAAAGGGATTCTAACTATATAACGCTAGTCTAGCCGTCTATCAAGTAAAAATCAATCAACATCAAAACAATGACAATAATAACAACAATAGTGACACCAGTATAAAGTACAGGTGGTACCAAAAATGAAAATCAACAACAAGTACCACTCTAGGTCCATAATAAGACCAATGTGCCAAAGTAATGGGACTCTAACCCAAATGCTACACCCCATAAAAAAACACAATGTTGATTTACTCCATCCACTACTAAAGAAATTAGCTACGGAGGTAGTCACATATGCATGAAATCTACACCAAGGAATACAATAACCAATATAAGAATACAAGGAATATAATCATCGAAGTGTATGAAAACCCCAACTCCCGTTATATAGAAACTAAAAAGTAGTAAGTCGAATCATACCTATATCAATGAAGTCCAAAGTCATAGTCCTGACGTACTTGAAGGAGTACGAATCTGAAAGTGTCCAACCCGAGCTGAGCATCTGAATCACCAACTAGAGCACTAAGTGCACTATCTCTAACTGAAGGTGTCATATCTCTATGAGACTGATCTGGATGAGCTGAATGAATAATAATCCCATGCCAGGGACACTCTATGGACTAGTGAGCGGTCTCTCAACAATCATATAAAACCCTTGAAGCTATAACTCAGCGAGAAACATGAGCTGACCCCAACTGGCTGACAAACTGACATCGAGGAAACTCTCTACTGAAATGATCATCCTTTCCGCACTCACAACATACCTCTAGAGCTCTAGGCTGTCCAGGAATAAGTATTGACCTTGTTTGAACAACCAACTCGCACCTGGGAAACTCTCTAGACTAATGGCCAAGCTTGCCACGATCAAAACTAGCTCCTGGAACACTCTAATATACTGTACCTGCTAACCCAGAATTGCAGCCAGGGCTAGAAGATCTATATCGAATACTTCATAATGTCTTACGGGAACTCTACCCAATATGACCACTACGATCTACCTGAGAGCTACCCATAAGCTGAGGTGCTACCTATACGATCCTAATAGGTGGCAAGTGATGCTGATCCTTACTGGGAGGGTCCCTACTCTTAGACGAAATACCAATAACATTGAAATGATGACATAGCCTCTTACCACCACCTTTATATGTCTCAAAACATACCCTCTCTGTGGTTCTCGCATGATCAACAACATGAGGGAAAGAAGACCCAGCTGCAACCAAAAGCTCCGACACTAAGCAGATTGGGAAACCTAACCCTCTGATAAATCCACGCACCATCTTTTGCTCTAACAGATATAGTATCAAAGTATGTCTGGCTCACTCGAGAAACCCAATCTCCAACTCTGAAATAAATAAGAAGCCCTGCTGAACACCAAAAAACCCAACTCTGGTCTGAGAATCACTCGATAAATCGGACATCGCCTCTGTCTGTGAAGTATCCATAAAAAGGCTTGAAATTCCCAACACTGAATCCTGGAAAGCTAGAGGTACTCACAAACTCTACCGAAACCTGAGTTGGCCCCCCTAAATCCTAAGACTGGCACTGAAGATCCTCTATGTTAATTTCTGACTCTCTAGCCTGACGTTGAGCTTAGACTATGGTAACACGCGCCAAAGTCCCATCTGTATCTATTGATAACCTCGTGCCATCCATTTACGAAGGAGCAGAGTCAAAGAAAGTACTAGAGGTTTACAGAAATACAGACACATGACAAAGAGTCAAGAATAGAATTTCCTAAGAATGCCCTATAGCCTCCTAAAGATAGGATACAGACGTCTTCATACCGATCCGTAGGACTCTACTAGACACTTAACTCTTGTACCAACACATCGATAAACCTGGCTCTGGTACAAATTTGTCACTACCTGATTTCTCAGGTCATAATGGCACCTACTATAACCCACCAGTAGGCAAGCCAACCCGTAGTCTGAAACTGCTAGTAACGGACTATCAAGAGACATAAAGGAAACAACAGAAAGGAATCTAATAAAGGGACTAATATAGATTACAACCCCAAGACCTGGTGAAGTCAGTACAAGAGCTTCTAATAAAAATGGAGTACAAAATGGAATACAGAGTCAGTATATATATACAAAGCAGTCTGAAATACAAAATAGAGATCAAACTAACAATATAAAGGAGAGTAGGAATACTCTGAACGTCACAAGCTCACCCTAAATCTCCAATCAATAGCTGTTTTGCACGATACACACATCAACAGTGAGAACTCGTACTATGATCTGCAGGCTGTAGAAGTGTAAAATGAGTACCAAACACATGGTACTCAATAAGCATCAACCGAATGAGCTCCAAAGATAATGGAAGAATAAATAACATATAAGTAAGAAAATAACTATAGGAAACTATCTAGGAAAACTAAGCATAATGAGGCTAATGGAGCAATAATACACTATCCTATTCTAAAAGTATTCAGGAACTAAAGTACAACGTCATATATCACTAGCCAATATACCAATGAAGAGTGAAAGAAGGATATATAGTAGTATAAAATGCCAAAAAATACATATACAATATGAATAGACAAAGAAAGAGAGGGATATACAGTAATACCATATATATATATATACACACACACACATATAGGACTAACTTTAAGGTAATAACCTGAGGGAGTCAACCTAACATCTCAAGAATTATAACCAAGTACGGAAGCTAATACTAGCATAATCAGGGCCCCTAACCATAATGTCTAACCATGAGGTAACTATCGGTAATGTAATTTACCATAAAAAATGAAAGGGATCAAAAACATACCGACATTCTCGGGTACCAGTCCAGAATCATCCTACTATGAAATAACCATAATAATCAATAGTAAAGTAATCAGCTAGTCTAGACAAACAATACCTAATTGGGCCCCCATAAGCCTGGAAGGTTCAAGAAAACACTCAGCAAACAGCCATCATAGCTTATACATATACAATCCCCCATATGGTCGATAGATATAAACACCAAATAATCATACTGGTGATAGAAAATGCATATGAATGAATGAATGCAACATAAACCAATAGTACCATACCCAATCAAAGTGCCATAATGTACCAAGTGTATACACCTCCTCCAGCTCAGTAGCTCACAAAGGTAGGACTACGACGATCATCCTTCTCCTGCACTGTGGCTCATGGATGAAGGGGCCGATAGAGGACTCGGGATATCCGTATAGACTACCTGGTCCCAAACTAGGACTTCCAATAATCATCATAATCAATCTACTCCATCCAGTACCAGAGAGATGTATAAGTACAATAAGTGCGCAGACTTGAACCGTGACTAAAAGAGTGTAAGCCTGTAAATCCAATGCCCGAGGTTAACTTTGGAACTAAATTAGCACAATAGCATAGAAAAGGTTAGAATTCCTCTCGACCAAAGTAAATAGTAGTGGTAAAAGAGTGGATAATAAGAGACTGGAATCAATCTCGGTCTAATTTAAAAAATAGCACATTTAGTTCCAAAACATCATAATCCATTAAGTAAGGTGGTATGATTTCTGTTATAAAAGAATTCATTTAAAAAGTGAAAAGTAGAAATAAATCCCTTTTTGAAAAACACTAGTAAAATCAAAGTTTTGAATGGAATCGTGCCACTACGTGAGAATGATCCTAAAAGTATGCATGCCATCACCAGTATCCAAATAATACAATCATAAGCACTTAAGCCTCGATAAACTCAAATCATGGCCTTTTTAATTGTAAAATACTATCAGGTCCAATAATATAATTAACATATTAAAACCTCATAACCTAGGAAACTATGGTAATCAAGGACATAAAATCACTAAGTAAAGTGGTAAGTCTTATATTAAAGGATATTTAATATCAAACTATGGTTAACATGCTTATAATCAAGGGTAATAGGATTCTATGACCATAATGGGTATTTTATACTAAGGTTCAAGTCACATATCTATACAGAATTCCCAAATAGGTTAAGTGATGAGCCATGGTTACATGGCACTTTTGATGCTTAAAATAAGGAAATTATGCAATAACTTGTGTGTATTTGGTTGGTATGATGTGCTTTCTGTCCTACATTGCAGGAAAACAGGTTTTGAAGGCAAAATGATCAAAAAGGAAGAATCACGCTCGAGAATAAAGTTTCTGAATAAGAAAGAGCTGAGTCCAGTACCAGAAGTGTGACCCACGACAGGACTCATGTGTTGTGAGTCCACTCACGTGACGTGAGTGGCTTTCGTGAGTCATCTTCAGAGATGATGAATGTGGTCTGATTTCCACGGAAGGCATCCACATGGCGTGAGTCCACCTACATGGCATGACTGGGTAGCGTGAGTCAACTTCTAAAGATGTCTATTTATGCCTGATTTCCACGAAACTCATCTATGTGGCGTGATTTGGTTCCACGATACCAAGTTACGACACCATGGAAAATTGCCGACTTTGTTCTCCTGTTTTGATTAGGACAGGATTAGCCTTGTATCTATAAATACCCCTGTATTGTCCTATGTTCAGGAGTTAGTCAATTACATTGTTTTGAGATAGTTTTTCAATATTTTGAGTTCAGAAACATATTATTATTTTGTAATCTTGGAACACCGATTCTAGGGTTTCATTTATCATTGAGATTTCAGTTTTTCTTCATTGTTATGAGTTTACAATTATGTTTTCATCCTTGAATTCTTATTGTGCTTTTGCGAACATGAGTAGCTAAACTCATTAGCTAGGGTTGTGTGAACCATGAGAAATTAACGAATCGTGTTAAGTGCAAAGCAATTCTGAAATGGTGTGAATGTATGTATTATTTCTTCTTTCATTGTGATTGCTCTTCTAACGGTTGCAAACGTTAAAAACTCATCTCTATTCTAGACTTGCTCGAGAGAGAGGTAGATATTAGGAAAAGGAGATAACAATAGAGATTTGAAGCTATCAACCTTCATCTAATAACTTGAGCCTTAGTGGGAATAGTTATCTGAGATCCAGGACAAGGGTTAGTAGTGCGACACTCAGAGACCGAGAGGAGAAGAGTGAAATTCATCTAATCAAGGTCGAGAGACGTTTAGATAAACATATCTTGTCAGATTTTGCATGCATCATAGGGGGACAGTTTTGTTAGCACAAGTAACCAGTGGAGTTAAGAAATCATTGGGGATCACAGTCCTAGTGTGTTTCTCATCTTGACTACAAACTATATAATAAAAAATTGTTACCATTATTGTTCACTTACAGAAAACCCCCAATTTTACTTTCATACTAGTTACTCAGACTAGAATTCGACATAACTTTGACCTATTCCCTGTGGGATCGACCCCAACCTAGTTGGGTTCTATATTTGATACAGTGACCGCTTTATACTTCTTAGGCGACATATCTTGGGCGACATCAAATTTTGGTGCCATTGTCGGGGAATACAGTTACGGAGTTGATTAGTTTACTTGTTGGAGTTCATTGGTTTTGCTTTTCAATAATTTTACGGGCATACACCGGTGTATGTCAAATACTAGGAGTCAAGGCAATCCCCTGATTCCACTTGATCTTGAGATAGAAAGAACACTAAAAGCTAATCGAAGAATGGTGAACAATGACGGGGTGCAGGATCCCGCAGCTGTGGGAGACATTCATAATCAACCAATTCAGATGGTTGGTCATGAAAAAGCAGACCAAACTACTGCTTGATGGACATGAGAAGAGCATGCTAGACAAGCTGTTCTTAGAAAAGTAGAGAGAGATAATCGAGCTATGCAAGAGGCAGCTCAGCGACTGGTTGAGGCTGAAGAGAGACGAAGAAGATTGAGAGCTCAACAACCACTTCAAAGACCGCATGTGCCAGTTTATGCTGACCCTGAGGAAGAAGACATGGCCTACTTTGAGCCAATAGAGACTGGTGCCATCATTGCACCTGAGTTACCTCTGGGCACTAAGTTTGACATTACTAGTGCCATGATTCACCTGCTAAACTTAAAGGATGTGTTTTTCGGTCTTCCTACTGATGATCCAAACATGCACGTGATGAATTTTGTGGGGGTCTGCACCTCATATAATTTTTCTGGAGTTGACCAAGAGGCTATTTGATTGAGATTGTTTCCATTCTCTCTAACAAGGGAAGCGACTTTGTGTTTGGCAGAATTACCACGAGGATCCATCACTACTTGGCAAGAATTGAGAAATCAATTTTTGGAGAGGTTTTTCCCACCTTCCAAGATGCTACAGTTGAAGGATGAGATCTACAACTTCAGATAACTACATTCTGAAGCACTTTATGAGACATGGATAAGGTTTAAGAAGAAGCTGCAGAATATGCCAAATCATAGGATGACTGGTAGAAACTTACTTGAAATATTCTACAGGGCTTTAAACGTCAATACTAAGGTTGTAGCAGATACTATCACTGGTGGAGCATTTATGAGTATGAGGTGGGAATAAGCTTCAAAATTATTAGATCGTATCACTAAGACCAATCGAGGATGGCATACTCGGGAAGCAGATACGCCGGCTGGCACATATGCTATTGGAGGCTTAGCAGCACAATGGGCTTTGGATGAATTATTAGCTCAAGAGGTCGCTCAGTTGAGGACAGAAATTGGTCTTATGGCTAAACAGATTGTGGTTAGAGATGCTGAAAAGGTGCATGTTATAGGTGCATAAGGTAAAATGTCTAGACATGAAGATTATGAATCTGATGAAGACGCGAAGTATCTGGATCGAGAAGTGGCGGGTTTCCAAGCCAAGGGCCAAGGCTCTAACCAAGACTCCTGGAACTCGAGGTAAGGGAATCAAGGTCGGAACTACTATGGGGATAGTTACAATAAGTCAGGATATATAGATAGAGAACAAGATCGTGACGGTGATTAGAGGAAAAAGGATGATTATAGAGAGAAGAGTGGCGTATATGTTCCACCTGGGAACCACGATACTAACTCTAGAAATTCAAGAATGGAATCCCTTCTAAATAAACTGGTGAAAGGGGCAGAGAGTCAAGAACAATGCCTGAAGGAGATTAGGTCAGACATCTCAGGAATCAGTCAGAAAATAGAATCTCATTCGACTGCTATCAAATAGTTGGAGCAACAATTCGGGCAGATATCGGTGGCATTAAACCAACGTCATCCAGGAACCCTTCCAAGCAACACCGTCTAGAATCCGAAGAATGATAGCCATTGTATGGCCATTACTACTAGAAGCGGGAAATGCACCACAGATCCATCTATACATGTGGATAGTGGTAAGACCAATAAGCCAATGGTTGTTGATATAGAAACTGAGATAGAGCCAGATAATTCGAAGGTCGAAACAGTTCCAAATCCTCAAGATGCTAGCTAAAAAGAAAATTCTGAGAAGAGGCAGGAAAAGGAGTTCCCACAAAAGTTGAAGACTATCCCACGAACTTCTCCTCCCTTTCCTCAAAGATTGAAGAAGAAGGCTGAGGAAGGAAAATATCAGAAGTTTATTACACTATTGAAAGAGCTGTCGATAAACATCCCTCTTGTTGAAGCATTGGAGCAGATGCCAGGTTATAAAAAATTCATGAAAGACTTGGTGACAAAGAAGAGAACTGTCAGTTTTGAGCCGGCAAATAACTTACATCGTTGTAGTGCAGTTGCTTTGCATTCTCTAGTTTAAAAGAAGGAGGATCTAGGAGCTTTCATAATTTTTTGTACTATTGGGTCCTACAACTTTGCTAAAGCACTTTGTGATTTGGGTGCTAGCATTAACTTAATGTCGTTAGCCATTTTCAAGCAGTTGGGGTTGGGATCACCAAAACCAACCTCTATGAGACTTCTCATGGCGGATATGACTGTGAAAAAGCCGGTGGGCATTTTGTATGATGTTTTGGTAAAAGTTGCATCTTTCATATTTCCGGCTGACTTTGTGATCCCGGATTATGAATTTGATTTCGAGGTTCCCATCATATTGGGAAGACCATTCCTTGACATTGGGCGTGCATTGGTCAACATGGAAACAGGGCAGATGAAATTCAGGTTAAATGATAAACAAGTCACTTTCAATGTTTCGCGTTCCATGAAGAACCCAAGAGATAAACGGGTGATTTCGGTAATAGATTTGATTGATGATAGTGATGTTGTTGTGTCTCTTGAAGAAAGGTTGGGGGTAGAAGTTCTTGTGGCCGTGATCATGAATTTTGATAGCAATGGTATCGAGGAATATAATGAGATAGTTGGTGCACGTGCTGGTAGGGGATCATTCACTTATTCTCCAAAGAAAGTCGATATCGATTTGAAGAATAGGGTGACCCCACCAGCTCGTCCTTCTATCATAGAGCCCCCAGTATTGGAACTTAAGGCTGTTCCAGCTCACCTTCGCTACACATTTTTGGGAGCCAACAACACCTTGCATGTGATTATTTCTTCTAAATTAGTGGAGGGGCAAGTAGAGGCTCTGGTTTCAGTATTGAGAAGATTTAAGAGGGCCATTGGTTGGTCCATTGTTGATATTATAGGAATTCCACCCGGCATTCGCACTCACAAAATTCAACTTAATCCTGAGTGCATACCAAGCATTGAGCACCAACGTCGTCTAAACCTACCTATGTAGGAAGTTGTGAAGAAAGAGATCATCAAATGGTCACATGTAGGAGTGGTTTACCCCATTGCTGATAGCAAATGGGTGAGCCCAGTTCAGTGTGTACCAAAGAAGGGAGGAATCACTGTGGCTCCAAATGACAAAAATGAGTTAATTCCAATGAGGCCGGTGGCTGGATAGAGAGTTTGCATGGATTATCGAAAGCTGAATTCTTGGACAGAAAAAGATCATTTTCTTATGCCCTTCGTGGATCAGATGTTAGACCGTCTTGCAGGTGGAGGATGGTATTGTTTTCTAGATGGCTATTAGGGATATAATAAGATTTTCATTAATCTCGAAGAGCAAGAGAAGACCACTTTCACTTGTCCATATAGGACATTCACTTTTAAAAAGATGCCTTTCGGTTTATGTAATGCACCGATAACTTTCCAACGTTGCATGATGTTTATCTTCTCCGATATGGTGGAAGACACTATTGAGGTGTTTATGGATGATTTTTCAGTGGTGGGAGACTCATTTGATTATTTCTTGGCACACCTTGCTAATGTGCTACAACGATACAAGGAGTGTAACTTAGTGCTAAATTGGGAAAAATGCCATTTTATGGTAAATGAGGATATCGTGTTAGGGCATCAGATTTCAAAGATCAAGTTGATAAGGCTAAGATTGAGGTGATTTAAAAGTTACCTCCACCGATATCCGTGAAGGGAATTTGAAGTTTCTTGGGACATGCTGGATTTTATAGAAGATTCATCAAAGACTTCTCAAAAATTACTACTCCGTTATGCATGCTTTTAGAGAAGGAGGTAAAGTTCATGTTCGATGAGGCTTATCTTAAAGCATTTGAGTGTCTGAAAGAGAAGTTGATTTCAACCCCTATAATTATTTCACCAGATTGGGCGATGCCTTTTGATGTTATGTGTGATGCTAGTGGGGTGTCTTTGGGTGTTGTCCTTGGCCAAAGATGAGAAAAGATTTTACATCCAATTTACTACACTAGCAAAGCACTTAATCCAGCTCAGAAGAATTACACTGTGACTGAACAAGAATTGTTAGCGGTGGTCTTTGCTTTTGAGAAATTTTGCTCTTATCTGATTGGCACAAAGGTGATTGTACATACAGATCATGCAACACTTCGATATCTTATGTTAAAGAAGAATGCTAAGCCAAGGCTGATTCGGTGGGTACTTCTATTACAAGAATTTGACTTTTAAGTCAAGGACCTAAAGGGAACTGAGAATCAAGTTGCTGATCATCTTTCATGCCTTGAGGAGAAGACCATGCTTAAATTAAGGGATGATCTTGAGATTGATGATACTTTTCCAGATGAGCAGGTATTGGCAGTGTCACAAGACTTAATCCCGTGGTTTGCTGATTTTGCTAACTTTTTGGCAAGTGATTTAGTTCCGAAAGATATGTCATATTAGTAGAGAAAGAAATTCATGCATGAGGTGAGAAAATTCTTCTTGGATGAGTCGTATTTATTTAGGGTATGTGCAGATGGTATGATTCGAAGATGTATTCCAGAGGTCGAGATGATGAGTATTTTGGAAGCATGTCATTTATCTCCAGTTGGGGGTCATCATGGAGGTGAGTGGAATGCCTATAAAATCTTGCAATGTGGGTACTATTGGCCCAGTATTTACAAAGATGCCCATGATTACGCTCAAGCTTGTGACCAATGCCAAAGGTAAGGCAATATCTCACGTAGACACGAACTTCCTATGACAACTATACTTGAGCTTGAATTATTCGACGTGTGGGGAATAGATTTTATGGGTCCTTTTGTGAGCTCACATAGGATGAAATACATTTTGGTAGTTGTTGACTATGTTTCTAAGTGGGTGGAGGCAATTGCGCTTCCCAATAACTAAGGAATAAGTGTCACGACATTCTTGAAAAAGAACATATTTTCACAATTTGGTACACCCCGAGTTATCATTAGTGATGGAGGGTCCCACTTCTGTAATCGTCTGTTCAAGACCCTACTTGAAAAATGTGGTGTTAAACATAAGGTGGCAACACCTTACCATCCTCAGATAAGCGGGCAGGTTGAGATGTCAAATCGTAAGATCAAGTCTATTTTGGAAAAAACGGTGAATGCCAATAGAACTGATTGGGCTCGAAGATTGGATGATGCATTATCGGCATATCGAACTGCTTTCAAGACGCCAATTGGTGCATCACCATATCAATTAGTTTTTGGAAAATCTTGTCATTTGCCTATCGAACTTGAACATAAGGCTTTATGGGCGTTGAAAAGGTTGAATTTAGATTGGAGTGAAGCGGCTAAATTGAGACTTAAGCAGATGAATGAGATGGATGAATTTCGTCTCCGGGCTTATGAAAGTTCAACAATATATAAAAAGAAGATGAAATTGTATCATGATCGATAAATTGAGAAATGAGAGTTTCAACCGGGAGATTTGGTATTACTGTATAACTCCAAGCTTTGCCTGTTTGCTGGAAAGTTAAAGTCTAAATGGTCCGGACCATTCACGGTAGTCAGGGTATTCCCAGATGGAGCAATTGAACTAAAAGGTGATGATGATGTGTTTTTCAAGGTTAATGGGCAGCGTGTAAAGCATTATGTGGGAATCATGGAAGAAATAAGGACATGTGAGGAGCTTGATCTTGATGAAGTCTAAGTAGTCAAACTAGCTGTGTCGTGCCATGACGTTAAATCAGGCACCTCATGGGAGGCAGCCCATGGGCTAGTTGGTGAAGTCTAAGTATCCAAGTTAGTTGTGTCGTGCCGCGACATTAAATCGGGTGCTACTTGGGAGGCAACCCACTATCTGAGGATGGAGTGATTTGAGCATTGGAGGAGCAGTTAGCTGAAATTCGCAAGATTTACCTGAACAGGTTCAGTACTACCCACGCTTGTTACCTACGTGATGTAGGCATACCTAAGTCACGAGCATAGTACCATGAAAATAAGAGCTAAAATTTCATGTTGCAGATTCACACCCACGACAGGTGACCCACGTGACGTAGGTCAACCCACATCACGTGGGTTGTGAATCAGAGGCAAAATTAAGTTTCAGAATCTCACCTACGACAGAAAACCCATGTGACGTAGGTATACCCACATCACGTGGGTTATACCGTGAATACAAAAATATACCAGGTAACCCGAGACTCGACCCGACCCGCTCCAAATTGAAATTTATATTGGTACACCCCAAACAAAAACTTGATCCCACTTCACTTCTCATTCATCCTCCTCTACTCCTAACCCTACTCATAAACCCTAATTCCATCAATTCACTCAATTAAGCATACCTTAAATCCAAACATCTCTACATTCCCTAAGACCAAATTCAAACTCATACAAACCCCCATCATCTAAATTCCATAAAACCCGTAAATTCGAACCCACCTACCCATTCGACCCATCCCAAAGTCCGACCCATCTCCAAGAATCCGAACCCAACCCGACCTAAATACCCAAAATTCGACCCAACCCGACCCCAAAAACTAAAATTTGACCAACCCACCCTAGTTCCAACCAACTCAACCCAAACTCGACACAATGCTACCCAAACCGAACCCCAAACATGACCATCTTAATTTTTCATCAAGAATTAGAATGAAAAATCCTGAATTTCCATCTAAATTGCATGATGAACCATCCCGGTTAGATCCGAGTGGGTCCATGTAGAAGTTTAAGATTGGACATGATGATACTACTTTAGTTTCTTGTACCACAAGGTTACAGACTCGGGCACAAGCTGCTGCCCGGGCAGCACTTCAGCTTATCCAGTCGGCTGCTCCTGCTCAGTCTTATGAGTCCGCCCCCCAGTCTAAAGAGGGGGATGATGATTCGATCTCTAGTTCTGGGGATAATGCTACAGTACAGGGGGAGTTTGCAGCGGAGGCTAGAGCATCTATTTTGGGCACTGGTGAATGGAGTGCCCCGACTCCCTAACTGAATAGGGATATCCGCCGATGGTGTGTTGAGGGCATGCGGTATTTTTATGATAGGGATGTGGAGCTTACTGAGCGGGGCGTGTGTAGATGGAGTATTATTGAGGAGCCTCGATATTGGATGGAGGAGTTGAAGGCGTTGCCTGACATTTGGCCTGTGTTTGAGCAGTATGGGTTTAGATGGATGTCCGAGCCTTCTGGTCGCTATAGGCCCAAATTGGTTTGAGAGTTTTATGCATCCCATGCTTCATCTGTTTATAGGACCACACCTGTTGGGCATCGATTCCGAGACCAGCCATTATTGGCTCACACTTTGGTTTGAGGGACCAGAGTCGATATATCTGAGCAGACCATCCACCAATTCTTGTTTGGTGTAGACCGTCCAGTACCAGCTACGATTGCTGAGTTTGACCATCGTAAGGGGACTGTCAGAGATAGGGTTAAGATGCGGGATGCTGATCAGAAGTTCAAGTTGCTGCAGTGGATAGCTGGTTATATAGCGTAGGATGGGGTTGATGCTAGTTGGGTGACTGGGAAGCTGGATATAAATAAGTCCACGCTCCATTTTGCTGGTAGATTCTGGTGGTCAGTTGTTAGGCATCGGTTGGGACCTACTAATGCAGATAATTCACTCACCTTGGACCGAGCTGTTGTGGTTGCTAGAATCATTGTCGGTTATGACATTCATATTACGAGGTATATTGTTAGAGAGATCCATGAGCGTGATTTTCATGACTATACCAGTATCCCTTTCCCCTGCTTGATTTAGGGCCTGTGTGATAGTATTGGTGTGGTTGCGCTACCTACCATCAATCACTTTATCAAGGTGACACGCATAACAGACATTGGTTTGATGTAGCAGCGGGGATCTATCCCCAGTGTTCCACGTAGGTCTCAGCCTTTGGGGTTATCAGGAGAAGCCCTTTTTGAAGGGCATGGAGATCTAGACGAGCCAGTGATCACCCCTATGCCTATTCCTATATCGGTGCCTCTTCTAGAGACTGTTCGTGTATCGGCTGGGGGGCTCTGGCCTTATTGATAATGAGGTACCCAGCTCTACAGCACCACCACCTCCCTCTGGTATGGTTTTAGTTTCTAGGGATTTCCTGTAGCAGCTGGTTGATCGGCAGACAGAGATGTTTGAGTGGCAGGCTCACACTGAGGCCCAGATGGCTAAGTTGGTATCCCAACTTAAGCCATGGGTTCGGACCACCGTAGAGGCTTCAGAGGCTAGAGTAGAGGCCCATATGACTACAGCTATGGATTAGTTTATGCGAGAGCTGCATGGGCGAATTGATAGTTTTGAGGCACGAATGGCCACTCGAATGGGTTTCGCACAGGGTCCTGGTATGATAGCTTTGACACAGGAGGTAGCAGTATTGAGAGAGGAGGTTCGAGCTTTGGCACCGATCAGTGCCCCTGTTATTCCACATATGCCTGTTCCGGCCCCAATGAGGCCGGCCTTTGAGGTGGATTTGTTTGCTGACGAGGAGCCTCCGATTGATAGAGGCAAGACCACGTAGTCTGGAGGACCAGGTTGATAGTGGTAATGAGTATGAGGGTGATCTCTGGAGAGCGGTTAAGGCCTCTAGGATGGAGTACCATACTAGCCAGATAGCGGAGGGGAAGAGGGCACGCGGTGCATCCTCCAGTCAGGCTCCCCCTCTACCGGAAGCACCTAGTAGAGAGCCCAGAGGGCAGACTGATGATCCCGCTATAGGTGGGCCCATATCTGGTGCTTAGGACGCCACAGGTATGTCTTCACTCCCTTGTCTTTTTATTGATAGTTGTGCATTGAGGGCAGTGCACCATTGTTAGTTGGGGGTGGGGGTGTACCACCACTTGGGGGTTTTTATTGTCGTGTTTCTTTTTCTTTTTCCCCGGGAGTCCTATCATAGTAGAACCGACATGTTTAGATTGTTATTTATATTATTGATGTGTTTTTCATGTTTAATTAGAAGAAAGATAGGGGAACCTTAGTGCAGTCCAATTTTGAATTTGATGCTTTTTGATTATCAAAAGGATACCCCTCTTGAAAATTTTTGTTTTGATTGTGTGTGTAGTATGTTAGTTTGTGATAATTGTTGGATCTTGTTATGGCATTAGTATTATAGGAAAAATAATTGTAGCTAGCATTGCATGAACTGGATAGATAATAGTTGATAATGTAACCCTGTGTTGTGTGTGTGAAAAAAAAAGAAGAATTTTTTTTTATAGGTGAAATGAATAGAAATTGAGAAAAGATAAAAAGAAAAAGAAAAAAATAATTGTGTTTTGAAAATATGAAGAAAATCACACTCAAAATCTGAAAATAAATAAAGGAGGATAAAAATAAGAATGGTTGGAAAGTGGAGCCAAAAATAGGGTTGAGTCACCATACCCATTTGTACCATACCCGTCCCCAAGCCTACATTACAAGCCGATGAAAGTCCTCTAGTGATCCTAGTCCAATTGTCCGTAAATCTAAGGCATAGAAAATAAGGGCAAGCCTATGGTATTTCATGCACACTGTTTGAACTTCTTTGTGAGAGAGAGTGTTTTGACCGAGTCCCTAGTTTAAGATTCATTAGTATACTGTAAGTATATGGGACTTCTTTGTTGTGAGAGTACATGGGTTGTATTGTTAGCTGCTATTTGTTTGGATAATATCATTTGTATATATGCTTAGTTGTTTGTTCATAATCTTATGTCATCACTTGATCCCTTCTATGTCATGATAATATGTTGCGAGGATACACACTGTGGTTTTTGATTTGCACGAAGGAGGGGTTAGAAAAGTTTTGCCAAAATTAATGAGTTGACTGTCGTAGGTCCCTTAGGTTTCTCTTAATTAAGCATCGTATATGTTTGTGTTGTTTTGTTCGCCAGAGGACAAGTAAACGTTCTAAGTTGAAGGTGTTGATGAGCCATGGTTAAATGGCACTTTCGATGCTTAAAACAAGGAAATTATGCAATAACTTGGGTGTATTTGGTTGGTATGATGTGTTTTCTGTCCTACATTGCGGGGAAAACAGGTTTTGAAGGCAAAATGATCAAAAAGGAAGAATCACGCTTGAGAATGAAGTATCTGAAAGAAAGAGCTGAGTCCAGTACCAGAAGAGTGACCCAAGACAAGACTCACATACCGTGAGTCCACTCACGTCGTGAGTCATCTTCAGATATGCTGAATATGGTCTGATTTCCATAGAAGGCATCCATGTGGCGTGAGTCCACTAAATGGCGTGACTGGGTGGTGTGAGTCAACTTCTGAAGACGTCGATTGTGCCTGATTTCCACGACACTCATCTACGTGGTGTGACTTGGTTCCACGACACCAAGTTACGACACCGTGGAAAATTGCCGACTTTATTCTCCTGTTTTGATTAGGATAGGATTAGAATTGTATCTATAAATACCCCTGTATTGTCCTATGTTCAGGAGTTAGTCAGTTACATTGTTTTGAGATAGTTTTTCATTATTTTGAGTTCAGAAACATATTATTATTTTGTAATCTTGGAACACCGATTCTAGGGTTTCATTTATCATTGAGATTTCAGTTTTTCTTCATTGTTGTGATTTTACAATTATGTTTTCATCCTTGAATTCTTATTGTGCTTTTGCGAACATGAGTAGCTAAACTCATTAGCTAGGGTTGTGTGAACCATGAGGAATTAACGAATCGGGTTAAGTGCAAAGCAATTCTGAACTGGTGTGAATGCATGTATTGTTACTTCTTTCATTGTGATTGCTCTTCTAACGGTTGCAAACGTTAAAAACTCGTCTCTATTCTAGACTTGCTCGAGAGAGAGGTAGATATTAGGAAAAGGAAATAACAATAGAGATTTGAAGCTATCAACCTTCATCTAATAACTTGAGCCTTAGTGGGAATAGTTATCTGAGATCCAGGACAAGGGTTAGTAGTGCGACACTCAGAGACCGAGAGGAGAAGAGTGAAATTCGTCTAATCAAAGTCGAGAGACGTTTAGATAAACATATCGTGTCAGATTTTGCATGCAACATAGGGGGACAGTTTTGTTACCACAAGTAACCAGTAGAGTTAAGGAATCATTGGGGATCACAGTCCTAGTGTGTTTCTCATCTTGAATACAAACTCTATAATCAGAAATCGTTACTTTTATTGTTCACTTACAAAAAAAACCCCAGTTTTACTTTCATACTTGTTACTGAGAGTAGCATTCGACATAACTTCAACCCATTCCCCGTGGGATCGACCCCAACCTAGTTGGATTTTATATTTGATACAACGACCGCTTTATACTTCTTAGGAGGCATATCTTGGGCGACATCATTAAGTCATACTATACTAGTCATAAACATATCCTATCATCCCTACCTAGCATGCAATCTATACTATACACAATTTCATAGAGAAAAGTAGACCAAAGCCTACCTCGTTGTCGAATCTCAATCTTGAATTTCCCACTAATCGCTCGTCCTTGCTCCACGATCCTGAATCAACATCACACTATCAAAATAATAACTTATAGGTTCTTATGAGTAAAACGATACCCATATTGCAATACAAAACTTCGAGCCCAAAATTAGGTAAAAAAATAGGCACGTGGGGCCTGCTAATGGGATCCCAAAATTGAATCCGTCACGAGATCTCTCAAAGAACAAGAAATGTGTGCTCAAGTGTTGCACACAAATGGAGCACATATCGGGGCTCAAATCAGCCCACAAAGTTAAGGAATTAAAGACCTAATTTCTAAGAATTTACAATGAAAAACTGATGAAATCTGACGGGGAAAATAATGGAAAATGACCAAGGAGTGTTGAACTAGTTTACCTTAGCTTTAATGGATGATTTTCCACACTTTCCCACGTCCCAAGCTCTCAAAAATGAAGGAAAATGCCCTAGGAAATGAAAGAAAATTGGGTGAAGAAGAGAATATAACACCAGCAGTTGCTGTTAAAGCAGTCACTTGACCGCTAAAGCACCTACTGACTTTTAAAGTGGCTGGTGCTACAGTCGAGTGGCCGCTAAAGCGGCATCCCCGTCGCTAAAGAGACATCTGCTTAAGAGGACAAGGAGCGCTAAAGCGGCCCTCAGTTATACAACCAAGGCCCCTAAAGCGGCATAATATCGCTAAAGCGGTCATTTGGCCGCTTAAGCGGATGCACCAGCAACATGAGGCATCACATTTTTCTAAGTTTCAAATATACTCCGACTGGGTGCTCGGGATTCGTTCGGAATCCCGTGTGTGAAAATGAACTATGCTACTATACTAAATTCAACATTCCGAACTCAATGAATCCATGGAAACTTTCATCCAAGATCATTTAGAATAAATGTGGGGCCCACACATATAGTTCCATTTTTTATTAAATTCACCCAATAGCCCAAAATGAGTTCGGAAGCCTCGGGACCTGAACCAAGGGTCACCCTAGCCTAAAATCAATGTTTCAGAGCTGATGGAACTGTCAAAATTCTCATCTGAGGTCATTTACTAGGATTTTTGGTCTGAGAGCAGTTCCTTAACAGCAAAAGCTCCAAAATAGGGAAATGAGCCTAAAATTCAGACGAACTGTCTGATAATCGAACCGACAATTTCGGCAAGTCATAAATGACCTATTGCCACTATGAGGAGGCTCGACATGCCATAAACATATGGAAATTGAGAAAATGACCTAGAGGGTTAATATAGGTCGGGAGTTGGATCCGGAATTAGTGTCAGGAATCAGACCCAAGACTTGGATTAGGGTTGAAAGTTGAGATGTGAGGTTGAAAGAGAGTTTTAGAAAATATTTTCCTTACTTTTTGAAGGGAATTCATTTTCCTTAAATTTGAGGAAAATAAATTCATTTGAAAAATATTTTCCAAAATATTTAAGCCAACCAAATATGAAAAAATTGAAAAATATTTTCCAGAAAATATTTTCCTTCATACCAAACACACTCATAATGATAGTGATTTTATTGTAACATATACCTTAAGGAATATGAGACCTCAACATCTGAACTTATAATTATTCTGTTTGTTATTTCCCACTTACAAATAGGCAGTACTATTAGTAAATTATTGAATTGTTAAATCCCTTTTATTTATTCTTCTTTTCTTGTTATAAAATTTTATGCTTGCGAATGTCATACGTCAATGTTAAATCAATATATATATTTAGTTGATTTCTTATATTTTCTTCTACTGAGGACAGTCATCAAAGGAGTATTAGTTATCTGTGGAATTTCAATCTCAAAATTTTTAAAGTTCATCTATATATGTGTGTGACTTAGTTGAGATGATTAATGTTTGTAATTTGTGAAGCAGAAACCTTGAAGGTAAATAACTCGAAGCATATAAATGCTATTACTATATTAAGTTATCACCGACAAATTTTTAGTATTGATAGGAGAATTTTAAATTGTACATGTAGTAGTTTAATTAGACTGCTAACTTATCATGACCATGATAAATAGTGTGCTAATAGAAGTATCAAATCCTATTAATATGTGTATTTACATATTGTATATAATATTTAATTTGCATCTAAAAATTGAAACACCCTATTAATTATATGTAATTATCTTAATTTAGTGTTATAATTCCTCTTGAACAGTGCAAAGACGAAAACTAAACAAAAGATAGAGATCGTTTTTTTGAAGATAATGACAAGAATACAAAAAAAAAAAAAAAAGCTACTTTCAAAGTAGTCCACAATGTTGACTTTTAAAATAAATACGAAAAAACTATATTAATTCATGAGTAATTAGGTTCCACGCACTCTCATTAATCCGTATAAATACCTGAATTTATTAGTTACAATTTTATTATATAGTTAACCTTATTCGCTTCATAATATGAGTTGTCACTATGCTTTAATTCAATAGTAAAACAAAATTAATTAGAACTCAACAATAAAAAGCAAAAGTGGGCCTCGATCAAAGTTACTGTCATGATCTAAATTTTAGGATCATGATGGCACTTTCATGAATCCAGCCGTAGGTAAGTCAATCCTCCACCCAAACAATTATCAAGTCAAAATACAGAAGAATAAAAATAGCAAAAGTAAGCCTCTCAAAATTAGAGATTTTATAAATAGAATAGAAGTGCATAAATAACAAAATACACCCAAGACCTAGTGTCACTAGTACAAGAGCATTTAAAGTTGTAGTATAGTAGAACCTTTCTAAATTATATTTTCGGGACCATGAAATATTATCATTTTGTAGAGGTATTAATTAATCTATAAATTAATATTTATTAATTTAAAGATTGTTTTCAAAATTCAATGAAGGTTAATTTTGACTACATCAAAACCATTGGATCTTACTAATTTATGTATCATATTTATTGAATTAATCAACATATTTACCATAGGATATTAGAAGGCTATGAGTTGGGACAAACTGATCCAGGAAAGATTAATATTTTGGATGCTATCAATCTTGCGATCTCGGCTTGGACGATAAATGTTCAACAAGAGACAATAGCAAAATATTTTTGACACTGGAAAGTTTATTTCGGGGATGAAGCCTCAAGGAATTTAAATGAACCCACTTGTGAAAATGACAGTCATGAACTTGAGGTCATGATTAATGCTCTCAGTTACCGTAGTAAAATAGATATCAATAGTCTGTATGATTACCCTGGGTGAAAATGATACATGTTTAGAGGTCCAGAGCTTAGAAGAAATTGTGGATACCATCAGAGAAAACAATGTTGATGATGAAGTTGAAGACGATACAATACCTTTGGAACCAGTTACAAGTAAGGAAGCACTTATCGCATCTAGACATCTTCACAATTTTTTGGTGCAGTTCGAGAAGACAACACCGGAACTTTTGAATGCAATAAGAAAAGTTAGAGATGAGCTTCAACTAGATTTAAATTTTAACAAAAAATGAAAACACTAGAATCATATTTCACTAAATTGTCTTAGGTACTTTTGTAATTTAAAGAATTATTAATTTATAATATTAATGGAACCATATATTCATATAGGGATCTTCCAAAAATATATTATCTTATCGAAATCAGTGATTCTTTCCACTGGCCCAAGTCTGGACCGGAGAAAAATATTATCTTGGAAAGTTTATTAATTTATCGAGTATTAATTTTGAAAAGTTCTACTGATAAGAAATAATAGAAGACAGAAAAAATATAAAGATAGAGGAAATTAGGCATCACTCGAACACCAAGTAGCTCACCTAATCTCCTGATAGAGTACCTCCTCAGACCAAATATCAACTAAGCCTGCTAATTCTAAGATTTACATCAAAATAATGCAGCAAGAGTTGTCTAAGAATGAAAACACGTGTACTCATTGGGAATCAAAGATCAACTGAGCAAGAGTAATAACTATATTGCATAAGTAATATTAATCCCCTGCAGGCTGAATATTCTAGAAGTTCATGATAGTTGATCAATAAGAAAGAGTATAAAAAATGATAAATATAAATATTGTACAATGTAATTGTCAGAATTCCGAAATTAAAAATCATGATGACACCTATCCTAACCCCACTAATAGGTAAGCCAATCATTTTCAATCAAAAAAGAAATAATAAATGGGAAGTAAAAACTCAAAATAAAGCAAGTCTTAAATAGCCCTTTTCATATAAACTAGAAAGAAAATTGTAACAATCTTTGTTGTGATTTTCAATTTTTTCTGTGTTTTGACCACTTTGCTTTTTTTCGTAGTTGTTATCTATCATTTATGAGTTATGGGGATGGTTGGAAGGGTCCTCAAAGCGTTCGGGAGTGGCTTGAGTGAGTTTAAGGTTTTGAGTAGCCTTGAAAATGATTAATTTAACTGTGGTCAATATTTTGTGATCCGAGCGTTGGATGGTGATTCTGCCAATTCTATTAGATCTAAAATGTTGATTTTGGGTAAGTAGCATGGTTTGTTTAGGTTTTGATCCTCTATATTGAGTTTTGACTTCTTAGATGAAAAATTAGTTAAATTAACCTAAAAGGGGTTCCGGGGGCTAATTTATTAATAATGACTCCTTTTGATAAATTTGATGTTTCTATTGAGTCTGAAACATCAAAATTAGCCTAGTAGCAAGTTAGTTTATTTATGTGGAGTCCCAAACGAATCTTGAGGTTTCATTCGGAGGATTTAGGACCATTTCCCTTAGCTGACTACTGTCATCTGGAGATCATTTTCTCCGTTTCTGCTTGTTTTTGGTGTTTCAAGCCTTCCTATAGTGGCTACACATTAATTATGACTTGTCGTGACCATCAGCTTAGTTTTTGGACAGTTCGTTTGGGTTTTAAGTCCATTTCTCTATTTTAGAGCTTTTGAAGTTGAGAAAACTTCTTGTAGACTACCTCGGATGAGAATTCCAATGGCGTTGTTAGCTCCGAAATGTAAATTTTAAGCTAAGGGAACCTTTGGTTTGGGTCCCAAGGCTTTCAGACTCATTTTGGGCATTAGGGGGATTTTAGTGAAAATGAAACAGTGGGTGTGGGTCCTATTTTTTATCGAAATGACCTCGATGAAAATTTTGATGATTTCATTGAGTCTAGAATTTTGAATTTAGCCTAGTAGCCTAGTTGGATTTTATTTACGGGGTTCCGAATGCATTCCAAGGGTTCGTCGGAGTGTTTGAAACTTGAAGAATTTCAGTTGTTTTGCTGGTGCAAAATTTCTCATTGCTATCACGACACCTTGGTCACTGATAGTGATGAACAAATTTTTATTCCTTTATCGCTATCAAGGTCGCTGATAGCAATGAACAAATTCGGACTTCCTTCATCGCTATCGCGATGCATTGGTCGATGATAGCTATGAACAAACTTTGATTCCTTCATCGCTATTGAAGTCGCTAATAGCAATGAACAAATTTGGATTTCCTTCTTCGCTATCGTGACACCTTGGTCGCTGATAGCGATGAACAAATTTTCAGCTGGACAACATATAAGTCCCATTTCGGTCCAAAACCTTATTTTCACTATTTTAGGAACTAGGAAACTCTGTTTTAGGCGATTCTTGATGTATTTTTCTCGTATAATCATTGTATACATGATTATAACTTTATATTTCTCATTTTCAAATAATACCCATTCCTTTTTTCATGATTTCTATCCAAAGTTGAGATTCAAAAACTCCATTCCACCATTTTCAATCTTCAAAGTTCGTTTTTGAGAGTTTTAAAGTGGGTTTTAGAGATCGGCACTTTAGGTGAGCTTCTAAAATAGTATTTCATTATTTCCCATTGATTAATTTATGTTTTCATATTCAAATCTTTGATCTTAAATATTAAATTTGAAGTTTTACCCGGTAAAGGGGAAATTATGTTTTCTTTCAATTTCATGTCTGCTTTCAACTCATTTTTAGTTGGGCTTTCAGATTTAGACTCCTCTTTATATGAGGAAAATATTTCTTAAATAAAAGTCTATATTTTTCATTTTTGATTTTGAGCCAATTTTTGAACTATTTTTGGATCCGAAAAAAATGTAGTCCATATGAGTATCATTTTACTCGTATTAACATCTAGATTATGATTTTGATAGTGCGAAGTCATTTTAAGATCGTGGAGTAAAGATGAGTAGTTCACGGATGATTCAAGACTGCGATTGGACAACAAGGTAGGCTACGGTCTACTCTTCTCTATGAGATTGTGTACTGTATAGATTGCATGCTAGGTGGGAGTTCTAGGATAGGTTTATAACTAGTGTGTCTTAATTTGACCTATTTTAGGGATTTAGAAGAATTGTAAATTGAGTCTTAGCCTAGAATACCCGCTATAGCTAGAGGATGCTGCTTTACATGATCTTTTACTTACCTGACTTTAGGTTGACGTTAAAAATCCCTTAGTGTAAGATGTATCGTGACACTTTCTGACTTGGACAATATCCCCCGATTATATCCTTCTAGTATCTTTATGCCCTTGTTTATAATAGTTTCCCAAACAATGGTGTTGATATTCTGTTAATTTATATATTGTTGGGCCCGAGGCCGTGATTACTATACCAGTTGTACACCAGGTTAGTACTCTATTCTTTGAAAGGACGTGGTTATAGTTTATGGATCCGTAGATAATTATGGTTGTATTTTTGGATACTGGTATGCATATATTTAGATGCATTTACACTTATTAGTGGTACGATTCCAACTGAAACCTTGGTTTTACTATTATTTTATAAGAAGGGATTTATTCCCACTTTTTAACTTTAAATCTGATTCTTTAAACGAAAGTCGTGCCACCTTAATTAATGACATATGAGCTTTTAAACTAAACTTATTACTTTTGAAATTTAGACCGACGCAGATTCTGATCCATTCCCTATCCACTCTGTTACTAATATTTATTTATTTTGATCGAGGTATGATCCAACCCTTTTTACATTATTCTTCCATTTTAGTCTCGGACTTGATCTAGGGTAATGGATTCAAAGATTTATACTTATTTATCATCGTTTCGAGTACGAGCACCTTATTATACTCTTATTTCTCTCCGAAACTATATGAAGTAGATTCGTTATGATGGTTATTGGAAGTCCTGGTTCGGGACTAGGCAGTGTATACAAATATTTTGAGTTCCCAATGGATTCCTCAGTCTGGGACCACAGGTCGAAAGAGGTAATATCCGTAGGTCCTGCCTTGCGAGCCGACGAACCAAAGTAGGTGGATATACTTGGTATGTTTTGGCATTCAGTCGGTATAGTAGTATACTTTTATGTTGTATTCATTTATTCATATTCATTGCCTATCACCAGTATAATTGTTTGACGCTTGCATCTATCGATCTTATGATGGTAAGTATAAGAAAAGCTTATGGTTGTTGTTTGTTGAGTGTTTTCTTGTACCTTTTGGGCTTATGGGGGCCCAGTTAGGTTATTGTTTTTTTGTGCTTGCCGGTTACATTATTATTCGATTATTATTATATAGTTCATAGCAGAATGGTTTTGGATTGGTACACGAGGTTGGAGGTACGCTTCCGAGTTATTTTACTCTTTACTATGGTAAGATTTATTGCTATTAGATTAGTTTATGCTTATGCATATTTGGTTAGAGACCAAGATCATGCTAGAGTTAGCTCCGTTATTATTTATGAACCTTGTGATGTTAGAATAGCTCCTTCAGGGTAGTACCTTCATGTTAGGTTATCTGTATAGTGCGGTTGTATATCCATTCCTCTCTAGTTACTCTTGTATATATTTCCTTCCTTTCTACTACTATTGTATAGTGTATATCTCTTTCTTCGCCCTACTATCGTATATTGACTAGTCACTTATGGTATTACATTTGCGTCCCTTGTTACTTGTAGTATCTGATAGTTACCTTTACCTCTTCATTGGCATTATTATGTTTCGTTTCTTAAATAGTGGCCTATAGTTTATATTCCTTCCTTGCATGTTATTTATACTTGCATTATCTTTGGAGCTCAGTCGGTCGATGCCTACTGAGTACCTTGTATTGGTACTCATACTACACTTTTGCACCCTGCAAATCATAGTACAAGTTCTAGCCTCTGACGTATGCATTGTGCGGATCTTCCATGGATCAAAGATTTGGGGTGAGCTCCTGATATCCGGAGTTATTCCTGCTCTCCCTCAGTTGTTAGACTGATCTTTATTTTGCATTTCGGAGACAGTTTTGTAAATATGTATTATGCTTAACTTGTACTATCATTTTATTAGAAGCTCTTGTACTGACTTCACCAGGTTTTGAGGTTACTTCTCTATATTAGCCTTTTTATTGGGCTCATTTTTCCATTATTTTCTTCTTTTCTTTTAATAGTCTATTACTCGCTATTTCGGATTATGGGTTGGCTTACCTACTGGTGGGTTAGAGTAGGTACCATCATGACCTGAGAAATCAAGTCGTGACAAATTGGTATCAGTGCCTAGGTTCACTATTGTTGTTGGTACAAGAGCAAAGCGCCTAATAGAGTCCTGTGGATCGGTACGGAGACATCTGTATCCTATATTTGGGAGGCTACAGTGCATTCTTAGGAAATTCTATTCCTTGATTCCTTGTCATGTGTCCGTACTTTTTTTAACCTCTAGGTACCTCTTTTGACTCCATTCTTTCCCAGATGGATGGCACAAGGTTGTCGATAGATAAGGATGGGACTTCTACGCATGTTACTAGAGTTTCAGCTCAGCATCGGGCTAGGGTGTTAGAGATTAATAGTGAGGATCTTTAGCATCAGCCAAAGGGCTTGGGGTCAGCACAGGATCCGACAGGGTTTGTAACTGCCTCAGCTTTTCAGGATACCGTGTTAGGGATTCTGAGTCTTTTTGTGGATACATCATAGTCAGGGGTGGTGCTCAGGCTAGAGTTGTATTTGTTGGTGAGCAGCAGGGCTTTTATCAGTTTTAAAGTATAAGATTAGGTTTTTTAAGTGGGTTAGACATACTCTTATGTTATTTCATACAGAGCATGATATGGTGCATGGATTTATTAAAAGGTTGACTTTACCACTCCATTTAGCATCAGAGCATTTGATAGCAGTTGGGTCTACTTTGGTTCAGGTTGTTGATCATGCAAGGGCTACACATAGGGCATGCCTTGAAATATATGGGTGTGGCGGTAAGAGACCATGTTAACAGTACAGTGTTAGTGGTATTCTGTCCAGAGGTAAGGAACCTCCTAGCAGAGGTCAGCATCACTTGCAGCCTATCAGGTCCATTCAAATAGAGCCTCATATTATAGGTGACTCTCGGATAGGTTATGGTGTTCACAGTGGATAGAGTACTAGTCAGGCATTATGGGGTATTCAATCTAGGTCTTTAGGTCGTGGCATCCATTCTGGGTCAGCAGGAACAGTGCATCAGACAGTTCAAGGGGCATGTTTTGATTATAAAGAGATTGGTCATTGGTCTAGGGAGTGTCCCAAGCATGAATTGGTCAGCCAGTTAGGACCAGCTTTGATTTTTCGTCAGGTTAGAGCTTCAGGGGTTTGTTAAGATGGCAGAGAGATCAGCCATTAGTCTAGAGAGTATCCTCGACATGGGATTATTAAGCTGTTAGTGCAGACAAATCAGTCTCTTAGAGATGTGGCACCATTGGGCAGAGGTAGTGCACTTAGCATTTTAGTTAGTTGATCAGACGCTCAGTCCAAAGTCAGAAACATTCAGATTCATACTTTTTCAGGAAGGTCAGGGACCATGACTTCAGATTTCGTCATTATAGGTGCGATTTTGATTTTCTATCTTTTAGTTCTATTTGAATTCAGTTGGGTTTTCATACCCATTGGTTTTCATATGTCTTGATATTTCTATATTAATTGTTGTTAGCCTTTATTTAGATTTATGCATATCTGACTACCCCAATAGATATTTTTTTTAGTAGTCGATTGAATGGGTCGGTGTGGTAATTTCCTTGGGATGTAGCACTTGGGTAAATCCCATGTCTAAATCCCATGTCCTTTGGCATAATGGCCTTGTTATGATTTTAGAGTGGTACTAGTTGTTATTTGAATTTTTGTGCCACCTGCACTTTATGTTGTTATTATTATTGAATGTTTTAACTTTGAGAGATGGCTAGACTAGAGTTATCTATTTAGTATCCCTTTCTTATGATTCTTGTCCGTTTGACTTAGAACCTTGGTTGGTTGGTTTTCTCTTTTGTCAGCAAGGTTAGGTCAATTATTGAAAGGGTTGTGGGAAGGGAGGTTTTGGTCTTCCATGGTTTTGTTGTGATTCTAGAGTTGGCAATCTTTTTTTATGGAGTTGGCAATCTTTTTCTATGGCCTATTTCTAATGTTGATAAGTCTAAGGTTTATTATTCTGATTTGTCTAGTTCATCACCCGGTAGTAGTCTTGATATTCGTGTTGGTGTTGAGTTGGGTACTCTGTTCTTTATGCAATGTGATTCATGGTTCAGTTGAGTTAAGATTGGTTTAAATAGGTGGATTTTTTTGGGGAGTAAGTATTCGTTTCCATGGATTGAGTATTGGTTTGACCAGATGTAGGCTAAGATCATATTTTTCTGAGTTGCTTGAGATTTGGCTACCGTTAGTACTCTTTGCAGCCCTGATGAGTTCTTGGTTGTGCCTTGATGTGTTATGCCCTCAGTGGATGTGGATTTGATTGCTCGTATCCTTAGCCTGTGGTTTTTCTTAGTTATGATTATGTTCTTCAATGATATTTCAGTTTTAGCCCTTGCAGGGACCGTTGGATATATGCTTAGTCTCTGAAGGTGAGATTAGTTTGGGGTATATGCTTGATTTTTGATAGTGAGATTGATTTGGGTATTTGACATTAGTGAAGACTTATTGGTTCTATTTGTGATTTTTGACTTTTTAAATAACGTCTTGAGAGTCATGATAGATCTCAGTGTGTGGATGGTCTAACTTAGTTGCAACCCTCTTTTGAGGTTTGACTCACTTGATCCTTTGTTGATAGGTTGACTAGGCCTACTCATGACCTATTAGCTCAATTTTGTTCAGTTTAGGGTGATTGTATTAGATAGAAGTTCAAAAAATGGTCCGTTGGCACATGGCATTGGTTTCTACTATTTTTGACCTTGGTTCTCAATTTTCATCGGACTTTTGGAATTCTACTCATCGGGAGAAGTGTACTCGAGTTGGGCTTAGTATGGTTTTACCCACAGTCAGTGGGGCATTCTGGAGTGGATCGTTCAATTTTGAGAGAGTGTGCTTCAGACTTGTTACTTTTGGTTTCGAAGGTCATCGGGACGAGTTAGTGGCCTTGGCGGAGATCATAGCTTTGGTCACCACTATTTGAGTTTAGGTAGGACTTTATGGAGCATTGATCCTATGCTAGCCTATGTGGATTTTTAGGGAGTCGGCTTCTACCTTTTGAGGTTAATGTGGTGTGATTACGTGGGCAGGAATACTGGAGAGATTTTGTGTAGTTTAGAGTGGACAACAGGTTTGGAAAGGCAAGAGAATGTTAGATTTGGAGTTTGGAGTTGGATGTAAGATTTATGCCTTGGTTGTGTTTAGCCTGGCTGAGTATCTGCTTGGTTATGCTTGTATCTGTGTGATGCCAGTGCACTATGATTTATGTTTGCGTGCTTCAATCGAGCTCGGTTCAGTTGGAGGCCAGTTGGTTGTTGAGGATGAGTTTTTGGTTACTTGGAAAGTGACGTAAGGTTGTGAATGAAAAACAGATACCTTTTGAAAAATCCCTTGGAAATGTTGTTTTGTCTTAGAGGTTGTCTGGTGAGGCTTGCACAGGGCATGCGAGCCCAATACCTCATCCTTTAGAGCTTTCAGGCTCTTTCTAATCATTAACTTTCAAGGACAAAAGTCCTTTTAGTAGTGGATAATGTAATGACCCTCCAGGTCATTTTCTCCGTTTCTGCTTATTTTTGGCATTTCAAGCCTTCCCATAATGCCTAAAGGTCATTTATGACTTGCTGGGACCGTCGGTTTGGTCTTCGGACAGTTTGCTTCGGTTTTAAGCCCATTTTCCTATTTTAAAGATTTTAAAGTTGAGAAATTGGTCTTGGACCAAAACTTCTAGTAGGCGAGCTCGGATGAGAATTTTGATAGCACCGGTAGCTCCCAAATGTGGATTTTAGGCTAAGGGAACCCTTGGATCGGGTTCCGAGTCTTCTAGACCCGTTTTCGGTTGTTGGGGGAATTTTAGTGAAAATGAGGGTGTGAGTCCCACTTTTTATCAAAACGATCTCGGATGGAAATTTTGATGGTTTCGTCGAGTTCGAAATGTCAAATTTAGCCTAGTAGCATAGTTGGATCATGTTTACGGGGTTCTGAATGCATTCTAATGGTTCGTCGGAGAGTTTGAAACTTAAAGAATTCCAGTTGTTTTGCTGGTGCAAAAATTTCTCTTCGCTATCGCGACACCTTGTTCGCTAATAGACATGAACAAATTTTGATTCCTTAATCGCTATCAAGGTCACTGATAGCGATGAACAAATTCTGACTTCCTTCATCATTATCGCAATGCCTTGGTTGCTGATAGCGATGAACAAAATCTGATTCCTTCATCTCTATCAATGCCGATGAACAAATTCTGATTTTCTTCATCGCTATCGCGACACCTTAGTCACTGATAGCAATGATCAAATTTTCAGTTGGACAACATGTAAGTCCCATTTCGGTCCAAAACCTTTTTTTCACCATTTTAGAAGGTAGGAAACTCCATTTTAGGTGATTCTCGATGCGTTTTTCTTGAAAAATCATTGGATATGTGATTACAACTTCATATTACATATTTTCCAAGAATACCCATTCCGTTTTTCATGATTTCTATCTAAAGTTGATATTCAAAAACTTCATTCCACAATTTTCAAGCTTCCAAGCTCATTTTTTAGAGTTTTAAAGTGGGTTTTCAAGATTGGAACTTTAGGTGAGATTCTGATGTAACACCCCATATGTTTCTGAGTCTAGTTGATTACCGTAACATTCATGGAAATATTTAAACATGAGAGAATTGGTGAATTATGCATTAAATTGTTGGACTTAAAGGAGTCATGTGCCATTGGGCTTAAATGAGGCCCAAAATTACATGGAAGACATGGCCCAAATAATGGAAAAGATCCATTCTTGTGTTGACCAAGCCAACATGTATTTAATTGGCTAAGGAGTACCATTAGTACTATATAAAGTGAAGGAAAAATCAGATTTTTATTCTTATCAATACACATGCCCTTTTCTAGATTTTTCCAAACCTTTCTCTCTACACACAAACCCTAAGCCTTCCTCTTTGGACAAGATCATCATTTTTCAAGCTTTGGTAAGTGTTTATATTTATGGTTTAATATATTATATGCATGTAAGATGGTGTATATCATGTTGGTTATGTTGGTGAAGTGTGAGAAGTTCACTATGTGTGAAACAATTTATGTTTGCTTAATCGGTGAAGGGTTTTGTCTTGAAAACTTGAAAGTAGACTTGTGGTATTGAAGGAATTGAACTTAATGGGTTCAATATTGACATGTGAGATGTGATTATAGACTTAACTTTTTTTATTCTTGTACATAATGTTTGGAATTGTTATTGATAAATTGTGCATAGATTTGGTGGTATATTGAAGGAAAAGTGTGGTTTTGGTGATGTTCATGTGTGTTATGAAACCATGGATGATTGTTGACATCCAATATGATCTAAAATATGTCAAGAGAAGTTTACTTATGATCATGGACCATTCATTGCATAAAAAGACCCAAAAGAGACCCTTTTTAGCCGAAACGGGCACCCGCCCTGGCAGACGAAGCACCTGCGGGCGCAGGTGACTTCGCAGGTGCCTCTGGCTACTGCCAAAGGTCACCTTCGGGCTCACCTCAGCCACCTGCAGGCGCAGGTGGCTTCGTAGGTCAGCCCAGAACCCCGAATTGCTTGTTTTTGCATCCCTTTGACCCCCCGAAACCCCTATACCCTTCATGGATGCAATTATCAACTTATGGTATCCGGAAGTATTTTGAATGGTATCAAGTATGGATTGTTGTTCATGTGTTGTTACGAAAGGTACTGAGATGACTTGATAGGGTAATTGTGATGTAGTGTTAACGCGGACATATAAAGGGTAAACTTGGTGTGAAATGATATTGATGTATGATGTTTTGGTCAATGTGTGGAATGTTATGGTATTGTTGGTATGATAATGTAGTGGACTATGTTGTAAAGGGTGAAATGATGTTATATGGTAGTCATATATCTCATTTTTGTCTTGTACATTTGTACGGTAACTAGTTGTTAATGTAAGCTCCGATATGTATTTGTGTTGTAGAGTAAGACGTAAGGAAGGAGCTGAACTATTGTATTCACGTATAGGATTGAGTGTTCATAGTTGGACGTGAAGGTATGTAAGGTTACTCTTTCTGTATCCTTCTGCAGCTCATAGTATTCACATTGATGTTGTACTAGTTCATTCCGAAATGTCCTAAGGTATTCCAATTCCGGATAACAATTATTATTAGTTACATTCTCCTTACTCATTGATCAATAGTAATTTGCACGACTCATGCTCTTTGGCTTATGTTCCAAACTTCCGATAATGCTACGTTCTAAAGTTCTAAGGTTCCAATAAGGTACTGTTACCGATGTATCGCTCTTAAAGTTAAAAGAATGAAGTAATGTATAATTAGTTGTATCCATGGGGTTAAATAAACACCTGCATGATGATATCCATGGGTGAAGGAAACACCTGCATGATGACCATCCCAACATTATGGGTGTATCCATGGGGTGAAATGAACACCTGCATGACGATATTATCTTCGCACTGATCAGTTGGGCCCGGGCAGTATATGATTAATGATTGAGAAAGTAAGGTAAGGTAATGTAAAGAAGCGAAGAAAGTAACGGAAGTAGTATGTGTAGTTCCATATATAGATTAATGGCTTATCCATGTTGAGCGTTCTCTTATGATTATTTTTCCATTAAAGTTCTTATGTACTGATACAGTTTCATATAGCCTACATACTCAGTACATTCTTCGTACTGACCCCTATGGGGACTTACCTTACTTGCTGTAGGCACAGGTACTAGCAGACCTCCACAGTAAGCTGCAGGTCATTTACTGATCTTTGGTGAGCTCTAGTTGGATCGGGGCTTTTCGAGTCACGATTGTACATTGGTTTTGGTATTGTAAATGTTATGTAAAGCGGGGACTTGTCCCGAATTTAGGTTGGTCATGTATGTACTTCTGTTAGAGGCTTTTGTAGACATATGTGGGTACATGAACGTAAGAGATGTATGTCCTTTTGACTTGATGGCCCTAACGACCAAGTTTCACGTATATGTATATATCACATGTTCCATGATTTTCGCTATTAGCATTTTATGTTCTTACGTGATGGTGATGTTTCTAATGTTATGCGTATGAATGGACAGGAGTAAAGATTGGTTCTCTCGGGCCTTATCGGCTTCGGGTGCCAGTCCACCCCATTGGGATACGGGGCGTGACATCTGAACTAGTATTTCATTATTTTCGACTGATTAATCTATGTTTTTAGATTCAAATTTATGATTTTAAATATGAAATTTGAGGTTTTACTCGGTAAAGGGGAAATTATGTTTTCTTTCAATTTCATGTCCGATTTTAACTCATTTTTAGTTGGTCTTTCAGGTTTAGAATCCTCTTGATATGAGTAACATGGTTCTTAAATAAAATTTTAGATTTTCCCTTTTTTGATTTTGAGTCGATTTTCAAACTATTTTTGGATCTGGAACAAATATGATCAATATAGGTATCATTTTACTCAGATTAATATCTAGATTATGATTTTGATAGTGTGATATCATTGCAAGAACGTGGAGCAAAAATGAGTAGTTCGTGGACGATTCGAGACTGCGATTCGATAACGAGGTAGGCTACGGTCTACTCTTCTCTATGAGATTGTGTATAGTAATGATTTCATGATATGTGGGGATTCTAAGATAGGTTTACAACTAGTGTATCTTGATTTGACCTATTTCGAGGATTTACAATAGAATTATAAATTGAGCCTTAGCCTAGAATACCCGTTATAGCTAGAGGATGCTGCTTTACCTGATGTTTTACTTACATAACTTTAGGTTGTCGTTAAGAATCCCTTAGTATAAGATGTATCCTGACACTTAGTGACTTGTATGATATACCCCACTTAGATCCTTCTAGTAGCCTTATGCCCTTATTTACTGTAGTTTTCTAGATTATGGTGTCGATATCCTGTTAATTTATATATTATTGGGCTCGAGGCCGTGGTTAAGATACCAGTTGGACACTAGGTTAGTACTCGATCCTTTGAAAGGACGTGGTTATAGTTTATGGACACGTAGACGCTTACGGTTGTGTTGTTTGGATACTGGTGATGGCATGCATACATTTAGATGCATTTATTATTAGTGGCACGATTCCAGCTGAAACTTGTTTTAGTACTATTTAATAAAAAGGGATTTATACCCACTTTTTAACTTTAAAACTGATTCTTTAAATAGAAGTCGTGCCACCTTCATTAATAATTTATGAGCTTTTAAACTAATCTTATTACTTTCGAAATTTAGACCGAGGCGAATTTTGGTCCATTCTTGATCCACTCTATTACTACTATTTATTTATTTCAGTAGAGGGAGAATCCGACTCTTTCTATATTATTCTACCATTTTATTCCTGAACTTCATCTCGAGCAATGGATTTATATATTCATACTTATTTAGCATCGGTTCGAGTTCAAGCACCTTACTATACTCTTATTTTTCTTTGATATTGGATAGAGTAGATTCGTTATGATTATTATGCGAAGTCCTAGTTTAGGACCAGGCAGTATATACGGATATCACTAATCCCCTATGGATTCCTCTGTCTCAGACTACAGGCCGGAAGAGGTGATATCCATAGGTCCTACCATGTGAGCCGATGAGCCGAAGGAGGTGTATATACTTGGTATGGTTTGGCATTCAATTAGTATGGTAGTATTGGTTTACATTTCATTCGTTCATTCATATGCATTGCCTATCACCAGTATAATTGTTTGACGCTTGTATCTATTGGGCTTATGGGGGTTGTATAGGTACAGGTTATGGTTGATTTTTGCTGATACTTTGTTGTACCTTTTGGGCTTATAGGGGCCCGACTAGGTTATGATTTTTTTGAGCTATCTGGTTACATTATTGTTCGATTATTATTATATAGTTCGTGGAAAGCTGGTTATGGATTGGTACTCGAGGTTGGAGGTACGCTTCTGAGTTGTTTTACTCCTTACTATGGTAAGATTTATTGTTATTAGATTAGCTTATGCTTATGCACATTTTATTTTCCCTTGATCATTCTACAGTTAGCTTCCTTATTATTTAAGAACCTTGTGATGATAGACTAGCTCCCTCAGGGTAGTACATTCATGTTAGGTTATTTGTATAGTGCGGTTGTATATCCATTCCTCTCTAGCTACTCTTGTATAACATTTCCTTCCGTCCTACTACTATTGTATATTGTATATCTCTTTCTTCACCCTACGATCGTATATTGACTAGTCACTTATGGTATCGCTCTTGCATCCCTTACTACTTGTAGTATCTTATAGTTACCTTTACCTCTTTATTGGCATTATCATGTTTCATTTCTTTAATAGTTTTCTATAGTTTATATTCCTTCCTTACATGGTATTTATCTCAAGCGTCCAATGCCTACAAAGTACCTCGTGTTGGTACTCATACTACACTTCTGTTCCCTGCAGATCATAGTACGAGTTCTCACTGCTAACGTGTGCATCGTGCAGAGCTGCCATGGATCAAAAATTTGGGGTGCGCTCTTGACGTCTGGAGTTGTTGCTGCTCTCCCTCAGTTGTTGGACTGATCTTTATTTTGCATTTTGGCTATAATTATATATATATATATATATGTATGTATTATGCTTACCTTGTACTCTTGTTTTGTTAGAAGATCTTGTACTTACTTCACGAGGTTTTGGGGTTACTTCTCTATATTAGCCTCTTTATTGGGCTCATTTTTTCGCTGTTTTCTTCTTTTCTGTTGATAGTCTGTTACTCGTTGTTCTGAATTATGGGTTGGCTTACCCACTGGTGGGTTCGGGTAGGTGCAATCATGACCTAAGAAATTGGATGGTGACACAACACTAGGTCCTTCATCGCATTAGCAAGGCCTTGAGTTGCGATCACGAGATTCGAAAACGTTACTCATCGATATCGCATGGGGGTTGATTGGGCTAGGTTTCTCATCGCAGTTGCGAGGCCCACCACCCACGATCATGATCACCAACTTAATTCTGGTCAACATTGACCCTCGTGATCACTATGTGGGGGATGCGATCGCGGGGTACAGTTCAACTAAATAGTATAAATTCTCCATTTTCCCAATTTTCACCATTTTTGGACTTTGAAATCTCAGGATTAGTGATTTTAAAGAGAGGTTTTTATCAAAAGTGTTTGGGTAAGCTTCTAAACATGATTTTCATTATTATTCATTGTTTCTATCTTCTAAACAACTTCAAAACTTGGATTTATGGGTTTATACCCGATATCGGGAAAAATGGTTTTTCAAGGATTTCAAGCTCGATTTTAACTTGTTTTTTAATGGGTTTTCATATTTAGAACCCTTGGAGCATGAGAAACATGATTCTTAAATAAATATTTTAGTTTTACCCCTTTTTCCGTCAAGGTTGTATTTCAAAGTATTTTTGGACCCGGAATAAAAATAGCTAATATAGGTATCATTAGACTCCTTTTGACGTATAGATTACATTTTTAATAGATTTGATTCATTTTGAGACTGCAGGAAAGGGAAAGGCTCCTTGTCGAAAGGTTCGGATTGATATTCAGCTTTTCAAGATAGGTTATGGTTTAACTTTCATCAGACCGGGTTGGGTAGTTAACCATTCATGTAAAGTATGTTATGGGTTGGAGATTTTATTGTGAGATTCATATTTTGAAATCATTCTTTTATCGTGTTTCCCGTGTGGGGGCTTATGTTAATATTATTATTGATTTGAGGGATTATTATTATTGTTAAACCCATGCGGGGGCTGGTATTGACCTAATTTTAGCATTATTTGGTTTTATTATTATCGTGATTCCCGAGTGGGGGCTTGAATTGATATTATTGATGTATCAAATGACCCTTTATTACTGTGTTGCCTTGCGATGGCTTATATCATGATTTATTGACACTAGGGATATTTGAGCTCATCTTTAACATTGTTGAACTGATTCATTACATGATAATTGATTTGGTTATATGAATGTATCCTTGTTTCATTCATCCATATTCTTGGAATTGGTACCACTTAAAAACATTGATTTTGAAATATAAATGAAACACTTTATAAAACACTTTGACCAAGGGATGTGCCGACAAAGTTGATTGAGATATGAGATTGTGATAGTATTGTAACACCCCGTACGTTTCTGAGTCTAGTTGACTACCGTAACATTTATGAAAAAATGGAAACATGAGACATTTGGTGAATTATGTATTAAATTTGTGGGCATTAATAAGTCTTACACCATTGGGCCCAAATGAAGCACAAAAACCATAGAAAGACATGGCCCAAAATGGGAATTTGACCCATTCTTGCCTAGTCTTCCATTGACCAATTAAACACACCAAGTGTGTGAATGAGGATCATTATAAAGGGACTATATAAGCGAAAGAAATCAGATTTTTATTTCATTTGGACTCTCATGCCTTTTCTAGACTTTTTCAAAATTTTCTTAGAACCCTAAATCATTCCTTTGGCCAAGATCATCAACTTGTAAGACTTGGTAAGTGTTTCTTATGATGGTTTAATATATTTTATACATGAGATATGGTTTATATTATGTTGGTTATGTTGGTGGAGTATTGAGAAGTTCACAATGTGTGAAATGTTACATGTTCGCTAAATCGGAGGATGGTTTTGTCTTGTAAACGTGAATATGTACTTGTGATCTTGAAGGAAGTGACCTTGATGGAGTAAATATTGACATGTGAGATGTGATTATAGTCTGACTTTGTTTTATCCTTGTGTATAATTTTTGGAATTGTTATTGAGAAATTGGTTATGGTTTTGGTGACGTATTGACCGTGAAATGTAGTTTTGGGTGTTGCTTATGTGTGTTGTGAGACCATGGCTGATTTTTGGCATTCAATATGATCAAAAATATTTCAAAACAAGTTTGGTTATGATCATGGACCATTCACGGCATTAAAAGACCCAAAAGAGACCATTTCGGACCAAAACGGGCATCCGCCCCCGCAGACAAGGGCACTTGCGGGCGCAGATGCCAACGCAGGTGCCACTGGCATCTGCCACCAGCCACCTGTGGGCACACTTCAGCCACCTGCGGGTGCAGGTGGCTTCGCAGGTCATCCCCAGGTTTGGTTTTGTATGTTTTTGCATCGTCTTGGTCCCCGAAGGCCCCTATACCCTTTTTAGACGTAATTATCAACTTGTGACATCGTTTTAATGACTTTAAAGTGTCGTATGGAGGTATGTTGGACTATATTAAGTATGGATGGTTGTTCATATGTTGTTATGAAGGAGTAATTGTGACGGAATGATAAAGAGAAAAGTGTAAAGGGTAAGTGGTGTGAAATGCTATTGATGTATGATCTCTTGGTCAATGTGCATAATGTTATGGTGTTGTTGATATGTTAATGCATTGGATTGTATTATAAAGGGGTGACATGACGTTATACGGTAGTCATATAGTTCGTTGTCGTCTTGTACGCCTGTATAGTAACTAGTTGCTAATGCAAGCTCCGATATGTACTTGTATCGTAGAGTAAGACATAAGAAAGAAGCTGGACTATTGTTGTTGTTGGATCAGGGGGCAGTCCTAGGGGCATAAGCCTAGCTCAGACTGATCCTGACAGGGGGTAGCTCTAGAGGTAATAACCTAGCTCGAGTCGAACCTGATATGTTGGTATGGGTGGCATCTCTAGAGGTAATAACCTAGCTCGAGCCGATCCCGATCTATATTAATTTATAGGGTGGCGGCTCTAGGGGCATAAGCCTAGCTCTAGCCGATCCCAACATAACATCATGTTATGTTAAAAACCACTGTTCAGTCGGGGCCCGGGTATCACCGGCCACAGGTAAAGATGAATAATCATAGAAGCAAAGAAGCAAACAAAGTAATGAAAGCAATACACATGGTTCCCAAATCACAGAATGATGACTTATCCATATTGGTTATGCATTGTAATTGAGCTCATTGACGTATTTATGATTCATACAGTTACATTTGAGCCTTACATACTCAGTACATTCTTCGTACTAACTTCCCTTGTGGGACTTACCTTACTTGCTGCAGGCGCAGGTACTAGTAGGCCTCCACAGTAGGTTGCCAGTTGTTGCGGATCATTGGTGAGCTCCAGTTTGTTCGGGGCTTCTCCGAGTCACAGTTGTACATATGTTTTGATGTTGTACATGTTGTATAAAGCGAGGATTTGTCTCGACTTTCATTTAGTTTATGTAAATGTATCTGTTAGAGGCTTCTGTAGACAGATGTGGGTGTATAAATGTAAAAGGTACATGTCGTTTTTTACTTGATGGCCTCAACAGCCAAGTTTCATATATGTACATATGTCACATGTTTCATGAATCCCGTTGTTTGCATTTTAAGCTCTCACGTGATAAGGGTGTTTCTGATGGCATGCATATGAATGAACATAAGTACAGTTTGGTTCTCTTGGGCCTTATCGGCTATAGGTGCCAATCCGTCCCGATGGGATTCGGGGCATGACAAAAGTGGTATCAGAGCAGGTCGTACTAAGGGTGTCTACAAAGCTGTGTCTGAGTATAGTCTTACTTATCGATGTGTTGTGCACCACATTTATAAGTAGGAGGCTACGGGACATTTAGGATGTTGTTTCTCTTCTTCATTTCTAGATCGTGCAATAGAGCCAGTGTTGTAAGTTGAATTGTATCTGACCATGGTAAATGTTTCTCTTTGATACAGTAACCATGTCGATCACGAGAAGAGGCAGAGGTAAAGTTAAGCAGGTGGATATTCCTGCTGATGAAGGCATGAGTAGATTACCACCTGACCAAGCTAGTCAAGGTGGAGCAAATGCTGAGATTTCATCGTGGTCTTCCTCTACTTTTCCAGCTTCGGAAGAGCCAGTTGGTAGAGAAGTACCCGCAGCACCACCAATGAATGCTACGGATCAGGATCTTAGAAATGCAGTGCATATGTTGACACAATTAGTGGCAGCACAAAGTCAAGGACGAACTGGTCCAATGACAAATAAAGATGATGCGGCTAGAGAGGCGATTCGCAAAACCCAGGATTTTCTGAAACTGGACCCTCCTATATTCACTGGGTCAGATCCAAAAGCAGATCCACAGGACTTCCAGCACCACTAATGAATGATACGTATCAGGATCTTAAAAACGCAGTACATATGTTGACACAGTTAGTGGCAGCACAAAGTCAAGGACGAACTGGTCTAATGACAAATGAAGATAATGCGGCTAGAGTGGCGAGTCACAGAACCCAGGATTTTCTGAAACTGGACCCTCCTATATTCACTGGGTCAGATCCGAAAGAAGATCCATAGGACTTCGTTGGATCAAATTCAGAGAGATCTCGAAGTTATGCACGTGACAGGGGTAGAAACAGTTGAACTTGTTGCGTATAGATTAAAAGGAGAGGCGATATTGTGGTACGAGGATTGGAAGAAATCTCGTGATATTGGTGCAAATCTACCAAATTGGGAAGAATTTAAAGCGGCTTTTCTTGATCATTATCTTCCCTATGAGTTCCGTGAGGCTCGTGCAGATCAATTTCTAAATCTCCGTCAAGGAAATTTGAGCGTTAAAGAATATAGTTTGCAATTCAATTCCTTGGCACGGTATGCTCCAAATGTGGTGGCTACGATGACAGATAGAGTCCATCGATACGTGGACAGATTAGAACCATATTTGGTAAGGGATTGTACCATTGTTGCCTTGAACAAGGACATGGACGGGCACATGAATTTGACAGGGGACAATCAAAAAGGGCTAGACCTATGGGACCATCTATGGTGTCCCAAGGAGGATCTAGGCCTCGTATGTTTCCTAGACCACCCAGGCCATCATTTTCTCATTCCACAGCAGGTGCTCACTCTCAGTTTCGAGGGTTTAGAGGTGGTTCATCTGGGCAGAGTAGTGGAGTTCATGGATCACAGGCAGCAGGTTTTCCTCGTCAGCAGTGTCAGCACTGCGGGCGTATTCATGCAGGTACATGCCGAGTGGGGACAGATGCTTGTTTCTGGGGCGGTATGACGGGACACATGATGAAAGAGTGTCCCCAGAGGAGCATGGGTGGTATAGCACGATCGGCAGGATCGACCGTTGCGTCATCATCATCGGTTCCTTCTTTGGGCCAAGGTGTACAGTCTATTGGTCGCGGTAGAGGTGCCAGAGGAGCAGCCAGTACTAGTGGGGTGCAGAATCGCACTTATGCCTTGGTGGACCGACAAAATTCATAGGCTTCTCCTGATGTTGTCACAGGTACATTATCCATATTCTCATATAATGTATATGCATTGATTGACCCCGGTTCTACATTGTCCTATGTTACTCCCTTGATTGATGCCAAATTTGCAAAGGCACCAGAATTATTAATTAAATCAATTGAAGTGTCTACACCGGTTGGTGAATGTATTATTGCAAAAAGAGTATATCAAAATTGTGTGGTAACTGTGTGTGGTCATGATACATTGGCCGATCTCATTGAACTAGACATGGTGGATTTTGATGTGATAATGGGGATGGATTGGTTGGCCTCTTGTTATGCCACGGTAGATTGTCGGGCCAAGAAGGTGCATTTTTCTTTTTCGCAAGGAAATATTCTTAAATGGCAGGGCAATGTGGGATCACCACGAGGAAGATTTATTTCCTATCTGAAAGCCAGGAAAACGATTGCTAAGGGTTACATATGTCATTTAGTACGGGTGAAAGATACTGAAGTGGAACCACTAACTCCACAGTCGGTTCCAGTGGTCAATGAATTTCTGGATGTATTTTCAGAGGATCTTCCAGGCTTACCCCCAGAACGGGAAGTAGAGTTTGGCATTGATGAGATTCCAGGCACTCAGCCTATCTCTATTCCTCCATACAGAATGGCTCCAGCAGAATTGCGTGAATTAAAGAAGCAATTGAAAGATTTGCGGGACAAGGGCTTTATCAGGCCGAGTATGTCTCCTTGGGGACCGATATTATTTGTATGAAAGAAAGATGGCACGTTGATAATGTGCATCGACTATCGGCAATTGAATAAGGTAATGATCAAGAACAAATATCCCCTCCCTCGAATTGATGATTTGTTTGATCAGCTACAGGGTGCCAAGTGTTTCTCAAAGATCGACTTGAGGTCGGGTTACCATCAAGTCAGAGTTAGAGAAGAAGATGTACCTAAGACAGCATTTCGTACACGGTATGGCCATTATGAATTTTTAGTTATGTCATTTGGACTAACAAATGCACCAGTTGTGTTCATGGATTTGATGAATAGGGTGTTTAAGCCATTCCTGGACGTGTTCGTCACGGTATTTAGTGACGACATTCTGGTTTATTCAAGATCACCAGAGGACCATGCTAATCACTTACTGCAGGTGTTACAGATTCTCCGTGAGCGTAAGTTGTATGTAAAGTTCTCCAAGTATGAGTTTTGGTTACAATCAGTTGTATTCTTGGGTCACATTGTATCAGATGAAGGGATACAGGTTGATACACAGAAGATTGAAGCAGTGAAAAATTGGCCGAGACCTACGAAACCCACAGAGATTCGTAGTTTTCTTGGGCTAGCAGGTTATTACCGAAGATTTGTGGAAGGTTTTTCCTCCATTGCTGCACCTTTAATGAAGCTTACATATAAGGCAGTAAAATTTCAGTGGAATGATGCGTGTGAGAAAAGCTTCTAAGAGTTGAAAGATAAATTAACCTCCACACCAGTTTTAGTACTCTCCGAGGGTACCGAAGGTTATGCAGTGTATTATGATGCTTCTGGGGTTGGCCTCGGATGTGTATTGATGCAGCATGGAAATGTCATAGCATATACCTCACGACAGTTACGGCCACAGGAGAGGAACTATCCCACACATGATCTTGAATTAGCAGCGGTGGTTTTTGCTTTAAAGATATGGCGTCATTATTTGTATGGAGTTCATGTCGATATCTATACTGATCACAAAAGTTTACAATATATCTTTAAGCAGAAGGAACTTAATTTGAGGCAACGAAGGTGGTTAGAGCTCTTAAAAGACTAAGATATTGACATTCTTTATCACCCAGGAAAAGCAAATGTAGTAGCGGATGCATTGAGCCTCAAGGTAGTAGGAAGCACTAGTGGCCAAATGACGGAAAAGAAAGAGATAATCAAAGATCTACATCAATTAACCAGCTTGGGGGTTCGTCTTCTTGTATCCTCAGATGAAGGAGTTATTGTACAAAATGCAGCTGAATCTTTATTAATAGCTGAGGTGAAAGAGAAGCAGTTTGCAGATCCTATGTTATTGCAGTTAAAGAAGAATGTAGAACAGAATTTGAAAAAGGCATTTGATCTGACACAAGAAGGGGTGCTCCAATGCCAAGGTAGAGTATGCGTTCCGGATGTAGATGAGCTGCAGAAATGAATTATGACAGAGGCGCATCATTCGCGCTATTCTACTCATCCAGGTGCTACTAAAATGTATCATGATTTAAAGAAAGTGTATTGGTGGGGAAATATGAAGAAGAACGTTGCAGAATTTGTCGCTCAATGCCCGAATTGTCAACAAGTGAAAGTAGAGCATCAGAAACCAGGAGGTTACATGCAATGTATCAATCTTCCAGTCTGGAAATGGGATATGATTAATATGTACTTCATCACAGGTTTGCCTCATACACTGCGGAAATTTGATTCTATATGGGTTATAGTTGACAGGCTTACCAAGTCGGCGCATTTTCTACCAGTCAAGACCACCTATACAGCAGAAGATTATGCAAGATTATATGTGAAAGAGATAGTACGGATACATGGAATTCCGATCTCCATTATATCAGATAGAGGAGCACAATTTACTGTACATTTTTGGAGATCTTTTCAGCAGAGTTTGGGTACACACGAAAATCTGAGTACGGCTTTCCATCCTCAGACTGATGGACAAGCAGAACGTACTATTCAAACACTTGAAGATATGCTACGAGCTTGTGCGTTAGATTTTCAAGGCAGTTGGGATGACCATTTGCCTCTTATTGAATTTGCTTATAACAATAGCTATCATTCAAGTATTAAAATGGCACCTTATGAAGCTTTGTACGAAAGAAAAGGTAGATCACCAATTGGATGGTTTGAAGCGGGTGAAACTCCTTTACTTGGGCCAGATCTTGTTCATCAGGCGATGGAGAAAGTTAAAGTTATTCAAAAACGATTACAAACGGCCCAGAGTCAACACAAGTCATATGCCGATGTTAGAAGAAGAGGACTTGAATTCACCATAGGTGATTGGGTATTTCTGAAGGTGTCACCAATGAAAGGGGTAATGCAATTCGAAAAAAAAGAAAAATTGAGTCCATGTTATATAGGCCCATATGAAATTATTAGAATATTTGGGCAGGTTGCTTATGAGTTGGCACTACCCCAAGAACTCTCCACAGTTTATCCATTATTTCATGTTTCGATGCTTCAAAAGTTCATAGGGGATCCATCTCGTTTCGCTCCTATTGATGATGTACAGGTTACAGAGGATCTTACCTATGAGGAGATACCTATTGCCATTCTAGATAGACAAGTGAAGAGGTTGAGGAATAAAGATATAGCATCCGTAAAGGTACTTTGGACAAATCAGCAAATAGAAGAAGTCACGTGGGAAGCTGAAGAAATGATGAAATCCAAGTACCCTCATTTGTTCCAAAGAGAAGAATGACAAGTAAGTATTTATAAGCTTTGAGTATATCTTTATATGATGACATGAAGAATTCTCCTAGACTTGTAATTGTTTACTTTGAATAATAACACTAACATTCGGGGATGAATGTTTCTAAGGGGGGAAGAATGTAACACCCCGTACGTTTCTGAGTCTAGTTGACTACCGTAACATTTATGGGAAAATGGAAACATGAGATATTTGGTGAATTATGTATTAAATTTGTGGGCATTAATAAGTCTTACACCATTGGGCCCAAATGAAGCCCAAAAACCATAGAAAGACATGGCCCAAAGTGGGAATTTGACCTATTCTTACCTAGTCTTCCATTGACCAAGTAAACACACAAAGTGTGTGAATGAGGATCATTATAAAGGGACTATATAAGCGAAAGAAATCAGATTTTTATTTCATTTGGACTCTCATGCCTTTTCTAGACTTTTTCAAAATTTTCTTAGAACCCTAAATCATTCCTTTGGCCAAGATCATCAACTTGTAAGACTTGGTAAGTGTTTCTTATGATGGTTTAATATATTTTATACATGAGATATGGTTTATATTATGTTGGTTATGTTGGTGGAGTATTGAGAAGTTCACAATGTGTGAAATGTTACATGTTCGCTAAATCGGAGGATGGTTTTGTCTTATAAACGTGAATATGTACTTGTGCTCTAGAATGAAGTGAACTTGATGGAGTAAATATTGACATGTGAGATGTGATTATATTCTTACTTTGTTTTATCCTTGTGTATAATGTTTGGAATTGCTATTGTGAAATTGGTTATGATTTTGGTGATGTATTGACCATGAAATGTAGTTTTGGGTGTTGTTTATGTGTGTTGTGAGACCATGGCTGATTTTTAGCATTCAAGATGATCAAAAATATTTGAAAATAAGTTTGGTTATGATCATGGACCATTCATGGCATTAAAAGACCCAAAAGAGACCATTTCGGACCAAAACGGGCATGCGACCCCGCAGACGAGGGCACCTGCGGGCGCAGATGCCAATGCAGGTGCCACTGGCATCTTCCACCTCCCACCTTTGGGCGCATGTGGCTTGACAGGTCAGCCCCAGGTTTGGTTTTGTATGTTTTTGCATCATCTTGGTCCCCGAAGGCCCCTATACCCTTTTTGGACGTAATTATCAACTTGTGACGTCGTTTTAATGACTTTAAAGTGTCATATGGAGGTATGTTGGACAATATTAAGTATGTATGGTTGTTCATATGTTGTTATGAAGGAGTAATTGTGACGGAATGATAAAGAGAAAAGTGTAAAGGGTAAGTGTGGTGTGAAATGCTATTGATGTATGATCTCTTGGTCAATGTGCGTAATGTTATGGTGTTGTTGATATGTTAATGCATTGAATTGTATTGTAAAGGGGTGACATGATGTTATACGGCAGTCATATAGTTCGTTGTCATCTTGTACGCCTGTATAGTAACTAGTTGCTAATGCAAGCTCCGATATGTACTTGTATTGTAGAGTAAGACATAGGGAAGAAGCTGGACTATTATGTTCATACATAGGCTTGTGTATTCATACTTGGAAGTGAAGGTATGTAAGGTTACTTTGTCCGTATCTTTCTGCAACATATAGAATTCACATTGACGTTAGACTTGTCCTATTCCGAAATGTGCTAAGGTATCCTATTCCCGGTTTCCAATAGTTATTATCACATATTTCCTACTCATTGATCAATTGTGAATCAAATGTCTTATATTCGTTGATAATGTTTCAAAATCTCAATAAGGTTGTGTTCCAAAGTTCCAATAGTGGTTATACTTATGTATCTTGTTCATTGATTATTGTCCAATGGTTCCAATAGTTTTATGTTTCCCATAAGGCTATATTTCCAATAATGTTTATTCACATGCCTCTCACTCATTGATTATTAATCCAAATCTTCCAACAAGGTTGTAACTATCATCCTATCAATCTCAAAGTAAAGAATAAAGTAATGCATATATGTGGTTAATGATCAAGTATGGGTGGTAGCTTTGGGGCGAAATGCCTAGCTCAAGCCGATCCCGAGGTTGTTGGATCAGGGGGAAGTCCTAGGGGCATAAGCCTAGCTCAGACCGATCCTAACAGGGGGTAGCTCTAGAGGTAATAACCTATCTTGAGCCAAACCTGATATGTTGGTATGGGTGGCATCTCTAGAGGTAATAACCTAGCTCGAGCCGATCCCGATCTATATTGATTTATAGGGTGGCAGCTCTAGGGGCATAAGCCTAGCTCTAGCCGATCCCAACATAACATCATGTTATGTTAAAAACCACTGTTCAGTCGGGGCCCGGGTATTACCGGCCACAGGTAAAGATGAATAATCATAGAAGCAAAGAAGCAAACAAAGTAATGAAAGCAATACACATGGTTCCCAAATCACAGAATGATGACTTATCCATATTGGTTATGCATTGTAATTGAGCTCATTGACGTATTTATGATTCATACAGTTACATTTGAGCCTTACATACTCAGTACATTCTTCGTACTAACTTCCCTTGTGGGACTTACCTTACTTGCTGCAGGCGCAGGTACTAGTAGGCCTCCACAGTAGGTTGCCAGTTGTTGCGGATCATTGGTGAGCTCCAGTTTGTTCGGGGCTTCTCCGAGTCACAGTTGTACATATGTTTTGGTGTTGTACAGGTTGTATAAAGCGGGGATTTGTCCCGACTTTCATTTATCTTATGTAAATGTATCTGTTAGAGGCTTCTATAGACGGATGTGGGTTTATAAATGTAAAAGGTACATGTCATTTTTGACTTGATGGCCTCAATAGCCAAGTTTCATAGATGTACATATGTCACGTGTTTCATGAATCCCGTTGTTAGCATTTTAAGCTCTTACGTGATAAGGGTGTTTCTGATGGCATGCATATGAATGAACATAAGTACAGTTTGGTTCTCTCGGGCCTTATCGGCTACGGGTGCCAATCCGTCCCGATGGGATTTGGGGTGTGACAAGTATATGGGTTGTGAACCCCCTATGGTGTCCTATCTTGGAAGTTTTTAACCAGAAGGTGTATACAAAGTAATATTGATACATTACATCATGGACATTGCATGGTATCCAAATTTAAGATTAATGTTAGAGAAACAAGTAGCACCCTGAAATTGGGCGAACATGTCATCAATTCTGGGAATGAGATACTTATTCTTAATTGTAACTTTGTTCAACTGACAGTAATCAATACACATTATGAGGGAACCGTCTTTATTAAGCATGAAGAGGACTTGGGCACCTTATGGGGAAATACTAAGTCTGATGAATCCCAGAGAAGGTCCTTCAACTGTTCTTTCAATTATTTTAACTCCGCTAAAGCCATTCTATATAGTAGAATAGAGATAGGCTACTATTAGGATGAATATCTATTCTAAAGTCTATCTAGCTGCCACGAGGAACTCCATAAAGATCATCAAGAAAGACTTCATGAAATTCGTCGACTATAGGAATTGAGTGAAGAGATGGGATCTCAAAGTGGGAATCCTTAACACGAACTAGATGGTAGATATACTCCTTAGAGATCATCTAAGGTATGACATGAAACGACCCTTAGGCATGATCGGACTACCCTTCCATTCCAAAACAGGCTCATTACAAATGAAACTTTACAATTTGGGTTCTACAATCAACTAAGGCATAACAAGAATGTAACCAATCCATGCCTAGGATAACATCGAAGTCTACCATATAGATCTACAAGATAAACTGTAGTATCTTTATGATTGAATGAAATGATGCAACTTCTATAGATTCTTCTAGCTACAATTGACTCTTTGACTAGAGTGGAAATAGAAAAGGGTTCTAAGAGTAGTTCGGGACTGATTTCAAATATTACAGTAACATAAGGAGTTACAAAAGACAAAGTGGCTCCAGTCTAACAAACCATAAATATTGAAAGAGAAAACTTTTAACATACTGGTAATAATATCAGTGGAACTCTACTCATCTATACAAGAAGACAAGGTATAGAAGCGGTTCTAACTATTACTTGCACTCGAAGGATCTTCTGAACCTCATCAATAAAATTTTCTAGATCCTCATTAAGCTTTGACCCTGTGAACTAAGGTGGATTCATTTTGAGAAATTCGTAGATCCTAAATGTATTTAGAAAACTCTAAGGACCTCTAGGGGCTGCTCCCTGATGGTTAACCTGAGTTGTTATCGCCTGAGCAAGCATCTGAATGACACTACATAACTTAGCATTAGTACCATCAACACAGGGTGGCTGAACAACAGGTGCATTGGGACCCCTTGGTTCGAATGGCATAAGTGGAACCTGAGGATTATCATTCTGACAAGAAGGACGTGCTCTTTTATGGTTTTATATTGCATAAGAAGGAGGTGCCAATGCAATATCATCTCTAGCACCTGAAGTAGCTCTCTAACTGACAGTTCTCATTAGAGGCATGATCTGAAACATATGCAAAACTGGAGTTAGGAGTGATACATAGAGTTAAACTCTATCACACAAACTAGATCATGAAAGAATAGAAATATTTCCTAAACATCCTATAGCCTTCCCGTTATAAGTGTGGTGTGCTTCATACCTATTAAGAAGACTCTACTGTATGCGGCTTTTTAGACATCCTAGGACTCTTGAACCTAATACTTTACTACAAAGTTGGTCATGACCCAAGCCTACACCCTAGGTGTGATCGACACTTGGAACCACAAGTAGCCCAGAGCAGACCCTTGGAATAGCATATCAACAGAGGAACAATATCTCAAAACTGACGTGGAAGCGATGAAATAAAATCAAAGACTAAATTTTGAAACAAACATGACCATAAATACGAAAAGTGAAAGTATATCACAAGCTAAACAACTAATGTATTACAAGCGTCTAATAACTAAATGAAATAAGTTTGCTGAGACAAGGCCTCGGTCATACCCATAAAGATGAAAATAATGTCTGAACAAACAAACAAAACCTGCAAAATCAAAAAACGCTATGTTCTAAAATGAAGAGAACTCACCAACTTCTAATTGGGAAACTGCAACTATCTAGCCACGAGCTTAAGAACAAGCACCGAAATCTACATAAATAAAAAGATATAGTGCAAAAAAAGCATGCGGTCAGTACAAGGAAAGTACTGAGTATGTAAGATTAAGGCTAAACAATGTAAAATCATAACTATAACATGATTTAGAAATTAAAATAAATCTCCATAAGTATAGTCAGTAAGTTGGAGCACCTCTAGTCAACTACTAGAAGCAATCCTTGTCTTCGAGAAGGATGTTACAACCTAGAATAAAAAAAATGTCTAGAAACATCTTTTTTTAAAAAAGAATTTACTAAATAGACTTAAGGTATCCACCAATCACCAAAATACCCCATCCCTCTTTTTTAGTAAATCTAGAAATATCCCTCACTAAAGAATATAATGATATACTAAAATAAGAGGAGGATTTCTAGAAACTTAAATAAAGAATAAATTGATAGAGTGATGGAGATGCTAATACTAAATTCTTTCATACCTCCACTCTTAGCCGTAGATGATGTAATAGAATTCTTACTCTAAAAAATTATGAGGGTAATTGTCTCAATGACCATTACCACATCTGGGTTTATATTTGTAAATACTATGAAAATTTATTTCACACAAAGAAAGAATATTCTCCTAGAAATAGGGCCCACCTATACTATAATGCCCTAACCCAATTGGATATCCAAAATTTAGATAGGGACCTAACTTTGAGTAAAATTCTTACTTCTATTAATTCATTCGCTCCTTATAAAGCACTTGGACCAAATGGCCTATACCCTTTCTTCTATCGTAAATACTGGACTATTGTAGGCGATTCGTTAATGAAGTTCTGCAAAAGTTGTTTTGACTCTGGAACTATCCCTCAAGAGGTGAATCTGTAACACCACGTACGTTTCTGAGTTTAGTTGATAATCGTAATATTTAGGGAAAAATGAAAACATGAGAGAATTGATGAATTTTGTATTGAATTATAGGTATTAATAAGTCTCATACAATTGGGACCAAAATGAAGCCCAAAACAATTATAAGACATGGCCCAAAAAGGGATTTTTACCCATTCTTCCAAATAGGTCCATTTGACCAATCAACATGGCATTACATGCTAAGGAAAAATATAAGGGACACATGAGGGACTATATAAAGAGAAAAATCAGATTTTATTGCATTGAACTCTCATAACATTTCCAGATTTTTCCAAAAAAATTCCTTTTTGCTTTCAAGAACCCTAAGTCACTCTTTTAGCCAAGATCATCAATTGGTAAGACTTGGTAAGTGTTTATTATGATGGATTAATATATTTTGTGCATAATACATGGTGTATATTATGCTGTTTATGTTGGTAGAGTATTGAGAAGTTCACAAGAAGTGAAGTGAACATGTTTGCTAAATCGGAGGGTGGTTTGTCTTGTAAACTTGACTATTAATTTGTGGTTTTGAAGAAAGTGAACTTGGTGGAGTAAATATTGACATGTGAGATGTGTTTATAGTCTTACTTTGTTTAACCCTTGCGTATAACATTTGGAATTGTTATTGCAAAATTGGTTATGGTTTTGGTGTCGTATTGGTCGTGAAATGTGGTTTTGGGTGTTGTTATGTGTGTTGTGAGACTATGGCTGAATGTTGGTGTTTAAAATGATCAAAAATATGTTCAAATATGTTTGGTGATGATCATGGACCATTCATGGCATTAAAAGACCCAAAAGAGACCAATTCGGACCAAAACGAGCGTCCGCCCCCGCAGACGAGGGCATCTGCGGGCGCAGATGCCAATGCAGATGGCACTGGATGCTTCCAAAGGACATCTGCAGGCATTGGTGGCTGCGCAGGTCAGCCCAGAATCTTGTTTTGTTGTTTTCGTGTCCCTTTGATCCCCTAAAGGCCCGATACCCTTTTTGGATGTAATTATCAACTTGTGATGTTGTTTTAATGATTTTAAAGTATCGTATGGAGGTGTGTTGGACTGTATTAAGTATGGATGGTTGTTCATATGTTGTTGTGAAGGAGTAATTGAGACGGAATGATATAGAGGAAAGCGTAAAGGGTAAGTTTGGGGTGAAAGGCTATCGATGTATGATTTCTTGGTTAATGTGTGTAATGTTGTGGTGTTATGGATATGAAAATGCATTGTATTGTATTGTAAGGGGTGACGTGACGCTATACGACTGTCATATAGTTCATTGTCATCTTGTACGCCTGTATAGCAAATAATTTCTAATGTATGCTATGATATGTACTTGTATTGTAGAGTAAGACGTAAAGAAGAAGATGGACTATTGTATTCATACATAGGCTTGTGAATTCATACTTGAAAGTGAAGGTATGTAAGGTTACTCTTTCCATATCCTTCGGCAGTACATAGTATCACATTGTCATTATACTTGTTCCATTCCGAAATGTTCAAAGGTATTCCATTTTTGGTTATTAATCATTGTTACTCACATGTTCCTTACTCATTGACCAATTGTGATTCACAACATGACTCATGTTCATTAGTTAATGTTCCAAAATTCCAATAACATTGTAACCACTAATGTACCAATCTCATAACAAAAGAATTAAAGTGATGAACACTTGTTGAGTACGGGTGGCAACTCGAAGGGGCGTAAGCCTAGCTAGAGGCGATCCCGAATGGATATTGAGTACGGGTGGCAACTCAAAGGGGCGAAAGCCTAGCTAGAGGCGATCCCGAAAGTTTATTGAAAATGGGTGGCAACTCAAAGGGGCAAAAGCCTAGCTAGAGGCGATCCCGATTATTATATTATTTCCCACTGATCAGTTGGGCCCAGGCATTACATGATTGATGAAGTAAAGTAAAGTAAAGTAAAGTAAAGTAAAGTAAAGTAAAGGAAGCAATGCACATGATCCCACATGTCTAACCTATAATAGTTTATTCACATGATGTGTTCTCTTGTACTTGATTTCATTGACGTTCCTATATGTCATTCAGTTACATACAGCCTTACATACTAAGTACTTTCTACGTACTGACCCCTCTTGGGGGATTTTCCTTACTTGCTGCAGGCACAGGTATTAATAGGCCCCCACAGTAGGACTTGGATTTTCTGTGGATCTGTTGGTGAGCTCCAGGTTGCTTCGAAGCTTTTCGAGTCCTATGTACATATTGGTTTTGATATTATATCATAGTTGTCTAAAGCGGGGACTTGTCCCGACTTTAGGATGGTCATGTTCGTGTATGTATAGAGGCTTTGTAGACGATGTGGAACAAATGAAGGATATATGTTATGTCATGGTGGACCTAACGGCCAAGTTTCGTATTTGCATGTGTTTATCATCACTCATTTTTCATGACTTATGCCATTAACATCTTGCATCTCCCTGTGGTATTGATATTCATAGAAGGACTTGAGTATAAGTGTATAGTGACCAAGGTTGGTTCTCAAGGGCCTCAACGGCTTCGGGTGCCAATCACGCCTCGTTGGGATTCAGGGTGTGACAAAAGTGGTATCAGAGCAGGTCGTTCTAAAGGTGTCTACAAAGCCGTGTCTGAGTAGAGTCTTACTTATCAATGTGTTGTGCACCACATTTATAAGTAGGAGGCTACGGGACATTTAGGAGTTGTTTCATTTCTTCATTTTCTAGATCGTGCATTAGAGCCAAAGTTATCGGTGGAACTGTATCTGACTGTTGAACTTGGTTTCTTATATTATAGTAAAATGTCGATGATAAGAAGGGGTAAAAGTAAGAGGTTAGACAAGATTGCTGGAAAAGGAACCAGTAGAGCCCCGCCTGAGCTAGTTAATCAAGTCGGCGCTGAACCAGAGATGGCACCACAGGCTTCTTCTACTCTACCAATTTCAGAAGAGTCAAGAGAAAGAGAAATACCTGCAGCACCACCAGTGAATACTACTGACCAGGACTTAAAGAATGCAGTACAGATGTTGACCCAAATAGTTGCTGCACAGGTTCAGGGACAGGGTGGTCAAACCACACATGATGATAGTGCAGCCAGAGCAGCGAGTAGACGGACACAGGACTTTCTGAAATAAGACCCTCCTACCTTCACTAGATCGGATCCGAATAAAGACCCGCAGGATTATATAGATCAAATCCAAAGGGCATTGGAGGAAATGCATGTGTCCGGTGTGGAAACGGTCGAGCTTGCGGCTTATAGGTTGAAGGGTGAAGCTATACTGTGGTATGAAGATTGGAGACGGTCGCGGGGCATTGATGCACTTCCAGCTAGTTAGGAAGAATTTAAAATGGCATTCTTGGATCACTATCTCCCCTATGAGGTTCGAGAGGCTCGTGCAGACCAATTCTTGAATCTGCGATAGGGAAACATGAGTGTTAGAGAGTATAGCCTCAAGTTTAATTCCTTGGCCCGGTATGCTCCGAATATGGTTGCAACTATGATCGATAGAGTTCATCGGTATGTAGACAGATTAGAGCCATACTTGGTCTGAGATTGTACTATTGTTGCGCTAAACAGGGACATGTACATTGCAAGAATACAGGCCTTTGTGCAGAAAATGGAAGATCAAAGGCAACGAAGAAGAATGCAAGGGTTTGAAGAAGGGCCGTCGAAGAGGGCTAGATCTATGGGACAGTCTACGGCGTCCCAAGGAGAGTTTAGACCTCGGAATTTTACTAGGCCGCCTAGACCCTCATTTTCCTATTCTACAACAAGTACTTCACCTCAATTTCGAGGGTCTAAAGGTAGTTATGTTGGGCGAAGCAGTATGGTTCGAGGTCCACAGGCAGCAGGATTTCCTCGTCAGCTGTGTCAGCATTGCGGGAAATCTTATTTAGGTGAATGCCAGATTGGAAGAAATGTTTGCTATTTTTGTGGTGAGCCAGGGCATATGGCGAGAGAATGTCCACAGAGGAGCATGGGTGGTATAGCACAACCGGCTGGGTCGGCCATTGCGTCATCATCATCGGTTCCTGCACTGGGCCGAGGTGTGCAGTCTGTTGGCCGTGGTAGGGGTACCAGAGGAGCAGCCAGTACTAGCGGGGTCCAGAATCGTACTTATGCTTTGGTGGACTGCCAGAATTCAGAGGATTCCCCTGACGTCGTCACATGTACATTATATATATTTTCCCATAATGTATATGCATTGATTGACCCGGGCTCTACATTGTCCTATGTTACTCCATTGATTGCGACGAATTTCGCAAAGGCACCTGAATTATTAATTAAATCAATTGCAGTGTCTACACCGGTTGGTGAAAATATTATTGCAAAGAGAGTGTATCGTGATTGTGTGGTGACTGTGTGTGGTCATGATACACTGGCCGATCTCATCGAACTACACATGATAGATTTTGATGTTATCATGGGAATGGATTGGTTAGCTTCTTGTTATGCCACGGTGGATTGCCGAGCCAAGAAAGTGCAATTTTGTTTTCCGCAAGAAAATATTCTTGAATGGCAAGGTAATGTAGGGGCACCACGAGGAAGATTTATTTCCTATTTGAAAGCAAGGAAAATGATTGCCAAGGGATACATATGTCATTTAGTACGGGTGAAAGATAATGATGTGGAATCATTAACTCCACAGGCTCCGGTAGTCAATGAATTTCTTGATGTATTTCCAGAAGATCTTCCAGGCTTACCCCCAGAACGGGAAGTAGAATTTGGCATTGATGTGATTCCAGGAACTCAGCCTATTTCTATTCCTCCATATAGAATGGCTCCCGCAGAATTGCGTGAATTAAAGGAGCAATTGAAAGATTTGTTGGACAAAGGCTTCATCAGGCCTAGTATGTCCCCGTGGGGTGCACCGGTATTATTCGTACGAAAGAAAGATGGAACATTGAGAATGTGCATTGACTATCGACAATTGAATAAGGTAACGATCAAGAACAAATATCCCTCCCTCGCATTGATGATTTGTTTGATCAGTTATAGTGTGCCAAGTGCTTTTCAAAGATTGACTTGAGGTCGAGTTACCATCAAGTCAGGGTTAGAGAAGAAGATGTACCCAAGACAGCTTTTCGAACACGGTATGGCCATTATGAATTTTTAGTTATGTCTTTTGGACTAACAAATGCACCAGCTGTATTCATGGATTTGATGAATAGGGTGTTTAAGCCATTTTTGGACGTGTTCGTCATGGTATTTATAGATGACATCCTGGTTTATTCAAAATCACCAGAGGACCATGCTAATCACTTACGAAAAGTGTTACAAATTCTCCGTGAGCGTAAGTTGTATGCAAAGTTCTCCAAGTGTGAGTTTTGGTTAAAATCAGTCGCATTATTGGGACACATTATGTCAGATGAAGGGATACAGGTTGATACACAGAAAATAGAAGCAGTGAAAAATTGGCCAAGACCTACGACACCCACGGAGATTCGTAGATTTCTTGGATTAGCAGGTTATTATAGGCGATTTATGGAAGGTTTTTCTTCTATTGCTGCACCATTAATGAAGTTAACTCACAAGGCAATTAAGTTTCAATGGAATGATGCATGTGAAAAAGGGTTCCAAAAACTGAAAGATAAGCTGACTTCTACACCAGTGTTAGTACTTCCTGAAGGCACAGAGGGCTATGAAGTGTATTGTGATGCTTAAGGGATTGGTCTCGGATGTGTGTTGATGCAGCATGGTAAGGTCATAGCATATGCCTCACGATAATTGCGGCCACATGAGAAAAATTATCCCACTCATGACCTTGAATTGACAGCGGTGGTCTTTGCTATAAAGATATGGCATCATTATTTATATGGAGTTCATGTTGATATTTACATTGATCACAAAGGTTTGCAATATATATTTAAACAGAAGGAACTCAATTTGAGTCAACGAAGATGGTTAGAGCTTTTGAAAGACTATGATGTTGATATTTTATACCATCCAGGGAAGGCAAATATGGTAGCAGATGCATTGAGCCGCAAGGCAGCGGGAGTCACTAATGGCCAATTGATGGAAAAGAAAGAGATAATCAAAGACGTATATCAATTAGCCAGCTTAGGGGTTCGTCTACTTGAATCCTCAGATGAAGGGGTTATTGTGCAAAATGCGGCTGAATCTTTATTGATAGCTGAAGTGAAAGAAAAACAGTTTGCAGATCCTATGTTATTGCAGCTAAAAGAAAATACACAAAATAACTTGACAAACGTATTTGATCTTACACAAGAAGGGGTGCTCCAATGTCAAGGGAGATTATGTGTACTAGATGTAGATGAGTTGAGGAAGTGAATTATGGCGGAGGCGCATCACTCACGCTATTCTATTCATCTGGGTGCTAAGAAAATGTATCATGATTTAAAGGAAGTGTACTGGTGGGAAAACATGAAAAAGAACATTGCAAAATTTGTTGCTCAATGCCCGAACTGTCAACAAGTGAAAGTAGAACACCAGAAACCAGGAGGCTATATGCAATGTATTAATCTTCCAGTTTGGAAGTGGGATATGATTAATATGGACTTCATAACAGGTTTGCCTCGTACATTGCGGAAGTTTGATTCTATATGGGTTATAGTTGAGAGGCTTACCAAGTCTGCACATTTCCTACCAGTTAAGACCGCTTATACAGCAGAGGATTATGCCAAATTGTATGTGAAAGAGGTAGTACGGTTGCATGGTATTCCACTTTCTATTATATCAGACAGAGGAGCACAATTTACAGCGCACTTTTGGAGATCTTCTCAGCAGAGTTTGGGCACACAGGTGAATTTGAGTACGGCTTTCCATCCTCAGACTGATGGACAAGCAGAACGTACTATTCAGACACTTGAAGATATGCTACGAGCTTGTGCGTTAGATTTTCAAGGCAGTTGTGATGACCATTTGCCTTTTATTAAATTTGCTTACAACAATAGCTATCATGCAAGTATTAAAATGGCACCTTATGAAGCTTTGTACGGGAGGAAATGTAGATCACCAATTGGATGGTTTGAAGAAGGTGAAACTGCGTTACTTGGGCCAAATCTTGTCCATTAGGCTATGGAGAAAGTTAAAGTGATTCAACAACGATTACAAACGGCCCAGAGTCAACACAAGTCCTATGCTGATATTAGGAGAAGAGGACTTGAATTCGCCATAGGTTATTGGGTATTCCTAAAGGTGTCACCGATGAAAGGGGTAATGCGGTTCGGAAAAAAAGGAAAATTGAGTCCACGTTACATAGGCCCATATGAAATTATTAGAAGATTTGGACAAGTTGCGTAAGAGTTGGCACTACCCCAGGAACTCTCCACAGTTCATCCGGTATTCCATGTGTCAATGATTCGGAAGTGTATAGGGGATCCATCTCGTTTTACTCCTATTGACGATGTATAGGTCACAGAGGATCTTACCTATGAGGAGACACCTATAGCTATTCTAGATACACAAGTGAAGAGATTGAGGAATAAAGAAATTGCCTCTGTAAAGGTACTTTGGAGAAATCAACAAAGAGAGGAGGTCACATGGGAAGCTGAAGAAATGATGAAATCCAAGTACCCTTATTTGTTTCAAAGAGAAGAATGACAAGTAAGTATTTATAAGCTTTGAGTGTGTATCTATATGATGACATGAATAATGTTCTTAAACTTGTAATTGTCTACTTTGAAATGGTAACACTAACATTCGAGGACGAATGTTTCTAAGGGGGGAAGAATGTAACAGCACGTACGTTTCTGAGTTTAGTTGATAACCGTAATATTTAGGAAAAAATGAAAACATGAGAGAATTGATGAATTTTGTATTGAATTATAGGTATTAATAAGTCTCATACAATTGGGCCCAAAATGAAGCCCAAAACAATTATAAGACATGGCCCAAAAAGGGATTTTTACCCATTCTTCCAAATATGGTCCATTTGACCAATCAACATGGCATTAAATGCTAAGGAAAAAGATAAGGGACACATGAGGGACTATATAAAGAGAAAAATCAGATTTTATTGCATTGAACACTCATAACATTTCTAGATTTTTCCAACAAAATTCCCTTTTGCTCTCAAGAACCCTAAGTCACTCTTTTGGCCAAGATCATCAATTGGTAAGACTTGGTAAGTGTTTATTATGATGGATTAATATATTTTGTGCATAATACATGGTGTATATTATGTTGGTTATGTTGGTAGAGTATTGACAAGTTCACAAGAAGTGAAGTGAACATGTTTGCTAAATCGGAGGGTGGTTTGTCTTGTAAAATTGACTATGGATTTGTGGTTTTGAAGAAAGTGAACTTGGTGGAGTAAATATTGACATGTGAGATGTTTTTATAGTCTTACTTTGTTTAACCCTTGCGTATAACATTTGGAATTGTTATTACAAAATTGGTTATGGTTTTGGCGCCGTATTGGCCGTGAAATGTGGTTTTGGGTGTTGTTATGTGTGTTGTGAGACTATGGCTGAATGTTGATGTTTAAAATGATCAAAAATATGTTCAAATATGTTTGGTGATGATCATGGACTATTCATGGCATTAAAAGACCCAAAAGAGACCATTTCGGACCAAAACAGGCATCCGCCCCCGCAGACGAGGGCATCTGCGAGCGCAGATGCCAACGCAGATGGAACTGGCTGCTGCCAAAGGCCATCTGCGGGCGCAGGTGTCTGAGCAGGTCAGCCCAGAATCTTGTTTTGTTGTTTTCGTGTCCCTTTGATCCCCGAAATCCCCGATACCCTTTTTGGATGTAATTATCAACTTGTGATGTTGTTTTAACGACTTTAAAGTATCGTATGGAGGTGTGTTGGACTGTATTAAGTATGGATGGTTGTTCATATGTTGTTGTGAAGGAGTAATTGAGATGGAATGATATAGAGGAAAGCGTAAAGGGTAAGTGTGGGGTGAAAGGCTATCGATGTATGATTTCTTGGTGAATGTGTGTAATGTTGTGGTGTTGTGGTTATGAAAATGCATTGGATTGTATTGTAAGGGGTGACGTGACGCTATACGACTGTCATATAGTTCATTGTCGTCTTGTACGCCTGTATAGCAAATAATTGCTAATGTATGCTACGCTATGTACTTGTATTGTAGAGTAAGACGTAAAGAAGAAGCTGGACTATTGTATTCATACATAGACTTGTGAATTCATACTTGGAAGTGAAGGTATGTAAGGTTAATCTTTCCATATCCTTCGGCAGCACATAGTATCACATTTTCATTATATTTGTTCCATTCCGAAATGTTCAAAGGTATCCATTTTCGGTTATTAATCATTGTTACTCATATGTTCCGTATTCATTGACCAATTGTGATTCACATGACTCATGTTCATTAGTTAATGTTCCAATAATGTTCCAAAATTCCAATAACATAGTAACCACTAATGTACCAATCTCATAACAAAAGAATTAAAGTAATGAACACTTATTGAGTACGGGTGGCAACTCGAAGGGGCGTAAGCCTAGCTAGAGGCGATCCCGAATGGATATTGAGTACGGGTGGCAACTCGAAGGGGCTAAATCCTATTTAGAGGCAATCCCGAAAGTTTATTGGAAACGGGTGGCAACTCAAAGGGGCAAAAGCCTAGCTAGAGGCGATCCCGATTATTATATTATTTCCCACTAATCAGTTGGGCCCGGGCATTACATGATGGATGATGAAGTAAAGTAAAGTAAAGTAAAGGAAGCAATGCACATAATCCCACATGTCTAACCTATAATAGTTTATTCACATGATGTGTTCTCTTGTACTTGATTTCATTGACGTTCCTATATATCATTCAGTTACATACAACCTTACATACTAAGTACTTTCTACGTACTGACCCCTCTTGGGGGATTTGCCTTATTTGCTTCAGGTACAGGTTTTAATAGGCCCCCACAGTAGGACTTGGATTTTTTGGGGATCTGTTGGTGAGCTCCAGGTTGCTTTGGGGCTTTTCGAGTCCTATGTACATATTGGTTTTGATATTGTATCATAGTTGTCTAAAGCGGGGACTTGTCCCGACTTTAGGATGGTCATGTTCGTGTATGTATAGAGGCTTTGTAGACGATGTGGAACAAACGAAGGATATATGTTATGTCATGGTGGACCTAACGGCCAAGTTTCGTATTTGCATGTGTTTATCATCACTCATTTTTCATGACTTATGCCATTAACATCTTGCATATCCCTGTGGTATTGATATTCGTGGAATGACTTGCGTATGAGTGTATAGGGACAAAGTTTGGTTCTCTCGGGGCCTCAACAGCTTCGGGTGCCAATCACGCCTCGTTGGAATTCGGGGTGTGACAGAATCGTACCCACATATGCCTTATACCAAAAACAAAGAAAGAAACTTTATTGTAAAACTTTAGACCTATAAACTTATGCAATACTAACTTTAAAATAATTACAAAAATTATTAAAAATCGATTGAAACCATTAATGGACAAACCAATAGTGCTTTTTCAAACTAGTTTTCTTAAAAATTGTGAGGCATCTGCCCATCTTAGAAAAATGAAGGAGAAAAAGGCAAGTTTGATAATCAAAATAGACCTTAAAAAAGCCATTGATAAGCTTGAATGGTCCTACATACATCAAACTCTCCAATATTTTAGAAATCCCAGTACTCTCATAAAGCTCATAATGGCTTGTATCACCATTAGTGAGACCTCAGTATTGGTAAATGGTGATCGTACAAAAAAAATTTAAGCCCAGAGATGAATTAGAAAAGGAGACCCACTATCAGCCTATATAGTTATACTGTGCATGGAAAAGTTGTCGCAAAATATAGAAAAGGAAGTTGAATGAATATGGAGGTTGAACCTATATATTTATATCCAAATGAACTTTGTTAACATGGAGGTTGAAACTTCGTTAGAACGCAACTTTGTTCAAACCTATTGTTACATCCTCTACTCGTATAGCTCTCTAATTTTCACTCCTTTTCTTTTGTCTCACAAGTAATCAAATTGTTACAGTGAATGTAAGAATAAAGATTCAAATACAAGATCTCGGGTGAAGTTGTACACTTCTCCTAATACAGAAAACTCTTATTTATAGGCTTGAATAGGAGAGAGTCATTGAGGTGTTAATGCTGATTTGAATGGAGAGATCCATTTGAGGTGTCTTCAATGCTTGATTGGAGATTTTATTTCCATCCTTGATTTTGAGGAATTATAATTTCCTTTTTGCAATTCAGCTCTTCAAAAAAGGTAACCCAAGGGATGTTTTCCAATCTTGAGGGCAGTGACGATTCTCAAGATTGACTACATGCGTTCGTATCAGATACTTGTATATATTCGTTCCTTAATTCTTGTGCGCTTCCTTTTAATGTGTCAAGAAGAGGGATATCTTATAGTCTTGTAGAATTCCTTGATTGATGGAATATTCTTGGCAGTGATGTTGATTTCCTTCCTTGTGTTATACGGATTTTCCTTTCTTTTTAGAGGCTTTGATTCTTTTACTTCTTTCCTTGTTTGATGTCGGGGTGGTCCACTTCCTTGATGAGATTTCCTTTTTGATGTACCTAATTATTGTCATCATCAAAACAAAGTTAGTGCCATCAATCTCCCCCTTTTTGAGTATAACAAAAATATTAGTACAAGCGTGGATACTTCCCTTGTCTGTTTTGATGCTTCCCCTTTCGGTATGCGCCCCCTGACTTTATAATTATCTCTCTCTTTTTTGACATCATCAAAAAAGAAGTCTAGGCAAACAAACTAAACATAACTAAATAGATAAAATAGGTATGACAGCTAAGGCAAATAAGACATCACATAATACGACGATAGTGCATGGTGAGCGTAAAAAAAAGTATCTCAGGGATTATTCCCTGTTACAAACCAAACAAAAGAAGTTGCAAAGGCAGCGAATAGTCTTAAAATTTCAAAAGATCAGGATAGTCTTAAAATGATAGGATCACAGATCCTTGAGATAGTATCTCAAGGTGTTAATGACATTGTGACAAAAGCCAGAGTAAGAGCGCTCCACATTTCTTGAAAAAATTCTAGTAAGAGGTTTGCATAGCAATGGCTAGATGATTATGGGAAAAGTCTGCTTCTTTGCTAGTAGAGTCAACTTTCTTTAGCATCTTGTAGATAAAGCTGACACCTTCTTGTTTGAGAAGATCAAGAGACAGTCCAAGCTTACCCAGATTAGTGCTTGTATTATTGGAGTGCTACAGAACCTAATTACAGTGGTGGAGAGGGTAAGTAGGTGTTCCTCCAACAATATGAGACTTGTCTTAATGTTATTCACTTCCTGAATAAGAATGGTGGCAGAATCAGTAGAGATTTTGGTTAGCTTAGAAGCTTCCTTCTTGACTACAACAGAATATTTCTTAACCCATTACTATCCTTCAAAACATATCCCATGCTACCAAAGGTCCTCTTTTCATAAGTAAAGGAAATTTCCATAATTTTATAGGGAATAAGGTCAAGCATGGAGTTAAGTAAAATATGAGAGATAAGGAGTCCGTAGGGAAGACAGGAAGCATACCCAGAGTCCTCAGAAGATTTGATCATGTGGCACCGAAATCACTCTGCCTAATTTATCTTATACTTCTTCAGGAGACAGTAGAGCACAAAGATGTCTCTAGTAGTGATGGAGATTAGGGAAACTTTGCTAGGAAAAAGTGTAGTTGCAATGATGTGGGCCAAGATACAATTTTCAAAACTCATTGACAAGGCACTGAAGCCAGTTAAGTTTTTTTCAGAAAGAGCCACAAAAGCCTTGGCTTCTTCCAAAGAGACCTCAAAATTCTTGAGCTATGTACCATTTACATTCATAAAGGGATATTGCCAGAAACTTTAGTCCCAAAAACATCCTCAAACAAATAATCATTGATAGTGAAACACTTCCCAAGTACCATAGTTTCAGAGTCACCATTGTCCTGAGACACCCGAAGATTAGCATAAAACATACGAACGACTTCTTCATAAACCTCCATTCCATAAAGTTTAAATAGTAAACCAAGATCCGGAGCCTTGAGAAAAGTACTTATCGAACAATGGCTATCCTTGAGTTGTCCCAGATTGATGATCCGACCAGCAACTAGTAAGCATTTCTTAAGAGCAGAGTATCTATTTTTCTATTCTACACTCCAAAGCAGGTGCAAACAATTGGGTTGAAATCCGAGGAGTCACAAAATTTTATCTTTTTAGGAGAAGGACTTCTTACGGATGGGATTTTTTTGGGTTTTGGAGCAACGTTATGAGATTTTTCTATAGAATGACTTGGAGAGAAGGTCAACTAAACCTTCAGAGGCGGAGAGATTTTAAAGACAGTAGTTGGAGCGCTTTCCAGTAGAAGTCATTTGGAGAGGGTTTTTAGAGAGGTGTTTGATATTGAGAAAGGTGAGGGAGTTGAGAAAGGTGAGGGAGATGGTATTTTATAAAGTAGAGAAATAAAGATGAAAGGTTGGCTAAGGATTTGAGGAGACGGAAGGTGAAAAGGTTTTATGGGGAAGGGAAACCGACGCATGCACTAACTTATGCAAAATCAAGTAATAATTATGGAAGATTTAAAAAAGAGAAGATTTTTAGTCAGTCAAGTCTTTTAAACATACAATCCCAAGCTGAATTCTAAGGAAACAAAATTTGTCTTTGTCACGACCTAATTTTTGAGTCATGATGGCACCTACCGTAACGCACCAATAGGCAAGCCAATCTATAGTCCAGAGCGGCAAGCAACGGGCTAAAAGGCAACCAGAAGAAAGTGAGATGAAGAAGGCATAACAACAATAATAAATGAAAAGAGAAAGCCAAGAACTAACGTACAATATATACATGCTCAGACAGAAGAGGAAGAGGACAATGTATATAGATAAATCCCTCCCAAGACCTGGTAAGGTCGGTACTAGAGCCACAACTAACACAGCCAGAGTACTAGACAAAAACTAAATATACACAACATATACAACAGTCTCGAGTACAAAAGACTATACAGGAGTAGATGAAGTAGGATCAGCCTTGGACGGCAACAAGCTCACCTTGCTCCGGATCAGTGCTGAGGGGGGAGAATCACGTCACAGCCATCGACTGGTGCCCGAATCAACATTAGGGAAAAAGATATAGAAGTGTAGTATGAGTACAGGGCAACGGGTAATCAGTAGGCATCATCGACCGACTGAGCTTAATATAGCATAAACATAACTAAAATGCGAGGGTGCATGCTAAGTCTGGGGTAATAATGACAAAAGATATATAGCTACAAAGTTGTACAAATGCGATAAGGAAATAAGTAGAGGCGATACAGAATAATAAATAAATGTAAAAATAAATAGATAAGTCAAACATAACCTAACTGGTCTCCTATAAGCCCAGAAGGCACACTAAATAAAATAATAACCCAACCATACCCCGATAAGCCGATGGGACACACAAGAAAGGTAAATGCAGAACCGTCAGTAACCTGTGGCTGAACCAGTATCCAGGAACCATAGTAACTATTTGGGGGTGTATCGAGCTTGAACCGGCACCAATGGGTAATAACAAGAGGCCAGACTCTAGGTTCAAACTGATCACAGTGGGTAATAACGAGAGGCCACATATATAGTATATCTCAGTACTCATAGCCAGATGTCAAACTTGAACCAGAACTCAATGAATCATAATATCAGAACCACGGTTCCCAGTACCAGAACTCTCAAATAGTATCGTAATCAGTAGTTGAACTCGAATCGAAACTCATAATAATCAGTAACCATCAGATCTAAATCAGCGGCCCGAACTCGAATCGAAACTCATAATAGTCAGTCTCCCGAAGTCATCATACCAAGTGCCAGAATACTGCTAGTATCCACACAAATATAATTAAATGGGGACATACCGACCCCAGACCAAACCCAAATCATAAATAAAGGAGCTAACCCGTAATGTACTACAAGGTTAATCTCTGGGTCCTTCGAGGTCAACTGCCTACTACTAGGCGATATATATGCCAAATCGGGTATCTCAAGTGTACCATAGAAAGGCGGGTCCCAATACTAGGTCAAGGCTAACAATCTCGGTCAAGTGTTATGTTATCTGTGGTCGATAGGGCCAAACTGGTTAAAGGATCATAACCAGGGTAAACCAGCCCAAAGGTTATCCTAAAAGAGTATCTCAGGGCTTAACTAAGTCTAATAATGTCTAAGGTTAACTATGCCGACTATAAAGAGCAGTGAGGTCCCTGAACCAAGTTTGGGCTAAACCTACCCTTGTCTGGACTGCAGTTCCCTAACCCCCTACTAATAATAGTACAACATTAACCAACCCTATAAAGGTCATCTTTGGCACACCACGAGGACAACGAGCCTGGAACATACTAGAACAAGGCCCTAACCGTCCCTAAAGGCCTAATCATACCAACTCAATCCTAATCTACAACAATTGAGTCCCGTAGCTTCCAATGGACAAATATTTGAATTCGGTAGTTGAAAGAGCTACTGAGGTCTGCTTCTTACTGTACCAAAAAATAAGAGAGTTTCCAATAATTTGGAATGTACCACTGGTACTCTTCCAATAAGGTATCGAATTATTCTTTTCACTACAGTCAGATGTGATTCCTTTGAATTTGATTGAAATCTTACACATTTATAGACAGTGAACATGATGTCAGGTCTACTAGCAGCTAAATAAAGAAGAGATCCGATCATACCTCAGCTAAATTCCATACCTAATTTCTTTCGAACTGGTCAAGTTTTTCTCTCATAGCATTTACCCAGGATTCATCAGTTAGTGCTTCATTAATGCGCTTTAGTTCTATTTGAGAGACCAAAGAAACTGAGGCTTGCTTTCGAAGAGAGTCTCTTGTTTGTATTTTTTTCATTTGGATCTCCTAGGATGAACTCATTTGGGAAGCTTGCATTGTGTCTCCATTCTCCGGGAACTATTATTTTTGGTGTTTCAGGAGTCGACTTATTTGCTTCTGTAGTCGGCTCAAAAGAAGGGTTTTCAGAGATTGTGGTCTCATCATTTTGGGATGAGGTTTCATACTTTTTAGAAGTGCATGTATGTTCATCTTCAGTAATCTGCATACTTGGAGTAATTTCATCAAATAACACATGTACAGACTCTTCAACACTTAAAGGCCTTTTATTAAATACACGAAAAGATCGACTAGAGGGAGAGTAACCGAGAAATATACCTTTGTCACTGTGCGGGTCCAACTTACCAAGATTATTCTTACCATCGTTGTGGACAAAGCACTTTCATCCAAATGGATGGAGATATCTTATATTGGGCTTTTACCTCTCCATAACCCATAGGGAGTTTTCTTGAGTATTGGGCAAATAAGGCAATGATTTAGAATATGACGGTGGTACTCACTGCTTCGGCCCAAAAATGATCTGGCAAGCTTTGTTCTAAGAGCATGGTTCGACCAGTGTCTTGTAAGGATCGATTCTTCTATTCTAATACTCCATTCTATTAAGGAGAATGAGGGGATGAGAAGTTTTGAGTATAGCCATGCAAGTTGCAAAATTCCTCGAAGTCTTTGTTTTCAAATTCTACACCGTGATCACTATGAACTTTAGAAATAAAATAACTTGCTTCTCTTTGTACTTTTCTATAGAAAGATTCAAAATTAGTAAAAGCTTTATTTTTATGAGACAGAAACATAACCCATGTAAATCTAGAGAAATCATCTACAATGACGAGAGCATATCATTTACCATCAATACTTGAAATTCTAATAGGCCCGAACAGATCCATGTGCAAGAGTTGGAGGGGCTTAGAAGTAGTGACTATGTCCTTGACTTTCAATGAGGTACGATTTTATTTACCAAGCTGGCAGGCATCACAGATGTGATCCTTTTCAAATTTTAGCTTGGACAGACCTATTACTAATTCAAGTCTAGATAGTTTTTCAAGGGCGTGCATGCTTGCATGACCAAGCTTTCTATATCACAACCATGGATCACATGATACGGCAGTAAGGTGGGTTAAGGTAGGAAAATTAACATTATTTAAAACATAAATATTATCAACTCTATCATCGATTAAAATAATATTTCTTGAGGGATTTTTGATTATGCACATGAGAGCGTTGAATAGAACTTCAATTCCTGCATCACAAAGTTGGCTGGTGCAGAGTAGATTGTGTTTGAGTCCATTGACTTAGTATACTTTGACTAGGCCACAGGATGGACAAATAGCAATGGATCCCACTCCAACTACCTCTTCTTTTGCATTATCACCAAATCTAACATATCCTCCATTTATCTTTTTAACATTTTTGAAATTCTCTTTCTTTTTGGTCATATGTATGGAACACCCGCTGTCGATAACCCATATTCTCTTTTTGTAAGATCGTCGAGTGTGTTCCTACAAAATAGACAAATTAGTTTCTTTTAGGTACCTAAGTGTCCTTGGGTCCTTGGGGGTTAGAGACAATTTCTTTAAGTCTTCAAATCCATACTCCTTGAGATTGTTGTCTACAGTTATAAGATTTGAGACCTTTCTTACCACAAGTGTAGCAAGTAGGTTTACAATAAGAAAAGGAAGTTTTTGCAGATGCGAATAAATCATAAATAGATTCAGATTTGGCTTTGAAAACATTTGATTTGACAGAGCTGTGACTTGGTGATTTTTTGATGCTATTAAGTTGCATCTTAATTTCATCAAGCTCTTCTTGAAGCAAGTGAACTTCTATCTAGCTTGCTTATAGTTGGATCTGCCAATTTTTTCTTTCTTTATTAATTCTGTTATTTAAGAAGGTCTGCTAATTTTTCTTTTCTTGAGAAATCTTGTTATATTCATCAATGACCTTTTGAAGTTCATCAGTTATCATATCAAGATTGTTTGCAAGGTATTACAGTTGTGATAGTTGAAAGGTCTTACCTCCTGTATTCTCCCATGGCCATAAAGCACAAGTTAGCAATTTCAGCATCGTCCTCTGTTTCATCTTTATCGCTCCAAGCTCCGAAATTTTTATTCTTTAGGATGACCTCCTTCTTAGTTCAGGATAATTTTGCTTGATGTGACTAGGTGTACCACAGTGGTAACAACGATTATTGTTTCTTGAGTGGTCATTATGTTTGAAGGATTGTAGAGGTCTTTGTTGTTTTTGCCTCAGAATGTGTCTTACTCCACGATTTATGAGATCCATGCCTTCACTGTTGTCTTTATCTATATTTTTTTCTTCTTTAGGACTTACAACACTGAACGCCATAGGTTTCTTTTTCTCTTCTTTGTTGTACCTGTTGATATGATTTTGTTCATAGGCAAGTAAATTACCTCGTAGTTCATCATATGCCATTTTGTGTAGATCCCCGTCTTTCAGAATGGTTGCTTTAGTTTCCCATGCTTTGGGAGGTTTCTCATTAATTTCTTAACTTGCAGGCTATTTGAGTAGATCATTCCTAGGGACTTGAGTTCATAGACTATTTTGCTGAAGCGTGAGAACATGGATTCTACTCCCTTATCACCCTTCATTTTGAATAGTTCATATTCGTTAACTAGAGCACCAATCCTGGCTTTCTTCACTTTTGGGGTACCTCATATGTAACCTCAAGTTTGTCCCACATCTCTTTAGAAGTTTTGCATGTTGAGATCTTGTATTACTCTGATCTATTGACTACATAATAAAGTAAACTGATAGCTCTAGCGTTAGTTTCAATTACCTTTTGTTGTTCCTTAGTGACCTCAAAGTTTTCGAGATCAATTGTGTTGTTAGATTCTTTTTCTTTGTCTTTGAGTCCAGGAATTGATTTTGGCCCTTTCTTGATAACAACCCAAGCTTGGAAGTCGGTTGACTGAATGAAGATTTTGAATTTGTTCTTCTAATGCGAGTAGTGATGTCCGTTAAAGTAGGGTGGCCTATTTGATGAGTATTCATTCTGAAATATTGCGCCTGAAATTTGGTAGCTTGCCATTTGATCTTTACTCACGTACGGTTAAGCAATAATTTAAGGTGAGACCTGCTTTGATACCAATTGAAATTCAAGAGGGGGGTGAATTGAACCCTTTTTAAATAATGATGTTTCAGCATAGTTGACTAAGTGTACACCTTAGTCGACTGAAATCCTGCAATCAAAAGTTAAAAACAACAAGAACAAAGCAAGACAATATAAATGTGCGGAAAGTAAATAAGAAACAAGAATTTTATACTGGTTCGAAACACCGGTGCGGTGCCTACTTCCTGTTCCCTTGGGTTAGAAGGGTTTCCTTTAGAGCTTTAATCCTTTGGCCTTGTATAGATCTTGTTGTAGTGTAGTGTTCGTTAGAACACAACATTGGTCCAACCTACTGTTACAGCCTCTACTCGTATAGCTCTTTAATTTTCACTCATTTTCCTTTGTCTCACAAGTAATCAAACTATTATAGTGAATGGAAGAATAACGATTCAAATACAAGAGCTCGGGTGAAGTTGTACATTTCCCCTAATACAGAAAACTCTTATTTATAGGCTTGAATAGCAGAGAGCCATTAAGGTGTTAATGCTGATTTGAATGGAGAGAGCCGTTTGAGATGTCTTCAATGCTTGATTGGAGATTTGATTTCCTTCCTTGATTCTGGGGAATTGGAATTTCCTTTTTCCAATTTAGCTCTTCAAAAAGGGTAACCCAAGGGATGTTTGCCAATCTTAAGAGTAATGAGGATTCTCAAGATTGACTACATACGTTCGTAACAAATACGTCCGTATATATTCCTTTTCTTCATTGTTGCCTTTCCTTATGTCAAGAAGAGTGATATCTTCTTGCCATGTAGGATTCCTTGATTGATAGAATATTCTTGGCAGTGATGTTGATTTCCTTCCTTGTGTTATGAGGATTTTCCTTTCTTTTCAGAGGCTTTGATTATTTTACTTTTTTCCTTGTTTGATGTCGGATGGTCCACTTTCTTGATGAGACTTCCTTTTTGATATACCTAATTATTGTCATCATTAAAACAAAGCTAGTGCTATCACAAGCAACAATAATTTCCACAATAAAAGGAATGCTAAAATATACATTATGCTATTTGGTAAGACTAAATCAAAATCTACCCCCAACATATCAATACATAAGATGGAATCCTCCAATTAAGGGTTATAAGCCCAACATAGATGGCTCCTCTTTTGGGAACCCTGGACATGGTGGAATTGGAGGCTTAATAAGAGATACAAGCGGGAATTGGATCATAGGTTTTATGGGCAGTCACCCATGGGTAACTAACACAAAAGCAGAACTACTTGAGCTACTACATGGCTTCGTTTAGCAGACAAACACTCCCTACTCCCACTCATAATCAATATCGACTCAGAGGTAACTATAGAACTAATTAAACATGACCACCCAGCCTATACTAACATTATTAATTTGAATGCAGGGAGTTCATGCAGCTACGAAGGGACCTGCTCATTTGGCATAGCTATCATGAAGCTGACTAGGTAGCAGATGTTTTGGCCAAGCAAGGAGCGTAGGCTAGAAGTTGTAATAGTTTAATAGAATGGACGGTACCACCTTTGTTTGTATGCCAAGCTTTGGATATTGAAAGGCCAAGCAATCAATCCATAACCCCCTACTTTATCATTTTGTAACTACTACTGCGAACTCTACTAACGGCACTGTTGCCGCACTCCCTTATAATGATGCATATTAATTACTAATATAATTAATCTCTTTTTACCAAAAAATAAATAAATTACAATCTAATAATGTACTACAATAATTAAGAAAAAATATCCCTCAAAAACTTTGCCTGATTTTGTTTTTTCAAAAAGACAATTACGAATAAATAAAAAGGAATCAATATAATCTACGAAAAAAGACGAAACAACAAAGGTATTAATTTCATCCATGCCTCAGGTAAACTAATAACCATTGATCAAGTTAATACATAAAATAAAAAATTGCATAGCTCTCAAGAGGAAACAAGGAATCTATCCTATATAGTTAAAAAAATTATTTTTCAAAGTTGCTTACATACCTATTTCTCCAAATTAAAATTCAAAAAGTTTATATTGCTTTTTCATACATTTTCTTCAAGGTTCAATTTGAAGTACCTTACGCTACAACCTACTTAATCCAAATGAAGACATTCTACATTTCCTTACGTATATTCCACAAAATTGTACTTCCTCTAGTTCAAAATAAGTGAATTTTTGAGCTATTTTTTAATGTTCAAAATAAGTAAATTGTTCATTCTTCAAGAAACACGTTGGAAATTTCTTTCAATTTTACCTTTCATTTACACTTTTTAGGTTATGAGTTCCAAGAGACTTAATTGACTTTATTTTGATGTGGTTGAAATTTCAAGATTAGTTTGATAATATCTAAAAGGATAAAAATGAAAAGTAAAATACAATTTATGTCTTAATTTCTTTTCCTTATAGGTATGCAATGAGGCAAAAATTCATATATTTTGAACTAGAGGGAGTAATTTTCTTCAAGTCCTATTGCTTATCGAGGTTTGTCATGATTCTTTTAAGTTAGGAATTTAGGATTAAGATTTTTGATGTGAGTTCCGAAATTACTTTAAAGGGTACTTTTATTCTATAGTTTGTTTGCTCACTTTTAGTGCCCATGATGAGATCGTTCTCCCTTACTTTGACAGTAAAAATAGTACTAATTATCTTTACTTATGTGACTCGGGATTAAATACATCACCTTTTGAAATACAGTAAAATTTATTTTCACCATATTTATACATTAAGGACCAAAGGAAATTAAATACATACCTCAAGAAATTAGAATAGTTAAAATGCATTTTTTTAAAATGGTCACTGCATTACATGTTATGCCACTTGATAAAACAATATGGCCCTCAACTGAACACAATGTTTTTGGCATAAAATTAAAATACATACTATTTTTAAGGTAAAATTTAACCCAATGACTTAACATGAACAAACTTAAAAAATGGTTTAGACAAAAACATAAGGTACAAATATTTTTTTATATATATAATTAAAAAAATACTCCATCCGTCCCATTTTATGTGACCTACTTTGACCCAGCACGGAGTTTAATAAATAAGGAAAGACTTGGTGATGTTTACTAAATTGCCCTTTATTAAAAATGTACTACTATTATTTTGGCAAAACTTCACATATAGCATATTTATACCCCTCTTAACTAACTTCTTAGTCTAAGTTTTAGTAATTACATTTTATAGATTTTAGTTAGTGATTAGATGTATTTAGGACTTTTGTATACAAATATTAACTAATAAATTTTATTACTATTTCATTTATGTTTAGAGGTAAAAAAGGAAAGGGTAGTGATTCACTTCCTTTATTCTCTCCAACATATCTTTTTCAAATCACTTGTTTCTTCCTTTTCCATATGGACTGTTATAGCTTATCTTTTAATTTTTGAAATACAAAAATAGAATTCGAACTAAAATTCCTTTGATTTCTTTGTATAACTTCAGAATTTAAAATATAATTTCAATATATTTATACATTCAATGTATTTATCTGCAAAAATTAGCTATGAATAGAAATACAAATGTAGAATTGATACAAATGAAAATTAGCTCTAAATTTAACATTCAAATACAAATACAAACCCTTACAACTCATATTTTCAAGATAAATATGAATTGATACAAATTCAAAAGTATAAAATGGATATAAATTCAGATTATATGTATAAATATACAAATTCGAAATGTATGTGAAAGAAATATAACAAAATAAATACAAAAATACAAATGCATTGATAGAAATATACAAATAAATTCACATTATGACTAAATATAATTTATACAAAATACCTTTGAGTTATTCACAACGTCGTTACCCCCCCGCCCCCCCCGCCCCCCCCCCCCCCATTTGAAGTGAAAATTGTTGAAACTTTTTTTCTTTTCCTTTAGTTTATACAAAATACCAATAATAAATTATACAAACTGAGATATACCTAATGTCTAATAGAAGAACAAACATAGTTTATACAAACCAACTTCAAAAATATACAATTTAGTTATATACAAATACGTGATAGTTGTATACCTATATGTAATGTATAAAATATGAATCAACATATTTTACACAAATCAAAAATTGATTATACAATTTTTATATATATTTTATATGTGTGTATATATATGTATATGCCAACACATGACAACTGTCTAATTGTATATGACAGTTATTTGTATACATATATATATACATAAAAAAATTGATATGGTATACATATTTGTATGTAACTATCAGAAAAAGAAAATATATACATACATACGTATTGAAACTTTTTTTTAGCATGAATTGAAAAAAAAATTGAAGAAATTTTTTTTGATGTAATAAATCTTTGAAAAAATTACAAAAATATATTATTTAAGAGTCAATATAATAAAACCTACCAATAGGTTCTACTTTTCAAGGAAAAAAATTGAAGAAGATGGTGGAAAATTTAAGAAGAGAAACAAAAATCAAATAAATGAAAAATTTAAGAAGAGAGAAAAATAAAATAAAATGGTCAATTTTCAAAATTAAATCAAAAATAAAATTAAGTGCTCAATTAAGTTAGCCAAAATTTAAGCTAATTAGATGAGATAGATTAATTGCATGATATACAAGCTATTATATTTGTATATAAGAGCCCACTTAAATAATAGTTTTTTAACTAATTTTTAACTATGTCAAGTAATTATTTTAAATATTAACCATAATAGATAATTAAGAATCCTTTTTATCTATGTTGTGTAAATTTTTCTATTATTTTTAACTAAGTGGGGCCTTATAAGTGGGACCAATAAAGGTAAAAGAGTAATTTTGCTTTTAAAAAATTAATAAATAAGAAAATGTGATATTCTTTTTGAGACAGACAAAAAGAAAAGTAGGCCACATAAAATGAAACGGAGGGAGTAGTTTAACATTATTATAGTGTTATTGGAGCATTATTCTTAACTAGTTTTTACACCTATATGACAGTTGTTTACTATATTGTGGTTCTATCTTCTTGTTATTATCTCTCTTAGCTTCAAAGGTAGTAATGCTTTCTACTTTGTACAGCGACTCATTTTGCACTGACAACATGAATCTAAAAACAAAATGATGGAATGGCAAGTCACTATAGCAATACATACTACAACATATATATATATATATATATATATATATATCCAGTGTAAGTAAGTTGTTGTTGTATATTGCTATTGTGACACTTGTTGTAAATTGCTAATAGTGACATGACATTCCATCATTTAGTTTTTTAAATATTCAATGTTGCCAGTGCAAAAATGAGTAGCTATTTTGACATTGGGGAAGTCAATCTTTTATTTTGACATCTCACGACATCTTTTTCATTTATCAATAAGGATGGTGATGGAGTGGTAAGTACTCATTTATTTTTAATTAGAGATCTTGAATTTGAATATCCCGGTACGGAGTCACCTTTGTTAGGGAACGGTTTACCCCTCAATATGGGACTTTCCACCGTGAATTCGGATTTAGTCGGGCTTCATTGTGGGTATCGGACACCCGATGGGAAACCAAAAAAAAAAACCATACTTTTTCATTCGTAAAGTGATGGGGTGAAAAAAAATACTCTCTCCGTTTCGATTTATTTGGTCTATTTTGAATTGATATGGAGTTCGAATAAGTAAAGAAGACTTTTGAGTTTTTGTGATCTTAAATTAAAAATATTATTTAATCTTGTGGTCTTAAATATACCATGTGAAAAGTTAAAATCAAAAAATTGCTAAAAAAAAAAGAATTATTTTTTTAAAATGAATTAAAAAAAATACGTTAAATAAATTGAAACGGAGGAAGTAGTTTTATTTTGCTTTATTTCTTTTTTGTCTTCTTACGTGCAAGGCTATTCTCCTACAAGATTATAAAGAGGGTTGGAAAACGTCAAAATCTACGTCTTAAATAGCAAAGACGTTTTAGTGGGCTCCTTTCTTTGCCTCCAAAATACTCTCTATATATAATTCGACGAAAAATTTTATTTTATATATTATAGAACTAATTTTAATAATGTGAGGCTTGTTTTTATTTTATAGATTAGTGAATCCAAAGTTTGTGCATCCAAAAGTATAAACGTCCGTTTCACCAACTTGTGAAACAAAAAAATGAATCTAGTAACTTGTAAAATAAAAAGAAGTCTCACTTAGCTAGTGTCACTTGCGTGTAACACGAAATTAATTTTTTTGCTAATTCAACCCACAAGCCACATCATACATGTATTTCTATATATGTCGGCAATTCTCTATGTACAAGCTGTAAAGTCTCTCTGATTACTACCAGTCAGTATGGGTGACCCCAAAATCTTAAAACTAAGTTGGATTTTCTTTATGATTTACTTAGTGAAATCTAGCCCACCTGAAGATCCCATAAAATGTTCATCCAAGACCAACTTTAACTGTACCATTACAAATTCTTATGGTGCCTTCCCGGATCGAGCCATTTGCAAGGCAGCTCAAGCTGTTTTTCCAACCACAGAGGAAGAGCTCATTTCTATAGTGGCAAATGCGACAAGGGAAAAGAGAAAAATGAAAGTGGCAACTCGATTTTCTCACAGCATACCTAAATTGGTTTGTCCGGATGGTGAAGACGGGTTACTTATAAGTACAAAATTCCTAAACAAGATCATAAGAGTGGATCAAGAAAACATGACTATGACCGTTGAATCCGGGGTGACATTGAGACAGTTGATCCGTGAGGCGGCCAAGGCAGGACTCGTCCTGCCCTACGCGCCTTACTGGTGGGGTTTAACTATTGGTGGCCTCATTGGGACGGGTGCTCATGGAAGCACTCTTTGGGGTGTCGGAAGTTCAGTACATGATTACATTGTGCAACTTCGAATTGTCACACCAGCTGAAGCAGCACACAATTATGCTAAAGTACGTACATTGGAAAATGGTAACCCCGAGCTGAATGCAGCTAGAGTGTCCCTCGGTGTTCTTGGAGTTATTTCACAGGTATGTTCTTTTCACCATACTATGGTCATTTGGCAGGATGTATAAGAGAATCTAATATATATATAGTAGCTGTGATATTATAGGGTGTATAATTGATACATAGTAAATCATCATATTAGCAATATAAGGGCTATTAATACATGAATAAGCATGGTTCAAGATAGACTACTCTTAATACAATTAACCAAATAGTTTATAAAAAATAATCTCAAACATAACTAATTTTAAAATTATTAATCTTAACATTATTAATAGACCATGTTTAATACTATTCTATATACTATTTTTATACACTCTATCACATGTCCCATGTCCCATGTCCAGTGTGTCACTTTCTCCCGACCTTTCAATTGTACCAAAATGAAAAGAGGAAAAGTACTTGAGGGGTGAAATTTTCAAACCAAACTCCAGTCTAGCTAGGTGCTTCACATTTCATTCCCCATTAAAAGCCCTGTACTATGTGCATTGACATAAATGGTAGTAGTATGTACTGACATAAATGGACTACCTCCATTTCGTTTTGATTGGCGCTCTTTCTAAAAATGTTTGTTTCAATTTAGTTGTCCCATTTAAAAATTCAAGAGAATTTTATTAGTATGTTCTTTCAATACTATCCCTATCATTAAATGACTACATAAAGTATATATAGTCAAATTTATATTTTCAAAGCATAATTAATAAGACTAATTTGGTAAAATAAACTCTTAATAAATATTTTCTTAAAGAGAGTGTTAAGTCAACAAGGGTCAACTATTTTGAAACGAAGGGAGTAGTAGTAGTTTTTTCTATATTATATACTCTTTCCGTTTTATTTTACTTGATCCCTATATCAAAATAGATGTTTCATTTTACTTTTTATTTTAGCAAATCAAACAAATTCTAATTTTTTCAGAGTACTCTCAATATTGAATAACTACATAAAGTATTAGTAGTCAAATTAAAATTTCAAAACATCACCAATAAAATTAATTTAGTAAAATACACTCTCGTTAAAAAAAAAAATTGAGGAGTAACCCAGATCAACAGAGGTAAATTAATAATATGAAATTGAGGGGGTACATAGTAGTAATTATTCTGACATTTTGGTGGAAAAAAAAGTCGCCTTAGTGGATCGGACCTTTAAGTCGTCCATGAATGAATAATGAGCGAAAATTATTTATATCTCTCAATTTAGTTTTAAAACTCAAATTTTTTTCTCAATTTTGAATAATAGGCATCTCTTATGTCAATTAATTTTTTAAATTAAAATATCTATTTTACCTTCTATATTAACCATTATTTTCTCACTTTTTATAAAAAAAAATTCTTTCTAATTTATTAACAATTTGACTTATTAAAGATAAACATTATTTCACAGACCGAAAAAAAAATGTGAAAAGTATTAATTAAGTATATAAGTTAATGATATTCTAAAATAAAATAAATGAGTAGAATAAGAAAATTTAATTTTATTACTTAATAACAATCAAAATTCTAATATTTATTTACACAAGTGAAAGTAACAAAAATAATAACTTCATAAATATTTTAATGCGTAATATATAATAAACAAAAAATGAGGTCTATATTATAACAAATTTCTAAAGATTATTTATCGATATCATAAGTGAATTTTATTATAACTTAAAAGTTATTTCATTAATGACAAATAAAACTCATTTATCTATACAGACAAAAGAGAATAAGAGAGAATTGAAGGTTGAATATACACATGAACATGCATGCAATACATACATATAAATGCATGTAATATTAAAATATTAATCAAAAAATAGCATTAGATTTTGTTCATAATCATTCTACTTATGACGTTAATGAGTTTAAATAAAAATCTATGAATACTAGGTTAAAAAAAATAATAAACATTATAAAAAGTATTACATAGATAAAGGATTGAAAAATTATCAAGAGTAAGATACACATTACAAAACGTAAGGATGGGAGAATACCTATTATTTAAAATTAAGAGAGAGTTTAATTTTTAAAGCAAAGTTAAGAAATATGAATTAATTCACCCAATTAATAATTGTATGCTATGTATAAGGATAAAAAAAAATTAAATGAAGAATATCCAAATAAGGGCATGTCAATTTTCTTAGAAGATGCCAAGGAAATTGGTGTGGACTGATCGTTTCTTTATGAAATAGGACAAATCTTATCTAAATTATCGTAATTAAATTTCAAAACGTTACAATTGAATCGTGTAACTTTAGGCTATGGACTTTTTATCGAAAATTAATGTACTTGTCTGTGCTTCGTACAATTATAAAAAATGATTGAATATTAACGTTATAATTTTTATTCAATAAGAACTTTACCAACCAAACATCTTTTCATAATTGTTTTAACTACATGTATAATTTTTTTGACAAAAACAAAATAATTTTGTGAAGCGTTATTCATATATGTGCTTGACTAACAAAAAGAAAATAAAAATAATATATGTGAAGATATACTCCATTTTTCAAATACTTCTTTCCTTGGTTAGAGCATCTGCCAGCTGATCTTTCCAACTCTCTTATCAGCCACCTGCATTCATCAATAATCGAGTTGTAATGTAGGTTCCCTTCTATAAGCATTGAGATTATCTATTTAGAGTCAATATTGATTTCAAGAGGAACAAAGTTGTTGTCTTTATCTACTTTGTGACCTTCTCTCTAGGGTAACTTCGTTTGGTTATTTGTAGCCATAAGAAAGCTCTTGTCAACCCCAAACATCTAGCACTGTCACAAGAGCAATCACTTGAATAGTCCTCGAAAGTTACCTAATCACGATCTTGTTAAAGTAAAGTTTTGATCATTTAGACTTACGGGTGTCAAATGGATGGGTTGGCCTGAATTTGACAACATCAAAATGGATTGTATTAGTAGATGAGTGGGTTATTGACCCACTTAAATATTATTTGAACTGAAGCGTATTGAACTGTCATGATTTAATGAATTTATTTTGACACTCCTATTTAAATCATTAAAATGAAGGGGACCATGGTCAGACTATTTGAACTTAGGACCCTTAAAGAGTCATTCAAGGAGAGATTGGCAGCACAATAACTCATGTTAATTCAAAAGATTAAACTAAGGCAAATTCAGCATACATATGGACTATATTAGCTCTACAATAAATAAAGTAAAAATAGAGGAAAAACTATATGTTGAAATGAACAACTAGAAAAATGAGAAATTCAAATTGTAGCACCATAAAAAGGTTATACATATATCATAGAGTGTCAAAATTAAAACTCTTCGAGTAAGCAAAAAAAAAAAAACTCACCAAAATCTTTATCAGAAATCTCAGTTCAACGAACAAACTAATTCTCATTTACCTGAGAAAAATAAAAATTCAAATTGTAGCACCATAAAAAGGTTGTAATTATATCATAGAGTGTCAAAACTAAAACTCTTCCTGAAAGCAAGAAAAAAAAAACTCACCAAAATCTTTATCAGAAATCTCAATTTAACGAACAATCTATAATTCTCATTTACCTTCTACTCAACAACACCAAATCTATCATGGAAATATTTTTAAACGATGAAGGAGATGCATGGACTACTGGACATGATAATTTATATAGATATGTATATAATAAAGTGGTTATTGGTTTGTAAATGAATAGTTGAAGAGACAAAATATATAATAAGAGTATTTATTCTTATATTTATTACACCTTTAAGAGTCTCATATTGCTGCTCAGTAATATAAAAGCAAATACATTGTTTCCGTTTCTTTTTAACTACTAGAGAGAAACTGTTTGTGTCAGCACGAGTCCAATATTATAAAAATTATAAGAGATAAAATAATAATTAGGATAAAAATAAAAAAATATGCATATTCTATGTTTCGTACAAATACATGCATAGCTTATACATGTGCTAATTAAATTCTAAATTCTCAATTATTCAAGAGTATAGTAAGCACTGGAGAAGATGTTTTCCAACCTTATGGGTGATTCTAGGGGTGTCAAAGGATCTTTAGAAATCAATGTAACGGATCGAATTGAACTATATCAAACCAATTATTAGGTTTCATTAATTAAAAATTATAGATTGGGTAGGTTGAAGGGGAGCCTTGGAGTAACTGGTAAAGTTACTGCCATGTGACCAGGAGGTCACGGGTTCAAGCCTTGAAAACAGCCTCTGACAGAAATGCAAAGTAAAGTTGCGTATAATACACCCTTGTGGTGGGGCCCTTCCTCGAACACCGTGCATAGCGGTAGTTTTAGTGCACCGAACTGCCCTTTTTTTATAGATTGGGTAGGTTACACACTATTTAATAGTGAATTATGTTTATCCCTCACAAAAGTTAAATCTTGTTAGGCGTTTTTCTTGAGTTTCTTTTTACTTAGTACCTATTGACTTGACACAGATCTTAAGAAAATATGTGTTATGAGTTTATTTTACTAAATTAACAATAGGGAAAAGGCTCAAATATGCCATCGAACTATTGAAAATGGCTCATTTATGCCATCCGTTAAAAGTTTGGCTCATTTATGCCATCGCCGTTACAAAAAAGGCTCATTCATGCCATTTTTTTTAACGGTGATTTTTAAAAAACAGCTTTGCCACGTGGCGTCTTACTAGAGGTCCACGTCATCGATCAAATATGCCATCGAACTTTGAGAAAAGGCTCATCTATGCCATCCGTTAAAAGTTTGGCTCATTCATGCCATTTTTTTTAACAGTCCGGTTTGGTGGTTTTTTGCAAAATTATTTTATACACGTGGCCAATAATAATTCTTCCACATCATTAATTAAATCAGCCAAAGAAATTTTAAAATTCCTAATAAGAAAATATCGACTTCTCCGGCCAAAATATTTCTATGCATTTTGTAACTCCTTTATAGGCACTGTAAAGAGTTCATCCATTTTCAATTTCTTCGGAATCGCCGAACACAATTCTGCAAATCTCAAGGCCAATTCAAGCCCGAAACAGACATCAACTATTTCAAACAACGAATCAATTAGTTACCGAAACACAATTTTTCAAATTCTTAAAAAATTATACTTGAAGTAAAATCAGAAAAATTCTATAATCGGTGAAATTACAGAGAAGAAAAGAAGAATATTTCAGCAAAATCAAATTAAAATCAAAACTTGAAGATTCTAATGAATTGAAGAATCAGATGTACTAGAAATTTGTGAGTCACGTAAAACAAAATTTTAATTTCATCTTTTAGAAGAAAGTTTAATTTTTTAGATTTTTTATTTGGCTGATTTAATTAATGATGTGGATGGATCATTGTTGGCCACGTGTACAAACTGCTTTTGCAAAAAATCACCAAATCGGACTGTTAAAAAAAGGCATGAATGAGCCTTTTTTGTAACAACAATGGCATGAATGAGCCAAACTTTTAACGGATGGCATAGATGAGCCTTTTCTCAAAGTTCGATGGCATATTTGATCGATGACGTGGACCTCTAGTAAGACGCCATGTGGCAAAGCTGTTTTTTAAAAACCACCATTAAAAAAAATGGCATGAATGAGCCTTTTTTGTAACGGCGATGGCATAAATGAGCCAAACTTTTAATAGATGGCATAAATGAGCCATTTTCAATAGTTCGATGGCATATTTGAGCCTTTTCCCTTTTTATTATTTTATAATTACTATAGTACTCCATCCGATCCATTTAAAAAAGAACATTTCTTTCTCTTTTTTTTTGACAACTCTTTAATTAACTTTCCATATGGCATATTTGACACTACAAAATTAAATTGGATTTTGGGACATCATATATATTTTTTGCTTATGACCATAAGATTTAAAAGACTGTTTTTATTTTTTTAAACTTAGTATCCGGGGAATCTTAGTAGCTCAGTTGATTGGCTACCTGAACTCCCACCTTGTTGGTGAGGGTTTGATTCCCTACATTGTAATTCCCTCCCCATTTCTCCTTCCCCTACCCCCAATTTATTTTTTTTAAAAAAAACAATCAAAATTAGACAAATAAATAACATTAACTAATTAAACACTTTCCTCTAAGTATGACTATAAACATGCCAATTGTTTCCATTTCAGTTTAATCTCATCATAATTTATTATTTCATTGTAATTTTTACATTAAATATAATCACAAGTCATAGTTTAAACTTAACTCATCAATATTTTTATATCATTTAATAATAATAATAATAATAATAATAATAATAATAATAGTAATAATAGCAATAATAGCAATAATAGTAATAATAGTAATAATAATAGTAATAATAATAATAGTAATAATAATAATAATAATAATAATAATAATACTAATCATGGGCGGAGCCACATGTAACTAAGGGGTGTCGACCGACACCCCTTCGTCAGAAAATTACACTATGTAGCTAAGTAAAAATATAATTTTTATGTATGTATATTACATATTGACACCCCTTGGCTTCTTCGTGAATTTACTTCTTTATATTCTGACACTTCTTAGTGAATATTCTGGCTCCGCCGCTGCTACTACTACTACTACTACTAATAATAATAATAGTAATAATAGTTATAATAATAATAATAATAATAATAATAATAATAGTACTAGTAATAATAATAATAATAATAAAAATAATAATACTATACTAATAGTAATAGTAATAATAATAATAATAATAATAATAATAATAATACTAATACTAATACTAATAATAGTAGTAGTAGTAATAGTAATAATAATAGTAGTAATAATAGTAGTAATAATAATAGTAATAATAATAGTAGTAGTAGTAATAGTAGTAGTAGTAATAGTAGTAGTAGTAATAGTAATAATAATAGTATAATAATAGTAGTAGTAGTAGAAACTAAACAACCCTCGTCTACCGACTAACCTAATCCACGATCTTCATATCTTCCTATCAAAGTTCATGTCCTTATGTATGAAAAATAATCAATCATAGTTTTTGAATGACAAATCCTGTCCTTATATATGTGGTGAACTAAATTTAGGTGACACTAAAATTAGAACGAGTGTTCAAACGTTCAATTACCCTCTCAGAAAGGAATGACTCAAATTTGGGGGAAGAAGCAGCTACATTTGGGAGACAACATGAATTTGCAGATTTTACATGGTATCCTAGCCAGCGCAAAGTTGTTTACAGGATTGATGATCGAGTTCCTGCCAACACTCCTGGAAATGCTCTTAATGACTTCCTTGGATTTCGCTCAACAGCTTCACTAGTCCTCGCCATTTTAAGAACCACAGGTAATTAGTTATTCATTATAGTAGAATTTTGAAATGGACAACTCCACCGTTGTTTGCTACCCATGTGTTGGAAGTAGACAAAGGAGTACGGTTACTAATATTTTTGATGTACCTATGGTACCAACTTCAGGCATGACCGCCTCATTAACTTGTAATGATACATATTAAGTTATTAATATAAATATATATTTTATTACCAAAAAAAAAAAAAGTTATTCATTAATTGCTTCAAATTTACTTTCTTTCAACTTTATGATAATATTTTCGATATTCGGCCATGACTTTACCCTACTTTTCTTTGTTCACTAGAGGAGACTCAAGAATCAACAAACGATGCTGGTGGAAAATGCTCAAGTGCCAAACTAACCACTTCCACATTGAAGATTGGTGCTTATGGATTGACAAACAATGGTTAGTTATTTCTTTATCACTTGCATTGTACCATTTATTGAATACATAGCGGAAGAGTCAAGAAATATTAATCACGAGAACTTAAATGCTCTTTTGGTTTATTAGTAGTTGTCGCATCCAAAAGCACACGCAAGTGCACGCAGCCGTACAAGTAGTATAGGACTTCAAGTCCAGATATCGTATCCATAGAGACTTGAAAGATTAATTGTCTAATTCAAACTCTTATTTCACTATTCGAAAAATAGGTGATCCTTTGAGTTTTGATTGCGTTGTTATTAACTAGAAAATAATGAAAATTGTTTCAAGCTTGGAAAATGTTGGTCTAGATTAGATTTAGAAAGAAGTCTAGGGTCTTGGCGATTTGAATAACAATCCGGTTGAGTCTTCCTATCATCACATCTATTAGTTTCCAGAGTTATTAATTGCAGGTTTAAGTCATTTATTGAGCATATTTTCGATAACTCTAATACTACTCGACTATCTCTAACACATATATTTCTATGATAGTCGATAATAGTGAAGTGCATTAAAATGTCATCTATATCATCTAGGCTAGGTTACAAGGTATATTTCTATACATCAATAGCGAATCGATTCCCCTTTTCTATAAGGTTCACGAACTAGCTATATTTCTTCTTATTATGTTTGCAATTCCCTTATTCAAGTTCAACTAACAAGCCACAATAGTATTCATATAGTAATCAATCAAATGAATAATTAAAACCAAGGAGAAACAAAAAATTGAAAAACTTAATAGACTTTAACCATAATGTTTATGCCAAAATCCTAGAACTAGGGCGTTTAGCTCCACATAATTGGATTACAATAAAAAAATTCATATAAGTTATAAGAAATCTTGAAAAGAATTAAGGAAAAGAAATAAATCGAAAGAATAGAATGTTGCCCTAACTCCACACTTAAAAACTGTCCAACCCTATTTGTCACATAAAAACTACTATTTATATAGTTTTGGACGCCAAGGAATTAAATAAGATTGAATCTAACTCGGCCTAGAAAAGCTCTATTTCATGCCACTGCAGCAAAACAAAGGAATGGTGCAACTGTCAAATTGGATTCTTCTTGGCTGCGCCATGCTTCCAAGGAAAAAGCTTCATTGCCTTACACCACTCCTTCAAAACAAAGGTGTGGCGTGTCACACACCGAGCCTACACACTGGGCATGGCCAACATCCCATGTCATCGTTGACTTGAGCATATTCTTGGTCTAGCATACTATTAGAACTAACACTGAAAGATAAGCGGAAGCATTGAAAGCATATAATAAGATTCAATCTTTAAAATAAAGTAAAATACTTCTACAAATATGACTTAAAGTCAAATTGAAATCTGAACATGTGTCTGAGCTGACTAATTCAACATGTAGATAGATAGATAGATAGATAGATAGATAGATAGATAGATAGATAGATAGATAGATAGATAGATAGATAGAGTCTACTAAAGCATCTGATCACGAACCTGAGTATCTGAATCTGCATCATAAAATGATTCAGTGCCAAATGGCGTAAGTACATAGAATGTACCATATGTAATATAGATCAAACATAAGTTATGACTACTTTATGGTATATATGCATTGCCGAGACATGAAACACTATATATAATAAGATCATGAGATAGACTATGTAACTGAAGCATAATATAGTTTAAAAATATGAATCACAAGATAACTGAATGACTAAATCATGGATTAAACTGAAGAACTAAATCGTGGGCTAAACTGTATACTACATCTTAAAACAATCTGAATATTTGAATCATGATGTAAACTGTACAACTGAATCATAAAAGAATCAGAATATTTGAATCCGAAGGTGTGAATCATGATGTAAACTGTAAAATTGAATCATAAAAAGAATCTGAAGTTGTGAATCATGATGTATACTGTATAACTAAATCATAAAAGAATTTGAATATCTGAATCATGATGTAAACTGTATAACTGAATCATAAAATAACCTAAATATCTAAATCTGTAAAATATATTGTATATAAATCCGTAAGGACTTTTAGAACAGTGGCAAAGAGCCAAAAATCATCTTTCTGGAAATAAGTTTTTCTATTAGAGAGTTTCTTACAACTGACATAACTCCATGTGAGCTCGTGATGCTCAACCGCTATCTGATTGGAGGGTTGCCCTATACCTTGCCAGGGCATAGGGCATTCTATTTTTTGTGGCATAGGGCATTCTATTTTTTGTGGATCTATTCTAAGTCCTTACAAGGGGCTTAAAGAGGAGTTTCTTGAACCAATGGCACGAACCTATCCTACGCTGGCACACGTTGTTTCAGTTATTTTGTTATTTGAAATCTATACCTTCTCGGTTAACAATAGTCCTACCAAAACATACTATATGAACATACTATATTTATCAAAATAATCTAATAACTAAGTTCTTATAATCCGATGAGGAGACTTGCACTCAAAATGATAATTCTAAGTCTGTGCTAGTGAGCCTTGTGCTAAAAATCTTAGTTCTTATTCCATGTTGATAAGCCTTGCACTCAAAATCATAACAAAATCATGCTAGTGAGCTTGGTGCTCTAAATCGTATGGACTCAATGAGTTTGGGTTTTTAGGCAAAATATATGCTTTTCATAACCATTTAGAAATTCATAAATAATCTATAAGGAATTATAAAATAGATTCATAAAAAAGATATAGAGACATATTTTGAAATTTAAGCACTTTCATGGAAGATTTCTTCAAGAGTTAAAGGAAACTAAGACATGATGATTTCTGACTCAAAACCCTAGCTCATTCATAAGAAAACCTAAAATTACAAGAACGTATTCATGGGAAGAACTGAGGTTTCCACACGTGAAGATTATCCTTACACGTGAAGATTAGCCTTAGAACTTTGAAGAAGAAACATGAGAGATTAATCCTTCCTGAGCTTAGAGCGTAGTTTCTTGAAACTCTTAGTAGTTTAGATTGGGGAGGGAGGAGAGGAGAGAAGAAGAGTGTAATGATTTCTAAGTGTTTCTTTTTATCAAATAGGGTTTTAGAATGTATATATTGACTACTCAATCATCGTAGGAAGAAAATATCCTTAAATGGGCGAAGTAACTGAGAGGCTAGGGCGCTGCCCATAGCCATGCAGGCCAGAGCTATGGTCTCCGTGGTTCCCTAAGCACCAAACTTTAGAGAGGCCCACTTTTCCTGAATGCCTTCAGTAAAACCTGCATAACCTTTTACTTGGAAATCGGATTGACGAGCAGTCGGTGGCGTTAGAAACTAGATTCAAAGACCTTTAATTTCATAGGTAATGGGCTACATAACTGTTCATATTCTAGGAGAATACTTATTTTTGAAGTTGACCCTAGTAGAAACATATATGGAAAGTTAATCGATACAGAAGCTTTGAACTCAACTTTGTGTTAGAGGTTCCTTATGACTTTAAATCACATCCAATGCACTTCCCACACTTAAGAATTTTCTTTTACACCTAGGTACAATAAAATTTCATCGAGTTCAAGTCTAACTACATATATGGAATGTTTTAGATCTTAGCCCGAAAGTTTAAGGTGTTACATGGTGCAATGGGCTAACACAGATTCTACAACAGGTACCTTTTGTGCCATTGCTGCAAAAAAAACTCTTCCTGCTTCACACCACTCTTGCAAAGCAAGAAGTGACCCAACTTCTGCTACGGCTACCAATTTTTTCATCATCTTGTCATCCTCTTTCAAATCTTGATGACCTGCCTGAGTTGCTTCCTTTTGTGGCATAAACACCTTCACACATTAGAACCAAGATATTACATGCAACATGATAGAATCATGTGTAAAAGCGTTAGTAAAGTGATAAAATGCGAGGTAAATAATGGTAAAAGATACGTATTTTGCCCCAATATCACTAACCAATAAGTATTAATGATGAGAACTTAAAGCCTCTTTTTCCGAAGGCATAATATATATACTGCTTAAATATAATTGGCTAGCATTGACAACTATATTTCAATGTGTGTTTTCCCCTTTTCTCCTATTGAATTGCTTTATCTATGCAAGGCAAGGTTCTATTTGTGAGCAAGTTATAGTTCAGGCTATAATGTGGGAATTATAATATAAAGGTGAAACAAGGATGGAATTATTTAGTAAATATATTTTTATTAGTACGTCAATGTTTTGTTTTGTCACACTGACAAATTGGGGTGGGACGTAATTCTCACCTTACCTAGTTAACCATTACTTTAACTGCTACCGATTGTGTTGAGGAACGGAGTTCTTCAGTCACTTAACAAGAAGTAAATTGCAGAATACAAACAACATAAGAAATTTTATCCTGGAAAACTCCTTACTCAAGTTAGTAAAAGACCATAACCCACCCTCATAGGATTTGCCTCAAATTTCCGCCAAAACTTGATCGATTGAGGTTAAAACTCTATAACCAAAGGGAATACACCTTAGTGCCTTTTCCCGTACAACAACAACAACATACCCAGTGTATTCCCACATAGTGTGGTCTAGGAAGGATAGAATGTATGCAGTATGTACCACCTAAGTTGCGTGGACTCTTCACTTTCGATTTCACACACGTGTCAGATTCTCTAGAAATACACTAAATTTGGTGAATTTGACAGGCACCCGTTGACATTTTTTAAGAATCCAAGCAACATAGTGTACCACTACCTTAGACATGGGGTAGAGAGACTGTTTCTGATAGACCTTTAGCTCAAGACAAAATACAGTCTTGAAAAAAGATGTAAAAGGGTACAAAAGACAATAAGGAGAAAAACAACAACATATAGTAACTGAACAATACTACCACAGCGAACTACCCTAAATGACATATATCAATACGAATCCAAGAACAAAAAATACAAGTGTAGTACTACAACTACTAAAAAGGATTCTACTCCTACCAACTAGCATGAACACCCTCTGACCTCCTAATCTTCTACCCTAATTCGCGCTCACCACACCTTCCTATCTAAGGTTATGTCCTCGGTAAGCTGCAATCGCGCCATATCCTGTCTAATCACCTCTCCCCAATATTTCTACGGTCTACCTTTACCTCTCTTGAATTCATCCATAGTAAACTTCTCACTCTTCCACACTAGGACATCTATGAATCTCCTCATCACAATACTACCTAATTATAACTTCCTCTTCCAAGACCCTTCCCTAGTCTTGAAAGCTTTTACAATTAGAACATCAAACACCTATCATAAAATATCTAGTTATGTAAATTGATTTTAATTCACGAACACAAGAATCAACCTAACAACTTGAGAATAAAGCAACAGTTTCCTTAGGAACATACTCTCTTTCTTTACAGTTTGACTGTCTTAAAGACTCCTCACAATGACTACTATATGCTAAAAATATGTCTCAATAAGTGCAAATAGAATCCCTTGCTATGTTGTAGAGTGGATAGAATCTCTATACAACTTATGTTGTAGGACTTCAATCACTTTTCAGAGGTATCTGGCCTAAAATCCAACATGGAAAAAAGTTCTATTTATATGACTAGAGTGTCACCTGAATTCAGAGAACAGATAAGAACTACACTTCACTGCTGGTTCACTCCCATTTAAATACCTTGGAGTACTCTCTCTTCAAGGAATCTTAGTGTAGCTCAACGTATGCCATTAATTGATAAACTAGTGGCAAAAATCAAATGCTCAATTTTCAAAAACCTATCATACTCTAGTAGACTTCAGTTAATCAAAAGTGTCCTACTCGAGATTCAAACTTATTGGGTACAAGTGCTTCTACTCATAAAATCCAGTACCAATTTAAAGCTATATACAAGAATTTATTATGGAATGGATCTAGTGGTATCAACAGAAGAGCTCCTGTAGACTAGGAAAAGCTTTGTTAGACCAAATCATTAGCTACCCTAGATATAATTGATTACATTTTTTTTAGAATAAATCAACAATCCCTAAGCTGTTTTGGGCATTAACAAAGAAGAAGGGTAGGCTATGAGTCTTGTGGATACACAGTGTATACATAAAGAGGAAGGACATAAAGGGTGTAAACGCACCAAAATAGGCTAGTTGGGTTGTGCAGAAAGTTGTTGATGCACAAGAAGTGTTGCCACCTGGGCTTTCTGCTATTGATTCTTATGTAGTTGGGGAGAAGTTCAACACAAGTAAGAACTACAAAGAACTTAGACCTATTTGGCCTAAAGTTCAATGAAAATAGTTAGTGTTGTTGAAAGAAGTGGTCCCTAAACACCAACTCATTCTGTGTTTAGCTATACAGAGGAGACTGGTAATAGTGAACATATTACAGAAATGGGGTATACAATTTGAAAACAAGTGTGTGTTATGTGATAAAAATGTGGAAGAAATCTGGACCACCTTCTTCCAATGCTCCTTATTCTCAGTTTATTTGGAGGACTCTCAACAGATACATTGCTCCGTGGAATGCTGAGATAACATGGCTGGCTAAGAAGACTACAGGAAGACACTCAGTCTACAATATCTGTGGTGTTGGTAATGAAGCTACTGTTTATAAGACTTGGACTGAAAGAAATGCAAGAAGGACAAAAAAAGAACCAATGAGGAAAGAGTTAGATAAATAGTTCTGATGCTTCATATAATTTGACAAAAATATAGCTGGAAAAGAGTACTAGATTGTTGAATAGTTTCCCATGCTAGAGTTGATGTAGACACTAAAGGACTTTATCTAATACAACCGTCCTAGAAGGTATGATAATGATAGTTGACCGTGTATATAGAGCTGTGTACTACAACTACGTTTGCTAAACAATCTGAGTATTTTACTTCCTGAACTGATTCTATCTTTTCACTTTTTCTCTCAGTTGGTATCAAGTATGGCACATACTCTGCCAGCCTTATGAACTCCATCCCGTATTTGGTCATTGTCAAATGGCCTATTTAAGCTATTTGAACTCTCGCTAGAGCTCGTCCATTCGCTACTTGGCGAAAAATTAGCTCTAAATGCTTCTCTAAATCTTGGTCAAGTTTAGTGTTAGTAGTGCAGAATCTATAGCTTTCTTGTAATATCCATCTACCAATTACATGTTCCTCTTCAACTAAAACCCAAATTTTGTGTATGGAGTTTCAAGACAGAATAGAGATACATATTTGTTATATTGGCTCATTTGGTTGGTATGTACTATTATTAGTAGGAAGGTTTAATCCTAAAAAGGTGTATGGCTAGATCCTTCCTACTAGGAGTTGTACTAGTTGAACCACACTGGTAGGAGAAGCTTGTTATGGTACCCCCTGTGCTGGTGGGACCTGAAACTCACCATCTTGATTTTATGCCTCAAAATTAGCTTGTTGCTCCCTGCGCTGGTGGTACGTGAAACGCATAATCTTGATCATATGCCTCAAAATTATACATGTCTTGAGATAGAAGATTAGCTGATGCAACCAGACAAATAGTTCGAGGGGCTAGTGATTCCAAAAGTCTTAACATTTTGTCGATCTAGTCATCCATTTGCTAAGGTTGACATGCCCTGAGTGGACTATATGAGAGGGTATAAAATTACATCAGTTCCTCAACAATTCGATGGACTGGAGCTTGTGCCCATCCAATGTTCTCTGGCATTTCCACCTCTATCCCTAACATTTTTTTCTTAGCCCCTACTTATTTCTCTATCACATCTTTTCGCAACAATACTTGTTTCTAGGAAATTGGCACCACTGTTATTTCTTCCTGATTATTAGCAATTGTTACCCCGATGTTGTTAGCAGTAGATGATAAGGTTGACCTTGTTCTATCCATTGCATTTTGAAACAAGAGATAAAGGATTTTTAGAACCCTAAAAGTGTAAGCCTAAGATATGATGAAAGAATCAAATCAAGTGATTTTTCCTAACATGTCATGCACCCTCCCAAATATAAGTATGGTGCACAACATATTTGGGACTTTACTAGACACGACTAATGACATCCTAAACTTGCATGTTCTGATACCAATTTTTCACATCCCAAAATTGAGGTGAGATGTGATTGAAACCCAATCACAACTTTCTTTTGGGAACATCTCTACAACTAACTATCCGGGCATAATAATTATTGAACAAAGACGGAAATAATTACCCAAGATTATATTAACTGAACATCATTGAATTTGAATTAAGTAATGAAGAACAAAATGTGGAAAACCAACAAAACATATGAGTCTCTAAGAATGCTGAATAAAATATACTCTTCGAGGCATTCTCAGAATACTAATAAAATTGGAAGTAACTAAAAAAAGAATCACACACAAAAAAGTGAGGCAGGGTAATCTAGGCTATAAGCTAGGCTTGCTAGCGATGTATGGAATGTGATTGGCCATATAAGCCTTTACAAAATAGAAGTAGAACCTTTTGTCTAAGTACCACCGTATAATATCTAGTAAGTCTCATAGATTACCTACTAAAAAAGCGTAGCAAGATATTTTTAGGGTAACAAGAACATAATAACTAAGAAAAAGTACAATTCACAAGTGATCATATGGATCTTTTAAGTTTGTTAATTAATGTAAGTTGAAAGCTGAGACTGTAAGATGAAACTAAAACCTGAAGTATATTAAGAAACATGACTTCTCTAGTAAAGAGTTACACATAGTGTCCCTACATATGTGAGATTTGGGGGTGCCGTCCTATCTCCCAACAAAGAATAGTCCCTATGAGTGTAGAATAGCTAACTTTGGCCCTCTGGAACTCACGTAAGGGGAGGTTGGCTAGCTCTCTCTGTTAAGTTTGAATGTGAAAGCATAAATATTGCAAGCAATTGCATATAACAAGTAGTGGTTGATGAAACACAGAAATAATTTCCTCTTTGAAGGAACCCTAGGTTTGTCCCTCCTTGTGTTCTTGATGATCATTCTAGAGTTAGTTAACTAGAATTAGCATATATAATTGAGTTGTTACCTTGGCTAAATTGATGAAGTCCTAGCTAGGCCACATTTTTTCCTTCAAAGCTTTCAAAAACTGAGAAAATGAAGTGTTTTTTCCTCTCTGGTGTGCTTTATATATTCTATGTTTTATTTTGGGCCCCAGCAACATGTACGTCGCATATGCATCACACCAAAAAAAAAAAAAGGGCAGTCCGGTGCACTAAGCTCCTGCTATGCGCAAGGTTCGGGGAAGGGCCCGACTATAAGGATCTATTTCTCCAGATATTGTACAACACTCAGCGATAATGCCAAGCTAACATGGAATTTTCCCTAGGTGTTGTGCGAAATCTAGGGTAAGGGATGGACAATTGGTCTCCTTATATGAATCTTATTCTGGGCTTAACTTAACCCCAAAAGCTAACTTATAAAAGGAGGATTGCTTTAGTCCATATATAAACAGACCGCCACTCTATTTCCCAACCAATGTGGACCCACTCTGACACCCTCCTTCACGCAGAATCCCACTGGACCGTAGACCGGGAGTCCAAACGGGAATGAACCTGACTTTAATTCCATGTAAAGATATGACACCTGAGTCTAACTCAACCCCAAAAGCTAACTCATGAGGGGAGGATTACTCAAATCATATAAGCAAACCAGTTGTTTGGTTAATTTGTGATTAAAACAAAAAGATGCCCAAATGGGACAGGACTTGGCTCTGATATCACGTGAAAAATGAATCTTGGGCTTGACTCAACTGTAAAAGCTAGCTTATGAGGGGAGGATTGGTCAAAACAATATAAGCAGACAACCAGTTCATTTTCCAACTAATGTGGCCCACTCTAACAATACAACCATAACTCTTTAACACTTCAATTATTCTATGTTATCGCAAAGGATGGTTATGAGATGCATAACTCCTATTCAGGTTCCAGGAGATTTTATTTTGTCCATTTTGAGTATTTTAAGCCTCCTTATCACTTTCACTAAGTCTCATATTTCATCGTATGCTCATTAACATGTTCGAATTACTATATTACTCTCGAGTGAGTGGGAACTAGTTATGAAATATTACGGGACCTTACAGGTGCATAACCTATTTTCTAAACTACATGTGCCTTCTGCATCGGCAACACCTTGGCCACTGCTACTTGAGATATCATTCATTAAAATTCAATTTCTTTGATTTATTTTGATTATTTCCTTGCCCAAACCTCTTCAAATTGATTTTTAGGCATATTCACATATTGCACGGTCCTTGTTACACTCTTGTAGGCATGCTCTTAACACTAATTAAATATGAAAACTTTACGGTGCTTTAATTCACTATCCATGCATCATTAACATGTAAAGGATTCTTATTTTTTATTTTCATTAAATTACATTATAACTTATAAGTATTTGTTTCAAGTCTTTATTTAATAATATTTATTTTCTTTATTTAATTTGCAAGGAAGTCTTTTTGATTGTCCTCAATATTAAACACTAATAACTCAATCACATTCTCTCAGGTTTTGTGTTTACTGGCTACCCAGTGGTTGGTTTTCACAACCGAATTCAAGCATCAGGAACATGCCTAGACAGCCTTGAAGATGCAAGAATCACATCTTGCCCTTGGGACTCTAGAGTTAAAGGTCTCTTCTTTCACCAAACAACATTCAGTATTAGCTTATCCAAAGTCAAAGGTTTCATTGAAGATGTCCAAAAGCTAGTTGTTTTGGAGCCTAGGGCACTATGTGTGCTTGACTTATACAATGGCATTCTCACGAGGTACATTACAACTTCAAATGCTTACTTGGGTAAACAAGAAGATGCTTTGGATTTTGACATCACATATTATCGAAGCAAGGACCCAATGTCCCCTAGGCTCTTTGAAGATTTCCTTGAAGAGATAGAGCAACTTGCAATCTTCAAATATGGGGCCTTGCCACATTGGGGAAAGAATAGGAATATAGCATTTATTGGGGCAATTAACAAGTACAAAAATGCTGATAAATTCTTGAAAGTGAAACAAAGCTACGACCAATTAGGTTTATTTTCGAGTGAGTGGACAGATCAAGTTTTAGGCTTAAAAGATGGGTTAACCATAGTCAAAGAGGGGTGTGCTCTAGAAGGACTATGCATTTGTTCGGAAGATATTCATTGTGCTCCAAAGAAGGGTTACTTTTGTCGACCAGGCAGAATTTACAAAGATGCGAGGGTGTGTACTCGTTTGTCGTCACGGTAAAGTCCTTATACTAACAAACTAATATCTTGATATATGATGTAAAATACAACAAGTGATGCAGTGATGTACGCATGATTTTGTGTAAGCAACATGGATATTTAAACAAGGAAATAAATAGACATATCAATGTAACAAGTAAACTTTAATATAATACACTTAAATATATTTATACAACTGTTCTTGATGAGTTTTTATTACTTTTTTATTTAAATACTAAAGATGATCTATGCTCTTTTTTCTTTCAATTGAATGCACACTTTTCTGATTGCATCATGGTCATATTGGATGGTACTTTTGGAATTGTTATGCTTGTTCTCATAGGCCATCCCCCAACCCCGTGATCAAAATATTTTAAGTTTTAACATTTAAATTAACTTCTTCGTTGAGTTTCAAGTGGATGGGAAATCTTAATAGTTCAATTGATTTGCTATCTAATTTTTTTTCTTGTTGGTGATGGTTCGGTTCCACACCTTATAATTCCTTTCACAATTTCCTTCCCTTGCTCTTATTTTTATTTTTTCTTTAAAAAACATGGATATGTTTGTTCCAATTGATAGGTTTTCTATTACATTCCAAGTTAAGTGATGTTTTAGAAGTTAAATGTGAATTTGAAAGCCTATACACACACACATATATATAAATTTCTTTTCATTTTTCTCAAGTTCTTATTTAAATCGGGGACACATGACATAGATTAGAATTAGTGGCCAAGGCTTAATTGATTCTAATGGCTAAGATTTAATTCCATAAATAAAACCCTATTTATGATTTAAATAATAAATATATTCTTCTCAATTTAAAGAATTCTCAGTTATTTCTCCAATTTATTTCATCTTTTTTTTCCCTCTTTGGGCCGAAACAATTTTTGCTGTCAAAAATTTAGTAACACCAAAAATAATGGTTGCAGAGGATTTTTCTCCAGTTTCTTTTTTTTCATGGAATTCAATTTCCTGAAGATAATTGTTAGATAAAAAATCAATAGAAAAGAACACAAGAGGAGGGTTGGGTGAAGTGATGTGGGATCCAAAATAATCAAATTGTATTGAAATAAAATAAAAAGGAAAACCCAAAAATGAATGAAAGAAAGAAAGAAATAAGTTGATGAAAGAAAGAGAATAAAGACGGCTGCAATTGTAGGCGCAGCACAACTTGTGTAATTTGTCAATTTACTACTTAGGTCATATAGCAATTTGCAATTGCAAATTAAATTGACCACTTTATTTGATTGGCTGAAGAAGATGGTGTCTTTGCCAATATAAACAGAGCTTAGTTTCTCATTTTAAACAAACCAAATTGAGATAAAACAATAAAGAGCAGTGAAAGTAATTCACAGGTTATTTTTTAGTCTGTGAGAAAATAGAGGGAGAGTAATATTATAGTAAATTATGCGAAATTAAAGAGTGTTGTTTCTTTTAAAAGAGTGGTAGTCTTTTGACACTATTAAGTTGTAATCAGTGTTATTGTATTACTCTATCCAGATATTATATTTACCTTATTATAATATTTGGTGTCGTTTTTACTCTCTTGTTATTTTTATTTAACGTGTATATTATCCTGGGTGAAATTATTATTTTTCCAATAATGTAGTATTAGAGCCATGACAAATAATAGTCCACTATCTTTTCAGTACCTCCGTATCATAAAAGAAAATAATGAAAAATGATATCTACGAATGAAAGTCATTCTTGGCTCTCACGATTTTAAGAGTCTCAAGTACCGTTATTTCACGACACATCAACACCCTCAACTTAGACCGTTTGCATGTGCTCAGGTAAACAAAAATGTAACTATACTATCACAATGCTTAACTAAGAGAAAACTAATAATACTACGACAACCAAATTTTTATAAAAACCATTTTCAACACGCATCAACAAAACACAGTTCAACACCCTCCAACTTCATCAAACTCACCAAATACTGTATATACACAAATCATCAACCATAACTGGCATCACATTATCAGCAGACGACCCAACACTTAAACAAATTACACTACCCAAACAAGCAGCAACTAAACTACAACCCCTATGCCCTCACGTCAAAGAAGTCCCAACACCCAGTATATGTAATGAACATATAAAACTGGGATTGACACAAAGCTCTCACACTCACAAAGAAGTCAGGCCATGCGCGTTTGATACCATAGGCTTGCCTTTATTTTCTACGCCTAAGCTTTCGGACAGTCGAATTAGGATCACTATAGGACTTTCATTATTTGTAATGTACGCTTTGGAATGGGTATGGTACAATGAGTAAAGTGACTCAATCCTCCTTGACACTAAAATATTCCAGGCTCCACTTTGCTACTTTCTTTTATTCTTCTCCCTTTTCTTATATTTTTTTCAATCTTTCCGATCCCGGGTGCGGTTTTATTTTCTCAATTTCTCTTGATTTTTCTTCTTTTATTTTTCTTTTTTTTTTTAAATCTTTTTCTTTTTCTTTTCTTTTCTCATCATACCACACCCGGGTCCCTTTTTCCTTTTCACTAACATTTTCGTCTGTACACTCTTTTAGGCTTTAAGTGGACTGTTTCAAGAATGGCCTATGATCCTTTCCTAACGTTCTATCGTATGACTTGGGAAAGACTAACTGGGCAAGTTCTAGATCATACATGTACGCTGACTAGGTAAATCCTTACACACTCTTGGCTAACGACTGTCATTTCAGTCACTACCTACTCGGTTCATGCAAAGTTAGGCCAGGTTATCACACTAATAATCCTAATGTCATGACAAGATCTAAACATTGGTTACAGTTCAAGTAAGCATACATGCAGCACACACAAATAAATTTTCGAAGGGGGTATTATTTAAATCATTCAAAACAAATTCGCATGCTCGAATTAGGGTTCAAGGGATATTTTATTCATTTGGTAGACTCTTTTAGGCTTTAAGTGGACTGTTTCAAGAATGGCCTATGATCCTTTCCTAAACTTCTATCCTATAACTTGGGCAAGACTAATCGGGCAAGTTCTAGATCGCACATGCATGCCAACTTGGTAAATCCTTACACACTCTTGGCTCAAGGCTATCATTTTAGTCACTACATATCCAGTTCATCCAAAGTTAGGCCAGCTTATCACACTAATAATCCTAATGCCATGAAGAGATCCAAACATTGGTTACAGTTCAAGTAAGAATACATACAACACACAAATAAATTTTTGGAGGGGTATCATTTAAATCATTTAAAACAAATTCGCATGCTCTTTATTTAGTTCGAATGAACCAAGTTTTCTCAATTTTCTCAATTTTACACAAATAACACAAAAACACAAAAACATTAAATAAAAATCACCTAAACATGCCGGTTCTTACTAAGATATCGCAACCAAAGGAAAAAAAACAAGGCAATAAAAACCCTCGGCTATGGTATACCCCCACCCCAACTTAGAAATCATGCAATATCCCCATTGCATAAAAATATAGAAAATGTAACGACTAGGGTAAGGTACATACTTGTAGCGCACTAGACGCCTGGCTTACTCTGCTCAGTCGGGGTCGCAGATGGGACCCCTTCTATCTCCTCAGCTCTCGTGGACTCAGTTGTGGCTGGGGCACTCTTCGATAAGTTAGCATAGAACTCCCTCAAAAGTTTTGGCCCAGAGATACAAAGTGGACAAGTCATCCACCCCAGTTAATACCTCTCGAACACCCAAACTACTTTTGGGACTTTTTGTAGAGACTCAGCTAGAACTCTAGGCTCCTCTTGTATGTTCCTCTTTTGCTTCCCATTATATTTGATGGAAACACCATCTAGATAGTAGTCTCTGGAGTTTGGCATACTCTATCTCCTCGGGTCAGGACCTCTTTGAACTGGGGCAGCAGCTGGACCCTCAGAGGATTCAGGATTTGATGCTTCTTTCTCCCCGAGGAACTCATCTCATCACCATGCTGATCATGCTCACCTCCATCTGGGTTTGAGTATTCCATTTCCTCTTTAGACTGGGGGAGGTTGACAAGGGTAGTTGCGGGCGCCAACGCTATAGATGTAGCAGTGTCTTTGGCCTTTTCAATTCGCTTAGCCTTTGCTCTAGTAGTCCGAGGCGAGGATTGATCAGAAGAAATATTGGTCAAAAAGTTAACCTCGAACCCACTTGAGCTTTCAGACTCACTCTCCAAAGTTGGAGGTTTGTCTTTGGGTGCCCGCTTCTTGGAGATGTCCTTCTTCAGCTTGTTCTGTGACTTGGGTGCCATTGTACCTGTATAGAAAAAAATTAGACACAAATTTGAAATAGTGTTAAAGGTGCATGAATTTACTCAAATGACCCTTCCTATTTCATACAATAAAGGTACGATCATACCTTCTGGTCGTATGAAGGGTTCCCCAAAAGTACTGGGAAAACATCACATCAGAAAAACCTGTCCTACTATCGCGCACTAAAGGTACAATTATACCTTTCAATCGTAGGAACAACCCCAATTTACTAATGGTATGTCATATCAGATAATCACATACCACGATCGTACCTTGATAGGATGATTGTGGGATTTGGTCGTATGATGAGCTCTTACAGACTTTACACTAGCACCCATAATGATCCAACCTACGACCGTATGTTGACATCACAATTGTAGGTTGTGTCGTGGGGGTACTAACACTTAGCAGAGTATTCAAACACCATATTGACCCTATTTTGACCTTGATTGACTGGAATTTTAGTAGCAATGGGTACTCATACTTCCCCATTGCTCTTACTCATTCAACACTTCACACCTATCATATTAACATCATGCATTTGCCCGACTACTCCTCTGAAAAATGATTTAGCACCTTATTATTAATCTTTATTAACTTATAGAAATAATTAAAATGAATTCTTGATGAACTTACAAATTTTCTGCGAAGTTGGAGTGCTTCAGAGGTCGGAATCAAGAGGAGTAGCTAGGGCAGTGAATCGCAGGTGAGATTTCTCAACTTTTGCTTTTTTGATTACTCAATTTGTTTAGAAAGTGAGGTTGAATGAGAATAGGATACAATCGGGGCTCAGATATAGGTTTAAGTGCTATAAATCAAGTCGGGTCGAGTCGGGTTTAGGTTTTATTTAAAATAGAACGACCCAGTAGATGACTCAAACTAACGATCATGGAATCAAACCACAATCATGACTTCTTATCATACCAAGAGGGTTTATAAAAACTTACCTGGGAACCTATGAACCTTAAGGATAATCGTGAGTTGTAACCATAACCGTACCTTAGAACCTATGAACCTTAAGGATGATCGTGAGTTGTAACCATAACCGTACCTTAGAATCGTACGTTTGATGTTCTGGATGTTGGTTTTCAAGAGTTTAATCAGACGATTGACACCACAATCGTGACATCGAGGTATGATCGTGATGACCAATCATAGGATAAATCCTAAACTTCATCCCTCGGGACTTTAGTGGATTGTGTGCAGACGAATGAACCCACAATCGTGGGATCTTTCTAGGATCATAGAATTCTTTTGTGGGTTCAGAGTTTGTTCTAGTTCTGAAGTTTCTTTTTTGCACAAACCCTGTACAAGTAACACACATTATCCGATAAATGTACTAAGTACAAAATCATGGGTTACCTCCCAAGAAACGCTTGATTTAATATCACAGCATGATGTGGCTAAGTTGGTTACTCATATTTCACCACCAAGCCCATGGCTTGACTCCCATGAAGCACCTAATTTAACATCGCGACACGACTCGGGTGTGCTTGACATCTCAAGTACCGTCTAAATCTACTTCACATACCACTTGCACTTCATCATTTGTCCCAAGATAGTGTTACACCTTTTGGCCATTCACCTTAAACTTGCGGCCTTCTTTATTTTCTATCTCAAGTGCACAATAGGGAAACACTCTCGTCATTCTATACGGCTCCCTCCACTTTGACTTCAACTTCCCTGGAAACAACTTTAGCCTAGACTCGAAAAGCAACACTATATCGCCTATGGAGAATTCTCTTTTCTTAATTTTACGATCATGGTATAACTTCATATTCTCCTTATACAACGCTGAATGTTCATAGGCGTGGAGAGATAATCCATCTATCTCATTTAGTTGCTTTAGTTTCAATTTGGCCGTACTGCTCCAGTCAAGATTTAACTTCTTCAAAGCCCACAATGCCTTATGCTCAAGCTCGACAGGTAAGTGGCATGCCTTACCATACACGAGCTGATATGGAGAAGTACCAATAGGGGTCTTGAATACTGTCTGGTAGGCCCATAGTGCGTCATCTAACTTTCTCGCCCAATCTGTCCTATTGGCATTTACAGCTTTTGCCAAGATAGACTTGATCTGACGATTGGAGATCTCAACCTACCCTCTTGTCTGAGGATGGTAAGGTGTTGCTACCTTATGTTTCACATCATATTTTTCAAGCAATGCTTTTAATAGACAATTTCAAAATGCGAGCCTCCATCGCTAATGATAACCCTCGACGTCCCAAACCTGGAAAAATATTATACTTCAAAAATGTTGTGACACTCTTCTCTTAGTTGTTAGGAAGTGCAACTGCCTCTACACATTTTGAAACATAATCAACAACCACCAAGATATGCTTCATATCATGCGAACTCACAAAGGGGCCCATGAAGTCAATACCCTATACTTCAAACAACTCAAGCTCTAGAATAGTGGTCAATGAAAGCTCTTGCCTTCGTGAAATGTTTCCTTGCTGCAAGCATTGACCACATGCCTTGACATAGTCGTGTGCATCTTTGTAAATGGTGGGCCAATAGTATCCACATTGTAAGATCTTATGTGCAGTTCGCACACCACTATGGTGACCCCCAACTAGAGACGAGTGATATGCCTCTAAGATACTTATCATCTCAACTTCAGGAATACATCTCTGCACTACTCCATTGGCTGCAGAATAGGTATGACTCATCCCAGAAGAACTTCCTCACATCATACATAAATTTCTTACATTGGTGAAATGATAAGTCTTCAGGAAACACATCACTCATCAAATAATTTACAAAATCTACGTACCATGGAATCAAATCTCATGATGCTGCTAGTACTTACTTAATCTGAGAAAGTATCATCAATATCAAGCTCATTTTTCAACTTCAGCATGGCCTCTTTCTCGAGGCATGATAAGTGGTCAGCTACTTAATTGTCAGTCCCCTTTCGATCATTGACCTCAAAGTTAAATTCCTGAAACAATAGTACCCAATGAATTAATCTTGGTTTTGCATCTTTCTTTGCCATAAGGTATCTAAGAGTAGTGTGGTTAGTATTGACAATCACTTTCATGCAAAGCAATTAATACCAAAATTTCTCAAATGAGAACACCACAACAAGCAACTCTTGTTCAGTCATAGTGTAATTTTTCTGCACATGGTTAAGTTCTTTACTAGCATAGTAGATGGGATGTAAAATCTTCTCTCGCCTTTGGTCTAGGACTGCACCTAGAGCCACGCCACTAGCATCATACATAACCTCGAACGACATTGACTAATCGAGAGACATAATAATAGTAAAATCAACTTCTCCTTTAGGCACTCGAACGCCTTCAGATACGTATCACCAAATACAAATTTGGCCTCCTTCTCCAATAACTTGCATAATGGATTAGAAATTTTAGAGAAGTCCTTGATGAATCTTCTATAGAAACCCGCATGCCCCAAAAAGCTACGAATCCCTTTCACAGAAATTGGTGGAGGAAACTTTTCAATCACCTCAATCTTTGCATTGTCAACTTCAATCTCCTTCTTTGAAATCTTGTGACCAAGCACTATTCCTTCTTTAACCATGAAATGACACTTCTCCCAATTTAGGACCAAGTTACACTCCTTGTATCTCCTCAGAACATTAGCAAGATATGCCAAACAATCTTCAAAAGAGTCTCCAACAACCAAAAAGTCATCCATGAACACCTCAATAGTGTCCTCAACCATGTCAAAAAAAATCACCATCATGCAACGTTGAAACGTTGAGGTGCATTACACAAATCAAAAGGCATCCTCTTGAATGTGAACGTCCCATTTAGATAGTGAAAGTGGTCTTTTCTTAGGTTTTTAGGAGTAATAGAAATCTGATTATAACTCAAGTATCCATCAAGAAAATAATATCAACCTCTACCAGCAAGTCGATCTAACATCTGATCCATGAAGGGCATCGAAAAGTAATCTTTCTCAGTCCAAGAGTTTAGCTTTATATAGCACATGTACACATGCCAACTCGTGACTGGCCTCATCAGAATAAGCTCATTCTTCTCATTTGGAACCACAATGATTCCACCCTTCTTCAACACATATTTGACTGGGCTTACCCACTTGCTGTCTGAAATTGGATTAACCACACCCCCGTCTAGCCACTTGATGATTTCTTTATTCACCACCTCTTGCATAGGTGGATTCAACCTTTGTTGATGCTCAATATTAGGCACATAATCCGGCTCAAGTTGGATTTTGTGTGTGTGATGTGCCGAAGATTTATGGCACTTGAGACGCTTAAAAAAAGGATATTTGTAAGTTTAAGGGTACATTTTGTGGATTTAATATGTTTGTTGAGTGTTTGCATGCCTTAAGGATTCAGTGAAGAATAATGTGAAAACTGGACAAAAAGAGGCATCAGACGAGCCATGCCACGATCGTGGGTTCAAACCATTAGCGTGGGTAGGCTATCGTAAGTTGATTCAGAGATGCCATATTCAGGAGCCTATCAGACGATTGGATTATATGATTGTGGTATGATGTCATGATCGTACCTTGAGATTGTGACATATGAGAGAACTTCAACCTACAGGAGTCAAGCGTGGCATGATCAGACGATGGATCCCACGATCGTATATTAGTTGTACGATCGTACCTTGTGATCATGGGAGGAAGATCAGATTTGAAGAAGTACAGGAGTTTTAGAAGAACGATTAGAAGACAGGCTAAGCATGATCGTGGGTTCAACCTACGATAGTATGTTCTTCTCTTCCGAAGAGGCCGACATCAGTTTTCTGTTTTATTTATGATAGGATTTGTTAAGTCTATAAATACTCTTTTAGGGTTACTTTTATGCATTAGACATTATTATTATTATATAACACCATTTTGTGGGATTCCAAGGCACTTTCTTGGGAATTTATGAATATTGGTTTTTATAAAAGTTGATATTTCGGAGTTTATTCAATTTTGTATGCTTCAATTAATGTTTTCATTCATGAACGATTATTTTTTTCATACATTCATGAGTAACTAAACCCCATAACTAGGGTAGTGGGAACTGTAGCGGATTAATGAAGTAGAGTTCGAAGTACAAGGTGTTAGTCGATGGGTATTAGGGAAAGTATTATTGTTTCTTTTGAAGTGATTGCTTTCTGATGACTGCACGTGTTGGGACTCATCCTGTATCTGCCCTGGACTATTGTAAGTTTAGTAGGATAGGACTAGCGATTCAACAACAAGACTCGGAGTAATCTTCGTTTAATTAACTTTGAGCCGTAATACAAGAAAGGCTGTATTGGGATCATTGATAGGGGGAAGCATAGCAACACTCATGACGCATTAACCTTTGTACTTGAGGATAGTCGTCTACAAGGGGCATAACATAGTCAGTTAGACAATACTTAGCCTATCGATTTTGCTTCCTGGATACTGAAAAGAGCACCAAGTACGGAGAACCTATGGAGTTATGAAGTAACTCAAGCAAACAAAGTTAATTGGATTTTAATCTATTCCTCGTGGGATCGACCCTAACCTCAGTTAGGTTCTATATTTGAACAAGCGACCGCTTTATACTTTCTTAGAGGTGTAATTTGGGCGACATCAAAATTTGGCACCATTGTCGGGGAATTACGGTTATGGATTTGATTTATTTTGCTTGTTGGAGTTGATAGGTTGCGGTTACTTCAGTTACTTTTCTAATTTTCTGAGGGCGTACGCCGGTGTCTAGCCAACACTCGGAGTCAAGGTAATCCCCTAATTCCACTTGACCAAGAAATTGAAAGAACTCTAAGGAATAATCGAAGAATGGTGAATAACGACGGAGTTCAAGATCCCGTAGCTGTGGGTGACATTTATAATCAGCCACCACTTAATTCGGTTGGTCAGGAGACTGCAGAACAAATAACTGCCAGGTTAATAGCTGATGAGAATGCGAGATAATTCTATACAAGCAGACAGAGACTATCGAGCAATGCAAGAGGCAGTGTAGTGTTTTAACAACCACCACTACAGTATCCCCTAATCTATGAGGCTCTAGAAAAAGATTTATCCTATTTGGAGCCGATAGAGACTGGTGCCATTACCCCACCCCAACTGCCTGAAGGAATTAAGTTTGATATTACGAGTGCTATGATTCACCTCTTGAAATTAAAAGTAGTGTTTACTGGCCACCCTTCTGATGATGCGAACATGCATGCGATGATTTTGTGGGAATCTGCTTTTCGTACAATCTGGGTGGAGTGAGTCAAGAGGTAATTCAGTTGAGGCTATTTCCATGCTCTCTTACGGGGGAAGTGACTTTGTGGTTGGCTGAATTACCACGAGGTTCTATTACCAATTTGTAAGAGTTGAGAAATCAATTTCTAGAATGATTCTTTTCGCCTTCTAGGATGTTGCAATTAAAAGATAAGATCTATAACTTCAGACAACTACATTCAGAGGCACTTTATGAAACATGGTTGTGGTTCAAGAAGAAGTTGCAGAACGTTCCAAACCATAGGATGAGTGGTGGGAATCTACTTGAGATCTTCTACAGAGCTTTGAATACAAATACTAAGGCTGTAGCAGACACCATCACTGGAGGTGCATTTATGAGTTTGCACTGGGAGTACGTATCGGAGATTCTAGATTGGATCACTAAAGCAAACCAAGGTTGCTATACTCGAAAGCAGACAGGCCCGCGGGTACATATACTATTGGAGCTTTGACAGAACAAAGGGCTTTTGATGAATCTGTGGCTCAAGAGGTAGGACAACTGAGAACGGAAATTGGCGTGCTAGCCAAACAAATTACAGTTGGAGGTGCGGAAAAGGTCAATGTGGTGGGTGCACACGGAAAAAACCTAGATATGTAGAATCTGATTCTGAAGAGGAGGCTAAGTACTTGGATAGAGAAGTAGTGGGTTTCCAAACTGAGGGCTAGGTGTCTAATCAAGACAATTGGAACTCTAGGCAAGGGAATCAAGGTCAGAACTATTACAGAGACAATTATAACAAGTCTAGGTATAGAGACATAAACAGAGATCGTGATAGTGATTGGAGGTAAAAGGATGATTACAAGGAAAAGAGAGGTTTGTATATTCCATCGGGGAACCATGATGCTGAGTCCAGAAATTCAAGAATGGAAGCAATGCTTGCAAAACTATTTAAGGGGTCGGAAATTCAAGAAAATTGCCTTAAGGAGATTAGGGCAGACATTTCAGGAATAAACCAAAAGGTGGAGTCTCATGCGACCACTATCAAACATTTGGAGCAACAATTTGGGCAGATGTCTATGTCACGCCCCAAATCCCAACGAGGCTAACTGGCACCCGAAGTTGACAAGGCCCGAGAGAACCAATCTTTACTCATGTCCATTCATATGCATATCATTCAAATAACATCACTACCACATATAGATATAAGATGCTAATAGCGGCAATCATGGAAACCTATGGTATATACATATATGAAACTCGGCCGTTAGGGCCATCGCGTCAAAACATACGTTCCTTACATTTCCCTCATCTATCCCACAACATCTACAAAGCCTCTACGGATGCATAACCATAACCAACTTAGAGTCGGGACAAAACCCTACTTTATACACATACACAATACCCAAAATAAATATACATATCGACTCGAAAATACCCGAACCTACTGGAGCTCACCAATGTTCCGTAGATGACCCGCAGCTTACTGTAGATGTCTACTAGGACCTGTGCCTGCAGCAAGTAAGGTAAGTCCCCCAAGAGGGGTTAGTACGAAGAATGTACTGAGTATGTAAGGCCTTAAGAAACTGTATGATACATAAAGACTTCAGTGAAATCAAAATATAAGTGAGTAACCAATACGGATAAGTCACCATTCGGTATGTTTGGAAATACGTGCATAACGTGGATATCTAAGTGAAAGTGAAACGAATCGCTCTATATACTTGAAGTGAGTGTAATGCTTGTTCATTATTTTCTTTACTTTTATGCTCATTCATTCATTCACTCACTCCTTCATTCGTTACTCATCCTTCCATTCATATAATGCCCGGGGCCCAAGCTGATCAGTGGAAAAAAATAATATCGTCATCATGAAGGTGTTTCATGCACCCCATGGATACACCCATAATATTGGGGTCGTTATCATGAAGGTGTTTCCTTCACCCCATGGATATCATCATGAAGGTTTTTATTTCACCCCATGGATACAACTAATTATACATTACTTCATTCTTTTAACTTTAAGAGTGCTACCTCGGTAACAATACTTTATTAGAACCTTAGAACTTTAGAACATAACATTATAGGAAGTTTGGAATATAAGCCAAAGAACATGAGTCATGCAAATCACTATTGACCAATGAGTAAGGAATATGTAATTAATAATGATTGATATCCAGAATTGAAATACCTTAGGACATTTCAGAATGAACTAGTACAACATCAACGTGAATACTATGACCTGCAGAAGGATACAGAAAAATAAATCTTACATACCTTATACTTCCAATAAGAGTACACAATCCTATAAGTGAACACAATAGTCCATCTCCTTCCTTACACTTCACTCTATAACACAAGCACATAACAGAGTTTACATAAACCACCAACTACCTTACAAATGCATATCACGATAATGAGTTACATGATTGCCTTAACATGACATTTCCCCCTTGACAATACCATTTATGAAATTATCATACCAACAATACCACAACATTCCATACATTGACCACAACATCATAAACCAATAGCATTTTGATACCACGTGTAACCTTTACACTTCCTCATTAACACCACGTCACAATGATTCCATCAAGTCACCTCAATACACTCCATAACCACATATAGACAATAATCCCATAATTTACACATATAGAAAAATAACAAGTTAGGGATCATAATCACACCATACATGTTGATATCTCATCCATACCATTCACTTTTATTCAAGCCTCAAGTCCCTTTTTAATTTTAAATCACATAGATGGCACATCTCTTAGCAAAAAAGCAAAAGAGCACTATTCAACACCTTGCCAACATAACCATCATGATATACACACCATCTTAAGCATATAATAATTTAATCTATGAGAGTAGATACTTACCAAGGCTTGCAAAGTGATGATCTTTACCAAAGAGAAGGGTTGCCTTAGGGTTTGAGTTGAGAGAAATGGGTTTGGAAATATCCTAGAAGGCATGAGAGTTTTTGTGATTACAAATCAGATTTTGTGCCTTATATAGACCTCAAGTTCTCCTTATCCATTCCTTGGCATTAAATGCCATGTTTCTTTGTCAATTTTTGGAAGAATGGGTCATTTGCCCTTTGGGCCTTGCATTTTGGCCTCTCTTTGGGCCTCAAATTGAGCCCAATTGCCCATATTATCCTTTCAATGTGTAGTCTACAATTCTCTCATGTTTAAATAATTCCATAAATATTACAACAACGTTCAACTCACGCGATTCATGTTCATAGCCTCAATCTCAAAAATAAGGAATTTTAGCCACTCATGGCTTATTTGAACATAATTTGTTAAAATACTTGTGACGAAGAATTAACCCCAACTCGGATGCTAAACGCGCTCAAGAGTAGTCCTACTAATATGGATTAATGGTACCATGACTCAAAAGTCTTATATACATCACAATAGTCAAAGAAAAATTTTGGCGAAAAGCACCTTGGCACGCCGCTTGGCGTGCCCCAATGCTGCCTTTGCCAGAAAAATTTCTGGCATAGGTGGCCTGGCACGCTGCCTGGTGCGACCTAGGGCTTCCTGTGCCAAACAAATTTCATCCAGAAGCATCCTGGCACGCCCCTGGGCGCGCCCCATACCCAAAATGTGATTTTTTCCCCCTCTTCGACTTCTCTTTGCAGATTGGTTAGATACTTCAAGTTCATGTCTTTTGCTTACCTCCTAATCTTAATATCCATTGTTTGGAAGTCCTCCAAGCCTCATTTTTACCCCACAATTGCTCCACGAAGTCACAAACACCTCCTACAAAGGTCTAATCACACGTATTAGGCCCAATATCAAATGTTTCATCAATGACACTACAAAATATATTCTTATGGCTCTCGAAACCTAAGTAAACATTGTTTAAAGTTGTCAAGTAGGGTAAAAAATGTACGGTGTGTTACATTCTTCCCCCCTTAGGAACATTCGTCCTCGAATGTTAACAACATCATTTCAATTACAACAAATGCATCTTTATATTAGCATATATATACATAGACACTTAATGCTCATAGATACTTACTTGTTATCGCTTTGATCCCGCATTTTGAACTTTCTCTTCCATTTTAAACAGATGAGGGTACTTGGACTTTATTATTTCCTCGGCTTCCCATGTGATTTCTTCTACTTGTTGATTTCGCCAAAGTACCTTTACAGAAGCTATGTCTTTATTCCTCAACCTCTTCACTTGCCTATACAGAATGGCAATAGGTATCTCCTCATAGGTAAGATCCTCTGTAACTTGTACATGGTCAACGGGAGAAATACAAGATGGATCCCCTATGCAATTTTGAAGCATCGAAACATGAAACACTGGATGGACTCAGGAGAGTTCTTGGGGTAGTGCCAACTCATACGCAACTTGCCCAAATCTTCTAATAATTTTATATGGGCCTATATAACGTGGACTCAATTTTTCTTTCTTTCCAAATCGCATTACCCCTTTCATAGGTGACACCTTTAAAAATACCCAATCACCTATGACGAATTCAAGCCCTCTTCTTCTAACATCAACATAGGACTTGTGTCGAATTTGGGCCATTTGTAACCGTTGTTGGATCACTTTAAATTTCTCCATAGCCTGATGAACAAGATCTGGCCCAAGTAAAGCAGTTCCACTCTCTTTAAATCATCCAATTGATGATTTAAACTTCCTTCTATATATAAACCTTCGCAAGATACCGTTTTGATATTTGAATAATTGCTATTATTATAAGCACATTCAATGAGGGGTAGATGATCATCCCAACTACCTTTTAAGTCTATCGTACAGGTTCGTAGTATAACTCCAAGTGTTTGGATAGTACGTTCTGCTTGTCCGTTCGTCTGAGGATGAAAAGTTGTACTCAAATTCACTTATGTACCCAACCTCCTCTGGAAAGAAACTTCCAAAAATGTGTAGTAAACTAAGCTCCCCTGTCTAATGTAATAGAGGTTCGAACTCCGTGTAGTTGTACTTTCTCTTTAATAAACAACCTCCAGGTTTCTGATGCTCTACTATTACCTATTGACAATTTGGTCAATCAGCTACAAATTATGTAATGTTCTTCTTCTGTATATTGCCTCACCAATACATTTTTACCAAACTATGGTACATTTTGGTTTCTCCCGAATGAAATAGAATACCGTGAATGATGTGCTTCTGTCATAATTCATTTCCTTAGCTCATCTATATTTGGTATACCTAATCTACCTTGATATTGAAGTATTCCTCACTTATGTAAGCTCAAGTACCTTTTTACAAACTTCACCGTATGTTCTCCATTTTTTTTTCAACTGAAAGAAAATAGGATTTACATACTGTTTTTCCTTCTCTCAGGTACAAATGAAGACCCTACCGTATTGTACACTATAATTCTTTCATTTGGAGTTTCAAGAAGTCAAAACCCCATACTGGTTAGTTGACGTAGATTTCTTGACTATATCTTTCGTTTCTATGAGCTGGCCATTAGTACTTCCTGCTGCTTTGCATCTTAATGTATCAGCTACCCCACTTTCTAAGATTTAAGTCCTTCGTATTAAAGATATGTTACAATTTCTTATGATCAGTATATATGTCAACATGAATCCCTTACAAATAGTGACACCATATTTTGTTTTTAAAGCAAATATCACAGCTGCTAGTTCAGGGTCATGGGTTGGATAATGTCTCTCATGTGGTCGTAATTGTCATGAGGCATACGCTATTACCTTACCATCCTATATCAATACACATCCTAGGCTAACCTCGGAAGCATCACAATACACTGCATAACATTCTGTGCTTTTGGGAAGTACTTAAAACTAGTGTGTAAGTAAATTTATCTTTCAACTCTTGGAAACTTTTCTTACATGCATCATTCCACTGGAACTTGATTGCCTTGTGCGTAAGCTTCATTAAGGGTACAGGGATAGAATAAAATCCTTCAATAATTCTCCTATAATAACCAACCAACCCAAGAAAATGATGAATCTTTGTAAGCGTCGTAGGCCTTAGCCAATTTTTTTTCACCGTTTCTATCTTTTGTGTATCGACCTTCATTCCTTCATCCCATACAATATGACTCAATAATGCTATGGATTGTAACCAAAATTCACATTTAGAAACTTTCTATAACATCTGCTTTAATTGATTAGCATGGTCCTCTTGTGATTTTGAATATCATCTCCAAACATTGTCACGTACACATTTAAAAATGGCTTGAACACCTTACTCATCAAATCCCTAACAACTACTGGTGCATTGGTTAGCCCAAATGGCGTAACTAGAAATTCATAGTAACCATACCGTGTTCGAAAAGCTGTCTCGGGTATATTATTTTTTTTCTAACCCTTTCCTGGTGGTATTCGAATTTCAAGTCAAGCTTTGAAAATATTTAGCACCTCGTAGTTGATCAAACAAATCATCAATTCTGGGGAGGGGATATTTGTTCTTGATCATTACCTTATTCAATTGCCGATAGTCAATGCACATTCTCAACATGCCATCTTTCTTCCATACAAATAATACCGGTGCACCCCACGGGGACATACTAGGCCTAATGAAGCCCTTGTCCAGCAAATCTTTCAATTGCTCCTTCAATTCATGCAATTCTGTGGGAGCCATTCTATATGGAGGAATAGAGATAGGCTGAGTGCCTGGAATCACATCAATGCCAAACTCTACTTCCCGTTCTGGGGGTAAGCCTGGAAGATCATCATAAAATACATCGAGAAATTCATTTACTACTGGAACCGTTTGAAAAGTCGGCAGCTTCACATCAGTATCTTTCACCCTTACTATGTGACATATGTACTCCTTTGGGTATCATTTCCCTTTCCTTGTGATAGGAAATAAAGTTCCCTATCGGTATCCCCACATTACCCTCTCATTCAGGAACATTCTTTATAGAAAATGAAAATGTAGCCTCTTTTCTCGGAAATCTACTGTGGCCTAACTAGAAGCCAACCAATGCATCATAACCACAATAGTTACTATACTATTACGATATACTCTTTTAACTACAATAGATTCACCAACTGGTGCAGAGACTTCAAATGGCACAACTAGTAATTCTGGTGTTCTTTTAAAATCTGTTCCTCAATCCATGAAGTAACATATGATAATGTAAAATATGGGTCGATCAATGTATAAACCTTATTTAAGAATATGAATACTGTACCTGTGTCTACATCAGGAGAAGCCTCCGAATTCTGGCGGTCCACTGGAGCATTGGTGCAATTCGGGGCTCCGCTAGAGCTATATGCTCATCTAGAACCTCTGCCATGTCCCATAGACTGTACACCTAACGAGGAGGCTGTCACGACTAACCCCGTAGGTTGTACCGTACTACTCGTGCCCTTCTGTGGACACTCTCTCATTTTATGCCCGGCTGTACCATACCAAAAACAAAGATTTGTCCCCAACCAACATTAACCCAAATGATACCTTTTACAGTGCTGACACGGTTGACGGGGAGATTTCAATTGGCTCATACTTCCTTGTGCTTGATACCCCACTCTTCATGAATCCTGAATCTCATTTCTTTTCCCAAACTGGTTGTCTCTAACCCCTTGGGATCGAGGTAGGGCATTTACTATAGAATGAGGGAATAATGGTCTAGGAGGTCTTTTAAAAATCTAAGGTCCAAATCCTCCTCGGGGTACCATGGACTATCCCCTAGATCTAGCCCTCTTGCACGACCCTCTTTCAATTGCTTGTGCCGTTCTTCTTTGCCTTTGATTACCCCTTATTTGTGCAAAGGCCGGACTAACTGGTCCTTGATTTTGTGCAATGACTATCTGGGTCAACAAGTGCACCACATTTCTTAGATCCTGCATGGTATCTTTAACAAGTGATTCAGCAGGTTCTTCTTTCCTTCTCGGCTCTTCTGGAGCTGGAGACGTAGAAGAAGCCCGCGATGCAAATTCAGTCTCTGCCCTACCCTGACTAGCTTGGTCAGGTGGTGATTTACTTATACCTCCTTCGGCAGGCATATCTACTTGTTTACCTCTGTCCATACTTTGTCTTGTAATCGACATTTTACTATACCAAAAGAAAATCAATCACCATGGTCAGATATGATTCCACCTACAAATTTAGCTCTAATGCACGATCTAGGAATGAAGAAAAGAAACAACTCCTAAATGTTCCATAGCCTCCTACTTATAAATATGGTGCATAACACATCCATAAGCAAGACTCTATTCAGACACGGCTTTGTAGACACCCTCAGGACGAACTGCTCTGATACTACTTTTGTCACGCCCCAAATCCCAACTAGGCGGAATGGGACCCGAAGCCGACAAGGCTCGAGAGAACCAATGTTTACTCATGTCCATTCATATGCATATCATTCAAAGAACATCACTACCACGTATAGATACAAGATGCTAATAGTGGCAATCATGGAAACCTATGGTATATACATATATGAAACTCGGCCGTTAGGGCCATCGCGTCAAACATACGTTCCTTACATTTCCCTCATCTATCCCACAACATCTACAAAGCCTCTACGGATGCATAACCATAACCAACTTAGAGTCGGGAAAACCCCCTGCTTTATACACATATACAATACCCAAAACAAATATACATATCGACTTAGAAAGGCCCGAACTAACTGGAGCTTACCAATGTTCGGAAGATGACCCGCAACTTACTGTGGATGTCTAATAGTACCTGTGCCTGCAGCAAGTAAGGTAAGTACCCCAACAGGGGTCAGTACGAAAAATATACTGAGTATGTAAGGCCTTAAGAAACTATATGATACATAAAGACTTCAGTGAAATCAAAATATAAGTGAGTAACCAATATGGATAAGTCACCATTCGGTATGTTTGGAAATACGTGCATAACATGGATTATTTTCTTTACTTTTATGCTCATTCATTCATTCACTCACTCCTTCATTCTTTACTCATCCTTCCATTCATATAATGCCCGAGCCCCAAGCTAATCAGTGGAAAAAAATAATATTGTCATCATGAAGGTGTTTCCTGCACCCCATGGATACACCCATAATATTGGGATCGTCATCATGAAGGTGTTTCCTTCACCCTATGGATATCATTATGAAGGTTTTTATTTCACCCCATAGATACAACTAATTATACATTACTTCAATCTATTAACTTTAAGAGTGCTACCTCGGTAACAATACTTTATTAGAACCTTAGAACTTTAGAACGTAACATTATAGGAAATTTGGAATATAAGCCAAAGAACATGAGTCATGAAAATCACTATTGACCAATGAGTAAGGAGTATGTAATTAATAATGATTGATATCCAGAATTGAAATACCTTAGGACATTTCGGAATGAACTAGTACAACATCAATGTGAATACTATGACCTGCAGAAGGATATGGAAAAAGAAACCTTACATACCTTATACTTCCAATAAGAATACACAATCCTATACGTGAACACAATAGTCCATCTCCTTCCTTACGCTTCACTCTATAACACAAGCACATTACGGAGTTTACATAAACCACCAACTACCTTACAAATGCATATAACGATAATGAGTTACATGATTGCCTTAACATGACATTTCCCCCTTGACAATACCATTCATGAAATTATCATACCAGCAATACCACAATATTCCATACATTGACCACAACATCATAAACCAATAGCATTTTGATACCACGTGTAACCTTTACACTTCCTCATTAACACCACGTCACAATGATTCCATCAAGTCACCTCAATACACTCCATAACCACATATCGACAATAATCCCATAATTTACACTTATAGAAAAATAACAAGTTAGGGATCATAATCACACCATACATGTTGATATCTCATCCATACCATTCACTTTTATTCAGGCCTCAGGTCCCTTTTTAATTTTAAATCACATAGATGGCACATCTCTTAGAAAAAAGCAAAAGAGCACTATTCAACACCTTGCCAACATAACCATCATGATATACACACCATCTTAAGCGTATAATAATTTAATCCATGAGATTAGACATTTACCAAGGTTTGCAAAGTGATGATCTTTACCAAAGAGAAGGGTTGCCTTAGGTTTTGAGTTGAGACAAATGGGTTTGGAAATATCTTAGAAGGCATGAGAGTTTTTGTGATTGCAAATCAGATTTTGTGCCTTATATAGCCCTCAAGTTCTCCTTAGCCATTCCTTGGCATTAAATGCCATGTTTCTTTGTCAATTTTTTTAAGAATGGGTCATTTGCCCTTTGGGCCTTGCATTTTGGCCTCTCTTTGGGCCTCAAATTGAGCCCAATTGCCCATATTATCCTTTCAATGTGTAGTATCCAATTCTCTCATGTTTAAATAATTCTATAAATATTACAACAACATTCGACTCATGTGATTCATGTTCGTAGCCTCAATCTCAAAAATAAGGAATTTCAGCCACTCATGGCTTATTTGAACATAATTTGTTAAAATACTTGTGACGAAGAATTAACCCCAACTCGGATGCTAAACGCACTCAAGAGTAGTCCTACTAAGATGGAGTAATGATACCATGACTCAAAAGTCTTATATACATCATAATAGTTGAAGAAAAATTTTGGCGAAAACACCCTGGCACTCCGCTTGGCGCCCCAATGCTGCCTATGCCAGAAAATATTCTAGCATAGGCATCCTGGTACGCTTCCTGGTGTGCCCCAGGGCTTCCAGTGCCAAAAAATTTTTGTCCAGACGCGGCCTGGCAAGCCCCACACCCAAAATGTGATTTTTTTTCCCCTCTTCGACTTCTCTTTGTGGATTGGTTAGATCCTTCAAGTTCAATTCTTTTGCTTACCTCCTAATATTAATATCCGTTGTTTGGAAGTCCTCCAAGCCTTATTTTTCACCCCACAATTGCTCCACGAAGTCACAAACACCTCCTACAAAGGTCTAATAACACGTATTAGGCCCAATATCAAATGTTTCCTCAATGACACTACAAAATACATTCTTATGGCTCTCGACACCTAAGTAAACATTGTTTAAAGTTGTCAAGTAGGTTCGGAAATGTACGGGGTGTTACAGTCTACTATATTGAATCAGCATCAAACAGGCACTCTTTCAACTAACACCGTCTAAAATCTCAAAAACGACGGTCATTGCTTAGTTATAACTACTCAAAATGGTAAGACTACTGTTGATCCACCTTGCCTGTAGTACTTAATGATGAGCCTATAATACTTGATGATGAGAATGAGAATGAAACTAAAAACTTGGTGGTTGAGGACAAGGCAGCTCAAGAGCCTCGAGTTTCTGAAAAGAAGGTTAAGTCTGATAAAGAGAAAGTGAAAGAGGCCTCTCAAGGAATAAAGCCTATTCCATGACCTCCTTCTCCCTTTACACAAAGGTTGACGAAGAAAGGCGAAGAGGGAAAATATCAAAAATTTATTTCAATGTTAAAGGAGTTATCAGTGAATATCCCTCTTGTTTAGGCTTTGGAGCAAATGCCAGGTTACGCAAAATTTTTGAAAGATTTGGTGACTAAGAAGTGGATTGTCAGTTTTAAGCCTATTAATAACTTGCATCATTATAGTGCAATCGCTTGTCGTTCCCTTGTTGAGAAAAAAAAAGACCCGGGACCATTCACGATTCCTTGTCCTATCGGGTCGTACAATTTTGCAAAGGCTTTGTGTGACCTGGATGCTAGCATTAACTTGATACCGCTAGCAATTTTCAAGCAGTTGGGACTGGGGGCGCCTAAGCCGAATTCTATGAGACTACTCATGGCGGATCGAACTGTGAAGAAGCCAGTGGAAATTTTGTCTGATATGTTGGTAAAGGTAGCATCTTTCATTTTCTGGATGATTTTGTGATTCTAGACCGTGAGGTGGATTTCAAGGTTCCCATCATCTTAGGAAGACCATTCCATACAACTGGCCGTGCTTTAGTTGATTTGAAATCTGTGTAGATGAAGTTTTGATTGAATGATGAGCATTTTACTTTCAATGTCTATAAATCCATGAAGAAGTCAAATGAGATGCATGTGGTGTCGGTTATTGATATTATGGATAAGGAGACACTTGTGGTTCCATTTATATAGTGACTGGGAGTTGAGGCACTTGTGACAGTTATCATGAATTTTAAGAGTGATAGTATTGATAAATACGATGAGACAGTAAAAGCATTTATTGGTAGGGGTTCCTACACTTGTGCGCCAAAGAAGCTTGATCTTGATCTGAAGAACAGACTGACCCCACTGGCTGATCCTTCTATTGAGGAGCCGCCTGTTTTGGAGCTTAAGTATTTTCCTTCCCATCTCTGCTATACATTCTTGGGGGTCAATAACACTTTGCCGATTATAATTGCAGCATAAATGTTAGATTGGCAAGTTAAGGCCTTAGTTTCTGTGATACAAAGGTTTAAGTAGGCCATTGGTTGGTCCATTGCTGATATCATTGGGATTGCACCCAAAATTTATACGCATAAAATCCAGCTTGAGCCAGATTGTATACCTATCTTTGAGCATCAACGTCATCTCAAACAACCAATGCAAGAGGTTATGAAGAAAAAAATCATCAAGTAGTTAGATGCAGGTGTGGTTTACCCTATTGCGGATATCAAATGGGTGAGTCCTGTTCAGTGTGTACTGAAAAAGGGTGGAATCACTGTGGTTCCGAATGAAAAAAATGAGTTAATCCCGATGAGACCGGTGACCGGATGGAGAGTTTGCATGGATTACTGTTGCGACCTCGCTAGACACGCAAGTGTACGTGGTCGTGCAAGTAATAAAGTGGCCCTTTCGCGACAGATGTCAAACCCACAGGGACTTGTCATTTCACTATTCACTAGACTAAACTAGTTCTTGATTATTTATTTAAGCGGTGGAATATAGAGATGTGATGGTTAAAAGTATAAAATAACTATGAACTAAACTAACATAATTAACTTGGGGTATAAACAATGGAAAGTTGAATTCCCAGGGTCAAGGCATCCCCAACGTCATCTCGAGCACATGAATATTAATGGTTTAAGAAAATTGAGTTGTCTATCGTGGTTATGGATCACGAGGTTGATAATATGATTATATTGGTCTCCAAACTATAACCTTCTATTAGAAATTGGAAACCTAACTACATCATTGAGCGGGGATAGATTTAACCTATTCTAACGCCTTTAAGCTTTCTTCCCGTATTTGAACAAGCACGACGAATTAGGTATCTCTCGGTCCTAACCACATATCAATCTCTTGGAATCCCTTCCTCCAGTAAAGATCATGCTCCTTATATTCCACGTTCTATCTCTCAGTTTCTCTCTCGAGCTCACTTCAAGACAATGGATTTATTTTAATGGTAATTAAGCATTAAAATAGTAAAATTAAGAATATAAGAATAACCAATAATTGATAAACTTCAGCAAAAACGAATAATATTCAACTCACGAGATTCATGTTTGCAGCCTCAACCCCAAGAATGAGCGATTTTAGCCACTCATGGCTTAATTTAACATAAATTGATAAAAAATTATAAAAAAGAAATAAAAATAAAAAGGAAGAAGAATTAACCCTAATTTGGATGCTAAAATCGCCCAAGAGTAGTCCTACCAAGATGGAATTATGATACAATAACCCAAAACCCTATTTATAGACAAAAACTCAGGGCAAAAATTTGCCAAAAAGCGGCCCGGCACGCCCTTGGGCGCGCTTGGTACTTAGGCAAATTTTTACCTCTGAAAAGGTGTGCTTGAGCAGCCCGGCACGCCCCTGAGCGCGCCCTCTGTTGTCCATCTAAGCAAAATTTCTGTCAGAAGTGGCCCGGCACGCCCCTGGGTGTGCCCCTCACTTAAAATCCAATTTTCTTCTTTTGTTCGACTTTTCTTCGTGGATTTGGTTGGATTCTTCAAGTTCAAATCTTTGGCTTGCCTCTTATATTCAATATCCTTCACTCGTAGCTCTTCCAAGCCTCGCTTTCCACGCCAAAAATGCTCCAAGTAGTCGTAAATTTCACCTACAAGGGTCTAATCACATTTATTAGCACAATATCAAATATTCCATCAAAATAATACAAAATACAGACTTATTGCTCTCAAAAATAAGGTAAACATGGGTCAAAGTTGGCAATAAAGCATATAAATATGCCTTAGATCACCACCCCACACTTAAACCTTTTTTCGTCCTCGAACAACAACCACAATCAACTCAAGGCGACTCTATAATTACTACTATAACTAAGACACTCAAGCTAGCACTACAACGACTACATGAATAGCAAGCTCAACATTTGGCATGTTATATTACAACTTGAAACACATGAATACTACCTCAAAACTTCCTAGCCTCGAGAATTGACTCTACCAAGTTTGCCAACTCATGCACATTACTCAACAAAGTGATCATATAAGTCACCTATCTATCATCAAACATGTGAACTCACCACAAGAGAGTCACCCACATTCACTCACAGATATGCAATTTATCACAATAATGGGCATAAGAATCAAATTCCGCTCACTCTCACAAAGAATTCACGTCACATAAGATGAACCATAAGCTTGCCCTTAGTGTAGTACGCCACTAATAGTGGATTGTCCAAGCTCAAAATCAAGTAGGACTTTAAGGCTTGTAATGTAGGCTAAGGGACGGGTAGGAACTATTTGGTCAAGAATAGTGACTATCTTCCCTAAGCGCTTTAATACACTACAATTTACATTAAGATCACCTTCAACCAACCTATTTTACACCACTTTTATCTTCCCAACTCTCTTTTGTTTTTCCCCATCTCTTTAAGCTATCTTACACATATTAGGCAAGGAGCATTTTCTATCAACACGTGATTCACTTCCTTTGGTCAATTTTTTCTTTTCATTATATTACTCCCTACCAACTACACATAAAATTTTTCACACACCCAAAAGATATTTACTTGGGGCTTCAACTTCACTTTTTCCTTCTTCAATTTTTTACACTCCTTAACATCTTAATTTCTCAACTAAAGCGCTTAGGAGTTTTGGATCAAATTACGGTTAATTGAAAGAAAAGGATTAAGCTACATATACTACTACCAAAGAATAGGCTAAAGGCTCAATGGGGCTAACTATGATCATGCAAAAAGGGTAGCTAAAGTAGGTATAAAACCTGACTATCAAAGAAATGCCTATATCATCTCCTAAACTCAACACCCTTTATTTCGCTTTGGAAACAGACCGGGCAAGTTCTAGACATCAATATGCATATGAAATATAACAAAACCTCACTCACACATGGCACATGTCTAAATCAAGACGGATGCCTATAGACTCTCAACCAAGCAATAAAAAGAATTCAACAATAAGCCAACATCATAAAAGAGTCAAACAAATGAGCCTAAGTGTCTCAACAACAGTCATTCAATTCACTACACATGCTTCAACATTCAAAACCAACTTGCATCATGCAATCATGCGTAGAATCTACTTAGAGCATCCCTAAAATTTTAAAATTACTCCTAAAAATAAAAAGGATACTGGGTTCAAAAGGCTTCCCCTCGAAAAAGAACCGAAAAGAAAAACCGAGGGGTGGATGAAGTGTGCTCCTAAATAAAAGTAAAAATTACTAAAAGAAAATATTTTTGTATTTTTTAAATTTTTACCAACATAAGCAAAAAACAAATAACCAAAAGACTCCTATAACACACACCACCCTAACCGAATCGGAAGATTTTCCACCCCACACTCAAAATCATACTTTCTCCCCAAAGTAAAGTATAACTCAAAGAATATAGAAAGAGAAATACTCCCCGAGGCCTCTAGGCCTAGATAGTAGCATCTTATCCATCAATGAGGTCCGAAGGACCCCCCACTTAGTTTCTGCAATGCTCCTTAGCTTAGATTTTAGGTACTCAGACTTCCCCTAATCTGCAAAACAAAACAACCCAAAACAAAAACAAAGGTGACGCTAATAAAAAAAAATAAAAGTAAAAACAAACTACTTACTAAATGTTGGGGTGCCTCCCACAAGCGCCTAATTTAACGTCACGACACGACCCATCAACTTTTTCCTCCACCTTGAGGATATAAATTTCACCCTCAACATCGCATCCATCTTTTTGCTTCGCTCATAGGGTGGTGGTGCACATATGAAGGGACCAAGTGATGGATGGTACATGTTAAATCGCTTAGCCCTGAGGTGAGGCATGTTATGTTGTTGCTTGTCTGGTGCGAATTTAGAATGTAGGATTCTTGTTTCTCATCTACACAATCCTCCCCTAGTTCAGATGACTCAAAATACATGTCATCATCTAAACATAATGTAGAAAAATGCTTTGAATGAGATCCAATACGTCCCACTTTTTTGCTTGCACTAGCTGCAACATGCTCACATTTATACTCTCTCTCAATGTTAGCCTCAATCAAAGAATGATAGTCGAATGGTTGACATTTTTCTACTTTCTCCACAGAATGGATAGTCTCCGCAACTATTGGTGATGGGACATTAGACATCTCAATCTTTTTCATCAACTGAACATTCAAGTCACGGATATCTAAGCCAAATTGATCTACATCTGGAATAAGTTCATCTCTCCCCCCTTTTAATTGGTTTGACATGGTTGTGAGACCATCCCAGAGATACTCATGAATTTTTAATTTATGTGCTTTCTCCATTAGCCATTCCTGGCTCACTATGTCTTCTTCATCACAACTTTCTTCTACTAGTGTCTCCCTTTCTTCATCAATTTGGGGTTCCTTTGATAAGACTATAACTGGCTGATCAACACAAGTTTCAACCCTATCCTGTAATTTATGACTTGGAACTGTATCTTCTCGGTGGCTTCCCTCATTCTCTTCATGTCTTCCATTTGTTGTGTATGCAGCTCCATTACTCGCTTCAACATATTCATAAGGTGAGCCTCATGTTCTACCTCATTAGCTCCATTAGCCCTTCCAACATCACAAATAACAGACTGATCATAATAGAGGTTCAGGGGAGGGGAATAATAGTTTGGACATTCACTCTAATGGCTATCCTTACCACCACACATCTGACATCTATTCAATTCAAAAGATTGGGCAGGTGCGCACAACCCTCTCTCTCGAACATCCTGACAATTACCATCCAAGTGTGGTCCTCCATAAAAACAACACGAATTGTCATTATTCAATGACCATCCATCCCAGGCTGACATATCAACAAGAGTGGTAAAAAAGTAAAACAAAACTTTGTACAAAAATAAATTATATACAACTTAAACAAATAAAAAGAAAAAGTCCAATCTAGATAAACAATTAAAACCGAAGTCCCCGGCAACGGTGCCAAAAACTTGTTGCGAACTAGCTAGACACGCAAGTGTACGTGGTCATGCAAGTAATAAAGTGGCCCTTTCGAGACGGATGTCGAACCCACAGGGACTTGTCGTTTAACTATTCACTAGACTAAACTAGTTCTTGATTATTTATTTAAGTGGTGGAATATAGAGATATGATGGTTATAAAGTATAAAATAACTATGAACTAAACTAACATAATTAACTTGGGGTATAAACAATGGCAAGTTGAATTCCCAAGGTCAAGGCATCCCAAACGTCATCTCGAGCGCATGAATATTAATGGTTTAAGAAAATTGAGTTGTATATCATGGTTATGGATCACGAGGTTGATAATATGATTATATTGGTCTCCAAACTATAACCTTCTATTAAAAATTGGAAACCTAACTACATCGTTGAGCGGGGATAGATTTAACCAATTCTAACCCCTTTCAGCTATCTTCCCGTATTTGAACAAGCACGGAGAATTAGGTACCTCTCGGTCCTAACCACATATCAAAATCTTGGAATACCTTCCTTGAGTAAAGATCATGCTTCTTATATTCCACGTTCTATCTCTCAGTTTCTCTCTCGAGCTCACTTCAAGACAATGGATTTATTTCAATGGTAATTAAGCATTAAAATAGTAAAATTAAGAATATAAGAATAACCAATAATTGATAAACTTCAGCAAAAACGAATAATATTCAACTCACGAGATTCATGTTCGTAGCCTTAACCCCAAGAATGAGCGATTTTAGGCACTCATGGATTAATTTAACATAAATTGATAAAAAATTATAAAAAAGAAATAAAAATAAAAAGGAAGAAGAGTTAACCCTAATTTGGATGCCAAAATCGCCCAAGAGTAGTCCTACCAAGATGGAATTATGATACAATAATCCAAAAGCCTTATTTATAGACAAAAACTCGGGGCAAAAATTTGCCAAAAAATGGCCCGGCACGCCCTTGGGCTCGCCTGGGGCTTAGGCAAATTTTTACCTCAGAAAAGGTGTACCTGAATGTCCTGGAATGCCCCTGGGCACGCCTCTCTGCGGTCCATCTAAGCAAAATTTCTGTCAGAAGTGTCCTGGGGCGCGCCCCTCACTTAAAATCCAATTTTCTTCTTTTCTTCGACTTTTCTTTGCGGATTTGGTTGGATTCTTCAAGTTCAAATATTTGGATTGCCTCTTATGTTCAATATCCTTCGCTCGTAGCTCCTCCAAGCCTCGCTTTCCACGCCAAAAATGCTCCAAGTAGTCACAAATTTCACCTACAAGGGTCTAATCACATTTATTAGCACAATATCAAATATTCCATCAAAATAATACAAAATACATACTTATTGATCTCAAAACTAAGGTAAACATGGGTAAAAGTTGGCAATAAAGCATATAAATATGCCTTAGATCAATTACCAAAAGTTAAATTCTTGGACCGAGAAGGATCATTTTTCTATGCCCTTTATGGACCAGATATTAGACCATCTTGTTGGTAGAGGATGATATTGTTTTCTTTATGGTTATTCGAGGTACAATCAGATTTCCATAGCCCCCAAATACCAAGAGAAGACCACTTTTACTTGTCCATACGGGACGTTCACGTTCAAAAGGATGTCGTTTTGTCTATGCAATGCACTGATCACTTTTCAGCATTGCATGATGTCTATATTTTATGACATGGTGGAAGACACTATTGAGGTATTTATGGATGATTTCTTTGTGGTAGGTGACTCATTTGAGGACTGCTTGGCACACCTCACTGATGTTCTGTAAAGATGTGAAGAATGCAATTTAGTGTTGAATTGGGAGAAATTCCATTTTATGGTAAAAGAAGGCATAGTACTGAGACACCGGATTTTGAAAAAGTAATTAAAGTCTATAAGGTGAAGATTGAGCTAATTGCGAAGTTACCACCACCTATTTCTGTTAAAGGTATTCGTAGTTTTTAAGGCCATGCGGGATTATATAGAAGGTTCATCAAGGACTTTTCTAAGATTGTAAATCCATGTGCAAGCTCTTAGAGAAAGAGGTGAAGTTTATGTTTGATGATGAATGCATAAAGACATTCGAGTGTTTAAAAGAGAAGTTGATTTCAGCTCCCATCATTGTGTCTTCGGATTGGACCTTACCATTTGAGGTTATGTGTGATGCTAGTGGGGTGGCCTTGGGTGCAGTCCTTGGCCAAAGGCGAGAAAAGATTTTTCGTCCTATTTACTATGCTACCAAAGCACTTAATCCAGTCCAGAAGAATTATACTGTGACTGAGCAAGAGCTGCTTGCGGTGGTCTTTGCATTCAAGAAATTTTGGTCGTACTTAATTGGCATGAAGGTGATTATGCATACTGATCATGCAACTCTGAGATATCTTATAAAAAAGAAGGATGCCAAGCCAAGGTTGATTTGATGTGCGCCTCTGTTGCAAGAGATTGATTTCGAGGTGAAGAACCGAAAAGGGATGGAGAATTAGGTTACTGACCTTTTATCATGCCTTGAAGAGGAGGCCATGCTAAAAATGAGGGATGATCTTGAAATTGATGATACTTTTCTGGACGAGCAAGTGCTGGCAGCATCACATGACTTAATTATGTGGTTTGCAGATTTTGCCAACTTTTTGGCAAGTGATCTAGTTCCAGAAGATATGACCTATCAGCAGCGAAAGAAGTTTATGCATGAGGTGAGAAAATTCTTTTGGGATAAGCCTTAGTTTTTTAGTGTGTGTGCAGATGGTGTGATTCAAAGGTGTATTCCTAAGGTTGAGATGATGAGTATATTGGAAGCATGTCATTCGTCTCTAGTTGGGGGTCATCATGGAGGTGCGTGGACTGCGTACAAGATCTTACAATGTGGTTACTATTGGCCTACTATTCATAAGGATGCTCATGATTATGCTAGGGCATGTGACCAATGGCAAAGGCAAGGAAATATCTCAAGACGACATGAACTCCCAATGACTAAGAGCCTTGAGCTTGAATTATTTGATGTATGGGGTATTGATTTTATGGGTTCGTTCGTGAGTTCTCATGGTATGAAGTATATCTTGGTATCTGTTGACTATGTATGAAAGTGGGTGGAGGCAATTGCGCTTCCCAATAATGAAGGTAAAAGTGTCACGGCTTTCCTGAAAAAGAACATATTGTCATGTTTTGGAACACCTCGGATTATCCTTAGTGATGGAGGATCCCATTTTTGCAATCGATTGCTTAAAGTCCTACTCGAGAAATATGGTGTAAAACACAAGGTGGAAATATCTTACCATCCTCATACAAGCGGGCAAGTTGAGGTCTCAAGTAGTGAGATCAAGTCTATTTTGGCAAAGACTGTAAATGCCAATAGGAATGATTGGGCAAGGAAATTGGATGATGCACTATGGGCATATCAGACTGCATTCAAGACACCAATTGGTGCATCCCCATATCAACTTGTTTATGGAAAAGCTTGTCATCTACCTATCGAACTTGAACATAGTGCATTATGGGCATTGAGGAGGTTGAATCTAGAATGGAAAAATGCAGCGAAGTTGAGACTGGAGCAGATGAATGAGATAGATGAGTTTCATCTCCATGCATATGAAAGCTCTGCCTTGTAATCATGATCGCAAGATTGAGAGAAGAGAATTTGTGGTAGACGACATGTTACTATTGTTTGATTCAAGGCTAATGCTTTTTCCTGGCAAATTAAGAGCGAAATGGAATGGACCATATAGAGTGGTTACGGTGTTCCCCTATGGCGTAGTTGAATTGGAGAATAAGGATAACAAGAAATTTAAAGTCAATGGCCAATAGGTGAAACACTATATGGGTGAAGAAAAGGAAGCACGAATGATTTGTGATGTGGACTTAAACGAGGCTTGAGTAATCAAGCCGACCCATGTCGTACCGCGATATTAAATTAGGTGCTTAATGGGAGTTAACCCATGAGCTTGTTGGTGAACTCTGAGTAACCGACATAGCCACGTCGTGCCGCGATGTTAAATCAAGCACTTCATGGGAGACAACCCATGTTTTGTACTTTAAATTTTATAGGGTAACGTATGTTTTGGTGCAGGAAAACCATAGAAGAAAATTGGTGCTGAACTGAAACTCCAAACTGAACCCACGAAAGGGATTGTACGATCATAACTTGAACATACAATCATGGGTTCAGTCGTCTGATGGGAGTTTTGCAAGATGACAAATTAAGGAGTCATCCCATAATTGGGTATCACGATTGTAACATGAATGCACGGTGGTGGTCTTAATCATCTGATGATACTCCTGCAAGCCATAAAAATCTGGGGCATCAAACATACGACCTTTAGTCATGATCGTAAGTATAACCCTCGATCGTACTTCAGAGTCATATGTTCTCAAGTAAGTTTTCTATTTGCATCAACAGATGAAAGGAATGTACGATCGTGGAATCCAACCATGATTGTACAATCCCTTCAACTGAAAGGCCCAATAATTTTTAAATCGAGACCCAACCCGACCCAAATTTAAAACCTAAAGCTATAAATACATCTTGAAATCGTCCTCATGCCTCTTCTCATGTTTTCAAAGCATTTTCTTAAACAAAAATAGCAAATCCTACATTTTTCAAAGGCTAAAAAGGACGGTTACCTTCGATTTCAAGTCAAATTTCATCATTTCATCCATTTTTCATTACTTCCATTTCACACAGTAAGTTTACATCACTTGTTAACCTAAAATTTGTAGGTATTTTACTTCAATTCTGTTGATGAATTGCTTAGATTAAAGTGGGCAGGAATGGAAATAGGTGTGTATGGTTTCAAAAACACAGGGAAAGTTTGAGTACCCGGTAGTGTTTATGTATTTTAAAATTCTAGTTAAAAGTGGGGGGTCAAAAAGGGTAAAATTATGGGTCCAAATATTAAGTTGTCAAATCTGGTCGTGTTTGAGGTCCTACAACACAACCCACGATCGTGAGTTCTACCTATGATTTTAGGTTTGATTGTTGTAGGATACTGGTTGATGATCTTCAGGAATTCATCAGATGAACACATCCCACGATCGTAAAATCAACATATGATCGTGGTATGTGATCGTCTGATGTGACATAAATTTACTGGTTTCAGGGGTACGACCTACAATTTGATGGTACGATCATATCATTATTGCACGATTGTGGGTTGTGATCGTCTGATTGATATACTACAGGTCAAAATTTGCTAGACCAACCTACGATCAGAAGGCACGATCGTACTTTTAATGCAAGATCGTTGATTGGGTCGCCTGTTTATAAAATTGAACCTGTACCTATACTGAATTGTGCTCTAACATGTTTTGAAAATACAGGTACCATGACACCCAAGTCCAAGGTTATTTTCAACAAGGCGCTTCGAGAATAACTTTCAAAGGAGATGGCCCCACCAAGTACCTTAGAGAGTGGGTCAAGTGCGAGAGGGTCAGAGGAGGAGTATGAAGTTAGCTCCTCCAATGACCAAGTCACCACCGGGGAGACCAGGAACCAGAAAAAGGCTAAGGAGGCTACAACCTCCACGGCTATTATTGTAGCAGCCACTCCCGTCAAGGTTCTCCAGTCTGAAGAGGGAACAGAATATGCCCAACAAGGTGGGAGTGAGGATGATGATGATGAGTCCCAATCTATGGAGACAGACTTGGCACCTTCAAACAATGATCCTCCGACAGAAGCTAGTCAGAGGAGGCCCAGTCCACCATGTTGTCTTATTCCAAACTCTCGCCAATACTATATGAACTGGGTCACTCTCAAGGATAATGGGAACTAATAGAGGAGCATCCAAGATGATTCACGTATACTGAATAAGTCTTTACTGGGGATGTTGGAGGTGGTGTAGGTTTTTTAGCAGTACCAGTTGGAGTGGATGACAATGCCACTCTGCCTTTATAGTAGAGAGCTCGTGAGGGAGTTCTAAGTGAACTATGCCGCTATCCTCAAGAATATGACTCCCTCTGGAAAGGAAGAGGCTATGAAAAAATAGCCCCACTTGGACATGATAATGGTGCAGAAAAAGGAAGTTGATATTTCTGTTGAGGCTATTTCCAGAGTCTTATTTGGAGAGAGTTTTACACCACCTACAGAGACTCCGGAGTATGATTACCGAATGTAGGAATTAAAGAGGGATAAATAGTTATCCACTGAGGACAAGATGGTGCACTTCACTTGGCTTGTGGGACATATTGTTGAGGCTGGTGTAAATGCCTCTTGGGTAAATGGGTCATATATTACAAAGAAGAGTCTTAAGTTTGCCGCCAAGACATGGTGGTCCATTGTGAGACATTAGATAGCACCCACAACAAATGATAATATGTTGGGTGTGACTAATGCCTGCCTGGTATCCGCATTTGTAGCAGGGTTGGAGCTGAACATTCCATTTATTATCGAGCAAGAGATTAGAGACCGAGCCTTAGAAAATAGTTCTGCCCTTCAGTTCCTATGTTTGGTTGCGCAGTTGATGTGAAATACGGAGGTGCCACAAATTTCCCTAGTGGAAAAATTTCTTCAGCCCACTAAGACTGCGGATCTGGCCATGATAAAAGACATGTTCAACCCAGCATCCCCAGTTCAAAGTTTGGGAATCCCTGAGGTAGGTAGGGATGTCCTGAGTGGTGATATACCGTCAGATTCTGATGTGGGTGCTTCATATTCTTATGCACCAGCAGGTTCTCAACCTTGGACATTGGTTATGATAAGTTAAACATTGATTTTAGCCACTCAGTTGGAGGAGATTCTCGGGAACCAAGTTTTACATGATGATCGAATCCAGAAATTAGAAGTAGGGGTAAAGCCCCATGTTGATAATGAGATTTGGGCTGCTGTACGATTAGTGAAGACACAGATGGACAATATGTAGGGTCGGCTCATGACCCAAATTGACGCAGTTCAGCCACCTGACATGGTTTCTATCTGGATAGAGTTGACCGAGTTGAAGGAGGTGGTCCAGGCCTTAGCTGATAGAGTTAATTTGGTACCTCTACCTCCATCACAACCTATGCTTTCCACGCCATCTATTCAGGTAGATGTTGCCTAACTTGACACCCCGTTCTACACTCCTTCTGTTTCGTAGATTAAGCTAGATGACGATAAGGAGGAGGATGGAGGTCTTAAGCCTAGGAAGAGGCCGAGGGCGGATATGTCTGACCAGGGTACAAGGAGAGAGAGATTTGGAAAGATGAGAAGAAGGAAGGAGAGAGCTACTAAGGAGACCTCCGCAGGAGTTATTTTCGAGGGTAAGACTAAGGGAGGGGGTTCAGAGATAACCCCTATATCTGTTCCTTTGAGTGACCCTACCACCATTAGGGCCCACGAGACTGTGAGAGCCATGGCCACAGTCGAGGCCACTACTGCTGATGTTACTATGAGGGACCTAGCTGTATCCCCACATGACTCGAGTTCCACCGGTTCCTAGAGCACCCCAGGTATGCCCTTTACCCTAGTTTGTATTTTTTTATGTGGTTTCGTGCAATGAAGAAATTGCATGATTTCAAGGTTGGGGGTGGGGTGTACCATAGCTGAGGGTTTTTATTGCCTTTTTTTTTCTCGGCTGCACTATCATAGTTAGAACTGGCATATTTAGGTGTTTTTATGTTTTTATGTGTTATTGTGTTATGTTTAGTCATTGTAGTGTAACTTAGAGTAATAAAAGAGAACTTGGTACAGTCTGGCTTAATCAAGCATGCTTACCTATTTTGAATCAGATTTAAATGATACCCCTCTGAAAATATGTTTTTGCGATGTAGTATGTGCATAGACTGTACTGAAATCGATAATAGGATCTAGATATGGTATTAGGATTGTAAATGCGACAACCTGACCGACCTTGCATGAACTGAATAGGTAGCAACTTAGATGAAAGCCCTGAGCCATGAGTAAGTGAGATGTATTACCTAGTCGGTGTCTGTGTGTGATCTAGAACTTGACCAGTTAGTTTTGCTAAAAGCTGTAGGATTAAAGGTTAGGAAAGAATCATAGGCTGTGTTTGATTTATCCCATTTTAGCCTAAATGACCTACCAAATAATGTTGTATCCCTTGAACCCCAACTTTGAGCCTTAGCCTAGTTCTTGAAACTACCCATGACACCTTCCTGTTTTATAATGAACCTTCTTTGGCCCTGGTCCCTCATTAGACACTGTGTACCTGAACTCAGGTAAATCGCCTAAGTTGAGAGTGGCTATTGTATAGGGGTGCATAAAAAATGGGTATGAAGTTTGAGTAGTAAAAAGAAAGAAAAAGGACGTGGCTGTGAAAAAAAATAATTAAAAAAATATATATAGATATATAGTAAATTTTTTGAAAATAAAGCCGCATCCGAGGTCCTACAAGAAAATGGAATAAATGGAAAAAAGGGAGGAAAGTAAAGAAGAATAGGATAAGTGGAGCCAAAAATAATGTAGTGCCAGGGATGAATAAGTCACTGTACCCAAATATACCACACCCGTCCCCGAGCCTACATTACAATCCAAAAGCCGAAGCATTGAAAATAAGGGAAAGCCTGTGGTATCAAATGCACACAATCAGACTTTTTTGTGAGAGTGAGATATTTGATTCAGTCCTGGTGTTAGATTTCATTGCATATTTGGAGATAATCGAGATTTCATTTTGTGAGGGCATAAGGGCTGTAGTCTGGTTATTGCTTGATTAGGAGGTGTATTGGTCAATGTGTTGGATTGCCTAGTTATAATGTACTGCCATATACTAATCCCATTGGTTTTAGTAATTGTATAGCATATACACTGCATTGGTTATTTTTGATAAGAACGGAGGGTGTTGAACACACGTAGTGGTTGGCATGCATTTTTTGAAAAAGTTGAGTGCCATAGTGACCTCTATTATACTCTAGGTTACGCGTCTTAGATTGTTAGGATTTTGTTTGCCCGAGGACATGCAAACATTCTAAGTTGAGGGTGTTGATGTGCCGGAGATTTACGGAACTTGAGACGCTTAAAACAAGGGATATTTGCAAGTTTAAGGGTACATTTTATTGATTTAATGTGTTTGTTGAGTGTTTACTGGCCTTAAGAACTCAGAGAAGAATAATGTGAAAACTGGACAAAAAGAGGCATCAGACGAGCCATGCAACGATCGTAGGTTCAAACAATGATCGTGGCTAGGCTATCATAAGTTGATTCAGAGATGCCATACTCAGGAGTCTATCAAACGATTTGATTATATGATCATGGTATGATGTCACGATCGTACCTTGAGATCGTGACATGTGAGAGAAGTTCAACTTACAGGAGTCAGGTGTGGCATAATCAGACGATGGATCCCATGATCGTATCATGGTTGTATGATCGTACCTTGTGATCATAGAAGGAAGATTAGATTTGAAGAAGTGCAGGAGTTTTAAAAGAACGATCGGACGACAGGCCAAGCACAATCATGGGTTCAACCTATAATCGTATGTTCTTCTCGTCCGAGGAGGCCAACATTAGTTTTTCATTTTATTTAGGATAGAATTTGTTAAGTCTATAAATACTCTTTTAGGGTTTTTTATGCATTAGACATTATTATTATTCTATAACACTATTTTGTAGGATTCCAAGGCCCTTCTTGGGATTTTATGAATATTGGTTTTTACGATTTTTATAAAAGTTGAGATTTTGGAGTTTATTCATTCTTGTATGCTTAAATTAATGTTTTCATTCATGAACGATTATTTTGTTCATACAATCATGAGTAACTGAACCCCATAACTAGGGTTGTGGGAACCGTAGCAGATTAATGAAGTAAAATTCGAAGTACAAGGTGTTCCTCGAAGGGTATTAGGGCAAGTATTGTTGTTTCTTTTGAAGTGATTGTTGTCTGATGAGTGCACACATTGGGACTCATCCTATCTCCGCCATGGACTGTAGCAAGTATCGTAGGATAGGACTAGCTATTCAACAACAAGACTCAGAGTAATCTTCATTTAATTAACTTTGAGCCGTAATACGAGAAAGGCTGTATTAGGATCATTGATAGGGGGCAGCATAACAACACTCATGACGTATTAACCTTTGTGCTTGAGGATAGTCGTCTACAAGGGGCGTAACATAGTCGATTAGAAAATACTTAGCCTATCAATTTTGCTTGCTAGATACTGAAAAGAGCACCAAGTACGGATAACTTATGGAGTTATGAAGTTATTGGGGAACACAATCATAGTGCTTTTCTCATCTTGATTTCAACCTCAGCAAACGATTACTAGTTTACTTTATAAAAACCCCTTTTTGACTTAGTTGCTTATTTACCAAGTAACTCAAACAAACCAAGTTGATTGGATTTTGACCTATTTCTCGTGGGATCGACCCCAACCTCAGTTAGGTTCTATATTTGAAGAAGTGACCGCTTTATACTTTCTTAGAGGTGTAATTTGGGCGACATCAGTGTGCAAATTTTGGGAGGAATCCCAATGATGTCAGCAATGGACCATCCAATGGTCTTTTTTAACCTCTTTAAAATAGAAACCAAAGCCTCAACTTGCCAATATACCAAATCAACTGTAATAATAACCGAAAAGTTATTGTTGTCTTCTAAAAAGGCATAACAAAGATGGGATGGAAGAGCTTTGAACTCCAAAACTGGAGGCTTCTTAATAAAAGGCAGAGCTGGTGGGGTCACTCTATTCTTCAAGTCAAGATCTAAATTTTTCGGTGCGTATTTGTATGAACCCCTACCATTAAGTGTACTCACCATCTCATCATAACTTTCAGAATCATCACCCTCGAAATTCATAATTGCTATTGCGAGGGCATCAACTCCAAGCATTTTCTCAATGAGAGCTACCAAGTCATCCTCGTTGACTGTATTAATCACAGAAATCACCCACATATCCTTTGGATGCTTCATGGACTGGTATACATTAAAGGTGACTTGTTTGCTATTCAACTAAAACTTTATTTGCTAGTCTCAATATCAACCAATACACGCCCAGTCATGAGGAACGGTCTCCCCAAAATAATGGAAACCTCAAAGTCAAGGATGACAAAATCATCCAAAAAGATGAAGGATGCGATCCTTTCCAAAACATCACATATGATTCCCACTGGCTTTTTCACAATTTTTTCTGCCATGAGAAGTATCATCGAAGTTGGTTTGGGTGACCCTAACTCCAACTATTTGTAAAATGCTAGTGGCTTCAGATTTTGCTAGCACCCAAGTCACACAAAGCTTTTCTGAAGTTGAAATACTTAATAGTGCATAGAATCATGAATGCTCCCGGATCTTTCTTTTTCTCTATCAAAGATCTAGAGGTTATTGCACTACAATGGTGCACATTATCAACTGGCTCAAAACCCTTCATATGCTTCTTAGTTACTAAATCCTTCATAAACTTCGCATAACCTGACATTTATTCAACTGCCTCAACTAGAGGGATATTCACTGTCAACTCTTTCAGCATAGAAATAAACTTTTAGTATTTTCCCTCTTTGGCTTTCTTCTTCTGTCTTTGCAAAAAAAGAGGAGAAGGTCATGGCATAAGAGTCAATACTTGCAGGACCTCCTTGTACTTCCTTTTTCTTGCCTTGGCCTCATGATCATCAACTTGAGATTTTTTTGGTGCATTCTCATTTACCACCACTTTTTCAGAGTCAACAACTTTCTCATCATCTACAATCACCAGTTCTACCACATCATCAACAACCACAGACATAGGAGGATCCATGGTCATTTTACCTCTCTGAGTAGTAATAGCTAAGCAATGACCATCATTATTTGGATCTTGGATGGTGTTGCTTGGAAGTGTACCTTGTTGACGCTAATTCAATGTCATAGAAATCTGACCGAACTATTACTCAAGCTCTTTTATGGCAGTAGCATGTGATTCAACTTTTTGATTCATACCCAAAATATCTACTTTAATCTCCTTAAGACAGTCTTCCATCTTATCTACCCCTTTCACATCCTTTATAAGCATATCTTCTATCCTCAAATTGCTGAAACCCACATCACAGTTCCCTGATAAAACATAATGGCCACTCTTATCCTTGAAGTCATCTTTTCTCCTCCAATCACCATCTCGATCCCTATCTCTATCTCTATACCCAAACTTATTATAATTGATGTATTCATAGTAGTTCAACCTTAATTTCCTTATTAAGAGTTCTAATTGTCTTAGTTATACCCTTGGCCTTTGGCTCAAAAACCCACCACCTCTCTGTCTAGATATTTTGCCTCTTCTTCAGAATTTGAATCTTCATACCTGGGTACCTTGCCTTGTGAACCAACTACATATACCTTTTTATCTCTGGCTGCTGCAAATTATTTAGTCAATAACCCAATTTCAGTCCTTAGAGTGCTACCTCTTAGGCTACTATCTCATCTAGTGCTTTCTACTCCGCGGATGCTCAAATTACATATGTACTTGTAGGTCTGTCTGCATCTCGAGTATGCTAACCTCAGTTGGTTTTTGTGATCATATCTAGAATCTCAGAGGTATGCTCCTAAAGCAGACTCATGAATACTCCACTAGTGATAGTGTTTGCTACAACCTTGGTATTATAATTTAATGCTCTATATAAGATCTTACGTAAACTAGTTATCCTATGGTTTGGAACACTCTGCAGCTTCTTCTTGAACCTCAGCTAAGTCTCATACAATGTCTCCGAATGGAACTTCCTGTAAATCTCATCTTTCAACTGTAACATTCTAGAAGGTGGGAAGAATCTTTTCAAGTGCTGAGTTTGCAATTCATTCCAGTAGTGATCGATCCCCGTGATAGCTCTACTAGCTATAGTGTGGACTCTCCTATTAAAGAGAACGAAAAAAGGCATAGGCTGATTGCCTTTTGGGTCACTCCAAGCATATTGTAAGATGTGCAAATCCTAACAAAATTCATTATATGCACTTTTGCATTATTAGTGGGAAGGCCTGTAAACACCCTTTTCAAGTTCAGAAAGTAAATCATGGCACTCGTGATATCAAACTTAGTACCAGGAGGTAATTTTGGCAGAATGATAGCACCAGTTTCCACAGACTCTAAATATTCTAAATCCCCCTCTTAATCCTCATATTGAGGCAGATACTATTGCAGAGGTTGTTTTTCCCTATGCCTTCTCTATCTCCCGCGCTCATCAAGTGCAGCTAGACGATTTTCCTTATTTTGTCTAGCCCTTTCTTCTCTAGATACCCATATGACAACTTTTTGTCTAGCATTCTCCTCAGCCATCAATCGAGCTGTGATATATTTTGCGCTCTTAACCTTTGTGCTGGTGTAGTGGCTGATTTAAGATTACTAGATCATCGTGAGCACCCTCAAGCAGGGTTCCTTGATCATGAACTCCTTTATTAACCATCCTTCAATTATTTCTGAGAGTTCTTTCAAGCTTCATATTAAGTGGAATCAAGGGATTGCCTTGACTCCGAGTACTGGGCATACAATGATGTGTGCCTTAAAAATAATAGAAAAGTAAAATTAGGAAAAAAAAACCAATAACCCCAATAAACACAATCAAATCAACTCCGTAACCATATTTCCCGACAACGGTACCGAAATTTGATGTCACCTAAATTACACCTCTAAATAAAGCTTAAAGCGGTCGGTTATCAAATATAAAACCCAACTAGGTTAGGGTCGATCCCATAGGGAATAGGTCGATATATCAATCAAGAAGTACGTCGAGGCAATCAATAACGATTTCCAATAAAGTAGAGGGATTTGTAACTAAATAATTAAGTAGTAATAGTAGTTGATTTGTTGGATTTGTAATCTATATGATAAAAGCACTAGGACTGTGTTCCCTAATAACTTCATAACTCCGTAGGTCCTTCGTAACTCCTCCCAGTGTTTGGAATGTATAATCGATAGGTTATGTATACTTAGAACATCTTTACGCTCTTTTCTAAGTATTATCCTTAAGTAAGTTTTCTCTTCTCCTGAGCCTACGTTACTAACCCCTATCTTGGATCCCAGATAGCTATCCCGAATTATCGGCTCAAGCTCTTAAGTAGAGGTTTGATAGTTCCAAGTCTCTATTGGTTGGTCCCTTCTTCCCATCCATACTCATCCTTTCCTCTAGAATACAGATTTAGCGAGTTCTAGTATTGCGCACCGTCAAAAAGCATTCATACCCAAGAAAAAAATCAATACACGTATGAACACCAATTGAAGATTACTTCTTAGTATGAACCTTACATTGTTAATCCGTCATGATTTCCATAACCCTAGTGTGGTGTTTATCTACTCATAATTGCAAGCACACAAGAAGGATTCATACAAGAAAGCATAATTATGAACTTACAAGAACAACAAGAAAAACTCTAAAATCTTACTTTGAATTAAAACCCTAAAATTGATGTTTGTGTAATTCCAATTCCAAAGACAAAAATATGCCTTAGAGCCTTTCAAGAATGTAATTGAACGTAAACTAATATAAAAATTGAATAAGAGAATTTATAGACAATATAAAACTTATCCTAAACAAAACAGGAAATTTGAGTCAGTCATCTTGGATGAGTGAAAAGTAGTATCGTGGTTAGATACCACGATTTTCCTTTGGTTCTCATGGTTTGCACATGGAATTTTTCATCTTCAGGGTTTCAATGGTACATCCCTTAGTACTACTCCATGATTTCTGCGTCCAACTGTACAATGTGGTCATCTGATCATCCTACACTTCAACTCCTGTAGACTTCACTTTTTCCCTTCAATGACAATACCTCATGGTATGATTATCACATCTAGGTACGGTCGTTGGATCCAATCGTCTGATTCTCTTTATACTTAGCTCATGTAGGCATGTTTCTAGGAAGTCCTTCCTACGATCAGGCAGTACGATCATATGATCCATGTACGATCGTGGGAGCTTCCGTCTGATCACCACCTGAGAGTCACTTCTCTGCTTCTTCATACAATGCCTAAGTACGACCGTGGTCAGATCCCATGATTGTGGTAATGGTCATCAGATGCCCTTTTTCTATCCAAAATCCAGCACTCCACTCTTTTAGACCTATTTGACCTGCAAACACTCAAAAAACCATTTTATCCATATACAAAGACCCCTGTACTTGCAAATACTCACCATTTTAAGTGTCTTAAGTGCTGTAATTTCATGGCATATCATCCTACTCTGGGGTTTGATCTTTCTAAGTAAAAATTCAAATTACCCAGTTTAGAAGAAACTAGGGCAAAAGTTATTTTTCATTGATTGAGTCAATTTCAAAAGTTGTAAGTCCCTCTACGCCATCCATTATTTCTAGCCAAATGAGATATATGATCTAGATACAATGGGTTTAAGAAAATAAACTCAGTCTCAAGTTCAACAAATTGGCAAGAGTTGGTGAATAATTGGGATGGGAGGATCAGGTGACTTAATCTAAAATGTATGTCATAATCATTGGAGTCGGTTGCCGCATTCTGATAAGTTTTTTTTTCTTTATTTTTGAAAAAGGGACATTCGTTTCTTTTCTTTCTTTTCAATATTTCTATCTTTGTTTTCTTGGGTCTGTTCTCAAAGTAGAAAATCATTATCATTTTTCTCGAGTCATTAAGTCAAGTCCATGTCAAAGCAAGTGAGAATAGACTTCAAAACTTGCTACCAACTTCTTCAATTGCATGAAGCAAGATAAATAGCTAGCACATAAAGGTTACATGATCTAAAGTGAAGCAAAGTATTCAAGGAATTCTCATCCATTGAAAGGTTTTGGACTCATACAAAAGTTTAATAGAGTTTACTTTAGAGACACCGTGAAATAAAGATATAGTGTTTACATTAGAGTCACTCTTGATAGACTTAGTTTGGATCAATGGTACAATAAGTCAATAACATATGCCAACAGGTTATAGAAAGTTGAATGTGACAAACATATGATCAATCGCCTCCAAGCAATGGCCACAAAACAACCACCATGTTTTTAAACTTACAGCTTTTCTTTGTGTGAAACAAGAACAAAAGTTACCTTCAAATCAAAGGCTTCAAAGCCTGAATATTAGAAAGGTGAAATTCCTTACTTCTGTAAATGTAAGAGGTAATGTTGCAACACAAATTTGCTAATGATAGTCATGGTCAAAATTCATGATCATTTACTCCTAGAAGATGCATTTTCTAGTCAGTCATTCAATTCAACCCCTAGGAGATGCATTTTCTAGTCTAGGTCTTTCAAGTTTCAGTTGTTAGGAGATGCACTTCCAATTTTAACCTTTGCTCCTAGAAAATGCATTTTCTAGTCAAATCCTTCTATTTAACCCCTAGGAGGCATACTTCCTAGTCTTGGTTTTTCAAATTTCATTCTTTAGGAGACACACTTCCTCATTTAATCCTTTACTCCTAGAAGACGCACTTTCTAGTCGAGTCATTTAACTTAACCCCTAGGAGATGCACTTCATTGTTTGGGTATTTCAAGTTTCATTCATAGGAGATGCACTTACTAGTTTGAACCTTTACAACTAGAAGATGCTCTTTCTTGTTTGAGTCTATTAATTTAACCCCTAGGTGACATATTTCCTAGTCTAGGTTGTTCAGGTTTCATTTGTCGGAGACACACTTCTTAATTTGAGCCTTTACTCTTAAAAAATACACTTTCTAGTTTGAGTCTTTTAAATTTAACCCCTCGAAGACGTACTTCCTAGTATGGGTCTTTCAAATTTTATTATAAAAGATGCACTTCCTAGTTTAAAGCTTTTCTCAAAGAAGACACACTTTCTAGTCGAGTCATTCAATTCAACCCCTAGGAGACGCACTTCTTAGTCTGGGTATTTCAGATTTCATTTTTTAGGTGATGCACTTCCTAATTTGAACCTTTGCTCACAGAAGACGTACTTTCAAGTCGGGTTTTGCAATTCAACCCCTAGGAGACACACTTCTTAGTCTGGTTATTTTTGGTTTCATTTGTTAGGTGACACACTTCCTAAATTGAACCTTTGCTCCTAGAAGATGCACTATCTAGTTGAGTACTTTAGTTTAACCCTTAGGAGATGCACTTCCAACTCTGAGTCTATCAGATTCCATTTTTTATGAGTCGCGCTTCCTTATTTAAACCTTTTCTCCTTGAAGCCACACTTTCTAGTCAACTTTTTCAGTTTAACCACTAGGATACGCACTTCCTTGTATGAGTCTATCAAATTTTGTTTACCAGGAGATGCACTTCCTAATTTGAACTTTTTCTCATAGAAGTCGTACTTTCTAGTAGAGTCCTTCAATTTAACCCCTAAGAGATGCACTTCCTAGTTTGGGTCTTTCATGTTTCATTTTTAGGAGATGTTTCATGTTTCATTTGTAGGAGATGTACTTCCTAATTTAAACCTTTGCTCCTAAAAGACTCACTCTCTAGTTTGAGTCCTTCAGTGTAACCCCTAGGAGACCTACTTCCCAGTCAAAGTCTATCAGATTTCGTTTGTTAGGAGACGCGCTTCCTAATTAGAACCTTGCTCCTTTAAGCCACACTTTCTAGTTGAGTCCTTCAATTTAACCCCTAAGATATGCACTTTCTAGTTTGTCTCTTTCATGTTTCATTTGTAGGAGATGCACTTCCTAATTTGAACCTTTGCTACTAGAAGCCGCACTCTCTAGTTAGAGTCCTTCAGTTAACTCTTAGGAGAAACACTTCCTAATCTTGGTCATTCAATTTTATTCTCAAAAGACACATTTCTTGGTCAGAGTCTTGGTCATTCAGTTTTACTCTCAAAAGACACATTTCTTGCTCAGAGTCTTGATTCACCTTTTCATTGTGCATTCTGCAAATAGTTATGATTCGACTGATACTCACAAAATTTTTCTTATAATAAACTGGGGTAAAAAAAATTATTCTTGTTATTTGGGACTTTACTTTTCTGTTAGGACCCTCCTGGAAAATGAGATTTAGATTAGCAGGACCCTCCTAGAAAATAGGACCTTATTTTTTATTTAGGACCATCCTGAAAAATGAGACTTTACTTTTCTTCTCAGTAACCTCCTGGAAAATGCTATTTTCTTTATCATAACTCTTTTGATAAATTTTGTCCTAGTTCACTATTTATTTTGAGTTTAGAAACCCACTTGGAGAACAGGGATCACTTTTAATTTTGAAGTTCAGAAGCTAGCCTGAAGAATAGGGTCAAGACTTTCATTTCGAGTTCAAGATCCGGCCTGGGGAATAGGGCCAATTTTAAGTCTCAAAGTTAGAAGTAGCATGAACCCTCTTAGAGAATAGGGTGAAGACCTTCATATCAAGTTCAGGAGCCCTCCTAAAGAACAGGGATCACATCTTTCAAGCTCAAGAGTAGGATCGATGTTCAAGTTCATCTTCAACACCAAGAGTCTGCATGACGAAAGAATTCATTTTCAAAGTTAAACTCAGAATGAAAGAGATTATCTCACAACTTGAGATGGTATGAAGATTCAAGTCAAGATTTAAGAGAAGTTGTGTAGATAGGATTTTGTAATTTTATTTTCTTATATTTAACTTTTAGTTTTCATTTTGATGTAATGACAGAAGCCACGAACCAAAACCTCGACAGGACTTCACTCAACTCTCTACCTTGGTATAGTCCCTCTCCTTTCTTATCCCTTGAACTATAGGTGATCTGATTCCCTTATAACTCGAGATAGGTAGGATGCCCAAAACCAGAGTTCGGTCTCACTCTATCTTCCTTTTCTCCTTTTGAATAAGGGCCAGGCTAAAATTTTGTCTTGTTGTCTAATTTTTTATCCATAAACACTTTGTATTATCAGTAAAAAAAGGGTAATATGTAGAGATATGATCTCTGACCCTCCCCAAGCTTCATTCCATTTGTCGTGTTAAATTTATTTAATATTTTATTGAAAATTCAAAATAGTAATGAATGAATTGGTTTCATATAGAAATTCCATTTTTATCCCCTCCATAACAAATTGGGTATTTAATTAATTATTTTTATTTTATTATTTTTATTTCTTGACCATCAATCAAAAATTCTATCTACACTATCCTACACCCTCAAATACCCAATAAATGACCCATCCCCACCTTCCTAGAAACCTTTTCTCCCTATCCAAATTGTACAAGTGTCCTTCTACCCCACCTACCCTCACACACATCTCTCACCCTTTTCTTTTACACGTTTTTCCTTTTCCCTCACCCACAGAACAACACCAAGATGAGAAGGTAGTAATAACACACAACAACGACAATACAGAGGGAAAAGAGGATTATAGAAACAAATCCGTCAATTTTCATTTTAATCTCACCAAAAAACACCTTCTCTAGCCGCCCATCTCTATTATTCTCTCAATCAAAAACCACTACCGAACTACCCTTCTCTACCCACTGGTTTGACCACGACCGGTGATCATCTTCCCACCAAAAATTCCACCATTAAATAGCAACCACTATAGCTCTGTTAATGCCACCTCTATTTTACAGGTAAAACCACTGCCAAATAGTCCATAAATTCTAGCCAAATAAGCACCTCCACCGTCTGTTTTGTTTTGAGTTACCAAGTTGGGTTTGCATTAAGGTCATTGGTTTGAAGCTTTTGAATTTGGTTCCATTCGTAGCTCCAGTCATTGGTTCGAAGCTTTTGAATTTGGTTTGAAGCAATGATTGAGGTCAAATTCTATCTTGTTTCCTCTTAATTTCATCGTGTAAATTGGTTTTATGCGTATAATGGTGTGAATTGGTTTGAAGATATTTGTTTGAGGTAGATTTGTTAGATGATGTTTGATTGTTATAATTTTGTCTTGATAAATGAATTCGGATTATTCCTATAATCAATTCAAGTTATCAAGTTGGGGAGTTTTAACTTGATCGGAGCAACCCAACTAGGAATCAAAGTAGATTAAATTTTTTGATGTTAGGAGGGATTAAAAATTAGATAATTCATAATTGCATAGTTGATGTTGTTTAATTCATAATTGATTAATTTGAATCTGTCAACTCGGTAGTAGCCTGTTTAGGTGGAGGTTGGGTAGGCAAACTTAGGATTCGATATTGGATTGTGCTTGAATTGATTGCTTGTGTGCTCTCTATTTCACTGCTTTTGAATCAAACATATTTATTCACCGAGGAATTCCCAAAGTATTTTGTGTGGAGGCCATTCGAGACAAAGCCTGGGATGTCGGGTAAAGCGTAGGTTAGGATAGTTCAGGTAGTATAGTTTTATTTTTCACACTTTCTTTTATTTTGGACTGTATAAACAGACTGGACGCTACATTTTATTTCTGTGTGCGTGCTTTTGTGTTTATCTATTTATGTGAATTCTATTCAGTTATATTATTAGTTAAGATGATACGATTTAACGAAGCGACCATGCTAAAACCACGGGATCGAGGGGTGCCTTTCACCTTTTCCTCGATCAACAGACTTCCTTAACTGGAATCTCTATTCGTCAATCAGTTTTAAGAGTCAATTATTTCTGAAAAATATATTTTTTAAGATGACTTGGCACACCAAACCAATGTAAAGTGGCGATTATGAGTTTTAACCAAATCTTTTTGAAACACCCTTTTAGTCACATTCAGTATTTGAAAACCCTTTTTGCACTTAAAAATGTGATACTAATCTTTTTGGGGTAAAAAAGGGGTGTAACAACTCTAGTGACTTTGCTGGGGACTTCTAGAGTTTGAGCTTCGTATGTTGGTTTGTATCAGCTTGGTTGACACTGTAGAGAATAGATGACTTTTTTGTTTTATTGATTTTCCTCATTATTGATTACCTTTGTGCTATTTGTTTACTATATTTCACTATCTGTTACTATTTTATACCTAGCATCAAATACATATCAAGAGTCATTTCCTTCAAAACAAGAGCCATAGTACATATCATGTACACGAACATTTATTGAGTCATCCTTATTTTTATGAGGAAAAGTCGTCGGACGTATGGAGTGGGTGGAAAGTAATCGCTGCCACCATCGACCATACTATAATGACCCTCCAGGTCATTTTTTGTGTTTTCATGCTTTTTCAATGTTTAGCACTTTCCCACAGTTGCACCAAGTCATTTATGACTTGCTAGGACTGACAGTTCAGTCAATAGGCAGTTCATTTGTTTTTAAGAGCCAATTCCCTGTTATGGAGCTTTCGCTATTAAGAAATAGGTATCAGACCTGAACTTCAGTCAAACGGTCTTGGATGCCAATTCTAACAGTTTCGTTATCTTCAAAACGTTGATAGGGGGACCTTTGGTCTGAGTTCCAAGGCTTGTGGACTCGTTTTGGGCTATTGGGTAGAATTTGATTAAAATGGCCCTTGGTTATGGGACCTACATTTATGTTCATTTATGTTCATGGGACTCCAAATGAGTCTCAAGGGGTCGATCAGAGACTTGGCATCTTGGCCAAGTGCTGGTGCATGGTGTTGTTGTTGCCATCGCCTTGGCGATACCTTGGCCTCCTAGATGATGTTGCCTTGGCGTGTTTTGGGTTGCCTAGGCGAGTAGGCTGCCTTGGCATGGCCATCGCCCAAGAGAGACCTTGGCCACTTGGACGAGCCTTGTGTCTCCATGGCACTGAGTCTGCCTGGCATGCCATCACCCAAGCGAGGCCTTGGCCACCTAGGTGATGCCATGGCCACCTAGGCAATGAGGCTGGTTCATTAAAAGCCCTTGCCTATCTCGGTTTTTAGGGTATTTTACAAGAGAGAACACCATATTAAAGGCCTTGGGAGTTCAATTCTTGTAAGGGATCGATTAGTTAGTGTCGGGTTTGATCTAAAGCGAGGCTGCGGTCATTCCCTTGACTTTATTTTCGTAAGTTACGATTAAATTCTTGTTTAAATTTCCAATTTAACTCTTAGTTTTTGAATAATGTTGGGGTTGATTTGTGGCTCATTTGAGCTTGTTTTTCACCCGAACTTTGGGGTAAATGATCCTTGAGCTATAAGGAATGCATTGATGGTTTCAATTTCATGATTCCGCAAGCAGGCCAGATAGATGATTTTTGGTTTGATTATTAACCCGGGGAGTTTATATTCAATATGGGTATCATTGTTCTTGTTGTAATGTGTAGATTATTATTTTAATAGCATGGCAGCATGCAAAAGCTTCTCAGAAGGGAAAAGCGTCAGAGTATTGGACCTTCTTGAGCTTTTACTGTTATTCAGGTAGGCTAGGTTTACTGTCTTCATAGATTGAGCTTTATTATGGTATTAGTGTAGTATTATTCTAGCTACGCGTAGGTATTAGTTTGGTAATTTATGGGTTAAAGTTAGTCGGTTTGGGGCTTTTTTGGTAAAAATTGGCCCCGTATTCCCTAGTAATGGTTAGAATGATAATTTAGGGCTAGTTTTGGATATTCAAAACCTTAGGAGGAGATTTTAGGGCCTTAGACTTGCTTTGGGGTAGATGCTTACCTTTGTTGGGGTTTTCAAGGCTAGTTGCAGGCCCTGCTAGCCCTCTCTTAGGGCTAAAGACTCAATTGGTTCCTTTTAGAATTAAAAGTTCCCTATCCATCTCCTTATACCAAACCTTGAGCCTTAAGATGACTTAAACCATCCCATGAACTCTGGTTAGTCTCACTAACCCCTGGACAAAGTATCATTTTGTATTCTAGATCTATATAATTAGATTGTATGATTGAAATTACTTCCCTTATCAACTTGACAGTACGACTTGGGGGTTTAGGTACTAAATGGATGTTAGGGAAAGTTATGACCTTGGAATATTTGGACACTTAACTTATTTAATAAGTCCCGATTTAAGTTCGGTGAATAGCTGCTCTCTTATTGTTCATTATGTCGAGTTTATTTATGGCATATTTACAACATAGTGCACAATTACTAGTTCTGCTTCAAGTCCAGCATTCATAATCTGCATACGGTACTTTATTATGACAATACTATTCTCTGTTATGATTCAAGTCCGGCATTTATGGAACGAAGGGGATTTCAGGTATGTTATCACTTGTGGGCATATTTTAACTTATTATTGATGGTATTTTCTTCTTGTTTGTATCCATCGGGCTTATGGGGGCGCGATTTGTTTATTTCTTACAGGTTGTTCCTTCTAGGCTTATATGGGTTCAGTTAGGTTGTAGTCAGACTGTATTTATCTAGATTTATCTATTCTTGCATATTTATCGCATTTTCTCAGTTCAAATTAGTATTTTAGATATAGTCCTTATCTTTGACTTTAGTTTAATTCCTCGTATTTTATTATACTTTTATTGTAATCTACCTCAGTCGGCCGATGATGCCAACTAAGTACCCGTTGTTTTTGGTACTCATACTGTACTTCTACATCTTTTTTTGATGCAGATTCGAGTATGAGTTACCTCCATTAATGCTTCACTCAGGCTTGCTTTTGGAGATTCGGAGATAGGGTGAGCTTTCAGAGCTGGAGCTGCTTCTCTCTCCTTGTGCTATTTTTGGACACTCTTTATATTTCCAAGACTACTTATACATTTGATATTGCTTAGCACTCTATTCTGATTTAGTGACTTTTGTACCGACCTTACTAGGTCATGGGATGCTCTTTTGTACTTTTCATCCTTTCCAACACTATCGGATTTATGTATTCCGTTACTTGGTATTCCTATTACATATTTACATTTTGTATTTTTTTATGTTCCACCATTTAGCCCATTACTTATTGTTTCGGACTATGGTTTGCCTTACCTATTGGTGGGTCAATGTAGGTACCATCATGACTTGAAAAATCATGTCGTGATAAATTGGTACCAGAACCTAGGTTCACTGGTATTATTGGTACAAGAGCAAGTGTCTAATAGAGTCTTGCGGATCACGATGACGTCCATGTCCTTTCTTTGGAAGGCTATAGGATATTTTTAGGAAAACCTCACTTTCTTGGTCTTTTTCATGCATCAATTCTATGTTGGTTTTTAGATTCTCATTGTTTCACCTTTTTGTAAATGGATAGAATGCGAACCACCACGGCAGTGGACGTGAGCAACGACGGTAGGGGACGGAGACCCTGAGCCTATAACTAGTGTACCCGTTAGAGGGAGAGGGTGACTCAGAGGTCGAGGCCAGGCTAGAGCTGCAGCACTATCCAGGGGTTTGGACAAGAAGCCTTCACCAGATCCTGCTATTGCTCCCGAGCCAGAGGCTGCTCTAGGGATTCAGCCACCCCAGCTAGTGGTGGGCCAAGGGCAGCCCAGGCCCCACCGAGGTTTATTTCTTTCTCAGTTCTCAGCTATGCCTTGCTTCAGCTATTGGGATTGGCAGGTGGTGCACCATCTGATGGTGCTCAGTCAGTAGAGCAGAGTGGTACTGATTTAGAGGCGCAACCTGTAGCTATGGATTACCGAGTTTAGGTTACTCCAGCACCTATAGTTCCATATCTAGTAGTTTCTCAGCTTGTTATAATTGTCGAAGAGCAGAAGATGTTGGGCCAATTCTTGAGATTGACTCCATCTAGATTTGCAGGGGCCCTAGAAGGGGATGCTTTTGAGTTTCTGACTAGTTGCAAGGAGAGGCTTCATAATTTGGGGTTTGTTAAGTCACACGAGGTGGATTATATGGCATATCAGCTTGATAGGGCAATGAGATATTGGTAGACGGGTTATCTTGATTCCAGGCCAGCTGGATCTCCTTTTTTGACTTGGGCTCAGTGCTCCGAGGCTTTCTTGGAGAAGTACATACCATGTACTATGCGTGAGTGCCTGAGGGATAAGTTTTCTGCAGTGAGGTTTCACGTGCTCGCCAGACATGCCACCATGATTATGTCTACTGATTATGATAGAATTTGGTGTTTCATCAAAGGGTTAAGTCTACCACTCTGTAGGGATACTAAGAGTTTGGTGACTTTAAGGAAGTCTTTTACTGATATTGTCGGTCATGCCTATTCTATAGAGGAGATCGATTGCGAGGACCAAGGGGGAAACGATAAGAGACCGCGTCAGCAGGGCAGTTATAGTAGGAGCCATAACAGCCCACAGTTCAGAGGCAGAGGTTTTCACGATAGGTACGCTCAGCATCAGTCTTATTAGCTCTGGGGTCAGGCTAGTAGGCCTGTTCAGGAAGCACTTTAGATTAGTGATTACAGTGGTCAGTCCTTGAGGGGTGTACAGTCAGGGTTTTTAGGCCGAGATGGTCTTTCTGGGTCAGCTAAATCTTCTGGGCAGAGTAGAGTGCTCGGGGCATGCTATGATTATGGGGTAGTCCTCCATATCTCCAGATAGTTTCCACAATATGGGATAATTCAGCCTGCAGCACAGAGTGTTTAGCCATTTAGATCAGTGCTGCCTCCAGATAGAGTTGGTGTATAGGTTCGCAGGGGTAGTCCCCAGGCTTCTAGAGGAGGTCCTCAGGCAGGTAGGATAAGTGGTCGATTAGGTACCCAGTCTGGGGGCATACGGGGTCATCTATATACTGTACTTGGTAGGTTAGACGTGGAGTCTTCGGATGTTGTTATTATAGGTACGATTTCAGTATGTTGTCAGCCAACTGTTTCTTTATTTTATCTAAGATTCACTTATTCATATGTGTTTTCTTATTATGTACCGCGGTTAGAGTTGTCTTGGGAGCCTTTATCTGTACCATTGCATGTAGCCACTCCCCTAGGTGATTCTTTAGTAGTGGATTGGGTTTATAGATCATGTGTTGTGACTATTCGAGACTGTGACACTCAGGCTGACCTTATTGTGCTAGGTATGGTGGATTTTGATGTGATTCTAGGCATGGACTGATTATCCCCCTATCATGCGGTCTTGGATTGTTTTGCCAAGACTGTTACCTTAGCCATGCTTGGCATACCTCTAATTGTGTGGCAGGGTACTTTTAGTCGCACAACGACAAAATTATTTCTTATGTTTGGGCTAGGAGACTGGTATCTAGGGGTTGTGAGTCATTTCTTGCTTATGTTCGTGATATTAGTGCGGTGAGTCCTTCGCTTTATTTTGTCCTTCTTGTTTATGAGTTTCCTGATGCTTTCCCTACCGATCTACCTGGCTTTTCTCATGAGCATGATATTAAGTTTACTTTTGACCTTAAACCGGGCACCCGACCTATTTTCATGGTACCTTACTGTATGGCTCCTTTCGAGGTTAAAGAACTAAATTCTTAACTTCAGGATCTTCTAGGTAAGGGTTTCATCAGACGAAGCATATTGCCTTAGGGTGGTGCTCTTATCTTATTCATGAAGAAAATGATGGTTCTATACGCATGTGTATTAATTACAGGCAGTTGAATAAGATGACACTGAAGAATAAGTATCCTTTGCCTCATATTGATGATTTATTTGACCAGTTTCAGGGTGCTACTGTGTTCTTTAAGATTAACTTGAGATCCAGTTACCATCAGTTAAGGATTCGGGCAGAGGACATCCCTAAGATAGCCTTCAAGACTCCCTATGGCCATTATGAGTTCTTGGTGATGTGATGTCGCCCAAAATATACCTCCAGAAAAGTATAATGCGGTCGCTGTATCAAATATAGAACCTAACTAGGTTGGGGTCGATCCCGCAGGGAACAGGTCGAAGTATGAGTACACTACTGGAAGAAATAACTGGCAAGTAACTAAAACTGGGGGGTTTTGCTAGTAAGTAGTAACTATGACGATTTCTGACTGATATCGAGTTTGTAAATAATAAGAGAAATTCACTAGGACTGTGATCCCCAATGATTCCTTAACTCCACCGGTGACTTATGCTTAACAAGACTGCCCCACTGCGCTGCATGCAAAATCTAACAAGTTATGTTCATCTAACTATCTCTACACTATCATTAGAAGAATCTCACTCTTCTCCTCTCGGTCTCCAAGTGTCGCACTTCTAACCCTTGTCCTGGATTTAAGATAACCTTTTTCTGCTAAGGCTCCGGTTATTAGATGAAGGTTAATAGCTCCAAATCTCTGTTATTATCTCCTTTTCCCAATCTCTACCTCTCTCTCGAGCAAGTCTAGAATACAGGCAAGATTCTAACGTTTGCAACCGTTAGAAAAGCAATCAATATGAAGAAGACAACAATACATGCATACATAGAAGTACAAAGTTGTTTAGCACTTCACCGATTTCGTTAATTCTTCACAGTTCACACAACCCTAGTTGATGGGTTTAGCTACTCATAATTGCAAGAACACAAGAATAATCCAAAGATGAAATCATAATTATGATCTCACAAGAATGAAGGAAAAACCAAAATTTCAATTATCAATCAACTTCAGAATTAGGGTTTATGAATACAAAACCAAAATATATGTCTCAAACAATGTAAAATAACTCTTAAAGTAGTAAATTGTCCAACTCCCGCACTTAGGACTAGCTAGGGGTATTTATAGTTACAAAACTAGTCCTATCCAAAACAAAATAGGAGAACAGAGTCGGCAACTTTCACGGTGTCGTGACTTGGTGTCATGGAACCAAGTCACGGCACGTGACTCATATCATGGAAATCAGGATCTTTTCTTGGATCTCTGAAGTGAACTCACGGCAGGCTTCCATGCCACGTGGGTGTCAGTCACGCCACGTGATCCCTGCCGTGGAAATCAGGCTGGAATTTTTTGTTTCTACACTTAGTCACGATAGCCACTCACGTGGCGTGAGTGACTTCCACATCACGTGACTTGTGGCGTGAGTGGTCCTCTTTTGCAGCCTATTATTCTTTCTTCATTCGACACTTCGTTCTCGGGCTTGATTCTTCCTCTTTTGCTCATCTTGCCTTTAAAGCCTGTTTTCCTTCAAATTTAGGACAAACACCACATCATACCAACAAAACACACCCAAGTTATTGCATCTTTTTCTTGTTTTAAGCATCGAAAGTGCCATATAACCATGGCACATCATGATGTCTTCTGGGTTGACTAATGCCCCGGGAGTGTTTATGGACTTAATGAATCATGTTTTCAGGTCTTGTTTGGACTCCTTTGTGATCGCCTTCATTAATGATATTCTTGTATATTCGAGGAGCAAGGAGGAGCACGAATAAAATTTGAGGACTATGCTCCACACTTTGAGAGATCATAGGCTTTTTGCCAAATTCTCAAAGTGTTAGTTCTGGCTAGAGTCTGTGACATTCTTAGGACATGTAATGTCTAAGGATGGGATTATAGTAGATCCGACAAAGATTGAGGCTATTTGTGATTCGTCCATACCTACATCTTCGACTGAGGTTCACAGAGATTTGCTACTATTGCAATACCTATAACCAGATTGACTAGGAAAGAGGTTCCATTTTAGTGGTCTGATGAGTATGAGTCGAGCTTTTTGAAGCTCAAGGACTTGCTTACTTCAGCTCCTATTTTGACTCTTCCAGTTGAGGGAGAGGGATTTACTGTGTATTTTGATGCTTCTCGTATTGGTTTGGGGTGTGTTCTAATGCAGAAGGGTCGAGTTATTACTTATGTATCGAGGTACCTGAAGGTGCACGAGCTCAACTACCTCACTCATGATCTGGAGTTGGCGGCGGTAGGTTTTGCGCTTAAGATTTGGAGGCATTACTTGTACAGTGTTCATTGTGAGATATTCACTGACCATTATAGTCTTTAGTACATTATGACTCAGAGGGAGTTTAATTCAAGGCAGCGCAGGTGGATTGAGTTGCTGAAGGACTATGATATCTTTATTTTATACCATTTGATCAAGGTGAATGTGGTAGTGGATTCCTTAAGCTGGAGGGCAATGAGTATGGGTAGCTTGGCCTTTATTTCAATTTTAAAGCGACCAATGGCTTTGGATATTCAGTCCCTAGCCAACTTGATGGTTTGACTTGATATTTCAAACCCCAGGAGGATTCTTGCTAGTGTTGAGGCCAGGTCTACCTTGTTTGAGTAGATTTAGAGTCGTCAATTGCGGATAGTAGACTTTGTCGCATTCATGATCAGGAGCTGAGAGGTGAGTCTAGGAGGGCTACCTTAGATTAGGAGGGTATTCTGAGATTCGATAGTCATATTTGTGTTTTGAGGGTTGGAGACTTGATCTAGTTGATTCTACGAGAGACTCATAGCTTTAAATATTCTATTCACCCTGGGATAACTATGATGTATGGAGATTTGAGGCATCACTACTAGTAGAGTGGTATGAAGAAATATGTAGCAGACATTGTAGCTTGTTGCTTATGTTGTCAGAAGGTAAAGGTTGAGCATCAGAAATCAGGTGCCTTACTTCAGAGACTACCCCTTCCTAAGTGGAAGTGGGAGAAAATTACTATGGACTTCATGTTTGGTTTATCTCACACTTCTCGTAGTTCTGAAAGCATTTGGGTCATTGTATATCGATTGACCAAATCGGCTCATTTCATCCCTATTTAAATTTCCTTCAGTAGTTAGCTCGCATTTATGTTCGGGAGATAGTTTGTCTTTATAAGGTACCCATATCCATTATTTTTGATAAAGACTCAGTGTTCACTTCTATATTTTAGAGGAATTTTCAAGAGGATTTGGCTATTCAGGTTGACCTTAGCACCACTTTCCACCCTTAGACCAACGAACAATCAAAGCGGATCATTCATGTTTTGGAGGATATGCTCCGAGTGTGTGTTATGGACTTTGGCAATTAGTGGGAATAACATTTAGCCTTGGAAAAGTTTGCTTATAATAATAGCTACCATTTTAGTATTGAGATGGCACCATTTGAGGCACGGTATGTTAGGCGTTGTCGATCTCCAATTGGTTGGTTTGAGACTTCTGAGGTTAACCCCTGTGGCACAAACTTTCTTTGTGAGTCATTGGATAAGGTGCCGGTGATTCAAGATAGGTTGCGAGCAACTCAGAGTGGGCATAAGAGTTATGCTGACTGTAGGCTTCGCTCCTTGAAGTTCGGAGTTGGTGATCGGGTTTTCCTTTGGGTGTCTCCCATGAAGAGGGTGATGAAGTTTGGTAAGAGGGGCAAGCTCAGCCCCAGGTATATCGGACCACTTGAGATCCTTCAGACAGTTGGGGAGGAAGTTTATAAGCTGGCCTTTCCCCTAGACTTTTTAGTTGTTCATCCAATTTTTCATGTATCCATGCTGCGGTGCTATATTTCGGATGAGTCTCATGTGCTTCATTAGGACTCGATTAAGTTGGACAAGAGGTTGACCTTCATGGAGGAGTCGGTTGCTATATTAGCCAAGGATGTTAGACGGTTGTATTCTAGAGAGATTCAAGTGGTTAAGGTTCAGTGGAGGCACCATTCAGTAATGGAGGCTATCTGGTAGATTGAGAGTGAGATGCGGGCCTAGTACCCCCCACATGTTCAATCCCTCAGGTACATCTTGATCCTTTACTTTTACAGATGAAAGTCCTTTTAGTAGTGGATATTATAATAACCCTCCAAGTCATTTTCTTTATTTTTATGCTTTTTTTACCTTTAAAGATTTCCCACAGCTGTACCAAGTCATTAATGACTTACTGGGACCGGTAGTTCAATCACCGGGCAGTTCATTTGGTTCTTAGAGCCAATTCCTTGTTTTGGAGATTTTATTGTTAGAAATAGGTATCAAATCTAATCTTCAGTCAAACGGTCCTAGATTCCAATTCTAACAGTCCCGTTAACTTTGAAACATTGATTTTAGGCAAGGGGGATCCTCGGTCCGGGTCTCGAGGCTTCCCGACTCATTTTGGGCTATTGGGTAGAATTTGGTTAAAATATTCCTTGGATTTGGGACCCACATTCAATTGAAATGACCTTATATGGAAATTTTAATGAGGCCATTGAGTCCAGAATGTCAAATTTGATGGGGTAGCGTAGTTCGTTTACATTTATGAGATTTCAAACGAGTCCCGAGGGGTTGATAGGAGACTTGGCATCTTGGCCAAGTGCTGGTGCATGTTGTTGCTGGTGCCATTGCCTTGGCCTCATGGGTGATGTCGCCTTGGTGTGCCTTGGGTTACCTAGGCGAGTAGGCTGCCATGGCATAGCCATCGCCCAAGTGAGGCCTTGGCCACCTAGGCAAGGCCGCCGGGCTGAGCCTTGTGCCGCCTAGGGGCTGAGGTTGCCTAGCATGCCATCACCCAAGCAAGGCCTTAGCTGCCTAGGCGATGCTTCCTTGGTGATGCCATGGATGCCTAGGTGATGGGGCTGGATCATTAAAAGCCATTGCCCATCTCGATTTTCAGGGCTTTTTCCAAGAGAGAACACCCCATTAAAGTCCTTGGGTGCTCAATTCTTGTGAGGGATTAATTAGCTAGTGTCGGGTTTGATCTAAAGCGAGGCTGCAGTTATTCCCTTGACTTTATTTCTGTAAGTTACGACTAAATTCTTGTTTAAATTTCCAATTTAACTTAGTTTTTGAATAATGTAAGGGTTGATTTATGGCTCATTTGAACTTGGATTTCACCCAAACTTTGGGATAAATGATCCTTGAGGTATAAGGGATGCATTGACGGTTTCAATGTCATGATTCCACAAGCAGGCCCCACATATGATTTTTGGTTTGATTATTGACCCGAGATACTTATATGCAATATGGATATCATTGTTCGCATTGTAATGCATAGATTATTATTTTAATAGCGTGGTAGCATGCGGAAGCTTCTCAGAAGGGAAAAGCGTCAGAGTAGTGGACGTTCTCGAGCTTTCGGTGGCATTCAGGTTGGCTAGGTTTACTTTCTTCATATATTGAGCTTTATTATGGTATTAATGTAGTATTATGCTAGCGGCGGGTAGGTATTTATAACTTGGTTATTTGTTTGGTAATTTATGGGTTAAAGTTAGTTGGTTTGGGGCCTTTTTTGTAAAAATTGGCCCCGTCTTCCCTAGTAATGGTTAGAATGATAATTTAGGTCTAGTTTTGGATATTCAAGACCTTTGAAGGAGATTTTAGGGCCTTAGCCTAGTTTTGAGGTAGATGCTTACCTTAGTTGGGGTTTTCGAGGCTAATAGCGGGCTCCTCCGGCCTTCTCTTAGGGTAAAAGACTCAATTGGTTCCTTATAGAATTAAGAGTTCCCTATCCATCTCCTTAGACCAAACCTTGAGCCTAATTATGATTTAAACCATTCCATGAACTCCGGTTAGTCTCACTACCCTGGACAAAGTATCATTTCGTCTTCTAGATCTATATAATTAGATTGTATGATTGATATTACTTCCCTTATCAAATTGACCGTAGGACTTGGGGTTTAGGTACAAAATGGATGTTAGGGAAAGTTATGACCTAGGAATATTAGGACACTTAGCTTATTTAATAAGTCCAAATTCAAGTCCAGCGAATAGCTGCTCTCTTATTGTTCATTATGTCGAGTTTATTTATGGCATATTTACTGTATGGTACACAATTACTAGTTACGGTTCAAGTCCAGCATTTAAGATCTATATACAATACTTTATTATGACAATACTATTCTCAGTTCCGGTTCAAGTTCCGCATTTATGGCACGAAGGGAGTTCCAGGTATGTTATCCCTTGTGGGCATATTTTAACTTATTATTGATGGTATTTCCTCTTTGTTTGCATCCATCGGGCTTATGGGGGCTCGGTTGGTTTATTCCTTACATGTTTGTACCTTCTTGGCTTATGGGGGTCTAGTTAGGTTGTAGTTAGACTGTATTTATCTTGATTTATCTATTCTTGCATATTTATCGCTTTATCTCGGCTGAGATTAGTATTTTAGATATAGTCCTTAGCCGTGACTTTAGTTTACTTCCTAGCATTTTATTATCCTTTTATTATGATTTACCTCAGTCGGCCGATGATGTCTACTGAGTACCCGTTGTTTTTGGTACTCATATAGCACTTCTGCATCTTTTTCTGATGCAGATCCGAGTATGAGTTACTGCCATTAACGCTTCACTCAGGCTTGATTTTGGAGATTCGGAGATAGGGTGAGCTTTCAGAGCCGGAGCTACTTCTCTCTCCTTCTGCTATTTTTGGACAATCTTTACATTTCCAAGACTACCTATATATTTGATACTGTTTAGTACACTCTATTCTGATTTAGTGGCTCTTGTACCGACCTTACTAGGTCATGGGATGCTTTTTTGTACTTTTCCTCCTTTCCAACCCTATCATATTTATGTATTCCATTGCTTGGTATTCCTATTGCATGTTTACGTTTTGTATTCTTTTATCTTCCACCATTTAGCCCATTATTTGTCATTTCGGACTATGGTTCGGCTTACCTACTGATGGGTTAAAGTAGGGGCCATTATGACTTGAGAAATCAGGTCGTGACACATATGCTTCCTCGAACAACTTTGTTAGTGGACCCCCAACCTAGGTCGGCTTGTAGGTCATATTTATTTGCATCATGCTCAGGTTTAGCAGGACTCGATTGGTCTTTTGTAGGAGACTCATTTCAAAGCATCCCTATGTGCTACTAGTTGCATCTTATTGGGTAAAATGGTCATTTGGTAAACTGACTTGGAGACGTGTGTTAAAAGTGAGGGAAAGAGTAGGTGTGAAGGCATGAAAAAAAAAAGATTTTCCTCTTTGTCGGAGTTCTTTATTGCTTCTGTTTTTAAAAATCATAAATTCAAAATATTTTATCTTTCATACTCATCTCTTAGCAAAAAAGAGTTGTCCTTTATTTCCATTAGCACACATTTACGCTTAAAAATTTAAAAATATTTTTTCTTATTCTTAGAAACTTTTGTATATTTTTATATAAAAAGAATGCAAAAAAGATTTTTCTTTTAGTGCCTTTATGTTTTTCCAAATCAAAAAATCCAAAAATATTTTTTTTCATTTTGAGCCTTTGTTTTAGAACAATTTCGTGGTAAATATACAATAAAAGATTTTGTTGTTATTTTTTATTTTGCTAAAAGAGTCGTGTTTCGCAAAAAGGGGTCTAGTCTTTCATTTAGTCCTTAACTGTCCAAACTGGACGAACTACGCACACCTGATTCTTCACTTTAGAGTGAGATACATAGGCAGTCCTTCCATGGTTTGGTGATCTTTATTCAAGAAATAAAAAAAATGGTCTTTTATCCCTATTTTTAAAAAAGGTGTTTACTCCCTGTTAATAAAAAAAAAATATTTTTCTGTCCTTATCCAAAGAAAAAGAGAAAAAAAAAAGATTTTTTACTCTTCTTTTAGATTAGTTGTTTCATGTGCGTCTTCAAATGAAAATTACAAAAAGGTTATTCCTTTGGTAAGTTTAGGTTGCATTTTATATGAAATTCATAGCTGAAAAATCCAAAAAGATTTTCGTAAATTTCTTTTGAAAAAATAAAATAAAAAATTCCCTTCTTTTGTGTCTTTATAATTTCTTTTCTCTAAATTTGTAAAAAAAAAAAAGTGTTTGATTGGTGATCTTATGTCAAAACTTGACGAACTATGCACGCCTGATTCTCCTCTCTCGAGGGTGAGATACGTGGGCAGCCCTTCTTGGGTTCGGTGATCTTATTCATAAAAATCCAAAAAGATTTTCTTCACTCTTCATTTAGATTATGTGTTTTGCATTCTTCTTTAAGAGAAAAATACAAAAAGGTTTTCCTTTGATGAATGTTAGGTTTCATTTTGCATGAAGTTCAAAATTGAAAACCCAAAAAAGATTTTTCTTAAGTTGGTTTTGGTAAAAAAAAGGAGTTGGTTATTTTATGTCGAAACTTTACGAACTATGCACACCTGATTCTCCTCTCTAGGGGGTGAGATACGTCGACAACTCCTATGGGGTTCGGTGATCTTTCTAAAGAAAGAGAGATTTTGAAAAATGTTGAACTCTAATGCATTTGCTGTCTTTATTATTCAGTCAGTTTAAGGTGGTTGGTTTGTGGCATTCTGGCTAGTCATCCATATTACCCCAGGTACAAGGGAAAGTTAGCTATGACCAACAAGGATATCAAGATTGTTATCACTAATTAGACAAAGAGTCTGGGGAATGAGAATTCAGGTCTCGGAGAAGAGATTTTGAAACTAAGGCAACAATTGAAAAAAATGCACCAGGCTTGGGCCAGTGAGTTACCTCCTCCTCCATTTCCCGCTAATTACTCCAAAAATCCCTCTAGTTTGCCATCATGTAGCAGGCACAGTTTTCCATTTCTATTGACATGCCATCCCAACACTTCTAATACCTATTTCCCAGCTCCTCAACATAGAAATACTACATTCCCTGTGCCACCTACTTTCTTGTTTTTGTATCGCCTCTTCCAACTGAGGCTCCTACTTTTGCTATTCTTCCAATGGTTATACTCCCACGATTTTCTAGCGAGCGTGTGTTCAATACTCTTGATCATCACCACTATATTTTAAGACCATGTTTAAGTTAACTAAACCACCGAGATTTTTTTTTTGAAACCAAGAATCCTAGCATAACAGAAGAGCAAGAGGAAATGGCTAGAAAAATGAAGAGTTTGAAATAGACTATCGATAATTTGCAGGGACTTACGGGTTATGAAGGTGTTTCATATAAGGACTTGGACATGTTTTCAAATGTTAACCTCCCTCCTAAATTTAATATATCAAAGTTTGAGAAGTATGATGGACACATGAATTTTGTGGCACACTCGAGACCATATTCCAATCAGTTGAGGGCAGTTGGAGGAAAGAAGAAAGAGGAAGATGAAGCAATTGTTATACCTGAGACATGATGGAATTCGAGAGGTCCACCTCACCAATACTACCAGCCTCAACCCCGAGCTTATACACAAGATCCATATATTCGCCAGTAATAAGATTCCCTTACCCAAAATCCAAAATATTTCATTCCTACTTTTTAGTATCCCTTGTACAATGCACAACTATATGCCCATCCATCTTCTTATCCACAATGGCATGCACCAATACGTCAAAATCTTCTTCCACCCCCACAAACTTACCAAGGTCCCCCCAAATCCAATTTTCAACCCAGGACCGAATATGCAAGGAGGAAGAGGCCAAGATAAAGTTTCACACCAATAGGGGAATGTCATACTGATTTGTTCCAAAAATTGAGACAGTAAGGCATGATCACTCCTCTCTTAGGGTATACTCCTGACCCATATTCAAGAAGCTTTGATCCTTTTGTACGATGTGCATATCATTCTAATGTCTAGGGACACAGTACTGAAGACTACCATACTTTGAAAAGAGAAATAGAAAGGATGATTCAAAAAAAATTAATTGTGGTGTAAGACATTGACACTATGAGCATCACACAAAATCCTTCACCAACACACAGTAATGCATAATTTGTGAAGAGTAATGAGTTAATCATGGGGACCTAGAGCTTATTTACTGAGAGAAATGTATTTGACAGTGGTGAAAGTTCTAGTTATACTGATGTGAAAACCAGTATCTAAGATGTTAATCTCGACAATTAAGAAGTAATTCCTCTCCCCAACAGGAAGGAATTTTGATAGTCTATTTTATTTTCCTTTATGTTATCCAAATTATTCCATGGTTGTATTTCAAGATCTATCTTGTTTTGTTTCTTTATCATTTACGTTCAAACCCTTCTATCTCTTCTTTCAACAAAATGTAGTGTCCCTTTTTCTTTTTATTTTAATATATTTTATTTGTTTGTTTTCTTTTCTTTACATAGTTTGATCTATGCTAATTCTAGTGATATCACATGCATGTGGAATTTTCAGCTAGATTTTAAAACTCAATCTCACCATGAAACATTGAATCAAGAAGTTAAAATTAGAAAAAGAGTATCTAAGAAAATAGGTAGAGTGTTGAGATATTTGGTAACTGAGCTGAAGCCTTACTTAAATGGATTGAGGCAATCACTTTGAGAATCAGAAAATTGACTTGGTTGTCAATGAGAAGGTGCATTTTAAGCATTTTGAATTGTATCCATCAGAGGATGGACAATCTTCCTTGTCAAGAGAAACAAAAGGAAAATTAACTCCAAGAAGGCATGAGTCATTAGATGCGAGGGATGTACAACACAAGTGGAGTTGTATGTTTGACAAGCATGGAATAAGTGACACACATGCTCAGTTAAAGTTTAGTGTTATTAAAAGATGTTGTGAATGATCTTCATTTTCCATTCTCATATTTTTAAGGACATGTTCCGTCATTATTAAAAAACTCCTTATTATGGCTACGAGTTATGGAGATTTTTGAAAATATGGTCTTAATTTAGTATGGGGTTGGAATTTGGGTTGGGCTGACATCATTCCTCTATAGAGGGAATTTTCCCTCTATAGAGGCATCGCTATAGTGGCCTACAGGCTGCTACAGTGGGATGATGGGACTAGAAATGTTGATCCAATTTTAATATTTCCTTTTTCTCCTCTTTAGTTGTAAAAAAGATGAGGTTTGCTCTAAAAACCCTCCTAGGTTTACCTCATGTCCTTGGAGCAATGGAGAGGGGGGATTGTTCTTGAATGTGGTAAAACCCATGGTTTTCTCATGGATTTCATACCATAATTCCCTAGCACAAAGTCAAAAGCTCGCATTCATGCCTCCGTAGCAGCTGCTTGGTGTCCAAGTAGGCTAGGTTTAACTGAGTAGTTTAGACCTGGGTTAGAAAGTATAAGCATGAAATAGATTTATGGGAGATTTTAAGCTTAGGCTTTCGGGTATGTTGTTGGGACGGATATAACAGATGAAAACCCAGTTAATTGGGTGGTAATTTGTTGTTATTTTGTGGTATTAAAATTATCCATTAATTAATGTTTGACCTTGTTGTCATTCATCCTTGCATGATTAGAAATGGTGTCGTTACCCAAAAATTGGGTTAAACATATCAAATACCTAAATTAGAGGTGGTTAGTGTCAGTGGATTCCGAAGAATCTATGAAGGTAACCAGACGAATAGGAAATTAGCAAGGTATCAATATCAGGGTGAACGGTTGGGGTGTATTATGGCACGAGTCATATGTCCAAATTTTAGGTAATGTTTTTACGTTGTTGAAATTCAATTTGAGTTATATGTGCTTGCTAACTATTAATTGTATTACTTGATGTAATGCATGTTTGAAAGGAGTAAAGACTTGATTGATATCCTCATCGTTAATCACTGTAATGAGTTGTTATGAAATCTTGTTGGTTGTATAAGTAAAATTATTGAATACTCATTGTTGTTGTGATTATGGTGATATCTTAATTATTGTGGGATGTACTGGTATTTGGGAATCTTCACGAGATTTGTACTATTTATTTATTATAATTATGGGATGTACCGATATTTGGACATCTTCATGGGATTGGTGGTATAAGGTTGGCATGTAACACCCCGTACATTCCCAACCCTACTTGACGACATTAAATGATATGTACTTAGGTATCGAGAGCTATAAGTATGCATTTGGTAATGCTATTGGTGAGCTAAGTGAATTTTGCTCTTGTTATGTGGTTAAACTTGCATAGAAAGTGTTTTGAAATTTCCATTGCGCATTTGTGGGGTTCAAAATGAGGCTAAGAAGACCTCTAAACAACGTATAATAAGGGTAAGAAGTGAGTTAAAGAATAGGACTTGAAGTATCTAACCAAACCCGCGAAGAGAAGTCGAAAAATGGAATTTTCGAAAATTTTAAGGAGGGGTGCATTTGGGACTGTGCTACGCCGCTCTGGGCTAAAATTTTTAGCCCAGAGGCAGTAGGTTGGCGCGCCCAGGAGCGTGCCACCTTGGGTTTTCCACTTTTTCGAAAGTTGGAAATTTCTAAGTCCCAAGGGTATCCGGGGTCTTACCGAGCTGATTTTTGCTACATTTCTTCTACAACCAAGAGTATATACATGAAATGAATGACATATACATTGGTATTATAAAATTAATCGATAACGAATTTGGGGCCAAAATGACGATTTTACCCTTATAGTCAAAATAAGCCAAACGTGGCTAGAATCACTTCGTTTTTGGATTGAGGCTACGGATATGAATAGCATGAGTGGGAATATTATTGTCATACCTATTAGACTACTTAAACACGAGAAATTATTGATTTTATCGGGTTAAGTGAATTGGGCCCAAAAAGGGCCCCAAAATGAAAAGAAAGCATGGCCCAAAAAATGGGTCAAATGACCCATTCTTGCAAGACCTTCTAGAACCCAACATTTAATGCTAAAGAGTGACTAAGGAGGGCACTTAAGGGCCTATATAAAGGGTCAAAATTCTGATTTTTATTGAAGAGAAACACACATGCTTTTTCTATCTTTTTCTAGAAAAATCTCAAGAAGGCTTCTTTGACTCCCCAAAACCCTAAGGCATATTTGGACAAGATCATCATCTTCCAAGCTTGGGTAAGTGAATATTATTTTACTTTAACATATTATAAGCATGAGAGAATATGTATATCATGTTGGTTATGGTTGGAAATGTTGGACATGGCACTTTGTGCTTTTGTATAAGATTTGTGATCCATGGGATTTGAGCTTGAATTTGGACTTGTGCCTTTGATGAAAGATCATGATGTGGATAAAATATGAACATGTATGGTGTTATTTTGATATTTAATTTGTTATTTTTTTTATAAGTATAAATTGTGGGATGTTGGCCGATTTGTGCTATGAAGTGTATTAAGGTGAATTGATGGATTGTTTGTGATGTGGTGTGGATAATAAAGTGTAAAGGGGAAGTGTTGTGGTGGAATGTATGGATTATCATTTATTGGTCAATGTTGGGAATATTGGAGGATTTTTGGAATAATGATTTTATCAATGGTTTTGTTAAGGGGGAAATGACATGTTAAGCTAAACATGTGACTTATTGTTGTTGTATGCCATTATAAGGTAATTGGTGGTTAATGTTGGTTTCGTTATAAACTTGTGTTGTAGAGCGAAACATAAGGAAGGAGCAGGAATATTGTATGCACATCTAAGATTGTGTATTCGTATTAAGAATACAAGGTATGTAAGGTTCCTTTTTCCATATCCTTTTGCAACATGTTATTCACATTGACATTGGACTTGTTTCAATTCCGAGGGGTTTGAAGTATCTCAAATTCAGGTTGACGTATATTGTTATTCATATGTGTCGTATTCCTAAATGCATGATGATTCGTTTGCCTCTTGTTCATTGAGTGAAGTTCCAAAAATGTCATAACGTTATCATTCTTAAATGAACGATCTCAAGAGAGTAATAACATAAGAGAACCTATTTATTCTTGAATAGTATTTTCCAATCATGACATGTTCCAAGTCCTCAATTATGATGATTATCTTTGTAGCAATCTTTCACAAGTAGAAGTACCAATCTCATAAGATTTCATAAGAGTAACAAGAGAGGTGATGTGCAAGCTAATATATCTATTCCTCATAAGTGAAGATGTCAATCTCATGAAGCAAGAGTGAAGAAGTAATATGCATATGTGTGATTCCTATTATGTCATGATCTTCAATATCTCAATCACTCTTAAGAAGGGAAGTAAGAATAACAAGAGAAGTAAGAGGTGTATAATTAAGAAGTAATCATGGGTGGTATCCCAGGGGTTAAAATACCTAGCATGGGTCGATCCCAATAGCACGGGTGGTATCCCAGGGGCGATATAAACGCCTAGCATGGGTTGATCCCGATACATCCCAAGGGCGATATAAAAGCCTAGCATGGGTTATGATGGTACATCCCAGGGGCGACACGAAAGCCTAGCATGGGTTAATATAACATCCCAGGGGCGATAAGCCTAGCAAGGGTTAATGATATCCCAGGGGCGACACGAAAGCCTAGCATGGGTTCACATAACATCCCAGGGGTCAAAGCACCTAGCATGGGTTAATCTCATCCCAAGGGCGACAGAATAGCCTAGCATGGGTAGAACAATAAAGATGAATAAAAGATGAAGACAAGAGGAGTAAAGAACGTAATATACATGGTTTCCCACATACGGAAAGAGAGTTTATTCACATTTCTGGTTCCTTATATTGATTCCATTATTGTTGTTATTATGTATGATGAATTTCTTATGAGCCTTACATATTCAGTACATTTTTCGTATTGACCCCCTCGGGGGAATTACCTTACATGTTGCAGGTGCAGGCATTAGTAGACTTCCTCTGTAGACTGGGGATCATTTGCAGCTATTTGGTGAGCTCCAGTTGGTTCGGAGCCCCCTGAGTCATAGGTGTATATTTGTTGTGATGTTATATAAATTGTATAAAGCGGGGACTTGTCCCGACTGTAAGTTTGTCTTGTTGATGCATTTGTTAGAGGCTTTTGTAGACATATGTGGGTATATGGATGTAAGAGACGAGTATGTAGAAACGAATGTCTATTCTGACTTAATGGACTTAACGGCCAAGTTTCCTAAATATATATATGTATAGCATATGTTTCCATGTTCAAGTTTTCCGCATAGTTGCATAAGGTTTAATAAGGTGCATACGAAGATATGTATACGAATGAACATAGGCAAAGGTTGGTTCTCTCGGGCCTTATCGGCTAAGGGTGCCAATCATGTCTCTATGGGATTCGGGGTGTGACAAAAGTTGTATCAGAGCAGTTCGTTTTAAGGGTGTCTACAAAGACGTGTCCGAGTAGAGTCTTGTTCATGGATGTGTTGTGCACCACATTTATGAGCAGGAGGCTACGGGGCATTTAGGATGTTGTTTCTTTTCTTCATGCTAGATCGTGCAATAGAGCCGGTGTTGTAAGTTGAATTGGACCTGATCATGGTGATTGTTTTTCTTTGGTATAGTTAAAATGCCAATCACGAGAGGAGGTAGAGGTAAAGGGAAGTAGGTGGATGTGCCTGCTGAAGAAGGAATGAGTAGATTACCACCTGACCAAGCGAGTCAAGGTGGAGCTGACGCTGAGATTGCATCGCAGTCTTCCTCTACTTTTCCAGCTCTAGAAGAGCCAAGAGGTAGAGAAGTACCTGCAGAACCGCCAATGAATACCACTAACCAGGACCTTAGAAATGCTGTACATATGTTGACATAGTTAGTGGCGGCACAAAGTCAGGGACGAGCTGGCACAATGACACATGATGACGATGCGGCTAGAATGGCAAGTCGCAGGACACAGGATTTCTTGAAATTGGACCCTCCTATATTCACTGGGTCAGACTTGAAAGCAGATCCACAGGACTTCGTGGATCAAATTCAGAGAGCTTTGGAGGTTATGCATGTGTCCGGGGTGGAAACGGTTGAGTTGGCAGCTTATACACTGAAGGGCGAGGCGATATTGTGGTATGAAGATTGGAAGAAGTCTCGTGGTATTGGTGCAATGCCACCAAATTGGGAAGAATTTAAAACAACATTTCTTGATCATTATCTTCCCTACGAGATTCGTGAGGCTCGTGCTGATCAGTTTTTAAATTTACGTCAAGGAAATATGAGTGTTAGAGAGTACAGTTTGCAGTTTAACTCCTTGGCACGATATGCTCCAAATGTGGTGGCCACGATGGAAGATAGAGTACATCGATATGTGGACAGATTAGAGCCTTATTTGGTACGGGACTGTACTATCGCTGCCCTAAATCGAGATATGGATATAGCGAGGATTCAGGCCTTCGCACAAAAGATGGAAGACCAAAGGCAAAGAAAAAGGATACAGAAATCTGAGGAAGGGCAAGCAAAAAGGGCGAGATCTATGGGGCAGTCTATGGTGTCCCCAGGAGAATCTGGATCTCGAATGTTACCGCCTAGACCCTCATTCTCTTATTCCACAGCGGGTGCCTACTCCCAATTTCGAGGGTCTAGAGGTGGTCCATCTGGACAGAATAGTGGAGTGCAGGGTTCACAGACAGTAGGATTTTCTCGTCCTCCGTGTCAGTGTTGCGGAAGGTACCATTTAGGTGAATGCCGGTTGGGGACAAATGCTTTTTTTTTTCGGTGTGGCACAGAGGGGCACATAATGAGAGAATGCCCACAAAGGGGTGCGAGTGGTATAGAACGACCTGCGGGATCAACCGCTGTATCATCAGCATCGGTTCCTTCCCCAGGCAGAGGCGTTCAGTCTATGGGTCGTGGTAGAGATATAAGAGGAGCAGCTAGTTCCAGTGGGGCCCAAAATCGTACCTATGCTCTAGTAGACTGACAGAACGAAGAGGCAACTCCTGATGACGGTACTGGTAGTTAGGGATATTACTAAGTTTCATGATGTATATATAACTACTCTATCGTATGTTACACCATCAGTTACTATGAACCTAATGGAACACCGGAGTTATTAGTTAAGTCAATGGAATATTTCTATCAGAAAAGTTGGTCTATATCGAAATGGTACGGTAGATATTTGCATGCGTAGATGATTAAGTACTCTTCAAAGCATTATTCATGAAAGGTATAATAGAATTCAGAAAGAAGGAAAAATTGACCCTATACTACATGTCATGTGAAATTGTCGAAAGTGTATAAGAATTTCTTTTCATATTGTTCCCATTGGAAATAAACAAAGTTTGGAGGACCTCACTAGGGAAAAGTAGAGATGGTGAGTCTAAACCGACAAGTGTGAAGGTTAATAAAGAGAGACGTACTTTCTGTAAAAGTCCTTTGAAGAAATCAACAAGTAGAGGAGATCACATGGTAAGCTAGAAAAATGATGAAATCGACGACCCTTATTTGTTTCAAAGGGAAGAAAAAGTTCAAAGTGTGGAAGTACACCAATAACAAGTAGGTATCCATGAGCCTTACGTGTATGTATACTCAAGTAGAGATGCATTTGTTGTAATTGAAACGACATTGTTAACATTCGAGGACGAATGTTCCTAAGGAGGGAAGAATGTAACACCCCGTACATTCCCAACCCTACTTGACGACATTAAATGATATGTACTTAGTTATCGAGAGCTATAAGTATGCATTTGGTAATGTTATTGGTGAGCTAAGTGAATTTTGCTCTTGTTATGTGGTTAAACTTGCATAGAAAGTGTTTTGCAATTTCCATTGCGCATTTGTGGGGTTCAAAATGAGTCTAAGAAGACCTCTAAACAACGTATAATAAGGGTAAGAAGTGATTTAAAGAATAGGACTTGAAGTATCTAACCAAACCCGCGAAGAGAAGTCGAAAAATGGAATTTTCGAAAATTTTAAGGAAGGGTGCGTTTGGGACCATGCCACGCCGCTCTGGGCTAAAATTTTTAGCCCATAGGAAGTAGGTTGGCGCGCCCAGGAGCGTGCCACCTTGGGTTTTTCACTTTTTCGAAAGTTGGAAATTTCTAAGTCCCAAGGGTATCCGGGGTCTTACCGAGCCGATTTTTGCTACGTTTCTTCTACAACCAAGAGTATATACATGAAATGAATGACATATTACATTGGTATGATAAAATTACTCGAGAACGAATTTGGGGCCAAAATGACGATTTTACCCTTATAGTCAAAATAAGCCAAACGTGGCTAGAATCACTTCGTTTTTGGATTGAGGCTACGGATATGAATAGCATGAGTGGGAATATTATTTCATACCTATTAGACTACTTAAACATGAGAAATTATTGATTTTATCGGGTTAAGTGAATTGGGCCCAAAAAGGGCCCCAAAATGAAAAGAAAGCATGGCCCAAAAAATGGGTCAAATGACCCATTCTTGCAAGACCTTCTAGAACCCAACATTTAATGCTAAAGAGTGACTAAGGAGGGAACTTAAGGGCCTATATAAAGGGTCAAAATTCTGATTTTTATTGAAGAGAAACACACATGCTTTTTCTATCTTTTTCTAGAAAAATCTCAAGAAGGCTTCTTTGACTCCCCAAAACCCTAAGGCATATTTGGACAAGATCATCATCTTCCAAGCTTGGGTAAGTGAATATTATTTTACTTTAACATATTATAAGCATGAGAGAATATGTATATCATGTTGGTTATGGTTGGAAATGTTGGACATGGCACTTTGTGCTTTTGTATAAGATTTGTGATCCATGGGATTTGAGCTTGAATTTGGACTTGTGCCTTTGATGAAAGATCATGATGTGGATAAAATATGAACATGTATGGTGTTATTTTGTTATTTAATTTGTTATTTTTTTTATAAGTGCAAATTGTGGGATGTTGGCCGATTTGTGCTATGAAGTGTATTAAGGTGAATTGATGGATTGTTTGTGATGTGGTGTGGATAATAAAGTGTAAAGGGGAAGTGTTGTGGTGGAATGTATGGATTATCATGTATTGGTCAATGTTGGGAATATTGGAGGATTTTTGGAATAATGATTTTATCAATGGTTTTGTTAAGGGGGAAATGACATGTTAAGCTAAACATGTGACTTATTGTTGTTGTATGCCATTATAAGGTAATTGGTGGTTAATGTTGGTTTCGTTATAAACTTGTGTTGTAGAGCGAAACATAAGGAAGGAGCAGGAATATTGTATGCACATCTAAGATTGTGTATTCGTATTAAGAATACAAGGTATGTAAGGTTCCTTTTTCCATATCCTTTTGCAACATGTTATTCACATTGACATTGGACTTGTTTCAATTCCGAGGGGTTTGAAGTATCTCAAATTCAGGTTGACGTATATTGTTATTCATATGTGTCGTATTCCTAAATGCATGATGATTCGTTTGCCTCTTGTTCATTGAGTGAAGTTCCAAAAATGTCATAACGTTATCATTCTTAAATGAACGATCTCAAGAGAGTAATAACATAAGAGAACCTATTTATTCTTGAATAGTATTTTCCAATCATGACATGTTCCAAGTCCTCAATTATGATGATTATATTTGTAGCAATCTTTCACAAGTAGAAGTACCAATCTCATAAGATTTCATAAGAGTAACAAGAGAGGTGATGTGCAAGCTAATATATCTATTCCTCATAAGTGAAGATGTCAATCTCATGAAGCAAGAGTGAAGAAGTAATATGCATATGTGTGATTCCTATTATGTCATGATCTTCAATATCTCAATCACTCTTAAGAAGGGAAGTAAGAATAACAAGAGAAGTAAGAGGTGTATAATTAAGAAGTAATCATGGGTGGTATCCCAGGGGTTAAAATACCTAGCATGGGTCGATCCCAATAGCACGGGTGGTATCCCAGGGGCGATATAAACGCCTAGCATGGGTTGATCCCGATACATCCCAGGGGCGATATAAAAGCCTAGCATGGGTTATGATGGTACATCCCAGGGGCGACAAGCCTAGCATGGGTTATGATGGTACATCCCAGGGGCGACACGAAAGCCTAGCATGGGTTAATATAACATCCCAGGGGCGATAAGCCTAGCAAGGGTTAATGATATCCCAGGGTCGACACGAAAGCCTAGCATGGGTTCACATAACATCCCAGGGGTCAAAGCACCTAGCATGGGTTAATCTCATCCCAGGGGCGACAGAATAGCCTAGCATGGGTAGAACAATAAAGATGAATAAAAGATGAAGACAAGAGGCGTAAAGAACGTAATATACATGGTTTCCCACATACGGAAAGAGAGTTTATTCACATTTCTGGTTCCTTATATTGATTCCATTATTGTTGTTATTATGTATGATGAATTTCTTATGAGCCTTACATATTCAGTACATTCTTCGTATTGACCCACTCGGGGGAATTACCTTACATGTTGCAGGTGCAGGCATTAGTAGACTTCCTCTGTAGACTGGGGATCATTTGCAGCTATTTGGTGAGCTCCAGTTGGTTCGGAGCCCCCTGAGTCATAGGTGTATATTTGTTGTGATGTTATATAAATTGTATAAAGCGGGGACTTGTCCCGACTGTAAGTTTGTCTTGTTGATGCATCTGTTAGAGGCTTTTGTAGACATATGTGGGTATATGGATGTAAGAGACGAGTATGTAGAAACGAATGTCTATTCTGACTTAATGGACTTAACGGCCAAGTTTCCTAAATATATATATGTATAGCATATGTTTCCATGTTCAAGTTTTCCTCATAGTTGCATAAGTTTTAATAAGGTGCATACGAAGATATGCATACGAATGAACATAGGCAAAGGTTGGTTCTCTCGGGCCTTATCGGCTACGGGTGCCAATCATGTCTCGATGGGATTTGGGGCGTGACATGGCAGACACTCAATGTCTGAGATTTGGTACATGGACAAGAGCTAGTCCCCTGCAAGTCACGGCTAGTGGGCGACCATAAGACTCTTAGCATGTGTGTACAGGTATTGGTGAGAGTGATGGTTCCTTGAATGGAATGGGTTATTTGTTTACTTGTTACATATTGCGTTATATTAGTTCCTTGAGTGAATTAGGAATTATGTGTTACTTTTTATATTGATTTCTTGAGTGAACTGGGCTTAAGTATTTAACTGTTATGTTGGTTCCTTGAGTGAACTAAGAATTATATGTTACTTGTTATATTGGTTCCTTGAGTGAACCGGGGATTAAGTGTTGACTTGTTACATGGATTCCTTGAGTGAACTTGGATTACGTGTTGACTTGCTGTATTTGGTTTCTTGATATAAATCAGGATTCATGATTATTGTCATTATTATTTCTGGAATGGATCCTTGAGTGGTCCGAGCTTCATTGCTAGTTTTGATATAACTCTATATTGTCTACTTACTTGTGTAACTGAGACATGGTTGATATAATTGATAGAGTCTTGGTTTGTTGACTTGGAGTCTTATTGGTAGACATGGTCTCGACTTGACTTGTTGTCCCTGTTGACTTATATTGGTTGAATCCTTTGGTATTTTCAAATAAAGTTAAGTGTCATGGTAGGTGATCATGGTTATAATTAAGGCATGCATATGGTCAGCGGTCTATTAGTTATTGCATTTGAGATCAGGAAGGTGGGGTGTTACTGCTTTGCTATTTAATTCGTATAGACTTAAATGGATCTAAAGATACTATGGTGTTAATGCATAACCGAACTAGTGGAACAAGGTTAAGTATTACGTAAGGATCTTAAATGAAAATTTTTTAAGGGTAAGAAACCTTGGGGTATGAGTATCATAGAACTCACGGGTAGTTACAATATAAGGTTTGACTTGACGACGTAGTAGATAGATGGTGATTAGGGTTGAATATGATAAGGGAGAGTTGTTCACATTTATAAAGCTAGTAAAATCCAAAGGTGTTAGAAAGTATCATAATGCAAGATCTTTGAATAAATAACTTTCAAGTTGCATGTTTCTTTCTGGGTATTTATGTGATGTTTATGTGATTTAATTCGGGTTGATCGATGATGCTTACCAGTGCATGTTGTTTGTACTGATACTACTCTTGCTATACCCTTTTAAGGGTATAGTCTGGTTGCAGGATCAGTAGGTTTTTCATGCTTGACACGGTAATGATATCCAACAGCTTTTGTTATTGTTCCTACGGTAGAAGCTGGGTCATATGTACAGTTTGTATCTTCTCTTAGTAGCTCTTGTATCTATTTAGACTAGTTCCTTGAGAAAAGTTTTTCAGTTGTATTTAAAGTTTTATAAACTGGTTGTACTAAATGAGGAAATTTTGTATTTCTTGATTGACTTTCGCATGTATTTTAAAATAGGCGGTAAGGGTTCTCCTATCTAGGTGGATTAAAGTAGGTGCCTGCATGATCCGATTAGTTGGGTCGTGATAATATTACATGTTATATACTTGCATTTGTAAATATTGATACGACGAAGGCATTTCATTCCACTATCCAAATATTGTGTCATCCTTTGTTTACCTTTTCTGAACTTTAGTTCTATTTTCTTTCGTACCCCTCTTATGGAATCAAAATAGAGTTTGAAAAGTCAAAAAAAAGTACCAAAAAGGGAAAAAAAGAATAGAGTTAGAAAAAGTCCAAAAAAGGAGAAAAGTGTCAAGAAAATAGAGTCAGAAAAAAATCCCAAAAAGAAAAAAAAAAGTCGAAGGAAAGAAAAATGAAAAAAGGAGTCAGTTAGAGTCGGTCAAAAAAAAAAGAAACCAAAATCAAAGAAAAAGAAAAACCTGCCTGAACTACGTTTTACCTGATTCTTACTTCAATAAGATACGTAGGCAACCCTACTCTGGGGTTCGGTCCAACCAAGTAAAATTCCAAGTTACTCAGTTTTAAAGAAACTGGGGCCAAAGTTATTTTTCATTAATTGAGCCGATTTCAAAAGTTGCAAGTCCCATCCTATTTTAGGTGTCTTTTGAACCTCATGTTGTCCTTTCTTTCCAACCCTATACAAAAGCCATATTACAACTAAAGGAAGGCCTTCTGATCAATCTTTGAGAATGTCAAGGCTAAGCATGTTATGGCTGTATGATGCTCCGCATTTCGGTCACTACTTGGCTTCATCAGCAAAAGAAAATATGAGAGAAATGAAAAATGAGAGTCTTATTGGTGAAAACCTTCACGGGCACTATAAGGCAATGGTGAGTTGAGAGAAATGAAAAATGAGAGAGTCATATTGGTAGAAAACCCCCACGAGCACCGTACGAGCTGAGAGAAATGAAAAACTAGAGAGTCTTATTGGTGAAAACCCTCACGAGCACTGTAAGGCAATGGTGAGTTGAGAGAATTGAAAATGAAAGAGTTTTATTGGTTAAAATCAGCACGAACATCGTAAGGTGATAGTGAGTCAACAGAATTACAAATGAGAGAGGCTCGTTGGCAAAAATCCTTAAGGGCGTCATTAGCTGAATGAGCTTTGACCTAGATGCAATAGGCTTACGGAAAGAAACACGGTTTCAAATTCAATGAGTTTGGCAATAATTGATGAATAGTTTGGATTGGAAAGATCGGACCGCTTAATCCAAAATGCATGTTATAATCATTGGAGCTTGGTACCACACTCAAACAAGTTTTTCTTTACTTTCTTTCTGAAAAAGGGACATCCATTGTCTTTTCTTTATTTTCTATATTTCTATTTTGTTTTTTGTGTCTCTTATCAAAGTAGAAAATCATCATTATTTTTCTCGTGTATTTAAGTTGAGTCCATATCAAAATAAGTGAGAAAGGACTTCAAAACTTACTACAAGTTTCCTCAATGGCACAAAGTAAAATCATGGACCAACATATGATAGAAAACTTGATTGTAAGTGAAACAAAGCTTTCAAAAAATTCTCGTCAGCAAACAGGCTTCTGTACTCATGAAAACTGAAAGGTTCAATAGAGTTTATCTCAGAGGTACATTGAAACAGAGGTATGGTGTTCAGGTTTGAGTCACTCTCTTTAGCCTAATTTTGGGTCAATGGTATAACAAGGTAACAACAAATGCAAAAAATCTGAAACAGATTGGAACTTGACAAGTGCAGGAGCAAATGACTGGAAAGTAACGTGCCGCTAACCACCACCAAGTTTTAAACTCACAAATTTTTCTTTGTTGAAACAGGGGGAAAATTTGGTTCACTGAGTGCAGGTACCCTTGGGAAAAACATGTCCATGGATTCTCATGATCTTTACCAGGACCCTCCTGAACAATAGGACTTTATTTTCTGTTCAGGACCCTCCTAAAAATGAGATTGTATTTTCTATTCAGGAACCTTCGGGAAAATGGGATTAGCAAGATCCTCCTGGAAAATAGGATTAGCAGAACCCTCCTAGAAAATAGGATTAGCAGAACCCTCCTGGAAAATGGAATTAACAGGACTCACCTAGAAATTAGGACCAGAAGGACCCTCCTGAAAAATGAGACTTTTTTTCTATTCACGACCCTCCTGGAAAATGAGATTATTGGAACCCCCAGGAAATGGAATTATTGGGACCCTCCTAGAAAAAGAATTTTTGAGACCCTCCTAGAAATGGGATTATCGAGACGCTCCTGGAAAATGGGATTAGCAGGACCTTCCTAGAAAATGGGATTAGTAGGACCCTCCTTGTAACACTCTAGGTGCTTTGACGCATAAAAATATACAATAGTTGGAGTATAGGGCTAAATGAATAAAAGGTGAAGAATCATGTACTGGAAACGAGCATGTGAAAAATAAAATAAAATAAAATAATAATAAAAAAAATCACGACCGGACTCATGTGACGTGAGTCACAGTCACGTGGCATGAACAATGCCGTGAACCAACTTCAGCGAGTTGGAAAAAAGGCTCTGATTTTCACGGCAGGACCTACGTGGCGTGACTGGGTTCCACGATACTATTCACGACACCGTGAAACTTTGCCGGCTTTGTTGACCCATTTTGACTTGATGAAATTTTGGAGTGTGAGACCCATTAAATGTGTTGGGCTGGGTCAATATTCTGTATTTGAGGCCCAAATACCATGTATTAAGGCATGGGCTTCAACTAATGAAGGGAAGACCCAATCTAAATGGATCAAACATGTGGTTAAGGATGACTTTGACTTGAGGGTCTATATAAGGGCAAAAATTCAGATTTTTATTCATTCAACACTCTCATGCCTTTTGGATATTTTCTCTAAGTCATCCTTATCTCACAAAACCCTAAGGCAACAATACTTGAAGGGACAAGATCATCTCTTTGCAATATTGGTAAGTGTTTACCCTTATGATCCTTATGGATTAATATATATTATGTACATGGAAGGTGGTGTAGTCTTGATGGTTATGTTCAAAGTGTTGAGGAGTCCACTTTGTTTTGGGAAGGTGGAATTAAGTTAAATGATAATAAGAAGGAAGGTGGTAAGATGTACCATGTGTTGGGGTGGTGACTAATTCCATTTTTCCTTGTGAAGTTGTTATGTTATTAGTTTTAAATGTGAATTCCTTTGTGTGTGCATATTGTAGAGTAGCACTTTAAGGAAGAGCCGAATTGTTATAGTTGTATATCGAGAGGCTAAGGTATGTAAGGTTTCTCCTTTCCATATTCATTGGCCATGCCTATTGTCCATATTGCTACCGAGCTTGTTTCTACTCCGAGGTCTTTTAAAGCAAATCATCTCAAGTTTGCTAGCTATAGATATTCACATGTCTCTTATCTAATGATCATGGTTTCAAGCTCCAATAATGTTACGACCACCTAAGTACCAATCTCACAAAAGTAAAGAAGTAAAGTAATGCATAAGTGTTCTAAGATATGGGTGGCGTCCCAGGGGTGGAAAAACACCTAGCATGGATCGATCCCACTATCACGGGTGGCATCCCAGGGGTTACAATACCTAGCATGGGTCGATCCCGAATATATTACCTAGCATGGGTCATTCTTTTCTTATCCCACTGATCAGTTGGGCTCGGGCATAATGTGAGTGATATTGAACGTAAAAGCAGAAGAAAGAAATGAATGTAATGTATTTATTTTCCTCGCTTGAGTATTATGGTGGTCATGCCTATATTTTACACTCACTTGTATTTGGTTTCATTGAAGTACTTATATCACATGCAGCTGTTTATGGCCTTACATACTCAGTACATTCTTTCGTACTGAGGCCCGTTGTGGGACTCACCTTACTTATTGCAGGCCCAGGAGCTAGCAGACCTCCACTGTAGGTTACGTATTTTCTGCGGACTATTGGTGAGCTCCAGGTTGATTCGGAGCTTTCCGTGTCATTGTACATGTTTTGATACTTGTAGTAGAGCTATAAGGCGGGGACTTGTCCCGATCTTAGTACTGGTTTTGTATATCTTTAGAGGCTTTATAGACAGTGAGTCGTCAAGTGTAAAGGTTTTTTACTCTATATGACGTTGTGGTCCACAACGGCCAAGTTTCATGTCTTTATGAAAGTTATTTTCATGACTTCCGCCTTTCGTGTCATATGGTAATTGTGATAGAGTGTTGTTCATCCGGTGACATGCATATGAGTGTACGTGAATGAAGATTTGTTCTGTCGGGCCTTAACGGCCTCGGGTGCCAGTCCGCCCCAACGGGGTTTGGGACGTGACACTCCTGGAAAATGGGATAATCGGTACCCTCCTAGAAATAGGATTATTAAGATTCTCCTGGAAAATGAGATTAGCAGGACCCTCCTGTGAATGGGATTAGTAGGACCTTCCTAGTCTAGTTCATTCATGTTTCATTTTAGGAGATGCACTTCCTAGGTTGAACCTTCGTTCCTAGAAGATGCACTTTCTAGTGAGTTTTTACTTTACCCCTAGGAGACGCACTTCCTAACATGGGTCTTGCATGTTTGATTTTATAGGAGATGTATTTCCTAACTCAAACATTTACTCCAAGAAAATGTATTTTCTAGTCAGAGTCTTTCTATTTAACCCTTAGGAGAGGCATTTCCTAATCTGGGTTTTTTAAATTTCATTCGTAGGAGTCGTACTTCCTAGTTTGAACCTTTACTTCTAGAAGACTCACTTTCTAGTCTGAGTTTTTCAACTTAATCCCTAGGAGACGCTCTTCCTATTCTAGTTCTTTCAAGTTTCATGCGTAGAAGACACACTTCCTAGTTTAAACCTATAGTCCTAGAAGACACACTGTCTAGTCCAAGTCTATCAGTTCAACCTCTAGGAGATACCTGTCCTAATCTGGTGCTTTCAAGTTTCATTCGTAGGATACTCACTTCCTAGTTTGAATCTTTACTCCTAGAAGATGCATTTTCTAGTCTGAGTCTATCAATTTAATCTCTACGAGACACACTTCCTAGTCTGGGTCTTTTATGTTTCATTTGTAGGAGATGCACTTTCGAATTTGAATTTTCACTCCTAGAAGACACACTTTCCAATGTGATTTTTCATTTAACCCTTAGGAGACGCGCTTCCTAATTTGGGTCTTTTAAATTTCATTCGTAGGAGACGCACTTCCTAGTTTGAACCTTTACTCCTAGAAAATGCAATTTCTAGTCTTAGTATTTCAATTTTACTCCTAGGATATGCACTTTCTAGTTTGGGTCTATTAGATTTCATTCATAGGAGACACACTTCCTAAGTTGAACCATTAATCCTAAAAGACACATTTTATTGTAATATTTTTCATTTAAACCTCAGGAGACGCGCTTCCTAATTCGGGTCTTTCAAATTTTATTCATAGAAGGTACACTTCCTAGTTTGAACCTTTACTCCCAGAAAATACACTTTCTAATCAGAGTCTTTAAATTTAACCCCTAGGAGATGTACTTCCTAGTCTGGGCCTTTCAGATTTCATTTGTGAGGAAAAACACTTTCTAATTTGAACCTTTGCTCCTAAAAGATGCACTTTCTAGTCAACTCCTTCCATCTAACCCCTAGAAGACACACTTCCTAGTCTGGGTCTTTCAGATTTCATTTGTTAAGTGACACACTTCCTAATTTGAACCTTTGCTCCTAGAAGACACATTTTCTAGTCGAGTGCTTTAGTTCAACCCCTAAGAGATGTACTTCCTAGTCTGGGTCTTTCTGGTTTCATTTGTTAGAAGACGCATTGCCTAATTTGAAACTTTACTCCTAGAAGATGCACTTTCTAGTCTGAGTTTTCAAATCCAATCCCTCGGATACGCACTTCCTAGCATGGGTCTTTTAGGTTTCATTTGTGAGGAGACCCACTTCCTAAATTGAACCATTACTCCAAGAAGATGCACTTTTTACTAAGAGTCCTTTAGTCTAACTTTAGGAGATGCACTTCCTAATGTTGATCATTTAGTTTTACTCTCAAGAGCCGCATTTCTTGGTCAGAGTCTTGATTCACCTTTGCATTGTGCATTTTCCAAATAATCCATCCTTTAAATTGCATTATTGATTCAGATAACCAAGATGCCTCATATCTCAGTATTTAGCTATCTCGTGATCTTGATTTCATATGATATCTATGTTGAGTTATTAAACTTTATTGATTATTAGCATTGTTTCATTCAACTGCTTTACATGCCAATACATTCAATTGTATTGACGCTCTCTTGCGCTACATCATTTTATGATGTAGATTCCAGCACTTAGACTCAAGCCCGCAGTCAGGTATTTCATTTGTTCTTTACACTCAGCTTGTGGTGAGTCCTTCTTGCATCTAGAAGGCTTAGCTATGGTTAATCAGTTTACAGTTCATTTCTCAGTTACTCCCTCTGTCTTAATTTATGTGTTGCTTTTTTAATTTTGAGATTCAAAAAAGTTTATCTTTGACCGAAATTTTTTTCATATACCTTTAAAATATTTTAAATTGTCAATAATTGTGACTTATAGTACTTTTTACATAGTTTTCAAATATATAAATTTTATTTCAAAAATTTGAAGATTTCGTGCCTAAATTTATGGTCAAATTTAAACTTTTTGACTCTAAAAAAAAGTGACACATAAATTGGGATAGAGAGGAGTATTTTACAAAAAGGTTGTCGAGGGCCTTGTCTCGGTAAACAACATATAGTCATGTCAGTAGAGGCTTCATAGATGTTCAGTTGGGTCAGTTGTAAAGAGTTTTCAGTGACTACAACTTCAATTATTAAAAGTGTATTTGTATTTCATTACAGTAGTTCAACTCATGCCTTAGGTCTCATAGCTTCTGCTTATCTTTCAATACATGTTCTTGTATCATGCTAGGCCAAGTGGTTCGCTCGATCCAGTAATGGTGTCAGGTGTAGGTCACATTTAGGGTGTAGGCTCGGGACATGACATTCTCATTCCTACATGCTATTTTTTTAAAATAAATCTATTCAAATAAAAAAACAGATCGTAACTAAGTTGCAAAAAGAGAAAAGTATTTAAATACTTATGAATGAATTAATCTTTTGCTAAAATTATGGGATTTGCCAAAAAAAATGGAAGCAAATTTGGAAAGTGAAGTTTTTTTTCCCTAGAAAATGGTATTAGCAGGACCCTCTTGGAAAATGAGACTAGCAGGACCCTCCTGAAAAATGCGACTTTATTTTCTGTTCAGGACCCTTCTATAAAATGAAATTATCGAGACCCTCCTAGAAATGGAATTATCTGGACCTTCCTAGAAATGGGATTATTGGGACCCTTCCATAAAATGAGAATAGCAGGACCCTCCTGGAAAATGAGATTATCGGGACCCTTCAAGAAGTGGTATTATCGAAACCCTCTTAGAAATGGGATTATTGAGACCCTTCTATAAATGGGATTATCAAGACCCTCTTGGAAAATAGAATTAGCAGGATCCTCTTGGAAAATGGTATTAGCAGGACCTTCCTAGTCTGGGTCATTCATGTTGCATTTTAGGAGACGCACTTCCTAATTAGAACCTTCATTCCTAGAAAATGCACTTTCTAGTGAGTTTTTCCTTTATCCCTAGGAAACACAATTTCTAATATGGGTCTAGCATGTTTCATTTTGTAGGAGATGCATTTTCTAGTCAGAGTCTTTCCTTTTAACCCTTAGGAGAGGCATTTCCTAATCTGGGTCTTTCAAATTTCATTCGTAGGAGACGCACTTCCTACTTTGAACCTTTACTTCTAGAAAATGCACTTTCTAGTCTTAGTTTTTCAACTTAACCCCTAGGAGACACACTTTCTAGTCTAGGTCTTTCAAGTTTCATGCGTAGGAGATGCACTTTCTAGATTGAACCATTAGTCGTAGAAGACACACTTTCTAGTCCAAGTCTATAAATTTAACATCTAGGAGACGTCTTTCCTAATCTGGGTCTTTCAAGTTTCATTCGTAGGATACGCACTTCCTAGTTTGAATCTTTACTCCGAGAAGACACACTTTCTAGTCCAAGTCTATCAATTTAATCCCTACGAGACGTACTTCCTAGTCTGGTCTTTCAAGTTTCATTTGTAGGAGATGCACTTTCGAATTTGGATTTTTACTCCTAGAAGATACACTTTCTAGTTAGATTTTTCATTTAACCCTTAGGAGACGCGCTTCCGAATCTAGGTTTGCCTCCTAGTTTTAACCTTTACTCCTAGAAAATACACTTTCTAGTCTGAGTCTTTCAATTTAACCCCTAGGAGATGCACTCCTAGTCTGGGTCTTTCAGATTTCATTTGTGAGGAGACACACTTTCTAATTTGAATCTTTGCTCCTAGAAGATTCACTTTATAGTCAAGTCCTTCCATCTAACCCCTAAAAGACGCACTTCCTAGTGTGGGTCCTTCAAATTTCATTTGTTCAGAGATGCACTTCCTAATTTGAACCCTTGCTCCTAGAAGACACATTTTCTAGTCGAGTCCTTCAGTTCAACCCTTAAGAGACGAACTTCCTAGTCTGGGTTTTTCAAGTTTCATTTGTTAGGAGATGCATTGCCTGATCTAGAAGGCACATTATCGAGTCTGAGTTTTCCAATTCAATCCTCGGATAAGCATTTCCTAGTCTGGGTCTTTCAAGTTTCATTGTGAGGAGATGCACTTCCTAATTTGAACCTTTACTCCTAGAAGATGCACTTTCTACTCAGTGTCCTTTAGTTTAAATTTAGCATACATACGTCCTAACCTTGATCATTTAGTTTTACTCTCAATAGACGTATTTCTTGGTCAGAGTCTTGATTCACCTTTGCATTGTGCGTTTTGTGAATAATTATGATTTGGCTGACACTCACAAAAAAATTTTGATAGTAAACTGGAGAAAAAAATTTATCCGTGTTATTTAAGACTTTACTTTTTAGCTCAGGACCCTCCTGAAAAATGGGATTAGCAAGATCCTCCTGAAAAATGGGACTTTACTTTTCAATTTAGGACCCTCCCAAAAAATAAAATTTTCTTTATCATAACCGTTTTAGGATAAATTTTGTTCTAGTTCACTATTTATTTTGAGTTCAGGAACCCTTCTGGAGAATAGGGATTACTTTCAGTTTCGAAGTTCTGGAGCCCGCCTGAAGAATAGGGATAACATTTATTTCAAGCTCAGGAACTCGTCTGAAGAATAGGGTCAAGACTTTCATTTCAAGTTCATGAGCCCGTCTAGAGAATAGGGTCAATTTTCTGTTTCAAAGTAAGAAGTCGCAGGAGCTTTCCTGAAGAATAGATTCAATGTTCAAATTCATCTTCGATACCAAGAGTCTGCATGAAGAAAGAGTTCACTTTCAAAGTTAAACTTAGAATAAAAGTGATTATCTCACCACTTGTGAGGGCATGAAGATTCAAGTCAAGATTCAAGAGAAGCTACATAGATAGAATTTTGTAATTTTATTTTCCTTTTTAACTTTTAGTTTTCATCTTGATGTAATGATATGAGCTACGGGCTGGAACCTTGATAGGACCTCACTCGACTCTCCATCTCGATATAGTTTGTCTTCTTACCCCCTTAAACTACACATGACCTTATTCCTTTATAACATGGGATAGGTAGGATGCTCAAAACCAGAGCTCGGTCGTACTCTATCTTTCTTTTCTTCTTTTGAATAATGGTCGGTTCAAAGCTTGTCTCGTTGTCTACTTCTTTGTCTGAAACACTTTGTGTCTACAGTCAAAGAGGGGCAAGATGTAGATACGTAATTTATGACCCTCCACGAGTTTCATATTCATTTTATTGCATTAAATTTAGTTAATCTTTTATTTCATATTCGTTTTATTGCGTTAAATTTAGATAATCTTTTATTTATATGAAAACACAAAAATCCAAAACTCAAATGGTGCTATTTGACACAATTTTTTTATCAAAAAAATATTCTTGAATTTTGATTTATTTTTACTTTTTTCTTTCCCATCAAGCTTTTTCCCCGCACCTATTCTCACAAGCCTATACTAACTAAAATGAACATCACCTTATCATCGCTTAATACATCACACACCCTCTACTCACTGCACCTACAAGCACCCTCACCATACCTAGTAAATGAAACCCCCAATATTCCCTCAACATGAAGTGGACCCCACCTCCACAATTCTAATACCCACACACGCACCCCCATCATTTTTCACATTTTTTTTCGTTCCTCCACCTCCACCATTTCAATGACAACACCAACAATAACAACAATACAGAACAAGCAACAATAATATACACACACACCAGAAAATCAATACACACACATATACAGAAAAGAGAAAACCAGAGAGGAAAAATAGAGGACTGAACCTTTTTCCCCACTGAAATTCCTCCATTAACCCATAATTCATCACCCATATCCCTCCATCTCTTTGAGCTCAACATTATTCTCTCCATTACTCCCAGAACTCCACGTGAACAAGACTAGAGCCGTCCACTTTCTCCTCCAATTGTCCTCACCTCCTTCCGTTCCCTCAGTGACCAAAAACACCATGAACTGTTCATTGAACACTCACTATCTCTACCACCCAAAAACCACGAACCCATTACCACAACAACCTCCAACCAGTAAACACCAACCAGCAGCCAAAACTTCCCTTCATTTTGTTCTAATTTTGAAAAACCATTAACAATACCTTTTATCTCCTATCCACCTCCTTTAGATCACCAAAAAATTTCCATACACATATTCAATTTAAAGGAGAGAGTCGAGTAACTGGGTGTTGTTTTTGAATTTCATCGTTGAGGTTCGGTTCAAGTTTTTGAATCTGGTTTTTGATTTGAGGTTTCTGGTCATCGGCTTGTCATCAATTTTGTTTCTCAGCTACTAGATTTGGTTTATAGTGTAATTATAAAATTTCTTCCTATTCGAATTGGGTTAATTGAAGTGAAGATTCAGAGGCATTGAGGTTCACTTCTCATCTTATTCTTGGTTAATTTTAATTTTGGTTGAAATTGTTGTCATGATCTTGATTGTTTGTTTATTTGAATTGTGGTTTGTCGCTCAATTTTTTTTTTTGAGTAGGTTCATGAACATTTGAATTCTTGTGGGTAAAATTAGTAATTCAGACAGGAATCAGAAATGGATAGAGTTGAATACGAATTGGATTGCTTTGATTGATTGATTGTTGTTAATTCGAAATAAGTATCAACTTTTTGTTAAACACCATTATAGAATGTATAAGGCCAGGGTTGGATAGAAAAATTTAGGATTTGATACTTGATTGTATTTGAATAGATTGCTTGTGCGCTCTTTATTTCATCGCTTTTGAATCAAATGTAATTATTCATTGGAGAATGCCCCGAGTTACCATGCATGGTGGTTGATCGAGACAATGCCCAAAACATCAGGTGAATCATAGATTAGGATTGTAGAGACCCTCTTCATCATTATGTATGAGTCCTACATTTAAAATCTTGAGTCCAAATTCTTTCTGGTTTGGAAATTACAAAATTCAGGCTAGGCTAGTTTTGATTAAATCCAGAGCGAGGTGGGTCTAGGGAAATATGGAAATGATTTATACCAGTTTTTTAGTTACGTCTTTGATTCTTAGTTAGCTAAGATGATAAAAAACCCGTAGGAATTTATGAAATCTAATTTGGGTAAGTAGAACTCCCAAAATTGATCTTAGCATAAAGGGCATTGTTTGGAATGTCTCAGGTATAAGGTGTGTTGAATTTTTGGGTAAATATGGATATTCTGTACCTTTAACACCTCTATAGCTGTTGACACACCGCTATAGTGGTAGAAACAGCAGATTAATGAAATATTTCTCCCAAAATAGTTCATTATTTCATAAATCATTTTGGGGAAAAGGAAGGGCGAATTAGGGCAATTTTCATTGTTTTTTCTTCATTTGGCTCCATTAAGCTAAGAAATTCATCCTTGTTAACTTGTAGTTACTTCTTAATCCTTAGAATTGCTAACTTTTGGAGTTTGAGGGGAGGGTTAGGATGGATTTTGGTTAATTACTAGTGCAAGGGGGAAAATTTTGGATTAAGTTAATGGGATTTTGTTAATAACTGCTAATTTACCTTTGCATTTCATCTATTCACGACTTAATAGATGAAATTGGTAGTTAGGGTGAATTACGGTAGAAAAGTCCTAGGACGGGAAGGGAATGATCATGAATTTGACCTTAGGAGTTGGGTGTGTGTTATAAATCCTGACATGTTAGGTCATTTCTTAATTTATGTATTTATATGCATGTTTTAGATCACGAGCAAGAGGGTATTGCATGGAAGGCCAAAGCTCCGGCTTAAAGGGTTGTGCAAGTTTGATTCGAGGTAGGTGATACTATTGTAGTTTAATCCAACTTGTATTATACGTACATGTTAACTACTTTGTAGTGTGGCTGGTTAATGTATGTTTTTTGGTCGTCAATGCAATAGTTTTACATGCTTATGATTGACCTATCTTATTTTTAAATGTGTGGAATATTTTGGTGTTAGAAACGTTCTCACGGGATATTGGTGAAACAAGGCTGGCAGACATTTATATCTAAGGTTTAGTACATGGATGGTAATTGTTTCTTGTAGGTCATAGCTAGAGGGTGGTTGTATAACCCATAGCGTATATGTACGAGGTTCAGGTGAGTTTGACGGTTCCATGAGTGAACAGGGGAATATGTGTTTATCTATGCTTGATAATGGTATATGTGCCTTGACTTGACTTGACTGTACTTGATTTGGTGATATTTGTTGACTTGTTGGTTTTTAATCTTGAACTATATTTTTGGTGTTTATGTATTAAGTGTATGATATATTGGCATGGATTAGTTGCTTATACTAATATTTAGTTAAGTGTTCATATTTTCATCTTGGGTTGGCAAAGTGACCCTACCAGTACACTGTTGATTTCTTATGTGCTGATACTATACTTGCATTTGCTTCTATGAGTGCAACACATATTCCAGTGGCTCCTACGAGACCTCAGTTGTGATTCCAGCTGTTGATTCTAAATTTCAAGGTGAGGAGCATTTTCGGGCTACTATGGAATCTCTCTCTTGGCATAGTTCTTTCTTTCTGGACTTGTGTTTTATTTTAATATTTGGGGTTGCATCCCCTTTCTTGATATTCCAGTAGTAGTTTTGGTAAACGACTTTTGGTTCCTAGGGGTGGTTTTGTTATGTACAATGTTTCCGCTTTCAGTTGTACTTGTTTTTGGTTTAAATTTGACATTTATTTATTGATGGATTAGTTTTGACTCCTCTAAGTATTGATTATGAGTTGGCATTTGGGGTTGGTTTCGGGTAGTTGGTTCTCTCACCGGATGAGTAGCGTGGGTGCCACTCACGATAGGTTTGGGTCGTGACAAGGATATTTTAGCATAGGTTTACTTTTTTGCATTTTTCCTTTCTTTCATACTGTATAATTTGACTGGATAATATTATATTATTTCTGTGTGCGTGATTATGTATTTTTTGTTCTGTCTGAAATTTATTCATTTATAGTATTAATTTAGCCGATACGGGTCAATGAAGTGACCGTGCTAAAACCACGGGATTGAGAGGTGCCTCACATCTTCTCCTCGATCAACAGAATTCCTTTACCGGAATCTCTGTTTGCCGATCATTTTTAAGAGTAAACTATTTTTGAAAAGGATATTCTTAAGGTGACTTGGCACACCGAACCAATGTCAAGTGGCGATTTTGAGTTTTAATCAAATCCTTTTTGAAACACCCTTTTAGTCATATTTAGTATTTTGACTGTGGACATGCTCATATAGATATTCACGAGAAGCGTATTCGTAAACCAATAAAGGCACTTCAGCTTCCAAACAACACCCAAAGAGTCTCATTACATTTCTGTGGTTGACTTGAGTAAGAATATGTACCTCATTGATAAACTGTTCAGTTTGATTCTCATCACAAACGTACACTTTTTAATTGCGACTGGGCGATTATCAGAGAGAGTACCTCTATACAAGACCCCGTTTGCACCACGACCAAGAATTCTATCACTGGAATAGTTGTTCGTAGCCTTCTTCAACTCTCAGATGTAAAAATTTTGGTTGCTTCCACACCATCCTCTTTAGAGGAGATTTGTTGCTTCAAGAGTAAACCACCATTTTGTTGGAAGAACTTCTGCCTATTTTTACTGAGTTTTCGTTTATTGATTCAGAAATAGAGGAAAATTGTCCCAACCACAAGGGATATAAAGCCAACTTCCATACCTGTGTTTATAACAACAAAATTTAAAGGATGTGAATTCCTTACATCACTTAAATAAAATATATATACTCATTTATCACTACTCTGTGTATATATATAAGTAATGACTTTCTCAATAGAAAGTAAATGGGACATCTATTTATTGTAATAACCAAAAGAGTTCTATCTTCTAAACATACTAAATAACCAATAGAGTTATCGTGCAGAGGCTAATTGAAATGGATAATACTTCTATGAGGCACCGCCTTAGAGAAGCAAATCAAAGAGCGGACTCTCTTGCTAAATTAGCGACTACTCAACATATGAGGAAGGGGTATGCAATCTGTACTTTTTGTCCAAGGCTATTGTTTTGGCGCGTGATGACATATTGTCTTAGCAATCTAGAAAAGATTAGATCAGCCTTATTTGTGGGATAAAAACTTTTTTTCTTGAAAGAAAAAAAGAAGATGTACTTTCATGTATTCTTCCATAAGAACTAATGCAATTATGTAGTCATTTCACAAGATAAGTATCTGACTTTTAGACAAAAGATATACAAATTTTCCACTCAAGTGTGTTTATAGTGGGATGGATAATTATGCAATCCTTGTTTATCCTACTCAATATTCTAGCTGGCTATCTATAGAAGATTATATCAGACTTATGATACAAATACATCACAGTTGTTATCCAGAGAAGAAATAATGTTGTTTAGCCAAAAAAAAATTTAAAAAAATCCCATTCTTCAATTTGGTTTAAGATGAAAATCAAAAAAATATAGAAAGGAGTAAACATTTTTCTGATTTATGATGTGGCATCAGTTTGCTTCTCTCTGTCTCTCTCATTTATTTTTCCTTTTTTTTTTTCCTTTCATCTTTTTTTTTTGTTACTAGCTAGGACTGGCCTGGCGTGTTTAAAAATTAGTGATATATATAACACTATGATGTATAATATGTAGTAAAAGCTTAAGTTCTTTGGACTGACAATATAAAAAAAATATTTGCATAATTACGTTAATGTTTAGGGTAAACACAAGTAAATCGTTACTGAACGTACTAAATGCGAGTAGAAACAAGTTCAATTTCTGAGAAACATACCAACAGAAAACTTGATCCATAGGACAAGAGTTTGGGTTTGGTGCAACACAGCCACTACCATTCTTTTTGCCATCGCCGATGTAGCCTTTTGGGCAGTAACAATTGTAACTTGCCGGTGTGTTTATACAATTGTGTACACACAAATTGGTACTTGAATTTGCACATTCATCAATATCTGACATGCACTACAGAGAAATATACCATTAATCCCTGGCGCTGTCTTTATATTTTATCTTTCTACATACATATGTACTAGCACAAGCTGTGATTATACCCTTATAAGAAGTGAACTTGCTTTAAGAAAATTCCAGGATTACTTTATCATTAAAGGAAACTAGCTAAGAGTATTTAATTAAGCATTATAACTACTACAGCGAAAATTTACGACTCGTTATCTGTTATATGAATCATTAGTAGCCATGTTTCTCAATTTTAACTTGTCTCAGGTTAACATTATTACCAAATATTAGTCTAAAGTACGAGAAATTGTCTATATTTTTATTGGCATATAAATAGTTGATAGAACTATATTACTACATATTTTCAACTTACAATTGGTATTGCAGTATAGTTCTTTTTATTCCACTATGTCTTATCTTTCGCTAATTAAGCTGGCATAGATTTCAACATTGGGCGCACACATGTAGACACTTAAACTTGGATAAAGTTGAACAAGCAGACACACGCGTCTTATGTGGCATCTATGTAACATCTACATGACAATCTCACTAGAATTAACATATAGATGCCACGCATAGGACGCGTGTGTCTACTTATTCAATTTTATACAAGTTTAAATGCACACTTGTGCACACCCAATGTTGGAGGCCATAAATGTCAATTGAGATCAAATTAAAAGACATATTTATGTATAGTGCCGTTAAGAAATATCTAATAAATAGAAGTAATAACTTATTAAACTATAACTTAATTATGCTTATTATCTATAATCTATATCTATAATCTATATCTATATCTATTATCTATATCTATAATCTATATCTATATCTATAATCTATAATCTATAATCTATATCTATAATCTATATCTATAATCTATAATCTATAATATATTAAAAGTGTGAAGAACCTTAGAGAAGTGATTTGAACTTTTTGTCCTTCATTAAAAGTCTCTGTAATAGACAAAATCGTCTTTTCACTTTTTTTATAATATTTAAAATTCAAAAGTCCAAAAAATTAATAATTAAGGAATCCTAAAATATATGGTAATTGAAAAAAAAAATTAAAAATTAAGAAAATCTAAAAAAATATGGTACAAAAATATATAGTAAGAATTTCAAGGTTTCTTGGAATACCATTTTAACTTTATTAAAAAGTCCTAATATTTTACACTTCTAAATCAATTTAAATATTACATTATATAATTACTAAACACAAACTCACAAATACTTCTATCCGACCCATTCTTTTCTTTTCTTCTTTTTATTAGTTTTTTCTTTCTACTTTTTCCTTTGTCTTTTATTAGTTTTTGATTCTGGTCAAGTTAAATTCTTGTTTTAGCTTTTATTTGGAATGGTTATGAATATTTTTTTTGCTTTGAGTTATTAGTATGAATGTGTTTAATTTTTTTTTAAGTTATTACCTTCTTAACTTTTTCATTCAATATGAGTAAATCTATACAAGTCATTAGTAATTGATTCTTCAATATTCTTGTACAGGAGAAAAAAGATTCATGTGCAGCATGTGTTTGAGACTTTGTATCAATTAAGAGCGAATTTGAAGGCATGTTTTGTCTGAATTTTAATTTTCAGTCATATTGATCTTATTTGTGTTGTTCATGTGTTTATTATATACTAGCTTTTCGACACGTGCGTTGCACGTGTATGCCGAGTTATGTATTAGTACAAGTTTGATAAAATAATATCAATATTAGTATTAAAACAAACCTTCAAGTACATAATTGACTTGGAATGACTATTCATCAGCAGAGACAATTACCATGTTATTAGTCAAATATGAAAGAATAAACATACAAATTTCTATAAATGATCAATATAAAATATGATATATGTTTTCGGTGCGTATGAGATGTTTCTTAAAGAAATTTTACAACTTTAATTTAATTAGTTAACATCCTATAAAGAGGCTTTACTCTGCCTGTTATAAAGTTACTGTTTTACTTAATTAAGCAAGAAAAATTACCAGCATAGTTAATGATTACTTGAAGAGATACAAATATGTGTGAGATTATACAACCAACCATAGTAACGGTTAAAAACCAAGTAGGAATGGTAGTTATATTGGTAACTAATTTGAAGGAATTACCCATCTCAAATAAATTTTATATTTATTCTTTACAAGATTTTGCAAAATAATATCATATTATTAAAATAAAATTTTTGTTAATCAATTATACACAAAAGCAGTTAGCAAGAAACATCTCGTTATTGCCAACTATCTGTGAGGTCCCAATACACTTGATCTTCCTTATTATCAATATTGCCAATACCAATAGTACAGATGTGATCACAAATATCAATAGGTAAAATTTCTCTCAACTTATCCTTGTTCCATTTTCCATTCTTGATAAAGTTCCTAAGTCCTAATGGCCATCAGTTTTGAGCTTTTAGCAGCTCCACGGACTTGATGATTCTCTCAAAATATGCATGACCCCGAGTTAATCTGTCAAATCATATGTCTCTCTGCCACCTCTATTACTTGGAGCATATGCTTCCAGGCATGAGAGTTTCCTGAAGCCACTTTTTGCCAATCAGATGAGATCTAATGCAATACTTTTTTCTTACAAAGGTGGACCATAATGAAGAAGTTGTTCTTAACCTCCACCACCTTTTCATGGCCAAGGTGTTACTAATCTCCTCCATGCACCTAATTCCTATTCCTCCTTCCTCCAAAGGAAAAACAAATTGATCCATGAACTTCAATGATATTTCCTGTGATACAAACATTTACGGGATGTCTATCTTAGTCGGCTCCAATAAAGGTGTGTGAACAGATACAAATAGTACGCTAACATGAGTAGAAAATAATTAGGTCTAAACTTACAACTCGTTTACAGGAAAGAACAATTTTGTCGACGGAAAACCGAATCTGTAATTGTGAATCACAGGTGAAGCAAGGCAGACAATGACAGTAATTTGCGTCACAAAAAGTACCTACATAGTGTAGAAGATGTGTTGTGTAACACCCCGTACCTTCCCAATCCTACTTGATGATGTTGAATAATGTTTGCTTGAGTGTCGAGAGATATAAGTATGTATTTGGTAATGCTAATGACGAGAAAATTGAAATTTGGCCACGTATATGCGATTAGACCTTCGTAGGAGGTGTTTTGTGAGTTCGTGGGGAATTTGTGTAATACCCCGTACATATTCCAACCTCATTTGGTGACTTGGAGTCATGTTTAATTGATGATTAAGATCACTAAGTAAGTATTTTATAGTGTTTTGATAGGGTATTGGATAATATGCAAGTGTTGGAAAAAGTGGCCGAAAAATTAAGCAAAGTACCAAGACTTGCATCACTCCCTGTTTCAGGGGGTGTGGCACAAGCCTCTGATTCAGAGGAGTGTCATTTCCTGCGCCACAAGCTTGCTTTGCAGCTAGTGGCGCAAGGCACAAGGATTTTGCCCTTCCGTGCCCGTTTCGCAACACAATGCTACGTCGATTCTTTTATGGTTTCTTTTGGTTCCTTGGAGTTATTTAAGCATTGTTAAAGCTTCAAATACATCGATACACTCCTAAATACTTCTACATGATCAAACCATGAAACACAAGTAGTTATCAAAAATGTTTAAGGAAGCCATGGACGACTAGAATGTCTATTTTTGCGATTGCGACGACGAATGAGAATCTCGTAAGAGAATATTATAGTGACATTATGGAATTATTTCATCATGAGATAGGTGGTGAAGTATACATGAAATTTGGTGGGCTAAGTTGAGATATGTTATTGGACCCAATTTAAAGCCCAAAATGAGCCAAAAAATAAGAGGCCCAAAAGGGTCAAATGACCCATTCTTGTGTTTGACAAGTAAACACAACATTTTTGACTAATTGGATGGATAGAGATGAGCATGAGAGCCTATATAAAGCCACCGCTAGTCAGATTTTTATTTCTTAAAACACACATGCCTTTTTGGAGATATTTCCAACATATTTCTCTCAAACTCTCAAACCCTAAATCCTCTTCTTGAGCAAGAGCATCATCCTACAAGTATTGGTAAGTGTTTATTCTTGTGATTTAATATATTATGTACATGACAGGTTATGTATATCATGGTGGTTATGGTGGCAAGGTGTTGAATAGTGAACTTTTTGTTTTTGATAAAAGATGTGCATCCTTGTGAATTAAACTTGAAATATGACTTGTGGGTTTGATGAAAAGTCATGGTATGGATGAAATACCAACATGTATGGTATGATTATGTTACTAAACTTGTTATTTCCATGTAAGTGTAAATTGTGGGATTTTGGCCGATATGTGTTATGAGGTGTATTAAGGTACTTTGATGGATTATTTGTGATGTGGTGTGACTAAGGAAGTGTAAAGGAGAAGTGTTATGGTGAAATGTATTGATTATCATGTATTGGTCAATGTTGGTAATATTGGGGAATTTTTGGAATAATAATTTCATCAATAGTTTTGTCAAGGGGAAATGGCATGTTTAAAGGCAAACATGTAACTCATTCACGTTATATGCATTTGTAAGGTAGTTGGTGGTAAATGTAAATTCCGTTATGTGTTTGTATTGTAGAGTGAAACACAAAGAAGGAGCGGGACCTTGTGTACACATCTAAGGTGGTATATTCGTATTGAGAACACAAGGTATGTAATGTTATTTTGTCTGTATCTTTCTACGGAAAATAGTATTCATATTGGCATTACACTTGCCCTATACCGAAATGTGCTAAGGTATCCTATTTCCGATTACCAATGGTTATTATCACATTTTTCCTACTCATTGATCAATTGTGAATCACATGTCCTCTATTCATGGATAATGTTCCAAAAGCCCAATAAGGTTGTGTTCCAAAGTTCCAATAGTGGTTATGCTCATGTATCTTGTTCATTGATTACTATCCAATGGTTCCAATAGTGTTATGTTTCCACGAAGGCTATATTTCAAATAATGTTTATTTACATGTCTCTTGCTCATTGGTTATTGTTCCAAAGCTTCCAATAATGTTATGGCTACAAAAGTATCAATCTCTCATAAGCCAAGGGTATCCTATTTCCGGGTATCAATTATGGTTTCTCACATGTTCTTTATGCATTGATCAATTGTCATTCACATGTCTCATATGCATTGACTAATGTTCCAAAGATTCCATGGTTCCACTAATGTTATGTTCCAAAGTTCAAAGTGATATTATGACTATCATTGTATCAATCTCAAAGTAAAGAACAAAGTAATGCACATATGGTTAATGTTTGAGTACGGGTGGCAGCTTTTGGGGCAAAATGCCTAGCTCAAGCCGATCCCGAAATTATTGGATCAGGGGGCAGCTTTAGGGGCGAAAGCCTAGCTCAAGCCGAACCTGACAAGGGGCAGCTCTAGGGGTGAAAAACCTAGCTCGAGCCGAACCTGATATATTGATTTATGGGTGGCAGGTCTAGGGGCATAAGACTAGCTCGACCCGATCCCGATGCATTGATTTATGGGTGGCAGGTCTAGGGGCATAAGCCTAGCTCGACCCGATCCCAACATAACGATATGTTATGTAAAGACCCACTGATCAGTAGGGGCCCGGGTACATTGTGACACATGTAATGATGATTAAGAATTGAAGTAATGAAGCAAAGAAAGCAATGAAAGTAATAAATATGGTTTCCAAAATGCAGAATGGTTACTTATTCATATGAATTATTCATATGCATTTGAGTTCACTAAACTATTCATGTATTGTACAGTTTCATTTGAGCCTTACATACTCAGTACTTATTCCGTACTGACCCTCTTGGGGAACTTACCTTACATGTTGCAGGTGCAGGCACTAGTAGACCTCCACCGTTGTTCGGGGCTTCTCCGAGTCGCAGTGGGTCATATGTTTTGATATTGTACATTGTGTATAAAGCGGGGACTTGTCCCGACTTTCAGTTGGTTTTGGTCAATGCATCTGTCAGAGGCTTTTGTAGACGTATGTGGGTGTATGTGTATAAGATGATAGATGAAGTCTTGACTTGATGGCCTCAACGACCAAGTTTCTCATATGTATATACGTCACATGTTCTATGCTTTCTGATTTTAGCCTCTCATGTTTCTATGTGATAGTAGTGTTTCCTATGACAAGCATATGAATGAATAGAAGCAAAGCTTGGTTCTCTCGGGCCTTGTCGGCTTCAGGTGCCAGTCACGCCTCGTTGGGATTCAGGGCGTGACATGTTGTTTATATGAAAAGTTTCTTTTTTCTTCAGGAAGAACACACCCATAGTCGGGTTTGATTGGTTCGGGCTGACCATGGTAGACATATGAAGAAGTTTTTTTCAAAAAAGAACCAACAATTATAAGAGAGAACAAAACTCTATTTAGGTGAGAATGTATTAAATTATTATTTTTTTATTATCCATAAACATTGAGAAAACTCAAAGGAAGAAAATAGATGCAGAAATTTTCTTTCTGTATGTCTGTGTGTTTTCGTTATACACTGTAGCCGTATATTTATACAAAAGAAAACCTAACGAGCAAGTAAACTTAGGGAGCAAGAAAACCTAATGAGCTGTACAAACCTAATCATGAGTTGTACCTTCTAGTATGTTCTATTCTAATAAATGCTGAAAAATAAATACAGAGAAAAATAATTACATGGAGATAAAAACTAAAATAGCCCTAAAGTGATTATCTATTTGAAGCCTTATGAATCTCTTTCCAGGTCAGCCCAATTATAAAATATAAAATCCCAAGAGTAATTCAGGCCAAGTGCAATCGAGCCCACGACCCAAACTCAACGTCAATGTGTATCTATATTCCTTCTTTCTTTCTTTGTGGCAGTAACATCCACAATATCATTTTTTCCGTCAACACCCCCTCTCAAGTTGATGGCTGGAGATCGGACACTCAACTTGTGCAAAAGAAATCGATGAAGAGGCCCTGCTAGAGCTTTGGTAAATAAGTCAACTAATTGAGAAGAAGAAGGAACAAAAGATAATGAAATCAACCCATCAAGAAGTTTTGCCCTAACGAAATGGAAATCAAGCTCAATATGATTGGTTCGTTCATGAAAAACAGGATTCTTGGAAATATGTATCGCAGCCTGACTGTCACAATTAATGGGCACCGGAAATGAAGGTGCTACAAACAAATCCTGAAGGAGACGAACAACCCAGGTGATTTCAGCGACAAGGCGGCGCATAGACCGATACTCGGCCTCTGCAGAAGAAAGGGCAACAACCGGCTGCTTCTTTGATTTCCAAGAAATTGGGCAACCCCCAAGACATAAAAAGCAACCACTAACAGATCGACGGGAATCAGAACAAGCAGCCCAATCAAAATCGCAAAATGCTTGAATCTGGAAAGAAGGATCTGGGGATAAGAAAAGCCCTAGACCTGGATCTTTACTCAGGTATCTCAAGGCATGATAAGTAGCTTGAAGGTGACCAGAACAAGGAATTTGCATATACTGACTTAGATGTTGGACAGTATAAGCAAGGTCAGGACGAGTATTTGTTAAAAAATTCAGCTTTCCCAAGAGTCGTCGGTAAACTGTTGGATCAGCGAGAGGCTCACCAGAGGAGGAATAAAGCTTAAGACTTGGATCCAATGGAGTAGACACAGGCCGAGATCCCAAACAATCAAACTCAGTGAGGATCTCTATTGCAAATTTTCGTTGCGTAATGATCATCCCAGCATTCTCTCGCACCAATTCCATCCCTAAAAAGTAATGAGCTTCACCTAAATCTTTGATCTTGAATTCAGAATGTAAGAAGCTTTTAATCTCACCTATTTCCTCTATATTATTGCCAGTGATTAATATGTCATCGATATACACAGCTAAAAGAGTGATGAGATTCCCTGTTACCTTGAAGAAAAGGGAGTAGTCATTGAGTGAAGAATGGAAACCTCGAGTGTTCAATGCAGAAGACAAATGAGCATACCATTGACGAGAAGCCTGCTTCAATCGATACAACGATTTACGAAGACGACACACATGATTAGAAGAAGAAGGTGTCAAACTAGGAGGAAACTTCATATATACCTCCTCATCAAGATCGCCATGGAGGAACGCGTTGTTTACGTCAAGATGGAATATTTTCCAAGCTTTCTTTATAGCAACTGATAAAAGACACCTGATTGTAGTGATTTTTACTATGGGGGAAAAAGTCTCCGTATAATCGATGCCTTCTCTTTGTATATCCCCTCGGATCACTAACTGAGCCTTTAATCTTTCTAAAGAACCATCAGATTTTAATTTCACTTTGTATACCCATTTGCAAGGCAATGCCTTCTTCCTCTATGGCAATTCAACAATGTCCCAAGTTCTGTTAGAATCTAAAGCATCAAATTCCTTGGCCATGGCACTGGTCCAACCAGGATGCATAATAGCTTGTGTGTATGAAGATGGTTCAGTGATTTGACAGACAGAATTAATGAGAACCTGATTAGGTTCTGTTAAGGCAGAAAAAGAAGCACAATATAAAGGAGAAAAAGGTGGATTAGGAGAAAACATAGAATAAGCTGTTGCACAAATATAATCTGACAAGTACTTGCTGTTGCACAAATATAATCTGACAAGTACTTAGGTTGTTGATGTTGCCTGTGTGATCTTCGCAGCAAGGAATCTTGTTCAGAAGGTAACACTGTAGAATTCGATGGAGGACTAGAAGGTGAATGATCAGTTGTACTTGGTAAAGTAGGAACAGTAGGAGAGTTGAGATCAGTATGTTGTGTGGACTCTTTAGGCAAGGTAGTATCATCATCTGCAATAGGAAAAGACTCAGGAAAAAGCTTGGACATAGGACTAGGGTGAACAAAAGGAAAAATATGCTCCACAAACTTGACATCCCTAGAAACTGTGATTTGATTTGTTTGAATAACAAGAACCTTGTACCCCTTTTTTGCAAAAGGATACCCTAGGAAAATTCCGGGAAGGGCTCTAGGACTAAGCTTGTCCCTATTTCTAGAAAGAGTACAAATGAAACACAAACAACCAAAAGGCTTTAAGACAGAGTAATCAGGAACAGTTTTGAATAAGACCTGGTAGGGGGATTTCTGTTTAAGAACAGAAGATGGAAATCTGTTAATTAAATGAGTAGCAGTGAGCATGCAATCACCCCAAAACCTCATAGGAGCATTAGACTGAAACAACAAGGCCCTACATGTTTCCAATAAGTGCCGATGCTTTCTTTCTACCACACCATTTTGTTGTGGTGTAGCTGTACAAGTAGTTTGGTGTACAATACCTTTGGACCGAAAAAAATCTGTTTGTACTTTCCCCGTTCCTAACTCAAATGCATTATCTGATCTCACAACTTTGATTTTTGTGGAAAATTTTCTTTCAATGAGAGATATAAAATTTTTTAGAGTAGGAAAAGCACTTGACTTGGTGCAAAGAAGAAAAGTCCAAGTACATCTTGAGAAGTCATCTACAATTGTCAAGAAATATTTTTCTCCTTTGTAAGTGGGAGTCTTATAAGGTCCCCAAGTGTCTATGTGTATTATCTCAAAACAAACTTTAGTAGTGATAGAACTAAGAGGAAAAAGGGGTTTGGTTTGTCTGGCCATGGGGCAAATAGAACAACAAAAATCCATTTTATCAGTTTTATTCAATTGCAATTGCTTGATGTTTTTCATAGCATGGAAAGGCAAGTGACCTAATCTATTATGCCACAAGAGAGATGAAGTAGAAAATGGACAAACTAGAGCAATTTTATTAATAACATCACTGGAAGGTTGAGTACAATAACTTTAAGAGGACTTGACTCGTAACATACTGACTGAACAAAATTAGGTAACAACTTAGACGAATGTGAGACTGACTCTTGACAGTAATTTAAAGACACTAGACTAGCAAACTTCTGAGAAATCAACTCCATATGGGGTGTGTTATCCTTCATCACATATTGCCCTGCTGCAATATCACCTAGCACCTGCTTATTCTTCAAAAAAAGGGCCTGTATAGAACATTTTGGTTTAGAAAATATGAGATCGCAATCAAATTAAGTACATAACTGAGAAACTAATAGCAAGTTATGTTTGAATGCGGGAACAAGAAGAACATGATGAAGTTCAAAATCTGGAGTTAAATGTAGACTACCTATATAGTCTACTTTTACCTTGAATGAATTCGGTAAAGTGACTAAAATAGGAGAAGAAAGAGGCAGTATGTTGTGCAACAAAGACCTGTCAAAGGTCATGTGCTGTGAAGCACCAGAGTCTATAATCCAAGTATGATATGTAGTTTTGGAAAAAAAAGAAGTAAATACATGACAAGCTATATGCATACCAGCCAAATTAACACTCGCACTGGCCTCAAAAGTTGATGTTGTAGAACCTGGTTGAACAGCTTGAAACATTTGCACCAGTTTGTCATATTGTTCCTTCGAAAAACTTTGATTCATAAGGAGACTAGTCATAGTATTCCCTCCATTGCACTCTTCCTCAAAAGCTGCATTAGCCTGATAATTAGAAGAATTTCCTTGCCTTGCCTTGTTGAACTTGAAGTGTGCAGGATACCCAACGAGTTTATAACAAACATCTTTAGTGTGACCAGATTTTTTGCAATATTTGCAAAATAGATCCGCCTTCTTAGTTTCTGTGTTTCCTGATGGGTTAGCACCCCTGTATTCATTCGTACTCCGTGATGGAGTCCATTTTTGTCCAGAAGTCATGAAAGCAGAAGAGTCAGTAGCAAGAGTGTGATTAGAATGTACTTTTATTTGTGATTCTTCATGTAAAATGATAGAATAGGCATGAGCAGTACTAGGAGGAGGCTTCATCATAAGTATATTTCCTCTCACACTAGTAAAAACATCATTAAGGCCCATTAAAAACTGTATTAGCTGTTGGTCTTCATTCATTTTGATGTTATGAGTTTTGGATCCACAGTCACAAGTGCATGTACAAATCATAAAAGTATTTAGGAGTTTCAATTGGTCCCAGATTCTTTTAAGTTTGGTAAAATAGCTTGCTACATCATTAGTACCTTGGCTGATGTTATTGAGCTCCCTTTGTAGTTGAAACAACCTTGCTCCATCTGCCTGCCCATAACGATCCTCAAGCTCAGTCCAAAGCTCCCTAGTTGTCTGTGAGTAGATCACACTTTTAGAGATGTCCCTACTAAGGGAATTCAGCAAACCAAGCAATGACTATGTCATTGCACCTCTTCCACTGATCAAATAGAGGTGAATCTTCAGCAGGACACTTGCAAGTCCCATTGATAAATCCAATTTTGTTTTTAGCCGAGAGTGATATGAGCACTCCTCTGCGCCAGTTTTCGTAGCAGGAACCATCAAATGTGACATTCAGCAGTATCATCCCTGGGTTATCAGAAGCAGACAAGAAATAAGGATGGCAAGAATCTACTTGCAAAGAAGCTATAGAGCCAGAATTTTCTTCTGTACCAGGTGTTGATGAAGAGGAATTAGTAGTAATATTACTCATGTTTCAAGAAAGATTCAAAACAGATTACCAGAAAGAAATCGTATTACTTCTTAAAGTTGCTCTGATACCATGAGAAAACTCAAAGGAAGAAAATAGATGCAGAAATTTTCTTTCTGTATTTTTGTGTGTTTTCGTTATACACTGCAGCCGTATATTTATACAAAAGAATACCTAACGAGCAAGTAAACTTAGGGAGCAAGAAAATCTAAAGAGCTGTACAAACCTAATCATGAGTTGTACCTTCTAGTATGTTCTATTCTAATAAATGCTGAAAAATAAATACAGAGAAAAATAATTACATGGAGATAAAAACTAAAATAGCCCTAAAGTGATTATCTATTTGTAGCCTTATGAATCTTTTTCCAGGTCAGCCCAATTATAAAATATAAAAACCCAATAGTAATTCAGGCCAAGTACAATCAAGCCCACGACCCAAATGCAATGTCAATGTGTATCTATATTCCTTGTTTCTTTCTTTGTGGCATTAACATCCACAATATCATTTTTTCCGTCAACACCCCCTCTCAAGTTGATGGCTAGAGATCAGACACTCAACTTGTGCAAAAGAAACCGATGAAGAGGCCCTGATAGAGCTTTGGTAAATAAGTCATCTAATTGAGAAGAAGAAGGAACAACTCATCTACTGCGGAGAACAATTTTGCCATTGGAAAATCAATTATGTAACTATGAGTTGCAAGGGTATCAACACAGATAATGACAGATGGTGTTGGCAGCATCGAAAGTATAGCAGATGTGTTAAACGTTTGAATCTGCACAGATGAATGGAAATTGATGTTAAAAACAATTTGATTATGCTATAGTTACATATATTTGGCAGCTTTGAAAGTAGATCAAACAGACAGAGTGTTCAATGTTTAACGTTCGTAACCGGCGGGGAAGTAGGTGCCTGTTTTAAAAATCGAAGATTGAAAGAAGGAAATTTCGCTGCAAGTGCACCAGATCAAAGGCGAAAAGAAGGAAATTCAATAGATGGGCTAAGTGTTAGAATCTGTAAAATTGAATGGAAATCATAATTGGAAGGGACTATGAAAACCGACGATGGTATTATTATGAAGAAACCTAAGAAATAGATCAATCCTTAAAGTTGATAGCGAAGGTGGAACCTGTTGGAGATTTGACGTCCAAAAAGAAAATGCCAAAAGTAGTGAAAAACAGGGCATACCTGTTGGTGTCGTCCAGATTATGAGAGTTGGAGGCGACGACTGTTCGATAAGGCTTTAGTAGAGTGATGTTGTAGGGCTGGAAAATTGCTTGTTATGGTTGAGATTGGCGTCCGTCTAGTTTGTGATTGTTGGAGGTGACGCTTCGCTAAGACTTAAGTTGTAGGCTTTGGGTTGTAGCGTGTGTCTATTTTTTTTTTTTTGTTGGGGGGTGGGGGGCGCCTATTCAGTTTGTGAGAGTTGGAGGGACGACTCTTCACTAAGGATTTAATAGCACAATGTTGTAGAGATGGAAAATTGTCTGTATAGTTGAGATTGGTGCCTGTCCAGTTTCTTAGTGTTCAGAATTTTTAACTTCTTTCCTCTCTTTATAAACTTAGAGACAACTACATTCGTGCTTTAACAAATTGTAAAAGTAAACATAAAAATCTAGAACAACACCTGTATCTAAATAAGTTGAGAAACTAATAGGACACAACTTTTAAAAAAGAAGTCGAACCTGCTGAAGCTTTAACAAAGTAAATCCGAGAGTTAGGCAGAAAGTGTCGTGGATTTTTATTTCTAAAGAAGATAAACTAAACGGCGATAACTCTTATTAATCACCGATTAAAACAATGTTAAGACATTTGGTACATGAACATGGTTTTACAATAACCCTCTCACATATTTATTACTCTCTCCGTTCCTAAATAAGTGGTGCTTTTAGTTTTGGTACGCATAAGGAACCAACTAAGGAACGCATACAATATAGTTTTTATGAGTGCGGAAAAAAGCTCAGTAGAGTGTCGGAAGGGTGAACAGGGATACAGTTTCACAACAGACGCAACATTATCCCTTTTCTATAAGTATTATTCTGTTTTTGCAAGGATCCTACACCAAGAAGTTGTCGTTATAAAATTCATGGAGATTCATGCAAATTTTCTAATTTATTCTCTAACTTGTGTTCTATGTCTTCATTAATTTATTGAAGGTTTCTTTTTCTTAACCTTTCTTTTTCTTTGATTTACTATCCCCCAAAAAAACTGATTGAAGGGAAAGAAACAATCAACACATAACTAAAAATATATGACTACCTTCTTTTCAACAGTTTCATAGAAAGGAACTTATAAGTTGAATTCCTGGAAGGACTATTTCATCAATGATTTGGCTGAGCTTTAATAACGGAATTCTATGGAAGGAATATTGACAATCACAATAATCTGAGCATAAAGTGCAACGGTATAAACTGTTTGAAGTAAATGGCTAATTGCAAAAAACTTGAACGTTTTTGGACTGAGAAATAACAGGACATACATGGTAGCCTAACAGAGAAGATGAAAGAGAAGCTGGGATTTTGTTTGGGCAGCGCTATCAAGAATCTGGTTTTAAAGATAGTAAACGATGCAATTATTGAGGAATAATGTTGAGGCGTCTAGTGGAAGTGTTGTTGGTGTCTATTCGGAATTTTGTAGTGCGACTGTATAGGGTTGTAAAGCGTAGTCTAAAGTAAATGGGATGAGGGTATTTTAGTAATTTCACTTTAGAGTTTTGGAGTTCATGCTTTTAAGATAGTATAAATATAAATATGATATATAGATGTGTATAAGTTGTTGTTTTAACTTTATATTTTCCTTTTAAACAAACTAATGTCCATTTCTCATCCAAATATGCCCCTTATACATATTAAAATGCATATAGAATATACCTATACACGTAAATAATATACTTAATAGGAAAAATATTCAATCCAGAAAAATAAAGTAAAATATTTACATCAAGTTATTCAAGCTCGGGGATCGCTTGGTTGATAGTATAGCATCTTTATATCGTAAGTTTTCAGTCAATTTTAGTTTAAAGTCGCGTATTTGAATTGTTATTTTGCGGGATTGATGTTGGTGCTGTTTTAGAGCTATTTTGAGCTCGGATTTGGATAAATCTCTTGTGACTATTGATCATTGAACTATTTGGGATGCTGTGACGGTTTCGATTTTGCGATTCGTCAAGCGGACCCCTCGTGGGATTTTCGATCGTTTTTTGACCCCAGAAATATGGGTATCAACCTTCATGTTTTGATGCATAGTTGAGAAATGAATGACTAATGATCGGAATGAGTGGGATATGAGGCTATGAGCTAGTTGAACCCTCCCCGCGCCCATGTCATCTTTCATGGACTCCATCACCACTACTCTATCTTGTACTTCCTCCATTAAAAAAAGAATGACTTATTTTGACTTAACACGGAGTTTAAGAAAGTAAAGAAGATTAAATGTCATATGAAAAGTTAAAATTAGAGTTGTTAAAAAGGAATAGAGTAATTCGTAGGTCATTCTTGTCATGCCCCTAACCCCGCCTGGACGGATTGGCACTTAAAGCCGACAAGGCCCGAGAGAACGAAGCTCTGCTTACATTCATTCATACGCATGCCATAAGAAACACCCCCAACACGTAAAATCATAAAAGGCTATCATTGAAAATCATGGAACATGTAAGATACATATATACATATGAGAAACTTGGCCGTCGTAGCCATCGAGTAAAATTACACGCAACATCACTTGGCATACCCACGTACGTCTACAAAAGCCTCTAATAGAAGTGCATACATGACCAACCGAGATTCGGGACAAGCCCCACTTTACATAACATTTACAATACCAAAATATATATACAACTATGACATGGGAAGCCCCGAACCAACTAGAGCTCACCAAAGGTCACCAAGGGTCAAAAAGAAGTCCTGCAGCTTACTGGGGAGGTCTACTCGTACCTGCGCCTGTAGCAAGTAAGGTAAATCCCCCAAGAGGGGTCAGTATGAGAAATGTACTGAGTATGCAAGGCTTTATGAGACTGTACGATACATAAAGACTTTGAATATAAAAGAGTACTCAACATGGATAAGTCATCATTCTGAATATATGGAAAACTGTACATTAGGTGAATTACTTTATTTACTTTTAAGCTCATACGCTCATTCACTCATTCCTTCATCCATTCATATAGTATCCTGGCCCTAAGCTGATCAGTGGGTAATCAATAGTAATCGGGATCGACCTAAGCTAGTCTTTTCATTTGTCCCTGGGATACCCCCGTAGCAGAATCGACCCATGCTAGGTGCTCTTCTCACCCCTGGGATACCATCCGTAAATATTGGGATCGACCCATGCTAGGTTATTTAACCCCTGGGATACCACCCATGAAACATCTCACCTCTTTACACAACATTACTTCTTAAATCTTTGAGTTAGCTCAATCAAAGGTTGCTTCATTTTGGTGAACTTTTGAACATAATATTATTGGAACTTGAAACCATGTTTATGATTATGTGACACATGAATGATCACAGACCAACAATGAGATATATGTGATTAACACTAAATGATAACTCAAAATGAAATACCTTAGGACAATTCGGAAATGAGTAGTACCCTAACAAGGTGTACACTATATGCTGCAGAAGAATACGGAAAGGGGAAACCTTACATACCTTAATTCCTCAATATGAATACACAATCTTACTCGCGAATGCAACACTCCAGCTTTCCCTTTATGTCTACTCTACACACAAAAGTATATAACGAAGCTTGCATTAACCACTTACTTCATTTCAAGTGTATAACATGGCAATAAGTCACATTGTTGTCACACAACGCCATTTAACCTTCTTAAAATATCATGTACATCTTTACCATTACCAAAACAAGTCACATAACACCCATGGTATCACACATCACTAACATTCCCCTCCAAAATCATGCTTTACACTTCCTTTTCGATAAGAAGTTACATTGACGTCATTTAGTCACCCAAACGTCTTTCACAACAACACACTAAAGTAAATACATGCTTTAAATAATCCAACGTGTCCCCATACGACACTTTAAAGTCATTACAACGACATTACAAGTTGATAATTACATCCAAAAAGGGTATCGGGGTCTTCGGGGAGCAACTAGATGCGAAAACATACAAAATCGGAACCGGGGACGACCTGCGCTGCCACCTGCGCACGCAGGTGGATGAACTGTGCCTGCAGATGGCTCCTGGAAGATTCGAGGAGCATCTGCGTTGGCATCTGCGCCCGCAGATGCCTCCGTCTGCGGGGGCGGATGCCCGTTTTGGCCAAAATGGGTCCTTTTGGGGTCTTTGCATGCAATGAATGGGCCATGATCACAATCACACATATTTGAACATATTTTTGATCATCTTAAACACCAACATTCGTCCATGGTCTCACAACACACAGAACGACACCCAAAAACTACACTTCTCGGCCAATACGCCACCAAAGCCATAACAAATTTTACATTAACAATTCCAAACATCATTCACAAGGATAAAACAAGGAAAGAATATATTCACATCTCACATTTCAATATTCAATCAACCAAGTTCATTTCCTTCAAGACCACAAGTATATATTCAACGTTACAAGACAAACCACCCTCCGATTTAGCAACATGAGTCATTTCACTTATTGTGAACTTCCCAATACTCCACCAACACAACCAACATAATATACATCATATATAATGCATAAAATATACTAATTCATCACAATAACCACTTACCAAAGCTTGAACAAGGATGATCTTTGCCCAACAAGTAGTTGCCTTAGGGTTTGTGGAAATGTTTGAGAAAAGTCTAGAAAAACACATGAGAGTCCAAATGGATTAAAAATATGATTTGGAACCCTTTTATAGTCCCTTTTTAAGTATCTTTTTATCCACACACTTGTTCCAATAACATATAGGGACTTGGTCAATGGAAGACTAGCAAGAATGGGTCAAATTTCCACTTAGGCCATGTCTCTCTATGGTTTTTGGGCTTCATTTAAGGGCCAAATGTACAAGCCTTTTAAATGCCCATAACTTACTACATAATTCATCAAATCTCTCATATTTTCAAATGTTACGGTAGTCATCTAGACTCTGAAATGTACGGGGTGTTACGATTCTTGTCCCCTTAGAAACATTTGTCCTCGAATGTTAGTGTATCATTTCAAAGTAAACAAGCACAAGTGTAGGAACATTCTTCATATCAGCATATAAATATGCACTCAAAGCTTATAAATACTTACTTGTCAATCTTCCCTTTGGAACAAATAAGGGTACTTAGATCTCATCATCTCCTTTGCTTCCCATGTGACCTCTTCCCTTTGTTGATTTCTCCAAAGTACCTTTATTGACGCTACATCTTTATTCCTGAGCCTCTTCACTTGTCTATCCAGAATGGCAATATGTACCTCCTCGTAGGTAAGATCCTCTGTAACTTGGACGTCTTCAATGGGAGTAAAATGAGATGGATTCTCTATGCACCTTTGAAGCATTGATACATGAAATACCGGGTGGACTGAGTAAAGTTCTTGGGGTAGTGCCAACTCATAGGCAACTTGCCCAATTCTTCTAATAATTTCATATGGACCTATATATCGTGGACTCAACTTGCCTTTCTTCCCGAACCGCATTACTCCTTTCATTGGGGACACCTTCAGGAATACCCAATCACCTATGGAGAATTCAAGTCCTCTTCTTCTACTATCAGTATAGGACTTGAGTCGACTCTGGGATGTCTGTAATCATTGTTGAATCACTTTAACTTTCTCTACAGCCTGATGTACCATATCCGGTCCAAGTAAAGCAGTTTCACCTGCTTCAAACCACACAATTGGTGATCTACACTTCCTTCCGTACAAAGCTTCATAAGGTACCATTTTAATACTTGAATGATAGGCATTGTTATAAGCAAATTCAATAAGAGGCAAATGGTCATCCCAACTGCCTTGAAAATCCAATGCACATGCCCGCAGCATATCTTCAAGTGTCTGAATAGTACGTTCTGCTTGCCCATCTGTCTGTGGATGGAAAGCCGTACTCAAGTTCACTTGTGTGCCCAAACTTTGCTGAAAAGATCTCCAAAAATGAGCAGTAAATTGTGCTCCTCGATCCGATATAATGGAGATCGGAATTCCATGTAGCCGTACTATCTTTTTCACATACAATTTTGCATAATTCTCTGCTGTATAAGTGGTCTTGACTGGTAGGAAATGTGCAGATTTGGTAAGCCTATCCACTATAACCCATATATAATCAAATTTCCGCAGCGTACGAGGCAAACCTGTGATGAAGTCCAAATTAATCATATACCATTTCCAGATCGGAAGATTGATACATTGCATGTAACCTCCTGGTTTCTGATGTTCTACCTTTATCTATTGATAATTTGGGCATTGAGCGACAAATTCCGCAATGTCCTTCTTCATATTCCTCCACCAATACACTTCCTTCAAATCATGATACATTTTTGTAGCACCCGGATGAATAGAATAGCGCGAATGATGCGCCTCTGTCATAATTCGTTTCCTCAGCTCATCTACATTCGGTACACATAACCTACCTTGGCATTGAAGTACCCCTTCCTGTGTAAGATCAAATGCCTTTGTCAAATTTTGTTGTATATTTTCTTTTTGTTGCAACAACAGAGGATCTACAAACTGCTTTTCTTTCACTTCAGTTATCAACAAAGATTCAGCTGCATTTTGTACGATAACTCCTTCCTCTGAGGATTCAAGAAGACGAACCCCCAGACTGGCTAACTGATAAAGATCTTTGGCTAATTCCTTATTTCCCGTCAATTGGCCATTTGTGACTCCCGTTGCCTTGCGGCTCAATGCGTCAGCTACCACATTTGCCTTTCCTGGATGGTATAAAATATCAACATCACAGTCTTTCAATAGCTCAAGCCACCTTCGTTGCCTCAAATTGAGTTCGTTTTGCTTGAAGATATATTGTAAACTTTTGTGATCTGTATAAATATCAACATGAACTCCATACAGATAATGACGCCATATCTTTAAAGCAAATACTATCGCTGCCAATTCAAGGTCATGAGTGGGATAATGTTTCTCATGTGGCCGCAACTGTCGTGAGGCATATGCTATCACCTTACCATGTTGCATCAACACACATCCGAGACCAATCCCGGAAGCATCACAATACACTGCATAGCCCTCTGTGCCTTCAGGAAGTACTAACACTGGTGTGGAAGTCAACTTATCTTTCAATTTTTGAAACCCTCTTTCACATGCATCATTCCATTGAAAATTACTTGCCTTGTGAGTTAACTTGGTTAATGGTGCCGCAATAGAAGCAAACCCTTCTACGAATCTTCGGTAATAACCTGCCAAACCTAGAAAACTGCGAATCTCCATGGGTGTCGTAGGTCTTGGCCAATTTTTCACTACTTCTATCTTCTGTGTATCGACCTGGATCCCTTCATCTGACACAATGTGACCCAAGAATGCAACTGATTTTAACCAAAACTCACATTTGGAGAATTTTGCATACAACTTACGCTCACGGAGGATTTGCAACACTTGCCGTAAATGAGTAGCGTGCTCCTCCGGTGATCTTGAATAAACTAGGATGTCATCTATAAATACCGTGACGAATACATCCAGAAATGGCTTAAACACTCTATTCATCAAATCCATGAACACAGCTGGAGCATTGGTTAGTCCAAAAGACATAACTAAAGATTCATAATGGCCGTACCGTGTTTGAAAAGTTGTTTTGGGCACATCTTCTTCCCTAACTCTGACTTGGTAATAACCCGACCTCAAGTCAATCTTGGAAAAACACTTGGCATCCTGTAACTGATCAAACAAATCATCAATTCGAGGGAGGGGATATTTTTTCTTGATCGTCACCTTATTCAATTGCCGATAGTCAATGCACATCCTCAAAGTGCCATCTTTCTTTCGCACAAATAATACCGGTACACCCCATGGGGACATACTCGGCCTAATGAAGCCTTTGTCCAGCAAATCTTTCAATTGTTCCTTCAATTCATGCAATTCTGCCGGAGCCATTCGATATGGAGGAATAGAAATAGGCTGAGTGCCTGGAATCACATCAATGCCAAATTCTACTTCCCGTTCTGGGGGTAAACCTGGAAGATCCTATGGAAATACATCAAGAAATTCATTGACTACCGGTACGGACTGTGGAGTTAATGGTTCCACACCATTATCTTTCACTCGTACCAAATGACATATGTATCCCTTGGCAATCATTTTTCTTACTTTCAGATAAGAAATAAATCTTCCTCGTGGTGCCCCTACATCCCCCTTCCATTCAAGGACATTCATTTGTGGGAAATGAAAATGTACCTTCTTAGCCCGGTAATCTACCATGGCATAACAAGAAGCCAACCAATCCATCCCCATTATCACATCAAAATCCACCATATTTAGTTCAATGAGGTCGGCCAGTGTATCATGACCACACACAGTTACCACACAATTTCGATACACTCTCTTAGCAACAATATATTCACCCACTGGTGTAGACACTTCAATTGATTTAATTAACAATCTCGGTGTCTTTGCAAATTTTGCAGCAACTAATGGAGTAACATAGGATAATGTAGAACCCGGGTCAATCAATGCATATACATTATATGAAAATATGGATAATGTACCTGTGACGACATTAGGATAAGCCTCTGAATTTTGCCGGTCCACCAAAGCATAAGTGCGATTCTGGACCCCACTAGTACTGGCTTCTCCTCTGGCACCTCTACCCCGACCGACAGACTGCGTACCTCGGCCTAAAGAAGGAACCGATGATGATGACGTGACAGTCGACCCTGCCGGTCGTGCCACATTACCCAAGCCTCTCCGTGGGCAATCTCTCATCATATTTCCCGGCATACCGCACCAGAAGCAAGCATTTGACCTAATTCGGCATTCACCTACATGAAATAGTCCACATTGCTGACATGGCAGACGAGAAAATCCAGTGGTCTGCGAACCTCGAATCCCACTACTCTGCCCAGCATTGCTACCTCGGAACCCTCGGAATTGAGATTGTGTGCCTGGTGTGAATGTGAGAATGAAGGTCTAGGCGGTCCTCTAAAACTCCGAGGCCTGAATTCCGTTTGGGACGTCACAAACTGTCCCATGGGTCTCGCTCTTTTGGACTGTCCTCTATCAGATTCATGTACCCTTCTTCTTTGTCTTTGATCCTCTAATTTTTTAGTGAAAGCCTGAATTCGAGCTATATCCATATCTTTGTTCAAAGCTGCAATGGTACAGTCCCTCACTAAATACGGCTCTAACCTATCCACATATCGATGTACCCTGTCTGTCATTGTGGCCACTATGTTCGGAGCATATCGAGCTAAGGAATTAAACTGCAAACTATATTCCCGCACACTCAGATTCCCTTGATGGAGATTCAAGAATTGATCCGCACGAGCCTCTCGGATCTCATAAGGAAGGTAGTGGTCGAGGAAGGCTGTTTTAAATTCTTCCCAACTAGGTGGGTTTGCATCAATACCACGGGCCTTCTTCCAGTCCTCATACCACAATATAGATTTTCCCTTTAATCTATAAGCCGCAAGCTCCACCGTTTCTACACCCGCTACATGCATCACCTCCAGAGCCCTTTGGATTTGATCTATAAAATCTTGCGGGTCTTCATTTGGATCCAATCCCGTGAATGTAGGAGGATCTAGTTTCAAGAAATCCTGCGTTCGTCGACTGGCTGCCCTAGCTGCGCTATCATCATTTATAACTGGACCACCTTGTCCCTGAACTTGTGCAGCAACAATTCGAGTCAACATTCGCACTGCATCCTTTAAGTCCTGATCAGTAGTAGGTACTGGTGGTTCTATAGGCACTTCTCTTCCGCTTGACTCTTCTGAAAATGGAAGAGTAGAAGAAGCTTGTGATGCCATTTCTGGTTCAGCGCCGCCTTGATTAACCGGTTCAGGCGGAGCTCTACTAGTTCCTTCTCCTGCAATTCTGGCTAGCCGCTTACTTTTACCTCGTCCTCTTCTTGCCTTCGGCATTTATCTATAATACATAGAACAACAATACTCGTGATCAGGAACAATTTCACTTATAGCTCAAAATGCACGATCTAAAAATGAAGAAAAAGAAACAATATCCTAAATGCCCCGTAGCCTCCTACTTATAAATGTGGTGCACAACACATCGATAAGTAAGACTCTACTCAGACACGGCTTTGTAGACACCCGTAGAGCGACCCGCTCTGATACCACTTTGTCACGCTCCGAACCCCGCCGGGAAGGATTGGCACTCAAAGACGACAAGGCCCGAGAGAACCAAGCTCTGCTTACATTCATTCATACGCATGCCATAAGAAACACCCCCAACACGTAAAATCATAAAAGGCTATCATCGAAAATCATGGAACATGTAAGATACATATAGACATATGAGAAACTTAGCCGTCGTAGCCATTGAGTCAAATTACACGCAACATCACTTGGCATACCCACGTACGTCTACAAAAGCCTCTAATAGAAGTGCATACATGACCAACCGAGATTCGGGACAAGCCCCCCTTTACATAACATTTACAATACAAAAATATATATACAACTGTGACACGGGAAGCCCCGAACCAACTGGAGCTCACCAAAGGTCACCAAGGGTCAAAAAGAAGTCCTGCAGCTTACTGGGGAGGTCTACTCGTACCTGCGCCTGCAGCAAGTAAGGTAAATCCCCCAAGAGGGGTCAGTACGAGAAATGTACTGAGTATGTAAGGCTGTATGAGACTGTATGATACATAAAGACTTTGAATATAAAAGAGTACTCAACATGGATAAGTCATCATTCTGAATATATGGAAAACTGTACATTAGGTGAATTACTTTATTTACGTTTAAGCTCATATGCTCATTCACTCATTCCTTCATCCATCACTCTTTCATCCATTCATATAGTGCCCGGGCCCCAAGCTGATCAGTGGGTAATCAATAGTAATCGAGATCGACCCAAGCTAGGCTTTTCCTTTGCCCCTGGGATACCACCCATAGCGGAATCGACCCATGCTAGGTGTTCTTCTAACCCCTGGGATACCATCCGTAAATATTGGGATCGACCCATGCTAGGTTATTTAACCCCTGGGATACCACCCATGAAACATCTCACCTCTTTACACAACATTACTTCTTAAATATTTGAGTTAGCTCAATCAAAGGTTACTTCATTTTGGTGAACTTTTGAACATAATATTATTGGAACTTGAAACCATGTTTATGATTATTTGACACATGAATGATCACAGACCAAGAATGAGATATATGTGATTAACACTAAATGATAACTCGAAATGAAATACCTTAGGACAATTCGGAAATGAGTAGTACCCTAACATGGTGTACATTATATGCTGCAGAAGAATACGGAAAGGGGAAACCTTACATACCTTAATTCCTCAATATGAATACACAATATTACTCGCGAATACAACACTACAACTTTCCCTTTATGTCTACTCTACACACAAAAGTATATAACGAAGCTTGCATTAACCACTTACTTCATTTCAAGTGTATAACATGGCAATAAGTCACATTGTTGTCACACAACGCCATTTCACCTTCGTAAAATATCATGTGCAGATTTACCATTACCAAAACAAGTCACATAACACCCATGGTATCACACATCACTAACATTCCCCTCCAAAATCATGCTTTACACTTCCTTTTCGATAAGAAGTTACATTTACGTCATTTCGTCACCCAAACGTCTTTCACAACAACACATTAAAGTCAATACATGCTTAAAATAATCCAATGTGTCCCCATACGACACTTTAAAGTCATTACAACGACATTACAAGTTGATAATTACATCCAAAAAGGGTATCGGGGTCTTCGGGGAGTAACTAGATGCGAAAACATACAAAATCGGAATCGGGGCCGACCTGCGCTGCCACCTGCGCATGCAGGTGGATGAACTGTGCCTGCAGATGGCTCCTGGCAGATTCGAGGAGCATCTGCGTTGGCATCTGCGCCCGCAGATGCCTCCGTCTGCGGGGGCGGATGCCCGTTTTGGCCAAAATGGGTCCTTTTTGGGTCTTTGCATGCAATGAATGGGCCATGATCACAATCACACATATTTGAACATATTTTTGATCATCCTAAACACCAACATTCGGCCATGGTCTCACAACACACAGAACCACACCCAAAAACTACACTTCTCGGCCAATATGCCACCAAAGCCATAACAAATTTTACATTAACAATTCCAAACATCATTCACAAGGATAAAACAAGGAAAGACTATATTCACATCTCACATGTCAATATTCAATCAACCAAGTTCATTTCCTTCAAGACCACAAGTATATATTCAACGTTACAAGACAAACCACCCTCTGATTTAGCAACATGAGTCATTTCACTTATTGTGAACTTCCCAATACTCCACCAACACAACCAACATAATATACATCATATATAATGCATAAAATATACTAATTCATCACAATAACCACTTACCAAAGCTTGAACAAGGATGATCTTTGCCCAACAAGTAGTTGCCTTAGGGTTTGTGGAAATGTTTGAGAAAAGTCTAGAAAAACACATGAGAGTCCAAATGGATTAAAAATCTGATTTGGAACCCTTTTATAGTCCCTTTTTAAGTCTCTTTTTATCCACACACTTGTTCCAATAACATATAGTGACTTGGTCAAAGGAAGACTAGCAAGAATGGGTCAAATTTCCACTTGGGCCATGTCTCTAGTATATGAGAATTAATAAGGGCAAATAACAGAAATAACCAAACATAAGGGGCTTATTTACAAAAGTTCCCCTAACTTTAAATTAAATTACAAACCATACAGAGGTTACGTTTATCTTTGGGGTCGCATGTATCTTAGGATACACAGGCTCGCGTATATCTGTGACTGTGTATCTGAGACTGTGTGTCCAGTCTCAATTTCATATATCTAATATCAATTTCATATATCTAGAATCAAAATAACTAAGAAGACTTTGATTTATGTATTATATCTGTGTATCTGTGCATAGATACACGTTCAAAAATCATAAAAGATACATAAATTTTCAGATCACAACGATACACAAAAGATCACGAAGTCACAAAAATCAGAAGATACACCATTGTTGATACACCATCCAAATACAAAAACATTCAGATCTGGCTTGAGCTAGCCGGAGTTTTCAGATTTGTCTCGAGCTCAATCATCATGCGACAGTGGTGGAGGAAGGAATCAAATCTGCCATAGATCTGATGGATGAATCAAATTCCAGCAGTGATGGCGATTGGCTTGAGATTTGTTGCGCGGTGGTTAGTGAGGTTCGTTTGGTGTTGTTCTATCTGTGATTTTGGCCGGTGATGGTGGAGGATGGAGGTTGAGAAGTAGAAGATGAAGAGGAGTGGGGTAAGGGACATGTTGGTTCATCGGCCATGTCGGCCGGAGATGATGGAGATGAAGTGGGGCGGCGGCTATGGTGATGAGAGACCTGAAATTTAGATTGTGTGTCTGAGCAAGCTTCGTGTATCTCATATACACCTTACTATTGTCTTGTGTATCTGGGGTACTTATTTAGGTAAGTCTAGTAATTAGGGGCCAAACTTTCAGTATATCTTGTAATTAGGAGTCAAACCTGTTATATTTATGTTGTTTGCCCAATTAATAATTAAGGAGTCCTAAAATATATGGTAAGAGGTAAAATTTTTATTAAATTCTTCTTTATCTGAACCATATATACAACATATTTGTAAAATAAATATAAAATCTTTTTAAATTTGAATTATGTAAGAAATCCTAATTTAATATTAAAAAAAGATTTTGAAGTTAATAAAACTTTTATTCAGAATTTCCAAAAAGGAAAAATCAAAAGGAGGTGAGTTCTTATGGTGTCTTTTATATTAGATCAAATTTTCGAGCACTTTCAACTTTTTTTATAATTTGATTGGTCAAGTTTTCGGGAGGTCAAAAGTGCTTATTTTCAAAAAATGAGGTATTTGACCAAACTTTTAGGAGAAAATAAGTTTTTGGGGAGTGTCAGAAGTTGTTTTTCAAAAGCTAAAAAATTAGATTTTCCATGAAAGCATTTATTTTAGAAGCACTTTTGGAAAAAATATAGTTACAAGCATTTTTAAAAAGTTTGGCCAAACAATAACTATTGCTCAATTTTTTTTAAAAAAAATTGTTGATCAAACACAAGTTGTTTCTCACAGAAATAACTATTTTTTAAAAAATACTTAGAAAGACACTTTTCAAATAAGTTGATTTTAGAGGTTTGGTCAAACACAAATTGGTTCAGTAATACTTTTTGAGAAACATTTTTAATAAAAATACCCTAGAAACACTTTTATGCAACATTTTATACTTCATTCTTTTTGTATGCTATTTTTTATATTGAGTTGAGACACACATGCAACGCACGTACCCTAATCTAGTTTTTATTAATAAGAATGAAAAGTACGAAAACAAAAATAAGACGAGGGAGTACTAATTTTGCTAAGAGTGAATGAGCGATATGTTAGTGATGCCTGATGAGTTAACTTCACCTCCAGTGTTAGGTCCATGCTTCAATCAAGCAGACAAGGTGTGTGATGAATGTCCCTATGATAGTTTATCATTATTTTGATACTTTCCATCGAGGAGAATTGATTTTGTAGGTCATTTATATTTTTAAAGTGTTGGAAGAAAGTTGAAAATATTCTAAGTGTTGGATCCATGAAAATTCGGTTAAAGCAAAGGTTGCCCATGTGAGTGGCACATGGGCAGTTGTGTTTTGAAATTCAAATGTTGTCCAGATGTTAGATGCTCAGCTTTTGTACTTAGTTTAATTTAGATAAATCTTGTAAAGGCCATGTGTCAGACATGCTGCCAAGTGTAAGCCTTACAGGCCATGTCAATGACATGCTGCCAAGTGTAAATGTTGTAACTGCCCGTGTGCAAAAATTTTACATGTTGCTGGAATTATTCTAAGGCAGTAGAAAGTTGTTCTATGCCTTAGAAAAATTCGTGTGGCATTCCTTTTGTATTCTGAGAGAGTAATAAAAGGTTGGGACATGTTCTGTAAAATACTATGTGCCTATACGTTGTCTTATTCTTGTCTAAATTGTTAAGGCGTTGCTGCATGTGTGTAGCTGGAATTGTGCTATTGCAGCATGACTGCCAAGAGTTGTAGGTACAAAAAGTAGATCAACCCCTGTCATGACCAGAGACAACCCCCTAGTCGTAACACGGTGCTTAGAGTCACAAGTGACCCCAAGCTAACCCATGGCCTGGCATGACACTAATAATACTAAAGTAACTAATAAAAACATTGTGCGGAAGTTGAACTGAATGATGAAATAATAATCAAAACCAACAACAATATCTGAGTCTAACCAGAAAGCTGAACATCTAACTGTATGTCTGAAAGCCTTTACTAAGACAAGTTGCTGGAACAAGCCCCCAGCTAACTCTAATTGTCTGAAAACTAAAAAGGGCATAAATGAAAAATACTGATAACTAGTCCTTGAATAAAGAGGACTCACCAAAGTAATGTTGTTGATGTAGTAGGAGATCGTACTATGCGCGATTCGGAAGTTGAATGTCAGAACCTATATTATAAGACAATAGAGCGCAAAGGAAAGAATGTGGTCAGTACTTTAAATGTAATGAGCATGTGAGATATGCAGTACACTATATATGCTGAATATAAGAACATGGAGTGAGGAACATAAACTGATGCACTGACCAAGTAAAACTGATATGTAACATAATAATAATAAAATGCTGAGCAAACTGAATACAAGGATATTCTAAAGCCTTAAAGGGATATACAAACTAACGTGTTGAGGATGGAATATTTAAATCAAAAGTAATACTGAGGTCAAATACATGCGAATCCATCAGAATAATCATAAATACTAACTGCATGAATATTTTAATACAACTGAGATACAGTGAACTAGATTGAGCGGAGGGTCATGCAAAAGAAAAAGTTTGAGACTGTGGGAGATACTATTAACCGACATATAACCATGTGAGCTAAACATGGGATTCGATGTATAATCCCCATCGAAGAGGGCGCAATATACCTTTCCAGGGTATAAAGCAGAGCTGATCTAATATTGTATAAATAAACCTACGGAGGTACGTAGTTCTGTGACTTTGGGACTGCTACTAAAAGTATCAGCTTGGCAGGCTGGTGAGCCTTCATCCCCTCATCTGCTCGGTGCTAAGTACTACTCCCAACTAAACATAACTGATAGCTCGATGAGATGACACAATTGGATGTCAACCCGAGATAATTACGTATGCCATACCTAATTGTCATACTACTAGTGAACCTTGATTTTACAAGAAAACTAATCCACGATCATTGATGGCATTTCAGATACCATAGTAATCCGGAACCTTACTTTTGAAAAAATTATTCAAAACGTTGATGGCATAGCTGGATATGTCATGCGTCTTACTGATATGAGCCAAAGCTCCTGACTATGATATGAGAAATCATATGTGTATAAATCATGTATTTCTGAATACTGTGACTTGTAAGTCTATGGGAGACATAAGATGGATGGAGTAAATGCATAAAGGAACCCTATGAGGATTAAGACTTGGAAGGAAATTATAAAGTTGGACCTGAGACCTGAATTCTGACTCATGGATATGCTAATAGTCTAGTAGGGTGAATTTATCTGAAAACACAGTTTAAAATATACTTCATCTGAAAACACTTTATAGGTTAGTAACACTGAAGTACGGATAAACTGAGACTGAGTAACAGATGACCCTCTATCTTAAAGTATCCAAAAATATCTTAACATGAAGGAATAAGTGTTTAATTAATAATGCATGGGATCCTAGGTCATTGTGTGTTCATAAACCGTCATTTCTAAAGAATGCAACTATTCATGACAGCTTTTATGATATGAATGGAATATGAAATTACATAATACAAGCCCAAAATCATGAAATATCATTATGCTTAGGTTCATGGACATGATACTATCAACGTACTAAATCTCATAGAGAAACATGTATTTATAGTTTACAAGTTATGGGGAACTGAAGTACAAAAACAATCCTGGTTGTAATGAAAATCCTAATTTTTAGATCATGAATTAACTGAGGAACTGAATATATTTTGGGACTCAATGGGTGAAAGGATACCCACTGATGAAATTCCACATACCTGGAGATGAAAACCTTGAAGAAATCTTTAGAATTGGAAGCTTGAAAAAGATGAACCCTAGTTTGCTCTGAAGGAGAGAAATCACCTCTCTTTCTTTGTAAATGCTAGGTGTCGATTGTTTTCTAATTAATGAGGGACTTATGGTAATATTAATCTTAATAATCAAACTTGAAATAGTTTAAACAACGTAGTTTTGATGTTAAAAGAGTGGAAAATGACTGATGTGCCCTTTTAAATTCATAATTGAAAAAGCTACAAGAGGAGATGGACCATCCCATAATCGTAGGACCCTCTTACAATCGTGGGTGGTGTTTTTGGTTGGGTGGATGGATATGAGGTCCTCTATACTTTATCATACAAGCCTTGGTACGATCATGGGACCCACATACAATAGTACCTTGGTTCGTAGGTTGAAAGTCCAAGCCAAATGAGCTTTTGAAGTCAAGATCGTGGTTTCTAACCATGGTCGTGGTTCCCTATCATGGTTGGAAGGTATACTTGTCAACTTTCAGGTTTTTGGGGCTGTTCCATGCAAACGAGACCATTGTACAGTCGTGGGTTTTAACCACGATCATGGTTACTTTCTTGGTATCTCACTGTTGGATAGTGCTCTACTAAAATGGCCATAACCTTTGACACCAATGATGGATTAAGACGAAACTGGATGTGTTAGAAAGATAATTACAATATATATCATTTGGTGGGTCTTGAGCTCAAAAATACCTCAGAATCTGGGAGTTATGCTCATTTGAGTTGACTATAGGAAGATTTTTCACAAGAAATCAATCAAGAAAGGTTTCAACTTGGCTACGAACTAGGAGTTACTTGTGGCCTTAATACAAGTCTAAATCACTTCTCATACTACCAAAACATGATGTTTGATTCTACAAGTACTTGAAGCATGGCTCTAATTTTAGCTCAAATTTTTAGGGTGTTACATTATCTCCCCCTTAGGATCATTCATCCCCTAATGAACACTACTAAGCCGAGAGAATAGGAAAAGAGCTACAATCCCAACACTGAGTTGGTTAGAGATGAATACTAAAATGATAACTAATTCTTTGCTGAAACATGGACTGAACTGGACTCATGAATGCATGCTATGACATAGAAGTTACTAAGGGACATGAGACTGAAAAAACTAATAGGGAGGGAAATATTACCTTGAACTGACTTTAGGATGATAATAAGACTCAACTGTATTTACATACATTACAAATGTACAAAAGAACTCGCAGGAAATAAGCACAGACATGGACTTAGGAGAGTACAGCTAGAAGGAAAAATAGGAAGACACTAGTATTATTCTCCTGATCTCTGAACTGAACCATTGGCTATACGGACTGATCCATACTGAGAATTTAGAACTTACTGAAGTATTCATGAATAAAACATACTCATGGAACTACAAGGCAATGGATACTGATATGAAATTTATAATAGTCATTGAGAAAAGAACTTTGTTCCTTCCAAACCTCTTCGTTAGGAATTTTAGTTGCAATTTAGGGAAGGAATCATGGGCATGAATTAGGAGATACATCCAACTAGAGAAATTTTAACATGGTCTGAGCATTCTAGTCCACTGATCTAAGTATATAGGAAAAAATAACGATATTGATTTAATCATAAGGCACCTTTACTCTGAAATTTTATAGCACGACGCAAGAGTATCCTGGGGCGATAGAATGATAGGAGTACTACACTTTTAGCAAAATGACTGTTAACTTCCAACTTATTCTATCACCAACCCCACTACCAAAGTATATTAGAAGTTATAGAAGGCCTCTACTAGGAAGACCTAGAGTAAGAAGGGTAATGCAGAATCGTGACTTAGAGACTCTCATAACCCTTGGCACTCAACAAAGGTATGAGGAGTACAATATAGTATAAACAAGCTTGTTCAGGAAGTTTGGTCTGAGAATATACCTAACATATGGTGATTTCACTGATCATCGAGAATGTATTATTGTAACACCCCGTACCTACTAAACCCTATGTGACGACGTTGAACAATGGTTACTTAAGTGTCGAGAGCCAAAAGTATGTATTGTGTAATGTTATTGATGAGGTAATGGATATTGGGCCTAGTACATGGGATTAGACCCTCGTGGGAGGTATAACACCCCGTATATTGTCGAACCTATACGACTACGTGTACATTTAGGGAATTAATTAAACATGAGAGATTTGAAGAATTATGCAATTATTTGTTGGGGATTATATGAGTCTTGATCCATTGGGCCAAATGAGGCCCAAAGATCATAAGAAAGACTTGGCCCAATGGGGCAAAACATGATCCAATCTTCCATTTGACTAATCAACCATGCATTTAATGCCAAGAGATGGATAAGAGTGACTTGAGGGATATATATATATATATATATATATATATAAGGAATTATTCATTCACTTGGTGGGCTCAATTAATAATTTGTAATGAGCTAAGGCCCAAAAATTAGCATGAAGACATGGCCCAAAAAGGGCATAATGACCCATTCTTGATCCATTCTTGCTTTGACCAAAGAAGACCCTAAATTATTGACTAATTTGATGGATAAGGAGGACCATGAGGCACTATATAAGTCCACAAATCATATTTTTATTCATAAAAAGACACATGCCATTTTCTAGAATTTTCCACATTCTCTCAACACTCAAACCCTAAGCTATCTTCTACTTGAGGCAAGATCACTCCTTGGTAAGACTTGGTAAGTGTTTATTATCATGGTTTAATATATTTTATGTATGTAATATGGTTTATATCATGTTGTTTATGTTGTTGAAGTGTGAGAAGTTCACTATGGGTAAAACAACTTGTGTTTGCTAAATCGGAGGATGATTTTGCCTTGTAAACATGAACATGGACTTATGGTCTTAAAGGAATTGAACATGATAGAGTTAATATTGACATGTGAGATGTGATTATATCATTTCCTTGTTTTGTCATGGTGTATAATGTTTGGATTTTCTATTGTGAAATTGGTTATGGTTTTGGTGACGTATTGACCGTAAAGTGTCATTTTGGTGTTGTTATGTGTGTTGTGAGACCATGTATGAATGTTGGTGTTTAATATGATCAAAAATATGTAAAAATAAGTTTTTTTATGATCATGCACCATTCATTGCATGAAAATACCCAAAAGAGACCCTTTTTGGCCGAAACGGGCACCCGCCCTCGCAGACGAAGCACCTGCGGGCACAGGTGCCAACACAGGTGCCTATGGATACTAAAAAAGGTCAACTTCAGATGCATTTCATCCACCTGCGGTCTCATGTGGTTTAGCGTATCGGCCCAGAACTCCAAATTGCTTGTTTTTGCATCCCTTTGGCCCCCCGAAACCCCTATACCCTTCACGGATGTAATTATCAACTTGTGATGTTGTTTTAATGACTTTAAAGTGTCGTATGGAGGCATGTTGGACTATTTTAAGTATGTATGATTGTTCATAAGTTGTTATGAGGCAAGTTGATAGGGTAATTGTGATGGAATGATAATGAGGAAGCATAAAGGGTAAGTGTGATGTGAAATGCTATTGATGTATGATAACTTGGTTAATGTGTGGAATGTTATGGTGTATTTGGTATGAGAATGAAGCGGATTGTATTGTAAGGAGTGACATGACGTTATACGGCAGTCATATAGCTCATTGTCGTTTTGTACACTTGTACGGTAAGAAGTTGTTAACTAGATTTCCATTATGAACTTGTGTTGTAGAGTGAAACACAAGGAAGGAGATGGACTATGGTGTTTATATATAGACTTGTATACTCATACTTGGAAGTAAAGGTATGTAAGGTTACTCTTCTATATCCTTCTGCAGCATATGGTGTTCACATTGTCATAGTACTCATTCGATTCCAAAATGCTCTAAGGTATTCCGTATCCGGTAGTTAACTAGTGTTACTCATATGTTTCCTACTTATTGGTATATGGTAAAGCATATGACTCATGTCCATTGGGTGACTCATGTTTGTTAGCTAATATAGCTCATTATCCTAAGGTTCCAAAAGTGATACGTTCCATGAGGGCTCTATAGAATTCCAACTACGATTGACAAATCTTGCTATTCACATGTGTATTACTCTTAGATGAAGGTGAAGGATGATTCACTTATCTTTTATTTATTGATTGAAGTTCCTAAGCTGTCATGATGTTGTAAATTCTAAGAGAGCTTGTCTAGTTTGAATAGCATTGTTCCAATCATGTCTTGTTCCAAAGTCTAATAATATTATGACTATGTTTGTACCAATCTATCATAAGTGTAAAGGTACCAATCTCATAAGATCTCAAAAGTAATGAAGGGAGTAATGTGCAAGCGAATATATCTATTTCTCATAAGTGAGGATGTCACTCTCATGAAGTAAAGGAGTGAGGTAATTTATATGTGTATGTGAGTATGCTTCAAATAATGTTATGATCCTCAAAGTATCAATCTCTTAAAAGATGAAATATGTCTCACTCTCAGAATGAAAGAAAGAGTAATGAAAGAAAGAAGTAATGTTTAATGGGTGGTACCCCAGGGGTGAAATACCTAGCACGAGTGGATCCCAATAACATCCCAGGGGCGATAAGCCTAGCATGGGTTAATGACATCCCAGGGGAGACACGAAAGCCTATCATGGGTTCACATAGCATAACATCCCAGGGGAGATAAGCCTAGCATGGGTTAATGACATCCCAGGAGCGACACGAAAGCCTAGCATGGGTTCACATAGAATAACATCCTAGGGGCGATAAGCCTAGCATGGGTTAATGACATCCCAGGGGCGACACAAAAGCCTAGCATGGGTTCACATAGAATAACATCCCAGGGGAGATAAGCCTAGCATGGGTTAATGACATCCCAGGGGCGACACGAAAGCCTAGCATGGGCTCACATAATATCCCAGGGGTCAAGGTACCTATCATGGGTTAATCTCATCCCAGGGGATACAGAATAGCCTAGCATAGGTGGAACAATAAAGATGAATGAATATGAAGACAAGAGAAGTAAAGAACATAAAATACATGGTTCCCCACCAAAGAGTGGATGTACGTTATATTATTAATCCAAAACTTGAAAAGAGGAGAAGAATCTCTTGATGAAGATGTGTATGAAAGATGTTCTATGAATAATAAGGATATAAAATGAGTGATCTAAATTACCAATGACTGAAGCAATATACATGTTTCCACATTTAAAATGATTGTTTATCCACATTGAATATTCTCTCATATATTGATGTTTTCATGTATGATGTTGTTTCTTACGGCCTTACATACTCAGTACATTCTTCGTACTGACCCCTCTTGGGGACTTACTTTACATGTTGAAGGTTCAAGCACTAGTAGACCTCCACTGTAGGTTGACAGTACTTAAAGATTTTTTTAGTGAGCTCCAGTTGCTTCGGGGCTTCCCAAGTCACATGTTTACACTAGCTTTTGGTATTATGTAAGTATTGTATAGACATGGTTATGTGTCTGTAGAGGCTTTGTAGACGGTTGTGGGAAGACAAATGTAAGAGATGAATGTCTGTTTTGACATAATGGCCCTAACGGCCAAGTTTCATAAATGTGTATATGAATATAACATATGTCTCCATGTCCATGACTTCCGTATAGTTGCATGATGAATAATAATAAGATTCATACGAGGGTATGCATATGAAGGTACAGGATCCAAGATTGGTTCTCTCAGGCCATATCGGCTTCGGGTGCCAATCACGCCTCGTTGGGATTTGGGGTGTGACAATTATGAGTATGCAGGATTTAGCATGCTGGAAAATCATGGGTGCATGAGTCATGAGTTGTATGGTATGAGACTAATGTTCATGGATTCATGGAGTATGATTTGGACTTCTGAGAGAGACTATTACTCTGTATACTAGCAACTGAGAATAGACATACTTCTGATTGAAGTGCGTACATTAGAATGATGCCATGCAGGAGTAAACCGTCGTGATGACATAAGTATACTAAATAGTCTAGGATAAGAATGGGTCTCTACCTCCACCTAGCTCTGTTCTAGAACCTGCTAACACTACTACTTAAATCTCCAAAGCCTGACTTGTTCCATACTCTAACATCTCTCCTTATATCACAGTTTCCATACTAAGTTTGCAAGTCTTATTTTTTACTACTATCTAACTAAACTCACTCAAACGATCAAGACATACCATTTTAGGATCTATTCTGATTATGTATTTTCTCATGTAGGAATATCCCTCTTTTTATTATCCACCTTACTGCTACTCTGCACCATCACAACTTTGATTTAAACTATAACTATTCACTATTTTAGGAGGAAAAGGGCCTGAGGACTATAAATGCATGAAGGAGAAAATCTGGAAACATACCCGACTCGACCTTAGGTGAACTATTTTGATTCTACTGGCTGGAAGATAAATGGGATTGAGTTAAGTGTTGACCATAGGCTGGGCTAGGAGGGGTACCCTTCTGATTTGGGTGACCTGGAGGGGTTGTTAAAAAAGTATGTTGAACCTGCTGCCGAACCTCCCTGCCTTTTGTCGAAGCTACCGGACAATCTCTCAACCTATGGCCTACCTTGCCACAGCCAAAACAACCTTCATGGCCTGCCATACATTCCCTTATATGGTGCTTGCCACACTTGTTGCAAAAGTGGGATGGGATTTTTCCTTTACAACACTTTTCTGAGGATGTGTAACACCCCGTACCTACCAAACTCTACTTGACGACGATGAATAATGTATACTTGAGTGTCAAGAGCTATACGAAGGATAACTGATGTTGGGCTGAGTACAGGAGATTAAACCTTCGTAGGAGGTGTAACGCCCTGTAATAAGGTTGCTAAAGTTGGTGCAAGACTCATGGATATTATTATTGGATTAAAGTTAATCTTATGTTAATGGGCTTAAATTGGCCCCAAAAATTTGATCAAAAGACATAGCCCAATTATGGAAATGACCCATTCTTCTTGACCCATGTAAACACCTCAATTATTGACCAATTTATTGGCTAAGGATGACTTTAAGATATTATAAAGGGCCAAGGAAAATCAGATTTTCTCATAACATTACACTTGCCATTTCTAGAAATTTCCCAAAATATCTTCTTTCATTCAAAGCCTAAGGCAACCTTTTCTTTGGTCAAGATCATCCATTTACAAGACTTGGTAAGTGTATATTATTATGATTAATTATATATTATGCATGTAAGATAGTTTATATCATGTTGGTTATGTTGGTGAAGTGGGAAAAGTTCCCTATGTGCAAAACAATTTGTATTTGCTAAATCGGAGGATGATTTATGGCTTGAAAACTTGAACATGGGTTTGTGATCTTGATGAAAATAAACTTGATGGATTCAATATTGATATATGATATGTGATTATAGTCTTGATTTGTTTTATACTTGTGCATAGTGTTTGGAAATTTCTATTGAGAAATTGGTTATGGTTTTGGTGGCATGTTGGTCGTAAAGTATCGCTTTGGTGATGTTAGGTGTGTTGTGAAATTATGGCTGGTGGTTGGAATGTTAAATGATCAAAAATATGTTAAAATTAAGTTAGTTATGATCATGGATCATTCATGGCATTACAAGACCCAAAACGGAGCCATTTCGGACCAAACGGGCATCCGCCCCCGCAGACGAGGGCATCTGCGGGCGCAGATGCCAATGCAGATGGCACTGGCTGCTGCCAATGGCCATCTGCGTGCTCAGGTGGCTGACATGCGTGCGCATGTGGCTGTGCAGGTCAGCCCAGAATTGAGTTTTGGTTGCTTTCGTGTCCCTTTGATCCCCGAAAGCCCCGATACCCTTTTGGGATGTAATAATCAACTTGTAATGTCATTGTAATGACTTTGAAGTGTCGTATGGAGGTGTTTTGGACTATGTTAAGTATGGATGGTTGTTTATATGTTGTTATAAAGTCATCATTACAACGGAATGATAAAGGAAAAAGCGTAAAGGGTAAGTATGATGTGAAATGTGATTGTTGTATGAAATCTTGGTCAATGAGTGGAATGTTATGATAGTGTTGGCGGGTTGATGCGATAAATGACATTGTAAGAAGGTGAAATGACGTTCTAAAGTAACTATGTGATTCATGGTCATCTTGTTCACTTGTAAGGTAGTTGGTTGCTAATATAAGCCTCGTTATGTACTTGTGATGTAGAGTGAGACGTAAGGAAGGAAGCTGTACCATTGTATTCCCTGATAAGCCTGTGTATTCATAGTGAGACGCAAAGGTATGTAAGGTTACTCTTCTCTATCCTTCTGCAGAATGTGGTGTTTACATTGTCATAGTACTCTTTTAATGCCGAAATTCTATAAGGTATTCCGTATTCGGTAGATGGTTAGTGTTACTCACATGGTCCTTACTCATTGACAATTGGTGACTTATATGACTCATGTCCATTCGTTGAATTGTGATCATTGACTAGTATGTGAAAAAGTTCTATAAGTTTCTAAGGCATCGTATTTCTAGTTGGTAAGCAGTGGCTACTCACATGTGCCTTATTCATTGTTCACTATCCTAAGGTTCCACAAGTGTTACACTCCAAGGGAGGTCTATAGTATTCACATGTCTCATATGCATTGATAATGTTCCGAAATCCAATAGTAGTTATGCTCATGTGTTTTGTTTAGTGCTCATTGTCTTAAGGTTCCAAAAGTGTTCTATTTCAAAGGGGTTCTATAGTATTCCAACTAAGGTTGATATATTGTTATTCATATGTGTTTTACTCCTAGACGAATCATGACCCACTTAGTTCTTATTTACGATGGAAGTTCTTAAGTTGTCACATGTTGTAAAGTCTAAGAGAACTATTGCAACGAGAGTAATGAGATCAAGAGAGCTTGTTTAGTTTGAATAGCATTACTCCAAGCATGTCATGATCCAAAGTTCCAATAGAGTTATACGTATGTCTCATATTCATTAGTAATGTTCCAAAAGTCCAATGAGGTTATGTTCCAAGGTTTCACTAGTGGTTATACTCATGTATCTTGTTCATTGAATATTGGTCCAATGGTTCTAAAGATGTAACCTTTGCAAGTAGAGATGTCAATCTTACACGGGTAAAGACGTAAAGCAATGTATGTCATGTTCTGGAGTCTAAGAATATTATGACTATCCTTGTACCAATCGTTCACATGTAGAAGTACCAATCTTATAAGAGTAAGAAGGGAGGTGATTCCTCGTAAGTGAAGATGTGTATACATATGTGTGAGCTTTAGCGTCATGATTTTTAAGGTATCACTCTCATAAGGTTAAGGAACTAAGTCATGCAAATGGTTACTTCATGTTATGTTTCATTGGATCACAAAGAGGTATAAGTCCAAGGTGGAATAATCCCAATAGTCTATGATACTTATATTATATATTATAGCCCACTGATCAGCTGGATGTCCGGTATATTATATAGCCCACTGATCAGCTGGATGTCCGGTACTTATATTATATATTATAGCCCACTGATCAGCTGGATGTCCGGTATATTATATAGCCCACTGATCAGCTGGATGTCCGGTACTTATATTATATATTATAGCCCACTGATCAGCTGGATGTCCGGTATATTATATAGCCCACTGATCAGCTGGATGTCCGGTATTATATTTACATATGATAGCCCACTAAATGTGGATGTCCGGTATTATATTTACATATGATAGCCCACTAAATGTGGATGTCCGGTATTATATTTACATATATGATAGCCCACTAAATGTGGATGCCCGGTATTATATTTATATCTTTTAGCCCACCAAAGGTGGAGGTCCGGTACTAACTAATTGAGTGAAGAGTAATGAAAATAGATGTAAAGAGATGAGAATATTTTCCTCACGTGTATAGATGTAAATAAACATAAAGATGGTTATAAGAAAGTGATAGTGACGCGACTGATTGATCAAGTATTGAGACTAATAGAAGTAATGAACATGGTTCCACACATCCAGGTTGGAGGTCTATTCACATTGATTATTCTCTTATGCTTACTTTCTTGGAAGTACTTATGTATTACCATAGTTTCATCTGGCCTTACATACTCAGTACTTTATTCGTACTGACCCCTTTTGGGGGATTTACCTTACATGCTGCAGGCACAGGTGTCAGTAGATCTCCGCAGTAGGCGATGAGATATTTGCAGATTGTTGGTGAGCTCCAGTTGCTTCGGGGATTCCCAAGTCACATGGGTTCATTAGGTTTTGGTATTTTGTAACCATTGTATAGACATAGTCATGTATCTATTAGAGGCTTTGTAGACACATGTGGGAAGGTGAAAGTAAAAGATGTACATTCATTTTGACATAATGGCCCTAACGGCCAAGTTTCATATATTGCACATATTGCCATGACTTCCGCCATTGATATTTAATTACATGAAATAAAATGATATGCATACGCAAACATACATATGAGAGTACATGAGCAAAGATTGGTTCTCTCGGGCCATCTCGGCTTCGTGTGCCAATCACGTCCCGATGGGATTCGGGGCGTGACAGGATGAGAGCCAGATGTTCCCCATTTTTAATCATAATGAGGCCTGGAGGCTAGATACGAAGTACTAGATGATGAAAGGGTCGTCCCTGATGACCTTTGAGGAAAAAAAGATTGGTTCTGACTAGCGATCTTCTGGTGATTAGAGCTACTATTCCTTGGTATGACCCTCTGTGTCTCCCTTCTTTACTTCTTACTAACAGAATTGTCAAGGACTGCTACCTGCTGATCAATTGAACAGTCATAGCTTGAGCTAATAATTGGATGGCATCACGAAACTCTGCATTAGAAATATCAGCACTTGCAGACTGATCGACTGGTACGGAAGAGATACCATTTTGACCACTTTTCTAACTGATGTCTTTTTTAGGATACATATTCTGAAACACGTAAGGTACAAGTTAGAAGAATAAATAGAGTTAAACTCCATGGCACGATTTGATCATGAAAGAACTAAAACTTTTCCTAGAATGTTTCATAGCCTCTCACTCATAAATGTGGCGCGCTTCAAACCCATGAACAAGACTCTACTTAATGCAGTTTTCAAACACCCTAGGACACTTTAAACCTGATGCTATGATGCCAATTTTGTCACTACCCGAGACTACTCCCTAGTCTTAACACGGTGCTTAAAGTCACAAGTGACCCCAAGCTAACCCATGGCCTGACATGACACTAATAATACTAAAGTAACTAATAAACAAACTATGCGGAAACTGAACTGAATGATGAAATAATAATCAAAACCAACAACAATATTTGAGTCTAACCACAAAGATGAACATCTAACTGTATGTCTGAAAGCCTCTACTAAGACAAGTTACTGAGACAAGCACCCAGCTAACTCTAATTGTCTGAAAACTGAAAAGGGTATAATGAAAACTACTGATAACTAGTCCTCGAATGATGAGGACTCACCAAATTACTGTTGCTATTGTAGTAGGAGATCATATTATGCGCGATTCAGAAGCTGAACATTAGAACCTATATTATAAGATAATATAGCGCAAAGAAAAGTATGCGGTCAGTACTTTGAATGTACTGAGCATGTGAAATATGCACTACACTATATAAGTTGAACATGAGAACATGAACTAAACATGGAGTGAGGAATGTAAACTGATGCAACGACCAAGTAAAGTAAATATGTAACATAATAATAATAAAATGTTGAGTAAACTAAATACAAGGATATTTTAAAGCCTTAAATGGATATACAAATAGACGTACTGATGATGGCATATTTAAATCAAAAGTAATACTGAGGTACACTAAGATGTACGAATCCATCCAGATAATCATAATTATTGAGTGCATGAATATTTTGATACAACTGAGATACTGTGAACTACACTGAGCTAGGGTTCATGTAAAAGCCAAAGTCTGAGACTATGGGAGATACTATTAACTGACATATAACCATGTAAGGTAAACATGGAGTTCGATATATAATCCCTATAGAATAGGACCCAACATGACTTGCTAAGGTATAAAGGCAGAGTTGATCTAATGTGGTAAACCTATGGAGGCACGTAGTTCTGTGATTTAGGGACTACTACTAAAGGTCTCAGCCTGGCGGGAGGGTAACCCTTCATCCCCTCGTCCACTCAGTGCTAAGTACTAGTCCCAACTAGACATAATTGATAGCTCGATGAGATGACATAATTGGAGGTCAACCTGAGATGACATATATGGATGTCAACCTATCCATAATCATGGATGCCATACCCGATTGCCATACTACTAGTGAACCTTGCTTTTATAAGAAAACTAATCCACGATCATTGATGGCATTCCGAATACCATAGTAATCGGGAACCTTAATTTTGGAAAAATTATTCAAAGCATTGATGGCATATCTGGATGTCATGCATGTCATGTGGCTTAGTGCTACGAGCCGAAGCTCCTGACTATGATATGAGAATTCATATGTATATAAATCATGTATTTATGAATACCGTGACTTGTAAGTGTATGAGAGACATGAGATGGCTGGAGTAAATGCATAAAGCAACCCTATCAGGATTAAGACTTGGAAGGAAATTATAAAGTTGGACGAACTTGAGCCCTGAATTCTGACTCATGGAGATGCTAATAGTCTAGTAGGGTGAATTTATCTAAAAAAACACCGTTTAGACTATACTTCATGTGAAAATACTCTACAAGTCAGTAACACTAAAGGTACGGATAAACTGAGACTGAGTAACAAATCATCTATCTGAAAGTATCCTAAAACATGTAAATCTGAAGAAATAAGTGTTTAATTAACAATGCATGGGATCCTAGGTCATCGGATGTTCATAAACCGTCATTTCTGAAGAATGCAACTATTCATGACAACTTCTATGATAAGAATGCAACTATTCAAAACCCTAATTTTGAGATCATAAATTAATTGAGGAACTGAATGTATTTCAAGACTCAATGGGTGAAAGGATACCCACTAATGAAATCCCACATATCTGGAGATGAAAACCTTGAAGAAATCTTTAAAATTAGAAGCCTGAAGAAGATGAACCCTAGTTTGTCCTGAAGGAGAGAATTCACCTCTCTTTCTCTGTAAATGATAGGTGTCGATTGTTTTCTAATTAATAAGGGGCTTAGACTAATATTAATCTTAATAATCTGTCTTGAAATAGCTTAAATGACTTAGTTTTGATGTTAAAAGAGTGGGAAAAGACTGATGTGCCCTTTTAAATATATATATATATATATATATATATATATATATATATATATATATACATATATATAATTGAGGGTCATATCCCCGGTGGCGTGGCGCACTCACAAATTTTCAGACATTTTTATTTTAAAAAGTCGGCTTTATTCACAAAAAAGGAAAAAAAATTCCTTTAGTTAAAAAAAATAAAAATAATAATAATAGTAAAAAAAAAAAAGTTGTGTCTTCCCTATTCCAAAAGCCACATCTATTGAACCTAATAATTGGCGTCTCTTCCATTGATTTCTCCCAAATGCCTCGCTTCCACTCCCTCTCTACATTCTCTTCCACTGCTTTCTCTATCTCAATTCAAAAAGGGTTGAAATAAGTTACTACGTCAAACTTCTTGTGGATTGTTCATCGAAAAGAAAATTTTCTTGCAGTTCCTTTTATATCAATGGATGAGTAGTGCCGTAGAAAGAATTTGAGAGGAAAACTGGGCCGTAATATTGACTTTATTTAGTAAACTACAGCCCTCGACAGTGAATAAGGGACAATGATTGTTCTTCTCGGTTAGGGATACTGCCCAAACAAAGGTAAACCTTCTCTTCCACCATTTTGAGATTTCAAGTGTTTTTATTTTTTCATGTTTAGTGGATGTTTCAGGATTTTTGGAATTTAAGGTTTATTGCATAGTCAAAATTGCATCTCTGGGTTAATTTGTTGCACATTAATGAGATTCAATGGAATATACAAAACTTACATTCTTGTACTTTACAGATCTTAAGTAAGAGCTTTAGGTGAAGGAGCGTAACTTTCTGTTTATTAACTCATACTGAATGTCTGGCAATAAATTTATCTGCAAATTATATTAGGCCAAGACACTTTCTTCATCTTTATTCCCTCCCTATCTTTCACCCCATTTCTAATTACCTTTCCATTTCAAAGCCCAGAAGCCATGCATTGTGAAATAAGGATCGATCTTTGATGTCAACTACTCAAGACCCTGGTGAGTTGTATTGACTTAGTTTCATTCTGTGTGTCTATTTTTATTTTACTTGATTGCTGTCATGGTTTATTGTCATCTTTTAATTGAGTGTTTCTATGGTGTTTCTTGGTTATTGTTGGATTCATATTGCAAGTTTTTGACATTTTGTAGAATTGTGGTTCAATGCCTACATCAATTTTCTTACTTAGTCTTTTAATCGGTTTTATTTTTAAAAGCATCGAATTTATTCATATAAAAGTTAAAACATAATTGAAATAAAGTAACATATTAGGAGGCATTGATCTGCGGTGAAACAATATCAACACAATTTTAATCCGCTTGGTCTTTTACTTTTTTCCCTCTCCTCTAATAAAAAATTACATTTTATGATGTGATTTTGGAGAAAAAAGGAAAAACGGTAGCATGGTGATGCATATGGGCAAAGCTAGCAATTTTGGAATACATAGTTCTTTAGTAAATAACACTAATACTAATCCTTTTAATTTCTTTTATGGTAAAGAACAATATTTGCTATTAATTTTTCATATTATAATTGACATACAAAAGATTTTAGGTTAACTCTTCTCAAACTAAAGAACAATATTTTGCTGCATTGTGATGTATTATTGCATATTTAGTGTTTGACATTTAAATAGAGCATAAAGGTCCTACATTAATAGGTGCTAAATTCTTATGGAAATGGACTTAAATTTAAACTTATTAATATAGTTTTTAATATGCTTGATCTTCATAATACAATTTATCTTATCAGACAATATTTTTGTAATAGATCAAAATATTATAAATTATGCATTCACATCTATCCAATTTCTTCAAGTAATTTTCAAGGTATATTATTTATGTTATACTTAATAATTTTAAAATGAAGGGTAAAAAACACAACTAAAATAGTCCTATTTTTTTGAATCTCACACCTAAACTAACAGGTATGCAAGTAATTATCACCAAATATTTATTGAAACACACTTTAATTATCAGTTACGTTGTTCACCTCATAATTTTATTACTTTCATACAATTAACATTACGTTGATTTTTTGTTACAGATACAACTGAAGAACCTAAAATTGCAGTAGATGTGAAGTATCCGATATTTGAAAAAGGAACAGATACCGGAGCATACAAAAGCCTTTTACCAGATCATTCATGAAAAGAATGACTTGTGCTATTTTATACAAAGAATTTTTTTCTAAAAGAAAATTCATTTTGACATCTCTTTCATTTTACATGAAAAAGGTGAATATTTGGTGCAGATTAAAAGTTCAAACATCCCATGAAGATGAATGTTGTCTAGGTGGATCAGAACTAACTGTGAATTGTCTGTTCTGTGTAATAGAAATTAAACTAATTACCTATTAGCTAGGGAGCACATATTTTGATTTGTTTCTCAAGAATGTGTTTATCTATCATTTGTTCGATGTTAAATTTATCGAGCTTGGTTTTCATTTATCATATTATACCAACTCTCCATTGATAAAGTAATTAAAACAAATCATAATGTTATGGTTGGAGAATATAGAGAATATAACATCAAATAAAGAGTAAGTATTGATTCTTTTGTTTCATTTAGTGGCCGTGCGAAGCGCGGGCAAATTTGCTAGTTCAAAAATAAAAAAACTGCAAGAGGGGATGTATGGAACATCCTATGATCGTGGGATCCACCTACGATCGTACCTTGGTTCATAGGTTGAAAGTCCAAGCCGAATGAGTTTTTGAAGTCAAGATCGTGGTTACTAACCATGGTCGTGGTTCCCTATCGTGGTTGGAAGGTATACTTGTCAACTTTTAGGGTTTTGGAGCTATTTCATGCAGACAAGACCATTGTACGGTCGTGGTTTCTAACCATGATCTTGGTTACTTTCGTGGTATCTCACTGCTGAATAGTGCTCCACTAAAATGGCCATAAAGTTTTACTCCAATGACGAATTAAGGCAAAACTGGATGCGTTAGAAAGATAATTAAAATGTCTATCATTTGGTGGGTCTTGAGCTCAAAAATACCTCAGAATCTGAGAGTTATGCTTTCTTGAAGTTGACTATAGGAAGATTCTTTACAAGAAATCAATCAGTAAGGAAGGTTTCAATTTGGCTACGAGCTAGGAGTTGTGGCCTTAATACAAGGCTAAATCACTTCTTGTACTATCAAAACTTAATGTTTGATTCTACAAGTACTTGAAGCATGGTTCTAATCTTAGCTCAGATTTTTGGGGTGTTTCAACCACATCTCAACAGGTATCAGAATATTGATGTACGAAAATAGTGACAAACGCTCAACTAATTAAACATGTGACATGAATCAGAAAATTCATCATCTTGATGGACGAACTGGAGAATGGCTAAGGTGTGGACAATTTGATTACTCAAATCTATTTCATGCGCACGTAATTGGTCAGTTTCGTACCCATATGAATGAACAAATGGCAAAATTTCAAAATTTTTGTGAAGGCATAAGCCTACTAGTCGAGGACCACGGTAAAGTGACTAAAAATATGCAAGTAGAACTGGTGGTGTTACGACATGAAGTTGCTGCTACTGGAAAAACTCATGAAAGTAGTTCTAAGGTAAAAATTCCTGAGCCTAAAGCTTTTGGTGGTGCTAGAAGTGCCAAGGAATTGGAGAATTTCCTAAGGGACATGGAACAATATTTCTCTACTACCTAGGTTACTGAAATGAAAAAATTGAATATCACTACGATATACTTGACGGGTAATGTGAAATATTGGTGGAGGACTCAGAATGTGGATGATGAGAGTGATGGCAGGACCAGAATGGATACTTTATAAAAGTTAAAGATGGAAATGAGGGACTAGTTCATTTCTAACAATGCCTCATAGATTGCTAGAGACCGCTTAAAAAGGCCAAGGCAAAATAGGTCAGTTCGTGACTATGTTAAGGAATTCACTTCCTTGATGTTGGACATTCAAAACATGTCAGATGAAGACAAGTTACATAACTTCATTTCAAGGATGCAGGCATGGCACAAAATGAACTAAGAATGCAGAATGTGAAGGACTTGCCTAGTGCAATTGCTGACGCTGATTCGTTGGTTGATTTTGCTCAACTTGTCCTAATTCTAAAATTTCCACTTCTTCAAAGTCTATGAAGAGGGCAGAAAAGAAGGGGAAATGGAAGATGGATGGACGAAAAGATAATGTGGACAAGGGAAAGGCTCTAATGAATTTTGGAAATAATAAGAACAAAAGAATGGATGGCAATACTAAAGGCTATTGGACTTGTGGTGGACCGTATTTGGCGAAGAGTTGTCCCAATTATGAAATAATGAATGTTATGCTTGTTGTATATGTGAATCGAAATGAGAATGAACAAGAATTTATAGCAGCCTTGGTGAATCTGTTAGGTTTGTCATTTTACCAAATCATTTTGGTGAATGTTGTTGGAGATTCTTAAAACTCTTCTAACCCTCATGCTACTTTTATTCACATTGCAATGAAAGTTGATGGCAAGCGTGTAGTGGTAATAGTGGATACTGGAGCTACTCACACGTTTGTTGATGTCAAAGTTGTTGCTAAGTATGGACTGAAGTTGAAGAAAAGTCCATCTTATGTCCAAACTGTTAGTTCCAAAGTACAGGCCACTGTAGGCATGGCTTATGATATGTCGATAGTAACCAGAAGTTGGACTGAAAAATATAATTTGATGGTGATGCCACTGGGAGACTTTAAAATTATACTTGGGATTGATTTCCTAAGAAAGTATCTCTTTGTTCCTTTCCTCAATTAGACTGAGTGATGATTATGGATGAAGCCAATCTAAGTTTCATCAAGGTTGTACATCCTTATGGAGAAGTCAAGAAAGTGAAGAAGTACAAAACCCCAATAATATCCGCTATTTATGTTAAGAAAGGACTTAAGAAGGGTGATGAAACTTTCTTTATTGCATGAAAAAGTGAAATCGGATATGAAGGTCAAAGTGCCTGATTTTGTTGCACAAGTGCTAAAATAGTTTGTTGATGTGATGCCTCTGGAATTGCCTAAGATGTTGCTGCTAACAAGGGATATTTATCATAAAATTGAGTTGTTGCCAGGTTCAGTTACCCCTATACAAGGTCCTTATCGGATGGACCCAAAAGAGTTGGCTAAGTTGTATAAATAGTTGAATGAATTGTTGGATATCGGGTTGATTCAGCCTTCTAAGACTCTCTATGGTGCCCCTATTTTATTTCAAAAGAAACAGGATGGATCACTAAGGTTGTGTGTTGATTATCGGGCTTTGAACAAGGTGATGGTAAAGAACAAATATCCCGTTTTGTTGGTGCAAAATTGTATGGACAGATTGAGCAAGGCATGTTGGTTTACAAAGTTAAATCTTTGATCGAGTTATTGGCAGGTGCGGATAGTGGAGGGTGATGAGGCTAAAACTACTTGTATAATAAGGTATGGCTCATATGAGTTTATTATTATGTTGTTTGGGTTGACAAACGCCCCATCCACTTTCTGTAACTTGATGAATGAAGTGTTATTTGAGTACCTAGATGATTTCGTGGTGGTATACTTAGACGACATAGTCATTTATAGTTGCTCTGTTGATGATCATTTGGAATATTTAAAGCCAGTGATGTCTCATTTGAGGGAGTATAAGCTCTATGTTAAGATGGAGAAATGTGAATTTGCTCCAAAAGAAGTGAAGTTTCTTGGGCATTTGTTGAGTCAGAACCAAGTAAGAACGGATCCAAAGAAGGTGCAAGATATTGTTGTGTGGCAGGCACCAAGTGGAATGAAAGAATTGAGGTCATTCTTGGGGCTGACTAATTATTATTGAAAGTTTATTGAGGGTTATTCAAAAAAAGCAACAGCCTTAACAGATTTGTTGAAGAAAAATGTTACATGGGCTTGGTCTGAAAGATGTGATGCGATGTTCCAAACTTTGAAGAAGACCATCACTTCGGAACCTATCTTGAAGCTGCCTGATTTTGAGTTGCCATTTGAATACATACTCTTGCATCTGACAAAGCTGTTGGGGTTGTATTGGTTTAAGAAAGTCATCTGGTGGCCTTTGAAAGTCGAAAATTGAATGATGCAGAGCAGCGGTATTTTACTCATAAGTAAGAGATAGTGGTAGTGGTGCATTATTTGCAAACTTGGAGGGTATATTTGATGGTTACTCTCTTTGTAGTGTGGACTAATAATGTTGCTAATACTTTCTTCAAGATGCAGAAAAAGTTACGTCCAAAGTAGGCACGCTGGCAGGAATTCTTGGAAGAATATGATTTTATGTGGGAAAATAAGCTGGGAAAACACAACCAAGTTGCTAATATAGGAATTTGCTGCTATGTATTCTATTTCTCGACTTGAAACTAGTTTTCTTGAAAGAATCAGATTGTGTGCTATCGATGACCCACTCTATGTCACGACCTGAAATCCCATTCGGGCCGGACTGGCACATGAAGCCGATATGGCCCGAGAGAACCAATCTTTGCTTATGAACCTCCGTATCCATATCCTCATATGAATCTTATGATATCTTATGCAACTATGCGGAAAACATGAACATGGAAACATACGCTATATAATTATATGTAGGAAACTTGGCCGTTGGAGACTTGGCTCAAGTCTAAACGGACATTTGTCTCTTACATCCATAACCCACATATGTCTACAAAGCCTCTAACCGATCCATATATACAACAACCTATAGTCGGGACAAGTCCCTGCTTTATACAATAATTACAAAACCAAAACAATATACACATGTGACTCGAAAAGCCCCGAACCAACTGGGAGCTCACCAATGATCCGCGGATAACCCGTAGCCTATTGTGGAGGTCTACTAACACCTGTGCCTGTATCAAATAAAGTAAGTCCCCAAAAGGGGTCAGTACGAAGAATGTACTGAGTATGCAAGGCTATAAGAAGCTTCATGAAACTTAAACACCTCGATGAACTTGATTTCAAGAGAATAGTCAATGTAGATCAATCATCGTTCAGTATGTGTGGAAATAGGTACTTTATGTTCATTACCTTTCTTTTTCCTTTATGTTCATTACCATCAATATTCATAACCATCAATCGATAATCGTCAATAATGTATAACCATTAATATGCAACCGTCAATATGTAATGCATCCGTCAATATGCAACCGTCAATATGCAATGCATCCGTCAATATGCAACCGTCTCAAGTTCGGCATCAAGCTAGGTTTTTGCCCCACTGAGCTTCCCCCCTGCTACCACCCGAAAAACAAGGAAGCAGGTTCGGCATCAAGTTTGGCTTTTACCTCAATGAGCTTCCCCCTTGATCCAGTGAATATAATAAAATTCGGCGTCAAGCTTGGATTTTGCCCCACTGAGCTTTCCCCCTGCTACCACCCGGAAAACAAGGAAGCAGGTTCGGCATCAAGTTTGGCTTTTTCCCCCAAAGCTATCACCCGCACTCAAAGAACCATAAAGTAGTGATAAAGTAATTATAAAGTACTTATAAAAAAATAATGTTAAAGTAGCCATCAGGAAAATTATAAAGTAACCATGAGGGAATATATATAAAGTAACCATGAGGGAATTACTTCTTCCATTACTTCATTGCATTACTTCTCTATTTTAGTTTTATGAGATTGATACATTGGGGGGAGCATAACCTTTTGGGAAACACATAAGTGCATTACTTCAATCTTTTATGTTCATGAGATTGATACTTTTGAAGTTGTAACATTATTAGAAGCCTTGGAACATAATATTGTTGGAGCTTGTGATCATGTCCATAATTATGTGACACATGAGAATAATAACATATGACAACTTAAAATGGTATACCTTTTAACATTACGGAATGGAACAAGGACAATGACAACATGAACAATATGTGCTGCAGAAAAATACGGACAGAGTAACCTTACATACCTTATTGTCTCAATATGAACACACAATTCTATATGTGAATACAATCGTCCTGCTCCTTTCTTATGTTTCACTCTACAACACACAAATATACAAGGGAGTTTACATTAACCACCAACAATACCATTTACAAAGCTATCATACCAAGAATCCCACAATATTCTCAACATTGACCAATATCATAGACTACTAGCATGTCACCTCAACTTCATACTTTACACTTCTACATCACCACAACATATAATGGTTCCATCAATTCACTTCAATACACCTCACAACAACAAATCGGCCAAAATCCAATAATTTACACTTATGGAAAAATAACAAGTTTAGTACCATAATCACACCATACATGTTGGTATTTTACCCATATCATGCTCTTTTATCAAAACCACAAAGCATATTCCAAGTTTAAATTCCATAGATGGCACATCTTTCACAAAAACACAAAGTGCCATATTCAACACTTTCAAGCATAACCAACATGATATACATACTCTCCCATGCATATAATATGTTAATCCATAATAATAAACTCTTACCTAAGCTTGGAAGATGATGATCTTGATCCAAATATGGCTTAGGGTTTGAGAGCCCCCAAAGAAACTTTCTTGAAAAGTCTAGAAAAAGAGAGAAAAAGCATGTGTGTTTGTATGTATTAAAATAAGATTTTGTGCCCCTTTTATAGTCCTTGGATTCCCTTGCTCAATGATTGATTAGTCAAAGAAGAATGGGTCATTTGACCCATGTTTGGCCCATGTCTTTTATCTCTTTTTGAGCCCAATTTACTTAACCCAATAAAATCAATAATTTCTCATGTTTAATTCATGTCATATATGTTACGACAATATTACCACTCACGGGATTCATACTTGTAGCCTCAATTCCAAAAACAAGCAATTCTAGCCACGTATGGCTTATTTTGACCATAAGGGCAAAATTGTCATTTTGACGCCAAATTCGCTCACGAGTAAATTTATCATACCAATATCATAGTTTACTTATTTCATGTATATTCTCATGGTTGTAGAAGAAACGTAACAAAAATCGGCTCAATACGTCCCCGGATACCCTTGGGACTTAAGAAAATTTCCAACTTTGAAAAAGTGGGCAAACCAGCGTGGCACACCCATGGGCGCTCCAACTTGCTGACTTTGGACTAAAAATTTTAGCCCAAAGCAACGTGGCACTCTCCCTAGCGCGCCCCAGACTTAATTTTTTTGAAAATTTCGTTTTTCGACTTTTCTTCGCGGGTTTGGTTAGATACTTCAAATCCTATTCTTTAACTTACTTCTTAACCTTAATGTCCTTTATTTAGAGGTTCTCTTAACCTCGTTTTGAACCCCACAAATGCTCCATGAAAATCTCAAAACACCTCTTACGCAAGGTTAATCACATACTTTAGGTCCGATATCAAAGGTTTCACCCATGACACAATAAAACACATACTCATGGCATCTCAAAACTTAAGTAAACATTGTTCCACTTCGTCAAATAGGGTTGGGAAGGTACGGGGTGTTACATTCTCCCCCCCTTAGAAACATTCGTCCTCGAATGTTAACGATGTCGCTTCAATTACCACAAATGCATCTCTATATTAGCATACGTAGACATAGACGCTTGATACTCATAGATACTTACTTGCTATTGGTCCACTTCCGCATGTTGAATTTTTCCTTCTGTATAAAACAAATATGGGTACGTCGATTTCATTATTTTTCCAGCTTATCACATCCTCTACTTGTTTATTTCTCCGACGGACTTTTACGGACGCGACATTTTTATTCTTCAACCTCTTTACTTGTCGATCTAGAATCCTTTTGATACTTTCATATGCCCTACATAACATAGAAACTTGTGATGAAGCCTATGTTGATCATAGCCTTTTTTCCACACTAGGAGATTTCTATATTGCATATACCCTCTATATTCTTGATGCTCTACATTTTACTTGTTGACAATTTGGATCATGAGTTACAATTTCAGCAATGTTCTTCGCACGTAAACTTATCAATACGTATCCTTCAACCCATAGTTCTTTTGGTTCCCTCTTGCGTAGGATCAAATGCGTTTGTCATAGAATCCGCATACTATGTTTCTTTTTCAATTCAAAGGAACTAGGATTTACATATTGTCTGCCTTTCTCTCAGTTACACATGAAGACTTTGCCGCATTATACACTAATATTTGTTTTCATCTAGAGTCTCATGAAAACGAACTATCTATCTTGGCTATACCTTATTTTGCCGTAAACTGACCCTTAGTATTTCCTATTGCATTGCGGCTTAATGAACCGATTATCACATTTGCTTTTCCCCAAATGTTGTCATGTCTCAACATTATAGTCTTTTAATATTTCCAACCACTTTTGCTATCTTTAGTTTAGATCTTCCTACTTAAAGATATATCGCAAACTCTTGAAATCAGTATATACATCAACTTGCACCCCATACAATTCTCATATCTGCTAACTAAATATCATGTGTTGGATATTCCTCTCGGGTCGTCACAACTATCTTGAGGCATAAGCTACTACGTTACCATACTGCGTCAATACATACCCAAGAATGACTTGTCGTCTTATTATTTTTCCAAATCTTACCTGATGATATCCTGATCTCAAGTTAACCTGTGAGAAATATTTGACACCCTATAATTTGTCAAATAAATCATCAGTTTTGGGGAGGGACTGTTTATCCGTGATTGTCACCGTATTCAGTTGCCAATAATCCATGCACACTCTTAGAGTGCCATCTTTCTTTCGTACACATCAGTCTGGTGTATCCCAAGAGGACATACTAAATCTTATAAATCCCCGTGGGTATCATTTTCCTTGCTTTAAGATATGAAATAAATTTACCCCTCGATATGCCAATACTGCTCATCCATTCAAGGACTGTCTTTTATAGGAACTGAAAATAGACTTTCTTAGCTCGGCAATTCACCGTAGCATGCTCACAAATAGGTTCTATACGGTTATGCCGTACTTTCTTAACTATAGTAGATTTATCAACAGGTGTAAATACTCCAGGTGGTCTAACTAATACTTATGATGTTCTTTCAATTTCGTAGCGGTCAATGGAATAACATACAATATTGTAGAACCCGAATCAATCGATGCATATGTAGATGCATTATAAAAAGGTAGATAATTCACTTCAATACACCTCACAACAACAAATCGGCCAAAATCCAATAATTTACACTTATGGAAAAATAACAAGTTTAGTACCATAATCACACCATACATGTTGGTATTTTACCCATATCATGCTCTTTTATCAAAACCACAAAGCATATTCCAAGTTTAAATTCCATAGATGGCACATCTTTCACAAAAACACAAAGTGCCATATTCAACACTTTCAAGCATAACCAACATGATATACATACTCTCCCATGCATATAATATGTTAATCCATAATAATAAACACTTACCTAAGCTTGGAAGATGATGATCTTGATCCAAATATGGCTTAGGGTTTGAGAGCCCCCAAAGAAACTTTCTTGAAAAGTCTAGAAAAAGAGAGAAAAAGCATGTGTGTTTGTATGTATTAAAATAAGATTTTGTGCCCATTTTATAGGCCTTGGATTCCCTTGCTCAATGATTGATTAGTCAAAGAAGAATGGGTCATTTGACCCATGTTTGGCCCATGTCTTTTATCTCATTTTGGGCCCTTTTTGAGCCCAATTTACTTAACCCAATAAAATTAATAATTTCTCATGTTTAATTCATTTCATATGTGTTACTACAATATTACCACTCACCGTATTACATACTTGTAGCCTCAATTCCCAAAACAAGCAATTCTAGCCACGTATGACTTATTTTGACCATAAGGGCAAAATCGTCATTTTGACGCCAAATTCGTTCACGAGTAATTTTATCATACCAATATCATACTTTAATTATTTCATGTATATTCTCATGGTTGTAGAAGAAACATGGCAAAAATCGGCTCAATACGTCCCCGGATACCCTTGGGACTTAAGAAAATTTCCAACTTTGAAAAAGTGGGCAAACCAGCGTGGCACGCCCATGGGCGCGCCAACTTTCTGCCTCTGGACTAAAAATTTTAGCCCAAAACAATGTGGCACTCTCCCTAGAGCGCCCCAGACTTAATATTTTTGAAAATTTCATTTTTCGACTTTTCTTCGCGGGTTTGGTTAGATACTTCAAATCCTATTCTTTAACTTACTTCTTAACCTTAATGTCCTTTATTTAGAGGTCCTCTTAACCTCGTTTTGAACCCCACAAATGCTCCATGAAAATCGCAAAACACCTCTTACGCAAGGTTAATCACATACTTTAGGTCCGATATCAAAGGTTTCACCCATGACATAATAAAACACATACTCATGGCATCTCAAAACTTAAGTAAACATTGTTCCACGTCTTCAAATAGGGTTGGGAAGGTACGGGGTGTTACACTCTATGTCAAGAGGATGGTTCAAGCTCAAAATGGAAAAATTATGAGGTATTGGATCGAGGACGATCTCCTTTATTTTAAAGGGGGATAATCTTGGTTCCTCAAGGTAGTGGATTGCGTAAAGAATTGATGAAAAAAGTGTATAATAAGCCTTGGGATGGTCATCCGTGTGTTGAACGAATGCTAGTCTTGTTGCCCCATGTATATTTCTGGCCAAAAATGGAAGGTGATAGAGAAGCTTATGTGAAGACTTGTCATGTTTGCCAAATGGATAAGACGGAACGCAAGAAAGATGCAGGTTTGTTGCATCCTTTTCCTATTCCTGAAAGGGCATGGTTGTCTGTCTTAATGGACTTTATTTCTAGGTTTCCTAAAGTTTATTGTAATGCATCGATCATAGTGGCGGTAGACAGTTTTTCTAAATAATCTAAGTTCATTGTTGCCCTGGTTGTATGCTCTTCTAAAGTTGCTGCATGTTTATTTCATAAGGATGTAGTGAAGTTCTTTGGTTTTCCAAGTGATATTGTGAGTGATAGGGATGCATGGTTTACTGGTCGGTTTTGGCAAATTTTATTCAACATGATGGGGACTGGCCTGAGTTTTCCACAGCCAATCATCCTCAAACTGATGGCCAGATGGTAAGAATTAATCACTTGTTAGAAGGATACTTAAGACACTTTGTGACAATAAGTCAACGTAATTGGGCATACTTGTTAGATACAACACAATTTTACTACAATCTGCATAAATCATCGACAACAGAGAAAAGTCCATTCGAACTTGTTCTAGACTTGCAGCTTATGATCCCCCTTGAAGTTGTAACGCAGAAGAATCATGGTATATGTCCAGTTGCTTACCATTATGCAAAGGACAAGCATAAGATGCTTGTAGAATTTCAAGAAAGTTTGAGCAAAGCCCAAAAATGCAGTTGATCAGCATAGGCATACGGTGGAGTATAATTTCGGAGACAAGGTGCTGCTTAAACTCACTCCCCAAATTTGAAAATAGATTGTGAGTAAGAAGAGGCATGGAGGACTGATTCTTAGATATGACGGTCCATTTGAAGTTGTTGAGAGGATAGGTGAAGTTGTTTACAAGTTGAACTTACCGAAAAGATTGAAAATTCATCCCACTTTTCATGTAAGTTTTCTAAAATCGTAGTATAAAGATGCATATGATTCGAGAAGAAACAAATCAAAAAGAGCTCCTTCTTGAATCCGAAACAGTATGCTACTAAGATTGTGAAGATACTTTGTAACACCCCGTACCAACTACACCCTACATGACGACGTTGAACAATGGTTACGCAAGTGTCGAGAGTCAAAGTATGAATTTTGTAATGTTATTAATGAGACAATTGATATTGGGCCTAGTACATGGGATTAGACCATTGTAGGAGGTGTAACACCCGTATGTTGTCAAACCGCTACGACTACGTGTATATTTATGAAATTAGTAAAACATGGGAGATTTGATGAATTATACATTAATTTTTGGTTATGAATAAGTCGTGCATCATTGGGCTCAAAGTAAAGCCCAAAAGTAATAAGAAGACATGGCCCAACATGGAAATTAACCCATTCTTCCAATCTTCCATTTGAAGCAACTATGCATTTAATGCCAAGAGATGGATAAGAGTGACTTGGGGGATATATATGTATATATGAGGATTATTCATCCAATTGGTGGGCTCAATTTACAATTTGTTAATGGGCCAAATGAGGCCCAAAACAAGAACAAAAAGATTAGGCCCAATGGGGCAAAACATGATCCATTCTTCCTTTGACCAAAACAATTATTGGTTCCAAATGGCTAAGGATAACCATGAGTAATAGATAAAGACATAAAGGGCTGAGATTTTTATTCATACAAACACACATGCCTTTTGAGATATTTCCAAACCCATTTCTCTCAACTCCAAACCCTAAGGCACCCTTTTCTCTTTGGTAAAGATCATCCTTTTCCAAGCTTTGGTAAGTGTTTACTCTCATGATTTAATATATTTTATGCATGTAAAATGATTTATACTATGTTGGTTATGTTGGTGGAGTGTGAGAAGTTCACTATGTGTGAAGTGTATGTGTTTGTTAATTCGGAGGATGGTTTTGCCTTGTAAACTTGAACATGGGCTTGTGGTCTTGAAGAAAATGAATTTGATGGATTCAATATTTTCATGTGAGATGTGATTATAGTCTCCCCTTGTTTGTTCATGGTGTATAATGTTTGGAATTTCTATTGTAAAATTGGTTATGGTTTTGGTGGCGGATTGGTCGTAAAGTGTCGTTTTGGTGTTGTTATGTGTGTTGTGAGACAATGGATGATTTTTGGCATATAATATGATCAAAAATATGTTAAAATGAGGTGGGTATGATCATGGACCATTCATGGCATTAAAAGACCCAAAAAGAAGCCATTTCGGACAAAACGGGCATCCGCCCCCGCAGACAGAGGTACCTGCGAGCGCAGATGCCAACGCAGATGCCTCTGGCTGCTGCCAGAGGGCATCTACGCGTGCACCTTGGCCACCTTTGGGCACAGTTCACCTCCAGATTTTGGTTTTGTGTGTTTTCGTCCCTAGTTGATCCCCGAAGTCCCCGATACCCTTTATGGATATAATTAGCAACTTGTGATGTCGTTTTAATGACTTTAAAATGTCGTATGGAAGCATGTTGGACTATGTTAAGTATGTATGGTTGTTCATATGTTGTTATGAGGCCAATTGAGAAGCGTAAATATGACGAAATGATAATAAGAAGGCATAAAGGGTAATTGTGATGCGAAATGCTATTGTCGTATGAAATCTTGGTCAATGAGTGGAATGTTATGGTAGTGTTGGCATGTTGATATGATAAATGAAATTGTAATAAGACGAAATGACGTTATAAAGTAACTACGTGATTCATGGGCATCTTGTGCACTTGTAAGGTAGTTGGTTGCTAATATAAGCTTCGTTATGTACTTGTGATGTAGAGTGAGACGTATGGAAAGAGCTGGACTATTGTATTTCCATATAAGCTTGGGTATTCATAGTGAGACGCAAAGGTATGTAAGGTTATTCTTCTATTTCCTTCTGCAACATATGGTGTTCACATTGTCATGGTACTCATTTGATTTCGAAATACCCTAAGGTATTCCGTATCCGATAGTTGGCTAGAGTTACTCATATGTCCCTTACTCATTGGTCAATGGTGAATCGTATGACTCATGCTCATTGATGGACGCATGTCCATTGGTTGACTTATGATCATTGGCTAGTATGCTAAAAGTCCTATAAGGTTCTAAGGTATCACATTTCTAGTTGGTGACAGTTGAAATCCACATGTATCGTGTTTAGTGCTTATTATCCTAAGATTTCAAAAGTGTTCTATTCCAATGGGGATCTATAGTATTCCAACTAAGGTTGATATATATTGTTATTCATAGGTGTATTATTCTTAGATGAATTAGGATCCACTTGTCTTCTATTTATGGGCGGAAGTTCTTAAGTTACCATTAGTTGTAGATCCTAAGAGAATTATCCCAACAAGAGCAATGAGGTAAAGAGGGCATGTTTAGTTTGAATAGCATTATTCCAATCATGTCATGGTCCAAGTTCCAATAGAATTATATACATGTCTCATATTCATTAGCAATGTTCCAAAAGTCCAATGAGGTTATGTCCTAAGGTTTCAATAGTGGCTATACTCATGTATCTTGTTCATTGATCATTGTCCAATAGTTCCAACAGTGTTATGTTCCATGAAGGTTATGTTTCCAATAATGCTTATTCACATGGTTCTCACTCATTGATTATTGATCCAGAGCTTCAAAGAAAGTTGTGACTATCATTGTAATAATCTCTCATAAGCAAAAGTACCAATCGCTCACAAAGAAAAGTATCAATCTCAAAAGTAAAGAATTAAAGTAATGAACACTTGTTGAGAACGGGTGGCAACCCAAAGGGGCATAAGCCTAGCTAGGGGCGATCCCGAATGATTATTGGATACAGGGGGCAACTCAAAGGGGCATAAGCCTAGCTAGAGACGAACCTGCTTTATTGATTTATGGGTGGCAGCTCAAAGGGGCATAAGCCTAGCTAGAGACGATCCCAATGTTATTTCCCACTGATCAGTTGGGCCCGGGCATACATGATTGATGATCACATAAATGATGAAGAAGGAAAGTAAAGTGAAATAAAAGTAAAGAAATTAATGCACATGATTCCACATGTATTCTTATGGTAATTTATTCACAGGATGTGTTCACTTGTACTTGATATCATCAAAACTCCTATATCTCATATATTTACTTATAGCCTTACATACTCAGTACATTCTCCGTACTGACCCCTCTTGGGGACTTACCTTACATGTTGCAGGTGCAGGCATTAGTAGACCTCCACAGTAGGCTGCGGATTTTATACAGGTCTCTGGTGAGCTCCAGTTGCTTCGGGGCTTCCCAAGTCACATGTGAACACTAGGTTTGGGTATTATGTAAATATTGTATAAACATGGTCATGTATCTGTAGAGGCTTTGTAGACAGTTGTGGGAAGACAAATGTAGGAGGTGTATGTCCATGATGATTTGATGGCCCTGTCGGCCAAGTTTCACATATGTATATATATTTAGCACATGTTCCATGAATTTCATTATTAACATGACAAGTTCTTACATGGTAATGGTATTTCTTATGGTATGCATATGAACGAACATAAGCAAAGATTGGTTCTCTCGGGCCTTAGCGGCTTCGGGTGCCAATCACACCTCAATGGAGTTTGAGGTGTGACATACTTGATCACCGGGTTGTGGAAACGACAAGAAGAATACGAAGACAAAATTTCTTGTACATTGGAAGAGCAGTAGTAAGGAAGATTCAGTTTGGGAGATAAAGGGCATGCGTGCAAGTAGTGGCATCAACTTGGCAAAATGGTGACATTGGCTTGATGAAGGCAAGGCAAGGCTGTGGGCTGAAAGCATGGCAAGAGCAGAAGTTGAAATAATTCCAAGTGTTGGAAGGAAGCTGCAAATATTCTTAGTGTTGGAGGCAAGGAAATTCGGCTAAGGCAAAGGTTGCCCATGTGCATGGCATATGGGGCTGTTGTGTTTCGAAATTCAAATGTTGTCCAGATGTTAGATGCTCAGTTTTTGTACTTAGTTTTATTTAGATAAATCTTGTAAAGGCTATGTGTCAGACATGCTGCCAAGTATAAGCCTTACTAGTCATGTTAATGACATGCTGCCAAGTGTAAATATTGTAACTGCCTATGTGCAGGCATTATTCTAAGGCAATAGAGAGTTGTTCTATTCCTTAGAAAAATTCGTGTGGCATTTTTTTTGTATTCCGAGAGAGTAATAAAAGGTTGAAACTTGTTCCTGTAAATTATTGTGTGTCTATACGTTGTCTTATACTTGTCTAAATTGTTAAGACGTTGTTGTGTGTGTGTGTGGCTGAAGTTGTGTTGTTGCACCATGACTGCCAAGTAGTGTCGGTGCGCAAAATAGATCAACCCCATCTCACCTACCATGGTGCTGTCTTTGTTGTTAGGAACGAAAATCTAAGATAGTGCGGAATTTAGCCAAATAATTAATTAAAATAAAAATAATAAAGACGCCAACAATCCTAAGTTGAGAAAGTAAAGAAAGGAGGTACAGATTTAACGTGGTTCGGCCAACATGAACTATGTCCATAAATCAAAAGGAGGGAGTTTACTATAACAACCAATACACAAAAGAGAGTATACAAAATTAGAGACGAAACTCTAATGATCCCAAAATTATCTCAAGAGAATAACCTCACAATTCACCCACAAAAAGAGGTTCACCCAAAGTGTTTCCCAACACTACTTTAGCGGATATACACAAAACTCTCTATTACAAATTAGAACACTCAACATGAGTTTCTAACAAAATGGGATAGTTGAAATGAAGAAATAAGACCAATATTTATAAGCCAAGTTCTTGGTCCCCAAGAATGGTAAAAAGAATAAAAGAGAACTCTTTTATTCTATGGCTCCAAGTTGTAATACTTTGGCTCCAAGTTTGCTTTAGCTCCAAGATTAGCCATTGCACATGACTAATTTAGGTCATATTTAACATTTGTCGTGTTGGGTGTCCGTGCATCTGGCATAGATCTTTATATTTACAACATCTTTATTTTTACACCTAAGAAATTTGAAAAACCCATTTTTTGTTTAATTCATTTTGTAAATGGATAAGGGATCTTAAGCCTCTCCTTCCACTCGTTCTGACCCAACCTATTAAAGTACTTATTTTCAATTTATACGTCTTTTTTTTGTAAAAAGTTATATCACTTTCTAGCTAGTAGTAGAAGTAAAGAACTAAAAAGAGGGAGTAAAATTTTTGGTTGAAGTTTATCTAGTCTCTACACAATTATCATTCCTAGTGGTAAAGTAACGCCATCAAGTTACCTTAGCAGCCCGGATTGATGTATGGATTGCCTTCATATCCCTGGTCACAACTGCACCGATATCCACCAAGGCTAGTGTTGGAATCAACACAATGGCTATTAACCAGGCAAGCATAATCTTTGCATTCCTGTGCTTCAACACAAGTAAGATTTCCAATGGCCCAGTCTAGCACAATAGGGACATTATACCTATTCCTCTCAAAATAATTCGTATCATTTAGATCTGGCAAGCCCCGGAAATGAAAGCGGCTGGCCTCACCTAGGAACGCATAGCCACAAGGATTGAATGACCAAACTCCTGTGTGATTGTCTACGGTTCTCATCGTAATGTCCAAGTATTTCAAACCCTTTGGTATTTCTATGTGACAACCACCATATCCCATACATCTTCCCTCAACAATAACACTGGAATTATCATAGATAGAGAAACAACCATTAGAGAAGTTAAGTCCAGACGACAACCAATGACGGTGAATTTGTTAAGGTCTGAGAAACTGTAAGCATGTGCTGATCCTAAAAACATCCACGGCGTATCATCTGGGAGTAAAAGTGCTCCTGCGGATGAGTAAAAACTTCAATATTTTTCCCTATGGAGGGTGTTGGAGAACCTGTTGTTGATGTCATGCAGCTGATCTCGAACCTGGGGTCTAAGGCACAACCATTGCCAAATTCCAAATGGATATGGAACTGTAAGGTTTCCACACTGTTTTTGACACCATGGTCTTGTGATGTTAGCAGCTTTGGTGATTGTAGTGGTAGGAGCGGTTGTGTTGGTGGAAGGAGAATTAGTGGTGCTTTGGGCAGGGCGGTGGCTAATGTCAAGATTAGCACAAAGACAGAAAAAGAAAAAGGAGAGCAAATTGCTTATGCTGCATGGCTTTGGAAGATGTATGTGTTACACAACTTATTGAGTAAACTTTCCATATATAGAAAGAACTAAAGTAGAAAGACCTAAGTGAGTAGTAATCAACTAATCATAATTATTTGCTTTTTCTAATTTTGCAAATGCGCGAGAGGCAGGCTAGGTTAAAATTTATGTGGTAAAATTTTCGTTCATCTTTACTTGTTCACTATTGACTTGATACACACATTAAAAATAATAAATAATATGATTAATTTTACTATATCACCTTTTGAATATAATAAATTTAATTTCTTGAAAAATGCATTGGATAAGAAATAATATTTAATAGCTTAGGATAAAATGAACATAAAATAATAAATTATTCATTAATTTTTAAATTAAATAAATATTATTGGATATTAATTTTTCGATATACTAGACAAACACAGATAAACGGAGGAAGTGTACTTTTGTCTCCAATTAATACTCTAATTAATTGCATGCCACACTAAAGACAAAGACTTTGACACTGTCAACGTCAACATGGAATCATTAATTTCCTTATCTTTTGGTTAAATTTTAAGTGCTCCTCCGTTACAGAATACTTGTAATGGTTACTGAAAAAGATATTTGGTAATATTTGTCATTTTAAAAAATTAAGATATAATTAAATATTATTTATTTATTTTATCTTTATGAGTAATTATTCTTGAAAGTAAACATTGACTAATATAGCATGGACAACGTTGATTTAGTCTTTCAATTTCTTTACTTATGATTGTTTAGATACTTTCATTAGCACATGTTTCATTTATTAAAAAGAGAGCACACTTATTTTTTTATTTAAGAGAAATAATTAAATATATAAAATAAAAGTATGATGGTAAAAATACATAATTTCTTAAGGAATTTGTAATCTAAAAATATGACAAGTATTTAAAAACGAAGGAAGTACTTTTCTATCTGCAATGCACACGCAAACAATTAAGACATCTTTCACAAACAATTAATAAACCTCACCGATCCAGAGGACTCTTCCGTTCCCTATATCTTTAGGCACCGTCTACATCTTTTTAACACGAGAGCTCCTACCTCTCTGCTCTGTTGGTGATTTGAATTCACAATATTAGAATTGAAGGTATATAGTATTTATCATCTTAGTAACTCCTCTTGTCTCTAACGTTTTATTTTTCTTTCGTTTTAGTGAATTTATATCAATAGACAATATATCTAGAGGCTTTTTATTAATCATAAAAATAAAATCTCAATAAGAATAAGTAACAAGCAAGGGGTACTAGACCTTAGAGCCAAGTCCTACGAGTTGAATTATCAAAATCTTATGATTGAGATTCATAGTCATCAGACCTCAACAGACCTTGTGGAGGGGTCGATTTTGATTCAGGTCGTCATGTCATTTCCAAGGATGGGGTTGCTAAGTTAAGGTATGTTTCACTTTCTGATTCAAGGCGTCATGGCATGTCTTCTGGGTTGTTTTTTAGGTGTGGTAAAATCTGATGTATATAGGAGGTTTTGTCGGAAATTCGAACTTTCCTAGACTTAATCGTGCGTATTAATCACATTTAAGGACAAATGTTCCTAAGAGCGAAAGATGCAACACCCTGTACATTCGAGGTTTTCTATTTTCTTGTGTTGAAGGCTTATGAGGCTAAATTTGTGAGTTTTATTGTAACACCCCGCACGTTTGGAAACATTCAAATTATATTAGAATTTGATTTTAAAAAAAATTAAAGTCTTAATATTTATGAAAATTTTTATTATGATATATTTGTGTATATATTTATTTTATAAGATTTTTATAATTTATTAATATTTTAATAGGAGATATTTATATACATGCATTTAATTGAAATATTTAACTAGGGGACAAAAATTATTAATTGTCCACATGCTTATGTCTACTATATACTTAGTGGTTGTCACCCGTGTTGCGCACGAGCCCAATATTTATATTTTTTTGTCTCAATTTATGTGACACATTTTGTTTTTTAATTTGTTCAAAAAAGAATGTCATTTTTCTGTTTTTAGAAACAATTGGTTTTTAAAATTTCTATTATATTTTAAAAAAAATACTTCCTTTTTGACACAGATATTACTATTGAAAAGTACTTTATCTGTTCATTTTTAATTTATCATTTTGTATCTATTTTAGCCTTTTTATTAAATATTATTTATTTTCTAATGCTTAAATGACTTATAATAACTAATTAGAAATGATATAGTAAAATTACTATTAAAAAACTTGTGAAAAAAAAATTAAGTGGGCCCTATATAAGGCATCAAGTTAATTTAAATCATCAAGAGTTAATTTATCATTTTGTGTCTATTTTATCTTTTTCATTAAATATTATTAATTTTGTAATACTTAGATGACTTATAATAATTAATTAGGGGTGATATAGTAAAATCACGATTGAAGCAGCTGAAGCAGGCAAGTCGACCATGACCTGCCTGCTTCAGCAGCTTTGCTGCATCCCCACTTATATACTACTATATAGAAACGTCAATTAGAAGGCAACTGGCGGTTGTCATGCCTGCTTCTGGTCCAGGTATTTTTGTAATTTCATAATTTTTTGTTTTAATTTAATTTTTTTCTTTTTAATTTATTATATATTTAAAAATTATGTAAAAAACTATTATAAATTATAATAATTAATAATTTAAATTATTTCAAGGGACATAAATTTTTTTGGTTAACTCAAAATTTATCAGTACAACATAATTTGGGATAGAGAAGGTTATGTATTATTTGAAAATGTCATGAAAAGTAATATAAATCACAATAATTAGTAAATTAAAATATACAAATTAAAATATGTGAAGGATGTAACAAAAATTGGTTTGACTTTTCAAATTCTATCAATGTCATATAAATTGAGAAATTACTAATAGAAAGTCGTATAAATCATAGTAATTAACTCTATCAATCTCATATAGATCGAGAAATTACTTATAGAAAGTCATATAAATCATAATAATTAATAACTTAAAATATCTCAAAAATTATATAACTAATTTGATTGACTTTCTCAAATATTTCATCAGTGCCACATAAATTGGGACAGAAAGAGTAACATATAGTATCTAAAAATTATGTAAAAGTACTATAAATCAATAATTAACAACTTAAAATATTTAAAAATTATACAAAAAAAATTGGTTAACTTTCTAAATTTCATCTGTGCCACATAAATTGAGATAAAAAAAATAATATACATTGGGCCCGTGCTGACACGGGTTCCTATTATCTAGTTAAGTATAGATATGTAAAGGCGATAATAATTACTTGTTTATATATATTATATAATAAATTGTAGTAGTAATAAGGATAGAATTAATTACTCCATCCATTTCATTTTACTTAGCCATGTTGACTTGTTACTCCTCTTAAAAAAATATTTAAGTAATTTATTTTATTAAATTAGTCTTATTAATTCTATTTTGAAAATCTAAATTTGACTACTAATTCTTTATGTAGTCATATTAATGATATGGTAGTATTGGAGGAAAATGAAGTAAAATGACACGGAGAGATTACTAATGGGGTGTTTAGATTAGTTATTTTTAAGTGACTTATATTATCAACTTTTGGCTTTTAACTTTTTATTTTTGTACTTCTTAAGCCTAAAGCGAAGTACTTTTGTCTTTGTCAAACACATTCAAAAATTAAAAAGTATTTAAAAGCTAAAAACACCTAAATAAGACAATCCAAACACCCACTAAGTAACAAAGTTTTACAAGGCTTTAATTATCTTGCCGACCTAACATTACCGCCATTGGCCATCTTTATGTAAGCCATTTTTATCTGAAAGTGATACAAAACAAATATATCATACTTAAAACGTTGTCTTGTGCTTCATGAAAATGTAAGTTTTCTTATGTTTTCTTTTAAGAATTACTATTTGATGTTATCTATCAGGTACAATAGATGTACGCATATATGCAGCTATGAGATTTCACTATTAATTTTTCCTTATTCCATTCTTAATATTTCTAACAAAATGATGAAAAAAATAATTTAAATATGATTATTTGATATAGTTTATCTCAAATTAATTAAATTGGATGATATGACTAAGGGAAACTGTGATAGAACTTAGTTGTATCATGTTGAGATTTTCTTCTTCTTTTTTTTTTTTTAAGGTAACTTACATGTCTACGTATAATATTCTTATAGATTGAACACACAATCAGATATCTGTTGGAACTTTTTGGTCAAGTTTAAGTTCGGACTTGATATTAAAATTCTTGGGATCATATGGAACCCATGGGAGTATCGTTTGGTGGGAAACACTCCAGATATATGTAAAGGTTATTTCTTTCTTTTTTTGACATGATTTTATAAGGTTTGTGATTTTTGGGTTTGACATGCTATAGAAAAGTTGGTTGTTAGATATCTAAATTATTATTCCAGCTGTTGATGTTAAAAATTCACATTGATGATGTCGATTTCGTGTAAAATTAAGGAGTAGAGGTGGGTGTATATATTGTTGTAATTGTTGGATTCTTGTGATGGTAGGGTTTATCGTGGTATTATGATTGTGGTACAGAGGAGGTATGATTATATACAGGCTAGTTGTGGGGTTGCTATTTTTGTTTAATACATGATTATGCTTTACTTGCTATTTTCGATATCATGTTGTCTTGTTGGTTCGCATAGTGATTTACTTATTTCTATTATTAACTCTTGGATAGCTGAAATTTTTCTGGAGGCACGATTTGTTTATTGTTTGCCCACATACATACACATGGCGCATATGCATTGCATCCACATGCATTTCATTCCCTAGTGTCCGTCTATACCACATGCATTTCATTCCCTCAAGGCTATGTTTGGGTTGTTCACCTATACCATATGCATTTCATGCCCTTGAGACTAGGATCAGATGTTCGCCTATACCACATGCATTTCATACTTTTGAGGCTAGGAATGGGGATGTATGCCTACATCACATGCATTGAATCAGAGTGTACACCTACACCATGTGCATTGAATCGGAGTGGCACACTTGCCAACATTTGCATTGCATTTATTATCATTTGATTATGATTGAGCTTATGGATGCCTGGATAGGTTGTTGTTTGATGGTTGAACTGCTTATTATTTGTGTTATTTGAATCAGGAAAAAGGAAAGTGGATATGAACTATGCAAGTAGTGTGATTATGTGAGCTGTAATTGGTTCTTAGCAGATTAAGTTTGTCGTATTGTGCTTTTAGTTTTGGTTATGTTGTTTTTGTTATTATGTCATCTTATATACTCTGTACATTATTTTGTACTGAAATTCCAATTTGATGCAATATCAAAATGAAGACAAAAGGAAATGCGGAAATTAAAGACGAGAAAGTAAATGATAAGTAGATAGACACAAAAAAAGGAAATCGAAAGCAACCAAAGGGTATATTAAACTCTAAGACCGCAATCAATTAACCCTAAACAAGCATCTAATCTTTTACAAAGACTAACAAGGGAAATCGATTTGTCTTGCAACCCCCATCACTAAGCAAAAGTCAACAAAAGTTTGACCAAGCTCTCAATAATGAGAAGTATCCAATATTCATCAAAAACTAAGTCTAAAGGATCTAACCTCCACTATTTATAGTTTATTACAAATCCACTACTGAAAAGAGAAATTCGAGCTTCCACGGTGCTGCGAAATTGTTATGCGATACGCATAACTCACGTCCAGCTCACATAGGTCCACATCTACTAGGTTGTTGTTGCTGATTGTCCAATTATGCGATGGGCTGGTCAGCTCACAAACCCAGGTATGCGATACGCATTACCTTGGACCCAACTCACAAAAGTGCTACTTGAGAAGCTTCTCCAATCTGCTCAGTTGTGCGATCCTCAGCTGCCTTTTGCAATATGTATTTGACTTTTGTGATGTCATCCCCCTCTTTTGGCCTTCTATTAGTCTCCAATCCAACCATTATGACATGTAACCCTACGGATGGTGTCAAGATGTGTTCAAGTATGTCCATCTTTATGAATATACTTGAAGTTCTTGTAACTCCCACGCATAATTCCTTGTAAAGAGCTTGGAGATGACTTGGGTTACATAAGTGTCAACCAGGGTCATATCATTCTCCCCTTTTTGAAAAGGATTCGTCCTCGAATCTAATTCATGCAAAACATGGAAGAGAATAAATACAAGTCCTCATTCAATCCAAACCAGGTAATCATCATAGTATGCATGATAATACCTAGAGTAAGCATAACATATAATCAACACTCTAAATTGCTCACATTTATGATCTAACCAAGCACCAATATGATCTAGAAAAAGTATTGTAACACCTCATGTTTCGAGCCTAAATATTCAACACTCAGCATAGAGAAACAACTAAAAATACTTCAAATTTCCCAACTAACCATGGACAGGTTCACCATCCGTGAACTACGATCGTGACACATGGATTCTCACGTGGAATTATCCTTAAACTTCCCATTGAACCATGAACAGGTCCACGACCCATGGAATCAAACTACGAGTCGCGAACCCACTCATGGAATCAGCCTCCAAATTAGTTCAACACCAAAAATTCGATGATACATAGTACGACTCATGGAATGGGATCACGAGTGGTAGAGTGACGCGTGGAGCCTGGATAGAAAGTAGACAAATTTCCCTCAGAACCACGACTGACAACATGAGTCATGGATTGCAATAACAACCCATATTGTCAATCCATGAAATAGATCCAAAAGAGTTACGAAATCCACCCAGTAAACCACGACCCATACCACAATTCATGGAGTGAGTCGTGGGTCATAATTTTTTGAAAATTCAAGACGTTTTAATAGGGAAATTTCACCTATTCCTTACCTCCTAATCCTATTCTACGATGTTTGAATTGTTTTAAAGGGGTATAACAATAGAAAATCAGTCGACCTTTTTCAAATTCCTTCAAAAACTCTGATAGAACAAGTGCTCAAGAGGAAAAAGAAACAAACTTAGGGTTCCAACCAATCCAATCAACCTTATTCTCCAAAACTTATGCTTCTTAGGTTTGTAAGGCTTCAATAAGGGTATCCTTCCACCCTTACGCCAAAGTTTTATTTTTCAGAAAGTATTAAGGTATTTTCATGATTCAAGTTAGGGTTTTTACTCAAATTATGCAAAATTCCCCATAAATTTCAATTCTTGTTGATTCACTTGGTTTTTAATTCATATTGAAACAGTTTAGCATGATTACTGCAGTTTTCTTTAAGCTTGATTATTTCAAGCATGAATTTAGCAAAAATTTGTATGATACAGTTTCCAGATTAAATACAAATTATTTAAAAGATGAATTTGAGCTAAGTCTCATACCTTACTCTCAGACTGACAGATAAATTCATTAGTTATAGGCATATGAATATACATATGGTTTTGGGAGGATTAATTAGCACCTAGAGGATATGGGTTTAGAAAACCAAGTCCAATAACTATGTGCCACCGTAGGACTTGAGTGCCTCGCTAGTCGATCAGCTCATTTTTAGCCCAAAAGCCTCAGTAGTAGATCCATATTAGACATACAGGTACTATATCTTGGCAAGGTATAGGGCAGTCGTCCCAACTGGGATTATTCATTGGACACAATGAGCTCATATGGTAGATGTCGGTGGTAAGAAACTCCTCATGTAAAGGCTTATCGTTTCTATACATTTGAAATTGACTTTATGATTTCTTAATTTAGCAGTTCTAGACATGTATTCAGTTTAAAGCCTTAGAAAAAAATTTACATTTATAGGTTGTGAAAGTTGACTGTTAAATGATCTTTATATACTGATTCTGAGATTGTTTTCCATCTAATTCATTTATTCATGATTATTGAACTCCATCAGTCTTTATAAGCATGTTGTAACAACACTTATGGCTAGATAGGTTACAACACTGTGCAACATTTTGTCATTGATGTAGATTCAAGCACTCACTCACAGACTCGTGGCTAGACAGGTGGTAACACTTCCAGTTAACAGTTGGTGAGTCTTTCTTATTCAGGTCTTCATAGAGTAGTTCAGTATCTTAGTTTTATTTCAGACATTTGCTTTATTTTATGGGTAGTTGGGGGCCATTTCCCAATAAATTTGTTACTTCTAGTCATTAGAGACTTTTATTCAGACATAAGTTGTTTCAGTTTTTCCATAGATCTTCAGTTATTTTATTATGTTGTAAGTTAAAAGAATTATTACCCATTTATCCATGTCTCAGCTTCTGCTTACATTATTTATATTATCAGTTAAATCATTAGCAGCATGCCATTACAAATGGTCCTCTTGGGATCACTTGTAGACCTATGTGCCAGTCACACCAAGGGTGTAGACTTAGGTCGTGACAAACATGACATCAGAACATTAGGCTCAACAGTCCTAGGATGTATGAAGAGCCCATTCAGTAGATTCCTCTTTATGGGTGTGAAGCGTGCCACAATTATAATAGGGAGGCTACAAGATGCTTAGGAAAGATTTCCCTTCTTTCATGCTCTAGTTTGTGCGATAGAGTTTAATTCTATGTATTTGTCCTAACTCCAGCTTTACACATGTTTCAGATCCTACCTCTAAAGAGAAATACTGATCGTTTAATGTATATTAGGAACAAAGCACGTCTCGCTGCTCAGAATGATGATCCTCACGTGCCACCCATTCCAACTAGACTAAGGGGTCCCAATGCACCTGCCATTGAGCTACCATTTGCTGATGTTACTAATTTTAAGTTTCATAATGCCATTTAGATACTTGCTCAGGGGATGACAACTCTGGTTAATTGTCAGGGAACAGCCCCTGCAGGTCATCAGGGTATCCCGAACACTTCCAGGATCCACTAATTTCTCAGAATGAATCCACCTAAGTTCATAGGGTCAAAGCTAAATGAGGATCCATAGAATTTTATTGATGAGGTTTAGAAGATTTTTTGGGTGATACATGTTAATGACACTGACAGTGTTCAGCTTAAGGATGTTGCAAGTCTGTGGTATGGCCAGTGAAAGAAGATTAGAGGTGAAGATGTTGCACCTCCAGAATGGATTGTCTTTCAAGATATATTCTTAGGGCATTTCTTTCACCGGGAATTGAGGGAGGCTAAGACCCAAGAGTTCCTCAATTTAGAGCAGGGTTTTATGAGAGTGATGGAGTAAAACCTTAAGTTCACCTAGTTGTCTCGTTACACTCCAGATATGGTGGTTGATATGAGGAATACGATGAGAATATTTGTGTTAGGGATCTCTATTTATACTAAGGATGGTAGGGCAGGAATATTGATTGGAGATATGGACATAGCTAGAATTATATTCACGTGCAGTAGGTTAAGGAGGAGGATTTGAAAGAGAGAGGAGTTCCATAATAAGAGGGCCAAATTATCATATCACAAGTTCAGTCAGCAGATGGCTAGAATAGGAACCAGTCATCCTTCCAACAGAGGTCATTTGGACCAGATCCATCTTCAGCCAGCGCACCAGCACCTAAACCTAGGAATGATCAGGAGGGAAGAGAGTCTGGCTCTTGGTCTTAGGGTAATGTTACAAGAGGGTACCCATCTTACCCTCTTTGCAACAAGTGTTGTAAGAAACATCTCGGTGAATGTCTTTATTGTAGAGAGGGTTTCTATATATGTGGTCATACAGATCATATGCTTAAGGATTTCCCCTATACTAGGAAGGTAAATAGGGGTAACATAACTCAGTCCACTACATCATCAACTCCAGTAGGTCAAAATGCTCAGAAAGGCGTCATTTCAAGTGCAAGCGGTAGTCAGATTTGCTTCTGTGCCTTATGTTTTTGTCAGGATCAGGAGAGTTTCCCAAATATTGCTACCAGTATGTTAAAAGTTTTCTCTCCTGACTTTTATTTTTTGTTAGACCCTGGAGATGATGTGGGCAATCTCTGAGGAAATCCTTGGATCTCTCACATGCCTGATATAAGTTCTTCTCAGGCTTCTGCTTGAAACTCAATATTTTACTTTTTAACTTTACAGTTTTGCTAGATGGGAAGAATAGGATGAGGAACTTTCTTGCAAGGTCGTCCCATGTTGTAATTGAATTTAAAGGTTCTGCCTTCAACCATCTCTTGGCTTCTCCCAAAAGTGAGAATGGGAAAAGAGTGAGCCTCACGTAATCAGTAGAGACTCCCACAGGCATAAAAGTGTCATTGATCTCCAAGAAATTTTGTAGATGTTGCTGGGGATCCTCATGTGACAAGCCTGTAAATTGCCCACTGGTGTGCAATAATTGCATCATATTTTTCTTCAGTTCAAATCTACCTCCCAATTTTGGTTTACGGATATTGGAGGTAAAATTAGTTGCGAGTGGATTGCCACTTTATGAATTGGTCTTTGAGCCATTACTTCGGAATAACCTCATCTTGTTGATTAGAGAAGTGTTTCTTCTCTTCTCAACTGATGCAAGAGTCGCACAGGTTCATGATGTGGTTTAACCAAATCTCATTCCCTTGCCAACTTGCTATAAAATCAAACTTGTAGCTGCAAGATCAGTGGCTAAGACCAAGCTATTAGCACTTATAAAGTAAAATAGTAAAACTAATAACTAGAAATATGTTAATTTCTAAATCAAGTTCCCGGTAACAGCGCCAAAAAGTTGTTGCGTCCAAACACACACGCAAGTGTACGCGATCGTACAAGTAAAACAGTGGCCCTTTTGAGCCGGATGTTGAACCCATAAGGTCTTATCGAATTAGCGAATTCCCAATTCAAGTAATACTACAAGATTAAACAAGTGTAATTTGTAACCTAAGAAATTGTTGGGTTTTGTAATTACTAACTAAATAATAAAATCGAAGGTGTGATTGAAATGGGTTGAAACAATATCAACAAGGATTCCAGGGTCAAGGCATAATTGATGTATAGCAATTCTTTATCATTGGCTTAATTGTATATCTTAGTTATTGATTCACAGGGTTAATAACATGATTCGGGAATAGTAATTCTTTAATCGTCTAATCAAACTAGCCTCACAACTATATCGTTGAGCAAGGATGTGAGGATCTAATTCAAATGCATTTATCTTTCTTTCCGTATAGCAACCAAATGAGGCGTATTAGGTATATTTCTGTCCTAAATGAAAATTAAGCCCTTAATTATTAAAGACGAGATCCCATTCCTTATATTCTTCGTTCTAAACCTCCGTTCCCTTGGTCAATTCACTTTGGGCTCAAAGATTTATTTTAAAAGTCGTGAATCTTTAAAATAGTAAAAGCAAGAATGTAAGAACAACCAATAATGGATGAAGAATTCAAAATCAAATCGAAATCATGCTATACAATCATGTGTGTAGCCTCAACCCCAACATTAGGGAATTTAGCCACTCATAGTCTTAGACAAAATCAAAAAGTTGTAATGGTTCATGTAAAAATAAGAAGTGGTGAAGTAGAGAAATAAGAAACCTAATTAGAGCCTGCTTGATGTTGTTCTTGCTCCCAAAAACGTCCAAGATGGTTTTGGAATGGACTAAGTGTCAAATTTATAGTAGTAGATGAAAGTGTAGCCGACATGACCCTTGGCCGTGGCACTCCTCCAACGCGGAGGCTAGCCAACGTGACACTCCTCTATCCTGATAGCATGTGAGCTATGACATGACAAGTACATGCTGCCTAGGCAGTATGGCACGACTTGGACACGTTTGGCTACTGCCTAGGCTGCCTCTACTTCACTCCAAATTGCTTCTTGTCTGTGCCACGCCATGGACACATTTAGTTTCTGTTTTAGGACCTTTTTTCATGTCCCAATTCACTCTTTGATCCATACCAAGGCTTTAGATGCTCCAATTATTCTCCGTGGTGTGGATTTAGCTCTCAATTCACATTTTTATCTCATTTCGCCTACCTAACATCATGATTCTAATGATACTAGAGATTAAAGAAGTTAATTTATGGAAGAATGGTGGAATAATCTTACCTCAACTATAGAAATTACCCAAACTTGGAGAAAATTGTCCCACACAGCCCTAGGATGAGTTTTGGAATAAAATAACATCAAAAATAGGAACCCAGGCAGTTAATCTGCTCGACAACCGCTATAGCGGCTCCCCACTCGTTATAGTGGTCCTTCACTAAAGTTGTGGACTGCTATAGAGGCCCCCCCCCCACTGCTACAGCGGTTCTGCTGTAACGAGCCCATGGTCCCTACAGTGGAGCCAAAATTTATATTTTCCACTTTTTTACAATGCATGCTTTATTTTTTAACAACACAGATTTATCATATCGCGACAAACACTATTACCAAAGTTCTATACACCCAAATTTCATTTTGTAAGTTTCTATAGATCACGAAACTCTTTATCTATCACACTACACCTATAAGATCAACAAATCGACCACCACAAGACACAAAAGGTCTCCACACCACACTACACTAAAATTTCATCCAAATTCACCCTAGTTTGAGATTTTCATAACTCTCATCCTAAAGACAACTCTATCCAAACACTTACACCATAGACAATGATATAACAATGGAATGGATCATTGAAAATTTCTTTGTAGAGAGGGTGTATAAGTAGAGAATACAGACATGCATCTTTCAGTGGAGCCATCGTATGATGTCACGGTGGGTAAGACTGCGCCAATAGCCATGGGATTTCTATGAGTACTTCTGAGTGTCATGTTAGATATGATAACCTCTGGGGCCATTTTTATTAGATGTTGGACATTTCACTGAGGAATAGTGACATACCCACCACTACTAAGGTGCGTTTAGATAAAGATGAGCAATTTCAACACAATAGACATTCTCAGCTGATTTTTAAAGTTGGTTCATCCTTTGTAGAGATGTTGAATGATAAGTTTCCTACACCTCTTGTGCCTAATCATAGTGATTCTAGTGGTTATAGTGATAATGGATCCCCTGAGAGGGATAAGGATGACAACGATTGTAACACCCTGAATTTCAAACTATGATCCGAGACGTTCTTTGAATGTGTATAGATTCGAATATGATGATTTCAAATTTGACATAGGTGTTGAGATTGATTTTTTAGTGTGGGAAGATATTTGGATACAAATTAAGTTCATAAGGAACTTCTAGCTCAAAGTTAAGTTGAAAGCTTCTTTACCGATTGAGCTTCCGAATAAGATTTTACTCGAGTCAACTTCAAATGAACATAACTCCTAGAATATGAAGAGTTTTGTGGACCAAAACCCACTAAGTGAAATGTTCTTGAGTTTTCTTTTCAACTCCATCTATCGTTCATTAATCTGATTCCGGGTTAGAAAGTTATGATCATTTTACCAAAAGGTGTGAGCTGACAGGCACACTGGAATGCTTCTGTAGACTAGTTTGCAGCCGCGAACCCCTTTTTTTGCATTCGTAAACCCAATGAAGAGCAATAAATACAGGCAATTAGTTTGGGGAAGTTACTGGAAGCCATATGCGGGCCATTATGCGGCCGCAAACCATTATTTGCGGTTCACATAAGGCCCCGATAGGAAATTTTCTCCAGTATTGTTATTAGGGTTTTTTTGGTCCTTTCCTTAACCTAAACCATCGCCCACCCTTCTAAAATGTCTTCCACTCTTCTATTTATCCTATTATTAATTAAAAGCATCCTTTCAAATCCTCTTAAGGTTTCAAAACATTTAATCCTTAAGAAAGATCAAGCTAGGGCTCCAAATCCAAAGGGTTCTTTCCCATAGTTCATCTCTGAGGTACGTAAGAGCAACACCTTTCATGAGGAACTCTATTATTTTCCACAATTTATTCTTAGTTTTATATTAAGTTCATGATTTAAAGAGGGTTTCAAGGTTGAATACTTCTAAGTATTGTTTTTTATCCTTGTTACAACTTTCTTGAATATTCATTGAGTACTAATGTTAATTCCATGGGTTAGAGTCTTTCCTAAGATTGAATGTCATGGCATGTCTACCAAATTTTATCCATATAAAGTTCATGAGTTTTAATGATGTTATTGAAAGTTTATTTCATGTTTTCATGAGATCTACAATATCCAAAGTTTACTTGAAAAGTGCTTAAACATTGTAAATCCATGAAAAGCTTATTAGAACTCTTATGCATAATATCATGGATTGAAAAGCACAGAAACTCATCGTATCTGGAAAAGTAAAAGTAAGTTATAATGATTTAGAGTCAAGTCTCGCAAAGAAAACTATGTTCTTGATACGATATTTTAGAGGCTAGCATGATTTTTAAAAACCATTTTTAAGAATTATGTTATAAGCAACTAATATGTTTTGGGAGAATTATTCAACACTGATTTGGGTATGAGTCCGAGTCATCGCCTTCGGGCTAAGTTTTGGATCCATAAGTTATGTTCGTCTTATACCCTGACAAGGTACAGAATAACTCTTCTCAATGTGGGAAAGACATTGGACTCCATGATGCTCACATGGTTTATGTCGGTTAAGTGAAACTCCCCCAAAATTATAAAGACTAAGTATTTTCTACTATTTAATTGCTAAAGATTTATGAAGATTACATGAAAATTTCTTTAACATAACATCTCAAACTACTTGTTTTGGGTCTAAAGTTGCATAAAACTTACTGATTGAGTTTTACATGTTTTATACTGATTTTTATGATGCACTTATGTAACACCCCGTACTTTATAACCTCACTTGATACCTTGGGATCATATCTACATAGGTGTTGAGATGCCATGCATATGTGTTTTATAGTGTTATTGGTGAAACATTTGATAGCGGACTTAACATGTGCGATTAGATCTTCGTAGGAGGTGTGTTGTGATTTCGTAGAGCATTTGGGTAAGAACTCGTACACATTCTAACCTCATTTGGTGACTTTAAGTCATGTTTAATTGATGGTTAAGATCACTAAGTAAGTATTTTGTAGTGTTTTGATAAGGGATTGGACGATACGTAAACATTGGATAAGTGGCCGAAATTTCAGCACTTTGCTGAAACTTGCGCCACTACCCTGTTTCAGGGGTGTGGCGCAAGCCACCAGCCTGCAGAAACTTCAGAGAAGGCCAGCTTCTTGCGCCACTACCTTGTTTCAGGGGGTGTGGCGCAAGGCACAAACAATGTGCCCTTCCCGGACCCGATTCGTAACGCAATTGTACGACGATTTCTAGATGGTTTATTTTGGTTATTTGGAGTTATTTGAGGATTGTTAAAGATTCAAACACTTCAATATACTCCCACATACTCCTGCATGATCAAATCATGAAATGTGAATAGTGATCCAAAATGTCCAATGAAGCCAAGGGCGGCTAGAATTCCAATTTTTGCGATCGAGGCGACGAATGAGAATCTCGTAAGAGAATAATGTCGTGACATTATGGAATTATGTAAACATGAGATAGATGGTGATTAATACATGAAATTTGATGGGTCACATGGATATGTATAATTGGGCCCAAATTAGGCCCAAAATAAAATAAAAGACTTGGCCCAAATGGGTCATTTGACCCATTCTTGCCATGACCACTCCATTATTGCTCCCAAATGGCTAAGGATGACTTGAGAACTATATAAGGGACCCAAAAATCAGATTTATTGAGGCAAAACACACATGCTTTTTCATTCTTTTTCTAGAAAAATCTCAAGAACACCTCTTGGACTCCCAAAAACCCTAAGGCATTTTTGGACAAGATCATCCTATTCCAAGCTTTGGTAAGTGTTTATTTTCATGGATTAACATATTATATGCATGGGAGATTATGTATATTATGCTAGTTGTGTTGGCAAGGTGATGAATAGTGTCTTTTTGCCTTTGGTGAAAGATGTGTCATCTTGGTAATTTGAACTTGAATTAGGCCTTGTGCCTTTGATGAAAAAGCATGGTATGGACAAAATATGAACATGTATGGTGTTATTTTTGGCATTAAATTTGTTCTTGGCTAAAAGTGGAAATTATGGGATTTTGGCCGATATGTGTTATGAGTTGTATTAAGGTGCTTTGATGGATTATTTGTGATGTGTTATGGATAAGAAAATGTAAAGGAGAAGTATTGTGGTGAAATGTATTGATTTTCATGTATTGGTCAATGTTGGGAATATTATGGAATTTTTGGAATAATAGTATGATCAATGGTTTTGTCAAGGGGAAATGACATGTTTCAAGGCAAACATGTAACTCATTGACATGGTATGCATTTGTAAAGTAATTGGTGGTTAATGTGAATTTCGTTATGTATTTATGTTGTAGAGTGACACATAAAGAAGGAGCGGGATTATTGTATACGCATCTAAGGTTGTATATTCGTAGTGCGAATCCAAGGTATGCAAGGTTACTTTGTCCGTATCTTTCTACGGCCAATAGTGTTCACATTGACATTTCTCTAGTTCTATTCCGAAATGTACTAAGGTATCCCATATGCAATTATCTATGGTCATTGTCATATATTTCCTACTCATTGATCAATTGTGAATCTCATTTCTCATATTCATGGTTAATGTTCCGGAAGTTCAAATAAGGCTATGTTCCAATATTCCAATAGTGCCTATACTTGTGTCTCTTGTTCATGGATTCTTGTCCAATGGTTCCAATGGTATCATGGTGCTAGTTATACTATATTTCTCATTGATATTTATTCACATGTCCTTCACTTATTGGTCAATGATTCAAAGTTTCCAACAATGTTATGTTCCAAAGTGATGGTATGATCATCAAAGTATCAATCTCAAAGTAATGAACAAAGTAATGCAAATGTGGTCAATGATCAAGTATGGGTGGTAAGTCTAGGGGCGTAAGCCTAGCTCGACTCGATCCCGAGGTTTGGAATTATGGGTGGCAAGTCTAGGGGCGTAAGCCTAGCTCGACTCGATCCCGATGCATTGATGTATGGGTGGCAAGTCTAGGGGCATAAGCCTAGCTCGACTCGATCCCAACACAATGATATGATATGAAAGACCCACTGATCAGTTGGGGCCCGGGTACATTGTGACATATGTGATAACAAGTGAGTATTGTGATAAAGAAAGTAATGAAAGCAGTGAAAGCAATCCACATGGTTTCCAAAATGCAACATGGTGACTTATTCACATTGAGTATTCATATGTTTTGAGTTCATTGACATATTCATTGAAATATTCATGTGTTGTATAGTTTCATCTGAGCCTTGCATACTCAGTACTTATTTTGTACTGACCCCTCTCGGGGAATTTACCTTACTTGCTGCAGGCGCAGGTCCCAGTAGGCCTCCCCAGTAGAGTGCCAGTGTTAGCGGTTCTTTGGTGAGCTCCAGCTCATTCGGGGCTTCTCCGAGTCAGAGTATATACATGTTTTGGTATTGTACATAATGTGTAAAGCGGGGACTTGTCCCGACTTTTGGTTTGTTTTGGTCAATGCTCTTGTTAGAGGCTTTTGTAGACCGATGTGGGTGTAACAGTGTAAAAGACACATGTTGTTTTGACTGGATGGCCTCAAGGGCCAAGTTTCATATGTATGTATAAATATATCCCATGTTCTCCTTTATTCGTCTTTCATATTATTATGAAATGGTGGTTATGATTATGAGATGCATATGATCGCACATAGGCAGAGGTTGGTTCCCTCGGGCCTTATCGGCTACGGGTGCCAATCATGTCTCGATGGGATTCGGGGCGTGACAAAAGTGGTATCAGAGCAGGTCGGTTTAAGGATGTCTACAAAGCCGTGTCTGAGTAGAGTCTTACTTATCGATGTGTTGTGCACCACATTTATAAGTAGGAGGCTACGGGACATTTAGGATGTTGTTTCTTTCCTTCATTCTAGATCGTGCAATAGAGCCAATGTTGTCAATTGCATTATATCTGATCTTGGTAATTGTTTTTCTTTGGTATAGTCAAAATACCGAACACTAGAAGAGGAAGAGGAAAAGGTAAAAGTAAGCTAATAGATAGAATTGCTGAAGGAACAAGTAGACCACCACCTGACCAAGTTGATCAAGGTGGGGCTGAAACTGAGTTTGCAACGCGAGCTTCTTCTACTTCTTCAGCTCCAGAAGAGCCGAGAAGAAGGGAAGTGCCCGTGGAACCACCGACGAATGCCACAGATTAGGTTCTTAGGAATGCAGTTCAGATGTTGACACAGTTAGTGGCGGCACAAAGCCAGAGAAGAGCTGGTGCAATGACACATGATGATGATGCGGCTAGAATGGCAAGTCGCAGAACACAGGATTTCTTGAAACTGGACCCTCCTATTTTCACAGGGGCAGATCCAAAAGCAGATCCACAGGACTTCGTGGATCAAATTCAGAGGGCATTGGAAGTTATGCATGTGACAGGGGTAGAGACAGTGGAACTTGCTGCGTACAGGTTAAAAGGAGAAGCAATATTGTGGTACGAGGATTGGAAGAAATCCCGTGATATTGATGCAATCCCACCTACTTGGGAAGAGTTCAAAGTGGCTTTTCTTGATCATTACTTGCCCTATGAGATCCGTGAGGCACGTGCGGATCAGTTCCTAAATCTCCATCAAGGAAATTTGAGCGTCAGAGAATATAGCTTGCAATTTAATTCCTTGGCTCGATATGCGCCAAATGTTGTGGCTACGATGACAGACAGGGTCCATAGATACGTGGACAGACTAGAGCCATATTTTGTAAGAGATTAAACTATTGCGGCCCTGAATAGGGACATGGACATTGCTCGCATACAAGCCTTCGCCCAGAAAATGGAGGATCAGAGACAGAGACGAAGGGTACATGAATTTGATAGGGGACAGTCCAAAAGGGCTAGACCTATGGGACCACCTGTGATGTCCCAAGGAGGAACTAGGCCCCGCATGTTTCCTAGACCACCTAGACCGTCGTTCTCTTATTCCACAGGTGGTGCTTATTCGCAGTCTCAAGGGTTTAGAGGTGGTTCAGCAGGGCAAAGTAGTGGGGTTCATGGATCATAGGCAGCAGGTTTCCCTTGTCAGCAGTGTCAGCACTGCGGGCGTATGCACACAGGTACATGTCGGACAGGGACGAATGCCTGCTTTTGGTGTGGTATGCTGGGACATATAGCGAGAGAGTGTCCACAGCGGAGCATGGGTGGTATAGCACGACCAGCTGGGTCGGCTGTTGCGTCTTCAGCATCGATTCCTTCACAGGGCCGAGGGGTGTAGCCTATTGGTCGAGGTAGAGGTTCCAGAGGAGGAGCCAGTACTAGCGGGGTCCAGAATCGGACTTATGCTTTGGTGGACCGCCAGAATTCAGAGGCTTCCCCAGAAGTCGTCAAAGGTACATTATCCATATTCTCAAATAATGTATATGCACTAATTGACCCAGGATCTACATTTTCCTATGTTACTCCATTGGTTGCTGCGAAATTTGCAAAGGCACCGGAATTATTAATTAAATCAATTGAAGTGTCTACACCGGTTGGTGAATATATTGTTGCAAAGAGAGTGTATCGTAACTGTGTGGTAACTGTGTGTGGCCATGATACGTTGGCCGATCTCATTGAATTGGACATGGTGGATTTCGATGTAATTATGGGAATGGATTGGTTGGCTTCTTGTTATGCTACGGTAGATTGCCGGGCCAAGAAGGTGCAATTTTGTTTTCCGCAAGAAAATCTTCTCGAATGGCAGGGTAATGTAGGGGCACCACGAGGGAGATTTATTTCCTATTTGAAAGCCAGAAAAATGATTGCCAAGGGATACATATGTCATTTGGTACGAGTGAAAGATAATGATGTGGAACCATTAACTCCACAGTCAGTACCGGTAGTCAATGAATTTCTAGATGTATTCCCAGATGAGCTCCCAGGTTTACCCCCAGAACGGGAAGTAGAATTTGGCATTGATGTGATTCCAGGCACTCAGCCTATTTCTATCCCTCCATATAGAATGGCTCCAGCAGAATTGCGTGAATTGAAGGAGCAATTGAAAGATTTGCTGGATAAAGGCTTCATTAGGCCTAGTATGTCCCCGTGGGGTGCACCGGTATTATTTGTGCGAAAGAAAGATGGCACCTTGAGAATGTGCATCGACTACCGGCAGTTGAATAAAGTAATGATCAAGAACAAATATCCCCTTCCTCGGATTGATGATTTGTTTGATCAGTTACAGGGTGCCAAGTGTTTTTCGAAGATTGACTTGAGGTCGGGTTATCATCAAGTCAGATTTAGAGAGGAGGATGTATCCAAGACAGCTTTTCGAACACGGTATGGCCATTATGAATTTTTAGTTATGTCATTTGGACTAACAAATGCACCGGCTGTGTTTATGGATTTGATGAACAGGGTGTTTAAGCCATTCCTAGACGTGTTCGTGACAGTATTTATAGATGACATCCTTGTTTATTCAGGATCACCAGAAGACCATGCTTATCACCTACGACAAGTGTTGCAAATTCTCCGTGAGCGTAAGTTGTATGCAAAATTCTCCAAATGTGAGTTTTGGTTGAAATCAGTCGCGTTCTTGGGTCACATTGTATCAGATGAAGGTATACAGGTTGATACCCAAAAGATTGAAGCAATGAAAAATTGGCCAAAACCTACGACACCCACAGAGATTCGCAGTTTTCTAGGTTTGGCAGGTTATTACCGAAGATTTGTAGAAGGGTTTGCTTCTATTGCAGCACCATTGACAAAGTTAACTCATAAGGCAATTAAATTTCAATGGAATGACGCATGTGAAAGAGGTTTCCAAAACTTGAAAGATAAGTTGACTTCCACACCAGTGTTAGTACTTCCTGAAGGTACAGAGGGCTATGCAGTGTATTGTGATGCTTTCGGGATTGGTCTCGGATGTGTGTTGATGCAGCATGGTAGGGTGATAGCATATGCCTCACGACAGTTGCGACCACATGAGAAAAACTATCCCACACATGATCTTGAATTGGCAGCAGTAGTTTTTGCTTTAAAGATATGGCGTCATTATTTATATGGGGTTCATGTTGACATCTATACGGATCACAAAAGCTTGCAATATCTTTTTAAGCAAAAGGAACTCAATTTGAGGCAACGAAGGTGGTTAGAGCTGTTAAAAGATTATGACATTGATATTCTTTATCACCCAGGAAAAGCAAATGTAGTAGCTGATGCATTGAGCCGTAAGGCAGTAGAAAGCACTAGTGGTCAGTTGAATGAAAAGCGTGAGATAATCAAAGATTTGAATCAATTAGCCAGCTTAGGAGTTCGCCTTATTGAATCCTCCGATGATAGAGTTATGGTGCAGAATGCAGCAGAATCCTCCTTGATAGCTGAAGTGAAAGAGAAACAGTATGCGGATTCTATTTTATTGCAGCTAAAGGAGAATGTGCAGCAGAATTTGACCAAGGCATTTGATATTACACCGGAAGGGGTGCTTCAATGTCAAGGAAGGTTATGTGTACCGGACATAGATGAGCTGAGGACACGAATAATGACAGAGGCGCACCATTCGCGCTATTCTATTCATCCGGGTGCTACTAAAATGTACCATGAATTGAAAGAAGTGTATTGGTGGGGCAACATGAAAAAGAACATTGCAGAATTTTTTGCGCAGTGCCCAAATTGTCAACAAGTGAAAGTGGAACATCAAAAACTGGGAGGTTACATGGAATGTATCAATCTTCCAGTCTGGAAGTGGGATATGATTAATATGGATTTTATTATGGGTTTGCCTCGTACATTGCGTAAGTTTGATTCCATATGGGTCATAGTGGACCGACTTACCAAGTCAGCGCATTTTCTACCGATCAAGATGACCTATACAGCTGAGGATTATGCGAAGTTGTATGTGAAGGAGATAGTACGATTGCATGGTATTCCACTTTCTATTATATCAGACAGAGGAGCACAGTTCACAGCACACTTTTGGAAATCTTTTCAGCAGAGTTTGGGTACTCAGGTGAATTTGAGTACGGCTTTCCATCCTCAAACTGATGGACAAGCAAAACGTACTATTCAGACACTTGAAGATATGATACGCGCTTAGGCTTCATAAGGTGCCATTTTAATACTTGAATGATAGCTATTGTTATATGCAAATTCAATAAGAGGCAAATGGTCATCCCAACTGCCTTGAAATTCACCAAGCCATGGAGAAAGTTAAAGTTATCCAACAACGGTTACAAATGGCTCAAAGTCGTCACAAATCATATGCCGATGTTAGGCGAAGAGGGCTTGAATTCGCCATAGGTGATTGGGTGTTTTTAAAGGTGTCACCGATGAAAGGGGTAATGCGGTTCGAAAAGAAAGGGAAATTGAGTCCACGTTACATAGGCCCCTATGAAGTTATTAGAAGATTTGGGCAAGTCGCATATGAATTAGCCTTACCTCAAGAACTTTTCTCAGTCCATCCGGTCTTTCATGTGTCGATGCTTCGGAAATGCATAGGAGATCTGCCTCGTATTGTTCCCGTAGAGGATGTTCAAGTTACAGAGGATCTCACTTATGAAGAGGTGCCCATTGATATCCTAGATCGACAAGTAAATAGATTGAGGAATAAAGACATAGCATCCGTAAAAGTCCTTTGGAGAAACCAACACGTAGAGGAGATCACCTGGGAAGCGGAAGAAATGATGAAATCCAATTATCCCGATTTATTTCAAATGGACCAAGAAGTACACAGTGCGGAGGTGTAACAATAACAAGTAAGTCTTTAAGAGCATTATGTATATAGGTATGTTAAAGTAAAGATGCATTTGTTGTGTATAAGACATGTTGTTAACATTCGAGGACGAATGTTTCTAAGGGGGGAAGAATGTAACACCCCGTACTTTATAACCTCACTTGATACCTTGGGATCATATCTACATAGGTGTTGAGATGCCATGCATATGTGTTTTATAGTGTTATTGGTGAAACATTTGATATCGGACTTAACATGTGCGATTAGATCTTCGTAGGAGGTGTGTTGTGATTTCGTGGAGCATTTGGGTAAGAACTCGTACACATTCTAACCTCATTTGGTGACTTTAAGTCATGTTTAATTGATGGTTAAGATCACTAAGTAAGTATTTTGTAGTGTTTTGATAAGGGATTGGACGATACGTAAACATTGGATAAGTGGCCGAAATTTCAGCACTTTGCTGAAACTTGCGCCACTACCCTGTTTCAGGGGTGTGGCGCAAGCCACCAGCCTGCAGAAACTTTAGAGAAGTCCAGCTTCTTGCGCCACTACCTTGTTTCAGGGGATGTGGCGCAAGGCACAAACAATGTGCCCTTCCCGGACCCGATTCGTAACGCAATTGTACGACGATTTCTAGATGGTTTATTTTGGTTATTTGGAGTTATTTGAGCATTGTTAAAGATTCAAACACTTCAATATACTCCCACATACTCCTACATGATCAAATCATGAAATGTGAATAGTGATCCAAAATGTCCAATGAAGCCAAGGGCGGCTAGAATTCCAATTTTTGCGATCGAGGCGACGAATGAGAATCTCGTAAGAGAATAATGTCGTGACATTATGGAATTATGTAAACATGAGATAGATGGTGATTAATACATGAAATTTGATGGGTCACATGGATATGTATAATTGGGCCCAAAATTAGGCCCAAAATGAAATAAAAGACTTGGCCCAAATGGGTCATTTGACCCATTCTTGCCATGACCACTCCATTATTGCTCCCAAATGGCTAAGGATGACTTGAGCACTATATAAGGGACCCAAAAATCAGATTTATTGAGGCAAAACACACATGCTTTTTCATTCTTTTTCTAGAAAAATCTCAAGAACACCTCTTGGACTCCCAAAAACCCTAAGGCATTTTTGGACAAGATCATCCTATTCCAAGCTTTGGTAAGTGTTTATTTTCATGGATTAACATATTATATGCATGGGAGATTATGTATATTATGCTAGTTGTGTTGGCAAGGTGATGAATAGTGTCTTTTTGCCTTTGGTGAAAGATGTGTCATCTTGGTAATTTGAACTTGAATTAGGCCTTGTGCCTTTGATGAAAAAGCATGGTATGGACAAAATATGAACATGTATGGTGTTATTTTTGGCATTAAATTTGTTCTTGGCTAAAAGTGGAAATTATGGGATTTTGGCCGATATGTGTTATGAGTTGTATTAAGGTGCTTTGATGGATTATTTGTGATGTGTTATGGATAAGAAAATGTAAAGGAGAAGTATTGTGGTGAAATGTATTGATTTTCATGTATTGGTCAATGTTGGGAATATTATGGAATTTTTGGAATAATAGTATGATCAATGGTTTTGTCAAGGGGAAATGACATGTTTCAAGGCAAACATGTAACTCATTGACATGGTATGCATTTGTAAAGTAATTGGTGGTTAATGTGAATTTCGTTATGTATTTATGTTGTAGAGTGACACATAAAGAAGGAGCGGGATTATTGTATACGCATCTAAGGTTGTATATTCGTAGTGCGAATCCAAGGTATGCAAGGTTACTTTGTCCGTATCTTTCTACGGCCAATAGTGTTCACATTGACATTTCTCTAGTTCTATTCCGAAATGTACTAAGGTATCCCATATGCAATTATCTATGGTCATTGTCATATATTTCCTACTCATTGATCAATTGTGAATCTCATTTCTCATATTCATGGTTAATGTTCCGGAAGTTCAAATAAGGCTATGTTCCAATATTCCAATAGTGCCTATACTTGTGTCTCTTGTTCATGGATTCTTGTCCAATGGTTCCAATGGTATCATGGTGCTAGTTATACTATATTTCTCATTGATATTTATTCACATGTCCTTCACTTATTGGTCAATGATTCAAAGTTTCCAACAATGTTATGTTCCAAAGTGATGGTATGATCATCAAAGTATCAATCTCAAAGTAATGAACAAAGTAATGCAAATGTGGTCAATGATCAAGTATGGGTGGCAAGTCTAGGGGCGTAAGCCTAGCTCGACTCGATCCCGAGGTTTGGAATTATGGGTGGCAAGTCTAGGGGCGTAAGCCTAGCTCGACTCGATCCCGATGCATTGATGTATGGGTGGCAAGTCTAGGGGCATAAGCCTAGCTCGACTCGATCCCAACACAATGATATGATATGAAAGACCCACTGATCAGTTGGGGCTCGGGTACATTGTGACATATGTGATAACAAGTGAGTATTGTGATAAAGAAAGTAATGAAAGCAGTGAAAGCAATCCACATGGTTTCCAAAATGCAACATGGTGACTTATTCACATTGAGTATTCATATGTTTTGAGTTCATTGACATATTCATTGAAATATTCATGTGTTGTATAGTTTCATCTGAGCCTTGCATACTCAGTACTTATTTTGTACTGACCCCTCTCGGGGAATTTACCTTACTTGCTGCAGGCGCAGGTCCCAGTAGGCCTCCCCAGTAGAGTGCCAGTGTTAGCGGTTCTTTGGTGAGCTCCAGCTCATTCGGGGCTTCTCCGAGTCAGAGTATATACATGTTTTGGTATTGTACATAATGTGTAAAGCGGGGACTTGTCCCGACTTTTGGTTTGTTTTGGTCAATGCTCTTGTTAGAGGCTTTTGTAGACCGATGTGGGTGTAACAGTGTAAAAGACACATGTTGTTTTGACTGGATGGCCTCAACGGCCAAGTTTCATATGTATGTATAAATATGTCCCATGTTCTCCTTTATTCGTCTTTCATATTATTATGAAATGGTGGTTATGATTATGAGATGCATATGATCGCACATAGGCAGAGGTTGGTTCTCTCGGGCCTTATCGGCTACGGGTGCCAATCATGTCTCGATGGGATTCGGGGCGTGACAACTTACCTCATTGTCGTTGTTTCTTCAGCTTTGTAAGAAAAGTCAGTAAGTTCCATTCTCATCTCTTTATTCAACTAGTTGTCATGTTTCGACTTTATGGCCTTGCTCAATTTCAGTTTTCATTTGGTAAATGCTTATGTTTTACATTCCTCTATTATGTATCAATACATTCAAAGTATTGACGCTCTTTTTATGCTATATCATTTTGTAATGTAGATTCTGGACTTCAGACTCAGGGCGGGCCGCAGCCAGGCACTTCGTTAGATTTTCCATCATCAGCTTATAGTGAGTCCTCTTTGCATCCAGAGGACTTGGTCATGTTTCCTCTCAGCCTTAGACTTTTAGATATTTGGTTTAAATAAATTTTTCCCAGGGGTTTGTCTCGATTAACTTATTCAATTCATGTTTAGAGGCTTCATTAGATATATTTCAGTTTCAGCTTTTCAACTTGTCCTTTTAAAAAGGACTTTCAGTGTTGGATATTGAAACAAAGTGATCTATATATTTTCTTTTGAAATTCCTTCCAAGGTTATTAGCGCCAACTTTCGCAATTTATGAAAGATAAAATTTTATGAACAACTTCCCAGGCCAAGGGTCCACTTGGGATCACTCATGGTTCCAAATGCTCTATTACGTGCAGAGTGTAGGCTCGAGGAGTGACAAAGACAGTGCATTTGTGTCGAGCGATGAGGAGCCTTATGTTGATCCTTAACTAGGGAGTCTCTTTTTTTACCCTACTTATTTATTTGTTTCATTTTTAGCACTGGAGACAATGCTCGGTTTTAAGTGTGGAATGGGAAAAAAAATCTCCAGTAATCTTTTTTATTATGGTTTGTATATTATTTGATTCAGTATTTTTATTTTTATCACTTGACTTGACTTTTATTTATTTCTTGCATCTTTAAGTAAATTTGAAACTTTTGAGTTTGTAATAATAATGTATATTTAATATATTAGTTAGTTAGTATTTAGTGTGGCGTGCTAGCAGTTGTTTTGTTAGTGAAATCCTTGGATGGTTTGTTGGTTCTTTTACAAGGGAGTCTTTTGAACCATTGATTTTTATTTCTATTTACAGAATGATTACTTTTCTTGATGATGGATTAATGACGATCTTCTTGAGGGAAAATTAGTCTTTAGGAAGTTAAAAGAAATCAAACGCGCTTCAAATGCTTAATCTAGGATTGCTAATACTACATTTAGATAAATCTCTAAAATATTTTGCATAAAAAGTAGATAGATTCTTTTTTGAAACATGTAAGGCTTTAAAGCTAACTCTAAACAAACAAGAATGGGATTAAATCGATTAGATTGTTAGGAAGTCTTCAAATTCACTCACATTACAATCTCATTCTGGAAGGAGCCATGAAAAATTCTATCATTTCAAACTTTGCAAAAGGAGGCTAGACCAAGAAAGAAAAGAGAGTAAGGCTTCAACTGATACCACCATCTAGCGACATCTTTGGTGGACAATTCAGGGCATAACACCTAGCTAACCGAGAGAATAAATGGAGAAAAGTCTTAGCCCCAATGAATTGATTTATGTTCTTGAAAGGCTTCTTGATTCCACTGCTATCCACCCTGAGTCGACTATTGATCTATCGCCCGAGCACGTTTTCCTTTCGTAGAGCAGGGAACTCTTCAACTATGGGTAGACTTCCCAGCAGTTAATAAGGTAACCTTTTGGAACTACTATTTCATTTTGCTTGTCGCCCACTCTTTTGATTAGATAATGAGGCTCTTTACTAAAGAAAATAAGATCTCTGATCGGAGTACTGAGAAGTAAAGATTGCAGAGGGAGATGAATCAAAGACGAATTCTCTCACGAGGTATGGTTTGGAGCTTATGACTTCACTATCATGTCCTTTGGCGCCATCAACCTTTTGAAGGCTAATGAATCAGGTAGTCAGAGACTAGAACGAGAATCTACTATGGAAAGGGGGTAGGGCTAGAGGATGGTGTGGCTCCATAGAGAATTGAAAGGAAACCCGTTGAAATGTTTATGTGTCATTGTGTGGTGAGTTTTTACATATTTCTTGTATACCTTGATGTCTAGAATTTGGGATGTGTTTACAAAGTGAAACTAAGTGTGGAATTCTTAGGATATGATTTAGACATTTTTTGTTAGCTATTTCTTGACTATTATTTGTGTCTGCCTTTTTTATTATCCGTAGTTAGCCTTACCTATTTTTATTGAGTAGCCTCTTAACTAGACTTTCCTTTTTTATTGAATTGCCTAAAATTAATTTGATCCAGAAAGTCTCTAGTGCACTTTGTAATTGAAAGACTTAAAAGTAAAAAAAAATGAAGAAGAGAAAGGGTGAAAATAATGAGTAATGGGATGGTTGAAAAAGAAAATAGGATTGGTGGGTGCCCAAATGTGAAAATAATATTTGAATGTTGATTAATAGGGAGGAGAAAAACAAAAATATAGAAAGAATAAAAGTTCTAGAAAAAGAAATCTCCTTGCTAACAATATATGAAAGAATAAGGTGAGTGTTTAAAAATGATTGGAGCTATAAAAGGAAGTATGAAAAAGAGTTGAATTTGGGGAGACATAAGGAAAAGAGTTTGAAGATAGAAAAAAATAATTGTCTTAAAGTGCATAGAAAAATAGTCACTATTTTTACAAATAAATGTTACATGTCTCGTGGCCGACATTATAACCCTTAAAGACCTTTTGATCCTATATTTTCAGAACTAATATTAATAGAGTATGGAAATAAGGGAAAGCTCATGGTATATATTGTATGCATGTGAATTCATTTGCAATAATGAGCGTATTTCTCTAACTATATGCCCTGAAAATGGTGAATTGATTGTGTGAAAGGGCATATCTTTTGAAAAGTGAGGGCACATAGATAGTTTGTAGTTAGTGACCTATTCAATGTATTTGTTTGATAATATAGTTGGAAATTTCCTATGTAATATGTAATGAGTCAGTTTTGGAGGCTACGCCATTTTGAATAAACTATCTTGTTCTAAATCGATATACACACTTTGTATGAGAGTAGCCTTTACATTTAAATTGTCTTCTATGATCTATATAGGAGCAAACATGTTTAAAGTTTGATTCATAGTTGGGTAAGGTGAGTGAGTGTATTGTTAGTTGATTGAGGACGAATAAAGGTTCAAGTGTGGGGTGGTGATGTTCGGTGAATTTACACTTTTTTAGTCGTTTTCATCTACATTTGAGCTTTATTTTAAGTATTGTTTTTAGCTTGGTACTCCTTGTTTTCACTCAATTACATGATTTTAAGCTTATAGAAGACATTTTATACTTTGTAAGTGAAAGACTCTAAATTTGACTAAGTATGAAGCTTAAAGTGGAAAAATCTCGCAAAACAATGTCCAAAGCGAAGCCCGTGGTCGCCAGTCTAGATAGAAGGCGAGGGGAGTAAAAAATACACCCCCTCTGAAGTTTGACCACTGATGGAGTCAAAATCAAGGTAAGACAACACACCTCGCGACGTGAGGCAATATAATCCAGTCAAGGCCAAATCTTAGCCTTCTCCTAGTCCGATTTGGTGAGTCTTTCAAAGTGCTTTTAAAAAGTATAAAACCCATACTTGGGCGTTTCTTGACGGAGTTAGAAATTCTTAAAGAAGATAAACACCGTAGGAGCACAGATAGAGCATATTCATCATAATTCTAGGGCTTCTTCTAAACTTCATTATTAGATTCGTATTTCTTTGTTGTTTATGAACTCTTTCATGTGTAATCAGATATTGAGTGGTTAAAAGTAGGGGCGTTCATGGTTTGGTTAAACACCAAATTGAACCGCGAACCAAACCAAACCGATTAAAAAAAATTGAAATTTGGTTTGGTTTCGTTAGGTTTAATTTTAAATTTTAAAAGCCGACAATATTTAGTTAGGTTTTGATTTTACTAAAAATTAACCAAATATATAACCAAACCGATTAATTATATACGTAAAATTTATAATTATTTGAATATATGATACTATTTTTTCATAAATAATTATAAATATTTTATATCTTTTAATCAATAATTTTATTTTAGTCTACTTCTTTCACATGCACTACAACACTTTTAAGTTTCATTTCTAAAAAAGACATATCCAAACCCAACACTCTAAATCTAATTGTCTATATGTGGTGTGGTATATTATCAATTTTCTTTGCTAAACATCTATCTACTCTTCAATGTTTTGCCCCTTTGGTTTTGGTAGGGTTAACCATTCTATTTAAAGTTGCATCTTAGTTCTGTGGATGTTAGACGTGTGATGCGGAGTAAGCTCTATAGTTATGCAACTTAAACATGCTAAAACATCAAAATAGTATTGAAAAATACTAGAGAATTCATATACATTCATCTTGTGATAGTAAAGAGAAATTTGTTGATTCCTAATATTCACTTGAAATAGTTGCCTCATGTCTCCGTTATTTTACCACCATCAATTTATCATTAGCTAGTTAAAAATCGAAAAATCAAACCAAACCGATGATTTTTTATTTTACTTGGTTTGGTTTGATTTTAGAAATTTAAAAACCGATTAAATTGATTTGGTTTTGGTTTTAACCAAAAACTCGATCCAAACCGAACCATGAACACCCCTAGTTAAAATTCCTCATTATAGGGTTATGGCCGATGTATGAACATCTTTGTCTAATTATATGATTGCTAGGGGATTTCACCTTACATGATTTGTTCTCTTAATTTTATACTCGACTATTTTGGGGATTCGCTACCCACAGAGTAAATGGATAATTGCTAATGGAGTTGGAAACGATAAAACTAGGAATAGAAAGTGAGTAGTTAAGGGGAGTAGGGTTCATCTGTGAATGAATTAGCAGCTAGGACGGAAACACACCTAGTTTGCCCTGCTTGTTCAGATGCAGGATGATATATAAATGCATCCGAAGCATTTTACCGCATCTCCGCTCAATGATGTAGGGTGAGGCCAATCTGGGTAGGTAATTACATGGCTTGAAAGACCATAATCATTTTATGAGCCATGCAATTCAATAATTCGATAGATATGTTAAATAAGCTTAACAAATATAAGTGAAAAAGATGAAATTACGCAAGAGCCATAAACTCAACTTCTCTGAAAAAGGACAACATTGGTTCTAATAACTGCAATAGGGAAATGGTTAGTTTGTCAGCAATTACGTCTCTGTAGGACCAATAAACCCGATTGTGAAAGCAATCATTTATTACTTGCAATCAAGTACACTTTTGTGTGTGTTGGGAGACCCGAACAACACCTGTATTGCTGATTTTTCCTTATTTGGGGCCGTTTATTTATATTTTTAATTTATTTAGTGACTACAAAATAATCTCATTCCTAAAAGTATACCATCAGGAATCATATTTAAAACCCGTCGCTAAATTTGGATTCCTAATAACCCTTTTTCTTGTAGTGGGCCAGTTGCTTATTAATTGACTCTACCTTCTACATTACTCATTCACACTGTCTTCTACTTTACTTTTCTGAAACCATGTCATGCTTTACCTTAGAAAATCAACCACCCACCGGTATTTCCTAAATTCCTTCCTTGAGGTCAGGGAAGTGGTTATGGTGAGAGTAATGATATGTTGTGGAGAGGTTGTACATCATGTTTGCCGAGTGATATATATGTTGTTAAGTTAGTTATAACTGTAATGATTAGGATTGTTTTTTAGTTATTGTATTTACTGAGCTATTTACACTTTGGGTCGTTTGGTAGAGTATATTAGATAAATAATACATTTATTAAGTGTGATATTATTTAATACTTTGTTTGATACCAATTTTGGGACAATGTATAACTAATACACGTATTAGTTATACACCCAATTTGACATTATAGGGTGTATAACTTATACATTCCATTTGGTGGTATTACTAATGCATAGGATTTACTAGATAATGAAGGCCTGTTTACGGGCCCAATTTTATAATTTTAAGTGTAAACAACAGAAATCCCGATAGTTTGGACCATAATTACAAAAAGTTTTGGTATTTTGTAGATTTACAAAAAATCTCGTGTTTTAAGATGTTGAGATACATAATTATATTGAGATACATTTTCTAAAGATACTTTTTTTTCGAGAAAATCAATTTTAAAATGGAAAGAACCAGATTTTACGAGATTTAATGGTCCATTAACGCCTTTTTGAATTTATTTTGGCTGTTGAATCCCTTAAAAATAGTAACAGATTTCCATTTTCAAAATTCATTTTCACAATCAAGCTCATTTGGTAAAAAAATCCAAAAATTCTCAAGCTCTGTTTCTCCACTTTTGAATTTTATATATCAGATTCACAATGAACATTTCAATCTTGTTGAGGCATTCCAGAGTTTGATTTTCTGATATCCAATACGAACAATACAAAAGTGATGGAATTGTCGTCGGAGAGAATATTTCTTATTTGAATTTGATTTCTGCTATAGCTATTGAACTGAAAATTGTTGAATCATTGAAGAAAATTGATGTCAGATACATCGTGAAAGGGAACTCCTCACCGATGGTGATTCGCAACGCCAATGGAGTGAAGCTATATGTCGAATTGAAGAAAAGTGTGCCAGGATTTGTAGCGTATCCTCTGTGCATAACAACAATTAAAAAATTTGTCGATGAGAGGGCATTTGAAGTAGATACTGGTGCAATTATTTGTGTTGAAGAAATGGAAGAGGATGCTAAAGCACTTGCAGTAGTTTAGAAAAAAATGATGATTCATTGTATGTACCGGAAATGAAGATAATAAACTTCATTAGTGATTGCAAAAATGAAGATGTTAAGGTGGATCAGCTTTACAAGGATAAGGCAACTCTTGTATCTATTATGTTCAAATATGCCATAGATCATAACTTCAACTGTAGAGTGAAACGTTCCGACAAAGAAAGGTATGTTTATTTATGTATCTTTTAGAAATTTTTGAAGGTTGATTTATATTTTGCTTTAATTTATGAAAACTGATATATCTTTTTGCAGATGTAAACCAGATTAATGTAATAGATTTTGTGTCTATTCAATTTGCTTAATGTACTCTTTTTATCAAATTAGCAAAGATACATAATTGTTAATTAAACATGATGCATTTTTCAAATTCGATACATTTTTTTTACTGAAAGATACATTTATCACTGTAAATACTAACTTTGCAGATGAAAATACTGCTTATGCAACAAATTTTATAACTGCTCAATTTGCTTAATTTACTATTTTACAAAATTTAAAAGATACGTAAGTATTAGCTGAATATGTTGCATTTAAGCTAATCTCTTTTAGAAATTTTTGAAGGTTGATTTATATTTTGCTTTAATTTATGAGAATTGATGTATCTTTTTGCATATGTAAACCAGATTAATGTAATAGATTTTGTATTAGTTTAGTTAGCTTAATGTACATTTTTTACCAAATTATCAAAGATACATAATTGTTAATTGAACATGATGCATTTTTCAAATCCGATACATTTTTTTACTGAAAGATAAATTTATCACTGTAAATACTAACTTTGCATATGAAAACACGGCTAATGCAATAAATTTTGTATATGCTCAGTTTGCTTAATTTACTATTTTACAAAATTTAAAAGATACATAAGTATTAACTGAATATGTTGCATTTAAGCTAATCTAATATATTGTATTAATTATGTGAACCATTAATTTGTTGAATTATTTTTGTTTTTGATGTCTGATACTATTGTTATTTCTAAGAATGATTTGTTCAATTTTTTCAGCTATGTCCTACAATGTTATTCAGAGGATTGTACTTTGAATAGTTGTGCTCTATTTAGAATTAGGACTTTTAACGATGTATATAGTTGTCCGGTGAGTGAAAGGGGAATCACCTAAGTTCAAGCTACAGTTGCCTTTGTTAGTGGGATTACAACCCCAAAATTAGTCAATCATAAGAGAAAACACACTCCAGTCGACATAAATAAGGAGATGAAATTTTTATATGATGTCGATATTAATTACATGACAGCATGGCGGGCTAAGGAGCGAGCAATAGAGATGCTAAGGGTTGGACCAGCCGATGGATATAGACGAATGCCAAGATACATTCATATGCTAAACACTGTTTATCTCAACTTACACATTAGGATGAATAAGTCGCTAGAAAATGAATTCAAATATATTTTTATATCTTTACAAGCAATGATGCGAGGTTTCGAGTTTTGTAGACCTGTAGTTGTTGTGGATGATGCTCATTAGAGTAGAGCGTACAAGGGAATGTTTGTTTCGTCTAGCACTATCGATGGAGTAGGTATGTCATGTCATATTTATCTAAAGAATCAATTCCAAACTCTTGCTTGAATTAATCTTAGATTATATTGAATATGAACATTATAAATTAACTGATTTGCATTGGCCTAATGATTTAATGTATCATATTTTTTCTTGTCCTATAGGTTGCATATTTCCAATAGCGTATGGTTTTGTAGATACTGAGAATGATTGCTCATGGTCGTGGTTTTTCGAACAGTTTAGAGGTGTCTTTGGAGAATGTGAGAACATGTGTGTCGTATCTGATAGGAATGAAAGCATTATAAAGAGTGTAAGTGTTGTGTATCCTGATGTTCCTCATTTTGCTTGTATTTGACATATTTGGAGGAATGTGTGCAACAATTTTAGGAAGAGCAGAAAACAACTTAGTGACTTATACTACTCAATGGCCAAGGCTTACAGAAAAGATGATTTTGAGTATATTATGGCTAAAGTTGGCAAGGTCGACCACAGGATTAAGGATTACTTGTATAATGCTGGCTATGATAAGTGGGCAAGATGTCACGGTACAAGAAATAGGGGCAGGATGATGACTTCAAATATTACTGAATGTATCAATGGTTGTCTAGTAGAGGTGAACTGCCTATCTTGGAATTTCTGAAAGAAGCTCGAATACTATTTGAATTGTGGAATTGTAAGAACAGAGAAATAGCATCATATAGAAATACTACATTTGGTAAAAAGTTTGAAGAAATTCTCGCTTTAAACGGAGCAAAATCTTCTCGATTGACCTTATGTTTTGTGTAGTATATGTGTTTTATTTTTCGAACACACGCACAACACAAAAAAGGTGTATCTCCAGGAGGATCGCCCTCCCAATTCAAAGTTTTTTCCTGGAAGTTTCAACCTTGTTGAATCAGTTATGTTAACAGACTATGATTTCAAATATATGCGTTTTTTGCTTTATATTGTTATGTATTAGATTATTTGTTTTAAAAATTTTAAACAAATACAATCTTTTCTGTGATTGTTTGTACAGGTTAAGGATTCATCAGAGTATGTGTACTCTGTATACGAAGATGGTAGAAGGTACATAGTGGATATCGAGAGAAAAATATGCAATTGTGGAAGGTTTCAACTTGACAAGATACCATGTCGTCACGCAATTGTCGTTTTGAAGAGCAAACACGTAAAAGATATGGGACCCTACTGTTCTGATTATTATAAGCCTGTGACAATCATCAAGACATATGAAGTATCAATAATCCAATGCCCAATATGAAGGATTGGAATGTGCCTAAATAAATTGAAAAGGAAGTGTTCTTACCACCAAAGTACAAAAGACCACCGGGGAGGCCAAAGAAATCAAGGCATAAGAAACCTGATGAAACTCTATCGTCAAGCACAAATTGTGGTGGAAGATGAGGTCATCAAGGTCACAATAGAAGGACTTGTAATTTCTTTCCAAGGGTGAATTGATGTAGTTGTTTACCACTTCTCTTAACTGCTTTGGGGGCTTAATCTTTATTATCATCATAGTATTTTTTTGAACAATATTAGATGTGATGTCATTGATATTTCTGTTTTTTTAAAATTTGTTGTTTGTACCTTTATACATATTTTAATTTGGAAAGTTAAGGTTCATATTTTATGTATGTACAAAGATGCATTGATCATAACTTTGAAGATCATTTTTTTTTCAAAAAAAATCATATAAGATACATATTTAAGCAATTACATTATTTCAGTTGAAAAAATGTATAAAAAATACATAATTTGGTTATGAAAAGATACATTGGCTATAAATATAAAGATACATTTCCAAAAAAGAGAAACGAAGATGTAACTTTGATAATGCTAAAGATACATTTTTATCAATATGTCTGAAGATACACTACTACAGTAAACATGTTTTATTAATTATAATTGTATTAAGATACATACGTTAGGTAACTGTGAAGATATATTTTCCCAACATTGTAATAAAGATACATAATCAACCAATAACATTTTCAAAGAAAAAATATTTAGAAGATACAATTATGTGAACATGCATTGGTTATAAATATAAAGATACATTGAATAAAAATTTGAATGAAGATGCACCTTAGATAATGATCAAGATACCTTTTTCACAAAAATATGTGAAGATACATTCGTACTTTAAACATGATGGCTAACTCAAAAATGTATAAAGATCCTATATTAATTTGCTAACTTTGCACATATATTTTTCCAATGAAATAATTAAAGACATGTAATTACCCAAGGAAGCTACATAATTTTGTTATGTGAACATGCATTAGGTATAAATATAAAGATACATTGAATAAAATTTTGATTGTAGATGAACTTTGGTTAATGTTGTACATACATATTCACAAATTGATTTAGCAGACATGAAGATACATTACTGAAAGTTTAAAAAATTCATCTTCCTTGAAATTTTATAAAAGATATGTCGCTGAACAAAAAGTGATGAAAAAATTGTAATTACATAGATAAATAATATAAAACCTGGACCACAAAGATTTCTGTTGTTTATACGAAACATAATTACTTAACGCATGATGAAAATCATATCCACAAAGAAGTTAAACGAAAAATAGAAAATCAACACATGCCTTGATCTGTAGCTACACAGATCATATCCAAAATATTGTTCACCAAAAACATAAAAGTATTTTTCTAAGGTTAACTAGACAAACCCAACAGATACAAATCTACTCAATGTTGACCAATTCTGATTTAGCAGGAGGTGTAAAATTCGGCTTTGGTCTTGGTGGATCTACATTGTCACTGACATAACCATTCTTAACTTTCACAATCCCATAGTTTCATAAAAGTGATGCGTATCTTCTATGGAGTAATTGCGCATCAAGTTCATTAGTTGGTAACGGTAGACCATCGTTCAAATACTCAGCGTAAGAAGCAACAAAGACAACGCAATCACTGCATAAAATAAAAAACCAGCTAACACTGATATTCATCTGATTAATTTAAAGCTTTGACTTATTTAAAAATTATACATGATACTTACAGTCTACCACTTGACTGCTGAGCAATGCCTTCAACATATTCAACTTCAAATGGACTACCCTATATAAATTGGCTATAGTCCGTTATGTCCTTGTATGCTTCAATCTTCGACCAGTCTGTTCTACTTGTTTTGTCCAAAAAACCACTGAGATGAAGGTGAGTAGGCAACATCATGACCAAATTTTGTATTTCAGATGACAGCTCAGTATGTCTTTTTGACAACATCAAATCATAGACGTTGATACGTCTCTCTTTTAGGACAACAACAACTAACACCCACCGAACTCATTGTCACAATTAACTGTGATGTACACCTCGTCGACCAAATGTCATGGCAGGCCAACTGGGATACTAAAACCTTTGATAATGTTGCTTAAAGATTTCTCATTTTGAGCTACTTGAAGATGTTGTTGATAATCCTCCTGCGATGACAGAATTGCAACCCCTTTTTCTGGATAATACCTTCGGTAGGTCTTGTTTATGTAAACTTTGAACAAATAATTTGCAGTTGTGTATCTGTATTGTTGATCAGATTGCAACTTGGATTTCTTTCGGAGATTGTAAAAAATGACATCGAGGTGTTGCAGCTAGTATCAATAATTATAATAAATTATAAAAAGAAGATAATAGATACATTTTCATAATAAATGTAATGGAAGAAAAAGCGTATTGATAATGTGTTTGGCAGATGGTATTTATACCTCATTATTCCAGCAAGTTTTGGGTTGGGATATCAAATAGAACCAATTTTTTATTTTGGAATGTGCAACGATAAAGTCCACCATATCAAATCCAAGATCACACGTTTTTGATTTGTAATGGTCGTCCTTTGGTGCCCTTCATGATTGTTATGTGTTAATATCGTGAATGTATAAGAAGAATTTTATGAAATAGAATTTGAAAGAAAAATGATTTATATTACTTGTTGGCATGATACTTTAACAGTCCATCAGCAATCCACTCTGGATAAATATCAATTACATGCATTGGAGCCTCGTCCAAAACTATGACACCTTCAAATGGATAATTCTGACGAACATCCTCAGTACCATCTGCCTTGTATTTGGACTATGAACCAAACACCATAGTGTATGGAGACCTGAAAATTTTTTAAGGCTGCCTGATCCTTGCTTCAGGGGTCTTCGTGTCACCGAGGTAAAATTGACTATCGATTATTCGTGGAGGAATTTCAGACTTTAAGTTTTCTGAGATTGTGGAATCAGTTGGTGCATTAACAGTTGTGACTCTATCAAGTCCAACAGTAGGAGGTATAGTAGCATCATCCTGAAAGATACATAATTGTTAAAGTTCATTTCTATTAAAGATAAAAAAAAAATGCTAACTAAAGTTAAATTTTTTTCTCTATTACTAAATAAAATCTAAAAAAAGATACATAATTAAGATAATATTAAGTTGTAGATATATAATAAACTGAATTGGTAAATACTTCTTGATGTATAAGAAGCAGACACATTATGTTAGTTTCACACTTGAAAATAATACACTGTATAAAATTGATGTTTCAGTTCTTTATAGCAGATATGTATAAGTACACGTAAAAAATCACTTCTATAATTTTTACCTTCAACACATTAATAACTGCAACAATATCTTCCAGGACACGGCTAATGTTGAAATCTTCCTGACCATCATCTTGTTTTGACGAATCTTTTTGACTTTCAGATTTGTGAGATGGTTCAAGTCTCCTTTTTCATGTATATGCTGATCTATATTTGGATTGTCGGATTGAATAGCAACCTATTAAACAAAAAAGATATTTCCATTACTTTGTAATTAATAACAAGCTCTTAAATTTGTAAACCAATTACCTTCTCCTCGACATGCTCCTTCTGCTTCAAAGCTTTCATGATGTTCGTGTATTATTTAGTGACTAAAGTCTCAAAGTACATGAATTTTTGGTCAACCTTATAACATAAAAATAGTAGAGATTAAATTTGAATCTTACTTAAATGGTTTCAACTGATAAAATGCAACAGATACTTACATATGTTTTGACATGAGACTTCAATGCATCCACAACTGCTTTTACCAAGTACTGTTCATGACTGTTGGGGGTAGTATCTTGTGTCTTTTCAGCCACGCGTGACTGCGAACCGCCTCCGGATGATTGTTCACGAACGCTTGGTAAATATGGGGATGTAACGCCACTAACAAATGCCACTTTAGCTTGAACGATCCCATTTGGTATGTCTATTACATGTTCAACAAATTGGACATGAGGACTTTTTGAAGTACCCGGGGTTTTCTTTTTTTTGGTAGAGTCTGTTGTTTTATTCTTTATTTCTCCTTGAATTTTTTTTCTTTGGTATTGAATCAGTCTTCCTTCTCTTTGGAGGGGTGGCCAAACATATACTAGAAAAAATAATTTCCTTCCTCAGCAGATCAACAGGTGATTGTACTAAAGTCATCAAAATCATAATCTACCAACACAACAGGAAGACTTTCAATTTCAACAACCTTTTTCCCGCGCATATCAGCAGATGATGTAGGTATACGATGTCGAATGATCATATGATGCAATAACAACTTAACGGAATGGTAATTTAAGTCTATCCATTTCCTTTTCTGTAGGCACTAGGTTGGTGTGCACACACTGAGATTTTTTTTTTAAAAAAATTATCGTCAAAAATAGATTTGGACTATGCATATGCTAAATATGTGAATAAACATTAGGTAAATAGATAAAATAAATAAGGTGTATAAATTTTCATGATGACGGTTTTTTATGTATCTTTAACTAATCATCAAGATACATAACTATTATATGAATATGCTATGTATAATAGATTTGTTTCTTGAGATACATAATTACTAATATATGTTGGAATGTATGTTAAAAGTGTGTGTGATGTACTAAACGTAAATAAAACAAATTCAATTTAAAACAAAACAAAACAGAATTGAATATGAGATATACCTTGCTAAACATTGCTCCCATAAAATATTCATATTGCGGTCTGACTCGAACAACTTTTCAGTTCAGTATCCTTGAAATATTTTTATCCTTACGGACAACTCTCTTTCTCTCAACTACGAAACAACATTCGTACATCCATACATTTATTGCATGTGGCATGCCTTCTAATCGATACAGTTTTTTTTACCACATTCACATCTTGTCTAAATGTATGCAAAAAAATTTTGAAAGCAATCTTTCCCTATGGAAAATCTCTATATCTCCGGTCCTCCACCATTTTAAAATCTGCAATGCTGACAGGTGCTTCGTGCAATTGAGAGAGAATGAAGGTATGAATGAAGTACAAGATAGCCATCTGGAGGGCATCCTGATCATTGTCGAAATTGCCCAACTTGAAACGTTCAACAAAATTCTTCTTATTCACAGTAACTTTTTCAGGGAAATACTTTTCCATCAACACACTGGCCGGAGAATCTGGGTACTCAAAATCTGCTATATCATCGATGCATTTTAAATTAGTAATTAGAGTAAATTCAGCTGTGAAAAATCTGAGCACATTATCGTTGACCCATACATGAACTTCATCAGGATTATCCTGTTCTAACTCGAGCATCAAAATGCATTGGTTATTTGACCGGTGTACTTATAATTTGAAATATTTAGATAAACATCAAAACATGTTTCTCGAAATAACTCAATGACCTCACTGCTCAGAATCTCAGTAAAATCAGTTAAAAAATGTTGGTTGCATGAGCTGCCGAATCTCAATGGATGAGGTGGAATATGTTGCACAATATATTTCATTCCCTGCATAGCAATCAAAATATATATTTAATTATTGAGTGAATATTCATAACATAAAAAACTTAAACACATAATAACATAGCATATGTATCTTTAAAACAAAACATCCACTGCTATTCGATTTTTATGTATCATTAAGGCAATTTTTTGTCCCGATATATAAACTTTATGTATCTTATTGAAAAAAAAGTAGAAGATACATAAAGGGTTTTTCAACAAAGATGATGTTGTGACCCGATACATAAAATTATGCATCAGATTGAACAAAAAATATCTGATACATAAAATTAAAGGTTTTTGGTCATCAAAGATACATTTTTTAAAAGTATTTGCTGCACAAAATTAGTGATGATACATATTTGCATACCTTTGGTGGAGGTCATCGTGGTGTATCCTCTTTATCTTTTCTTTTTGAAGATGAAGCCACCGATTTTTTTGATTTTCTGGCCAAATCCTCCCGTAACTTCTTCATCATAGCCGGATCGTTGCGATGCTTCGATTTATTTTCACGAAAATTAATATCTTTTGAATCAAAATTGCTCAGAACAAAATTAGGTGTTGTAGTAATATCATATACAATTGGCATTGAATTTTCTACATGTAATTCCTCCATTGGAGTTTGCTCATCTAATTGGGTTATACCAAGACTAAATGATGGTCCTGATTCTATTTACCGACTAAAATATGTTTAAGAATAGTAAATTTAAGATGTGCTGGACTTGAAAAATTTGAAAACAAACTAACCTCCTTAATGATTTGTATACTAATTTAAGATGGATAAGGAAAAACAGTTGAAGCTTGTAAAATTGAAGATGAAGTTGAGATGAAGATGACTTGAATTCAAAATCGTCTAAAAATTTTGAAACCGCTGATACATTCTGCGTGATTCTAGCTGCTTTTCTAGGGCATTTTCGCTAAAAGGGGGAGTTATGTTATGTATCAGCTTTTATGAGAGAAACTCCTTTTAGGGGTTTTTGTAATTACTTTTGAAGGGAAGAGATATGTGTAAATATGGTTAGTTAAGTCATATGTTTATGTAATTTTGCCTAATTTTAATTATATTTATAAGTATTTAATTAGTTTTTTTTTTAAAAAAAATGATCATTAATATTTTTAATTAAACACGATAGGAAATTTTAATAGATCACACTTTATAACAAAAAGTCTTTTTTTAATTTTATAAAATAAACAATAACTTATAACTTAGTTCAATTGCCCTAACGTAACATTTAAATATCATGCGTTCCATGTTTATTTTAAGTTTAAACATCATGTCAACACATATATTCGAACTATACAACTAATTTAATGGTACTGTTTTCTACTTTATTTGAACAATATACAAGAGAAAAGATCAAAATTATAACTGTCAATTATATAAACATTTTTATAAAATAATACGAAGTAACAAAGCGTATAGGTTAATGTATAAATTAATTTTTGAATACACTTAAATTTATTTTATAGGTGTTTACCCAATGAAAACAATAACGTACTTGATGAAAGTTAAATAAACCATATCATTCTTTATAAAGTGATAAAGAAAAAAAACAGTTACGACTTTACGTCCAAATCGGGAGAATTATTTAGTAAAGTAAACAAAGACTTTCTATAAAGTAATGTGTATACATGATGAGGGAATGTACTACCTCCAACAAACAAAAATTAACATGGTATATATTGCAATTTAACAGGAATTGTTAATATTACGTTTTATATGACTTGTTTAAAATGATTTTAACTGATGATAAAATAATAGTAAATCAATATATGTCTCAATGAATTATATGAATCGTAAAACTTTGAAACGATACATGTAATGTAAGTTTATGATGTTGTAGAGAGAGAGAGAGAAAAGAAACAAAACAAAAGTAAATTTTACCTACTTTCAGATAAATTTTAATAAGATCGCTTCTAGATTGCAGATAAACATACAAATAAATTTAATAAAAAAATATTTATCTCTCTTTACCTAATATGTCATATAAGTGAAAGTAAATAAAATAATGTGTAAGAAGATAAAGAAAATTATTTTATTTATATACATATTTTTATGTTAATTTCCTAATGAAAATATATATATATTAAAAATTAAAAAAATCATTAATTATTGGAAATTATTCATAGCAGGATGAATACAAAACATACATATTAAATGAGTTTGTAACATACATTTAAAAAAAAAATTACACTATCCAACCACAATTATTTATTGGAGCAGATAATATATTATATTTTTAAGATTGTAAATTTGGTGTAAATATTTATATAGAAATAGTTTATAGTTTTATGTGACCTTTTTAACAATAAGAATGTATATTACTAAAATTACAAATTTAAATTAGTTAAGTGTATAAATTATAACCTCCTAATATGATATACACAAAACTTACCACTTAAATTAACTAAATCATAGTTTTAAAATTATTTTTAGTATATAAAGTTTTAAATTTGAAATTGTTTATTGTATCTAATAGATGAATACTTGTGCAACAACAATTATCACTTTTTCTTAAATTTTTCTGTTAACATAGTACTCTATCCGTTTTGATCCATTTAAAAAAGAAAGTTTTTTTTTTTGACAAATTTTTAATTGACTTTCAATATAGCATATTTAAAACTATTAAATTCAAAAAACATTTGGTACATTCGGTATCTTTAGTTGATGAAAAAATCATTTTTTAAAAATTTTTGAAATTCGGTATCAAATTAGAATCAAACAAATAAATAACATTAACCAATTTAAAACTCTCCTTTTAAGTATGAATGTAAACATGTCAATTGTTTCCATTTCAGTTCAACTCTATCATAATTTATTATTTCACTAGTGAACTTGTCCGCACTTCGCGCGATTATAAAAAGCGATAAAATACTAATAATTTTAATAAATATGATCTACATAGAAGAGGTATTTATAATTTCTCTCTCTATACACACACATATAGTTAATTTTACAAAGAAAATTTGGTTAGTAGTTAGCAGGTTAATAGTTACCAGATTTCCAATAAAGTTATAAGTTATTATTTTGAATTAAAGGAAATTATAAACTTACACCAATAGGAAATTCTTAGAAAATACAAATAATCATGGAGAGATCATATAAAAAATGCAAACATAATTCTTGTCTTGAGTTTAGGGGTTAGTAGGATAATAATTATGTCCAATAAAGTCATAGCTTACTATTTTAAAACCAAAAAAAATTATAAACTTATGAAAATAAAAAAGTTCATATAATTAAATATAAAACAAAGAAAAATAATAGAGAGAGCATATGAAAAAAAATAATGCAACATCATTCTTACACCTTAATCATTAAAAAGTAGAAGGAAAAAATAAAATAAAATCAATGCACAATCTTTTAATCTCTTATCGAAATTCACTCCCACAAGTTGGTCACTATTCAATAGCCTTCATCTTATTCTTCGAAAGTCGATCACAGTTTAATAACCTTCATCTTATTCTTTGAGTCAAACTAAAACATGAATATAATAAGCAAATGAAATATAACAACTTAAAATACTAATGTCATTATTTCTACAGTAAATCTCAACAAACTATTGTTATATCACAATAAAAGGTCTTCTATTAGAAGAATAACTCTTAATCATATATTATCCATACCCAACAAAAAGGCTCATAAATTCTTAACAAATTAATGATACAATTAACTTTTTGTAATACTCTTGAGTCAAATATCAAATTAGAGAACCTACATCATAAAAAGAATAAATACTCAAAAGAGAAATACCTGAAATCTCTACCTGTGAAATTTTAATCCTTTGTCACAAGATTGAAGTCTGCAAAATAAAACAATGCATTATTGCTGAAAGTTCAAAAAACTAAGCAAAAATCAAAAATCAAAAATCAAAAAACACCCATAAGAAAAAAATCAAACAAAAACATGAAACTCACACTTTAATTGATTAAATATTATAAAAAGGTTGGGGGGAAAAATCAAGAGCAAGGAAATTATATTAAAAGACTGAGAGAGGACAAAAGAAGATGTCAAGCAATTAACTGGACAATGACTATTTCTTAGCCATGCTAAATAGAGTCCAAAAGAGAAGTAGGGGGTTGAGCAATAATGAGGCAAATTAATTAGGAGCCTCATTGTATTAATTTTAGTCAATATTAAATGGGAGACTTTTGAGTTTTCACCATATAAGAGAGTTAAAGAAATAATTTTCAGTTTTTTTTTTCTAATATTGGATATTTAACATGTTTAAGAGAGTTTAAGGAGTGATTTTAAAGTTTTTTTTTTTTACATAAATGAGAAAAAAATTTAATAACATTGATGATGAAAGAAATTAAATATGGCCATCTTTAATACTGTGTATAATTTTAAGGTGAAATTTTAATCTTTTAAAATTAAAAAAAATGTCTAAAAAAATCACAAAAAAGATAAATAGCAATGGAGGCCATAGAGAGGGGACACATTACCTTCTCTATGTTTCTCCTTTATTTTAAAATTAGAAAAATGGGGAAAAAAACCACAAAAAATAAATAGCAATGAAGACCATAGAGAGGTGTCACATCACCTTCTATATGTTTCTCCTTTATTATTATTATATATTCATTGCAATTTTAAATTAAATGTAATCAAAAGTCATAGTTTAAAACTATCATCAATAATTTTACATTATATAATGCACTAAATTTTAAATAAGGAATTCAACTTTCATATAACATAATTTTCATAATGATTTATAAATTAATTTTAATGAACTTATATATTTGTTAATAGAAGTGTATGACAGTATTTTCTGGGCTAAAATATAATTTTAGAAGCTTTTATATTTTTAAAATAATTTAGACATTCAAAAGCACAATTTGATATTTAAAAATATTGCCTTTTTTTAAAACTAGAAATGCATCATTCTAATAATAATAAATAATCAGTGTAATAGAACTTCCACCCACACACAACAAAGACGCTCAAAAACAAGACATAAAAGGAAGTTGATAATAGCTGAGCATTTTAAATTTTACCTAGACAATGTGTTTGAATAAGCCTATATGGAAAAAGCACTCAAAAGAGATAGGGCCCAGCAAAAAAAGGTATTGTCAGCCATGTATTATACGTGTTAAAAGTCAATTGGTGAAGGAATCAGATATAAGGTTAAGTACATGGTATAATTTGTATTGCACTTTGTACAACTTTTATAGCCATGATCGTTCTCTTGGTGGCTTTTCTATATAGTAAAAAAAAATAAAAAATAAATATATATATATATATATATATATATATATATATAGAGAGAGAGAGAGAGAGAGAGACTTTTTTAAAATTCGGCAAGACCTTTCACCAGGTGATGGTACTGGGAAACATCTTTACAGATATAGACCCTCAGACTGGATGATACAGTAAATCACAGTCCCAAAACGACCCTAAACGCCATCCTCTTGGCTAACCGGGTATAACAGGACTATCGTTATGTTGCCATAACACCGCATCATCGAACTAACCATCCAAATCTTACCCAATCATTACCCTAGCTGCAAGCTGACTTATCTAATATAACAGCCCCTTCTACAGCTTACCAGTTCGTCATAGTCTAACACTTAATGAAAGGCTTGAAATTAGCCTTTCATTTAGGCTAATTGGATATAGAAAATTTAAAAATTAAAAATTTCACCTGTGATTGAAGTTGTAACCAGTGAGAAGAAAGTTTGAAGAGAAAATTTTAAACTCTTATTAAGAAAGTATTTTTACAACGAGAGAGAGAGAGAGAGGGAGAGGGGGTTCTAAAACCTGCCTCTTACCTATGCTAAATGAATCCTTATATAATGGATTCATGGAACTAACAAACAAAATGCAAAAAGTAAATGGGCCCAAGCGTAGCCGACAAGATAAAAAGATAAAAAGGAAAAGTTAAAAAGTCGTATTTGGCCGACAAAGAAAAATAGCCATTAAAGAAAATGATAACCATGTGGTACCCATAACTTTATAAAAGTCGTTTGTCTCTTTACCCCAATAATTTCAGATATGGGGCCTTCCTCTTTAGACTTTCTGTTTCCCTTTATTGGATTTTGTAGAGGTGGAAGATTCTCCCGTTTTTTCTTTGAATTGTTAGAGAAGTAGGTCCAGATTGTCTAAATCAATCTCCCCTGTGTTATGATCACTCTGTGCTTCTCCTCCTAGTTCATCTCCTTCTTCAGTATGACTGATAGAAGCCATAGAAATATCATTTGGTATTTCTATGTCTAAATTTTTCATAAGGTCATTTTTGACCTCCTCCATGTATGAGGCTAGGATCTCTGATTTTGACATGATCCCCTTCTTCATTTGAATTTTTCTGGAGATATGCTTAAAAGGACTAGCATCATCTTGTCTTGCTGTTGCATCCTGTATCATCTTATAATTTGTAATAGTTGTATTAATGCTATCGAGGGTCTGTTGCCCATGAATTTTTTCCTCGTTGTCCCTTTGGCTCATCTTATTCCAGAACTTTGTATAAAAAGTTCTTTTCAAGTGGGGGAACTCTACTGTAGTATCAACTTCTACAGACCATTTCATTATCCATGGTATAGAGAATTCAATTGAAAAAAATACATGGTTGACATTTCTTCAAAGAAAATATTTTCTTTTTGTAACTCTGACAGTTTTGGAGAAACATCAACCCATCGAGTATAAAGATTCTTATAAGAATCTGGTAAAATATTAATTGTTGGACCATATAATGTCCACCATTTACAAACCACACAGGAATAGTTTGTGTAAAAACTTGGCTAAAAATTTTTATAAACCAAGAGTGTTTCCTATCATTTTCATATAAAAGAATTTTATTAAAACTATCCATATATTCCTAATAATTATATTTAACTGAGACATTGTTATCGGGATAAGCATACGATTTTTCATTAAAAGTATATAAACCCCAATCTTCTGGAGCTAAAATATTTTTAATAATAATTTTTGAAAAATTGTATACCGTTCTACTATTAGTAAAGTAAAAATGTTGAAATTTAGCTGATTCAGTAGCTGAGAGTATTATCTCATAATGTCTCCTGTACTTATAAATAGGAGCAACATATTGAAATACCTGGTCATTAATTCTCAGGGATTATTTTTCCATTTAAGGTCTGATTGTTCAAGAAGGAATATGACTTCTCTTTTTTCTTTTTAGTCATATACCTCAATGTTTTCATTACTGTCATCTGTTAGTACTGAGGAGTAAGATGGAGGCATATTATGCTCCTTATCTTTTTTGGACTTCATAAAATCCATAAATTCTTTGTACATAAGATGATCTTTATTAAAATCAGAAGTTCCTGTAATATTAGAAGCTATGAGCTTCTAATTTCTTATTTGAGTGAGGATATTACCTCTTCCTCTTCCTTTTCCATGTCCCCGTCCTCTATTAGAGGTGGATGAATAGGTCGGTCTGACCCCTGGTATCATCCTGAAACAAGTAAAGAAGAGTTATTTACTCAAATGTTCTCTTGTAAGAAAATCAGGAAGACTATTAGTCGATCCTTTTAAATATTGAATTCCAAAATCAAATGGAGCTAATATCGCCTGCCATCTTGCAAACATTTGTTTGGAAACATCATGTTTAATATCTTTATTAAAGATAAATTTTGCTGCTTGGCAGTCAGTCCTTATAAAGTGTCACGCCCAGAGTTCTAACAAGGCGGACTGACACCCGAAGCTGATGACGCCCGAGAGAACCAATATTTGCTCATGTCTATTCATATGCATGTCACTCAATAAGCAGCACCATCACATAGAGATATAAGATGTCAATAGCGGAAGTCATGGAAACATGTGATATATACATATAAGAAACTTGGCCGTCAGGGCCATCAACTCAACATGGACATACATTTGTTCATTCATCTCACCACGTCCGTCTACAAAGCCTCTAATAGATGCATATACATAACCATCCAAAAGTCGGGAAAAGTCCCCGCTTTATACAACATTACAGTACCCAAACAAATGTACATATGAGACTCGAAAAGCCCCGAACCAACTGGAGCTCACCAAAGATCGGCAAAAGATCCGCAACCTACTGTGGAGGTCTACTAGCACCTGTGCCTGCAGCAAGTAAGGTAAGTCCCCCAAGGGACGTCAGTACAAAAAATGTACTGAGTATGTAAGGCTCATATGAAACTGTATGACACATAAATACTTCAATGAACTCAAATACAAATGAATAACAAATATGGATAAGTCACCATTCTATATGTTGGGAACCATGTATATTGCTTTCATTACTTTCTTTGCTTCTTTACTTCTATGTTTGTTCATCATCACTTGTGTCACTATGTACCCGGGCCCCGAATGATCAGTGGGTCTTAACATAAAATAACGTTATGTTGGGATCGGCTCGAGCTAGGCTTATGCCTCTAGAGCTACCACCCATAAATCAGCACATTGGGTTCGGCTCGAGCTAGGTTATTACCTCTAGAGCTCCCACCCATAAACAAATATATCAGGTTCCGCTCGAGCTAGGTCATTACCTCTAGAGCTACCCCGTCAGGTTTGGTCCGAGCTAGACGTATGCCTCTAGGACTACCCCCTGATCCAATAATCTTGGGATAGGCTTGAGCTAGGATTTTGCCCCCAAAGCTACCACCCATACTAAATCATTAACCACATATGCATTACTTCATTCTTTACTTTTGAGATTGATACAATGATTGTCATAACATTATTGGAACCATGGGATATTTGGAACATTAGTCAATGAACATGAGACATGTGAATCACAATTGATCAATGAGTAGGAAATATGTGATAATAGCAATTGGTAACCGGATATAGGATACCTTAGAACATTTCGGAATGGAACAAATAAAATATCAATGTGACTACTATGCTGCAGAAGGATACGGATAGAATAACCTTACATACCTTATACTTCCAATATGAATACACAACCCTATACGTGAACGCAATAGTCCAACTCCTTCCTTATGTTTCACTCTACAACATAAGTACATAACGGAGCTTACATTAACAATCAACTACCTACCAAGTGTATAAGACGACATTGAGTTACATGTTTCCCTTAAAAATGTCATTTCCCCCTTAACAATACCATTTACGGCATTGTCATACCAACAATACCACAACATGCCCAACATTGAACAAGATATCACAACCCAATAGCATTTCATACCAAGTTCATTCTTTACATTTCTTCATTAACACGACGTTACAATTACTCCATCAAATCACGTCAATACACCTCACAACAACATATTGGCCAAAATCCCATAATTGACACTTATAGAAAAATAACAAGTTTAGTAACATAATCACACCATACATGTTGATATTTCATCCATACCATGCACTTTCATCAAAACCACAAGTCTCTTTTCAAGTTTAAATCACAAAGATGACACATCTTTTAGCAAAAAGCAAAAGTGCCCTATTCAACCTTGCCAACATAACCATCATGATCTACACCATATCTCAGGTATATAATATATTAAATCACAAGAATAAACACTTACCCAAGCTTGCAAGGTGATGATCTTGTCCAAAATGTCCAAAGAAAAATAGTTGCCTTAGGGTTTGGAAAAGAGAGAAATATATCTAAGAAATGTCTAGAAAGACATGAGAATTACAATGAATTAAAAATAAGATTTGGTGCCTTTATATAGTACTCAAGTCATCCTTAGCCAATCCTTGGGCATTAAATGCCATATATTCTTGGTCAAATAGAAGAATGGGTCTTTTTCCCCCTTGGGTCCATGCATTTTGGCTTCATTTTGGGCTTTAAATTGAGCCCAATAACACATGTCATCTTAACCCACCAAATTTAATGTGTAATCCATCATATATCTCATGTTTAAATAATTTCATAAGTTTCACGACAATATTCAACTCACGAGACTCATATACGTAGCCTCAATCTCCAACTAAGAAATTCTAGCCACTTATGGCTTAATTTAACATAAAGGGTAAAAATGTAATTTGGATGCCAATATCGTCCAAGCGTAGTCCTACCAAGATGGAATAATTATATAATAACCCAAGAGTCCTTTTTATAGACTTATAATCGTAGAAGAAATCGGGCCAAAAGCCCCCAGGCACGCCCCCGGGCGCCCTAGACACTTAGAGAAAATTTCAGCAAAAGAAAGGTGGGCAGGGGCGGCCTGGAACGCCCTTGGGCGCGCCCCCTTGATGACTGTGCCAACAAAAATTTAGGCCAAAGCGGCCTGGCCCGCCACCTGCAGTGCCCCATGCCAAATTTTTGATTTCGACTTTTCTTTGCGGATTTGGTTGGATCTTTCAAGTCCCAACCTTTTGCTTACCTCTTATCTTTAATATCCTTTGCTTGGATGTCCCTTAAACCTCAATTTTCACCCCACAAATGCTCCACAAAGTCACAAACACCACCTACTACAAAGGCCTAATCACATTTACTAGCACAATATCAAATGTTCCATCGATAACAATGCAAAAATACGTACTTATGGATCTCGAAACCTAAGTAAACATTGTTCAAAGTAATCAAGTAGGGTCGAAAATGTATGGGGTGTTACATTCTTCCCCCCTTAGAAACATTCGTCCTCGAATGTTAACAACGTTGTTTCAATTACAACAAATGCATCTCTATATTAGCATAGATATACATAGACACTTAATTCTCATAGATACTTACTTGTTATTGCTCCACTTCCGCATTTTGAACTTTTTCTTCCATTTGAAACAAATGAGGGTACCTGGACTTCATCATTTCTTCAGTTCCCTATGTGATTTCCTCTACTTGGTGATTTCTCCAAAGTACATTTACGAAAGCTATGTCTTTATTTCTCAACCTCTTTATCTGTCGATCTAGAATAGCAATGGGTACCTCTTCATAAGTAAGATCTTCCGTAACTTGCACATCCTCAATGGGAACAATACGAGAAGGATCCCCTATGCACTTTCGAAGCATCGAAACATGAAACACTGGATGGACTGAGGAGAGTTCTTGAGGTAGTGCCAATTCATACGCAACTTGCCCAAATCTTCGGACAATTTCATATGGCCCTATATACCGGGGACTCAACTTCCCTTTCTTCCCAAATCGTATTACCCCTTTCATAAGTGACACCTTCAAGAATACCCAATCACCTATGGAGAATTCGAGCCCTCTTCTTCAAGTCATGATACATTTTGGTATCTCCCAGATGAATAGAATAGCGCGAATGATGCGCCTCTATCATAATTCGTCCCCTCAGCTTATCTACATCCGGTACACATAATCTTCCTTGGCATTGAAGTACCCCTTCTTGTTCAAGATCAAAGGCCACAGTCATACCCTGTTGTACATTTTCTTTCAGTTGCAATAACATAGGATCCCCAAACTGCTTCTCTTTCACTTCAGCTATTAAGGAGGATTCTGCTGCATTTTGCACAATAACCCCTTCATCTGGAGATTCACGGAGGCGAACTCCCAAGCTGTCTAGTTGATGTAAATCTTTGATTATCTCTTGCTTTTCAGTCAACTGGCCGCTAGTGCCTCCTACTGCCTTGCGGCTCAATGCATCAGCTACCACATTTGCTTTTCCTGGATGATAGAGAATATCAATATCATAGTCTTTTAAGAGCTCTAACCACCTTCGTTGCCTCAAATTGAGTTCTTTCTGCTTAAAGATATTTTGTAAACTTTTGTGATCAGTATAGATATCAACATGAACTCCATACAAATAATGACGCCATATTTTTAAAGCAAATACCACCGCTGCTAGTTCAAGATCATGTGTGGGATAGTTTCTCTCGTGTGGCCGCAACTGTCGTGAGGCATATGCTATGACATTACTGTGCTGCATCAATACACACCCGAGGCCAATTTTGAAAGCGTCACAATACACTGCATAACCTTCGGTGCCTTCTGGAAGTACTAACACCGGTGTAGAAGTCAATTTATCAATTTATCTTTCATCTCTTGGAAACTTCACTCACATGCATCATTCCACTGAATTTTAACTGCCTTGTGTGTAAGCTTCGTTAAAGGAGAAGAAATGGAAGAAAACCCTTCAACAAACCTTCGATAATAACCTGCCAATCCCAAGAAGCTACGAATTTTCGTGGGCGTCGTAAGCCTTGGCCAATTTTTCACCACCTCAATCTTTTGTGTATCAACTCGAATCCCTTCATCTGACACAATGTGACCCAAGAATGCTACGAATTTCAACCAAAATTCACACTTAGAGAACTTCGTATACAACTTACGCTCTCGAAGAATCTGTAACACCTGCCGTAAGTGCTTAGCATAGTCCTCTTGTGACTTTGAATAAACCAGGATGTCGTCTATAAATACCGTCACGAACACGTCTAGAAATGGGTTAAACACCCTATTCACCAAATCCATGAACACAGCTGGGGCATTTGTTAGTCCAAATGACATAACTAAAAATTCATAATGGCCATATCGTGTTTAAAAAGCTGTCTTGGGTACATCTTCTTCTCTAAATCTGACTTGATGGTAACCCGACCTCAAGTGAATCTTTGAAAAACACTTGGTGCCCTGTAACTGATCAAACAAATCTTCAATTCGAGGTAGGGGATATTTGCTCTTGATCGTTACCTTATTCAATTTCCGATAGTCAATGCACATTCTCAAGGTGCCATCTTTCTTCCATACAAATAATACCAGTGCACCCCATGGAGACATACTAGGCCTAATGAAGCCCTTTTCCAGCAAATCTTTCAATTGCTCCTTCATTTCACACAATTCTGTTGGAGCCATTCTATATGGGGGAATAGAGATAGGTTGAGTGCCTGGAATCACATCGATACCAAATTCTATTTTCCGCTCTGGGGGCAAACCTGTAAGATCTTCTGGAAATACATCAAGAAATTCGTTGACCACTGGAACCGACTGAGGAGTTAGTGGTTCCATATCATTATCTTTCACTCGTACTAAGTGACATATGTACCCCTTCGCTATCATTTTCCTAGCCTTGAGATAGGAAATAAATTTGTCTCTCGGTGCCCCCACATTGCCCTTCCACTCAAGAACATTCTTTTGTGGAAAATGAAAATGTGCCTCTTTTGCTCGGCAATCCACCGTGGCATAACAAGAAGCTAACCAATCCATCCTCATTATCACATCAAAATCCACCATGTCTAGTTCAATGGGATCAACCAGTGTATCATGACCACACACGGTTACCACACAATTACGATATACTTTTTTTGCAATAATATATTCACCAACTGGTGTAGATACTTCAATTGACTTAGTTGGTAGTTTCGGTGTTCTTTCAAATTTAGCAGCAATCAATGGAGTAACATATGACAATGTAGAACCTGGATCAATCAATGCATATACATGATACGAAAATATGGATAATGTACCTGTGACGACATCAGGAGATGCCTCCGAATTCTGTCAGTCCACTAGAGCATAAGTACGATTCTGGACTCCACTAGTACTGGCTGCTCCTCTGGCACCTCTACCATGACTAATAGACTGTACACCTCGGCCTAAAGAAGGGACCGATGATGATGATGCAATAGCTGATCCCACAGGTCGTGTTATACCACCCATACTACTCTGGGGACACTCTTTCATCATGTGCCCCATCATACAACACCAAAAGCAAGCATTCGTCCCTAACTGACATGTACCTGAATGAGTACGCCCGCAGTGCTGACACTGCTGACGAGCAAATCCTGTTGCCTGTGATCCGTGACCACTACTCTGCTCAGATTGACCACCTCTAAACCCTCGAAATTGAGAGTGAGCGCCTGCTGTGGAATAGAAGAATGATAGTCTAGGCAGTCTAGGAAACATCCGAGGCCTAGATCTCCTTGGGACGCCATAAACTCTCCCATAGGTCTAGCTTTTTTGGACTCTTCTCTATCAGATTTATGTACCCTTCTTCTCTGTCTCTGATTTTTCATTTTCTGTGCGAAGGACTGTATTTTGGCTATGTCCATATCTTTGTTCAAGGCAGCAATGGTGCAGTCCCTTACCAAGTATGGCTCTAATCTGTCCACATATCGATGGACTCTATCTGTCATTGTAGCAACTACATTTGGAGCATATCAATCCAAGGAATTAAACTGAAGACTATATTCTCTAACACTCATGTTCCCTTGACGTAGATTTAGAAACTAATCTGCACGTGCCTCCCGAATCTCATATGGGAGGTAATGATCAAGGAATACCATTTTAAATTCTTCCCAACCAAAAGGAAGTGCATCAATACCCCTCAATCTTTTCCAATCTTCATACCACAATATAGCTTCACCTTTCAATCTATAAGCCGCAAGTTCAACCATTTCAACAACAGTCACGTGCATAACTTCTAGAGCCCTCTGGATTTGATCCACAAAGTCCTGTGGATCTGCTTTCAGATCTGACCCAGTGAATATAGAAGGGTTTAATTTCAAAAAGTCCTATGTCCTACGACTCGCTACTCTAGCCGCATCATCCTCATTTATCATTGGACCAGCTCGTCCCTGAGTCTGTACAACAACTATCTGAGTCAACATATGTACTGCATTTCGTAAATCCTAATTTGTTTCATTCATTGGTGGCTCAGCGGGTACTTGTCTACCTATTGGATCTTCCGGAGCTGGAAAAGTAGAAGAAGACCGCGATGCAATTTCAGTGTCAGCTCCACCTTGACTAGCTTGGTCAGGTGGTGATTTACTCGTGCCTTTACCAGCAATCCTATCTACCTGCTTACCTTTGCCTCTACCTCGTCTTGTCACTATAATTTTACTATAACAAAGAAAATCAATGACACTGGTCAGTTATAATTTAACCTACAACATTGGCTATATTGCACGATCTAGAAATGAAGAAAGAAACAACTCCTAAATGTCTCGTAGCCTCCTACTTATAAATATGGTGCACAACACATTGATAAGTAAGACTCTACTCAAACAAGGCTTTGTAGACACCCTTAGAACGACCTGCTCTGATACCACTTTTGTCACGCCCCGAGTTCCAACGAGGCGGACTGACACCCGAATCCGATGAGGCCCGAGAGAACTAATCTTTGCTCATGTCTATTCATATGCATGTCACTCAATAAGCAGCACCATCACATAGAGATATAAGATGTCAATAGCGAAAGTCATGGAAACATGTGATATATACATATAAGAAACTTGGTCGTCAGGGCCATCAACTCAACATGGACATACATTTGTTCATTCATCTCACCACGTCCGTCTACAAAGCCTCTAATAGATGCATATACATAACCATCCAAAAGTCGGGAAAAGTCCCCGCTTTATACAACATTACAGTACCCAAACAAATGTACATATGAGACTCGAAAAGCCCCGAACCAACTGGAGCTCACCAAAGATCGGCAAAAGATCCGCAACCTACTGTGGAGGTCTACTAGCACCTGTGCCTGCAGCAAGTAAGGTAAGTCCCCCAAGGGACGTCAGTACAAAAAATGTACTGAGTATGTAAGGCTCATATGAAACTGTATGACACATAAATACTTCAATGAACTCAAATACAAATGAATAACAAATATGGATAAGTCACCATTCTATATGTTGGGAACCATGTATATTGCTTTCATTACTTTCTTTGCTTCTTTACTTCTATGTTTGTTCATCATCACTTGTGTCACTATGTACCCGGGCCCCGACTGATCAGTGGGTCTTAACATAAAATAACGTTATGTTGGGATCGGCTCGAGCTAGGCTTATGCCTCTAGAGCTACCACCCATAAATCAGCACATTGGGTTCGGCTCGAGCTAGGTTATTACCTCTAGAGCTCCCACCCATAAACAAATATATCAGGTTCCGCTCGAGCTAGGTCATTACCTCTAGAGCTACCCCGTCAGGTTTGGTCCGAGCTAGACGTATGCCTCTAGGACTACCCCCTGATCCAATAATCTTGGGATAGGCTTGAGCTAGGATTTTGCCCCCAAAGCTACCACCCATACTAAATCATTAACCACATATGCATTACTTCATTCTTTACTTTTGAGATTGATACAATGATTGTCATAACATTATTGGAACCATGGGATATTTGGAACATTAGTCAATGAACATGAGACATGTGAATCAAAATTGATCAATGAATAGGAAACATGTGATAATAACAATTGGTAACCGGATATAGGATACCTTAGAACATTTCGAAATGGAACAAATAAAATATCAATGTGACTACTATGCTGCAGAAGGATACAGATAGAATAACCTTACATACCTTATACTTCCAATATGAATACACAACCCTATAAGGGAACGCAATAGTCCAACTCCTTCCTTATGTTTCACTCTACAACACAAGTACATAATGGAGCTGACATTAACAATCAACTACCTGCCAAGTGTATAAGACAACAATGAGTTACATGTTTCCCTTAAAAATGTCATTTCCTCCTTAGCAATACCATTTACGGTATTGTCATACCAACAATACCACAACATGCCCAACATTGACCAAGATATCACAACCCAATAGCATTTCATACCAAGTTCATTCTTTACATTTCTTCATTAACACGACGTCACAATTACTCCATCAAATCACCTCAATACACCTCACAACAACATATTGGCCAAAATCCTATAATTGACACTTATAGAAAAATAACAAGTTTAGTAACATAATCACACCGTACATGTTGATATTTCATCCATACCATGCACTTTCATCAAAACCACAAGTCTCTTTTCAAGTTTAAATCACAAAGATGGGCACATCTTTTAGCAAAAAGCAAAAGTGCCCTATTCAACCTTGCCAACATAACCATCATGATCTACACCATCTCTAATGTATATAATATATTAAATCACAAGAATAAACACTTACCCAAGCTTGCAAGGTGATGATCTTGTCCAAAATGTCCAAAGAAAAATAGTTGCCTTAGGGTTTGGAAAAGAGAGAAATATCTCTAAGAAATGTCTAGAAAGACATGAGAATTACAATGAATTAAAAATCAGCTTTGGTGCCTTTATATAGTACTCAAGTCATCCTTAGCCAATCCTTGGGCATTAAATGCCATATATTCTTGGTCAAATGGAAGAATGGGTCATTTTTCCCCTTGGGCCCATGCATTTTGGCTTCATTTTGGGCTTTAAATTGAGCCCAATAACACATGTCATCTTAACCCACCAAATTTAATGTGTAATCCATCATATATCTCATGTTTAAATAATTTCATAAGTTTCACGACAATATTCAACTCATGAGACTCATATTCGTAGCCTCAATCTCCAAATAAGAAATTCTAGCCACTTATGGCTTAATTTAATATAAAGGGTAAAAATGTAATTTGGATGCCAATATTGTCCAAGCGTAGTCCTACCAAGATGGAATAATTATATAATAACCCAAGAGTCCTTTTTATAGACTTATAATCGTAGAAGAAATTGGGCCAAAAGCCCCCCGACACGCCCCCGGGCGCCCTAGACACTTAGAGAAAATTTTAGCAAAAGAAAGGTGGGCAGGGGCGGCCTGGAACGCCCTTGGGCGTGCCCCCTTGATGACTGTGCCAACAAAAATTTAGGCCAAAGCGTCCTGGCACGCCACCTGCAGTGCCCCATGCCAAATTTTTGATTTCGACTTTTCTTTGCGGATTTGGTTGGATCTTCCAAGTCCCAACCTTTTGCTTACCTTTTATCTTTAATATCATTTTCTTGGATGTCCCTTAAACCTAAATTTTCACTCCACAAAGTCACAAACACCACCTACTACAAAGGTCTAATCACATTTACTAGCACAATATCAAATGTTCCATCGATAACAATGCAAAAATATGTACTTATGGCTCTCGAAACCTAAGTAAACATTGTTCAAAGTTATCAAGTAGGGTCGGAAATGTATGGGGTGTTACATAAAAAACTTTTGATTATATAAATCAACTTGGAATTTAATAACACTCTTTACTATAGCAAGGATTTTCTTAGCTACAGTAGCGTAATTCTTTTGACTAGTAGTCCACTTACCAGAATAAAACTGAACAGGATATTCTTGTTTCTTATTTTCTGGGGAATACTGTATTAAGATTCCACCATAGCCAATATCTAAAGCATCAGTCTAAACTATCTTAGCCCAGTTCGGATTAGCTAAAGTAAGGCATGGCAAGTTATTAACTTTAGCCCTAATATTTTTGACCGCTTGAGTATGATCATTGGTCCAGGCTACAGGATTCTTCTATAGCCTGTCATATAAGATCGCAATGTATTTTACCAAATCTTTGATAAAAGGAGAAATATAATTCAAGCTTCCTAAAAATCTTTGAAATTGAGTTTTATCAGTAATCTCAACAGGAAATTTTGAAGTAAACTCAATACTTCTGTTAATAGGAATAATTTTTTCTTTTTCAATGAAATGTCCTAAAAATCGGACCTTGGTTTGAAACAAAAACATTTTTGGTTTAGCTATTACCAAACCATTTTGAATAAAGATTTTCTTGAATAAATCAAGATGTTTAAAATGAGTTTCAATTGTTTTTGAATACACTAGTATGTCATCGATATACACAATTATAAAATTGCTGTAAGGAATGAAAATATTATTCATAATTTTTTGGAATTCCGAAGGAGCATTTTCTAATCCAAAGGGCATTACATTCCATTCGAATTGTCCCACTGGCACATTGAAAGCAGTTTTATATCTATCTTGCTCCTCAATTTAGATCTTCCAATAACCAGATTTTAAATCAAATTTAGAAAATATAATTGGTTCATGGAGTTTATCTAATAAATCCTTTTTATTAGGGATTGAATAGCGAATCCATTTTAAAACCTTATTAAAGGGCTTGTAATTAATTACAAGTCTGGGGATTCCCCGTTCCTGTTCTGCACATAAAAAGCAGTACAACGCCATGGAGATTTTGAAGGTCTTATTAAACCTTTATTCAAAAGAGTTTGAATTTCATTTTTACTTAGTTGCAAATATTCAGAATTCATTTGACAAGGCCTAGCCTTAGTAGGGATATTATCCTTTACAAAATATTCTTCATATGGTAAATTTACCACATGCCTTTTCCTTTCCCAAAAAATGTTTGGATGATCACCACATATTTATAAAGTGAACTGGTTTTGCAAAAACTCAATTTTCTCCTTTAATTTAGAAGTTTGCAAGGTATTTTCTATTGACAAACAGTTTGTTTTATTTTTTATAAAATCTGCTTGTTTAATTTTTGACAAAATTTTGTCCTTAATTTGATTCAAATATTTATCAAAAGGTTGAGTTATAAACTCTAACCGAATTCTTTTATTGTCATATGTTTCCGTGATACCAATTGTATCCCATCTAGTAATAGAAAAAATATGCATAAAGAAAGGTATGCTTAAGATAATTTCATCTGAAATATCTTTTATCAAAACAAAGATTTCAGGCATACATATCTTGTTATTACAAATATATGCTTTAGGCAATTTGAAATTAATTTTTATTTTACTTCCGCTAGCATTACGGAGACTGTGAGTAGTTTTATGAAAATACCTTGAAGATTTTAATCCCTCCTTTATACAATTCAAATCTACTCCGCTATCAACTAGGGCAGTAAATTCTTTTTTGAAATTGTAATCAATTAAAAGAGTAATTTTTGTATAAAACTTTTGAGAAATTATTTACTCCAATACTTGAAGAAATTCTTCTTTATCCTTATTTTTTAAGGATCCCAAAAATAATTCTTTTGCTTTTGAGGTTTCAGCTTCATCAATAAAATCTTCTAATTGATTATGAAAATCTGCATTTAGATCTTGACTTCTGCCTTCATCTATGTGAGACATTTCCAAACTCAAAATACTTTCATCCATGACCGTATTATTCTGTTTGAGATGTTCAATCTCAATTTTGAGGTTATTAACCTCGTTGATCAAATCTTGAAGTGTAGTCGAAGTATACTCCAATTGATGTCTATCTCTTTACATCTTTTTAACTTCAATCATAGAATAGGTTCCTCCTCGGATATCCTAGGTTCGAGTTCCTTTATCCAAACCTTCCATTTTATCTATGATTTGCGATCTGATTTCAGAATCCTTGATGACCTTCAGTAGTTCTATTAATTTGTCATTCTTAAGAACCTTAATATTAAGATCCTTAAATTGAGAATAGATTTCATAAAATTCATCAGTTTCTTTGTCTTCACAAGGTTGGTCTGATTGGCATGGAAGACAATCTTCTTCTAAAGAAGATGGGTTATAATCGTCATCTTGCAGAACTTTAAGTTCTCTAAGAGCTCTAAGTTCTTCATCTGGAGAAGAATCTTCAAACTCACTTTGTACCGGACTATTTTTCAGAGAGGAATTTAAAAGAATCTTGCATAGAGAATCTTTTATTTTATCATCAAAGTCAAGGAGCTCAATTTTTTCCTTCATTTTGCAATCTTTAACATAGATTCTACCACATCTGTAGCAAACATTTGGATTATCAGAGGATTTAACCATCTCTTTTCTTTTATTGAAGGCTTTTTTCTTTTTAGCCCTTTTTTCCTGATGTTTATAATACCTATCAGGATTAAATTTTCTTTTTGAGGAATGCTTCTTCCTATTGAAATCTTTGGATTTCTTGTGGGTTTCTTTTGGAATATCCATTTCAAATTGTTCACAAGAATCACCCCCTTGTCGTCTTTATGTGAGGCTTTGCCTTTTGATCTGCTGATTCAGCTTGATCTCATTACACAAGAATAAACCTTCTTGAGTGCAGATATTTATTAACTTCCTACATGAGAAATTATCATAGGCAATATTATTTGCCCCTACTCTCAAAGCTTTTCTTAATCTTTCGGCAAAGAGTACTGGTAATCTATCCATAAATTTGAACTTCCAATGAGAGTTATTACACTCCGGCAGTTTCATAACTCTTGACAAAAAGGTGTCTTTATACCACCTAAAGGACGAGAGTGTTTTGCGTCTCAAATTTTGCAGAAGGGTCCTAATAGTCTCACTATCATCTGATCATCTTCCTGAAAAATGTTCTATGATATTAACAATAAAGGTATAAACTACATTTTCGGATACCACTCCAGCTTCATTCTTAATGCTAACAAGAATGGTACCTCTTTGTTCCCTCGTGAGATAATTATCCCACCATCCTTTTAACTGGCCCGTAAAATCAGCTATAATCATTTCTGCAATGTTCTTATATGTATTATGGCACTGCTTACAGATAGTGTTGTACATCATCATCCTATGAACCAGAGTATAGATTTACCTTTCAGTGAAACCATCTATATTCCATTCATAAATATGCTTTCCATTATAACTATTAGTTATAACATACTCTTGTTTTTCTATTGGAACATCCTGTGGGGTAGGACTAGGATAATAATACTGTCTTTGAACAGGCTTACGAGCAAATTTTTCGGACATTTTATTAACTCTATCCGAAGTCTCTTCCATATAAGGGTTAAGATCCTGGGTCAAAGCAGTAAGTTTCAGATCTTTAAACTTAGCTTCGATGACCTTTTCTAATTCAGAAATATTTTTCAATTTAAATTTTTTTACCTCAGGGGAAGGTTGAATACTAGGCATAGTGACTATTACTTCCGGATCCTTTGTCTTGCTAAATCTAATATCCAGCAAGCTTTTTTGAACCCTATCAATCTTCTCATGAAGAGAGATAATGTGCTCACCTAATACACTCATATAAACATTCGTATAATTCTGTTGTTTAAGCATAATATTAACATGCTTAGCAGTAATTGCAGCAGTATCATCTTTAAATAATTTTGAAAATGCTAAAAAATAGACAATTTTGTCATCTTTCTTTCTTTGAAAAGATTGTTGGGGTGGAAGTACGGATCTAGTATTTTTAGTACTACTGAGTCTATACTCTTTTTCCAACACTGAAATGTATTTTCCCCCATATTTGGCCATAAATAAAGGGATAAATGCAATGACTTTATTAAAGTCTGAAAGATCTTTGTAAAATTCATTTTGAAAGTAATTTCTTTCTTGATTGTTAAAATTATCAAAAAACCAATTTCTGAAGTGTTCCCATCTGGGCTTTTTAAATTCTTCATAGATTTTCTTCCTAGCCGGAGAACTCGGTCTGAAATCAATTTTATACTAGTCATTTAAATTAGTTGAAAAATTCATTTCAGAGGCAGTAGGATCCTCTTCATTGACTGGAACAACAATATTATTTTTTCCAATCAGAATATTACTAAACCAATTTTCTTCTCTTATTTGAGAAGTTGACTGGAACAACAATATTATTTTTTTCCAATCAGAATATTACTAAACCAATTTTCTTCTCTTATTTGAGAAGTTAATGCCCTTGAAGGATAATCAACAATATAATCAACAGGAGAAATATATGAAGGGACAGATTTAGTTAGTGAATTAGATCTATTAATTCTATTCATCAATCTGATATTATCGGTATCAAAAGTCGGGTCTGTAAATCTAATTTTTACAGTACCATCCGGAGCTTGTTCAACTTCAGTGATTTCACTATTAAAACTAGCTCTTGGAGGAGCATCCTCCTCGATGACCCATTCCTTTGGGAAGTCAATTTCATCCCATTTAATAGGTCTTCAGGTGGTAACTTTAGATTTACCAAGATTCGTTTCAATTAAAATAGTTTTATTTTTAAAATCCATAATTTTGCACATAGGATTCAAAGTATATAACGGTTTATAATAAATGCTATATTTAATGAGTTATCATCATTTAGAGAAATTTGCAAATTAGGATATGCATTAAAATAAACTGGCTCATAGGCCAAACTGGTCTGAATTGTCCCTATGAGGGATTTCCTCCAGTTCTGATTTCTGCCATCCCTTAAAGCCGCTATAAAGCTTTCGGGTAAGCCTCTTAACATGGGTGGCTTAAGGCAACTTGGATCAAACCAATATGCATGAATCTATGGGTCTCTCTATAAGTAACCAGATCATTATCAGATAATAATTTAAAAGTAGCATTGTTGCTATCGACTGTTAAAGTCTCCGCTGTGGTCTTGAATATTTGTTTTAGACCAAGCTTTTCAAAAGTACTCATCTGGTATATAACCTTGGGTTGGATCTTAGGAATACTCCACCTATTAAGGAGATCCAAATGTTGAGGCATATCATATTCCTCTTTTCTACTGTTTTTACAATAGACTTTCTCTTGATGATATAATTCATCTTTTGGAGAAGTGTTAGACTACACTTACCTGTGAATGCTATGGAACATGGCTCTGATATATATAGAAATAGAAATACATGAGATAAATATGTGTAAAGACAAAAATACCCTCAAGTTCCTTTAGATCTTTTTTATATCCTTTTCGAATTTTTTTTTTTTTTTTTTTGATTTTCATGCTTTATATTTATATAATATATAATAAATAAATCTCAATAAACTGGCATAAAAATGTCTGTAACAAAATCAAGAATTAGCCATTCCTTTTTCACTGCAATTTCTCGCAAGTCTGTAGGCATTGATCCATTTTTTTGTTCACAAGTTATCCTTATTTTTTAATCAACAAATAAAAATTTGTTGCTTATGTAACTTGTTAGTTTATCCAGTAGTATCATCAAAAACTATGTTTAATCCAAAAAAAATAAAAAAATTATGTATGCGCAGTAACATAATAATTGTTACTTATGTAACTTGTTAGTTTATATTAATAATAATATCTATTAACCAATAATAAAAGTATAAATAACTTTAACAATTTATTAATATGACAATTTCCCCCAAATAATTTAAATGAGAATATTCAAAATATATATATATATATTTCATTCTTAAGATTGAATAATAAAGCTTTGTAAAGAAAGTATACAAAACTATAGAATGTGGAGGATATTTTTGTAAACAAATTAAAAATATAGTAATGTGTGTTATTTTTAATAAATCAAATTAAACACTAGATAAAAAATAAACTCACTATTATCAATCCTAACATTACTAATACACCAAATTCAGTAATATTCTATATACTCTACCAAATGACCCCAAACAGTGAGCTAATGTGTCTAATCAATTCTTTTCCTTTTTAGTCTACTATATGTGTCTAATCAAACGGTGACCTGCATATTAATGAAAGTATTGTCTGTTTTCTTTCTCAAGACCCTTTTTCTTCTCTTCTTAGTTGCAATTCCTTTGCAATTCTAGTTCAATAGTGCATTTTTATTCATCTAATATGCAAATTAAACATAACCCTAAAGTTATTAATACAGAATATGAGGCAACTGGAAGTTAGATAACCATTTTTTATTATTGTTTGAGCATTCGATATGCAACAAGTGTGATGGTTTCAACTTGTCAACTAAGAAGTAATCTTATAGGAACAATGTGACAATTTACAATCACAGGGAACATCGACTAACTCCCAACTCTTGTCACTAATACAAGGAACAATATATTGATTATTAATTTCAAAAGCAAATAAAATACATAAGAACATTCAATTCGATAGAAAGATAGCCAGAAAAGAAAGATGAACATTCAACTCTTCATCAACCATCATATTGACCTTTTATACCGGATCATCGAGGGATATTTGCATTGTATAGTAATGAAGAACTATCCGAACTATATTGTCCAGAAAAGATGCTACTATTTGTGTAGGAGCTGGGATATTGTCCAGAGAAGTTGTCGATACCTGTATTAGAATCAATTGGAATAGTATAAAGATCTGCCAATTCATCTTCATTCTCTTTTTGTTCTTGTCCATTAGGCCAAGGGCAGTTGAACTTTCTTAAACTCTCAAGTTCCATCGCCACTTCCTTCATCGTAGGCCTATCTTCTCCATGCAAGTGAAGGCAACTCTTAACGAGCTCAGCAATCTTTTGAAGTTGCTCAAGACGTCCTTCTCTTATAACTCTGCGATCAAGAATTTGAAATAAGCTATTCTTGTTCATGGACGAGACAAAATACTCCACCAAACACTTGTCCTTGTCACTTGTGTCCCTCAAAAGAGGTTTCATCCCTGTTAAAAGTTCTGCAAGAACTACTCCAAAACTATAAACGTCACTTTTCTCTGTCAATTGACCTGTGTGGAAATATTCAGGATCCAAGTACCCTAATGTTCCTTGAACCAATGTAGCAACATGTGTTTGGTCAAGAGGGACTAATCTTGAAGCTCCAAAATCTGCCACTTTTGCTGTGTAAACATCATCCAATAATATGTTAGTAGATTTGACGTCTCTATGAATTATTGGCATGGATGCAGATGAATGAAGGTAAGCAAGTGAACTTGCTGTCTCTGCAGCAATTCTCAGCCGATTTTTCAAAGATAACCAAGGCGATCCATCTTGATTGTGGATATGCTCGTAAAGAGTTCCATGAGAAACATATTCATAAACCAATAAAGGCACTTCCGCTTCCAAACAACATCCAAAGAGTCTCACTACATTTCTGTGGTTGACTTGAGTAAGAATAAGTACCTCATTGATGAACTGTTCAACTTGATTCTCATCCACAATCTTAGATTTTTTAATTGCGACTATGCGATTATCAGATAGAATACCTCTATAGACGACCCCATTTCCTCCACGACCAAGAATTCTATCACTGGCATAGTTGTTTGTAGCCTTCTTCAACTCCTCAGCTGTAAAAATTTTGGTTGCTTCCACACCACCCCTTTTAGAGGAGATTTGTTGTTTCAAGAGTAAACCACCATTTTGCTGGAAGAACTTCTCCCTATTTTTAATGAGTTTTCGTTTGTTGATGCAGAAATAGAGCAAAATTATTCCAACCACTAGGGATATAAAGCCAACTCCCATACCTGTGTTTATAACAACAAAATTTAAAGGAGGTGAATTCCTTAGATCACTTCAATAAAATATATATTCTCATTTATCACTACTTTGTGCATATATTTAAGTAATGACATTTCTCAATAAAAAGTAAATGGTGCATCATAAAAAAAATAGTCTACTTTCGATAAAATATAGAAAGGAGTTTAACATTTTCTTATTTATGGTGTAGCGACAGTTTTTTTGTTAATTTTCTTTTCTTTCTTTTTTTTTTTTTTTTTTAAGAAAAAAAAACAAATGGGGGAAGGGGAAGGGGAGGGAGGAATTGAACCCTCACCAACAAGGTGGGAGTTCAGATAACTAACCAATTAAGCTACTAAGATTTCCCTTCTTGTTAATTTTCTTATTTATGGTGTGGCGACAGTTTTCTTGTTACTGGGACGACTGGCCTAGCGTGTTTAAAAATTTGTGCCATCATTTATATATAATACATAAAAGCTTAAGTTTAATGTAAATAATATTTACACAATTAGATCATTTTTAAAGTTCAATATCATTTATACCGACTCACTTTAAGCCTTCCCGGACATAGACCAAGGGAAACTCTTTTTAGTAAGCGTTAGTGTTTCAATAACCAATAAATATCGACCATATGAAATTTATCTAACGCCTCTACTAGCAGTGCTATATGTGAGTAGAAACAAGTTCAATCTCTGAGAAACTTACCAACAGAAAACTTGATCCATGGGAACTCAGAGTTCAAGTTTGGTGTACAGCCACTACCATCCTTTGTGCCATCATCAGTGTATCCTTCTGGACAAGAGCAATTGTAACTCCCCAGTGTGTTTATACAAATGTGTTTACACGGTTTGGTTGAATTTGCACATTCATCAATATCTGAGATGCAAAACAGAGAAACATACCACATTAATCCCATGTTCTTTGTTTTTATATCTTTTTTACCCTAGATGAAATGATTAATAGTCACACAAATATCTAAGTTTTGTATTAAATCGTGAATTTCAAAGGTCTTCCTTTCTTTCTTAAACTTTGTGTCTGGTCAAACTATGTCACATGAGTTGGAATTTAATGAGTAATATGATTACATATTTTCAACTTATAGGTATTGCTGTATTGTTCTTTTTATTCCTTCATGCCCTATTTTCGCTACATAAGTCTCATAGATTTCAAGAGATATTAGGTCTTTCAAGACAACTATCTTATCCTCTTTGAACACCTTCATTCGTTATGGTTTCACACCTACAAACTCGTAGGCATGACCAAGCCATCTCAAAGCAACCTTCTCTGAAGTTATACTCAACCCGTTTTATTTTTACCTTTTTACTAATGTTGTAACTTTGATATTGTCTAATCTTATATGATCACACATTATCTACCATACGCATCTCTAAGATAATGATCTTCTAGATATGGTGGATTTTTACGACCGAATATTCAATGAGTCATAAAGCATTGTTGGACATATTCTCTCATTTTATTCCCAATCTATTCTATTTGCAACCTAATATTCAATCTCATATATCATTGTTGTTCTGGATATTTCGTAGAATTTACCTTTCACTTTGAGTCATTCTTCTTCACATAATACCCGAATAGGACATCTCTAAAGTAAGGAACATTTATTTAAGAAAAAGTGAGGAAGACTATATATCTATATCTATAATCTATAATCTATAATCTATATCTATAATTTATATTTATAATATATTAAAAGTGTGAAGACCCTTAGAAAAGTGATTTGAATTTTTTGTCCTTCATTAAAAGTCTCTCCTTTAGACAAAATCGTTTTTTCACTATTTTCTCAAATTATTATTTAATTATATTTATAATATTGTCTCCTAAAATATATGGGATCAAGAGTTTAAAATATATGGTAAGACTTTTTCTTAAATTAAAAATCCTAAAATAGATGATAAGAGATAATTTTAATCAATTAGAATTTTACCTTAGATAAAAATTGTATTTTATTATAACTAAACTCACTATAAATATTAGTATTAATTTTAGGAGTAGGAATCTACTTTTTTCCCTTAGTACGAGTAATAATTTTAGGAGTAGGAATCTTTACTAATATTTTAATATTCGTATTAAAGAAGAGACCCAATTAACATAGGTTTAAAAGGAAAAAACAATAATAGAATAAGTAGGAAAAGGTTTAAAACTTTATTAATATCCCTTTTTTTGTTCTCCATACAATTGATTGTTCCTCATCAAGTGAGTTCTTTAAGCTATATTCATATTGTTTTATAGCATTTGATAATATTTTCTTGGTTTAGTTTATTATTTCTTTTGTTTGATTGAAGAGACAAATTTTCTTGTGATTTGAGGTAAGTTTTGCTTGTGATTTAAGGTAAGTTTTCTAAAATTTTAGTATGTTCTTGAAATTTACAATAAATAAATTATCATGTATTTGATAGACAATTGTTAATTGAGAAGTGTTTTTGTGAAATCTTGATATATCTTATGATTGAAGAGACAAATTTACTTATGATTTGAGGTAAGTTTTCTAATATTTTAGTACATTCTTGATGATTACAATCTTGATAGTATCTATGATTAAAGAGATGAATTTGTTTGTGATTTGAGGTAAGTTTTCTAAGATTTTAGTATATTTTTGAAGTTTACAATAATAAACTATCATGTATTCTTGATCGACAATTGCTTAATGAGAAGTTTCTTTTTTTTTTTTTTGCAATAGTGATAGTAGCTATGATTGAAGAGACAAATTTGCTTGTGATTTGAGGTAAGCTCTCTAGAATTTTTGGTAGATTTTTTTATGTTTACAAAAATAAACTATCATGTATTTTTAATAGACAATTGCTAATTGAGAAGTTTTCTTTTGTGAATTTAGTATGTTCTTGAAGTTTAAAATAATAAATTATCATGTATTCTTGATAGATAATTGTTAATTGAGAATTATTTTTTTTTGTGATTTTTGTTAATAATGACGCATGTACAATTAATAATTTGAAATTGACTTATTTACAAATTTGAACAAATTTTTTGGATCATTACATTCCGTCACAAGAAATTGGTTAGTCATTCTGACTCTATGTGAATTCTCTTTTAAAATTTAATTATATGCAATTATTTCAATTATGAAAAAACTATGAGATCTGACATATCGTCATTATTTTTAACAATAGGCTCTTTTGATTGATTGGTACAAGCTAAATAGATATAATGAACTTTTTGATTGACAAGAGAGACACGTGCAAAGCACATACACTACTCTTAGAAAAATGATACAAAATTTTTGTCATTCATTAAAAGATTTTGCAATAAACAAAATTATCTTTTCATCTTTTTTCCTTAAATAATTACTCCTATTATTTAATTATTATATCAAATATTTAAGAATTTGAAATTAATTAAAGTTCTTATTGATTTAGGTTAGAAAGTAGAATTTTACCTTATATAGAAAATAATTTCTACAAACTAAAATAACAACAGATTTAGTCTAAAAATTGCTATTTTAAAAACTAAATATATTTAAATAGGAATCCTATACAAACGACTATCAAAATTTGCCTAAATTGACTAAATTTTAATATAATTCAATTTGGTTTAACACTAAACTCAATAAATTAAAGTTGCAAATTTACCATAAATAAGGTTAATAATTTACACCAGTTCTTTAGAGTTTGTACTTAATAATATAACGTACACACAAGAATTTATTTTTCATATACATGTATTGTTAATTTAACGTGATACTCTCTTATGTCTTTTATATGGTTTTTATGAATATATTAGTTTTATATTTAAGTGTTTTTTGTATTTAATAAATTAATCAATTTATTTCTTAATTTAAGCGTATTTTCTTTTATAATATCGAAGTGATTTTGTAAACTGAACTCCTTGAAGCTAGGTACACTCGCGGGGCACGTAAGATAAGATTAGTATATATATATATATATATTACTCATATTACCCTTTTCTCTATATTTTCCGCTTTGATAGGCACATATCCTTTCGTCTTTAATCATCATCATCGATCTAAGCATTTCATACAAGCATAATTTACAAACATGGGATATATATATATATATATATATATATTGATTGAGTGATAAACTCATTGAAAATGTTTAAATTGTTAGAGAAAGCATGATTTTGGATACCTAATTATATTATCTTTTGACAAGCTCTCACGTGTAGGCCTAATATATTCTATTTTAGTTGGCAGTGAATTGTTTGAATTCAGGATGTTTGTTTATTCTGATATCATATTGATGTGTATGAGCAAACCCTATTTAAATTAAAAAATTTAAGAGGAGCATACTTTTAATTATTTTTAAAAAGTCATTTCTTCAATTAGTATTATACGTTGATACAGTATTATGTACTAGTATTAAGGAACGCATTGTCTATCATGGAGTGCGACTAATCTATAGCATTAGTTATTTATACTCTATTTTCGTATCGCAACTGAAAATATTTTGTAATAGAGGTGATCGAACTCTTGAAAAGAAAAGAAAAGGAACTTCTTGAAAATGTAGATATAGGTTGACCTCTTTATGACAACCTTATTTATTCTGACATTTTTGTTTAGTTTCTATAGTGATGAATTATTATATCAATAATAACTTTTGACATTTAAAATATCACTTGGCTCTTATAGGCAAGAATTATCCAAAAGTGATTTTTTTTTCATTTCTTAATATGATAAAAAGATAAAAAGAAATTATTTAAATTTAAAATCTCATAATATATGCATATTTCACTAATTAAAAAAATTATATAACGCTAATACTCACATTATATTGAATGTTAGCACTTCGTCACCACTTTATACAAGACTAGCAAGTGAATATAATTTTTTAATGATGAAAGTGTGCATTCATATGTAATATTCTGTCATAAATTAATCGTGTATTAAAGATTTAAAATTTTAAATCAAAATATATAAATCTATTATTATTAATTTCACAAATTCTATATCTATAAAGATTGTTGTTATATTACAAAAACATTTTATATAAAGGGATAATATTTTCAAAGAGCATACAGTTATAAAGATAAATATTGTTATTATAAGTAACAAATAGTTATAAAGAAAACATATACTCCCTCCGTTTCAAAAAAAAGAATAACCTATTTTGACTTGTCATGGAGTTTAAAAAAATAAAAAAGACTTTTGAATTTTGTTGTCTTAAATTAAATTATGTCAAATGTACCAAACTGTCCTTTAATCTTGTGGTCTTAAACATGTCATGTGAAAAGTTAAAATTAAAATGTTATCAAAATAGAAAAGAATTATTTTTTTTAAACGAACTAAAAAAAAATAAGTTATTCGTTGTGAAACAAAGAAAGTAATATAAAGAAGTCTTATTATTGTATTAGTCAAATTTTGAGGAGAGCAATACGTTAGTGATGAGTCAACTTCACCTCTAATGTAATTTAGGTCCACGCTTCAATTGGTCAGATAAGGTACTACTCACAATTGATTTAATTTCGAGTGACCCTTGTTAAAAAGGTCCCCACTGTCGTACAATGAATATAAATGTCCCTATGATGTTTATCAAAATTTTGATACCCTACCCTCTTGACACCCAGCCTATTAAAGTATTTCTTGCTTATTTTCAATTTATACCTATTATTGCTTTTATTCCCTTCATTTCAATTTACGTATTTATTTAATTTTTTCTTGGTACGAAATATAAAAAAAAAATAAAGAAGATTTTGAATATTATTATCTTAAACTAAAGATATGCAGAGAAAATTAAAATGAAGAAATGAAGGGAGTAATATATTGAGGATAACATCAACGTTATAGTAAAAGTAAGGAAATAAAAAGGATGGAGTTAAATTTTTGGTTGAAGTTTATCTAGTTTTGCCTCAACCCTAGTAGTAAAAGTAAAGAAATCAAGTTACCTGAGCAGCCTGGAGCGATATATGGATTGCCTTCACATCCCGAGTTACAATTGCACCGATATCCACCAAGGCCAGTGTTGGAATCAACACAATGGCTGTTAGCCAGGCAAGCATAACCGTTGTGTTTCTGTGCCTCAACACAATTCAGATTATTTCCGATGGCCCAATCTAGCACAATAGGAACATTATCCATAATCCTCTTTGTAAGATGATCATCAGTAAGATCCTTTCCCTGAAATTGGAAGCTTCTTGCTTCACCTAAAAACGCGTATCCACATCGATTGGAAGACCAAATTCCGGTGTGGTTATCCACGCTCTCCATTGTTGTATTGAAGTATTTCAAGCCCTTTGGTATTTCTATCTGACAGCAACCCGTACCCATACATCTTCCTTCGACAACGTTAATATCACTGGAATTAGTAGTACAGAAAGAGAAACAGCCATTCCGGAAATTATCTCCAGTCATTATAGCAGATTCATCACATCCAATGACGGTAAACATGTTAAGGGCTGAGAAACTGTACGGAGTTAATTTTTCGAAACTCCACCAAGCAGGGTTATGGACTAAAAGTTCTCCTGTGGGTGAGTAACACCTCTGGTACACGGTATTTGATACGCGAATTTCAGCGTCTGAGATGTCGTACACTTTGATATTGGATGCATACAGTGTTGCAGGCCCTGTCGGAGTGGTACAGTTGATCTCGAAACTCGGGTCTATGGCACAGCGTGATCCAATACCAAATGGATACGGAACTGTAACGTTCCCACACTTCTTCGTGCATCCTGGTTTAGTGATAGTTGAACCTTTGGTGATGGTGGTGGGAGATATGGGAGTGTCAGCTGTGGGATGGGCGGCGGTTGATGTCAAGATTATTAGCACACAACTAGAAAATGAAAAAAACAGAGCAACTAGTCTGTGCTGCATGGTTTTAATTTGGAGGATGGTATGTTACCTACAACACCTATTGAGTAAAGCTTTACATATAAGGACTAATTAATTAAATAGCTAGAAAGATCTTAGGGGTCGTTTGTTTGCTTCGTCTTTTTTTTTTTTTTATTATATCTAGATCAGTATCTATATCTAATTCTTGGTAATTATAATCGTTGTTATCTATTACTGTGACAATTTGTTCAAAGGGGTTCTCTATCTTAATTCTATTGATTTTGTTTTTTGCTTTTACTTCATGGCTGGTAGTATATATATATAAATTTTTACATCTTGCGATAAATATTTTACTTCCTGGTGCTAACTCAATTCCTGACATTTTCCAGTATAAGACTAAGGATTTATCTATGTTTGTATCTATTACTGCTACTGAATAATTTACACTTATTATAAATTTGAATTTTTGATATATTAAACGGGTTCATGTGCTCCATAATTTGGTTATAAATTCGCCACTATCCCTAGGAGCTTCAACTGAAAAAACTCTAATAAGAAAAAAAGCTTCCACCTTTTTATAACCTTAAAATTGAAGACGGAGTTGCCTACCACTTGAGCTATTGTCATGTTATAATGAGATTATAATGGTTAGATTATGCATATATTTAGACAGATACTTCATCCGTTTAAAAAAAGAATGATCTACTTTTCTTTTTAGTCTGTTTCAAAAAGAATGACCCTTTTCTTTTTTGGCAATACTTTAATTCCAACTTTCCACGTTGCATGTTTAAGACCATAAGATTAAAGGACATTTTGGTACATTTGACACAACTTTAATTTATGACCACATGATTCAAAAGTCTTCTTTATTTTCTTAAACTTCGTGCCAAGTCAAACTAAGTCATTCTTTTTTAAACGGAGAGAGTATTAAATAGCAATAGAGTTATTTATTAGATACTCCTACAATTATGTCGGTAGATATTCAGTATATTGGATTAAAACTGTGATATACGTACGAGTATAATAAAAATATGTGTTTGGTTTTGATATAGATAAATCGGGATTAATTTATATTTTTAATTTTGACCTTAGCTCTTTATTAAAAAGATTTTGAGGGAAGAGTTTTGCAAAAGAACTTTTTTGTCATGTTGGTGTTTTATGCCCACATCAGTAATCTCGAGATTATTGATCCACACTGCTTATAATTAAACAACATAAATTCCGATAGTTTTGGAGCTTCATTACAAAAAATCTTGACATTTTGCATGATTACTGAAAATCTCAATTTTGAGTCTGTCAAGATACATAATTAGCTCCCGATACATCCAACGAAGATACATTTTTTCCTTTATAAAGATACATAATTAGCTCCCGATATATTTTTTTTGATTTTGGGTCTGTCGAGATACATAATTAGCTCTCGATACATCCAACGAAGATACATAATTAGTTGAAATTTTTGTAATTACTTTATAAGGGTGGGAATTTGTGTAAATATGGTAAGTTAAGGTGTATGTTTATGTTATTTTTCCTTACACAAATCTCCACCCTTACAAAAATTCCAACTATCAGTTTCTCTCTCTAAAAATATGTATCTGTCTCTTACTTTTTTTAGTCTGATATATAACAATTATGTATCAGGTTGCATCAATGTTTTAAAGATATACAACAATTATGTATCATGTTACATAAATGTCTTAAAGATCAATAAGTGTTGTATATCAATGTGAGTTTTGTTTGAAAGATACATATACTATGTATCTTTGAATGATTACAGTGTGAGTAATTATGTATCTCAACAGAATGTATCGAGCACGAATTATGTATCGCTGTGTATATCAGTGTGGGTTTTGTTTGAAAGATACATACACTATGTATTTTTGAATGAAGTATGGTTAATTATGTATCTCAACGGAATGTATCGGGAAAAAATTATGTATCGTGACAACCCAAAAAATGGAATTTTCTGTAAATATGCAAAATATCGAGATTTTTTGTAACTAGACACCAAACTTTCGGGATTTATGTTGTTTACCCTATATAAAATCATATCATAATAATGATTTAAATAAGTTTAGAATTACTAATTCTGAAGTCAAAAGTTCAATTAAATACAGGATAACATAATTATGTATTTTATTTCAAAATTATTATCCTTTATGCCACAAAATACAAATTAGATCGACTAGTTGGGGATTATAATCAAGTACTCATAATTTTTTTTTTTTTTTCTGATTTGCGAATGCCATAATAGAAGTATTCATTTCCACCACAATAAATTGAAAATGGGTCTAAAGTGACGTCTATACTATGGCACAGTCGCGCATCAGTGTTGCAAGTTGTAAGATAAAGGACTTCATGTAATTACTCTGCTTTTAAATGTAGATCAAGACTTGGAGAGAAAAAAGGTGAAAAGAGGATGATTTAGGATTTGCTTGGCCATCAAAAATATGCACGTTTTTTGAAAATTGATGTTTGATTATGAAAATTTTAAATTTAATTTGAAGTTAATTATATTTCAAATTTGAAAAATAGCTTATAACTTATTTTTTAATCCACTTTTCACTTTTGAAATTAAATTTAAGTGCATTCAATCATGAACATTATGCTGAATATTCTTTGCAAAAAAGTATGATCAAACATAATTTTATTTTCAACTTTATAAATTCCACATAAAGTGAATATTTAAAATCTATGCTCAAATGGCTACTTAATTTTGTGAGTGATTGAATTAATAGAATAAATATTTGCCAGTTGATTTGATTTGATAGGTGTCAATTGTCATGTATAAAAGATCAAGAGGGAAATCAAAGAAAATGGAAAGAAGACTCACTGGAGTGGAGCCAAATCCTTTATTAGGGATTGAATTTTCGCCTACGTCGACATTCAACTGCATAACTTATGTCATCTACTAATAATAATGTGTATGCCACACCAGAGAGGAAAGACTTTGACAATTCCAAAGTCAAGAAGGAGTCACTTTATCCATAGTGCAGACATAAACAATCAAGACAACATTCACAAACAGTTCAGCTCGTTTGGCCATATAATTTGGCTCAAGTATTTGAAAAATATTTAAAGATTACTTCAAATAAGTATTTATTTATCAAATTAGTTTATTATTTCAATTTCAAATTTAAAATAGAATTTAAATTTTAAAAGAGTAAGTTTTAGATTTTTTTTTTAATGTTTTTGAAGGTTTCACTTATTAAACTTTAACTGTGTTTTTTTATCCAGATTTAATTTTAATTATAATTTGAGATACTTATTGGAATTGAATAATTAGTTGAATATAAAGCAGTTAATAGTCAGTTAGTAGCTAATTAGTTTTTAAGTCGGTTAAGCTTGCTTTGCTGTAAAATAACTGACTAGTTAGTTACTGCATGTGACTATCACATGATGTAGAGTGAAGACTCTACAAATAGGAAGTTGTACTAGTATGTTTATGATAAGATCAATACAAAATATCTTCTTTCTTCTTCTTCTTCTTCTTCTTCTTCTTCATCCACTCTGGTTTTCAATTCTTTGTAGAGTTGCAGATCAAGAGGGCATTTGCTTAATAGAATAATATTCATCGTTTGATTTGATTTAATAGGTATCAGTTGTCATGTATAAAAAATCAAGAGAGTAACCAAAGAAAATGGAGAGAAGGCTCATTGTAGTGAAGCCAAATCCTTTATTAGGGATTGAATTTTCGCTTAGGTTGACGTGCGACTGCATAACTTATGTCATTTACTAATAATAATGTGTATGCCACACCAAAGAGCAAGGACTTTGACAATTCCGAAGTCAAGAAGGAGTCACTTTTATCCGTATTGCGAACATAAACAATCAAGGCATCATTCACAAACAGTTGAGCTCGTTTGGCCATAGAATTTGGCTCAAATATTTAATGATTACTTTCAATAAGTATTTGTTTATCAAATTAGTTTCTTATTTCAATTTTAAATATAAAATAGAATTTAAATTTTAAAAGAGTAAGTTTAGATTTTTTTTTTTTAATGTTTTTGAAGGTTTCACTTACAAAACTTCAACTATGTTATTTTATCCAGATATAAATTTAATTTTGAATACCATTTGAGATACTTATTGAAATTGAATAATTAATATAATATAAAGCAGTTAGTAGGCAGTTAGGAGCTAATTAGTTTGTTAGTCGGTTTATCCTACTTAGCTATCAAATAGTTGACTAGTTAGTTAATGCATGTGACTATCACATTTCTTCTTCTTTCTTCTTCTTTCTTCTTCTTTTTCTTCTTCTTTTCTTCTTCTTCTTCTTTCTTCTTTCTTCCTCTTCCTCTTCCTCTTCCTCTTCCTCTTCCTCTTCCTCTTCTTCTTCTTCTTCTTCTTCTTCTTTATCCACTCTATTTTTTATTTCTTTGTAGAGTTACAGATCTAGGTCTACAACAATGATGATTAACTTAATCAGTCTCTAAATTCTATTATGGTATCAGAAAAGACGAGATTAGGAATATGTCAATTATCAGCGAAATTGTGCTCTTGCTGCTAATTCAAGGTATAGCCATGGTAGAACTGACCGACGCAGCACTTGAGCACAATCACCCACTTGTCACGACCCAAAATAGGACTATGACCGGCGCTAAGGAAATTAGAACTCCAAAGCAAGCCTCGTTAGTCTTCTACAAAAAATTGGAAAGAGTTTCTCCTGTTTTGGGCCTATCCAAAAATTTCCCTATCTCAAATCAACAACACAACAACCAACATCACCAAAACATTTCACCAATAATATCAACAGCCCATTCACCACAAAGTAACAATACGAAGTTCATCTCCAAATTATGAGAAGAAGTCAAATACTCCACAAGTCCATAATAACGAAAGAATACTCATGACTAATAAATAAAATGACTAAGGAACGACTCTAAGAGTTCAAATAATAGACCATAATGAATAAATGAATTTGTTGCCCTCGCAAACAAGTGAAGGGCTCACCGGGAATATGCCAACTCGAATGCTCTAGTTAACAAAATCCTCACCGTCACCTGTGTTCTCTGAAAAAAATAGCGAGCTGTGAGATGCTAGCTCAATGAGTAATAACACTTAATCACAACCGTTTTAATGGGGACAAGTCAGAAAACATGCTAGTATGATAATAAAAAATATCAAGAGGTAAGTGTAACCTTTTGGAAACAGTAACAATAAGAATTCTTAGTTATTCCATGTAAGCAAAATCAAATAACTGTAACTCAACAAAGCACTGTATCATATCAATATTTCATATATTTGGGAGGTTTCCAAGAATGAATCATGTAATCAGTGTGGCATTCTACTTCAAGAAATAGCCAATAACAGTGGACCCATCGTAAAAGAGTCAAATATCTTATCAGTAGGTACCTACTCGAGGGATCAATAACATTATGCTTGTTCTACCTTCCCACTAGCGAGGGCTGTAACAATAATCTGTAAATACAAGGTGCACCAGGTCTAACGAACCCGCCGTTAGCTACGTGATTCAAATCAAGGTCTACTCCCATTTATACTTTCTTTGTAAATAGTAGGTACTCGTATGAAAGTATTTTCAAAATAGTACAGGACATTAAGTTCATATCAAATCATATTGAGTATAAACTTGAACAAAACACATGTCAAAATACTTATTTCTCAAGTAAGTGAAGAACCTTCACAATAGCAGTAATCAGATATCAAATAACAGTAAATATGTCTTATAATAGTGAGAACATCTCAAATAACTATTTCAGTATCATATCAAGTAAATGACTTAGCTTGTCCCACATGCAATTTCAAAGCATTCAGTAATATCGTTCTTAAAAGTCATGTATAAACTATGCAAGTTATGAAAACACAAATTATGATAAGGTTACTACTCACAGTACATTTGTCGGAATACCAAATTTGTCACCTCAAGCAATCCGTACGACTTCCTTTGATCAATCTATAATCATATCATATCAATCTCGTGTTAATTTCTTCATTTAGGCTAAAACGTAACTACTTTAAACTACCCAACTCTAGAATTTCATGGTAACATTCAATTCATCGAATTTTATATCCAAAATCTCACCTTACTGTCCATATTTCTTGTCTCTGGTAAATAAATTTCAACACACAAAATAAATTACCTAGACTAGAAATCACGATAAAGATGTAGGAAAGGATTTACCTTAAGCCCGATAGAAATCTCTCAAGAATTTCCTTTATTTTTTTCTTTTCTTGGAGCGTGTCTCCTTTTAGTTTACACTTCGTCTCTTTCTTCTCTTCTCTATCAATTCAATTTGTTTTTTTTTGGGTTGCTAAACGTGAAAACCCCTAAACCCTCACTTTTTTTAAGAAATTTTTATGCTTTGCTGCCACCATTTTCTTTGGGCTAAGCCCAATCATCTTTTTTTTTTCTCTGTCTTGGTATTTAGAATAATTTAACTCTTTAGGGTTATTTATTTTGGTCAATTACTTATATGCTCTCTTAATGTAGGGTATTACATTCTCCCCACCTTAAGAAATTAGGTCCCCGAATTTAAAAACAAGTGTGTACCTGAAGACTGAAACAAGTGAGGATACTTGGCTCGCATGTCATTTTCAGACTCCCAAGTAGCTTCTTCAACGTTATGATTTCGCCATAAGACTTTCATGGATACAATTTCCTTTGACCGTAACCTTATTACTTGCCTGTCAATAATAGCTACTGGTTCCTCCTCATACATTAAATTCTCATCAAGTTGCAAAGTCGGTGCTTCAAGCACACGAGAGGAGTCTGATATACATTTCTTTTGCATAGAGACATGGAACACTGGATGGCTGAAGGACATCTCATGAGGAAGTGCCAAACGATACGCTACTCCTCCTATACGGTCAAGTATCTCATAAGGTCCTATATATCTCGGCCTCAATTTACTTCTTTTCCCTAATCACATAACACCTTTCATGGGAGAGACTCGTAGAAAAACCTTGTCCCCAATAGTGAACACTAAATCTCTTCTTCTTTTATCTGCATAAGACTTTTGTCTACTTTGAGCTGTGAGCAACCTCTGCCTAATTAATTGGACCTTGTCGATATCTTCTTGTACCTAGTCCGATCCCAATACTTTAGCCTCTCCAACTTCAAACCACCCGATAGGAGAATGACATCGCCTACCATAAAAGGCTTCATATGGAGCCATCTGAATACTTGACTGAAAACTATTATTGTAAGCGAATTCAGCTAAGGGTAGGTAAGTATCCCAACTACCTCCAAAATCAAGAATGCACGCTCTCAACATATCCTCCAAAATTTATAGTACGCTCAGACTGCCCGTCTGTCTGGGGATGAAATGCAGTACTAAGATCTACTCGGGTACCCAATGCTTCTTGGAAAGTCCTCTAAAAGCACAAAGTGAATTGTGATCCTCTATCAGAAATAATGGACAATGGAACTCTATGAAGTCGGACAATTTAATCTATAAATAACTGAGCATATTTCACTCCACTATATGTAGTCTTTATTGGCAAGAAGTGTGCTGATTTAGTAAGTCGATCTACAATTACCGATACAGAGTCATAACCTCTAACAGTTTGCGGTAGCCCGATCAAAAAATCCATGGTAACTCTTTTCCATTTCCAATCTGGAATTCTGATCTCTTGTAGTAATCCCATGGGTCATTGATGCTCCGCTTTTAACCTGCTGACAAGTCAAACAACTAGAAATGAAGTTAACAACATCTTTCTTCATACCTTTCCACCAATACAATTACTTTAGGTCATGATACATCTTAGTGAAGCCAGGGTGTATGGTATATATGGAGCTATGAGCTTCCTCAAGAATAGCTCGTCTTAACCCATCTGCATCTGGTACACATAATCGATTACCTAATCGGAGGATACCATCACATTCAACACTCATCGTATTACTTTGACCAACTAGGACCTCATCTCGGTATTTGTACAACTGCACATCCTCGTATTGAGTGGCCTTTATGCTCTCTACCAAAGAAGATTTGGCTTGAACACAAGCCAACAATACCCCTGACTTTTCGACACCAAATCTGACAGCTTTGCCTTTAAGTTTCTGCATATCTTTTGCCAATTGTCTCTTTCCAGGAGCTATATGTGCCAAGCTGCCCATAGATTTTTTACTCAACGCATCAGCCACAACATTGACTTTCCCAGGATGATACAAAATAACACAATCCTAATCCATGAGTAGTTCCATCCACTGACGCTGTCGAAGATTTAGATCTCTCTGATGGAAAATGTACTTCAAACTCTTATGATCGGTATAAATCTCACAAGTTTCACCATATAAGTAATGCCTCCAAATCTTAAGAGCAAATACCACTGCGGCCATCTCCAAATCATGCGTAGGATAGTTATGCTCATGCTTTTTCAACTATCTCGAAGCATAGGAGATAAAATGATCATTTTGCATGAGAACATATCCTAATCCCACCCTTAAAGCTTCACAGAATACCTTGAATCCTCCAAAATCGAATGGTAAAGCTAATACTGGTGCAGTTAGGGGTGGGCATTATTTGGATTAAACCAAAAAACCAAACCAAATCAAACCGAATTTTAATTTGGATTGGTTTTTTGATTTTTTGGTTTGGTTTCGGATTAAGATTTTACTTTTTTTGGTTTGGTTTCGGATTTAGAAGAATAAAAACCGAAAAACCAAAAAAAAAACAAATTATTTTTTATATATTATACATGATATTATATTACATATATAATATTTAAGTTTAGAATTAGGGTTTGAGTTTACAATTTCATCCCTTTTAATTATTACCTTTGCTCGTAACTTATATTAGAAAGTATATTTGTCAATATTATTACTTCGCGTTGCACCTGCATTTCTTGTCCCCCATTTTATTCTCACTGCTTTGCATATTTATCGACGTCTTTTCTGCGAGGCATGATCGTCCAGTTGGTTAAAGTTTTCTATGTGCTTCCTCGACTGGAAATGGAGGTTTGTTAGAGGATAGAGGGAGTGAGAGACTGATGGATTTCCAATTACGAGTAGTAACTATGCTATAGATAGCAGTGAAAATGACACTAGCAAATTGGAGCAAGTAATAACTAGTGTTGCTACTATATCTAGTGTCATAGTTAATGTTGATGAGAACTTTTCATTGACTGGCATGAGCACTTAAGTAACTTTGACTTCTTTATTAAAAGATTTAGCTATAAATCCATCAATATGGATGAATATAATCAAGATGGAACAGCAAAATCTGGTGATGCTTGTAGAACTATAACACAAGCTTCAAGTTCTAACTCTATTCTTGGAGCACTTCCATCAATTCTAGCATGCAAATATAACTTTGATTATGCTATTAACTATTGACATAACCGAATACCGAACCAAAAAAATCAAACCGAAAAGAGAAAAAGCCGAACCAAATCAAATTTATTATGGTTCGGATTGAGTTGCATATTTTCAAAACCGAAAACCAAAAAACCAAAACCGAAAGACCGAATGCCCACCCCTAGGTGCGGTGGTCAAACATGTTTTAAGTTTCTAAAAGCTCTTCTCACAATCTTCTGTCCACTGGAATTTCACATTTTTCTGTGTCAACTTGGTTAATGGAGCTGCTATTCTAGAGAAATTCTACACAAAATGCCAATAGTAATTAGCCAAACCCACAAAGCTACGAATCTCTGTAGGTGAAGTAGGTCCAGTCCATTTCTACATTGCTTCTGTCTTCTTAGAATCCACCATAATTCCATCTTTGGAGACAACATGCCCCAAATTAATACTGAGTCTAGCCAAAATTCACATTTTGAGAACTTAGCATAGAGCTTATGTTCTCGCAGCATCTGCAATACAATCATCAGATGATTTTTATGTTCTTCCTGGATACGAGAATATATTAGAATATCATCAATAAATACTATCACAAATTTATCCAGAAACGGCCTAAACACCCTATGAATCAAGTCCATGAATGCAGCTAGAGCATTAGTTAACCCGAAAGGCATCACAAGGAACTCATAATGCCCGTATCAATTTCTGAATGCTTTCTTGGAAACATCTTCCTCTCTAATTCTAAGTTGATGATAACCAGACCGAAGATCAATCTTTGAAAAAATAGACAGCTCCTTGTAACTGATCAAACAGGTCCTCTATACGAGGCAACGAATACTTATTACGTATCATTACCTTGTTCAGCTTCCTGTAGTCAATACAAATTCTCAGAGACCCATATTTCTTATTTATGAACAAAAATGGTGCACCCCATGGTGATACCTAGGTATAATGAAACTCTTATCTAGGAAGTCCTGCAACTGCTATTTTAACTCCTTCAACGCTACTAGTTTCATACGATATGGGGGTATAGATATTGGCATAGTGTCGGGTGCCAAATCAATACCAAAGTCTATCTCTCCTATTGGAGGTAATCCTGGTAATTTCTCAGAAAATACATCAGAAAATTCCTTCACCACATGTAGCTTCTCCAAATTAAGTGTCCCCTCTCTAACGTCACTTATCATAGCTAAGAGACCCATGCAACCTTTCTTCAATAATCGTTGAGCCTTCATAAAAGATACTCCCTACGTCCCATTTTATGTGACCTACTTTGATCGGGCACGAAGTTTAATAAATAAGGGAAGACTTGATAATGTTTACTAAATTGTCCTTTATTGAAAATGTACTACTATTATTTTCACTTAAGTGGGATCTTATAAGTGGGACCAATAAGGGTAAAAGAGTAATTGTGCTTTTAAAAAGTTACCAAATAAGAAAATGTGACATTCTTTTTGGGACGGACTAAAAAGGAAAGTAGGCCACATAAAATGGGATGGAGGGAGTATAACTTTACCAACCTCTGGTATTTGACCCCCTTTTAACATAAAACTAGGTTCATTGGGTAACTCAAACCTAACCATCTTTGCATGACAATCTACTGTAGCATAGCAAGGAGATAACCAATCCTTGCCCATCAACATATCAAAGTCAATCATATCAAGTAAAATCAAGTCAACAACAGTATCCCTACCTTTCACTATAATCTGGCAATCATGATACACATACTCAACTAATAGAGAATCTCCCACAGGAGTAGCAACAAGAAAAAAACAATTTAACATATCTGGTTGTCTATCAAATCTCACAGCAAAGTACGAGGACACATAAGAGGGGATAGAACCTGGATCAATCAAAGCATATGCATCAAATGAATAGATCAAAAGAATACCTGTAACCACTACATTCGAGACCTGAACCTCCTGTCTAGTAAGTGCAAAAACTCTTGACTGGCCTCTACCAGTATTTTCTTATCCCTGATTTCCAGCAACACGATCTCCATTGCCTCGACCTCTGTTTCCCGTACCTATAGTATTACGAGTAGTTTGAGTAGGCGCAACAAACTGACCAGAAGCCTGACTGACATTTCTTGAAGGTTGAGGGCAATCCCTAATGTGATGACCTAACTGACCACACTGAAAACACTCTCCAGTCAACACATGACACTATTCCATATGTGATTTGCCACAAGTCTGGAAGGATAAAGTAATGGTGTATATCTGCCCAGAACTGTGATTTCCATGAGATGCTGAAGATCCCTGAGTACCCTATCTAAGAGATGACTTATATGCAGATTGTGAAACTAAATCTGTCCCTGCATGATGGCCCTGCTGTTTTCCCTGATTCCCTGCTCTACGATTTGCACTAAAGTCACCGCTGAAAGATCCCCCCATCTTAGCCTTTTTACTAACATCATAAGCTGCACGTTCTGCACGACCCTTGTCCTTTATTTTTCTAGCAAGATCAACTGCCTCATAATAAGTCAAAGCCTTCATCTGTGGGGCTACTGCATTATAGAGAAGACTAACTAACCCATTAATAAACCTCTGAACTCAAGCTACTTCTGTGGACACTAAGTAAGGAGCATACCTAGCCAGCTTGTAGAATTTGGTATTATAAGTCGACACATCCATATCTGGCGTCTGGATCAATTTCTCAAACTGATCTGCATATTTCTGCCTCTGACTGTCAGGAAGAAAATTATCCATGAAGAACTTAGTGAACTCATCCCATGTCAGTGGTGCTGCTTCAATATGCCTTCTTAGCAATAATGTATCATACCATGTGTTAGCCATCTAGTGCACACAATACCTTGAGTGTGCCATCTAAGAAGCTCTGAGGATTAGTTGAACTATCTGAACTTGTGAATTGTGGTAATTTCAACTTCAGAAACTCCTGCAAAGATACCTCTTTGTTTCCAAACGTGTAAGTCTGAGCAGGTGCTTGTAACTTTGGCTGTACAGGTGCAGTATTTTGCTGACCAATCCTCTCTTGCTTATCTATTCGGTAGGCCAAGCCCTCTATGAATCTTTGCATGAAAGCAAGTGCCTCAGCAATATTATCCTCATGCGATGGTGGAGGTGGGCTAGCACTTATTTTTGGAGTGTAATCTCTTGAAATTCTTAATGTGGTAGTGCGATTCCCTGTGGTAGCACCACGACCCCTACCACGACTCTTTCTGTGAGCTCCACTTCTTCCCCTAGTTTTGGAAATTGGCTATCTTCTAGAGGCGGTATTAGCTGTCTAAGGTGCAGCTGGCGTAGCTCTGCCATTAGTTTCTCGAGTGCAAACCATCTGACTAATAACACAAATAAAATTAAATCCATCTAATTAGTCCTAAACGTCACACACGTAAGGAAGAATGAGAAAGAAATACAAGACACATCCTATCACCCTCTCGAAGAATCACGATTATAGAAATGGACGGCAACATAACCATAATTGAGATTCTACTACTAACGTGTGCTCCAATAGTCACAGAAATAACCTAGGCTCTGATACCAACTTTATCACCACCCAAAATAGGACCATGACAAGCGCAAAGGAAGTTAGAACTCTAAAACAAGCCTCGTCAGTATTCTACAGAAAATAAGGCAGAGTTTTCCCTGTTTTTGGGCCAATCCAAAAATTTTCCTATCTCAAATCAACAACACAACAACCAACATCACCAAAACATTTCACCAATATCATCAACAACCCATTCACTACAAAGTAACAATACGAAATTCATCTCCAAAATATGAGAAAAAGTCAAATACTCCACAAGTGCATAATAACTAAAGAATACTCATGACTAATAAATAAAATGACTAAGGAGCGACTCTAAGAGTTTAAATAATAGACCATAATGAATAAATGAACTTGTGCCAACTCTAATACTCTAGTTAACAAAATCCTCACTGTCACCTGTGTTCTCTAAAAAAAATAGCGAGGAGTGAGACACTAGCTCAGTGAGTAATAACACTTAACCACAATCGTTTTAACGGGGACAAGTCAGAAAACATGCTAGTATGATAATAAAAAATATCATGAGGTAAGTGTAACCTTTTGGAAGCAGTAACAATAAGAAGTCTTAGTTATTCCATATAAGCAAAATCAAATAATTATTCAGTAATAAACTCAACAAAACACTGTATCATATCAATATTTCATATATTTGGGAGGTTTCCAAGAATGAATCATGTAATCATTGTGACATTCTACTTCAAGAAAAAGCCAATAACAGTGGACCCTCGTAAAGGAGTCAAATATCTTATCAGTAGGTCCCTACTCGAGGGAGATCAATAACAGTATGCTAGTTCTACCTTCCCACTAGCGAGGGCTGTAACAATAATCTGTAAATACAAGGTGCACTAGGTCTAACGAACCCGCCGTTAGCTACGAGATTTAAATCACGGTCTACTCCTATTTATACTTTCTTTGTAAATAATTAAGTTCATATCAAATCATATTGAGTATAAACTTGAACAAAACACATGTCAAAATACTTATTTCTCAAGTAAGTGAAGAACCTTCACAATAGCAGTAATCAGATATCAAATAACAGTAAATATGTCTTATAACAGTGAGAACATCTCAAATAACTATTTCAGTATCATATCAAGTAAATGACTTAGCTTGTCCCACATGCAATTTCAAAGCATTCAGTAATATCGTTCTTGAAAGTCATGTATAAACTATGCAAGTTATGAAAACACAAATTATGGTAAGGTTACTACTCACAGTACATTTGTCGAAATACCAAATTTGTCACCTCAAGCAATCCGTACGACTTCCTTTGATCAATCTATATAATCATATCATATCAATCTCATGTTAGCTTCTTTGTTTAGGCTAAAATGTAACTACTTTAGACTACCCATGTCACGCCCCAAACCCTATCAGGACGGAGGCACTAGTGACCGACAAGGCCCGAGAGAACCAAACTCTGCTTACATTCATTCGTACGCATGTCATAAGAAAAACCAACATCACATAAGACATAATAGGCTAACATCAAAAATCATGGAACATGTAAGATATATATATAGACATATGAGAAACTTGGCCGACATAGCCATCAATTCAAACGACACACATCTCTTCTCCTCACATTACTTCTCATACCCACGTACGTCTACAAAAGCCTCTAACAAGAGTACATACAAGACCGACCCGCTTTACATAATGTTTACAATACCAAAACACATATACAACTGCGACACGGGAAGCCCCGAATCAACTGGAGCTCACCAAAGGTCGATAGAAGTTCTACAGCTCACTGGGGAGGTCTACTAGTGCCTGCGCTTGCAGCAAGTAAGGTAAATCCCCCAAGAGGGGTCAGTACGAAGAATGTACTGAGTATGTAAGGCTGCATGAAACTATATGATACATAAAGACTTCAATTAAATCAAATATAAATGCGTACTCGATAAGGCTAACTCATCAATCTGTATATAAAGAGATATGCACATTACGAATTACTTTCTTTACTTTTATACTCATTCGATCATTCACTCATTCCTTTATCCATCACTCATTCATCCAATCATATAATTCTCGAGCCCCAAGCTGATCAGTGGGTAATCAATAGTAATCGGGATCGACCCATGCTAGGCTTTTCCTTGCCCCTAGGATACCACCCGTAGCGGAATCGACCCATGCTAGGTGTTCTTCTCACCCCTGGGATACCATCCGTAAATATTGGGATCGACCCATGCTAGGTTATTTAACCCCTAGGATACCCCCCATGAAACATCTCTCCTCTTTACAACATCACTTCTTTAATCTTTAAAATAGCTCAATCAATGGTTACTTCATTTTTGGGAACTTTTGAATATAACATTATTGGAACTTGAAACCATGTTCATAGTTATGTGACTCATGAATGATAATAGACCAAGAATGAAATATACGTGATTAACAATAGATGATAACTTGAGATAGTATACCTTAGGACATTTCGGAAAGGAGTAAATACCATGACAAGGTGAATACTATATGTTGCAGAAGGATACGGAAAGAGTAACCTTACATACCTTAATTTCGTCAATAAGAATCCACAATCCTAATGAATATAATGATCCAGTCCCTTACTCTACAATACAAGTACATAACGAAATTTACGTCAACATCTAATCACCTTACAAGTGCAAAAGATGACAAAAGTTACATAATTGCCTATAACGTCGTTTTCCCCTTTACAATGAAATTTCGGCATGACCATACCAAAAATATCACAACATGCCATACATTGACCAAACATCATAGCCAATAGCATTTCGCAACAAAGCTTCTTCTTTAACTTTCTCATTCACGCCATATCACAAATTATCCATCAAATCACCTTAATACACCTCATAGCACATATCGGCCAAAATCCCATAATTTACACTTTTAGAAAATAACAAGTTAAATAAAAAAATCACACCATACATGTTCATATTTTATCCATACCATGCTCCTTCATCAAAACCACAAGTCACCTTTCAAGTTTAATTCACAAAATGACACATTTTTTTTACCAAAGGGCAAAGGTGTCTTATTCAACCTTTCCAACACCACCATCATGATCTACACAATACTTCATGCATATAATATGATAAATCACAAGAATAAATACTTACCCAAGCTTGCAAAGTGATGGTCTTGTCCAAAGTGTCAAAAGGGATATTGGCTTTAGGGTTTGGAAATGAGAGAAAATGTTTGTGAAAATATCCAAAAGTTATGAGAGTTGTAATGAATAAAAATCTGATTTTTCCCTTTATATAAGCCTCAATTCATCCTTAGACATTCCTTGGCATTTAATGTCTTGTTTACTTGGTCAATATTGGAAGAATGGGTCATTTTCCTTTGGGCCTTTCCATTTTGGCCTTATTTTGGGCCTCACTTTGGGCCCAATAACACATATTAGCTTAGCCCACTAAAATCAATGTATAATCCATCATATATCTCATGTTTAAATAATTCCATAACGTCACAACAATATTCACTTACGAGATTCATGTTCGTAGCCTCAATCGCAAAACTAGACATTCTAGCCGTCCATGGCTTAATTGAACATTTTTGGTAATTTCTTGTGTTTCATGGTTTGATCATGTGGAAGTGTATCGAGGTATTTGAAACCTTAACAACGCTAAAAGAACTCCAAGGAACCAAAATAAGCCATGGAAGAATCGACGTTGCATTGTATCGCAAAACGAGCTCGGAAAAGGCCAAGTTATTATGCCTTGCGCCACTGCTGCAAAACAGGGCAGTGGCGCAAAAATTGCTGCCCCTATGAACCTGTAGACTCGTGCCACACCACCTAAAGTAAGGGGTGGCGCGAGAATTTCTGCCCCTCTGAAGTTTTTTCCCTCTTTGCAAATACTAGGATACATCCAATACTATCTAAGATACATACGTTTTATATTCAATACTAAGGTAACCATAACTCAAAGTCGTCAAATAAGGTCAAAAATGTACGGGGTATTACATTCTTCCCCCCTTAAAAACATTCGTCCTCGAATGTTAGTGAAATCGTTTCATGTTCAACAAATGTATTCCTATCTTAACACATATATACACATACACACAATACTTGTAAATACTTACTTGTTATGGCTCCACCTCCGCACTGTGAACTTCTTGCTCCATTTGAAATAAATGGGGATACTTGGATTTCATCATTTCTTCTGCTTCCCATGTGATCTCCTCGATTTGTTGGTTTCTCCAAAGGACTTTCACGGAAGCTATGTCTTTATTCCTCAATCTCTTTACTTGTCGATCTAGGATAGCAATGGGTACCTCTTCGTAAGTAAGATCCTTTGTAACTTGAACATCCTCTACAGGAACAATACGAGAAGGATCTCTTATGCATTTTCTAAGCATCGAAACATGAAATACCGAATGGACTGAGGAAAGTTCCTGGGGTAGGGCCAACTCATACGCAACTTGCCCAAATCTTTTAATGATTTCATAGGGGCTTATGTAACGTGGACTCAATTTTCCTTTCTTTCCGAATCTCATTACCCCTTTCATAGGTGACACCTTTAAAAATACCCAATCACCTATGGCAAATTCAAGCCCTCTTCTTCTCATATCGGCATATGACTTATGTCGACTTTGAGCCGTTTGTAGCCGCTGTTGGATTACTTTAACTTTCTCCATGGCTTGGTGAACAATATCTGGCCCAAGTAAAGCAATTTCACCTACTTCAAACTATCCAATTGGTGATCGACATTTTCTCCCATACAAAGCTTCATAAGGTGCCATTTTAATACTTGAATGATAGCTATTGTTGTAAGCAAATTCAATAAGAAGCAAATGGTCATCCCAACTTCCTTGAAAATCTAACGTGCAAGCTCGTAGCATATCTTCAAGTGTATGAATAGTACATTCTGCTTGTCCATCAGTGTGCGGGTGGAAAGCCATACTCAAATTCACCTGTGTACCCAAACTCTGCTGGAACGATCGCCAAAAGTGCGCTGTGAACTGTGCTCCTCTGTCTGATATAATGGAAAGTGGAATACCATGCAATCGTACTATCTCTTTCACATACAACTTCGCATAATCCTCAGCTGTATAGGTCATCTTGACTGGTAGAAAATGCGCTGACTTGGTAAGCCTGTCCACTATGACCCATATAGAATCAAACTTCCGCAACGTACGGGGCAAACCAGTAATGAAATCCATATTAATTATATCCCATTTCCAGACTGGAAGATTGATACATTGCATGTAACCTCTCGATTTTTGATGTTCCACTTTCACTTGTTGACAATTTGGGCATTGAGCGACAAATTCTGCAATGTTCTTTTTCATGTTGCCCCACTAATACACTTCTTTCAATTCATGGTACATTTTAGTAGCACCCGGATGAATGGAATAATGCGAATGGTGCGCCTCTGTCATTATTCGTGTCCTCAGCTCATCTATGTCCGGTACACATAATCTCCCTTGACATTGAATCACCCCTTTCGGTGTCATATCAAATGCCTTAGTCAAATTCTGCTGCACATTTTCCTTTAGCTGCAATAAACTAGAATCCGCAAATTGCTTCTCTTTCACTTCAGCTATCAAGGAGGATTCTGCTGCATTCTGCACAATAACTCTATCATCTGAGGATTCAATAAGGAGAACTCCCAAGCTGGCTAATTGATTCAAATCTTTGATTATCTCATGCTTTCCATTCAACTGACCACTAGTGCTTTCTACTGCCTTACGGCTCAATGCATCAGCTACTACATTTGCTTTGCCTGGGTGATAAAGAATATCAATGTCATAGTGTTTTAAAAGCTCTAACCACCTTCGTTGCCTCAAATTGAGTTCCTTCTGCTTAAAAAGATATTGCAAGCTTTTGTGATCCGTATAGATGTCAACATAAACCTCATATAAATAATGACGCCATATCTTTAAAGCAAATACTACCGCTGCCAATTCAAGGTCATGAGTGGGATAATTTTTCTCATGTGGCCGCAACTGTCGTGAGGCATATGCTATCACCTTACCATGCTGCATCAACACACATCCGAGAACAATCCCGAAAGCATCACAATACACTGCATAGCCCTCTATGCCTTCAGGAAGTACTAACACTGGTGTGGAAGTCAACTTATCTTTCAATTTTTGAAACCCTCTTTCACATGCATCATCCCATTGAAACTTAATTGCCTTGTGAGTTAACTTTGTTAATGGTGTCGCAATAGAAGCAAATCCTTCTACAAATCGTCGGTAATAACCTGCCAAACCCAGAAAACTGCGAATCTCCGTGGGTGTCGTAGGTCTTGGCCAATTTTTCACTGCTTCTATCTTCTGTGTATCGACCTGGATCCCTTCATCTGACACAATGTGACCCAAGAATGCAACTGATTTTAACCAAAACTCACATTTGGAGAATTTTGCATACAACTTACGCTCACGGAGGATTTGCAACACTTGCCGTAAATGATTAGCGTGGTCCTCCGGTGATCTTGAATAAACTAGGATGTCATCTATAAATACCGTGACGAATACATGCAGAAATGGCTTAAACACTCTATTCATAAAATCCATGAACACAGCTGGAGCATTGGTTAGTCCAAAAGACATAACTAAAAATTCATAATGGCCATACCGTGTTCAAAAAGCTGTTTTGGGCACATCTTCTTCCCTAACTCTGACTTGATGGTAACCCGTACTCAAATCAATCTTGGAAAAACACTTGGCACCCTGTAACTGATCAAACAAGTCATCAATTCGAGGGAGGGGATATTTGTTCTTGATCGTTACCTTATTCAATTGCCGATAGTCAATGCACATCCGTAAAGTGCCATCTTTATTTCGCACAAATAATATCGGTGCACCCCATGGGGACATACTCGGCCTAATGAAGCCTTTGTCCAGCAAATCTTTCAATTTTTCGTTCAATTCACGCAATTCTGCTGGAGCCATTCTATATGGAGGAATAGAAATAGGCTGAGTGCCTGGAATCACATCAATGCCAAATTCTACTTCCCGTTTTGGGGGTAAGCCTGGAAGATCCTCTGGGAACACATCTAGAAATTCATTGACCACTGGAACAGACTGCGAAGTTAGTGGTTCCACTTCAGTATCCTTCACCCGTACTAAATGGCATATATAACCCTTGGCAATCATTTTTCTGGCTTTCAAATAGGAAATAAATCTTCCTCGTGGTGCCCCTACATTACCCTGCCATTCCAGAACATTTTCTTGCGGAAAACAAAATTGCACCTTCTTGGCCCGGCAATCTACTGTAGCATAACAAGAGGCCAACCAATCCATTCCCATGATCACATCAAAATCCACCATATCTAATTCAATGAGATCGGCCAACATATCATGGCCACACACCGTTACCACACAATTACGATATACTCTTTTTGCAACAATATATTCACCAACCGGTGTAGACACTTCAATTGATTTAATTAATAATTCTGGTGCCTTAGCAAATTTTGCAGCAACCAATGGAGTAACATAGGAAAATGTAGAACCCGGGTCAATCAATGCATATACATTATATGAAAATATGGATAATGTACCTGTGATGACATCAGGAGAAGCCTCTGAATTCTGTCGGTACATCAAAGCATAAGTGCGATTCTGGACCCCACTAGTACTGGCTGCTCCTCTGGCACCTCTACCACGACCGACAGACTGCATACCTCGGCCTAATGAAGGAATCGATGATGATGAAGCAACAACCGATCCTTCCGGTCGTGCCACATTACCCAAGCCTCTTCGTGGGCATTCTCTCATCATATGTCCCGTCATACCGCACCAAAAGCAAGCATTTGACCCAATTTGGCATTCACCTACATGAAACCATCCACATTGCTGACATGGCAGACGAAAAAATCCAGCGGTCTGCGAACCTTGAATCCCACTACTCTGCCCAATATTACTACCTCTGAACCCTCGGAATTGAGATTGTGCGCCTGCTGTGGAATGTGAGAATGAAGGTCTAGGCGTTCTACTAAAACTCCGAGGCCTGAATTCTGTTTGGGACGCCACAAACTGTCCCATGGGTCTAGCTCTTTTGGACTGTCCTCTATCAGATTCATGTACCCTTCTTCTCTGTCTTTGATCCTCCATTTTCTGAGCGAAAGCCTGAATGCGAGCTATATCCATCTCTTTGTTTAAGGCGGCAATGGTACAGTCCCTCACTAAATACGGCTCTAACCTGTCCACATATCGATGTACCCTGTCTGTCATTGTGGCCACTACGTTCGGAGCATATTGAGCCAAGGAATTAAACTGCAAACTGTATTCTCGCACACTCAGATTCCCTTGACGAAGATTCAAGAATTGATCTGCACGAGCCTCTCGAATCTCATACGGGAGGTAGTGGTCAAGGAAGGCTGTTTTAAATTCTTCCCAACTAGGTGGGTTTGCATCAATACCACGGGCCTTCTTCCAGTCCTCATACCACAATATAGCTTCGCCCTTTAATCTATAAGCCGCAAGCTCCACCGTTTCTACACCCGCTACATGCATCACCTCTAGAGCCCTTTGGATTTGATCTATAAAATCTTGCGGGTCTTCATTTGGATCTGATACCGTGAATGTAGGAGGATCTAGTTTTAAGAAATCCTGCGTTCATCGACTGGCTGCCCTAGCTACGCTATCATCATTTATAAGTGGACTACCTTGTCCCTGAACTTGTGCAGCAACAATTTGAGTCAACATTCGCACTGCATCCTTTAAGTCCTGATCAGTAGTAGTTACTGGTGGTTCTGTAGGCACTTCTCTTCCTCTTGACTCTTCTGAAAATGGAAGAGTAGAATAAGCTTGTGATGCCATCTCTGGTTCAGCGCCGCCTTGATTAACTGGTTCAGGTAGAGCTCTACTAGTTCCTTCTCCCGCAATTCTGTCTATCCTCTTACTTTTACCTCGTCCTCTTCTTGCCATCAGCATTTTTCTATAATACACAAGAACAACAATACTTGTGGTCAGGAACAATTTCACTTATAGCTTCGGCTATAATGCACGATCTAGAAATGAAGAAAAAGAAACAACATCCTAAATGTCCAATAGCCTCCTACTTATAAATGTGGTGCATAACACATCGATAAGTAAGACTCTACTCAGACACGGCTTTGTAGACACCCTTAGAACGACCTGCTCTGATACCACTTTTGTCACGCCCCGAACCCTATCAGGACGGATTAGCACTCGTGACCGACAAGGCCTGAGAGAACCAAACTTTGCTTACATTTATTTATACGCATGTCATAAGAAAAACCAACATCACATAAGACATAATAGGCTAACATCAAAAATCATGGAACATGTAAGATATATATATAGACATATGAGAAACTTGGCCGACATAGCCATCAAGTCAAACGACACACATCTCTTCTCCTCACATTACTTCTCATACCCACGTACGTCTACAAAAAGCCTCTAACAAGAGTACATACATGACCGACCCACTTTACATAATATTTACAATACCAAAACACATATACAACTGCGACACGGGAAGCCCCGAATCAACTGGAGCTCACCAAAGGTCGATAGAAGTTCTGCAGCTCACTGGGGAGGTCTACTAGTGCCTGCGCCTGCAGCAAGTAAGGTAAATCCCCCAAGAGGGGTCAGTACGAAGAATGTACTGAGTATGTAAGGCTGCATGAAACTATATGATACATAAAGACTTCAATTAAATCAAATATAAATGCGTACTCGATAAGGCTAACTCATCAATCTGTATATAAAGAGATATGCACATTACGAATTACTTTCTTTACTTTTATACTCATTCGATCATTCACTCATTCCTTTATCCATCACTTATTCATCCAATCATATAATTCCCGGGCCCCAAGCTGATCAGTGGGTAATCAATAGTAATCGGGATCGACCCATGCTAGGCTTTTCCTTGCCCCTGGGATACCACCCGTAGCGGAATCGACCCATGCTAGGTGTTCTTCTCACCCCTGGGATACCATCCGTAAATATTGGGATCGACCCATGCTAGGTTATTTAACCCCTAGGATACCCCCCATGAAACATCTCTCCTCTTTACAACATCACTTCTTTAATCTTTGAAATAGCTCAATCAATGGTTACTTCATTTTTGGGAACTTTTGAATATAACATTATTGGAACTTGAAACCATGTTCATAGTTATGTGACTCATGAATGATAATAGACAAAGAATGAAATATACGTGATTAACAATAGATGATAACTTGAGATAGTATACCTTAGGACATTTCGGAAAGGAGTAAATACCATGACAAGGTGAATACTATATATTGCAGAAGGATACGGAAAAAGTAACCTTACATACCTTAATTTCGTCAATAAGAATCCACAATCCTAATGAATATAATGATCCAGTCCCTTACTCTACAATACAAGTACATAACGAAATTTACGTCAACATCTAATCACCTTACAAGTGCAAAAGACGACAAAAGTTACATAATTGCCTATAACGTCGTTTTTCCCTTTACAATGAAATTTCGGCATGACCATACCAAAAATATCACAACATGCCATACATTGACCAAACATCATAACCAATAGCATTTCGTAACAAAGCTTCTTCTTTACACTTTCTCATTCACGCCATATCACAAATAATCCATCAAATCACCTTAATACACCTCATAGCACATATCGGCCAAAATCCCACAATTTGCACTTTTAGAAAATAACAAGTTAAATAACAAAATCACACCATACATGTTCATATTTTATCCATACCATGCTCCTTCATCAAAACCACAAGTCACCTTTCAAGTTTAATTCACAAAATGACACATTTTTTTTACCAAAGGGCAAAAGTGTCCTATTCAACCTTTCCAACACCACCATCATGATCTACACAATACTTCATGCATATAATATGATAAATCACAAGAATAAATACTTACCCAAGCTTGCAAAGTGATGGTCTTGTTCAAAGTGTCAAAAGGGATATTCGCTTTAGGGTTTGGAAATGAGAGAAAATGTTTGTGAAAATATCCAAAAGTTATGAGAGTTGTAATGAATAAAAATCTGATTTTTCCCTTTATATAAACCTCAATTCATCCTTAGACATTCCTTGGCATTTAATGTCTTGTTTACTTGGTCAATATTGGAAGAATGGGTCATTTTCCTTTGGGCCTTTCCATTTTGGCCTTATTTTGGGCCTCACTTTGGGCCCAATAATACATATTAGCTTAGCCCACTAAAATCAATGTATAATCCATCATATATCTCATGTTTAAATAATTTCATAACGTCACAACAATATTCACTTATGAGATTCATGTTCGTAGCCTCAATCGCAAAACTAGACATTCTAGCCGTCCATGGCTTAATTGAACATTTTTGGTAATTTCTTGTGTTTCATGGTTTGATCATGTGGAAGTGTATCGAGGTATTTGAAACCTTAAAAACGCTAAAAGAACTCCAAGGAACCAAAATAAACCATGGAAGAATCGACGTTGCATTGTATCGCAAAACGAGCTCGGAAAAGGCCAAGTTATTGTGCCTTGCGCCACTGCTGCAAAAAAGGGCAGTGGTGCGAAAATTGCTGCCCATCTGAACCTGTAGGCTCGCGCCACACCACCTAAAGCAAGGGGTGGAACGGGATTTTCTGCCCCTCTGAAGTTTTTTCCGTCTTTGTAAATACTAGGATACATCCAATACTATCTAAGATACATACGTTTTATCTTCAATACTAAGGTAACCATAACTCAAAGTTGTCAAATAAGGTCAAAAATGTACGGGGTATTACAACCCAACTCTAGAATTTCATGGTAACGTTCAATTCATCGAATTTTATAGCCAAAATCTCACCTTACTGTCCATATTTCTTGTCTCTGGTAAATAAATTTCAACACCCAAAATAAATTACCTAGACTAGAAATCACAATAAAGATGTAGGAAAGGATTTACCTTAAGCCTGATAGAAATCTCTCAAGAATTCCCTTTATTTTTTTCTTCTCTTGGAGCGTGTCTCCCTTTAGTTTACACTTCCTCTCTTTCTTCTCTTCTCTATCAATTCAATTTGTTTTTTTGGGTTACTAAACGTGAAAATCCCTAAACCCTCTCTTTTTTTAAAATAAATTTTATGCTTTGCTGCCAACCTTTTCTTTGGGCTAAGCCCAATCATCTTTCTTTTTTTTTCTCTCTGTGTTGGTATTTAGAATAATTTAACTCTTTAGGGTTATTTATTTTGGTCAATTACTTATATGCCCTCTTAATGTAGGGTATTACACCACTGTACTTGCAATCTACAGATACACTTGGTACTATGTTGATCACAAACAAACTTATAGGACCTGAGAATTATAGGTTATGGCGCAGACTGTTGGGGCTGGCACTGTTGATGAATAACAGAGTAGGTTTTGTTGATGAAACTTGCTTGAAGAGCATGTACAAAAGTGAATTAGCAGCCCAATATAAAAGGTACAATGCGATGGATCTCTCATGGATAAGTAGCACAATAGTAGGTAATTTGCTGACCACAATAGTATGTGCATCAAATGATAAATGTGTTTGGGATGATTTTATGGAGAGATTCTATAAGTCAAATCTCATCTGAGTCTCTCAAATATGGACAGAGGTAGCTACTTTGAAGCATGGTACATACTCTGTAACAAACTACTACTCAAAATTAAGAGATTTGTGGGATAAATCTGATGTATTAGTGCCCTTTTCTTTAGGTGACTTCACTGAGGCTAAGCCATATGTCAAACACTTTCATCTACAGAGGTTTGCTAATGTTTCTCATGGGATTAATACAGTCATTTAAAAAGAGATATATAGCTTAAAACTAAGGTACTTAGTGTGAATCAGGCCTATGCTACATTAGTTTAAAAAGAGAGCCAAAGCCTATCATGTGTGGTGGACATAAATGGGATCCACTAGTTATGATGACAGCTGGAAGAGGATGGGGATTCAAAGGAAAGAGGCTGATTCCAAGTACTACAATGTGTGAGATATGTGGTTACAAAAATCATATGACAGAAAAGTGCTATAGACTAGTGGGATATCCTCCTGATTTTAAGAGTAAGTATAAACCAATAGGACAAAATGGTTCCTACCATAACAATAGTGATGGTTTTAGACCAGTGTGTTCTACTCAAATAGAAAGTTTTAGGCCTCGTGCAAATAATGTTTCGACAGAAATAAGGAGGGAGGAATATGAACTCCCAAAAAAGGAGCATAGTCAAGTAAGAAACTTACCACACAATAGAGAACCAAGTGATTGTGAGGGACACTTGGTAGGTAATGTTTCCTTAATGAATAATCCCTCTACTTATGACTAGATAATATATATTGAAGAGAAACTCATCATATAACTTCATAAGAAGAGTTATTGAATGAGTTGAAATATATAAGAGATGAAAAGTCTAGTACAGTACAACTGCCAAAAGGAAGTCAAGCTCAAATAAGAAGCACATGGAATTCAATCATTTTAGGGAACTTAACATTAAAAAATGTTCTCCATGTACCTGGCTTCAAATTCAATTTTCTCTCAATAGCAAAGCTCACTAGGGACTTATATTACGATGTGAGTTTTTTCCCTTACTTCTGTGTGTTGCAGGCACTATACAGTGGTAGAGTGATTGTGATTGGCAGAGAAAGCAATGGCCTATACTTGTTGAAGAGTGAAATCAAAGGAATGGCAGGTTCAACATTAATAAAAGATACTAGTCTGACAGAACTATGGCATCTCATACTTAGGCATCCATCTATCAAAGCAATGGAGCACATCCCCTCTCTCAGAAGTCATTTAGGGAACAAGACTTATCATGATTGTTGTCATGACCCGAGTCTAGACCCTGGCAGTGAGCCATATCTAGTTGCACAGTGGTCTAGAGGGACCCTTGGTAGAGCATAACTATAGTGTACTATAAATAATGAAGATTGAAGCGGAAACATAAACAATGATAATGGGCTAAGTATGAAAAGATCAATCTTTTTTAAGACATGACTAGAATAAATTAAAGAATATCACTACTAAATACTGTTTGTCTAATGAAGCCTCTACTACTAACATAAGAGTCGACCGGGACAAGGCCCCATAAACTTTATTAAATAAAAACTCTAAACCAAACAAATAATAAAACTAAAAGCAACTCTAAGCATCCTATATGATACGAGCGCTCACCAATAAGCTTAGTATCAGGTGCTACCGAATACCTAGCAGTAAACCTTAAGCTCAAGTACTTGGATCTACATCCATATAAAATATAGTGAAAAATATAGTCAATATAATAAAATTTATTGGTATTCAAGTTATACATATATATAATATAATAAGTTGAATATCTGACCATAAAAACATATAGAGAATAACTTAAAACAATTGAAAACCTAAGATGAAAGTCCTGAGAGATAGAATCTGCATAAAAGTATTTCATGAGAATATAAATAGAAATTTTCATAAAATTTATGCATTTTGGAAGTTCTCATAATTGAAAAACACCATGCGAGCTCATGATGCCCATCATCTTACACCCATACTAGAAAAGTTGTTCTGGCCAGGCAAGATGCAGAACCATATACATAAGGATCCCGTAATCATGCCTCTTAGAAAAAACCTATGGTGGAAACATAGTTATAGAACTTGGATTATCTGAACCCTTGTCCACTCGGTGATAAATAATCCTCCCAAAACATACTAGTGATCTTATCATATCATGTGACATAGTTGAATCATAGTTTAAGTCTGTCCTTAACGTATCCCTAAAGTTATACAGTTGAACATATCTTCTCAATATAGAGTTCATAATTCATAAAAAAATCTTAAAACATGAGTTTTAATGCATAAATAAGAGTTTTGTATAGAAATCATAAGATCATGAGAAAACCCTATTCATAGAAATTTGGGCATAAACCCAGTTTTGATCATAATTTCATAATATCTTGGAAGTACTTAGACGTGAGCATGAAAGGAATCCATCACTGAAATCTTGCATATCTGAAAAAGACAACTAAACTTGAAGAAGAATTCAAAAAAGTTTGTTGAAATTGGAACCCTAGGCTGCTTGAAATGCCTAAGAACTTGTTCTTGAATTGTTCTTAAGAGATTAAAGGAAAAATAAACTTAAGAATGTGATATTATACCTTTTGATAGTCAAAATGTCATGGGATTGGGTAATTAGGTAAGGGAAAGTTGAAATTTCCCTTTTAAAAACATTGTAGAAAGTTTTGGGACATGGTTCCATGAGTCAAATCATGACTCATGGACCATACCACGACTCGTTGTCCTAATTATGGTCCCTGGGAGATTTTTCCAACTCCTAGATCACTTTAACGTGTTCACAGTACAGTTTTAGACTTGAGTCAGCTGAGGCCTTGACTATAGTTGGATACTCTCAAAGTCCATATGATCACTTAGTATTCACAAAGAGGGTTCGTAGTGATATTACTATTATACTAATTTATTTAGATGATTTTCTCATAACTGGCAATAGAAGCACACTAATTCAACCTTTGAAGGACACACTGCATAGTATAATCCTACTCAATTAGAGGAAGAATGCACTAGAATTAATCTTTAATTGTGGTCTTGGAGGCTTTAAACCAGCAAGTACACATCTGAAAGCTAACATAAAGCTAACCACCATTGACTATTGTGAAGCTATAGGTAAATCAGATGATCCTTCACTCTCAGATATTACTACATATCAGAGGCTTATTGGTTGGTTATTATACCTGAAAACTACTAGACTAGATAGATATTTTGCATTTCAAGTGCTATCTCAGTTTATGCAGAGACCTAAGGTATCAATGGGAAGCAACTTTGAGATTGGTGAGATATATCAAAAGGTGTCCAGGACAAGGGTTGTTATTAAGCAGTGATCCTAGTACCCAAATAGAGCCTTATTATGACTCAGACTAGGCATCATGCCCCAACAATAGAAGATCTACAACTAGCTATGTTGTCAAGCTAGGGAGTTCACTGTTATCTTGGAAATCCAAGAAGTAATATACACTGAGCAGAAGCTGAATATAGAAGCATAGCAGTTACAGTCTCAAAAGTCATTTGGCTACTAGGAGTGTTGAAAGAGTTAAGTGTCAATGTGTCTACTTCTCAAAGATTACACTATAACAGTAAGGCATTAATCTAGATTGGTGCTAATCCATCTTCCATGAGAGAACCAAACAAATAGATATTGATTGTCATTTTGTAAAAGAAAGGATCAAGAGTAGCCTAATACTGATAGAGTATGTTAATACATATGAGTAGTTGGGAGATTTTCTTACTTAGGGCTTGGGATCCAGTCAACATCATGTACTACTACACAAGCTTGAAGTTTTTGATATCTATGGAAAATCCATCTTGAGGGGAGTATTGGAATTGAATAATCAGTGTTATATAAAGTAGTTAGTAGGCAGTTAGTAGCTAATTAGTTTATTAGTCGGTTAAGCCTGCTTAGCTGTCAAATAGTTGACTGGTTAGTTACTGCATGTGACTATCACATGATGGAGAGTGAAGACTCTACAAGTAGGAAGTTATACTAGTATATTTGTAATAACATCAATACAAAATATCTTCTTCTTTCTTCTTCTAGTTCTTCATCCACTCCGTTTTTGAGTTCTTTGTATAGTTGTTGATCAAGGTCTATAACAATGATGATTAATTCAATGAGTCTATAAATTCTATTATTACTATTGTTTTTTTAAAAAATCTCAATCAACTCGTGTCCAAACACCTACTAAGAAATCCATCTGAGAGGACTATCTCTCGAATGTGCAAACAGGAGGGGGTTAAATTGAACTCTTCTTTTTATACTAGTTGACTGACTAAACTAAAAAGATAAATGTTGAAGTATGCAGTGGAGAAAACATAAGTATTGCAACAAGTAATTGCTGGAAGTAAAATAACACCAGATGGTTTTATATTGGCTGTGATCCAAATTGGATCTTAGTCCAATACCTCTCTTAGGTTGCAAGAGCATTTTTGTCATGACCAAAACCTGTCATGAGTGGCACCCACACTACTCACCCGGTGGGAGAACCAATAACCCTGGAAGCATTGAACAACAGTTGGATAGAATATGAAAACTATCCCATAAATAGTTTAATAAGTAGCCAATCCAACAACTTAAGAAGTGCGGAAACAAAATACCAGATTGAAATCCCCTTGAACTCGAAAGTCGATGTACCGAAACATACTACGACTGTCAAGAGGGATGCAACCCCTAAAACTAAAGAAAAGTAACAAGTCCAAACAAAGGACAATGTTCAAGGAAGATAGATCTCATGGTAGCCCGGATATGCTGCTCACCCTGAAATTCGAAAATCAGCTGCTGAAGTCACCAGTGAGGTCTCAAAGAATCCACTGGAATATGTGTTGAAGTCACAAAAGTAAATGCAGGTGTAGTATTAGCACACAATAAAACACAGTGTACTGATAGGGTCATTGGCTAACCCAAGATGAAAATATGGATACTTAACCAAAATATAGTACAATTAGCTAACACATACTCACACATTATACATTCAGCGCATAAGTACAAATGGCATTTAAGAGGCAACACCAACAAGTCAACCATTATCACCAAGTCAAAGATAGTCAATTCAAGTCAAGATAAATAAGCAAATATCAAACAGAGCAATTACAGTTTCCCCGGTCCACTTTAGGAACTATCATACCATTACATACCTTGTAACCCGTACATACATGCTAAGGGTTATATATCCACCCTCTAGCTATGACCTGTAGGGGATAATTACCATCCATGTACTAAAACCCCAGACATGAATGTCTATAATCCTTAATCCAACCATCACCTGTGAGAACGTCTCAAATACCGAAACATTCCGCAATTCACAATATAAGGCAGGCCAAGTCATAAAGCAAGTAAACAATGCATGGACCATAGCCATAATCATACATTAACCAACCTAACTACAAAGTAGTTAATATGTACGTATTATACAAGTTGGATTAATTATACCACCATCACCTACCTCGAACCAAGCTTGCACAACTCTAAGCCAGAGCTTTGCCTTTTTGTGCCCTTTTCGCTTGTTTGTGGTCTAAAACATACATATAAATATTATATTAATAAAATGACCGAACATGGCAGGATTTATAACTCATCCCCAACCCCCTAAGGTCAGTTCATGATCGTTCCCTTATCGTTCTAGGGCTATTTTCCCTGTAATTCCCCTAAAACTACCAATTTCATGAAGTCTTTAGTGAATTAATTGAATGCAATGCCAATTTCATGGTTAATAAACAAAATCCATTAACCTAATGCTTAATTTCACCCCTTGCAGCAGCAATCATCCAAAAATACACCCTAAAACCCTCTCCGAACTCCATATTTTAAGGATTCTAAGGATTAATAAGTAATTACAAGTTAAAGGGAAAGAAATCCTTACCTTAACGAAGTTAAACAGAGGAAAAATGATGAATTTCATTCAAAATCTCCCTTTTCTTGTCCCAAAATTAATTTAGAAATTATAAACTATTTTGGGAGAAAAATCCCATTAAACTGCGGTTTCTACCGTTATTGTAGTACCAGACCGCAATAGCGGCGTTGACCACCCGTGACCACCGCTATAGCGGTAATTTCTCTGTTATAGCGGTCACTGGTATAGTAGTGTGCCAACCGCTATAGCGGTGTCGACAAGATTATAAATTCGTCTTCACCCAAAATTCCCACTTTTTACATCACAGTTTGATCCTAGGACATTCCAAATGATGCCCTTTATGCTAAGGTCAATTTCGGGTATTTTGCTAACCCAAATTCAGTTTCGTAAAAACGTACGGGTTTCTTAATTCCTTAGCTAACTAGGAATTAACACCATTCCCGCTGAACGAATCTAAATTATTCCTAGATTTCAATAGACTACCCCTCACTTTGAAACTGGGCAAAACTAGCCTAGCCTGAATTTTGTAACTTCCAAATCGAAAGGAATTTAGACACGATATTTTAAACGTAGGATTTACATATAACGACGAAGAGAGTCGTTACAACAGATATTAATTTACCCATTATTTGTCCCCAAAATATCAAATGAGAAAAATTAGGCCAAAATAAGAAATGAGAAGAGTACTTATGCCCTCAAACAGTTAAGGGTACTTGTCCCACATGTCCTTCTCAGTTTCCCAAGTGGATTCTTCAACCGGCCGATGCTTCTATTGAACCTTCACCAAACAAATTTCCTTCATCCTCAACTTATGAATGTCATAATCTAGAATCGCTACGGGTTCCTCCTCATAAGCCGAATCTTTATCCAAAAGCACCGAATCTCATTTAATAATGTAGTCCCCATCTCCATGGTACCATTTCAATATAGAAACATGAAATACTAGATAAATCCCTGACAGACCCAGTGGTAGAGCTAATATGAATGCAATTGGATCCATTTCCTCAAAAACCTCGAATGGACCAATATATCGAGGGCTGAGCTTGCCCTTTTTATCAAACCTCATGAATTCCTTCATGGGAGACACCTTGAGCAGCACTTGTTCCCCTGCCTTGAAGTACATATCCCTTACCTTTCGGTCTGCATACTCTTTCTGTCTACTTTGGGTAGCCAACATCTTAGTTTGAATAAACTTTACCTTTTCTTGAGCCTCTTTCACTAAGTCAGTGTCCAAAGGTTTGACATCACCTGCCTCAAACTACCCAATAGGTGACCTGCACTTTCTCCCATAGAGTGCCTCGAATTGGCCATGTCAATGTTAGAGTGATAATTGGTATTGTATAAAAACTCACACAACGGATGAAATGGGTCCCAATGACCACAAAAATCAATCACGCAGACTCTCAACATATCCTCTAGCACCTGAATTATCTGCTTTGACTAACCATTAGTCTGAGGATGGAAGGCAGTGCTAAAAGTAAGCTTGCTGCCCAACTCTTCATGCAACTTGGCCCAAAATTTAGAAGTATACTTTGCATTCCTGTCTGAAATGATAGAAAGTGGCAACCCATGAAGTCTGATGATCTCCTTGACATATATTTTTGCCAACTACTAAGAGCTGTAATCTATCTGAACTGGCAAGACATGAGCTAATTTCGTCAGTCGATCAACTATCACCCAAATAGAGTCATACTTCCCAGCGTTCTGGGGAGCCCTACCACAAAGTCCATGGTAATATGGTCCCACTTCCACATAGGTATAGGCATCCTCTGCAGTAAGCCCGTAGGCCTTTAATCTTCATACTTTACCTGCTGATAGTTATGACACTTGGACATGTAATCCACTATGTCCCTCTTTTTCTTTGGCTACTAATAAAGTTGTCTCAAGTCGTGGTACATCTTGGTCATGCCTGGATGAATAGAATAACGTGAGCCATGCACCTTTGAAAGTATATCACTGATCAAGTCACCAACCCAAGGAACACATAACCTTTCTTCAAACCAAAATACCTCTCCAGCATTGAGAGTGGTATCCGCCCCCTCCCCGCTGCTCACCACCTTATTCCAAAGTGCATTCATCTTTTTATCCTTGAACTGGGCCTTAATCCATGCCACAAATGCTGATTTTACCTCTACACTAGCCAACATTCCACCCCTGTCTGAGACCCCAAAATGCATACTCAAAGATTCTAGAGTCTGAAATTCTCTAGCTAATGGTCTCCTGGATACTCTCAAGAATGACAAGATGTCCATACTTACGACCTTTCGGTTCAATGTGTCTGCCACTATATTGGCCAAACCCAGATGATACTGAATAGTCATATAATAGTTCTTTAACAATTCCATCCACCGTATCTACCTTAAATTCAAATCCCTTTGGGTAAACACATGTTGCAGACTACGATGGTCCGTGAAGACCTCACACTAGACACTATAAAGATAGTGTCTCCAAATCTTCAAAGCAAAAACTACCATTGCCAACTCTAAATCATGGGTTGGGTAATTCCTCTCATGAGGCTTCAACTGCCTCGAAGCATATGCAATCACATTCTGATCCTACATCAACACAACACCCAAACCCAAAAGTGAAGCATTACAAAACACAATGAAATCCTTACCTTCAACCGGCAACGAAAGAATAGGACCTGTAGTCAAGAGTGTCTTGAGCTTTTGAAAGCTCTCCTTACACTGGTCAGACCAAACAAACGGCACCTCCTTTTGAGTCAACCTTGTCAAGTGAGTTGCAATAGTTGTGAAGTTCTTGACGAACCTACGATAATAGATGGCAAGACCCACAAAGCTTCTCACCTCGGTCACTGAACTAGGTCGAATCCAATTCTTATCTGCTTTAATTTTCTGAGGGTCCACCATCACCCCCTTATCTGAAACCACATGCCCCAAGAAGGCAACTGAAGACAACCCAAAATTTACACTTGGAGAACTTAGCAAACAACCGCCTTTCCCTCAGAATTCCCAAAACTATACGGAGATGGCCTGCATGCTCTTTCTTAGTTTTGGAGTACATAAGAATATCATCAATAAACACAATCATGAAAATGCCTTAAAAATGCCATTCATTAAACTCATGAAAGCAGCAAGTGCATTAGTCAAACCAAAAGACATTACTAAAAACTCGTAATGACCATACCGAGTTCTAAAAGATATGTTTGGAATATCCTCTGGTCTAATTATTAACTGATGATAACCTGACCGCAAATCAATCTTTGAGAAAACTGTTGCACCCTGTAGCTGATCAAATAAGTCATCTATGCGAGGCAAGGGATATTTATTTTGGATGGTGACCTTATTCAACTTCCTGTAATCGATACACATCCTCATACTACCATCCTCTTCTTGACAAAAGGAACATGAGCACCCCAAGGTGAAGCACTTGGATGAATGAAACCCTTGTCAAGCAGTTCCTGCAACTGAGTTATGAGTTCCCTCAACTCTGTAGGAGCCATTCGATAAGGTAGAATAGTTATAGGGCAAGTACCCGGCTCTAAGTCAATACATAAGTCAATATCCCTATCCGGAGGCATACCCAATAAATCTGATAGGAAAATATCCTGGAACTTGGAAGCTACCAAAACTGACTCAATAGAAGGTAACCTTAAACCCACATCCCGAAGATGAGCTAGAAATGTTGAACACCCCTTCCCCACCAGCCTCCTAGCCCGGACATATGATATAATCCTTATCGATTTGGCCTTATACACTCCCTCCCACTCTAGTTCCTTCATCCTTGGCACAGCTAGGGTCACTGTTTTGGCATTACAATTTAAAATAACATGATACGAAGATAATTAGGTCATACCTAAGATTACATCAAAATCCAACATATCCAAGATAAATACGTCTACCCAAGTCTGAAATCTATAAACAAAATAGGAAAAAACCGATAAACATGGGTAACTACCACAGACTTCCCAATCGAAGTCGACACATGCACAAGATAGTTAAGAATATCACAAACCAGACTCAGACCCATAGCAAACTGAACAAACACATAAGAATAAGTGGACCCCAGATAAAATAAGATAGAAGCCATTTGGTCATAGACAGAAATAGTACCTATGATTACTGCGTTAGAAGCCTCGACATCAGTCTTTCTCGAAAATACATAACAATGGGCCCGATCATAAATCTGAGCTAACTCTCTACCGATTGCGCTCCTGCAATGTCGTTACCATGACCACCTGCCTGATTTCCCCATCCATATCATGGATGATCCCTGCCATTACCCCTTTCTCTACCTGCTTGAACCAATTCCCGAGCCTGCTACTGTGTTTGGTCATTTGCTTGTCTCACTAGACACTCCCTCTTAAAATGATCAAAAGTACCACAATGATAACACCCACGCTCCAGAGAAGGTCGACTGACAAAAGAATAAAAAGCCCCTTGACCTCTAATAACCTGAGTCTGAAATGGTCCTTTAGCCGGTACCACAGTAAAAACTGGCATAGCTGACTGAATAGGGCGAGCTAAAAAGGCCTGTTGGCCCTTAGAATAGGATCCACTGAAATTCCCAACATTTCGAGACTTCTTGGCTAACATCTTAGCCTATGCCGCCAGTGCCACGCTTCCAACTTCTTTACATAGTCTTACACATCATTAAACCCCTTTCCAGCAGAAGTCATCTGCACAGTCAAAACCAAAAGATCATAATTCAAGCCCTTAATAAAGAGACGAATCCTCTCTTCCTCAGTAGTCAACAACGGAGTAGCATAGCGAGATAAATCATGAAACTTCACCTCATAAACTGTAACAGTCCTATCACCCTTTTCCAAAGCCAAAAACTCACCCTTCTTATGATCACGGAGGGCACGGGGTACATACTTATCCAAAATCAGAGCATGAAACTGCTCCTAAGTCAAAGGAGGCAAAACAAGTGATGGACATTGAACATATGCCCTTTACCACTGCTTAGCATCCTTCTCTAGTAGAAAAGTCACAAACTCAACCCCATGTTGCTTCACAATACCCATCTTGTGCAACCTCTCATAGCAATGAATAATAAACTTAAGAACATCCTCAGTTTATGTACCCTAAAATGTAGGAGGTTTTATCTTCAAGAACTTAGTCAGCAGATCATGTTCAGTACCAGTCATCACAGAACTCAAAATTGGGAGAGGAAAAGCATGTGTGCCCAAAGTTTCATCCATTCTATAAGACATAGCAATAGTAGGATGCACAACTGGAGCTTGGTAAGCTGAAACAGTAGGGGTGGCTCCAGTCCCAGCCAACCCACTTAGAAAAGCTAACACTTGCTGAATGACCTCAGCAGACATAGGAGGTAGAGCTGCAACCCAAACTGGTACAGCCACTTCAGGATCCATCTCCTGCTTTTCTGTTACTTCTCTCTCCTCAAAATGATCCTGAGGTAGGAGAGGGGATGCTGCCCTCTCATTAGCCTGGCCAGTAGCTGCGTGAGCTCCACCTGTAATGGGTGTGGCTCATCCCCATCCTCTTCTTCTTCTCTCCCTTACTCGTCCCCTTTCGCTTACAGTTGGCTCCTCAGCTGGAGTGGTCGGTACATGGGATGCTGCTCGGGTTCCATTAGGCCTAGTATTCACCATCTGCGAACAAAAGAGTCAAGCGATCAGATACTAATTTGGATCACCAGATACCAATTGGAATCAAGTCATAGCACGAAAGAAGCAAGAAAGAAAGATTTCCTAAAGCCCTATAGCCTCCCGAAGAAAAGTACAAATGTCTCTGTAGCATTTTGTGAGACTCTACCGGACCCATTTTGGTACAATGAGATCGTCAAAACCTAGGCTCTAATACCAAGTTTGTCACGACCCAAACCCAGCATTAGTGGCACCCACACTACTCACCCGGTGGGAGAACCAATAACCTCTGAAGCATTAAACAACACTTAGATATAATACGAAAACTATCCCATAAATAGTATAATAAGTAGCCAATCCAACAACTTAAAAAATACAGAAATAAAAAACCAGACTGAAATCCCCTAGAACCTGAAAGTCGATGTACCAAAACATACTATGAATGTAAAGAGGGGATACAACCCCCAAAACTAAAGGAAAATAACATGTCCAAACAAAGGATAATGTCCAAGGAAGATAGATCTCATGGTAGCCTGGATATGCTGCTCATCCTGAAATTCAAAAATCAGCTGCTGAAGTCACAAGTGAGGTCTCAAAAAATCTGCTGGAATATGTGCTGCACTCACAAAAGTAAATGTAGGTATAATATTAACACATAATAAAACATAGTGTACTGGTAGGGTTATCGGTTAACCCAAGATGAAAATATGGAAACTTAACCAAAATATAGTATAATTAGCTTACACATGCTCACACATAATACATTCAACACATAAGTACAAATGACATTTAAGAGGTAACACCAACAAGTTAACAATTATCACCAAGTCAAAGATAGTCAATTCAAGTCAAGATAAATAAGCTAATATCAAACATAGCAATTACAGTTTCCCCGGTCCATTCAAGGAACCGTCACACCATTACATACTTTGTAACTCATACATACATACTAAGGGTTATATACCCACTCTCTAGATATGACCTGCAAGGGATAATTACCGTCCATGTACTAAAACTCCAGACATGAATGTCTGTAATCCTTAATCCAACCATCACCTGTGAGAACGCCCCAAATACCGAAACATTCCATAATTCACAATATAAGGCAGGCCAAGTCATAAAGCAAGTAAACAATGCATGGACCACACCCATAAACATACATTAACCAACCACACTACAAAGTAGTTAATATGTACATATAATACAAGTTGGATTAAATACACCACCATCACCTACCTCAAACCAAGCTTGCACAACTCTAAGCCATAGCTTTGCCTTCTCGTGCCCTTTCCGCTTGTTCATGGTCCAAAACATACATTCAAATACCATATTAATGAAATGACCGAACATGGCGGGATTTATAACTCACCCCCAGCCCCTAAAGTTAGTTCATGATTGTTCCCTTATCGTTCTAGGGCTATTTTCTCCGTAATTCACCTAAAACTATGAATTTCATGAAGTGTTTAGTGAATTAACGAAATGCAGGGCCAATTTCATGGTTAATAAATAAAACCCCATTAACCTAATGCTTAATTTCACTCCTTGCACCAACAATCATCCAAAAATCCATCCAAAAACCCTCTCCGAACTCTGTAATTTAAGGATTCTAATTATTATTAAGTAATTACAAGTTAAAGGGAATGAAATCCTTACCTTAACAAAGTTAAACGGAGGAAACTTGATGATTTTTGCCCTAAATCACCCTTTTCTTTTCCCAAAACGAGTTTAGAAAATATAAACTATTTTGGGGGAAAAATCCTATTAAACTGCGGTTTCTACCGCTATAGCAGTACTAGACCACTATAGTGGTAGCCGTCCGCTGTAGTAGCATTGACCACCCTTGACCACCACTATAGCGGTAATTTCTCCGCTATAGTGGTGTGCCAACCGCTATAGCGGTGTCGACGAGACAATAAGTCTATCTTCACACAAAATTCTTACTTTTTACAACACACTTTGATCATGGGACATTCCAAACAATGTCCTTTACGTTAAGGTCAATTTCGAAAGTTCTACTAACCCAAATTCAGTTCCATAAAAACCTACAGATTTCTTATTGACTTAGCTAACTAGGAATTAACACCATTCCCGCTGAACCGATCTAAATTATTTCCAGATATTCCTAGACTACCCCTCACTCCAAAATGGGGCTAAATTAGCCTAGCCTAAATTTCATAACTTCCAAATCAAAAGGAATTTAGACACGAGATTTGAAATGTACGATTTATACGTAATGATGAAGAGAGTCGTTACAGTTTTATAGAATTATTTATTGTATGAGGAAAAATATGATCGCATGTCACATTTACGACCCGCACATGAATAGAAGACCAAGCTAAGAGTGGACTTACATTTGAACTTACAGATCATGAATCAAGGGACGGTCTATAGGTTCATCCACAAAGAGATGTTCAGAAACCTTACATAGCAGCCAATGACAAGTTTAAAAGTGATTTGCGGGCTGGGGTCAATGTACGACCATGAATTGGGTCATACCTCGTGTCGACATAGAGTTTGATATTTTAGAATTCTAACTTTGTTGGACATTATAAATAATCTTTACAGTTTTATTTCATAATTATTATTTAGATATTTAGTTTTAGAGTTCAAGTTCCAATGTATAGATATGTGTATGTGTGTATATGTGTGTGTGTGTGTGCGCGTGCACTCCACTCCAATAATATAGTGTGTAGTCGTACACTCCAATCCAAATGAAATGCAATGAAAGCATTCAATACCTATCCCAGATTATCACATAAGCATTTCAAGACAATACAACTCATATCAACTTAATCTACAACTAGGACGGCAATTATCATATCATTTCAACACAATCTGACTCTCAATCCACAGTAGAAAGTAAAAACCATCAGCTAGCATGTACATGAATATGTACAAGCCACAAGTCATATAAGGCATGCTTACAAGGCCAAAAATCACATCAAACAGGAAAAAATACATAATCCTTGACATAGCACTGGTATCCGCATAAATTCTAATCATCCGATATATATGAGACCTCCATTATCACCCCTCTACTCAGTTAAATAATACACTAACACTTCATAAAAAGTCAAAGAAAGTCAAGACTTAGCTTAATTGTTGTCCAAACAAGTAAAATTATGGCTTTTCCCTTCCTAAAAGCCTCCAAACAATCTCAGTGTAGTCAATATATAATCTAAGTAAGTAAACGAGTCTGTAGATACTCATATTATAATACTATCCCAACCTAAACAGTCAATCCAAACATCAACCTTACCCTCTTAGGTTAAAGCATTATTATTTTTCAATAATGGATTACCCATAACTTAGGGAATCCCCACATCAAAAATCAATGAATTCGGGTCACTAATTGACTCCCAAATAAAAAAATTTCATAAATTTCACATTGAGGCCAAAATTTCCATTTTCCCTAATTCAAAACATTAATTTAATGATGAAATAAATGTAAGATTAGAGGGAAGCACATAATTTACGAGTAAGGATCATACCTTATGGAGAATATCCTCAGTTAAATTTTTGTTGGTGACCCAGGATTCTATTTTATCATCAATCCAATCCCCGATCTCAAAAAAATTCCCTTTCGAATTGCCTCAAAATGTGGTCTCAAGCTCCCAAATCGAGTTATAGAGTCTAAGTTCCAAAATGACATTTAAATTTGGTCCAAGTAATTTGTTCTTCGTGAACATGGTATCTCTATCGCGAATGCAATCGAACCTGGCCCAAATCATTCATGAATGCGGCCAAAGTCTCACAGACACAACTCAATTGGACACGACCCATAACCTAGTTCCCCTTCGCAAACATGAAGGCCAAGCAATCTTTTATTCTCCACGAACGTAACCAAGCTTCACGGACGTGAAAAAGGAAATATCACTGCTCTACAAAACACTAAACAAACAATCAATCCAAAAGCCAAAACTTTTAAATGAACCATCGGGATTTGTTTGTAATCCCATGAACACAAATCAAATATGCAACTTGACTAAAAACCTTATTTTGTCCTGTTGAAATCATCAAGTCAATGAACTAAGGTCGTTTAGACCAAATTTTGACCAAAGTCAATTCTAAGTTCCTTAAACTTCAAAAATTCAACTAATGCCCCGAATACCTCCCAAATTGTCACGCCCCGTATCCCAACGGGGTGAACTGGCACCCGAAGTCGATAAGGCCCTAGAGAACCAATCTTTGCTCTCGTTTATTCATATGTATACCATAAGAAACATCCCCACCACGTAAGGACATAAAATGCTAATAGCGTAAATTATGGAACATGTTATATATACATATAAGAAACTTAGCCGTTAGGGCCATCAAGTCAAGGTGGACATATATCCCTTTGTTCATATACCCACATATATCTACAAAAGCCTCTAATAGAAGAACATACATAACCATCTTAAATTCGGGACAAGTCCCCACTTTACACAATATTACAGTACCAAAAAAAATGTAAATATGAGACCCAAAAAGCCCCGAACCAACTGGAGCTCACCAAAGATCGGCAAAAGATCCGCAACCTACTGTGGAGGTCTACTAGCACCTGTGCCTGCAGCAAATAAGGTAAGTCCCACAAGGGACGTCAGTACAAAGAATGTACTGAGTATGTAAGGCCATAAGAAACTATATGATACATCAATACATCAATGGAATCAAATATAAGTAAAGAACCAAGATGGATAAGTCATCACTCTATATGTATGGAAATATGTACATTAGATGGATTACAGCTTTTAATTTTACGCTCATTCATCCTTCATCACTCACTTCTTCATTCAGTACTTATCCTTCCATTCTTACAATGCCCGGGCCCCAAGCTGATCAGTGGGAAATCAACAGTTTTCAGGATCGACCCATGCTAGGCTTTTCTTTTGCCCCTGGGATACTGCCCGTAGTAGCGGGATCGACCCATGCTAGGTGTTCTTTTCACCCCTGGGATACCACCCAAGATATTGGGATCGACCCATGCTAGGTATTTTAACCACTGGGATACCACCCAAGAATAGAGACTTCATTACCTCACTTTTTCAATCTTAGAAATAGTTCATTCGATGATTATGTCATTATTAGAACTTTTGAATGTAACTTTATTGGAACTTGGAACCATGTTCATAATTATGTGACACATGAATAACACTAGATCAAGAATAAGGTATATAGGATTAACAATAGATGATAAAATGAAATGAGATACCTTAGAATGTTGCGGAAATGAATAAGTACCATAACAAGGTGAATACTATATGCTGCAGAAGGATACGGAAAGAGTAACCTTACATACCTTATCTTCTCAATATGAACACTCAATCCTATACGTGAACACAATAGTCCAGTTCCTTCCTTACGTTTCACTCTACAACACAATTACATAATGGAGCTTACATTAACAATCAACTACCTTACAAGTGTACAAGACGACAATGAACTATATGACTGCCGTATAATGTCATTTCACCCTTTACAATACCATTTACGGCATTGTCATGTCAACAATACCACAACATTCCCAACATTAACCAAAATATCACAATTCAATAGCATTCGTACCAAGTTTGTTCTTTACATTTCTTCATCAACACAACGTCACAAATACTCCCTCAAATCACCTCAATACACCTCACAACAACATATCGGCCAAAATCCCATCATTTACACTTATAGAAAAATAACAAGTTTAGGATCATAATCACACCATACATGTTGATATTTCATCCATATCATGCACTTTCATTAAGACCACAAGTCACTTTTCAAGTTCAATTCACAAAAATGACACATCTTTTACAAAAATACAAAAGTGCACCACTTACACTTTTAGACATAACCATCAAGATCTACATGCTCTCCTATGCATATAATATATTAATCCATAAGAATAATCACTTACCCAAACTTGCAAATGAGTGATCTTGTCCAAAGAAGTGCCTTAGGGTTTGAAGTGGAGAGAAAAGGCTTGTGGAAATTTCTAGATTTGGTATGAGAGTTTTGTGTGATAAAAATCTGATTTTTGGCCCTTTATATGGCCCTCAAGTCATACTTAGCCATTCTTTAGCATTAAATGCTATGTTTGGCTTGGTCAATGGAAGAATGGGTCATTTGACCCATTTGGCTCATGTCTTTTGCCTCATTTTGGGCCTTCATTGAGCCCAAGTCACTTAATCCAATAAAATCAATAATTTCTCATGTTTAAATCATTTCATACGTGTTACGACAATATTCCCACTCACGCAATTTATATTCATAGCCTCCATCCCAAAAATAAGTGATTCTAGCCACGCATGACTTATTTTGACTGTAAGGGTAAAAACATCATTTGGATGCCAAATTCGTCCACAAATAATCTGATACAAATGGAATTCCAATATACTACTTCAATTATCCTATGTATAGGCTTGTGGTTGGAGAAGAAATGTGGCAAAAAGCGTCCCGGTACGTCCTCGAGCACCCTTGGGACTTAGAAAAATTTTCAACATTTGAAAGGTGTGCACAAGCAGCCTGGCACGCCCCTGGGCGCGCCACCTTGCTGCCTGTGCCCAAAAATTTTGGGCAAAAAGTGGCCTGGCATGCCCTCTGGCATGCCTGGCCTATTTTTTTTTGAAAATTTTCGTTCTTCGACTTTTCTTTGCGGATTTGGTTAGATACTTCAAGTTTTATTCTTTAACTTACTTCTTACCTTTAATATACTTTGTTTGGAGGTCCTCCAAGCCTCATTTTTAACCCCACAAATGCTCCACGAAGTCACAAAACATCTCCTACGAAGGTCTAATCACATGTACGAGTCCCAATATCAATTATCTCATCAATAACATTACAAAATACATACTTATAGCTCTCGACACCTAAGTAAACATTGTTCAACATCGTCAAGTAGGGGTGGGAAGGTACGGGGTGTTACACAAATTCCCCCCTTAGAAACATTCTTCCTTGAATGTTAACAATATCTCTTCAATTACAACAAATGCATCTCTATATTAGCACATATATACATAGACACTTAAGGCTCATGGATACTTACTTTTTATTGCTCCACTTCCGCACTTTGAATTTTTTCATCCATTTGAAATAGATGGGGGTACTTGGATTTCATCATTTCTTCAGCTTCCCATGTGATCTCCTCTACTTGTTGATTTCTGCAAAGGACTTTTACGGAAGCTATTTCTTTATTCCTCAACCTCTTTACTGGTCGATCTAGAATAGAAATGGGTACCTCTTCATAAGTAAGATCCTCCGTAACTTGGAAATCCTCAATGGGAACAATACGAGATGGATCTCCTATGCACTTTCAAAGCATCGAAACATGAAACACTGGATGGACTGAGGAGAGTTCTTGGGGTAGTGCCAACTCATACTCAACTTGCCCAAATCTTCTAATAGCTTCATATGGGCCTATATGAAGTGGACTCAATTTTCCTTTCTTTCCGAACCGCATTACCCCTTTCAATGGTGACACCTTCAAAAATACCCAATCACCTATGTCGAATTCAAGCCCTCTTCTTCTAACATCAGCATATGAATTGTGTTGACTTTGGGCCGTTTGTAATCACTGTTGGATCACTATAACTTTCTCCATGGCTTGGTGAACAAGATCTGGCCCAAGTAAAGCAGTTTCACCCGCTTCAAACCATCCAATTGGTGATCGACATTTCCTTTCGTACAAAGCTTCATAAGGTGCCATTTTAATACTTGAATGATTGCTATTGTTGTAAGCAAATTCAATAAGAGGCAAATGGTCATCCCAACTGCCTTGAAAATCTAACGCTCAAGCTCGTAGTATATCTTCAAGTGTTTGAATAGTACGTTCTGCTTGTCCATCTGTCTGATGATGGAAAGTCGTACTCAAATTCACCTGTGTACCCAAGCTCTTCTGAAAAGATCTCCAAAAATGCGCAGTAAACTAAGCTCCCATATCTGATATAATGGATATCGGAATCCCATGTAACCGCTCTATTTCTTTAACATACAATCTTGCATAATCCTCAGCTGTATAGGTGGTCCTGACTGGTAGGAAATGAGCGGACTTGGTCAGCCTGTCAACTATGACCCATATAGAATCAAATTTCCGCAGTGTACAAGGCAAACCTGTTATAAAATCCATATTAATCATATCCCATTTCCAGACTGGAAGATTGATACATTGCATGTAACCTCCTGGTTTCTGATGCTCTACTTTCACTTGTTGACAATTCGGGCATTGAGCGATAAATTCTGCAATGTTCTTCTTCATATTTCCCCACCAATACACTTCTTTTAAATCATGGTACATTTTGGTAGCACTCGGATGAATAGAATAGCGCGAGTGATGCGACTCTGTCATAATTTGTTTCCTCAGTTCATCTACATCCGGTACACATAATCTTCCTTGACATTGAAGTACCCCTTCTTGTGTAAGATCGAAGGCCGCAGTCAGACCCTGTTGTACATTCTCTTTCAGCTGCAATAACATAGAATCCGCAAACTGCTTCTCTTTCACTTCAGCTATTAAGGAGGATTCTGCTGCATTTTGCACAATAACCCCTTCATTATGAGATTTAATAAGGCAAACTCCTAAGCTGGATAGTTGATGTAGATCTTTGATTATCTCTTGCTTTTCAGTCAACTGGCCACTAGTGCTTTCTACTGCCTTGCGGCTCAATGCATCAGCTACCACATTTGCTTTGCCTGGATGATAGAGAATATCAATATCATAGTCTTTTAAGAGCTCTAACCACCTTCGTTGCCTCAAATTGAGTTCCTTCTGCTTAAAGATATATTGCAAACTTTTGTGATCAGTATAGATATCAACATGAACTCTATACAAATAATGACGCCATATCTTTAAAGCAAAAACCACCGCTGCTAATTCAAGATCATATGTGGGATAATTTTTCTCATGTGGCCGCAACTGTCGTGAGGCATATGCTATGACATTATCGTACTGCATCAATACACATCCGAGGCCAACACCGAAAGCATCACAATACACTGCATAACCTTCGGTGCCTTCGGGAAGTACTAAAACTGGTGTGGAGGTTAATTTATCTTTCTATTCTTGGAAGCTTTTCTCACACGCATCATTCCACTGAAATTTAACTACCTTATGTGTAAGCTTTGTTAACGGTGCAGCAATGGAGGAAAAACCTTCCACAAATCTTCGGTAATAACCTGTCAATCCAAGAAAACTACAAATCTTTGTGGGTGTCGTAGGTCTTGGCCAATTTTTTACTGCTTCAATCTTCTGTGTATCAACCTGTATCCCTTCATCTGACATAATGTGACCCAAGAATGCGACTGATTTTAACCAAAACTCACACTTGGAGAACTTTGCATCCAACTTACGCTCACGGAGAATCTGTAACACTCGCTGTAAGTGATTAGCATGGTCCTCTGGTGATCTTGAATAAACCAGGATGTCATCTATAAGTACTGTCATGAACACGTCTAGAAATGGCTTAAACACCCTATTCATCAAATCCATGAACAAAGTTGGTGCATTTGTTAGTACAAATGACATAACTAAAAATTCATAATGGTCATACCGTGTTTGAAAAGCTGTCTTGGGTACATCTTATTCTCTAACTCTGACTTGATGGTAACCCGACCTCAAGTCGATCTTTGAAAAACACTTGGCACCCTGTAACTGATCAAAAAAATCATCAATTCGAGGGAGGGGATATTTGTTCTTGATCGTTACCTTATTCAATTGCTGATAGTCGATGCACATTCTCAATGTGCCATCTTTCTTCTGTACAAATAATACCGGTGCACCCCACGGAGACATACTAGGCCTAATGAAGCCCTTGTCCAATAAATCTTTCAATTTCTCCTTCAATTCACGCAATTCGGCTGGAATAGAGATAGGCTGAGTGCCTAGAATCACATCAATGCCAAACTCTACTTCCCTTTCTGGCGTAAGCCTGGAAGATCCTCTGGAAATACATCAAGAAATTCGTTGACCACTGGAACCGACTACGGAGTTAGTGGTTCCACATCATTATCTTTCACTCGTACTAAGTGACATACGTATCCCTTGGCAATCATTTTCCTTGCTTTCAAATAGGAAATAAATTTTCCTCTTGGTGCCCCTACATTACCCTGCCATTCAAGAATATTTTCTTGCGGAAAACAAAAATGCACCTTCTTGGCCCGGCAATCTACTGTGGCATAAGAAGAAGCCAACCAATCCATCCCCATTATCACATCAAAATCCACCATGTCTAGTTCGATGAGGTCGGCCAGTGTATCATGACCACACACAGTTACCACACAATTACGATATACTCTTTTTGCAATAATATATTCACCAACCGGTGTAGACACTTTAATTGACTTAATTAATAATTTCGGTGCCTTTGCAAATTTTGCAGCAATCAATGGAGTAACATAGGACAATGTAGAACCCGAGTCAATCAATGCATATACATTCTATGAAAATATGGATAATATACCTGTGACGACATCAGGAGAAACCTCCAAATTCTACCGGTCCACTAGAGCATAAGTACGATTCTGAGCTCCACTGGAACTAGCTACTCCTCTGGCACCTCTACCATGACCCGCAGGCTGTACACCTCTGCCTAGGGAAGGAACCGATGATGATGATGCAACGGTTGATCCCGCAGGTCATGCCATATTACCCAAACCTCTTCGTAGGCAGTCTCTCATCATATGCCCCATCATACCGCACCGAAAAGCAAACATTTGACCCATGTCGGCATTCACCTAAGTGAAACCGTCCATATTGCTGATATAGCTGACGAGAAAATCCCGCAGCCTGCGACCCTCGAATCCCACTACTCTGCCCAACATTAGTACCTCTAAACCCTCAGAATTGAGCTTGAGTGCCTGCTGTATAATAAGAGAATGACGGTCTAGGCGGTCTAGGAAACATTCGAGGTCTAGATTCTCCTTGGGACACCATAGACTGTCCCATAGGTCTAGCTCTTTTAGACTATCTGTAACACCCCGTAAATTTCCGAATGTATACGATTAAGTGATGGAATTAATTGAACTTGTAATAAAGGGGTATATTATGCATGCAAGTGTTGGGCTACATACATATTGTCTATTGGGCTCAAAAATTGGCCCAAACATTTACATGAAGACATGGCCCAAACAAGGAAAAATGATCCATTCTTTTTGACCCACTTAGACACCTCAATTATTGACTTATTGGCTAAGGATGACCTTAAAAAGACTATAAAGGGACAAGGAAAATCATATTTTTATTCATAACATTACACATGCCATTTCTAGAATTTTCTCCAAGACTTTCCTCTTCATTTTCAAACCCTAAGCAACTATTCCTTTGGGACAAGATCATCACTTGGTAAGTGTTAGTAAGTATTTATTCTTGTGGTTTATTTTATTATGTACATGAAAGATTATATGGATCGTGGTGGTTGTGTCAAAAAAGTGTTGTTTGGTGCACTTTTGTTATGTGCTACAAGAATTGTCATTTTGGTGTTCTAGACTTGAAAGGGGACTTGAGATCTTTAAAGGAGTGAATAATATAGATGAGATGTCCACATGTATGACATGTTTATGTTCCTAATTTGATTTCTCTATATGTGTCATTGTTGAAAATTGTTGTTAAGGAAAACGTATGGAATGGGTGACAAAATGAAAGGAAAATGTGGTTTTGCGTGTTGTATGTGTGTTGTGAGAACATGGCTGATTGTTGGCATGTTATATGATCAAAAATATGTTCAAATATGTTTGATTATGATCATGGACCATTCATGACATTAAAAGACCCAAAAAGAAGCCATTTCGGACCAAACGAGCATCCGCCCCGCAGACGGAGGCATCTGCGGGCGCAGATGCCAACGCAGATGGCTCTGGCTGATTCCAAAGGCCATCTGCGCGCGCCCCTTTCCACCTGCAGGCGCAGGTGGCAGCGCAGGTCACCTCCAGATTTCAGTTTTGTGTGTTTTTGTCCCTAGTTGAGCCCCGAAAGCCCCGATACCCTTTTGGGATGTAAATAGCAACTTGTGATGTCGTTTTAATGACTTTAAAGTGTCGTATGAAGGCGTATTGGACTGTATTAAATGTGGATGGTTGTTCATATGTTGTTATGAGGCAAATCGATAAGCGAAAATGTGACGAAATGGAAATGAGAAGGCATAAAGGATAGGTGTGATGCGAAATGCTATTGTTATACGAAATCTTAGTCAATGTGTGTAATGTTAAGGTGTTGTTGGTATGGTAATGCAGTGAGTTGTATTGTAAGGAGTGAAATGAATTTATATGGCAGTCATATAGTTCATTGTCGTTTTGTACGCTTGTATGGTAAATGATCGTTAACAAGAGTTTCATTGTGGACTTATATTGTAGAGTGAAACACAAGGAAGAAGCTGGACTGTTGTGTTCATATATAGTCTTGTGTACTCGTACTTGGAAGTAAAGGTATGTAAGGTTATTTCTATATCCTTCTGCAACATATGATGTTCACACTGTCATAGCACTCACTTGATTCCAAAATACTCTAAGGTATTTCTTATTCGATAGTTGGCTAGAGTTACTCATATGTTCCTTATTCATTGGTCAATGGTGAATCTTATAACTCATGTTTATTGATTAACTCATGTCCATTGGTTGACTCAAGTTCATTGGCTAATATGTCAAAAGTTCCAAATGGTCTAAGGGATTGCATCGCAGGGTGGTGAATAGCTAATATCCACATGTATCATATTTAGTGATCCTTATGTTAAGGTTCCAAAAGTGTACTATACCAAGGGGGTTCTATAGTATTCCAACTAAGGTTGATATATTGATAGTCATATGTGTTTTACTCCTATACGAATCATGAATCACTTAGTTCTTATTTATGGGAGGAAGTTCTTAAGTTGTCATATGTTGTAGGTCCTAAGAGAATTTCCCCAATAAGAGCAATGAGGTGAAGAGAGCTTGTTTAGTTGAATATCATTGTTCCAATCATATTATGAGTCCTATGGTATGATGATTATCCTTGTGCCAATTGTAAGAGTATCAATCTCATAGGAGTAATAAGAGAGGTGACGTGCAAGTTAGTATAATTATACTTCATAAGTGAAATGGTCAATCTCATGAGATAAAGGAGTGAGGTGAGATGTGCATGTAAGTACGTGTTTGGATAAGGTGTTAATCCCCTGAAGTACAAGAGTAAAGTAAAGCATATGGGTGTGTTCCAATTAGTGTCATGATCCAAAGATCCAATAGAGTTATACATATGTCTCATATCCATTAGTAATGTTCCAAAAGTCTAATGAGATTATGTTCCAAGGGTTCAATAGTGATTATACTCATGTGTCTTGTTCATTGATCATTGTTCAACGGTTCCAACAATATTATGTTTCCATGAAGGCTATGTTTCCAAGAATGCTTATATACATGTCTCTAGCTCATTGGTTATTGTTCCAAGCTTCCAACAATGTTATGACTACAAAAGTATCAATCCCTCATAAGCCAAGGGTACCCTAATCCCGGGTATCAATTATGGTTCATCATATGTTCTTTATGCATTGATCAATTGTCATTCACATGTTTCATATGCTTTGAGTAATGTTCTAAATATTTCATGGTTCCATCAATGTTATGTTCCAAAGTTCAAAATGATATTATGACTATCAAAGTACCAATCTCTCACAAGTTGAAGTATCTATTTCAAAGTAAAGAAATAAAGTAAGAGCAAAGTAATGTATGATGATGATGTTTATTTATCCATGGGGTACAAGTACCTGCATGATGATGGCCATTTATCCATGGGGTGCAAGGACACCTGCATGATGACATGATCTTATCCATGGGGTAAAAAGAATACCTGCATGATGATGATATTTTATCCATGGGGTGAAAGAACACACCTGCATGATGTATCCATGGGGTGAAATGAACACCTGCATGATGAGGGCCCTAACAGTGTATAAGCAGTGTAAAAGTAAAGTAAAGTAATGACAAGGGAAATAAAGAACGCAATGTACATGGTATCCCACATGCAGAAAGAGAGTTTATTCACATTTGCTATTTCTTTTATATTGATTCCATGGTTGTTGTTATTATGCTTAGATCATTGGAGATAATGATATTGAAAAAGGTACATGGTTCCACATATAGAGTTTTCTTATAATTATTTCCATTGAAGTAAAGAAAGCAAAGAAGGTAATGAAAGCAATACTCATGGGTTCCAAAATGACAAATGGTGACTTATTCACATTGACTATTTAATTGTAGTTGAGTTCATTGAAGTATTCATGCATTGTACAATTTCATCTGAGCCTTACATACTCAGTACATTCTTCGTACTGACCCCTCTTGGGGACTTACTTTACATGTTGCAGGTGCAGGCACTAGTAGACCTCCACAGTAGGTTCACAGTATTTGCAGACTGTTGGTGAGCCCCAGTTGCTTCGGGACTTTCTGAGTCATGGTTGTACAGTGTTTGATGTTGTATAAAGCGGGGACTTGTCCCGAATTCTAGTTTGTTATGGTCAATGCATCTGTTAGAGGCTTTTGTAGACGTGTGTGGGTATATGGATGTAAGAAATGTACGTTCAGTGCGTCGTGATGGCCCAAACGGCCAAGTTTTATATGTATATGTATGGCATTTTACATGTCATTCAATTACATGAGATAGTATGTTATTCATTCAAGGTTATGCATGCGGATGTTTGAGAGCAAAGATTGGTTCTCTCGGGCCTTATCGGCTTCGGGTGCCAATCACGCCTCGTTGGGACTCGGGGTGTGACACTGTCCTCGTTCAGATTTATGTACCCTTATTCTTTTCCTTTGGTCCTCCATCTTTTGTGTGAAGGCCTGGATCCTAGCTATATCCATATCTCGATTTAAAGCAGCAATAATGCAGTCTCTTACCAAATATGGCTCCAATCGTCCACATATCTATGGACTCTGTCTATCATCGTGGCTACTACATTTGGAGCATATCGAGCTAAAGAATTAAATTGCAGACTGTATTCTCTTACACTCAGATTTCCTTGACGAAGATTCAAGAATTGATCCGCATGAGCCTCTCGGATCTCATAAGGAAGGTAGTGATCAAGGAAAGCTGCTTTAAATTCTTCCCAATTAGGTGGGTTTGCACCAATACCACGAGCTTTCTTCCAATATTCATACCACACTATAGCCTCGCCTTTCAATCTATAGGTCGTAAGCTCCACCGTTTCTACACCCTACACATGCATAACCTCCAAAGCCCTCTGGATTTGATCTATAAAATCTTGCGGATCTTTATTCGGATCTGATCCAGTGAATGTAGGAGGGTCTAATTTTAGGAAGTCCTATGTTCTGCGGCTCGCTATTCTAGCCGCATCATCTTTATTTGTCATTGGACTAGCTCATCCCTGAGTTTGTGCCGCAACTATCTGCGTCAACATATGCACTGCATTCTTTAAGTCCTGGTCAGTAGTATTTACTGGTGTTTCTGCATGTACTTCTCTTTCTCTTGACTCTTTTGAAAATGAAAGAGTAGAAGAAGCCTATGATGCCATCTCTGGTTCAGTACCACCTTGATTAACTGGTTCAGGCGGGGCTCTACTAGTTCCTTCTCCAGTAATTCTGTCTATCCTCTTACTTTTACCTCGACCTCTTCTTGTCATTGGTATTTTTTTTCTATAATATACAAGAACAACAATTTTTATGGTAAAAAACAATCCCACCTATAACTTCGGCTCTAATGCACGATCTAGAAATGAAAGAATAAAACAACTCCTAAATGTCTCATAGCATCCTACTTATAAATGTGGTGCACAACACATCGATAAGTAAGACTCTACTCAGACATGACTTTGTAGACACCCTTAGAACGACCTGCTCTAATACCACTTTTGTCACGCCCCATATCCCAACGGGGTGGACTGGCACCCGAAGCCGATAAGGCCAGAGAGAACCAATCTTTGCTCACGTTTATTCATATGTATACCATAAGAAACATCTTCACCACGTAAGGACATAAAATGCTAATAGCGTAAATCATGGAACATGTTATATATACATATAAGAAACTTAGCCGTTAGGGCCATCAAGTCAAGGTGGACATATATCCCTTTGTTCATATACCCACATATGTCTACAAAAGCCTCTAATAGAAGAACATACATAACCATCTTAAATTCGGGACAAGTCCCCACTTTACACAATGTTACAGTACCAAAAAAAATGTAAATATGAGACCCGAAAGCCCCGAACCAACTGGAGCTCACCAAAGATCGGCAAAAGATCCGCAACCTACTGTGGAGGTCTACTAGCACCTGTGCCTGCAGCAAGTAAGGTAAGTCCCACAAGGGACGTCAGTACAAAGAATGTACTGAGTATGTAAGGCCATAAGAAACTATATGATACATCAATACATCAATGGAATCAAATATAAGTAAAGAACCAAGATGGATAAGTCATCACTCTATATGTATGGAAATATGTACATTAGATGGATTACAGCTTTTAATTTTACGCTCATTCATCCTTCATCACTCACTTCTTCATTCAGTACTTATCCTTCCATTCTTACAATGCCCGGGCCCCAAGCTGATCAGTGGAAAATCAACATTTTTTAGGATCGACCCATACTAGGCTTTTCTTTTGCCCCTGGGATACTGCCCGTAGTAGCGGGATCGACCCATGCTAGGTATTTTAACCACTGGGATACCACCCAAGAATAGAGACTTCATTACCTCACTTTTTCAATCTTAGAAATAGTTCATTCGATGATTATGTCATTATTAGAACTTTTGAATGTAACTTTATTGGAACTTGGAACCATGTTCATAATTATGTGACACATGAATAACACTAGATCAAGAATAAGGTATATAGGATTAACAATAGATGATAAAATGAAATGAGATACCTTAGAATGTTGCGGAAATGAATAAGTACCATAACAAGGTGAATACTATATGCTGCAGAAGGATACGAAAAGAGTAACCTTACATACCTTATCTTCTCAATATGAACACTCAATCCTATACGTGAACACAATAGTCCAGTTCCTTCCTTACGTTTCACTCTACAACACAATTACATAATGGAGCTTACATTAACAATCAACTACCTTACAAGTGTACAAGACGACAATGAACTATATGACTGCCGTATAATGTCATTTCACCCTTTACAATACCATTTACGGCATTGTCATGTCAACAATACCACAACATTCCCAACATTGACCAAAATATCACAATTCAATAGCATTCGTACCAAGTTTGTTCTTTACATTTCTTCATCAACAGAACGTCACAAATACTCCCTCAAATCACCTCAATACACCTCACAACAACATATCGGCCAAAATCCCATCATTTACACTTATAGAAAAATAACAAGTTTAGGATCATAATCACACCATACATGTTGATATTTCATCCATATCATGCACTTTCATTAAGACCACAAGTCACTTTTCAAGTTCAATTCACAAAAATGACACATCTTTTACAAAAATACAAAAGTGCACCACTTACACTTTTAGAAATAACCATCAAGATCTACATGCTCTCCTATGCATATAATATATTAATCCATAAGAATAATCACTTACCCAAACTTGCAAATGAGTGATCTTGTCCAAAGAAGTGCCTTAGGGTTTGAAGTGGAAAGAAAAGGCTTGTGGAAATTTCTAGATTTGGTATGAGAGTTTTGTGTGATAAAAATCTGATTTTTGGCCCTTTATATGGCCCTCAAGTCATACTTAGCCATTCTTTAGCATTAAATGCTATGTTTGGCTTGGTCAATGGAAGAATGGGTTATTTGACCCATTTGGCCCATGTCTTTTGCCTCATTTTGGGCCTTCATTGAGCCCAAGTCACTTAATCCAATAAAATCAATAATTTCTCATGTTTAAATCATTTCATACGTGTTACGACAATATTCCCACTCACGCAATTTATATTCATAGCCTCCATCCCAAAAACAAGTGATTCTAGCCACGCATGACTTATTTTGACTGTAAGGGTAAAAACATCATTTGGATGCCAAATTCGTCCACAAATAATCTGATCCAAATGTAATTCCAATATACTACTTCAATTATCCTATGTATAGGCTTGTGGTTGGAGAATAAATGTGGCAAAAAGCGTCCCGGTACGTCCTCGAGCACCCTTGGGACTTAGAAAAATTTTCAACATTTGAAAGGTGTGCACAAGCAGCCTGGCACGCCCCTGGGCGCGCCACCTTGCTTCCTGTGCCCAAAAATTTTGGGCAAAAAGCGGCCTGGCATGCCCTCTGGCATGCCTGGCCTATTTTTTTTTGAAAATTTTCGTTCTTCGACTTTTCTTTGCGGATTTGGTTAGATACTTCAAGTCCTATTCTTTAACTTACTTCTTACCTTTAATATACTTTGTTTGGAGGTCCTCCAAGCCTCATTTTTAACCCCACAAATGCTCCACGAAGTCACAAAACATCTCCTACGAAGGTCTAATCACATGTACGAGTCCCAATATCAATTATCTCATCAATAACATTACAAAATACATACTTATAGCTCTCGACACCTAAGTAAACATTGTTCAACATCGTCAAGTAGGGGTGGGAAGGTACGGGGTGTTACACAAATTCTTCGAATCCAAACCAACTATCAAACTAAGTAAAAATTACCTTCTGAACTTAATTGAACTGTCAAAATTTTATTTTGGACTCATTTACCTGGAACGTTGACTTTGGGCAAACTTCCAACCTTTACAACTAAAAAATCACCTAGTACTCGTCCGATCACCTCAAGAATTGTGCCACCCATACTTGTTAGTCACAAATATCATACAAAATCTAAGAATAAGATAAACCAGAGAAATACGCAGAAAATACAAAACGACCATAAGAATCGTTATGGTATGACTAATGGTCTTACATTTTCTAGATATTGTATATCTTCCTAATTACATATTGTTCAATATTCAGAAATTCATATCATAGAGACATCATTGTTCTATAACTCTACCACAATTTAGCCCCAGAGCATTCAAAAACATCATTCGAGGCTCTAATGTTAATCCCTTATTTCTTTGTAGGTCCTCTATCATGATGTTTACTCAACACTTTTTTATCTAAAATTTGATAAGAGGATTAAATAAAAAGAAAAGCTTGAGATACATAGTTCAATAAAAATTGGTTAATCAAAGTCAAATAATGTTGAGATCCTCTTACAGAAAGCAGAGGCAGCTTCTATATTATAATTTAAACTTTTTTGTCTTTATATTTCAAGTCTTGAGCAATCCTACGTGTGGGAATGACCAAATCAAGTCATATATTCATCCTTATTTTTAATAAAAATCTGATGAAAATTATTTCATATCTGCACAGTTGAGATTCTAAATTTAGAAATTAAATAAAAACCTCATTATTTAATAATTTGTTGAATCTATACTGTTGGGATCGTGAATTCGGGTAGTGCGGAATTTAGCCGAACAATGTTATAATTAGAATAACAAAGATAATAACAAGTTGACAATAATGGTAACTAAAGAAAATAAAGAAGACACAAATTTAGCGTGGTTCGGTCAATGCGACCTACGTCCACAAACGGAAAGGAGCCATTTCAATATCAATAAAAGTACAATAGAGAGTATAAAATTAGAGTAAATACTCTAATTACCCAAACATATTCCAAGAGAATAACCAGATAATATCACTCCAAAATAAAGGTTCACATAAGTGTTTCCCAATACTCACTCTTTAACAACATACTCTAATAAAAGGAGGGAGAAAGACAAGAGAATGAAAAATGCTCTTGAAATGGTGTATATCTGCTGGTGAAAGAGCTCCCTATTTATAGAGATGAAAATGGCCTTGTTGATGTCATCCATGATGAAAACGGAAGATACAAAATTCAACCTTTCCATGTGAAAAGATAAATTTTTCTGTTGCCAATCTTCTTGCGGTAAATTTCTTTGACAAAAGAAGTAAACAAACTTTCTTAAATCTTGAGTTGTCTTATGCCAAGTGTGAACCAAAGAAAAGGTTGTATTACAAATCTCCACCTTGGCCTAAGTTTGGTTAATATAGTAAATGTGCTTCCTCTCTACAAAATCCCATATGGGCTAAATCATTCTTCACAAACGACAATCAAGTTCAAGCAAAACTTGAACTTGAGACTGGAAGAGACTTGATGAACATGTCAGGAAGATTGTCTCTAGTATTGATCTTCTAAAAAGAGATCTTTCCTTCAGCAATAGCTTTCCAAATAAAATGATACTTGATATCAATATGCTTTATCCTCTCATGATACATTTGTTCTTTAGTCAAGTGAATGACCCTTTGACTATTACATAAAATAATAATACCACCTTGGTGTGAACTGAGTTCAGCAAATAGACCCTTTAACCATAAGTCTTCTTTGATAGCCCCAGTCATTGCCATATATTGTACTTCGGTAGTAGATAAAGCTACTATGTATTGAAATGTAGCTTTCCAACTGATAGCATAACCACCCATGCAAAATATGTAGTATGTCAGTGATCTTGTTTTTCCAAGATCGCCTGCATAATCAGAGTCTACAAAACCAACCAAAGAGTTAGTATTTCTTCCGAACTCCAAACATGCATTTGAAGTACCTCGTAAGTATCTAAGAATCCATTTCACAGCCTGCCAATGTACTTTTCCTGGACAAGCCATATATCCACTTACCACACTTACTGCTAGTGAAATGTCTGGACATGTACACACCATTGCATACATAATACTGCCAATTGCACTTAATATAGTACATGTACCATATATCTCTCTTCTTCCTCTGACTGTGATGATTGAGCAGCTAATAACGTAATATGTGCAGGAAGAGGAGTACATACTGGTTAAGCATCTTTCATGCCAAACCTCTCCAATACCTTCTCCAAGTACTTGTTCTGAGTCAGGAATAGCCTGTTGGCTACTCGATATCTTTTGATATCCATACTAAGGATTTTATTAGATGCTCCCAAATCTTTCATTTCAAATTCACTTTTCAGCTGATTTTTCAAATTGAGAATTTCTGTCAAATCCTTAGTAGCAATGAGCATGTCATTAAAATATAACAATAAGTAAACAAATGAACTATCATTTAACTTCCAAAAGTAAACACAACTATCATAAATTCTCCTTAAATAACCATGATGCAATATAAAATAATCAAACCTCTTGTACCATTGTCTTGGAGACTATTTTAATCCATACAAGGATTTCTTCAACAAGCATACACAATCTTCTTTTCTTCAATTTCAAATCCTTCAGGTTGATGCATGTATATTTGTTCCTCGAGTTAACCATGTAAGAAAGTTGTCTTAACATTAAGTTATTTTAATTCCAAATCATGCATGGCAACTAAGGCAAGCAAGACATGAATAAAGCTATATTTAACAACTGGTGAGAAAATATTATTAAAACCAACTCCTTGTACCTGACTATAGTCCTTTGCAACTAATCGTGCCTTATACCTTGCATCTTCAACCCCTAGAATTCCATTTTTTTTCTTGAAGACCCATTTGTAACCAATGATTTTGTTTCCTGATGGTGGTTTCACAAGAGACCAAGTACCATTCGTATGGAGAGATTCAATTTCTTCATTCATTTAAATAAGCCACTTGGCTGAATCAACTCCAAAAACTACTTCTGCATAATTTAATGGTTCTCTAATTTCTTTAGTTTCCTGTGCAACTGAAAAAGTAAATGCAACATAATCTCTATACCTTTCTAGTTTGTGAATTTGTCTCTATGGTCTATATGCTACTATTGAATACTCATTTGGTTCAACTTCAGGAGTTACAACTTTTGGCTCAACTTTTGGAGCTTCAATTATATTTTGTTCCATAGTTGATGAGTTTGGCCTAGAAGGAATGCCAAGCTCAATCTCCATATGTTCATACATATCCTGCTCTTTGTTCTTGTTACAAGAACTAAAACACATTTTTCTAGGATGTAATATAGATGATTCATCAAAGGTTACATCTCTGTTAATTATAAATTTTGATGACTTAGGATTAGGACACCAAAGTCTGTATCCTTTCATCCCAGATGCATATCCAAGGAAAATATACTTTTTATCTCTTGGCTCTAATTTTCTGTCATTTACATACATGTATGTAGGATAACCAAAAACTTTTAAGTCAGAATAATTAGCAAGTGTACATGATCATATTTCCTTCGGAGTCTTGAAGTTCAAAGGTGCAGAAGGAGAATGGTTGACAATATAACAAGTTGTAGAAATAGCCTCTGCCTAAAAAGCATTTGTCAACCCAACATTTGAAATCATACAACAAGCTCTTTTCCCAAAAAGTTTTTTTCATCCTTTTTGCAAAATCATTTTGTTGAGGTGTCATCCTCATAGTGTTATGTTGAGCAATTCTTTCATTTTTATAAAATTTGTGGAACTCATCATAAAAAAATTCCAAGCCATTATCTGTTCTGACCCGTTTGAGCTATTTTTTTGTTTGCTTCTCAATCAAAACTTTCCATTGTTTGAAAGTTAAGAAAACATCACTTTTATTTTTTAGGAAATAAATCCAAATCTTCCTTGAATAATCATCAATAAAAGTTAACATATACCTGGCACCACCTTTTGACGGGGTATGGGAAGGACCCAAAGATCTGAATGAATATAGTCCAAAGTACCTTTTGTTCGATGAATTGCTGAGATTTGAAGCTGACTCTTTTCTTCCTTCAAAACACACAGTATTGACAAAACTCCATTTATCTGGTACTTTGTCCACGCAGAAGACCTCTTTTGCTCAGGATAAAAAGACCTTTCTTACTCATATACCCCAATTGTATATGCCATAATCTGGTGATGTCAGAATCAAATTAATTTAAAGTGGAAACTGCAGCAGTACCTATAACAGTGGATACCAATAAAGTGTACAACATACCTAAGTTACATGCTTTCATGATCACAAGAGAACCTAGATAAGCTTTTAGAACTCCACATTACCTATGTATTGCACCCATGAGAGTCTAGAGTACCCAATAAAATCAAGTTATCTAACATCGGTGAGAGTTTTCACCACACCATCGTGCATTTTAATTCGAACTGTACCTTTACTAAAAACTTTGCAAGGAGTATTGTTTCCCATCAAGACAACTCCACCTCCAACAAATTCAAATGTGGTAAACAAATTGCTATTGGGATGCATATGATAAGAACAACTCAAATCCAAAATCCACTCATCATTAGATTTAAAACTATTATTAGTAGCTAAAAATATCATTATAACAACCCTCTTCATCATTAACATGGGTCCTATATTTAAGGTCTAGCGTCCAAATTCTTTACGGTTTGGAAGTTACAAAATTTAGGCTAGGCTAGGCTAGTTTCAATTGAATTCAGAGTGAGGTGTGGTCTAGGTATATAATGGAATTATTTAGATTGGGTTTATGGCAATGGTATTGATTTTTATTTAGCTAAGACGATAAGGAACCTGTAGAAATTTACGAAATCAAATTTGAGTAAGTAAAACTCCCAGAAATGATCTTAGAATAAAGGACATTGTTTAGAATATCCTAGGTTTAAGGTGTTTTGTAAAAAGTGGAATTTTTGGGAAAAGAAGGACTCTCTGTCCTATCGATGCCACTATAGCGGTCGGTACACCACTATAGCGGAGGAATTCCCGCTATAGCGACAATTAAAGGTGGTCAACGACCACTATAGAGGTCGCTACCACTATAGCGGCACCGCTATAGCGGTCAGGTACCGCTATAGCATTGAAAACTGCAGATTTATTAAAATATTTTTTCAAAATAGTTTATTTTTCTAAAACTCATTTTGGGGCAAAAGGAAGGGCGATTAAGAGTGACATACACCAGAAATTCATCATTTGGCTTCATTAAGGTAAGGAATTCATCCCTATTAATTTTTTTCTTATTAGGAAGCCTTAGAATTATTAATTCACGGAGTTTGGGGAGAGTTTTAGGGAGGATTTTGGTTAATTGCTGGTGCAAGGGGGAAAATTAAGGAATAAGTTAATGAGTTTTGTTTATTAACGGTTAATTTACCCTACCATCTTGTTTATTCACTAATTTATCCATGAAATTGGTAATTTTAGTGAATTAAGGTAGAAAAGCCCAAGAACGGGATGAGAATGAACATGAACTTGACCTCAGGGGTTGGGTGTGAGTTGTAAATCCCAACATGCTAAGGTTATTTCTTTAATTATGTATGTATATGCATGTTCTAGACTAGGAGCATGTGGGAATTGTATGAAAAGGCAAAGCCCCATCTTAAAGGGTTGTGCAAGCTTGATTCGAGGTAGGTGATGGTATTGTAGTTTAATCCAACTTGTATTATATGTGCATGTTAACTACTTTCTAGTGTGGTTGGTTAATGCATGTTGTTTGGTGTGGTCAATGCCATGATTTTACTTGCTTATTGATTTGACCTGCCTTATTCTAAAATATGGAATATTTTAATATTTGAGACGTTCTCAAGGATTATTGGAGAAATAATATTGGCAGACACTTATATCTGGGGTTATTGTCTATGGATGGTATTTGTCCCCTGCAGGTCGTGGCTAAAGGGAGAATGTATAACCCATTGCATGTATGTACGAGGTTTAGGTGAGTTTAACGATTCCATGAGTGAACTGGGGAAATATGTATTTATCTATATTTGATAATGGTATACGTGTCTTGACTTGACTTGACTGTACTTGACTTAGTGATATTTGTTGACTTGTTGGTTTTTATTCCTGAACTATCTTTTGGTATTTATGTGCTAAGTGTATGATGTTTTTAGTATTGATTAGCTTGTTACACTATCATTTGGTTTAGTGTTCATATTTTTATCTTTGGTTGGCCATATGTCCCTACCAGTACGCTGTTGATTTCTTGTGTGCTGATACTACACTTGCATTTACTTTTGTGAGTGCAGCACATATTCCAGCGGTTTCTACGAGACCTCACTTGTGATTTCAACAGTTGATTCTAGATTTCAGGGTGAGCAACTTATCCGGATACCATGGAATCTCTCTCATGGCATAGTTCTCTCTTTCTGGACTTATGTTTATCTTTGTTTTTGGGTTGTATCCCCTTCTTGACATTTGTAGATGTTTTGGTACAGACAACATTCGGTTCCTAGGGATGGTTTTTGTTAAGTTCAATATTTTCGCTTTCAATTGTACTTGTTTTGGTTTAGATTTGACATTTATTTATTGATCTGTCACGCCTCAAATCCCATTGGGGCGGACAGGCACCCGTAGCCGTAAAGGCCTGAGAGAACCAACCTATGACCGAGTACATTCATATGCATGTCATTAAGTGAACAAAAATTCTGCCACATGCAGATATAATATATCAATGACGGAAGTCATGTAAAGACGTTCAAAATAGATAGGAGACTTGGCCGTTGGGGACACAACGTCTAAAAGGTAAGACACTTATACGTTTGACTTTACAATGTCTACAAAGACTCTAACATATATATAACCATGACTAAGGTCGGGACAAGTCCCCACTTTAAACAGCTATTACACAGTACCAAAAATATATACAAATGACTCGAAAAGCCCCGAATCAACCTGGAGCTCACCAATAGCCTGCAGATGACCCGTACCCTACTGTGAAGGTCTACTAGCTCCTGTTCCTGTAGCAAGTAAGGTAGGTCCCCCAAGGGATGTCAGTACGAAAGAATGTACTGAGTATGTAAGGCTATAAGTATCTGTATGAAATATAGGAACTGAAATGGAAACAAATACAAGTGAATAGATAATACTGATATACCAACGTACTGTATATGTGGAACCATGTATATTACAATCATTTCTTTCCTTTTACCTTTACATCAATATACATCATACAATGCCCAGGACCAACTGATCAGTGGTAAATAACATTGGGATCGGCTCGAGCTAGGCTTATGCCCCCAGAGCTACCACCCATAAATCAATAAATCAGGTTCGTCTCGAGCTAGGTTTTCACCCCCAGAGCTACCCCCTGTATTCAATAATCAATCAGAATCGGCTCGAGCTAGGCTTTCACCCCCAGAGCTACCACCCGTACTCAACCAAATATGCATCACTTCACTTCTTTAATTTTTGTAAGATTGTTACATCGGTGGTCATAACATTATTGGAGCTTTGGAACAATAGTCAAAAAATAAGAAACACGTAAATAATAATTGCTAACAAACCTGAAGTGGGATACTTTAAAACATTTTGGAGTGGAAACAAGTTCGGTAACAATGTGAACAATAGGTGCGGCCAAAGGATACGGAAGAGAGTAACCTTACATACCTTATCTTTCCAACATGTGACTACAATAATTCAGCTCTTCCTTAAAGTGATACTCTACAATACGAATACATAATGGAGCTCACATTAAAAGCCAATTACATTACAAGTTCACAAGGCGATAATTAGCTACTTGACGAAGTAAAAACTATCAAACATCCCAAACACATGGTATATCATTCTACCTTCCTTTCTACTTCCATATAACTTCATTCCACCCTCCTACAATACAATTTACTACCTCACAACACCAACAACACCAAAACAGTCCACACATTAACATAGACGTCACAAACCGACGAGATTTTCCACCAAATGCATACTTCACATTTTTACCTCAATGCAACTCCACATTTTTATTACATCAAGTCACAGAAATACCTTCCACAACAATATACCAAAAATAGTCCACACAGTTTCAGAATTCACTTTAACATAACAAGAAAGTATTTTCCTTTCACTACGCCAAACGTTCCATGCACAATTACGTATAAACATCAAGGAGTGACGACTTAGGTACAACACCACACCTAAACATACTGAAATTTCATCCATATAATTCAATTCCTTCTGGAGGATATAGGACTTTAGGAAATCTATCTTTCTTACTTCTTTTGTGCTATAACTTGATTCTAATTGGTATCTGGTGATCTAACTTGGTATCTGATCTTTTACTCTTTTGTCCTTAGATGGTGAATACTAGGTCCAATGGAACCCGAGCAGCATCCCCTATAACGGCCTCTCCAGTTGAGGAGCCAGCCATAAGAAGGAGAAAATGAGTGAGGGGGAGAGAAAGGAGAGGAAGGGGACGAGCCACACCCTCCAGGAGTAGAGCTCAAGCAACTGTTAGCCATGTTTATAGAAGGTCAGTATCCCCTCCCCCACCTTAGGATCATTTTGAGGAGAGGAAAGCAGTAAAAGAGCAGGAAGTGGGGCCCTAGGTGGAGGCACCAGCTGGGGTTACAGCCTTTCCTCATATGTCTTCTGAGGTTGTTCAATAGGTGTTAGAATTTTTGAGTGGTTTGGCAGAGACTGGAGCTACTCCTACTGTACTAGCTTTCCAGGCTCCGATTGTTCACCGTACTATTGCTATGGCTCCAAGGATAGATGAGGCTTTAGGGACTTATGCTTTTCCTTGTCCGGTGTTGGGTTCTGTGATGACTAGTATGAAGTATAATCTGCAGACTTTGTTTTTCAAAATGAAACCACCTACCTTCAAAGGTAATTAGTCTAAGGATACTTTTGAGTTTATCATTGATTGCTATGAGAGGTTGTACAAAATAGGCATTATGCAGCAACATGGGGTTGAGTTTGTGACTTTTTTGTTGGAAAAGGATGCTAAGCAATGGTGGAGGATGTATGTTGAATGTCGATCACCGATTTTACCTCCATTGACTTGGGAGCGGTTTTATACCTTGTTCTTGGAGAAATATGGTCCACGGGACATCCGTGATTGCAAAAAGGATGAGTTTTTGGCGTTGGAGAAAGGTGACATGTCAGTTGTGGCCTATAAGGCCAAGTTCCATGCATTGTCTCGCTATGCTACTCAGTTGTTGACTTCTGAGGAGGAGAGGATTCTACTATATGTCTAGGGGTTGAACTATGATCTTCAGGTTTCGACTGTTCATATGACTTCTACAGGGAAAAGGTTCAATAAAGTTGCAGATTACGTGAAGAAGTTAGTGGGGGTTATGCAAGCGGGTCAGGCTAAGATGTTAGCAAAGAAGTCCCGCAGTGTTGGGAATTTCAGTGTATCTTATTCTAAGGCCCACGGACAGCAGTCCTATTCAGCCCGTCCTATTCAGTTATCCTTGCCAGCTTCTACGATAGTTCCAGCTAAGGTTTATTGTTGCTAAGGGTGCTAAAGGCTTCTTACACTTCTGCCAATCATCCTTCTCTTGAGTATAGATGTTACTATTATGGTATTATTGGTCATTTTAAGAGAGAGTGTCCCTTGAGGCATGCAAATGGCCAAGCAAAGTAGCATAATTAGGCTATAGTTCCAATAGGTAGAGGTGGAAGAGGTAATGGCAAGGGTCATCCACAGAGTGGGCGAGGAAATCAGGTAGGTGGTCAGGGCGGTTGAGAAAATGGCGGTGCTAGGGGAGGAGTACAATCGAGAAAAGAGTTAGCTCAGATTGATGACCGGGTTCACTATTATGTATTTCAGAGAAAGACTGATGTCGAGGCTTCTAATGCAGTGATCACAGGTACTATTTCTATTTATGACCGAATGGCTTTTGTATTGTTTGATCCTGGGTCTACTTAAACTTACATATCTTTTAAGTTTGCGATGGGTATGACTCTTGTTTATGGTATACTTGATCACCCTATTTATGTTTCTACTCTGGTTTATGAGTCTGTGGTGGTAACCTATATTTTCGTCCTTGTTCTGTGTTATTTGTGGATTTTCAGACTTGGGTAGACTTGATTTTTCTAGATATGTTGGACTTTGATGTAATTCTATACTGTTTTAAATAGTAATGCTAAGACAGTGACTCTAGCAATATTGGGATTAGATAAACTAGAGTGGGAGGGAGTGTATAAGGCCAAGACAGTGAGAATTATATCATTTGTCCGGGCCAGAAGGTTAGTGGGGAAAGGGTGTTTAGCGTTCCTAGCCCATCTTCGGGATGTAGACGTGGGGTCCTCTTCTATCGAGTCAGTTCTGGTGGTTTCCAAGTTTCAAGAAGTGTTTTCCTTAGATTTATCTGGTATGCCTCCATATAGGGATATTTACTTCTGCATTGATTTAGAGTCGGGCACTCTCCCTATATCTATTCCACCTTATCGAATGGCACCAGCAGAGTTGAGGGAACTCAAAACTCAGCTGTAGGAATTACTTTACAAAGGTTTTATTTGTCCAAGTGCTTCACCTTGGGGTGCTCTAGTTCTTTTTGGTAAGAAGAAGGATGGTAGCATGAGGATGTGCATTGATTATAGAAAGCTGAATAAGGTCACTATCAAAAATAAATATCCCTTACCTCACATAAATGACTTGTTTGATCAGTTACAGGGTGTGTCAGTATTTTCAAAGATTGATTTGCAGTCGGGTTATCATTAGTTGAAAATAAGACCGAAGGATATACCAATGACAACTTTTAGAACTCAGTATTGCCATTATGAGTTTCTAGTGATGTCTTTCGGGTTGACTAATGCACCTTGAGCCTTCATGAGTTTGATAAATGGCATATTTAAGTCATTTTTGGACTCTTTTTTTATTGTGCTTATTGATGATATTCTTGTCTACTCCAAGATTAAGGAAGAACATGCAAGCCATCTTCGTATAGTTTTGGAAATTCTAAGGGCGAAATGGTTATTTGCTAAGTTCTCAAAGTGTGAATTCTGGTTGTATTCAGTCTCCTTCTTAGGGCATGTGGTTTCTGAAAAAGGGGTGATGCTAGATCCCCAGAAGATTGAGGCAGTAAAGAATTAGACTCGGCCTAGTTCAGTGACCGAAGTAAGGAGTTTTGTGGGTCTTACCAGTTATTACTGCAGGTTTGTCAAGAACTTTGCATCCATTGCAATGCACTTGACAAGGTAGACTCAGAAGTAAGTGTTGTTTGTTTGGTCAGACCAATGTGAGGAGAGATTTCAAAAGCTCAATACACTCTTGACTATAGCACCCATTCTTTCGTTGCCGATTGAAGGTAAGGATTTCATTGTGTTTTGTGATGCTTCACTTTTTGGCTTGGGTGTTGTGTTGATGCAGGAGAGAAGTGTCATTGCTTATGCTTCACGGCAATTGAAATCTTATGAGAGAAATTACCCAACCCATGATTTAGATTTGGCAGCGGTGGTGTTTGCATTAAAGATATGAAGACACTACCTTTATGGTATCAAGTATGAGGTCTTCACAGACCACCATAGCCTGCAATATGTGTTTACTCAAAGGTATTTGAACTTAAGACAGCAGAGATGGATGAAACTATTGAAGGATTATGATATGAGTATTCAGTATCATCCGAGTAAGGCCAATGTAATGGCAGATGCATTGAGCTGAAATGTTGTAAGTGTGGGTAGTTTGTCATTCTTGAGTGTGTCTAACCGACATTAGCTAGAGAGTTTCAAACTCTACCTTCTTTGAGCATGGAATTTGGGGTCTCAGAAAAGGGTGGTATATTGGCTACTGTTGAGGTGAAGTCTATATTTGTGGAACAGATCAAGGCCAACCAATTCGAGAATAAGAAGTTGAATGCACTCTGGAACAAGGTGATGCATGGAGAGGTGGAGGATTCCACTCTTGATGCAGGTGGAGTATTGTTGTTTAAGTGAAGATTATGTGTTCCTCGGGTTGGTGATTTGATTCATGATGTATTTTTAGAGGCCCATAGTTTGCATTATTCTATTCATCCAGATACGACTAAGATGTATCGTGATTTGAGGATGCTTTATTGGTGGCCCGGGATGAAGAAGGACATAGTGGATTATGTGTCCAAGTGTCACAATTATCAATAGGTAAAGTACGAACAACAAAGGCCTGTCGGTTTACTTTAGAGGATGCCTATTCCTAAGTGGAAATGAGAGCATATCGCTATGGATTTCATGGTGGGTCTTCCTAAGACATTGAGAAAGTATGATTCCATTTGGGTGATAGTGGATCAGCTGACAAAATCAGCTCACTTCTTTTCGGTTCGGGTAGACTACAGCTCTTAGCAGTTAGCTAAAATCTATGTCAAAGAGATCGTCAGACTTCATGGGGTGCCATTTACTATCATTTTAGATAGAGATACGAAGTACACTTCTAAGTTTTGGGACAGATTGCATGAAGAGTTGGGCACCAAACTCACGTTTAGCACAACATTTCATTCTCAAACTGATGGGCAGTCGGAGAGAACGATTCAGCTACTAGAGGACATGTTGAGGGCCTGTGTGATTGATTTTGGTGGTCATTAGGACCAATTCCTTCCTTTGTGTGAGTTTTCATACAATAATAGTTATCACTTCAGCATTGATATGGCACCATTTGAGACACTTTATGGAAGAAAGTGTAGGTCACCTATTGGGTAGTTTGAGGCGGGAGATGTCAAGCCTTTGGGCACAGACTTGGTAAAAAAGGCTCAATAAAAGGTAAGGTTTGTTCAAACCAAGTTGTTGGCTGCTCAAAGTAGACATAAAGAGTATGTGGACCGCAAGGTAAGAGACATGTACTTCAAGGTTAGGGATCAAGTGTTGCTTAAATTGTCTTTAATGAAGGGGGTCATGAGATTTGGTAAGAAGGGCAAGCTCAGCCCTCGGTATATTGGTCCCTTTGAGATTCTTGGAGATGTAGGTTCTGTTGCATACAGGTTAGCCCTACTGTCGGGTTTGTCAGGAGTTCATCCGGTATTTCATGTTATTATATTAAAATGATATCATAGGGATGGAGCCTACATCATTAAATGGGATTCAGTGCTTCTAGATATGGATTTGGTTTACTAGGAGGAACCAATAACGATTCTAGATTAGGATGTTCAAAAATTAAGGACGAAGGAAATTCATTTGGTAAAGGTTCAATGAAAGTATTGTTAGGTTGAGGAATCCACTTGAGAAACCGAGAAGGACATGTGGGACAAATACCCTTAATTATTTGAGGATATAAGTACTCTCTTTCTTTCTCTCTATTTAGCCTATTTTTCCTATTTAATCATTCGGGGATAAAATATGGGTAAATTGGTATCTATTATAACCACTCTCGTTGTCGTTACTCATAGGTGGGTCCAATGTTTAAAATCTCACATACAATTTCTTTACAATTTGGAAGTTACAAAATTTAGGCTTGGCTAGTTTCGATCGAATTTGGAGTGAGGTATGATCTAGAGAAATCTGAGAATGATTTAGACTGAGTTGATGGCAATGATATTAATTTTTAGTTAGCTAAGATGATAAGGAACCCATAGAAATTTATGGAATTGAATTTGGCTAAGTAGAACTTCCGAAATCGATCTTAGCGTAAAAGACATTATTTGAAATGTCCCAGGTTCAAGGTGTGTTGCAAAAGTGGAATTTTTTGGCAAAGACAGACTTTTTGTCCAGTCGATGCTGCTGTAATAGTCGGGACACCGCTATAGCAGAAGTCTAAGGCGGTCAACGACCGCTATAGCGGTCAGTTACCGCTATAGCGATGAAAATTACTGATTTATTGAAATATTTTCCAAAACAGTTTATTTTTCTAAAACTTATTTTGGTGCAAAGGAAGGGCAATTTAGGATGAAATACACAAGAAATTCATTGTTTGGCTTCATTAAGGTAAGGAATTCATCCCCATTAACTCATTTTTAATTATTAAGCATTGGAATTGTTAATCACGGAGTTCGGGGAGGGTTTTAGAGTGGATTTAGGCTAATTACTGGTGCAAGGGGGAAAATTAAGTAATAAGTTGATAGATTTTGTTTATTAACGGTTAATTTACCCTTGCATCTCGTTAATTCACTAATTTATCCATGAAATTGGTAATTTTAGGTGAATTACGGTATAAAAGCCCTAGAACAGGAAGGGAATAAACATGAACTTGACCTTAGGGGTTGGGTGTGAGTTGTAAATCCCAACATGTTAAGGTCATTTCTTTAATTATTTATTTATATACATGTTCTAGACTACGAGCATGCGGGAATTGCATGGAAAGGCAAAGCTCCGTCTTAAAGGGTTGTGCAAGCTTGATTTAAGGTAGGTGATGGTATTGTAGTTTAATCCAACTTGTATTATATGTGCATGTTAACTACTTTGTAGTGTGACTGGTTAATGCATGTTGTTTGGTGTGGTCAATGCCATGTTGTTACTTGCTTGTTGATTTGACCTACTTTATTCTAAAATGTGGCATGTTTTGATATTTGGGACGTTCTCACGGATTATTGGAGAAATTAGGTTGGCAGACATTTATGTCTGGGGTTGTTGTACATAGACAATATTTGTTCCCTGCAGGTCATGGCTAAAGAGTGGATGTATAACACATAGCATGTATGTACGAGGTTCAGGTGAGTTTGACAGTTCCATGAGTGAATCGGGGAAATGTGTATTTATCTATGTTTGATAATGGTATACGTGTCTTGACTTGAGTGTACTTGACTTAGTGATATTTTTTGACTTGTTGATTTTTAATCCTGAACTATCTTTTGGAGTCTACTTGCTAAATGTATGATGTTTTTAGCATGGATTAGCTTGTTACACTATCATTTGGTTTAGTGTTCATAATTTCATCTTAGGTTGGCCATATGACCCTACAAGTACACTTTTGATTTCTTGTGTTCTGATACTATACTTGCATTTACTTTTGTGAGTGCAGGCATTTTCCAGCGGCTCCTACGAGACCTCACTTGTGATTCCAACCGTTGATTCCAGATTTCAGGGTGAGCAGCTTATCCGGCTACCATGGAATCTCTCTCTTAGCATAGTTCTCTATTTTTGGACTTATGTTTATCTTAGTTTTGGGGTTGAATCCCCTTCTTGACATTCGTAGATGTTTTGGTACAGACGACTTTCATTTTCTAGGGAGGGTTTTTGTTAAGTACAATATTTCCGCTTTTAGTTGTATTTGTTTTGGTTTAGATCTGACATTTAATTATTGATGGATTAGTTTTGACTCCTTTAAGTGTTGATTTTGAGTTGGTATTTGGGGTTAGATGATTCTCCCACCGGGTGAGTAGTGTGGGTGCTACTCACGATGGATTTTTGTCATACACTCAGACTCATTAGTAGCTACACTTGCTTCGACGGGGTCAGCATTTTGGTGCTCATTTTTATTTTCCTTATGCTTTTCTTTGTTTTTCAACTTATAATATTCAGAAATAATATGACCTTTCTTATGACAATATTTTACACTACATTTTTGTGTCTAAACTTTGACCTTGATTTAGACCTCTCAATATTTGATTCTTTCTTATTAGATCTACCTCTTACCAATAATCTTTCTCCATGAGTTCCACTACTTTTCCCAGTAATATCTCTATCTATTTATCTATTCCTTTGATTTTAAGATAGATTTGATTTTTCTGTAAGAGATATTATTCTTTCCATAAAGCATAGTATCTCTAATATGCTTAAATGATTGGGTTAAGGAAATAAGTAATAATTAGGCTTGATCTTCATCATTAACTCCAACGTCTATATTACTCAAATTCATAAGAATAGAATCAAATGCATCAAGATGTGAGAGTATAGAAGTACCTTTAATCATAAAAAATGTGTAAAGCTTTTACGTAGGTAAAGTCTATTTTCCACTTTCCTCTTCATATACAAGGTTTTTAGTTTTTTTCCTCATGCCTTTCGATGTGGTTTCCGTATATACTTCTAGTAAAACCTCATTTGAGAGATTTAGAATAATACCTGATTTTGTCTTTTTATCTATGACGGCAAACTCCAAATCCAGCATGCTTTCTGGCTTTTTCTCCTTTCCTTCAAGTGCCATATTTAGGCCATCCTCAATTAGAATATCTTCTATTTTTAATCTCCACATCCTAAAGTTTGCACTTTGATCAAATTTCTCATTATAAGTCTCTGTTACCGCCATTTTGGCTACTGAAAATAACCCGGTTAAATCCAACTCTAATACCAATTTTTTAGGATCGTGAATCCGGGTAGTGTGAAATTTAGCAAAACAATGTTATAATGACAATAACAAAGACAATAACAAATTGACAATAATGGTAATCAAAGAAAATAAAGAAGGCACAAATTTAACGTAATTCGGTTAGTGTGACCTACATTCACAAGCGGAGAGGAGTCATTTCACTATATCAACAAGAGTACAGTAGGGAGTGCAAAATGAGAGTAAATACTCTAATTACCCAAAAATATCTCAAGAGAATAACCTCACAAGATCACTCCGAAAAAAGGATTCACACTAGTGTTTCCCAACACCCACTCTCTAACAAAATACTCTAATGAAAAGAGGGAGAAAGACAAGAGAATGAAAAGTGCTCTTGAAATGGTGTATATCTGCTGATGAAAGAGCTCCCTATTTATAGAGATGAAAATGACCTTGTTGATGTCATCCATGATGAAAATGGAATATACAAAATTCAACCTTTTCATGTAAAATGATGAAATTTCCAGCTGCCAATCTTCTTGTGGTAAATTTCTTTGACGAAGGTAGCAAACAAACTTTCTTAAATCTTGAGTTGGTTTCTACCAAGTGTGAACCAAAGAAAGGCCACATTATATATATATATATATCAAGAGAAAAGTGTAATTTATTAATATATTTGTCATGTGAATAACAATAAAGATGGAAAAAAAATCTCAAAAGTAAATGTATATAAATTAATTAAATAAAAAAAATATTATAAAAGAACAAAAAATTAAATTATAATTTTTTATATTAATACTAATTAGGTTCAATATAGTTAAAAAATAAAATAAAAATATAAGCATAATCACAAATAATGCAAGTTAAAATAATGAAATTTGAGAACAGATTTATGTAATAGTTTCTTTAGTTTTTTTTTCCTATAATGAATTTGTAGATAAACTATTTTACTTTTGAATGACTTTTATTTAATTATAAAATGTAAAATATTACCATAGAAACCAAACTAGTTACAACATAAAGAGCCTCTAGAGTCATCAGCCACATTCTAGGAAGGATGCCGCAAACAACGAGATATAAAAAATTAAATAAAACTAATTACATATTCTTTGTATCAAGGCCTGAAATCTCGTAGCCTTATTAGATCTAATCAAACTACCTATTCTCTCGCTTAGCCCCTTTTGTATTTGTGTAGCAACACAATTAATATTTATAGTTGTTTGTTGGAAAACCTTTCTATTTCTTGCAAGCCATGCGTTGTAGATCATTGCTCCCCATGCAAATGATATGATCTCCTTCTGAAATTGTTGTCATCTTCTTCTATTAATCTATTTAATCGTGTCATATACTTCATTATATTGTATCATTATCCCCATTCATATGTTTAACAAGTCTCTGATGCCAGAAATCTATTTAAACTCAGCAAATACGTGCCTTTGTGTTTCTGCCACATTCTCCCCACATAGACAATAATTATTTTCCTTAACCTGTATGTACAATCTGATTAGTCTTTCCTTGATGAGTAATCAATCTTGACAAGCCAATTGTACTACAAATTTTTATCTAGGAAGCATAACTAAACTTCATGTTAAATCAGCTTCCCTCAACCTGATAAGAGTTCCTAGTAGAGCCTGATAACCCCTTGAAATTGAATAAACTCCATTGGTTGAAAATGTATACCTCCCTTCCTGATATCAACGTACCATTTGAATCTTTAGAATATTTAATCTTTTCCAGTATCAGCTACATTCAACTGGTGGCCTATGATCCTATATATTCCTGGCAGACTTCATATAGAGATTATTTATCCACTTTAACCATAGTATATCCTCTTTCATTACTACTTGTCATAACAATTTCCCCGTTGAGGCTATGTTCCATATACTACTATCCTTAATGTTAATTCCCTCTTACATTTCTGGAGCACATACTTTATCCCATGCAATCAAATTTATCTTCCTTTTTTCCTTCAGTAGAATTCCATAGAAAATCTACTTTTCCTAACTTTTTCTTGTAGTACACTTTGGATCAAAATAACTATTGCACCCCAAAAGTTGTACATAGAGAAAAGGATAGACATAATGACCTGCAATCTACCAGCATACGATAAATGCTTAGAATAGACAGCTTGAATTCTAAAAGTGATTTTGTCTACTTATTGCTAGAAATCCAATTTGTTCCACTTCTTTGAGTTAAGTGGAAGCCCCAGATACCTTATTGGAAAAACTTCTAGGGAGAAATCAGTTCTTGTTAGAATTTTGTGCTTCACAATATCATTCATCCCTGCTAAGAAAATGTTGGATTTTTTTAAATTTTCCACCAAACCTGTCGCCTCACTAAAATGGTTAAGTGCTTCTATTACTCTAGCAATTGAACTTAAATTTACTTTGCAGAAGATCATAAGATCATCTACAAAGATCAAGTGATTTAATCTTGTATCCTTATACACAAGATAAAATTGGAAATCAGGTAGTTCACATATTTTGTTTAGGATGCTAGACAGATACTCCATCGCAATAACAAATAGAAGAGGTGATATGAGATCACCTTGTATAAAG